>OZ014520.1:490714866-492083826 GCA_963966055.1 Lathyrus aphaca
GTTGTACTGATATTGACGTATAAAGGCCTCAGCTAGATCTTTCCAGTTCCCTGACGGTAGCGCTTAACAAGTGCGAATACCATTCTCTGGATGCCTCGGTTAAAATGTCTTCAAAGTAAAACATCCACAATTTATCGTCCATGGTGTATGCTTTCAATCTTCCTAGAAAAGATTGCAAATGGGTACGAGGACAGGAGGTACCATTATACTTTTCAAAACACAGGGGTTTGAACTTGTGAGGAATCCTTACCCCTTTAACTAAACCCATATCTATCACATCGAATCCTAAAGAGTTCTGGGATTCCAAGGATCTTAGCTTCTCAGATATCTGGTCCAGACGACGGTCATAAGCTTCATCTGCCCCAGCACCCAACACTGTAAATTGCTCATCCTGAGAGTCTTCTTGCAGAATACGATCTCCAGTGTTCCTTTGGCCATCCCCAAGGATATTAACTTCAGGATTGTTGTGAGGTCCAAACACTACCTGAGTCGTTTACGGCTGATCGCGCGCGTTGTTACTTGTACCCCCAGTGCATGCATGGTTATCTTCTGGAGTTTGCCGCTCGAATAGCTCCTTCAATCTTTCCTAGGTCTGTGCCAGTCCAATCATCACAACTATGAATTGATTCATCTGAGTCCTCACTTCTGTCCTCACATTAGTCATCTGAGTCCTCACATATGTCAGTTCCTGTTGTAGCTGATCCATTTATAGACTCGGAAGGTTGTGTCGGGTTGGACATTTGTGGATGCGATTGACGGGAAAGACCCTCCTACGAGCAATATTTCCTAAACCAATCAACAAAGTGAGAAGACAACAACAAAATTACCTGCAAAAACAAAAGGTATGTTGGAATGCAATGCAATATTCCTATTTGTCTTTCGAGGGTATCCGGTTTGGTTCTTGGTTTTGACCTTCCAGACCTATTGGAGGAGATAAAGATGTTTGAAGCAAATGAAGTCTATAAGACAATTCAATACATAACCATAACAACAAGTGACAATGCCAAATACAAATAGTTCATGAATTACAACCAAACAAACTCCCATGGTGAATCAAAATACAATCAATTCAAGAGTACAACAAAAAAAAATTACCATGGTGAGCTAAAGTACAAAAACTAGTACAAAGAGAAAATCAAACATCTAATCCATATGCATCTTCCCTAACTTTCTTCAGGAGAGCATCAATCACCGGTCCAACTGGGTGTTCTGTGATGGTTCGGATGAAAAGGTTTCTGGTTGCAATGGAATTTGTCATCTTCTGATACTTATATTGTTCATTGGATCTCTTTAACCCCGCCCGGAGTTTCAACTCTGATATCTCCTTCTGAGCTGCTAACAGTGCTTCTTGGCTTCTCTTCTCATTTGACTCTAACTGCTCTATCTTGGCTTGCATCTTCTGGTCTTCTTTCAGACGAGCCTCAGTTATCCTGACCCATCTATCCTGACTTTCCTCTAGATAATGCTCAGTTATTTCCCTTTGAATCTTTGCTTCCTTACAAGCATTTTTCAACACAAGTTCTCCTGCTCGGGCTTTCCTGATGAAGTCTTCAGTCTTCTAAATTTTGGTTACATGCTCGATGCGTAGCTTCTCCAACCTCTCAATGTTCAGACGACCATAATTCCTTTCCCAAAGGGTCTTCTTCAAAGCTTCAGCTAGCTGGGTGTTTCTTTCTTTCATCTTCTCAAACTCTTCCAGGCTTACTGTAGCTGTGGGCTCAACTGCTGATGGCCCTGGCACATCTTCCAGGGTGAATGGCATACGCGTAATATGTCCTCTATTGTGTGACCATTCAGTGTACTGAGCAGATGCTATATTGTTTCATTTCCCCAAAATAGCAGTCCCTTTAGTCTGTATGTTGTCCCAAGCCCAGGCTGCTTGTCGGACAATGGCAAGATTGTTCTGAAAAGAACAATAAAGAGACTCTGCTAAGTCCTGCTCTCTAGGTGGATGTATCAAGGCATACCCCAACTGTCTCTTGAAAATTAAAGAATTGTAAGTGATGCAACCCTTTACTCCAATAAGTGGCATATTCGGGTATTTCCCACAACTTGTTATTATGTCTCGACCCTTGGTATTCTAAGTACACCATCTGATATCTTCTAAAGTAAGGGCAATCATCCTCTTAGCCCAATTCCTTTCCTGATGTGGGTTCAGGAAAGCTTTCGTCTTTGGCATGTGCTTCATCAACCAACTGTAGAAAAGAGGTGCACAACACCTCACTAGTCTTCCTCTCTATTTCTCATTCCTCTGATGAACTGAGTAGTAAAAGTCTCCCAACAACGTAGGAACCGGGTTCTTTAGCATGAAGATGTGGATGGAATTCTTGCTTACAAACTTAGGCTCGTCTGCAAACAAAATGATACCATAAATACTGAGAGCCAGGAGAGCACACACAGTTTCCCAATTCCCTACTACAACATGCTTTGTAGCCTGAGTAACCAAGAAATCCAGATGCATGCCTGGGATTCCAGCCTTGGAAGTCATGTGCTCATCAATGATAGTTACCTCCAGATGTAATTCCTTGGCTATGTCTTCATTCCTTGGATGGGTCATTTCAGGGTTGAAAGGGATTCTTCTTCTGATAGGGACACCCAATAACATAGAGTATTCTTCTAGTAAAGGACCAATCTGAAAATCTGGAAAATGAAGCAACGGAGAGGAGGGTCATAGAACTGAAGACCGGTTTGAATCATGCTCCTCTGCAATGTGTCCAAGTCCATGATCATGTCCAGGATTCCACCATAATGTTCTCTGAATAAGGGAACATGATCAGGGGTGATAAGAGCATGTATCTTCCCGATGCCTGCTATAGGATACTCAAAGAAGTGGTAGGTGATGTTGCTTTTCCTGGTTGAATCCATGTTGGAGATGTGTGCCTAAGGAGATAACTGAAGAAGATAACTGAAGGAGATAGCTGAAGAAGTGTCAAAGTAGATAAACTGAGTAGAAGAACGGTCAAAACCAAACCAAGTGAAGATGGATACCCTGTAAAACAAATAGACAAATGTTAAATGATGCAATATGATGTATGCTTATGATATGCAAGGGTTTGTGATCATGAGTCGGATTATCAGTTGCCTTTGGTAGGATCCATGAGTGTTCAGATTCTCAGATGAAGTCTGAGAACTAGTAACCAGGTGAGGGACTCAAATAAAGAGTCAATGATCCAAGGTTTCAAAAACCTAGTCCAAAATAGTACAACCTTAAGAACACATTCCAGTAGCAAGGTATGTTGAGGTTAAGGGTTCCTGCAAACCTGTAAACAACCTAACCCACTCACGGGTATTGTTCTAGAACAAGGATCCTCAAATTCTGATCTATTATGAGAAGTGTAAACACTTCTAACCCGGAGGTACAGTGTTTACCCTAATCATAAAGGATTCTCATCTAATTCACCTCAGATACTGAAGGTCATCTAAAAGGTCATCTAGACTTAGCAGGCATCCCAGATAGACCTAGCACTACGGGAAATTCGTAGCACAGAGTTCTCAAAAGGAAACCCATGTCTGAACCGTGTTTTCATATTCCCGCACTAGACTGAAATGGAATGGGAAAGAATATAAAACCACTATAATCCTATGCATCACTCAGGCCTTTTTGTTGAGCCTTTCTCACTGGAATACCCCACCCACCAAGGCAAACCAGAAATCCAGCACAAATGATATGATAATAATAAATGAAATGCAGAAAGCAGTAAATGAAAGCGATAAAGTAAATGCAATAAATAAAGTTGTACAAGAAGCAGTAAATAAAGCAAAAACATAAACATAAACACAAACAAAACATAACACCCCCAATAAACATAAACAAACAAGCACTAGGAGAAACTCACAAGAGAACCAGAAGCCCTGGTATGCAAATCCTCTCCAGCAGAGTCGCCAAGTTGTCGCTCACCGGATTTTCATCCCGGTGCAAACGCGAACCGTCGGTGATGTTTGAGGTTGAGGTTGAATAGAGTCGCCAGCTAGGAACTTTTATCCCGAAGAAAAGGTAATGCTGCATAAACCTGGAAAGAAATGGATGAGATGGTTGCGAACCAAAGAAACTGAGAAAGTGGGTTGGTTACGACCTGGGAAGGTATTAGCACCCAGATCGTCCGTCGTACTCGACGAAATCCACGCTTACTTGATTGTGTTTGAAGGGGATAGTGTATGTGCTAAACTGTGCATAAAAAGCTAGGGAGAAAAAAGATCTACAAGGTGTCAGTGTAAAGAAGAAAGTGAGTGCTCAAACTGAGGCTAAGAAAAGAGAAACTGGGAGGAGGAGGAGGGGGAAGACAAAGAGAATTTTGTTCGATAACTGTTAAGTTATGCCTACGTATCCTCTCGTGCAATGAGGAAGTCAGACCACCGTAGTTCGACTCAAAGAGACTGGTTGATTTTGTTGTGAATTGCTTGCTTGTCTATGCTCAAGTGTATGACTCGTCTAGCTCGAGTGCTAACTGTCTTGCATTAGACGGGAGAAGCGAGTTCTCTTTTTCAGAGTGAGTGTGATAAGAAAAGAATCTCGGAGGATAGGTTTATTGTTTGTTTTTGTGTTTTCAGTTTTTTTATTGGTTTTGGTGTTTTGCATAGGATAATGAGCTTAAGCCTTAATCAAGGGTTTGTAAACTCATTATATCACCCATGATCAGGGATAATGAATCTACTTAAGCATGAGATGAAAATCTCAACTTAATCACCTTAATGATGAAGGATTAAGATCATTAACCTATTTGTTATTATTAAGTGTCTTTGTATTTTTTTTTTGTGTTAAGTAATGAGTTTAATCTCTAATTAGGGATTAGTGAACTCATTACACCATCCTAAGAGAAGGATGATAGATGAGGACACTTAAGATGAGGAAGATACCTCAACTTAATCCATGGTTAGGGATTAAATTCATTATATAACAAGCCTTTATTAAAAAGGATTTTAATTAAAGGTGGGATTAAGAAATGGATTTTATGTTTGAGACTAAACCTGAGGGGGACTTGTCCATTAAACACTAGGGTTAGTCCCTCTGAACCAACAGGCAGAGATGTAACCCTAATATAAGGCCCAAGTTACAAGCTTAAGTCTTAATGATTATTAGGCGTTTTGATTAGGAGGTATAAACAACTTAAAGGTTTAACACTAAGTATTAAAGTTATACACTACATCATAAGATAAGGATACAGGCATAACCTTAATTCAGAGTCTTAAAACTTTAATTGTTTAGCCTTGATTATGAGATGAGAGGCAGAGACTCAAAGGTAAAAAACTAGGGGAGACTATATACAACCCTAAAGTTATCATGCTTGGATATTCCTATGGTTTGTGAGGCTTAGAGAAAGATCTTCAGAAAGTCTTCAGATGGCCACCAAGGAAGAAGAAGCAGATGAAAAGATAAGAGGAAGGAGAAAAGGTTACTTACTTCCTGAAGAAGTTAAGTAACCTAAATGAAAGAAAAGGAGGAAGAGAGAGAACAAGTGAGTCAAACTCACTTCAAAGACAAATAAAGATGCAAATGAAAAGATAAGAAGAGGTTGGATGTGGAGGCAAATCCACATCCTGATCAACTTACCAGAAGCCCCTGAAATGGTTAATATGAATGCATAAGGTGAAACAAGATGCAATGATGCAAAGATGAAGGTGCAATGATGCCAACCAGAAGTTCAAACACAATGCAAATGTGTTATGAAATGATTCAAGGACAAGTACAATGCATATGTGTGATCATACAAGTGATGGATGCAAAAATAAGCATGTTAGAAGCTTAAGAACACATGAACATACATAAGATGTAATGGATGCAAAACATACCAAATGGATGCAACAATGATCAACCAACATTCACACACGTCCTAAGGTGTCTAAAATGATATAAAAATGCATGGAATGTCATGACAAGTTCATATGATGATGGTATTCAAAGATGAATGCAAATGAACATGACAAATTAGGGTTTTAAGAAAGTATGAGATGCATATGATCAAAATAGGAGCAAATCACATGATAAAAAATTAAAATTGCAACCAAGTGAACCCTAAACCCACATAAGATCACACCCCAAAGATGGAAGTCAGAAGCTATACCAAAGTCAAGTTATGGTTTTCCTAAGTTAGGCTAGGGTTTTGGATACCTCTTCATGAAAAATGTCAAACGAATGGAAAATGCAATGCAAAAATATGAGGTAAATACCCTAGATACTACATGCCAAGTACGAAAGAATGCAAAAAGAACCATTCACAAACTCATCTTGGTTGATTAGAAATGAATTTTTGAAGTTAGGGTTAGAAAAATAAGAAATTTATAAACCCTAATTCATGGTTAATTGTCAAAATGTGATCAAACCCTAAAAGAAATTAGTAAGATGAGTTTGTAAATTGTTCTAAACATGTGAGAATGCTTCATGAATTATTTTGTGATTTTTAAAGACCTAAAAGTATTTTTAATTAATTAAAATGGATTAATTAATTAAATAATACAATTAAATGATTTAAAAATATTTTTTTAATGGAAAAATTAAAAATAAAAATGTTTTTGGTTTCTGAAAATTAAATTGAACAATAATGCAAAAAATCAGAATTTTGTAAAATGTTTTACTATTTTTAAATAAATGAAGAAAATAAAATGAATTAAAATGCAAAGTAATTAAAAGGAGTGGTCCAGATTGCGTGAAAAAGAGATCAAGGGCCAGGATTGAAAGTCTGCTTGACCTGGGGTAGGCTTATCCTATGGCCTAAATTCAAATTTAGCTTACGCGCGTGATCCAAGGGCCATGATTTAATCTGACTAATTAATTATAAATTAACTTAATTAATTAGAATTAGGGTTTTAATGAATTATCTGGGCCGTCCATGCGTTAACCTAATCAACATCCAAGGACTAAGATTCAAACTGGCAAACAAACCTTAATGACTTTCAGGTGACTAGAGATAAGCTCCGGTCATCTTCTTCGGCCATCCCCTCAACCTATCTTCTTCTACAGGCCACTAAACACCAAACTAACTTCCCATAAATGATCCCCAAACGTCATACAATCAAAATCAACCCTCAAACAAGATTTATAACACGCATACATGATGAATCGAAGTAAAAACACTTTCACGGACAAAGTTTCAGAACAACCATACATGCTCGTTTCTACACTATTTTCAATTTCAAACACATCAGCATGATCAACAAAGCATATAGAATCATTCTATAACAAGAAATCAAAGTTCTGGAAAAAAATGTTCTTGAAGGTTACCTGAACTGGAGCTTTTCGAATTTGAGCTTTCAAAGCCTCCCTTTGGTGAAAAGTGGCTCCTTTGGTCCCCCTGAAGCTAATGGATTGCTTGGATGAAGCTTATAATGGCTGGTTTGAGGGTTCCAGTTCTGATATGGCAGAAAATGAGGTCTTGGTATGTTGTGTTTCAAGCCATGGTGATGGGTAGGAAATGATCTATGGATGATTTGTGGTTGATTGGTGAAAGAAATTTGGAAGTTTGATGGCTAAGCAGTGAGAATCGAAGAAGGGAAGTTTTTGACAAATTTTGTGCAATCTGAGTGTTGGCTTGTTCCGAGCTCTTGTGTGTTGTGTGTTGTGATCCTTAAGCTATGCATAAAAGAATAGAATGAGTCAGAAGAGTGGTTGGGCACTGTGGGAATGGTATGGCTCCATTGGCCAAAAAGTCAAAAATGGTGTAATTGAAGCATGGGCCATGGCAGAAGTGATTTGAGGTCTTGGGCTGTCTCATCTGAGTTCAAGGAGAGCCTTTGGATCGAAAATCGTGAGCTGTATGGCTTGATTCAGGAGTTTGTATGGTTTTTGCATTTTGATAACTTTGAGGATTCTTGAGATGCAAGTCATGAAATCTTGTGGTTCAAAGCATGATTTTGGTCAAGGCATGTCGCATTATGTTTCTATGATGTGTATCAATGCATTAGAGGTGATGAGAAGACTTGGAAATTAAAATTACACATTTCCCTCTTTGGCATGAACTTGAAAATTACAAGATTTTTCCCAACTTTGACTTGCCATATCTTGAGTTCTATGATGAATCAAGAGGAGTTCTTGTAATTTTTGAAAATGGGAAGATTAAATCTACAACTTTCATGTTTGAGGAAAATTCATCTAAAGCCTTTTTGATCAAGAAAGAGGAGGTTGAAAACCTTTCCCAAAATGCAAAGTTTTCATTGCAAGTCATGCCCAAAAATTGAAACTTTTCAAATGGCTCAAAATGCTTCAATCTTGTGAACTTCTATGCATCCCTAAGATTAAATAAAGATCATAGGACTTCAAATTGATGAAGATGACCCTTTGGAACCCTTGTTGGTGGCCTCAGATGCCCTGATTCTGACTTTTCTTGCACAACAAGTTACCATTTGATCAGATGACTTCCACAAGGAACGTTTGCTTCAAATTTGATACACATGTATAGACCAATAAAATAAATAATGGCCAAAAGATTTGAGTGTAAGGGCCTCAAACCCAAAACCCTAATATCTGGTCATCTGTGTAGGAGCCCTGAGCTTGCCTGGGTGGCTCTGCAATCTCTTGTGATCTTTTGACTTTCAAGAATTCTTGGAGGCATAATATGATCATAGAACACTCATGGACCCTCTTGGCATGCTTCATGGCCTCTGAGATAGCTCAAACCACTTCTAAGATTCACCTGATCATAAACCCTAGCTATGCAGCCTATGTAGTGATATAACTATGCAGTGTGAGATAGTATGCATATGCAATGCAATATGAAGAATCACAAGCCAAGGTGTGAGAAAAAAGAGAGGGAAAATTTGGGGTGTTTACAACAGGTCATCTAGTGACGGATAAAAACTGTCACTACAACCTTTAGCTACGGACAAAGCATAGTTATATCCTAACCATACGGATTAACAAAGAAGATAAGCTCAGCGCGCGCTTTTAATAATTCAAAATTTGGTTTTATTTTATAATAATATTATGTTGTTTCTTTGACACAACAAGCAACATGACCCAGTGGCAAGGCATTCAGATTATCATTCATAGGGGGTGTGTTCGATTCCAGCCTCCCCCTTTCTTTTTCTGACCTATTTTCTATTTTTATTTTCTGCAAAAATATAAACTGTGTGGTTAGTAAACCTATGGTGTGAAAAGACTTATATGCTAAATTAATTGGACTTTGCCCACTAAATTCTAAAGATAAATATCTGAAATTAATATTCACACACGTAAGTCGATCGTTATACGATTTCCATCTGCACCTCCTTGGGTTTCCTCTCTTGGTTGCCTTACAAAAACATGGTCAAGTCCCTCGAACGTAGGAGAGTCTTAGCACAGTTACCTAATTAAAAATCATCAAGTACATTCAAATAAAAGATCATAGTCCCTCATTGTCCCTTCGATTTGCCTACGAATAAATGATCCCGTCCCTCGATGACCCTACAAAAATGATTATCGTCCCTTCGAATTACTAAGATACCCCTGGAATGTTTCCTTCTATGACCATACGACGACCCTACACCCGTCCCTTTAAACATCCAGCGTAAAGACTACTTACTTATTAATAGTTAGGACAATCCTACCCTTAAAGGAAAGAAATAAAAAAGAAAGATCATACAAACTTAGGGTAAGTAGTTCTTAAGTGCTTGCTGTAACGCTCCGATTTGATTAATTCCCAAATTTTGTTGAGTCTTTTATTTTATTTGTGTGATAATCATCTTATTTTTGAAATTGATATAATAATATGATATGTTAATGTGATATGTGATTTTACCGTTTTGTGATTTTTCGGGTAAAATTGGATAAGAGGGTATTTTAGACATTTGCAATTAGTGATAAGTTAGAATTAGATGGAATTATATTTTTGTGAGAAAAATGATATTTGGTGGAAAGAATAGTTAGTAAGAGAAATAGAGAGAAAAGAATATAAGTGTGAGAAAGAGAAAGAAAAGAGAATAGAAAGGAAATAGAAGAGAAAGAAAGGAAGAGAAGAGAAAAAAGGAGAAAAAGAGGAAAAGCTTGGATTCTTCAAGATTGCTCCTAGGAATCGAAATAATCGGGTAAGGGTGTGAAATATTATTATCTTATCATTGTGTATGATTATGTATGTGTTTGAATGGTTGGGTTTTGGTTTGATGAAGTTTAGAGAAGATGAATAGTTAGGGTTTTAGTGAAAATGTGAGAAAATTGGTAGATTAATCGGTTAGAAATCGTTATAATCGAAGTATGATAGTTAGTATATGATGTTGATCATGTTTATGGAAGTATTTTGGGGATTTGGAGATGTTTTGGTGGCCTGTTACGTAGTTTAGAAATTATGGAGTTCGCAGTTGTCGCTCAGTGAGCTATCCCTCGCTCAGCAAGAATTCCAGGGATTTCCTCGCTCAGCGAGCGAGAGGGCGCTCAGTGAGCCCGTAGGTTTTTAACGAATTTGTGTTTTTAATCCGTAACTTTAGTTTCGGTTATCCGTTCTAGGCGTTCTTTATATCGATTTGAAGCTAAAAACGTGTAGAAACTAATGATGCTAAGAAATGTAATTTTTAGCCGACTTTCACCCGACTTTTCCGATAAAATGTAAATGAATCAATTATGGAAATGTGGGTTTGATGTGATGGTGTGACCGTTTGGAAAATGAATACATTGCTTGAATTGAATGTCAATGTATGCTAATTGAATGAGTTGAATGCATAATTATGTTGTGAATAATGTATGCATTTTCAAGAATGTTGTGTGTCATTTTGCATGTGAAGCATAATATATGCATTCTTGTGTTGGGGGATTCTTTGTGAATCCGTTGTAGCATCGTGTGCTCATGTGGAGTGTGAGCGATGACTACAACACGATCGTGTGCCCATGTGGGGTGTGAGCGATCAGATTGTATGCTCATGTGGGGTGTGAGCAATCCAGAAACATCGTGTGCCCGTGTGGGGTGTGAGCGATGGGTGATTTATTCACATTGATTGTGTGCCCGTGTGGGGTATGAGCAATCGGATTGTGTGTCCGTGTGGGGTGTGAGAAATCCATAAACATTGTGTGCCCATGCGGGGTGTGAGTGATGGGTGAACATCGTATGCCCGACGGGGAGTTGCTTTAGGTAACGAGCGATGGTTCCATTAGTTCCTGAGTGAACTTGCTGATGATTGAGTCGGTACCGCATTGCATTTGCATAGAGTCGTGAGTCGGTCTCTATGATTTGCATTTATCATCTATAATTGATGTTGATGAATAAACATGAATAATGTATGTTTATTTGAGTGATTGATAATGATGAATAAACATGAATGTAGATGTTTATGTCTAATAACGTGAATGGTGAATTGGTGCATGATGAATATGTTTGATTTGTATATGTATACATTGTGATGTATATAGGTGATGATAAGTGATTGTGGTGAGAACATGTTTATGTGCATTTTATATGTTGAAATATATAATTATATGCAATGTTATTATGATAATGTTTCTCACCCTTTTGCTGTTTTATGATGCTCTATGAGGCATTGCAGAGTAGGTTGCTGGAGGTCTTTTGTGAAGCTTGTCTTCATCTTTTTGGTCGGTCGCCTCTGATATGTAGCACCGGGTAGCTAGGGTCGACTTAATGCCTTTTTGTTATACATTTGTACATGTATTTTGGTGATGAATGTTCTATGTAAACATGAAATATTTTGGTGATTCAAACTTGTGGATATATTTATGATAAGTATATAAGTTTGAAATTGTTATGTTTGTTTCCGCTGTTTATTGAATTAATGAATATGGGTGTAAGGATGAAATCCTTAGTGTTGCAAGCTACCCTGTTTGTTGCATATCTTTAATGAGCAGGTGTTGTATGTGTTAATTTCAAGTATAATATGGCAGGTCCCTTTTATACCATGTTTCAAATATACTCTGATGAAATATTCTATTATGTGCCGAAATGATTTAGTTATTTATTCGGGGGTATAGAAAGGGGGTGTTACACTTGCTCATTCCTTTTTCAAAATACTCTTTACACCCCCACTTTTTTTTCCAATACTTTCAAATTAAACACTTTGTATACATCCATACGAGGATCACTACAAAGTTAAATACTTTTGAAATATTTTTCTAAATACACCACCATTATTTTTAAAACAAAGTAAAATGAGCTAAGTAGTTAAGAGCCCATGGATAACCATGGATACAAAGGTTGCTAACACCTTCCCTTTGTATAATTTACCTCCCGAACTCAAATATTTTGAAGGTCTTTCCTGCTCTTTTATTCCTTTTCCTTATTGGATAAAATAAAAGTCGGTGGCGACACTTGCTATCCGCAACATAGTTTTTGGAAACAAAAACGCCCAAGTCAGTTCTCCCCCCATGTTATAGAAATGGTGACTCTTCTGGGGATACTAAATAAAAGAGGGGTTACCTTAGGATTAGATCATTATACTTGTTTTATTTGTTTGCTTTATCTTTACTTGTTGTGGGGTTACTGTGTGAAAGATCCTAACCCGAACCTATTGTACCTTAGGTAAGTAGCAATAGTCCAAGGAAACTGTGTGGTGTATACCGATATAGTTGATCTGGTAGCTATAGTTAGTGTGACTTCTTGGTTGGTTCTTATGTTCCTTAAGTCAGTTGAGGATAACATGAGGCTACCATATGTTGTCATTAACACTAACTTACTTTCAGAACCCTAATTGACCCATCTTGGCCTTTAGAAGGTAGTGAGATAACCGGCTTTGGTGAAGTATAAAGTTGGTTGATACTCGATGCTACACTCATTGAGATTCTAATCTTGGGGAGTTTTGGTTGGCAAGTCAGTTTCCATACTAAACAACAACCTTTGAGAATAATCAGTGATATTGAGATCCCTTAGAACCCGGTTACTATTGCTTGGACAGGTTGAACCAACTAACCTTCAGTGGGGAAGGTACTTACCTATGGACTTCATGCAAGCCTTCAAACCTAGGGCTATTGTGTGATTTGTTTATGTGTGCCACTTGTTTGTGTATGAACATAACATCATAACAACATGACATCATAAACATAGTATTCTCACTAACCATTTCAAGGACCAAAGGATTTATCTTTGTTCTTTGTTGTAGGTTATGGCTTCCACTTGTAGGAACACTATCCGGGTCAACTTTGTAAGGATACCTTCCAAGCTTAAGGAGTTGGTCTCAAAAGTTTTTGAAAGCTCCCAATTCATCAAGAAGCATGGTTATCTACTTGACTTGGTTACCTCAGGGTTTGATGAAGATATGATGAGTGTTTTGTTCAAGTTCTTTGATCCTAAACATCACTTCTTCACATTTCTCAATTATTAGATGTTGCCCACAATGGAAGAATTCTCCAAACTACTTGGTGTGCCCATTCTTAATCAGAAACCTTTCAAGGGCTTAGAGAAGGAATCTAAACCTGAAGTCATTGTTGCAGCATTACATCTGAAGAAATCAGACATTGTATTGGAAACCAGAAGTGGAGCTAAGGATATTCTTACTAAAGTGTTGATAGAGAAAGCATATATGTACACACCATCAACATATTTCTGAATCACAATCTGGTGCCTACCTTGCTTGGAGATATCTTGCACTCTCCTCACACTCGTACTAAGAAGGCGCGAGGAACTCTGGTGTGTTGCATACCTCTACTATGAAGGGGGTTTATTTCACACCTTCCTCAATATGTGATGAAGAATGAACAAGGTTTAAGGTGGTCTAGAAGGATAATGTCACTCTCTCATTCATACATTCATTGGTGTTCCCGATCTGCGGAGAATATTACTATCATTGACCGTTGTGAAGAGTTCCCTAATGTACCACTCCTTGGAATAAGAGGGGGAATTACCTACAATTCTTCTTTAGCACTACATCAGTTTGGTTATGCTCGGAGTAATGGTCCTCATTATATGATTATTCAAGGCATTATGTTTGATTATGACAATGATATTCAAGGTTACTGTCAAAGATTTATAAGAGCTTGGACCAAGGTGAACAAGATCAACAACAATACTTTGGAACCAAAACACTCCATCCCTTGGAACCTTACCTCAGATGGGTACGATCGCGTGTTCAGACTCTTATGATCCCATATCCTGCTGTTCTACCAGTAATTGTTGAGCCAATTATTGAAGGAGATGTTCCTTATGTCGCTCCATGGATTTCCATCCTGGTACAAACGCAAAAGTGGCGCGGAAAGAGGTAGAGTCACCAGCCAGGCATTTTTATCCCGAAGGAATGGGAATGGTAATGCTGCACAAACCGAAGAAAATAAAGGAAGGACAAAGGTCCTGCGAACCAAAGAAACTGGGTTCGGGAGTCGGTTACGACCTGAGAAGGTATTAGCACCCCAGATCATCTGCCGTACCCGACGAGATCTACGCTTGCAAAGAAACTGCTTCAAAGGGGGAAGAGAATGAAAGCTGTTGCAAAAGAAAAAGAACTGAACTGGATAAGAAAAGAAAGGGGGAAATGTAGGGAAAATAAAAGAGTCTGCTCGAACAGGCCCTACCCCGCTGCCTACGTACCTCACTGAACATGAGGATCAGAGTCACCGTAGTTCCCCTAACTAGGGGTGGAAAAGATTGCTTGTGAATTATGGCTTAAACTGCCTATGTCAATGCTCGGGTGTTGCAGGCTCGTCTAGAACGAGTGCGTTACCGTCTTGCAATGTAACAAGTAGGAGCAAGTTCGTACGTAAGGAGTGAGTGAGATGAGAAAAGAAGTTCCGAAGGAGAGACGCTTATTATTTGTTTGAGTTTTTTATGAGTTTTTTAGAAGTGTGGAACAAGAGAGTGAACTCAAGCTCTCTTCCATGGAATGTTTACTTGCTACTACATTCCAAGATGGAATAATAGAACAAGCACACCAAGTAAGGAGAATTTATCCAAGACTTGTTTCCAAGGGAAATGTCCTAAGCTCACTAACTTGTTGAACTTATTAAGTATCTTAGTGATTAAAATGAAGAAGTATTTTTTATGGTTTTCTTGATGAAGATAACTTTATGATCAGACTTGTTCATCATGCTAGACAAATGTACTATTCCAAGATGGAATGAATACATATGCCTCATGGAATAAGGCTATTGCACAAGAAGTCACTTCTTTCTTTATTAATGTATTTTAGGGTTTGTTTGAAGATGAGAAAAGAAAGAGAACCAAAGAGGATCTTAAAGGTAAAAGTCTAATGGGGAAAGACTAAATTTAATATTAGCATGCAAAGGTGGTCCTAAGGTTAGTGTGGTTTGAAACTATCCTAAGAAAGAATGAGAAGAGAACAGAAGAAGAAGAGAGGAAGAAATAAAGTTAGAGAACAACTTACTCCTCTAAAGGAGATAAGTTGCTTCTAAAGGGGGAAGATGAAGAATTAAATCACAAGATGGAATAAGGCACACCAACAATCACAAGATAGCAAGAAAAATAAGAGAGGAGATGAAGAATTGAAATATGGATAAACATCCACACCTCACTTACCATTTTACCTACAAATGTTAGCAAACTTTCTAGCACATATTCAGCACATCAATCAAATGCTAACATATCAATACAATTCAAGGAATTAACATGCTCAAAGTTTCAAGAAAACAAAGTCATCAACATGCAAAACTTTTAAAAATACATGAATTCACGTGTCGAGAAAATGAAAGCATACATCAACCAGCAAGCAAACCACCCTAAACAAGCATATAAAATGATCATACAATGATCCATGATGATTATGGCAACCATGAGAGGTAAACAAACTCAAAACAACTCAAAAATGCCATTCTGCCTCAGTGTTAACCAGTTAACCAAAAGCGTTAACCGGTTAACCAATCTAAACCTGCAGCAAAGAAGTCAAAAAACAGACGTGTTAACCGGTTAACCAATAGCGTTAATCGGTTAACACTGTGCGAACAACAACAAAAACCTGCAGAAAAAGGCAGTCCAAACCAGCTTATTTCAGTAATTCACCAACAGTCCATCAATCAATTATGCACGAGATAATAAGACGAATTCACATTAATCAAACACAATTATGTTCAAGAACATTAACATGTAGATCCAATCACAAATCAACCAAACAATACAAGCAAAACAAGCAATTAGCACAAGAACATGGTGGATCTACAACACAAGCATGCAAATAAGCTAAAAACAGATATGGATCTGAACTTAACCAACCTACAAAGCTGAGATATGCTTTGGTAAATGTTGTTCAAGCTGGAAACAAGGAATCTCGCTGAAAACTTCGAAGATCCGGTGCTATTCTTCACACACAATGCAAAATAAATGCAAGCAAAGAATCTTGATGCAAGAGCTTAGTTCAAAAAGCACTTCTAACCACCAAATCAGATCTGAACCAATAGTAAAACTAGAAAAATAATGCAAAGAAGCTATGGATGAAGGTCTAGTTCCAAGATCAACAAATTTCAATGCAAAATTTGATGATCTTCAAAGAAGAGGAACTTTGAGTGATTGGAAATTGGGAGAGAAAATGAGAGAATGGTGAGAGAGTGATGAAAATTCAGAAATGAAAAGTGTGAATTATGAGAGAGTTTCTTTTGGTTTTGAGAGAAATGGGATAAATAGTCTCTAGGTTTGGGGCCCAAAAATTTGGTTTGGAGTCCAAAAAAATGGTTTGGAATTAGCTTAGAAAGGTGATTAGGATATAACTTTGGAATTAGGCTTGGTAAACTCTCTAGATCCTTCTCCATAATTCCCAATTAATTCAAAAGAAATAAAATCTGAAAAATGAAAAATGGAGCCAAAAACAAGCATGCTGAACTTGCTGGAAAATTCAAATTTTCGCAGCCGTTAACCGGTTAACCAAAAGCGTTAACCGGTTAACGTAGGAAAAATTTGAATTTTCTCTCCCTTTGGTGGGAAACTCCAAGAATACATCTACGCCAACCATTCCAACCTGATTTTGATTCTCAATCCTCCCAGGGCCTTGACCATGACACGGAGCTTATTCAAAAGGTCTTGTGAGCTTTCTTCCAGGTCACCAGGCTCTTGACTTCGACTTGTAATGCTTCAAATTTCCAAACAATTGATCTTATGCCTTATGCTAGAACATGTGAATGTTATGCTTCGATTTTCTATACAAAAATGCTAAGGATATGACATGCTTATGATGATTATGATATGATGATGATGCTAAAAAGAAGAGGGCAAATTTGGGGTGTTACAGCTGCCCCTATTCAAGCAACTGTTAATCTGAAAAGGACGATAGCACGGGTGTTCGACCGTTCAAGATAAAATGTGGTTGAATACCAAGAAACCTGAAATTTTCACTCTTCCGGAGAATGCAGACAATGGGAAATAAACCCAACCAAATAACTCTCTGGGTGAATGAAGTGAAGACAAAGCAGACGAGCTCCTTCCAAATTGAATTGTTACGCTGCATAAAAAAAACCTAGGCAGACGAGTCTTCTTCAAGAAAACCTGTTATGCCAGGAACTGGACATACGAGCCCTCTTAAAGTAAACCTATTACGCCAGGAATGGAAAGATGATCCCTCTTCATACATTTTACAAAAATATATGACTTGAGACAGACGAACCTCCTTCGGATAACCCGTTACGCCAGGACCGGTGATGCACTTAAGTCTGTGGGATAGACATGCATAATTAGGATAGACGAACCCTCTTCATATATCCTTCGTAGATATATGGTCTAAGACAAACGAGCCTTCTTCAGATAACCTGTTACGCCAGGTGCAACATTCTTTCTTTTTGTTTTCTTTTTGTTCCATTTCTCATTTTAGTTCCCATTCCAGTTAGTAGTTCATTTGTTCAACAACAGTTATATTCGTTTACCCTTTGAAATAAAACAAGCAAGTGTGGATCCCTTAGGGTACGGAGGACGATCTAGGGTGCTAATATCTTCCCAGGTTGTAACCGACTCCTGAACCTAGATCTTTGGTTCACAGAACCTTGTCCTTTCCTTCTTCCTCAGATTTGTGTAGCATTACCTTTCCCGTTCCTTCGGGATAAAAATTCCTGGCTGGCGACTCTACCTTTTCCGTGCCACTTTTGCGTTTGTACTAGGATGAAAATCCCGGGAGCGACACTAGGGTTTCCTCTCTTGGTTGCCTTATAAAAACATGGTAAATTCCCTCAAACGTAGGGGTGTCTTAGCACGACTGCCTAATTAAAAATCATCAAGTCCCTTCAAATAAAAGATCATAGTCCCTCATTGTCCCTTGAAGTTGCCTACGAATAAATGATCTCGTCCCTCAATGACCCTACAAAAATGATGATCGTCCCTCAATGTCCCTACGAAAATGATGATCGTCCCTTCGAAATACTAAGATACCCTTGCAAGTTTTCCTTCTATGACCATACGAAGACCCTACACTTGTCCTTTTAAACATCTAAGGTAAAGACTACTTACTCATTAACAGTTAGGACAATCCTAACCTTAAAGGAAAGAAATAACAAGAAAGACCATAAAAACTTAGGGTAAGTAGTTCTTAAGTGCTTGCTCACTCCTTTTTCAAAATACACTTTACACCCCTAATTTTTTCAAATACTTTCAAATTAAGCACTTTGTATACATCCATACGAGGATCACTACAAAGTTAAAGAATTTTGAAATATTTTTCTAAATACACCACCACTATTTTTCAAACAAAGTAAAGTGAGTTAAAAAGTTAAGAGCCCATGGCAACCATGGATACAAAGGGTGCTAACACATTCCCTTTGTATAAATTACCCCCCGAACTCAAATCTCTTAAAGGTCTTTCATGTTATTTTATTCCTTTTCCTTATTGGATAAAATAAAAGTCGGTGGTGACTCTTACTATCCATAATATAGTTTTTGGAAACAAAAACTCCCAATTTAGTTCTCCCATCGTGTTATAGTTGGGTTGTGATTGTTCCTTTGTGGTTGATAGAGAAGGTCGAGGAGGTGGTGTAGCAATCTTTTGGAGAAATTCTTCATATTATTGTTTATCTTACCTAATCAGAAGGGCCTTCCAGCTGTTGGCTGCGAATGTCACGGTTGATTGAGATATGGAGGGGGTGTACCTGCAAGGCACTCCGAAGCTTAAGTGAGTTTGGGTACATAGATGGTAAGAGAGAGAATAGTTCAGAATACCTAACCCTTTAGTGACAAAGGGTATTTATATTGAGCCCCCAGCACTGGGCCAAGGTTCTTTCTTGGGCTGAATTATCTAGGCCCAAGGAAGAGCTGCCAAGGTACGCATAGAAGCGTGTAAGACCTATAACTTAGTCTTATCCCTGGTCCAACTGCCCATATCTTTCAGGAGATAATGGTGGACAGTTGGGTGACGTGGCGTAGGTTGGAGAGACGTGGTCTGCCCGTGTTAATGAATCCTGCCCGACTATTCCATGCATCTGCCCGACAGACTGGGCCTTGGCCCTGGGGGGTTTTTGGAATGCGCCCTGCTATGTCTTGGAGGCCCAGTCCAGAACATGAGCCCCCTAATTCGAAGCTTTTGGACAGAGCGATGAGTTAAGAGAAAGCTAGTCGGGCATGGAAAAACAAGCAGTTGGGGGTCAAATGTTCGCGCAGAAAGGATTTGACCTATCAAGTTGAGGAGTCGTTCAAGGATGAGGTTCGACGAGATGTGGTGGGCATAAGATTGCGTCAGAGACCAAGCGAACATTATTTCTTGTCAAGGAGTTTTTTCTCAGCGGGCTTATTGAACGACTCATAGATTGAATCCAGTTTCTCAAAAGCAATTTTAATCCAGATCATAAATCTCTCCAAGTGTCCACCAAGCGCAAGCTTTGAGAGTTTTAACCTCTCATCAATGATTTCGATTGTAAGGGTGTCAGTGCGTGACACCATTAGGTGTCGGGGAAGTTTACGTGTGCTCGACGTAATTCAGAATTCTCCTCGACAACAAGGATGTAAGCGTGGCACCGTTGGGTGTCGGGGAAGTTTGCATGTGCCCGACACCGTTCAAAATTCTCCCAGGTGGCGTTTTAAGGAATTCAATGCGTTTCGCTTTGTTTCCCGTGCTACGACACATTGAATTCTGACCGACCTAGGGAATCTAGGTAATTATTACCTAGAGGCATCCTTTCATGCGTTCCTTTTGTATAAAAGGCGTGGGAGACCGCTCCATTTCACTTTTTCGCTCCTACGATTAATCAGACTTCCAACCAATAACTTCCCCTTTAAGCATAACCACCGTTGTCGCCGCCGTTCGCCGTCTTTATCTCCCTGCCATCACTATGTCAGGTAACTCTTCAAATCCACCTTTTCTAGAATTTTCTACGCTTGTTAGGCAATTGTAGTGGCGATTTTCTCGCCTAAAGTAAGTAGATTTCTGTTTTAGGCATATTTCAAGGGTTTGTGTATGAATGCCTCGGGAACAACTTGACTGAGTCGGGCTAAACTAGCATATTTAGGTGAATGGACCGGACATAACTAGTGTGATTATGTGAATGTCACGAGCGTCTTATGAACGCGCCGAGCGAAAATCTCTTGATTTCCTTCGGGCGTTCCATGAATGCCTCGGGTGGAATCTGTATAGACCCCTTTGTTGGTTTGTACAACCTTGATATGAGTATGTTGGGCATTCAACCCCTTCTCCCTTTCACTTGAATTGCAGTGGAAGGGTGGATTTGATGCAACGTCGAATTCACTTGTTCCTTCTGCTTTTCAGGTACTGTTAACCCAAGACATCCTGAGGAAGGGAATGTAGCCGCCTCCTCGTATGGTCAAAGCGATCTCTCGTGGGTCGCTGACGAACCGTTGGAGATGGAGTCTCGCTTCATCGACGAAGAGGTCCCTGTTTTTACGAGAGTCGAGGAGTTGGGATCCTCCCAACTGGCTGTGCTATGCTCTCCGAGAAGAAGAGCGGATATGCTTGCACTTTATGGGGAAATGATTTACAATGTATGATTTCGCCTTCCGGGAGGCGGGGATGAGACTTCCCTTCAATGATTTCCAGATGGGGTTCTTCATATGGTTCAGGCTGGCGCCTTCACAACTTCACCCCAAAACGATCTCATTCATCCGGGCATTCGAACTGGTCTGTCGATATCTTAGGATTGGTTATACGTTGCCCTTTTCTTTCGTGTCTTCCATCTGCAGCGCTCAGGTCGAGATAGGTGACACAACTGAGTGTCCTTCAAGAAACCTTCGAGGTTGTTCAAGACTTATGTTGACTCTGTTTGCAACTTCAAGGACATGTACTCGGTGAAACCCATCACCCAAAGTGCCCTCGACAGTTTATATTTCTTGAAACGGGATGCCAAAGGCATGGAGAAACTGATGTTGAAGATCCCCCCTCAGATGGAAGCCGGATCATTTTGATCTGCCGACCAGTCATTACCGGGTCAGGCATGCAAGCCTTGGGGTCGAGGACAAGTTAGCTTACAAAAAAATGGTGGATTATGTCCATAGTTTCAGTCCCGCGGTCTGGGTGGACCGATCAGACAATCCTCACCTAGGTGATGATGGGCTGCCTATCGTAGAACCTCGGCTTATAAATACCAAAGTTGTGCTAGAGTGTAGCACGAACGAGGAGGCTATTCGTCTATTAGGTAGCGCCTCTCGGTCCTCTTGCTATTTCTATTGCTTTATCTGTTTTGTTGATTCCTTTTTATTTTGCTAAACATATGCCCTCAGCCAAGGAACGAGCATTGAAGCTGGCCAACCAGGTTGGGGCCCCGGGCAGAGTTTCCAAAAAGAAGAAAGCTAAAGGTCGTGTCCAAGAGGTAGTGACAGAGCACGGGGCCGGTGGTTCCAGTACTTCTATCCCGACTCCTCATTCCCCTCAACAAATCCCTCTTTAAATCCCTCTAATATCAATATCGGACAATCCTCCAGCATTCGACAATTCTGTTCGCTCCAAATGCCCACAGACCGATGGTTCACTGGATCGGTCAATTGATGTGGGCGGTATGTTGTCGGGTGATCCGGGGAGCTATTTGTTGCCCCTTGTTATCAGGAGCAAGATTTCTTCAACACTAAAGTCACCATCGTGGTGGCGGCCACTGAGGCGAAGGCTTTGCTCGACAAGGAGGTGGCGGATAGGCGGGTTGGTCTTGCTGGAGATATCGTTGTTGTCATCCGGGTCATGGAGACGGGCCTGGTTCTGTTTGACGCTACTAACTCTACGGTAGAGATGGAGGCTGCAGAGGAAGCACTCTGAACTATGAGGGATGAGAGGGACAAGCTCTCTAAAGATTTGTGTGACTACAAGGAGGAGCATAAGCTCCAAGAAGGGTTGAGTTCTGAGCTGGACAAGGCCAAGCACGAACGAGTCACTTTGACAGAAGAAAAAGAAAGTTTGAAGGAGCAGGCAGTCGAGCTCAACAAGGTTGTCGAGAAGAATGGACGTCTCCACACGAGGCTTGAGCTGCTGGAGGGGGTGATTTGTCCTCTGGATAATGAGACCGAGGAAGAGTTTTCCCTCCGTGCTCGTATTGATCTAATTGGCTGGATCAGATAACTCGAGAGGGACATTGTGGTCATCTTTAAAGAAGGCTTCGACAATCCTATCGACCAACTCAAGGTCGTAAAGCCAGGGCTCGTGACCGAGGGGACGGTGCACAATTATACTATGACCGATCAGGAGATTTTTCATCGCTTCGTTCTCGAGGAGGAGCTGCAGGCAGAAGATGATGAGGAAAATGATGTGGAGGTGTAGGTTCGGCCATCATGCCTTAGTTTTTATTTTTATTTTTGGCCTGCATGCCTTTTCTCCTTTATTTTGATTTTGTTTTGATGGCTTGCGCACCACTTTTGTATGTACTTTACCGGTCAGGTTTTGGCCGAGACTTAAATATAATTTTTTGTTCAGTTTATGTAATCTTGATGTTGTTTATTTTTTTAAGTTTGTTTTAACTCTGATGTTTATTTGAACTTGTTTGCTCGACTGTGTAGGCTCGTCAATTTAGGGAACCAACAAGGTGGCGGGTTTAACTTCCTCTGCGAATCGGGACTAGGCTTGCGGTCGAAAACCCTGATCTCGGGGCTTGGGTCTTCCCATCACGTGCAGGGTGCCCTGCCGGCATGGTACTATGACGTTGGAATTTGTTTTGATGTATCCAACCTCGGGGAATGTTGTGCTCGTCTTATGCAGGCGTCATCCTCCCTTTCGATCAGTGACGAAGGTTTGTGGTCGTACCTCCCACGCCTTCATATGCTGTTTAGCTATAGTATTGCTTAAGTTTTTAAACGTTCCATGTTTGAGCAAGTTCTTCACCTTGCAGGTTTTTCAAGGTAATAGGCCCCGTTAGCCGTCTTATCTCGAACACGGTACGTGCCTTCCCAGTTTGCGGCTAGCTTGCCTTCCCATGGGTTTTTCTGGTTTCGTCTGAGGACCAGGCTGCCCACTTGGAATTCTCTTTCTATGACTCTTGCGTCGTGGCACAAAGCCACTTTATGTTTAAGTGAAGCTTCCCGTAAGGCTACCTCAGAGCGAATTTCTTCAACAAGGTCCAGTTTAACTCGCAGGGCTTCGTTGTTCAGTTCCTCGTTGAGGGGTGCCTTTGTGTGTCACGTCGGTTCCCGAATCTCTACCAGAATGAAAACCTCGGTCCCGTAGGTTAGCCTAAAAGGAGTCTCACTGGTTGTGGAATATGGGGTTGTACGATACGCCCAAAGGACGTTGTGTAGCTCCTCAACCCATGCTTTCTTTTTTTTCGTTGTGCAATGTATTTTATTCGAGGACTATGCTTACGGATTCAAATATTTTTCCATTATGCTTTGATTGTATTTTCTTATGGTTTTATGCTTTGTGATGTAATAGTGTAGAATACATTTTTATGCTTATATAATACCTATAATTAGGATAAAAAAAGATACAATAAAGCGTTTAGTAACCAAATTTCAAAAAAATGAAGAAAAATAGATATTCGATCCAACGTCGAATAATTTAAAAAATAAATGAATAAGTTTCATGTGATATTAGGGTTTCCACGATTAGACTTCGATTCACTCCAATAAACCAAAGCATAAACCTTGTATATCACGAACCATAAGTCGTGTGTCTCAGCACCACGCAATCGACCCACCCCACCATTACATTCCTTTCGCGACTTACCATACATCCTAACCCACCATGACATAGGAGGACCATGTTCAATATTACTTTTTATGTACTCATTTTTAGGTTTAGTATCCGATTAGGTAGCTTTAACCTTTCAAATTCCACTAACCATAGGATTCCCATTTGAACTCAATAACCTAGGGTTTGAGTCTAGTCTCCCTTAGAGTTTTCCTTTTGTAACTTGAGTCTCACTTCTCATCTTTAAAGAAAAATAAAAAACATTTAATAAGGAAAGTGTGTACACTACACCACGAGCCTTAAGCCATACGGGAAACGATTAGTGGATGTCTCCTCCACTCTTCTAGAATGCTTTAAAAACGTTCCATTGGGGGTGACCTTGGAAAGTATTTTCTCCTGTATCATAGTCTTTAGTGTTGTACATATGAATGAACACCAAAATTAAAACACTTCTTCTAAAAGACAATAAACCAACAAGACACCACGTCTTCTCTTCTCATCTCTCATTCCTTGCGAACGATCATGATTGTCTCAACAGTTCAAACAACAATATGGTAACATCCTCGATTCAGCGAGTTGGCGACACCTGAGTTAGAGCTATGGCAACGTCATCCTAAAAAACACAAACAAATCTCAGCCTTAGTTAAGCGAACTACGTCGACTCTGATCCTCATTTTCCCGATGAGGTATGTAGGCAGTGGGGTAGGGCCCGTTCGAGCATATTCTTTATTTTCCCTACATTTCCCCCTTTCTTTCCATTTTCTTTTCCAGTTCCCTTTCTCATTTCAGTTCCAGTTCCAGTTAGAAATTCTTTCGTTCAACAACATCTTATTTCTCACCCTTTGAAACAGACTAACAAGCGTGGATCCCTTCGGGTACGGCAGACAGTCTGGGGTGTTAATACCTTCCCAGGTTGTAACCTACTTCCAAACCCAGATCTTTGGTTTACAGGACCTCGTCCTTTCCCTTTCTCCTCAGTTTGTGCATCATTACCTTTCCCATTTATTTGGGATTAAAATGCCTGGCTGGTGACTCTACCTTTTCCACGCCACTTTCACGTTTGTACTACGATGAAAATCCCGGAGCAACAGCTGGCGACTCTGCTGGGGATCGAACCCAGAATCTCTGGTTTCCCCTTTGAGAGTCAATCCTAGCACCTGTCTGTTTCTGTTTTCTTTGGGTGTTTATTCATTTGTTGTTGTGCGCTTTAGTTTAGCTTTACTGTTTTATTTATAGTTTATCGCTTTACTTTACTTACATCTTTCAACATTCACCTTACTATTGCATATACTGGCATATACTGTACTGGTTGTTTTGGTTTTCCTTGGCGGGATGAGATTACTGTGAGAAAATCCAAACTACTCGGCTTGAGTATACACATAGAATTTAGAGTGGGCAATCGTGTGGCTTGCGTGGTCTTGAGCACGTGTAGTTTTCCCGAGTCCCACACCCAGATCAGGCTCTCTTGGGATATGTTCTATACTGCCTTGGCAGACCATAGAATGTTCCCACCTAAGCTACTAACACTGGGAACCGATCACCGAGGACCTTAGTGGAAACAACCCTCTCTAGTGGTGACAGTGGCAGACCACATTTTGTGGCAAACCCATTCGCACATGAGGGCCCACTGGGAAGTCACATAGGATGACCTTATTCTCTCATAGGAACCCAGTTAAAGAAACTGGTCGTATGACGGTAGTATTGTACCCTTCGAGATGAATGTACTATTTTTTCTTGACTTCAGCGCTTGAAGCCAGGAAATTATGAGGGATGCTTGTTTTCCCGGACTCAGCTGAGACCTCCCTGACTAGTACGTAATGCCAAACCGATTCCCATATTTGGTCACGAGCCATTCCTCGGAAATGGTGAACATATTATTGCTGCTCGACTTTAAGAGTTCGTGATGTTGAACTGTAGTAGCACACCCGTGAGATTGGGAGAGGTTTACAGGTTTGCAAGAACCCTAAACTTCCAACATACCCGCTTTGCCAGTGTTACTCCATGATATGATCCAGTCCTATATGATAGTTGGTTGAGAATTCTGGAATTTCTGCACAGAGATAATGATATTATGACTCTTCACCAACACTGGGTTATCTGACCCACACCAGCGTCAGACCACTATTCACATGCCAGTTGCGTACATGACAACATGGAATTTTAGCATACATGTTTAGTTATTTCTAAGGATCACATATCTGAATTAAATCGTCGGATTTTTTATGTATTAAAACATGGATCAAAACAAATAGATTCCTTGGAAATAACCGAACATGGCATTTGCATATATCCTTGCATTCATGACAGGTGTTCAGGGATAGATTCTTATCCTGACTTGGTTTCTCTCCAGAATGGCCAACTTGAATCATGATTGTCAGGGTATGGTCATGGAACAACTCCGAGTGGAGGTGACTGAGATGAAGGCATATATGGGGCATTTTATGGTGGACATTCGAGCATTGTCCTAGGATCAGAAACTACTGAGAGAAGAATTCAACTTGATGAAGACTCAAATGAAGTTGCATACGAGAATCATGAATGTTATGTTGAAAAAAACAAAATAGCCATGTGTTTGCTTTTCAAACAGAATGTTCTATTTCTCTCATCTCTTTGGGATGTCCACTAAATCAAGAGTTGTTAGGTGGATTTCCTCTATAGTTTATGTCTCTTCACCAGCAATCACCACTTGGCAATCGAGAAGAGCCTAAGATAGGAATGAACTCCACATTGCCTGATACATGTGAGCTGAATGTTCCTACACCAATCGTTGCTAAAGAAGTGAGCATTTTCTTTCCTTATCAGGGATTTTCCTCAGCTGCTATGCCTTGGTTTCCAGAAGAAAGACTTCAACAAGTTTCGTTTGTAGCTCCTCCATTGGTAGCAACCCATTCTCAACAAGATCAAGAAAGGGTTATTGATCTGGTACCCGTGTCTTGTGCTGAATTGTGCCCACAAATGCTCAAAATGGGGTTGATTGAGTGTTGCGAGCTAACTCCTCCTTCTGGTAAACTTCACCAAGGTTAGAATCCCTATGCCTACTGTGTTTTTCACTCTGGAGCTCCTGGACATGATGTTAATGATTGTAAGGTGTTCAAGCATCAAGTGCAAGATTTAATTGATGAAGGAGTAATCACTTTTAGACTGACTGGAGTGGAAGTGCCACAAGGTGACGCATGCAGGAATACAAAATAGGTGGTCAACTTTCCTCCTTCTAGAGTCATTACTCAGGACAAGTCTTCAAAGAGGTTACATCAACAACCTTCATTCGCACCTCGGTCGAGTATGAGTAAGAGAGTGCAGGGGCATGTTAGGCACTCAAAGCAATATCAACAAAAAAATTCTCAACCACAATGTTAGGGTCAGCAACCACAGGCACAAAGACCAGTTCAGCAAGGAACAAAAGCGAGGGAACGAAAAGTTGACCCTATCCCATTTCTGTATGTTGTATTGCTTCCAGAGTTGCTTAAATTGAACCTGGTTGAACTCCATACCATGAGGGCTCCTTCTGCTGACAATCTACCACCAAATTTTGATGCAAACACCAGGTGCGAATTCCATTCGGGTTCCCAGGGGCATAATATTGAGAAATGTTGGGCTTTTCAAAATAAGGTACAGGACCTAATTGACTCCAAGGCAATCAATTTCTCCCCTCTCCAAAATGTACACCAAAACCCAATGCCTAATCACGGTGGAGCCGGAGTGCACTTTGCGAATGAAGGTGTCACGGTTGTTATACCAGATGGTCCGCATTAAGCTAAAATCTTCGAGTTAATCACCCGGTTTTTAAGGGTATCCACAGAAGCGAATAAAGCCAGTAGTATCCAAATACTCTCAGTGATGGCAATTGTGTGTTTGTCTTTCTTCAATGCATTTTTTAATTCCTATTAAGGGGAACTACGTCGCTCTGATTCTTTATTTGTCATGGGTCAATGGAGATACGTAGGCAGAAGATCGTCAGGTCTTTCCGAGCAACCTTACGGGGAAACTTTACTCCCCAACTTTACTCTTTCCTCTAGACATCTCGTGTCAGAATAACTAGAAGAGGAATTATGATTGCCATGTTGGGCATACAACCACGATAGCGTACTACCACGAGACAATATTCCTGACTCCTATGAGTTGTGCTAAAAAGACCTTTGTTGGTATTGCATGTGCATGATTTATTTTATTAAAACATAATGTTGTGTCTTAACCAGTGACTCGCTCACAAAGGTTTGAAACACCTTTTCAATAAGGACTTCAAGTTTGATATGTGTGTCGCATTAGAATTTTCATTCTCAGAATAAACATTTTCTGCTTGCATACATTTGTTTAGCATCATAAAAGTTTACATATGGAATCTCAGCCTAGAAGCTTAATCTTGCAAAGTTGAGAAGTCTTAAACTTCTGGAAGACAATTAGGTCGAGGTGTTCTTTTCTAGGAAGCTCCATCAAGTAAGGACTTTCCCAACCAATCATGGTAAGAGCCATCCAATACGGGGCAGTTACGTCGAGCAATCTCTTCAAAATTCAGCCAAACTGGGGCAGTTACTTTGAGATTCAAATCTCTCTAAGAGAAAACATTAGTCAGTCAAGTGCAAAACTACTCAAAATAATCGTACTGGGGCAGGCCACCCCAATGGCACGAGAATTTATTCTTTCCCGAAGACAGACAATCAGAAGCACCTATCCAGAGTTCAGAGTACCAAGACAGCTTTACTCTTGAAGGGTTTCTATGTCACACTCTTGTCATACCTCTTACTTATTGATTCTATTACCCATCTAGCAGTTGCTCGTCAAGCCAATTATCTCGTTCAACGCTTCCAACAGCTACAAGCTCATCTATGTTGACAATGGCTACCTCCCCAACAAGGGTATTATGTCAATTCATGCAGTCAATGCGATACTTAAGAGTTTAAAGACACTAAGTATTTTGTAAAATCCTCTTAAGGGAAATTCTGGACAAAATCAAATGATCCCCAACACGAAACTACTTGAAGCCTTTCCTCCCTAGCAGGATGTGTTTCGGGTTTGTTATTCCTAGCAGACGGATGGAAGTTATGTCTAGCAGAGGGCATTACATAATTTTTCTCTTCAACAGGTTTCCCTGATTCTATTCCCCAGCAGATCTTAGACAAATCTTTCTCTTCCCCAACAGATCTCAGAAGATTTCCTTGCTCCAGCAGAGCAATAAGGATTATTAATTCTGAAATAGAGAGTCGTCCTCCCACGGTGAAGTATTTCTTACAAGAGTTCACGTATTCCCAACAACCAGCTGAATGGTTCCCTTCCCTACAGAGGTTTGGAAAATTCAGGTAGACAATATAGTTCTCTTCAGCAGAGCCTTGACAAGACTTTTCCCAGTTAAGTCGAATAGTTACAGATCCCCCCAGTGGAGTTTTATGGGTGAGATTCAATCCCCAATAGTTGTGGTATCCACTGCCAGAGTCCTCAAATCAAAATTCTAATTTATTTTTGGCAAAGGTGATAATTCGAGACAGATGGATTATTCACGCTCTTCTCTCGCATAGATGTTATCCCTGCAGGGCTTCTTGACATCGTATTTGTGATCATTGCATTCTCAGAAGAGTCAGCAGAGACTTATTACTTCCACATCAGTAATTCCCTTTGCACTTGCATCAGTTCATTGACATACTCAAGACATAACATCCCTAGTGTCATGAGGCATCATGCCATACTGTTTTACCCCAAAATTTTCCCTCCCATATTCAAGACAATGTGTCTCAAGAGGTCTCCTAGTAGTCACAAGATTCATAATTGCTCAAAAGGATTCAAGGTTTCATTAGACAAATCCTCCTCCTAAGCAATGAATCTGAAACTAGGGTTTTAAGTTTCTCAAGTAAAAGTGGACTTCCAAAGCCTCAAGTGGACTTCATGAAATCCCATATACCTCAAATAATCCTCATGTCAAGTTTCAAGGCTTTCCCTACAAGTTTGGTCAGTCAGATGCTCAGATACTTAAAAATCAGATAACTTGGTCAACAAGTCAACTATGGTCAACATAAAGTCAAACTTCAAGCTTTTTGGTCAACATCAATATTATGAGGTAAAATTCATAATTTTATCAAGGGTTTATCAAGATTCATCAAGGAAACCTCAGAATCATCAAGAATCAGAAGTTACTAAATTAGGGTTTTGTGTAGGAAAAGTCAACTGAACTTTGACCAGCCATAACTCTCACATACTTCATTATAAATTTCCCATATAAACCTCATTTTAAAGGAAATTAAATTATCTACAGCTTTGTGTCTCACAAGCCAAGTACAAAAATAATTCATTTGGGAGATATGAGCCAAGACATTACAGGTCCTTTTAAAAGTCAACAAAAAGTCAACTTTTTCAAAAGCTCATAACATAAAAATGGAAAATAATATGGATATGGGACCAAAAGGAGAAGTTATAGGACACTCTAAGATTTCTATAAAGTCCTAGAACACCATCATGAGACAAATATTGAGGGAGTTATGCTTTGTTGAAGTTGGGCAATTTTGAGGAGGTGTATGAAGCAGAAAAGGCCAAAACTCAAGATTTCTCCAAATGGGCCCATAATATTTCAACCCAAACTCAATTATAAGACTATTCAAGACCCATTAATTATATTTTCTGATTTTTATTATTTATTTTATATTATATTGAATTTTAATCAATTAAATTCATTTTTAATTGAAATAAATCATAAAAAATCAAATATTTGATTCCAAAGTTATTTTGGGATCAAATATTTGATGATTATACTGATTGATCATATCCAATTTCGTGTAAGGCCAAAAAAGAATGAATTAATATGATTTTTTGACAAATTTGGCAACTTGGTTTCTTCACCTTCAAGCAACCACCAATCCATCATAAAAAAGCCCAAATTTTGACCTAGTTGCATCATCTATAAATGCATAACAAACACACAATGCAAAGGGACAAAAATTCAGAATAAAAGAACCACTTTCATACTTCAAAAAAAGTAACCAAAATTTCAAATTCGGTTCCATAGATTAAAGCCTTTTCCAAGCTGTTTGAAGGTTGAAAATGATTCCTTGAGGCACCTTGAGCATATTCCAATCATCACCATCATCAAATTCATGCCATAATGCACAAACCGATTCACTTTTTTCTTGTTTTTCCATGATCTTCGATTTCTTATATTTATATTTTATAAATTATATTTAACCATTGATTCATGTTTGTTTTGAAGCATAGAAGCTTTTTGGACAAGTTATTTGAAGTTTCGTGGTGGATATGAAACCTACCATTATTAGGGTTTAGAGCTTGAGATTAGGGTTTCTTGATTGAAACGATTTAAGGGTTGTTTGAAGATATATTTGAATTGTACAGGTTCTGGACAATCGATTCATATATTTATTTTGGACTAATCGTTTGTATTTTGAGATATTGGAATTCGCAGGTCAATTAGCTCTGAAAATTTCGTAGCTAATTCGAAGCCAAATCATAGCAGAAATTGAAAGCTGAAGGTTGAAGAGATGAAAACCGCGTGTGAAATTCAAGATTCAAATTTTTGTTTTATTTTATAATTGTTTGTTTGTGTTTATTATCACCAGTGCGTGCATGGCCTAGTGGATGGAGGAAGCACTTATGAAGCAAAAGGGTGTGGGATCGAATCCGACCTCTAGCATTTTTTGGCAAAATTCGTTTTTTTGTTTATTCTCTTGATTTTGATTTGATTTTCTTAATTATTTATTATTATATTAACTAATTAATTAACAATTAACCATTATTAACTTAAAACTAATTAAAATCAACCTCCATTGAATTTTTCTTATAAAAACAAATTTCATAATAAATTTTTAATTATTCTCCTCACATTTTTATAATAATCAGTTTATTAATTTTTTTGTCAATTAATTTAATTAATTAGATTTAGATTAATTTAATCATACCCTAAGTTTTTATCAAATCCTGATTTTCTTAAAAAACCCTAACCCTAATCAAACCTTAATCTTCTAAATCCTGATTTTTCTCAAAACCCTAATTCTTCATGAAACAATTAATTATTTTTCTTAACCTAATTTTTAAAAACTTATTTCTTTATTTATTTGCTTTATTTATTTTTTTAGAAAATTGTATAGGATGCATTCTATGTAATTTAAATTTCTCGCTATTATTATGTAACTGCTTCTATCATGTAATAGCTTAGGTTTAATTTTCCGTCTTTTATTTTCTGCAATCCTCCCTAAAAGACTAATGTACCCCCCTCCCCTAATGTAATAACGTAGGATTTTATTTCAGCTTTTAATTTCTGCAAATATAACTGTGTGGTTAGTAACTTAGGGAATGCAAAGACTGTATGGTTAATTAATTGGACCTAGCCCACTAATTACAAGATAAATAACTGAAACTCATATTCACACACGTAAGTCGATCGTTCTACGGTCGCCATCTACACCTCCTAGGGTTTCCCCTCTTGGTTTCCTTACAAAAACATGGTCAAGTCCCTCGAACGTGGGGGTGTCTTAATAAATGTCCCTATAGATTAAAAATCATCATAGCCCCTTCAAGATAAAAGATCATAGTCCCTTCTAAGTTGCCTACGAATAAATGATCTTGTCCCTCGATGACCCTACAAAAATGATGATAGTCCCTTCGACTTACTAAAACACCCCTACAGGCTGCCTTCTATGACCATACGATGACCCTATGCCCGTCCCTTATAACATACAAGGTAAAGACTACTTACTCACTAATAATAAGGATAGTCTTACCCCTAAAGGAAAGAAATAACAAGAAAGACCTTACAAACTTAGGGTAGGTCACTCTTAAATACTAGCTCACTCTTTCAAAATACTCTTCACACCCCACTTTTCAAACACTTTCAAAAATAAACACTTTGTATACATTCATACGGGGATCATTACAAAGTCAAAGACTTTTGAAATATTTTTCTAAACACGCACTACACAATTTTTCAAACAAAGTAAAGTGAGTTAAGTATTTAATAGCCCATGGATAACCTTGGATATAAAGGGTGCTTACACCTTCCCTTTATATAACCTACCCCCCGAACTCAAATCTTTTTAAGAAGGTCTTTACTGTTCTTTTATTCCTTTTCCTGTTGGATAGAATTAAAATAGGTGGCGACTCTTGCTATCCGCACATGGTTTTTGTTAAACAAAAACACCCAAGTCAGTTCTTCCACCGTGTTACAAAAATGGCGACTCTGTTGGGGACTACTAAGTAAAAGAGGGGTTACCTTAGGATTATATCACTTTACTTGCTTGATTTGTTTGCTTTATCTTTAAGGGATTGTTGTGGGGTTATTGTGAGAAAGATCCTAACCCGGACCTAGTGTCCTTTAGGTAAGTGGCAATAGACCAAGGAAATTGTACAGAGTATACCGATATGGTTGATCTGGTGGCTACAGTTAGTGTGACTTCTTGGTTGGTGCTTATGTTCCTTAAGTAAGTTGAGGATAATATGAGGTTGCCATATGTTGTCATTAACACTAACTACCCTTTAGAACCCTAATTGACCCATCTTTTCCATTAGAAAATAGTGAGATAACCGGATTTGGTGAAGTCTAAAGTTGGTTGATACTCGATGCTACGGTCATTGAGATTCTAATCTTGGGGAGTTTTGGTTGGCAAGTCAGTTGCCTACTGGATAACAACCCTTAAGAAGGATCAATTATATTGAGATCCCCTAGAACCCGGTTACTTTTGCCAGGACAAGATGAACAAACTAAACTTCAGTGGGGAGGGTACTTACCTATGAACTTCATGCAAGCCTTCAAACCTAGGGCTATTGTGTGATTTGTTTGTGTGTGCCACTTGTTTGTGTATAAACATAACATCATAACATCATGACATCATAAGAATAGCATTCTCACTAACCATTTCAAGGACCAAAGAATTTATATTTGTTATTTGTTGCAGGTTATGGCTTCCACTCGTAGGAATATTATCCGGGTCAACTTTGTAAGGATACCTTCAAAGCTTAAGGAGTTGGTCTCAAAGGTTTCTGAAAGCTCCCAATTCCTCAAGAAGCATGGTCATCTACTTGACTTGGTTACATCAGGGTTTGATGAAGATATGATGAGTGTCTTGTTCCAGTTCTTTGATCTGAAACATCATTGCTTCACATTTCCCGATTATCAGTTGGTGCCCACAATGGAAGAATTCTCCAAACTACTTGGTGTGCCTATCATTGATCAGAAACCTTTCACAGGCTTAGAGAAAGAGCCTAAACCTGAAGTCATTGCTGCAACCCTACATTTGAATAAATCAGACATTGTCCTAGAAACAAGAAGTGGAGTTAATGGTATTCTTGCCAAAGTATTAATAGAGAATGCTCAATTGTTCTTGGATGTTATGAGTTACTATGCTTTTGAGGAGAGCTTAGCCTTGATGATTTATGGTTTGGTATTGTTCCCTAATCCATACCAATTCATAGATGTACACGCTGTCAACATATTTTTGACTCACAATCCGGTGCCTACCTTGCTTGGAGATATCTTGAACTCTTTTCACACGTGGTCCTTGAAAACATTGCATATGCATCTACATACCATATCATTACATAACAGGTTTCCACCCCGGTTTTCTTATCTTCTCGCTGTTTATTTCAATAGCCAGATGAGGTTGAAAACCCTAGAGATGAAGATTCTGCGAAAGAAGAAGAAAGTCTACGTGGTACTATTGGGAATTCTGATTTAGCACCGAGTCACATGCAACTCCAAAGCATGTCCATGGGCTCCAAAGAAAGTTTCAAGGAGTATGCCCAGAAGTGGAGAGATCTTGCAAGCAAAGTTCAACCTCCTTTGATCGACATGGAATGTGTTGACATGTTCATGAGTACGCTGACTGGTCCTTTCTATAGTCACTTAGTTGGAAGTTCATCATCTGGTTTCACTGAGCTGATAATGACTGGAGAACGTGTTGAAAGTGGAATACGAAGTGGTAAGATACAAATGGATGCCTCTTCAAGTACCACCAAGAAGCCTTCTAATGGGAAGAAGGAATCCAATGTTGTGTATGGCCAACATGGTCGTAAGAACAATCATAACTAATTTGTGGGAGCAGTTTTGATCTCTAATCATGCACCTGCGAAACATAATCAACAATAGAATAAGAAGCCTAAGTAGGGTACACCTAGGAGACAATTCACCAAGATCAATATGTCATAGGCTCAAGATCTGCAACACATGTTGAAAAGGGAGTTGATTACTTTGAGGGGCCCTCCTCAGAATCCAAATACTACCTCTCCTTGCTATAATCCCAATGCAAGGTATGCATATCACTCCAAGTTCCCTGGGCATGATACTAATTGTTGTTGGGTATTGAAGAATGAGATTTAGGATATGGTTGATGCTGGAGAAATTGAGTTTGATCCTCCCGAGACTCCTAATGTGATTACTGCTCCTATGCCCAAACATGAGAATATTGTTAATGCTATTGATGATGGTTCTTATGTTTCTATTGTGACTGATTTGACTACTCCTCCGGAAATTGTTAAGAAGAAGATGTTGCAAGCTGGTTTATTTTCGGGATGCAATGAAGATTGTTTTTATTGTGCCTCTCAAACAAATGGTTGTTGGAAGTTGAAAGAAGGTATTCAGCGTTTGCTGGACAACCGTACTATATTGTTTGAGAAGACCCCTTCTGTGGAGAGTTTATGTGAAGGTTTGTCCCAAGATCTAAAACTTGAAGACGTGTCTGTAGTTACTAAAACCCCTGTGAGGATCACCTCTAAAGGTCATGTGAATATTACTGCTGAGCCAAAGGTGGCTCCCCTGATTATTACTACTCCCGGTCTAATTCCATATTCTTCTGACAAGGCTATCCCATGGAATTATGGTTCTGATGTTTATATACACAATGTCAAGCAAGATCCTCTAACTGATATACCTGCTGCAAATACTAATCTTGATGTCGACAATATTGTTGGGAATTGTAAGGTTACTATGAGTGGAAGGATTTTCTGTCCAGAAGACACTTCAAAGACTGATGCTGCTCCAACTCATATTTCCAACTCTGAGTCAAGTATTGAAGCCCGGGGAAAAAGACCAGTGATTGAGCCTGTTCAGGTTGAAACACCGCTATTGAAGATCTCTCTAAGCAGATGGAAGAAGTACTGAAGATCATCTGCAAGAGTGATTATAATATAGTTGAACAATTGGGACATACTCCCTCTAAGATCTCTATGATGTCGCTGTTGTTATGCTCTGAAGCCCATGCTAAGGTTTTGGTGAAATTCCTAAAGTCTGATCATGTACCACATGAAATCTCTGTGGACCAGTTTGAAAATTGTGTTTCTAATTTAACGACTGACAATGGCTTAGGCTTTTCTGATGTTGATTTAACTCCCGCCAAGAGAAATCACAACTGAGCTCTGCACATCTCCATTGAGTGTATGTGCATTACTTTGTCTCGTGTTTTGGTGGATAATGGTTCCTCATTAAATGTGTTACCAAAGGATGTTCTATATAAACTTAACTTTGAAGATGTTATGCTAAGACCTAGTAATGTGGTGGTGAGAGCCTTTGATGGTTCAAGAAGAATGGTGCACGGAGAAGTTGATCTTCCAATCAAAGTAGGTTCTCAAGTCTTTGATTCTACTTTCTATGTGATGGATATTCGTCCTGCCTATTCCTGCTTGATTGGGCGCCCTTGGATACATGGGGCAGGTGTTGTGACTTCCACTTTACACCAGAAGCTGAAATATCCTGTGAAGAGCAAGATTGTCACTGTTTATGGTGAAGAAGAGTACATGGTCAGTCATGTGTGTACTTTCAAGTATGTTGAGATGGAGGGTGAATTTGTTGAGATTGCTTTCCAAACATTTGAAGTGGTTCCTCAGATTGTTCCCGCAACTGAGTTTGTCCCATCTGCTAAACTAGTTCATGTTATTACTAGAGTACCTCCTACAATGGTCTCTCTGAAGGATGCTAGAGTTGTGGTTGAAGAATGTGGTTGTACTATTTGGGGTTAGCTTCCTGACATTCCTTACAAGTCTGACAAGTTTGGTTTGGGTTTTACTGTAGAAGCTCAGAAGGTTGTTCGTCGTGCTTATGCTATTCGTATCACCGACAAAGGAATTCACAAGGATCAAGTCAATGTTATGGAAGACTCTGATGAAGACTGCAACCTAGATAGTTGGATCTTTCCTACCATTGGCAATGGGATCAATAATTGGAAGGCTGAAGACGTTATTCCCATCTCCTTTAGTCAGGAGTAAATACTATTTTTTTTGTAATTTGAACAATTAAAAATCTTAAGCCTTGTGCCTTACTCGGGGCACAATGGTATGCTTGTTAGGGATGTCATTTCATTTGCATATTTTCATTCAATAAAATTAATGGACATTTTTTTCTTTCGTAAATATTATTCTCTTTGTATTTCTTTTATTTCTCCTTTATCAAAAGCTATGTGTTCTTAAACACACCCACGTCATTAAAATGCAGATCCTCATCCACTCTGGATCCCATTGATAACAACTTTGCTATTTCTAATTATAAATTCGAGAATCCGATCTATCAAGTCTTGGTTGGAAATGAGGAAGATTGTGAAGCTCCTGTAGAGCTTGCTAGGTTGCTACAGCAAGAAGAGAAAGTTATACATCCGCATGAAGAACCAAATGAAGTTGTAAATCTGGGAACTAAGAAAGACAGGAAAGAGGTAAAAATATGAGCTGAATTAGAAGAAAGTGTTAAGAACAGGTTGATTCAGATGCTACATGATTATATGGAAATCTTTGCTTGGTCTTATGAAGATATGCCAGGGCTTGATACTGATATTATGGTTCACCGTCTACCGATGAAGGAAGGTTGACGCCCAATAAAGCAGAAAGTTCGTCGTATGCGTCTTGAAATGTTAGAAAAGATTAAAGCTGAAGTGATGAAACAATTTGATGCAGGGTTCCTAGATGTCACTTCTTATCCCCAATGGGTTGCAAATGTGGTACCCGTGCCTAAGAAAGATGGTAAAGTACGCATGTGCGTGGACTACAGGGATTTGAACAAATCCAGCCCCAAAGATGATTTTCCGCTTCCACATATAGATGTCCTGGTAGAAAACATTGCTCAGCATAAGGTATTCTCTTTTATGGATGGTTTCTCTGGTTACAATCAAATTAAGATGGCACCTGAAGATATGGAGAAGACTACGTTTGTCACACAGTGGGAAACCTTTTGTTACAAAGTAATGCCATTTAGTTTGAAGAACGTTGGGGAAACATATCAGCGTGATATGGTAGCTTTGTTCCATGATATGATTCACCGTGAGATAGAGGTATATGTTGATGATATGATAGCCATATCCCAAATTGGAGAAGAGCATCTTGATCATCTACACAAGCTGTTTGAGAGGTTGAAGAAATACAAGTTGAGATTGAATCCAAACAAATGTACCTTTGGAGTTAGATCTGGTAAACTGTTGGGTTTCGTAGTTAGTGGTAAAGGTATTGAAGTTGACCATGCAAAGGTAAAAGTTATACAAGATATGCCCTCTCCCCGTACTGAGAAGGAAGTCAGAGGTTTCTTGGGATGCCTGAACTATATTTCAAGATTTATTTTCCAATTAACTGCTACTTGTGAGCCAATCTTCAAATTGTTGAAGAAAGATCAAGTAATGGAATGGAATGACGAATGCCAAGTAGCTTTTGATGAGATCAAGAAATACCTCCAAGAACCTCCAATATTGATGCCACCAGTTGAAGGAAGACCTTTGATTATGTACTTAATAGTGCTAGATAATTCAATGGGGTGTGTGTTGGGGCAACATGACGAGTCTGGTCGAAAAAAGCAAGCAATATATTAACTTAGCAAAAAATTTACCGAATGTGAATAAGATACTCACTGCTTGAGAAAACTTGTTGCGTTTTGGCATGGGTTGCTCGCCGACTAAGACAGTATATGTTTACTCATACCACTTTATTGATTTCAAAGATGGATCCTATCAAGTACATATTTGAGAAACCTGCTCTCTCTGGACGAATAGCAAGATGGAAAATGATCTTGACAAAATATGACATACAGTACACCACTCAAAAGGAAATTGTGTGGTAGCTGATCATTTGGCTCATCAATAAGTGGATGCTTATCACTCTATGAACTTTGAGTTTCCGGATGAAGATATTATGCTTGTTACTAAATAACTTAGACAATATGAAGGACCTGAACAGGGATCCCGATGGACTATGGTTTTTGATGGAGCTTCTAATGCGCTTGGTAATGGTGTTGGTGTTGTTATTATCTCTCTCGAGGGTTGTTATACACCGTTTACTACTAGACTTTGTTTTGATTGTACCAACAATATGGCTGAATATGAAGCGTGTATCATGGGTATTAAGGCTGCCATTGAGATGAAGATCCGGTTCTTGAATGTGTATGGAGATTCAGCCTTAGTTGTTAGTCAGATTAAAGGAGCATGGGACACAAAGCATCCAAATCTCATTCCTTACAGAGATCATGTGTTGTCTTTGATTCCATAATTTGAAGAAATCACATTTGGACATATTCCACGAGAAGAGAATCAATTAGCGGATGGATTAGCCACTATGTCATCTATGTTCGAAATCATTTGGGACAATGAAGCTCCTAGAATTACCATTGATCGATTAGATGAGCCACTATACTGTTATGAGGTTGATACTGAGTGAGTAGAAGAGAAACATTGGTTCCATGAAGTGAAAAGATATCTCGAAGCTCAGGAATATCTTGAAGGGGCATCTATCAATGACAAGAAGTTTCTGAGGAGATTTTCTGCCAAGTATTTCCTGAGTAATGGAATTTTGTACAAGCGCAATCACGATTCGACTTTGCTTCGTTGTGTGAACAAGAAGGAAGCAAGAGAGATTATGGAAGAAATGAATTATAGGATCTTTGGTACCTACTCTAGTGGGAATACAATGGCTAAGAATATTTTGAGAGCAGGTTACTATTGGTTTACTATGGAAGCTGATTGCTATCAACACTCCAAAACTTATCATAAGTGCCAGATCTATGATGATAAAGTACACGTGCCTCCAATTCCGTTGAATGTTCTGACTCCTCCTTGGCCTTTTGCCATGAGGGGAATTGATATGATTTGTGAGATCAAACCTACCACTTTCAATGGACATCGTTTCATTCTCGTTTCTATTAATTACTTTACGAAGTGGGTAGAGGCAGCCTCGTTTGCTTCTGTTGCCAAGAATGTTGTGGCTCGATTCATCAAGCATAACCTTATATGTAGGTATGGCATCCCTGAAAGGATTATCACAGACAATGGTACTAATCTGAACAATACTATGATTACTGAACTCTGCACGCAGTTCAAGATTAAGCATCATAATTTTTCTCCATATCGACCAAAAATGAATGACGCAATGGAGGCTGCCAATAAGAATATCAAGAAGATCTTATAGAAGATGATAGTGACATACAAATATTGGCATGAGATGTTACCGTTTTCTCTTCATGGTTATCGCACCATAATACATACTTCAAATGGGGCAACCCCATTCTCTCTTGTCTATGGGATGGAGGCAGTATTACCTATTGAAGTTCAGATTCCTTCTCTAAGAATTATAAAAGATGCAGACTTAGATGAAGATGAATGGATTCAAACTCGAATCGACCAGATAAACTTGATTGATGAAAAGAGGCTTGCAGATGTTTGTCATGGTCAGATGTATCAGAAGCATATCATCAAAACCTTTAATAAGAAAGTCAAGCATCAAGTATACCAGGCTGGAGATATAGTAATCAAGCGTATCATATTACCACAGGGTGATCCTATGGGAAAATGGACTCCCACCAATGAAGGGCCATTTGTAGTCAAGAGGGTATTTTCTGGAGGTGCAATGATGCTTACAACTATGGATGGTGAAGATTTCCCGTAACTTGTGAACCCAGACATAGTCAAAAAAATACTATTCATAAAAAGAGACCCGCTAGGTTGAATGGCCTAGGAAAAAATAAGGGCATCCTGGAGAACCAAAAGGTTTCGGGAAAAAATTAGGGATATATATAAAAAATGTACACCCGGCAAGTCGAAAACCCTGAAAAGGCGGCTTGGGAAAAAAAGGGTATCCCGGTGGACTGAAAACCTAAAAGGGTAGTCCATGAAATAGTTAGGGATTAAAGCATACGACTATGTCTCTTCGGATCACCCATGTAACATCAAATAGTTGTGCTAACTATATCAAGTTCAAACAAGTGCAGATCAGTCCAATCGTTTCTCTTCTGACAACAAAAGATGAGATACTTGAAGATAATGGAAATAGCAGAGTTGAAACTTTATGGGATCACTTATGCATAGTTGTTTTTCCTTGTTTTTGTACTCTTTTAAATTATCTACGACAAAATCCTCTTACTAGGATTTTTGTCTCTTTGTTCTAACATTCATGTTTATAGGCTACTTTCAAAATTAATAGAATTCTATTTTCGAATTCAGGTTTACTTTTCCCTTTTCACTTAAGCAAAAACGTCTGTTGATTATGTTTGAATGTATATATGCTTTTGAATATGATTGATGTTTACCAAAAATGCATAGAAAATAATATAGAATTACAATAATAGCATTTACTAAGGACAATCGGAGATAGGAATCCCCAGTAAAGTTCATATTCAACGAATCTTCGCAGGTTCTTCCCCACAGAGTAATCTTTACGAAGTATTCCAAGTGGACTTTTGTACTTCCAACTCTACGAGATCCCCAAGAAGATTTCTCTCAAGCCTGATATCCTCCAAAGAATTGATACATGGCCGAACAAGTCTCTCAGGGGAATGACCGTTTTTTCTATCCCCAATCAGGGTATTAGGAACTTAATTTTTCAATAAGAAGTACGATGAACAGAAAGCGGAAGATCCTAAGTACAATATTCTGAAACAAGACGGGAACGATGTCTTCATACTCCTCAACAATGAATCGGGATTTATTTTCCCCAGCTAGCAGTTGTTACATGAAGCTACTAATATGCTTTGACTACATAATTCAAACATACATCATTTACATCATATCATGGTATATGCATCTATAATGCATACAACATTCTTACCTACATTAAGAACATCATTTTCATACATGCATACATCAAATAATCTTGCAGTCAGATAAACATTACCAACTCCTAGAGACAGTTCAGAGACGGTCTAAACAAAGATCTAGTGCTGATACTTAGTACATGATACTTTCCAGAAGCAGGTCAAAGATAATCAACACAAAGATTTATTTATGATACTTAACTCAAGATATTTTCCCAGAGATAGTTCAAAGACGATCTATACGAAGATCTAGTGTTGATACTTAGTGCATGGTATCTTTTCCCCAGAGATAATTCAGAGATGATCTACACGAAGATCTAGTGCTGATATTTAGCTCAAATATTTTACAGAGACAGTTCAGAGATGGTCAAGACGAAAATCTAATTCTGATACTTAGTGCAATGATAACATTCAGATAAAGTCAAACGTAGACACATTCTGATACTTCTATCCACAGATACCTTGGATGGAACCCATAAGCCCATCTCTAGTTACTTCGAATGGTATCTTTAAGCCCATTCAAGCAATATAATCAACCGATAATATTACTTTGCCAACCGGTGAGTGCAAATTTTTGAGCTTAAGTGTTCAATCCTCTTCCACCTTCAGGTCACGAATGGCGTACATGCCAATCTAACTCCTCGGGTTTCAAAAAATTGAACAGGGGACGCTATTGTACCCCAAAATTTTCCCTCCCATACTCAAGACAATGTGTCTCAAGAGGTCTCCTAGTAGTCACAAGATTCACAATTGATCAAAAGGATTCAAGGTTTCATCAGACAAAGCCTCCTCCTAAGCAATGAATCTGAAACTAGTGTTTTGAGTTTCTCAAGGAAAAGTGGACTTCCAAGGCCTCAAGTGGACTTCATGACATCCCATATACCTCAAAGAATCCTCATGTCAAGTTTCAAGGCTTTCCCTATAAGTTTGGTCAGTCAGATGCTCAGATACTTAAAAATCAGATAACTTGGTCAACAAGTCAATTGTGGTCAACATAAAGTAAAACTTCAAGATTTTTGGTCAACATCAACATTATGAGGTAAAATTCATCATTTGATCAAGGGTTGATCATGATTCATAAAGGAAACCTCAGAATCATCAAGAATCGGGAGTTACTAAATTAGGGTTTTGTGTAGGAAAAGTCAACTTAACTTTGACCAGCCATAACTCTCACATACTTCATCAAACATTTCCCATCCAAAGCTCGATTTGAAGGAAATTCAATTCTCTAAATCTTTGTGTCTCACAAGCCAAGTCCAAAAATGCTTCATTTGGGATATATGAGCCAAGACATTACAGGTCCTTTTAAAAGTCAACATACAGTCAACTTTTTCAAAAGCCCATAACTTAAAAATGAAAAATGATATGGACATGGGACCAGAAGGAGAAGTTAGAGGACACTCTAAGCTTTCTAAAAAGTCCTGGAACACCTCATGAGATAAACATTGAGGGAGTTATACATTGTTGAAGTTGGGCAATTTTGAGGAGGTGTATGAAGCATAAAAGGCCAAAACTCAATATTTCTCCAAATGGGCCCATAATATTTCAACCCAAACTCAATTCTAAGACTATTCCCGACCCATTAATCATATTTTCTGATTTTTATTATTTATTTTATATTATATTGAATTTAAATCATTTAAAATCAATTTTAATTGAAATAAATCATAAAAAATCAATTATTTGATTCCAAAGTTATTTTGGAATCAAATATTTGATGATTATACTGATTGATCACATCCAATTTCGTGTAAGACCAAAAGAGAATGATTTAATATGATTTTTTTTGACAAATTTGGCAACTTGGTTTCTTGACCTTCAAGCAACCACTAATCCATCATAAAAAAGCCCAAATTTCGACCTAGTTGCATCATCTATAAATGCATAACAAACACACAATGCAAAGGGACGAAAATTCAGAATAAAAGAACCACTTTCATACTTCAAAAAAAGTCACCAAAATTTCAAATTCGGTTTCATAGATTTAAGCCTTTTCCAAGATGTTTGAAGGTTGAAAACGATTCCTTGAGGCACCTTGAGCATATTCCAATCATCACCATCATCGAATTCATGCCATAATGCACAAACCGATTCACTTTTTTCTTGTTTTTTCATGATTTTTTATTTCTTATATTTATATGTTATAAAATATATTTAACCATTGATTCATGTTTGTTTTGAAGCATAAATGCTTTATGGACAAGTTATTTGAAGTTTCGTGGCCAGATACGAAACCTACCATTATTAGGGTTTAGAGCTTGATATTAGGGTTTCTTAATTGAAACGATTTAAGGGTTGTTTGATGATATATTTGAATTGTACAAGTTCTGGGAAATCGATTCATATATTTATTTTGGACTAATCGTTTCCAGCATTTTGTTATTGATCAATGGCAAAAAAATTGAGACAGACGATATCTTGGGAAAATTGATATTGGTGGTGATAACATGATGAAATAGAGCAAACATAATTGTCAAAAGACCCGAAAGGAAATTGAGAATATTATAAGGAAGTTGGAAAAAACACGATATAAAGTGGGGGGAGGAAACGTTAATTATTTTCTAGAATTCAAAAAGAGTGTGAACTCTCTTATGGTAAAAGACGACTTGTTTTAGAAGCAAAGAGCAAAATCTCATTGGTTCAAAGACAATGATATTAATACTTGTTTCTTTCACATTTCAGCTACCACTGGGAAGAAATTTAATACTATTATTTTCCTCACCAATGTTAATGGGGAAGTTTGTATTTCAGCCGAAGGGATGTGTCAAATTGCGCCTGATTACTTTTCGGATTTGTTTCAAAAGAAATCAAGCTCTAGAGTATAGGTATTGCAAGCTATTGGAACTATCATTTTAGAAGAGGACAATAATATGTTAATCTCTCCTTTTAATATGGAAGAATTCAAAGAAGCTATTTTTTCTATGCAAGCTGATAAGAATTCGGATCCTGATAAATTTAATCCAGGTTTCTATCATCATTTTTGGGAGACATGCGAAATGGATATTTTTTATTTTAGTTGTGTCTAGTTGGAGAGTGGTGTTTTTCCTCCTATCCTTAACATGACTAACATAACTCTTATCCCAAAAGACGAAACTCAAACTTCGATGAAAGATTGAAGGCCGATTCCCCATGTAATATGGTGTATAAAGTGATAGCCAAAGTTCTAGCTAACCGTCTGAAGAAATTTCTTGATAAACGTATTTCTAAAAATAAGTTAACGTTTGTCGCTGGAAGATCTATTCTAGATGGCAACCATATAGGTCATTCATTACATGAAGGCTAAAATTAAGGGTAAGTAAGGCGATATAGCTCTCAAGTTAGACATTAGTAAAGTTTATGACATAATTGATTGGGACAATCTAAAGGAAGTTCTTATCATTATGGGTTTCATTCAGAAATGGGTAAGGTGGATATGTTATGTGTAGAAATTGTTGATTACTCTGTGCATGTGAATGGTAACATGGTTCGGCCGATTGTTCCAGGGCAAGGTCTTAGGCTGGGAGCTCCCTTATCCCAGTATCTTTTTATGTTGTGTGCTGAAGCGTTATCATCTCTTATCAAGCAAGTTGAATCCAGTGGGACATCCATGGAGTCAAATTTTGTAAGAGTGCTCCTATCGTTTCTCATCTTCTATTTTTAGATGATTGTTTTCTCTTCTTTAAAGCATATTTAAATGAAGTTAATGTGATGAAGAATATTCTTAATATTTATGAAGAAGCTTTGGGTTAGTCCATTAATTTCCAAAAATATGAATTCTTCTGTATTAGGAATGTGGATCCTATAAGTAAGGAGTTAACTGACATATTGGGGGTGAAACAGGTTTTAGGGACAAGGAAGTACCTTGGCATGTCGTCCATGATTGGAAGAAGAAGGAATGCTACTTTCAAGTTTATCAAATATAGAATTTGGAAGAAGATTAGTTCTTTGAGTAGTAGGAGTCTCTCTCACCCAGGTAGGGAGATTCTTATTAAATTTTTCCTTCAATCTATTCTTTCCTATATTATGAGTAAATTCTTATTGCCTTCCTCGTTATGTGATGAGATTGAGAAAATGATGATTTCTTTTTGGTGGCGTCATAAGAGAGATCGGGTAAAAGGTATCAATTGGATATTGTGGGGATCAATTATCTATTCCCAAATCAGATGGAGGTATGCGTTTCAAAATTTTGAGTGCCTTCAACCATGCCATGTTGAGCAAACACGCATGGATTTTATATCAAATCCTAACAACTTGGTGTCTCACTTTTTCAAGGCAAGGTATTTTCCTAAGTGTTTTTTTTTATATTTTGTTATTGGTTACAATCCTAGTTTGTATGGTGAAGTATTTAGAGTGCTAAGTTTATGGTATAAGTAGAGTATAAATGGATTATTGGTACGAGAGATGGGGTATTCTAGTATGGGGTCAAAAGTGGCTCTCTGATTGCTCTTCCTTGGATAATCCTTGGTCGAATCTTCAGATGGTGTATGATCTTAGAGTTTTAGATTTGATGAGTACGAATGGTAAACAGTGGAATGACAACTTGATCCACTCTATTTTAGGGGAGGAATTTGCGACTAAGGTACTCAACACCCCATTATTTGAGGTAGTCCACGAAGATAGGTTAATTTAGAATTTGGAAAAGAATGGTAGATTCTCTGTTCGTAGAATTGAAAAGAGGCCATTGATACTTCGCATCTTAGAATTGAAAAGAGATGATTTTTGATCTGGAACTTGAAGGTTCCCCCATGAGTTAAAAACTTTAAATGGAAACTTTGTAGAGGTTGTGTGCCAATAAGAGTAAGACTTAAAGGCTTGATGTGGGTATTACACCAAGTCTCACGGGAAGTATTGAGTAAGTCTTGAGGTGGGTATTACACTGAGTCCCACGGGAAGCATCGGTAAAGGCTTGAGGTGGGTATTACACTGAGTTTCACGGGAAGCATGGTAGTGGCTTGAGATGGATATTACAATGAGTCCCATAGGAAGCCTTTCCTGGTAAACACTTGAGGTGGGTATTACATTGAGTCCCACGTGAAATGTCGAGAACGTTGTATGTATATTCCATCTTGTTTTGATTCCTTATAGAGAAGTGACCTTAGACTTGAGTTAGGTTTGATAGAACCTTGTAGAGCCGAGATAATCCATAGGATAGGGAACTCACTGAGATGTTGTTATCTCACCCTACTATTGTTGTTTCTTTTCAGGTTTCGTTTGCAGGTTTGATTTACAAGTGGAGCTATGCTCCGGATGTTTCAAGAGAAGCATAGACTTATTTTTTTCTACTGTGTATTTATCTTTGTACAATAATGGATATTGTATTGATCTTAGTATTTTTATTTTAGCATTATTTACATGTATTGCACCATAGTTGTCTTATATTTTAGTATTGGTCAAGAATGTGAATTATGATATTAGGTACTTATGATGGTGTCAGTACCAATTAAACTCTTGTATAATGATATTCTAGGTATTTATTATATGAGGTGTTACAGTAGGTATCAGAGCAGGTCGTATCCTCGACCTATCCTTGAAACAACATAAGTAAATCTTTCCCGCCTCTTAAGTTTGTCTTGCCAGCATGACTCTTAATATCATAGTATGTAGTATTGGGTCTGATCAACCTAATGATATGTATATGATAGGTAGAATCATGGTTGTGCGACCATGAGGACTCTGAAGTGTTGTCGTAACTTTTGATGTGAGAGTAGCCTCAAGCCAAGAATTATCAGAGGGAGCTTTGATCAGCTCAGTTGGAGTCTTCTTAAGATTTGTACTTCGTGTAACATGGAGTTGCAAAGTAGTGTGTTTGTTGAGAAATCATTTGGAATGGATAAAGTCTGAAAGGTGCAGATATATACAGGATGAATGGTCAGTGTATTAAAGAATATGTAAAGTCGCTGGCGGATCAGTATTGGTCACTATTATGGACAAGAGTATTGAGAAATCTCATTCCATGAAAAGAGAAGATGTTTTGTGGAACGCGTGATGTAAGGTCCGGGAGTTAGTTAATTGTTAGTGTTTCAGTCCTAAGATCATGGTGGCATCGTAGATGAACGAGAGTACTTCAAGGAATGTATTCAGATAATACCTTACATATGGATAGAAGTTACAAGTTAAGAATATTCATTTTCTTTAGAGAACCTAAACTCGTGGTGAAGTGTGAAGAGCAACACAAGGATGTGATTACATGTTTCAAGTGAGACAAGTATACCCCGGACGAAGAGTAGGAGATTGGATTTGTATATTCAGTTATGATCAAGGAGACAAAGTTTAGAGTAATACATCAGGGTGCTATATTTAGTAAGGGATCAAGTCGGAAGTGTTGAATCACCCAAGAAATGGTATAAGTTATAGTGTCGGAGAAAGAATAAGTTTTATTTAGTAACATGAGGTGTATTTGGTATGGACCAGATAAAGTTGTGTTAAATATTAGAGTAAGCACCCTTGATTCGAGAGAACTCTAGTAAGATGGATTATTTTTTGGGTATGAGAGGATTATCGCGGAGCGTGAAGTGAACACGGTATGGAACGATATTAATAGTGCAATATGAGAATGTGATAACATAATGTATTTTTGGACGAATGTACAATGGAGTTGCTAAGTTATTATTGAAACTAAAGTTACGGAAGTGTAACCAATGATGGTTCACCCATTAGGACTTTGGTAGTATGATTACTATATGTGTGAAAATCATCTGTTTATAATTGCTATAACTTTTGGTTGCGATTGGAATGAGTTTGGGAGGTTTAAGTAGCTAGGTAAGCTAGAATTTTGCTTCTGTGTTTGAAGTAATCGATTACCCTTTGGGTAGTAACCGGTTACCGAATTGTGTTCTAATTCTCTTTTAGCTACTAGAAGTTTAGATTTGCACTGAGTAATCGGTTACCCACCTGGTAGTAACCGGTTACCACAGTTAAGTTTTGGAAATTCAATTTTCTAAGATTCATACATTTTGACTCGAGTGCCCAATCGAAGCGTTCTTGATACCGATAGAAAGTTCCGGAGACATTCTATGAAATGATTAGTAGAAGGTAAGGGAACCCTAGTTAATATGTAAGTAGAGACAACAAGGTTCTTCAGAGGAGTGCATTACCTCAATTTTCAAGTGTATGGAAAACTCCTATATTTGTGAAAGACCAGAGTACTTAGAATATATCTTTAGTGGGATTAAGAAGGATGTTGTTATAAATTTTCGCCAAAGAGTTCAAGAGAGAGGACAAAGTTATATACTAGACATGAGATTTCCATTGTTTTGTTTTCTTCCCGATAAGGATTGTGTGTTGGATTTTACTTATGGACGAACCAAGTGTTAGTTTATGACTAAAAACCCTTTTTGATGTCGTCATTGTCATTTTCCTACTAACGTTGTTGTAAGAGTGGAATATAACTATTCCATTGAATATTTGTGATATGACCGTAACAGAATGGTAGTTCTACTTCGTCACTTGTTGGAGTATGTAATATGCATGTTGTGCCCCGTTCTGTGTTATCTTGAGTTGTGAATGATGGGTGAATGATATACATGTTTAGAAACCGCGGGTGAGAATCATCTTGCAAGTTAGTGTGGATTGGATTGATAATTTGAATTGGATTGTTTGTCAACAAGAGGAACAAGTTCAGTTGTGTTATACCGATTAGCCTCAGATAGGTAATTGATTGACACATGAATTTTATGGAGGACTCTAGAGAATCATACTTTCTGAACTGTAAGTCCGTTTTGGCTTCCGTTCGAAGTTTTAGAGGATAAAGTGTTGGACTTTCTTTTGAGCATGATTGGTAGACAGTAAATGATCTAAATTTCTGACTTATTGTGTGGATAAGAGATGAACAATTTGTCAGTTTTAGTACCGTTAATTCTTGACATCAGTTATGGACTCAGTGAGAGTAATACCAGATGTGTGCAGTTGAGCCTTACTTAGAGATACAGAATTTTAAGTTACCCTTCTAGGTAATAGTGAGAGATGAATGCTCCAAAGTTAAGCAAGTAAATTGAATCGTTTGAGGAATGAGACCCTTGAGAGAAGTGAATTTGAACGAGATGTTTTGTGTGATCTTCAAAGGTATGTGTGTAGAATATTGTGTGCAATAGGCAAGTGTTATGGAAATCCACAAGTATACTAAGGATGATTTAAGTTTTGTATTGGTGACTCACTAATGATTGTATGTTCTATGACATTATTACGTTATTATTAATGGAGACCTTGTGTCAACAGAAACCTCGAGTGAATAGAATCCTATAGAGAGAATTGATGTGGAATATAGTAACCATGGTCAGATTTATTAAGTTGAATTGGATAAATTGTTTCGAGTTTAGAATGGATTTGGAAATTGTGCCAGTTATGATTGCAACAGTACAACCCCTGTATCTATATCGTTGGAGAGTTTAGACCGATGTTATTATTGTGTGATTGACAAGTAAGTGGTTCTATCCTTGAATGTCTGCAAGTTCTTGTATCGTTGGTTGGTGGGATCTCCGATGGATAAAAATGTGTTCTCTACATACTCTTAAACTACCCGGTATTGTTTGAGAATTTGTGGTATCTCCATTGTTGGACTTCGAGAGCATAGTGGAAGGAGACATATGAAGAAGTTCAGTCAGATTAACGAGAATCAGAAGAGAATTGATTGTAAGATTTGGAGTAAGTGAATTTTTGTTCCAAGTGTGTTACCTTTAAGTACAATACTGAATGGATAAAGTTTCAAATGTAAATGGTCACAGTGTATGATGTTAGACCAAATGGAATTGGTAAAGAATTTGTTTGACAACCTTTGAGATGGTTTTAGTAATTGAAGGATTTTAATAAGAGCTTTTGTTGGTAATTGTACATAGATAGGATTTCACTAAGCTACCTTGTGGAGTTTTGTTAAGTGTTTGTTATCCCAAATCAAGTTGGGGTGTTATGTTTTTGTGTTATGACTCAATAGAAGAAATTGGAATGGTATGTATCTCCAATGGGGAGATGAGACTAAGTGATTAAATATGAAACAACAGGTGAGTTGTGGAAATAGTAAGTTAGAAGTTAACCCAATGTTGGAACAAGCGTATGAGTAAGGACGTGAAGTTTGATTTTTATGAAACAAGGACTTTGAGCTGCAAAGTCGAATTGGATTATGAATATGTCAGAATATGTAGGAGAAGTAAGGATAAGTATGGATCTAAGACAATGTTGTAAACTGTTGTTTTTGTTGTTGAGTAAAGGAAATTCGAGGACGAATTTCAATTTAAGGAGGGGAGGATGTAATACCCCGTAATTTAATAAATGCTCTAGATAATATTAATTAAAATTAATAGGGTTCTGATGTGCTCTAAGAGTTTTCAACTTAAATAATTAGAGCAACTGACAAACTCAAATTAATTAATTAAGTATTATCTGACTCAGAGGTTTTATTAAATAATTTACTCAAAGACATTTTTGGATACTCTCAATTTGGACCTGTTAGATTACTAACAATTTGTTATATCATTATAACAATTGTTTGTTATGTCACATAAAAACAAGTTATGTGTTAGAAAGTTAGTAAGAGAGAAAAAGGGAAAGAATAAAACAAACCCTAGGAGAAGAGGAAGAAGTTCACGGAAAGCTTGGATCATCTTCATTCCTCTTCATCAATCTTCATCTTCATCAAATTCCTCTTCATTGTCAAGGTAGGTTCTAGTTAGACATTTTTGGTTTAGAATTTGGAGTTCTAAGAGTTAGATTAGAAATTGAGAAAATTGATTAATCGGTTAAATCGAAATTTCTAACGGTTAAAATGTTGAAATAATCGAGTAGAATAGTCGGGTTACATGTATGTTAAATCTACTATGATTGCTTTGATGATCCATAGTGTTTTAATTGAGTTTCGATGGGTTTTATTATGAGAAAACACATGATTTTGAGCTACTGACAGTTGGTACGCCACTTGAACTGGATTTTGATCTGGTTAACCAGTTTACAATGTAAGTATTGGAAAAATCTTATGTTAAAAAAAGATTGGCAAGGATGATTCCGGCGCCAAACCTCATAACATGGTGCTGTCAAATTATGAGGGAAAATTGGAACCACCATGGGTGTAATCCAGACGGATTTAACTGTCGGAACAATAACAAGAGCAACATTGTTCATGGTGATTGCCTCAAAAGCAAACTATAATTTGCTTCTTGGGTGAGAATGGATACATGGTATAGGGGTTGTACCCTCATCAATGCACCAGCGAATAGCCATATGGCACACAGATGGTATAATCGAAAACATGGAAGCAGACCAGAGTTACTTCATGTCTGAAGTAAACCATGTGGATCGTTTGAGTTCCGACAAGAATCTGGCTAACATACCCCCATGTAGTCCAACAAATTTTGACCTCAAAGCCACTGATAACGCTTATTGCTCAATGTATCTTCATCCAACCTATGGTTTTCAGTGGGACAATGAAGTGGTCGACGAATCAAATTATATATGGGGAACTTCCCATATAGAACCAACTGGGTGGGGAAGTAAATTCGAAGACAGTGACTGAAGTATCAGCGCTCGAAAGAATTACGGCTTACATAGCCGAAAATAAACTAAAAGTAGCATTAGAAGCCAAAGTAAAATATATGGCTGCCAAAGCTAACCAAAAAGACTCAAACAATCAAAGTTCTCAGAAAAACGTTGAAGAAAATGGTGAAAGCAGTCAGATGGGTGAATGGCAACATCAAAGGCTTGACGCTATTTATGACGACAAAACTTTAGGATTCGAAAAGGATCCAGTGTTGACCAACATGAAGATGGTAGAACAAGATCCATTAGAAGAAATAGATATAGGACTGGGGGCAGCAAAAAGGCCAACATACATAAGTGCTAAGATGGACCCACAGTTCAAAGTCGAAATAGTCCAATTGCTGCATGAATACAAAGACTGTTTTACTTGGGACTATGACGAAATGCCTGGTTTAGACAAGAGCTTGGTCGAATTGAAGCTGCCAATATTGAAATGGAAAAAACCAGTGAAACAGCTGCCAAGGCGCTTCGCACCAAAAATTCTGTCGAAAATAAAAGAAGAGGTCAAAAGACTTCTGAAATGCAAATTCATCCACACGGCCAGGTATGTTGATTGGATTGCAAATATAGTTCCTTTAATTAATAAAAATGGCAACTTAAGGGTATGCATTGATTTTCGAGACATAAATTTAGCCACCCCAAAAGACGAATACCCTATGCCAGTAGCATAAATGCTTATAGATTCGGCAGCATGCCATGAGTACCTAAGCATGTTAGACGGATACTCTGGTTATAATCAAATTTTTATTACCGAAGAAGATGTTCCTAAGACATCATTTCGTTGTCCTGGGGAAATTGGAACTTATGAATGGGTAGTAATTCCCTTTGGTCTTAAAAATGCTGGAGCTACTTATCAACGTGCTATGAATTCAATTTTCCACGATTTTATTGAAACTTTCATGCAGATTTACATTGATGATATTGTGATTAAGTCTGTTTCAGGAAAGAGTCATATAGACCATCTTCGACAGTCCTTTGAAAGGAGGAGGAAGTTTGGTTTAAAAATGAACCCCCTAAAGTGTACTTTTGGCGTGCAGGAGGGTGATTTCTTAGGCTTTTTGGTCTACAAGAAGGGGATCAAAATAAATGAAAACAAAGCCAAGGCCATAAAGGAGGCGAAAGCGCAATCAACAAAGAAGGAATTACAGTCTCTTCTAGGGAAAATCAACTTCCTTAGGAGATTTTTCTCCAACCTTAGTGGAAAAACGCAGGCCTTCTCACTTCTACTTCGACTGAAGAAGGCAGAATTCGCATGGGGGCAAGAACAACAGCCCGCGTTCGACAAAATAAAAGAATACATGTACAATCCTCCTATTTTGATATCTCTATGTCGAAGGAAAAATATGAGGTTGTATATTTCGGCATTAGATAAAACACTAAGAAGCATGTTATGTCAAGAAGATGAGAATGGTGTCGAAAGGGCCATTTACTACCTCAGCAGAGTCCTGAACGATGCCGAAACTAGATATAGTGTTATAGAAAAATTGTGTTTATGTGTATATGTTTCTTGTATGAAGTTAAAGCACTATATCAAACCTGTTGATGTATATATTTCTTCCCATTTCGACGTAATAAAATATATGTTGTCTAAGTCTATTTTACATAGTAGAATTGGAAAGTGGGCCTTGGCATTAATTGAATATTCCCTGAAATACTTGCCTTTAAAGGTTGTAAAGGGACAAGTGGTTGCTGATTTCATAGCAGATCACTCAATAGATGAAAATGGAGTGAAATATGTTTAATTAGAATCATGGAAGCTATATTTCAACGTTTCCAATCATAAAAATGGAACAAGTGTTGGAATAATGATAATTTCTCCTAACAAAATTCAAGTACAAAGTCGAAGCGCAATGTTCTAATAATGAAGTAGAATATGAAGCTTTGATTGTCGGACTTTGTAAACACCCCAAATTTTCCCTCACTCATTTCACCATGGCTTAAGATTCTTTTCATATGCATAAGTTCAATCATATCATCTCATATTACATTTTTGCTTCATTATATTTGTTCAAAGACATCTACATCTAGGGTTTGTGATCTGAGCAATCCAAGAGCCATTTGAGCCACCCCAAAGGGACTTCAATCATCTCAAGAGGGTCCATGTATGTTCAAGCATCATATTACATCCTCCCAAGATCAAGAAAGTCATAAAATCACAAGAACTGAGGAAGGCATGGAAGCAGAGCCAAGCTTAACTGCACAGATGACCTAAAATTAGGGTTTTGGTTTCAGAGGCCATAACTCCAATTTTTTTGGTCATTCTTGTTTCTATTGGTCTCTATATGTTATAAGGATCATGTATACCAATTTTCATGAAGAAATTCAATGGGGAAGGCATCTGATCAATAAATGACTTCTTGAGCAAGTCAGTGCAAAATCAGGGCATCTGAGGCCCCCAATCATCCAACCAAAGGGTCTTCTCCATCATTTTGAGTGTATATGATCTTTATTTGGTCTTAGAAGAAGTTAGAAGTTCACAAAATTGAAGGATTTCAAGCCATTTGCAAAGTTGCCATTTTGGGAAAGTAACTTGTAATGCAAACTTGCCATTTTGGGAATGTTTTTCAACTTCCTCTTTCTCAACCAAAAATGCTTCAAATGAAAAATTCTTGGTCATGAAAGTTGTAGATTGGATCATTCCCTTTTCCAAAAGTACAAGAACTTGACCTAATTCATCATAGAACTCAAGTTATGGCTTGTCAAAGTTGGCAAAAATCACTTAAATTTCACTTTTGCACCAAAGAGGGAAGTTTGCAAATTCTCATACCAAGGCAATTTGTGGCCTCAATTTGACTTCTAAACTTTACACAAACATAGTACATGACCTATAATTCAGAATTGCCCAAAGAATTGCATCATTCTATGCCTTGAACATCAAGAAATTACAAAAGGGCCAAAGCTTCACATAATTGCAAAACATCACACAAACTTCATCCCACTTGCTGAATTGCCTCAAAGCCAATTCCATGGACCTCCCTAAAGTCAGCTGCGCAGGACACCCCATTGTCCTTGGCCTGCCATGAGCCCATACCTCCAAAGACAACTTTGTGGACTTTATGCATTTTGCTCCATACCAATCACACTGCTCCACAACAACTCTCTGACCTATTAAGGATTGATATGTGGACCTCAAGCAACCCAACACATAACACAACACAAGCTGAAACCTCCAAGAACTCAAGCATTCACCAAAATACTCTCTTATGCATTTCTCTTCGAAACACACAACTCAGCCAACAAATCTCTAAACTTTTTCCACCATTCAACTCCACATTCATCACTGATCATTTCCCACCCTTCATTTTGCCTTGAAACACCTTGTATCAAACACAAGATTTTCACATTTCTTGAACTGAACTACTGTCAACTTCACATAGAGGCCCTTTAAGCTCCAACCAAGCATTTCAAACTTTTCAGAAGGATCAGTGGAGGTGATTTAAAGCAAAGAACAGGCCAGAAAGTACCAAAAGTGAAAGCTCAAGTTCAGGTAAGCTCAAGAACTTTTTTTTCCAGAACCTTCATTTCAAGTTCCTAATTTATTCTATGTGCTCTCCTGATGATCATGATGTCTTTACTTTTGAAAATGATTGAGAAACAAACATGTATGAAGCTTCTGAAACTTTTGATGTATTTTCCGTTTTGATTTGATTCATGTTCTTGATGGTAAATAAATGATTTTTGTTGTCTGATTCTTGTTGGGAGTGATGTGAGGATCATTTCTGGAAGGTTTGAGAGCTTGGGGTTACGTATTAGGTGAGATAGCATGTTTGGCTAGCCGGAGACGATGACCGGAGCTAGCTCCGGTCACCTGAGAGTGATTAAAACCCTAATTAGGGTTTAGTGGCTCAGTTTGAATGTCAGCCTTAGGATTTAGTTTCGCGCGCGTGTATATGGTCCAGATCATTCCACTTAAGTTTAAATATTAATTAATTAAGTTAATTACATAATTAAGCCAGATTCAATCTTGTCCATATATTTGCGCGCGCAGTCAACATGGGTTCAAACCTGGACCACTGGATCAGTTGATTTCCATTAATCCTCATTTTAATTTCATTTTTTTATCATTTATCTTTCACAATTTATTTTAAATAGTTAGAAAATCTTAAAAATATTTTCCTTTTTCATTTTCCTTTAAAATATTTTTCTCAACCAGAAAATAATTTGTATTTTATTTTTTTGCATAAAATTTGTATTTTTAAAATATTTTAATGTTTATTTTAATTAATTAATGGAAATTAATTAATTAAAATACCATTTAAGTTTCTAAAAATCACCAAAAAAATCACATTGCATCTTTACACATTTAGAGACATTATCAAGCCATTCATATAAATTTATTTTTGGTTCTTGATCTATTTTGACATTTTTCTTTTGATTAAGGGTTCTTTAAAATCAATATTTTGACCCTAACTTAGAAAAATCTTTTATGCTTAACCATGAAGAGTTTGATAATGGTTCTTGTTGCATTGCATTCCACATATCATGTAGTTTCTAGGATAAAATTGGCATGAATTTATCTTTCATTTTTGATTTGTTTTGCATTTTTCCTTGTGAGGTACCTTAAAACCCTAGCAAACTTAGGAAAATCATAACTTTCGTTAGGTTAAGAGTTAGGTCTTCCCCTTTGGTCAGTGACCTTGTATAGGGTTAGGGTACCTTTGATCCTATTTTCAATTTTTTATCTTGTCATTTGCTTCTGGTTTTTGAATTTTGCATTGCATCATGCTTTCATACCACATCATAGCATCATTTACATCATGATTGTGCTTATGACTTTGGTTTGCATCTTTTCATTTCATCCCATTTCATTTCATTTCATTCCTTATTGCTAACTTTTTAGGTGGTAAGTGTTTGAGAAGTGAATTTGCCTTCACTTCTCATAACCTCTTCTCATCCCCCTTTTGCATCTTTGCTGCATTTTTACTTGTGTATTAGAATGAGCTTGCTCATTCATGCTCTTTCTCCTCCTTCTTCCTTCAAGCAACTTGCCTTCTTAAGTGAAGCAAGTTGTCTTGCTTCTTGCTGCCTCTTTTCATTTCATCTGCTTCTTCCTTGGTGGTTCTCTTGGAGATCTTCTTGCAAGCCTCATAAACCCTAGGAACCCCCAAGCATGATCACAATTAGGGTTTGATTAGTCCCCCCATTAGTTTTACCTTTGTGTCATCTTTGTGTCTTCTCTTCTCATCTCATAATCAAGGACTAAACCTTAAAGGTTTTAAGGCTTTGAGATTAAGCTTATGCCTGCATCCTTCTATTAGGATGGAGTGTATAACTTTAATCCTAAGTGTTAAACCCTTAATGTGTTTAATTCCTTTAATCAATCCACCTAATAATAATCAAGACATCAAGCTTGTAACTTGGGCCTTGCATTAGGGTTCTAATTCTTCCTTAACTGGTTAAGAAGGACTAACCCTAGTGTTAATGGACAAGTCCCCCTCAAGTTGTCTTACAAACCATAAAAATCCATTTCTTAATCTTACCAACTAACTAAAATCCATTTAATAAAGGTTTTGTTTTGTCATGAGGTTAATCCCTAATCATGGATTAAGTTGAGGAGCCTTCCTCAGCTTAAATGTTCTCATATGTTATCCTTCTATTAGGATGGTGTAATGGGTCCATTAAATCCTTGATTATGGCTTAAACTCATTACTTAGCACTAAACAAAAACTCCAAAAACATCTAAATAAATACAAGTAGGTTAATGATATTAATCCTACATCATGGTGATTAAGTGTGAGGTGCTTACTTCATACTTAAGGTATTCTCATTACCCCTAATCAGAGGGAGGATATGATGAGTTTACTAACCCTTGGTTTAGGCTTAAGCTCATTTTATTATGGCAAACACCAAAAGAAATAAAAGATTGAAAATACAAAAAAAAAAAAAATAATCGCCCCCTTCGGGATTCTTTTCTCATCTCATTCACTCATAAACGAGAACTCGCTTCTTCCGTTTAATGCAAGACAGTTTGCACCTGAGCCAGACAGGTCATACGCTTGAGCATAGACAAGCAAGCAGTTCACAGGTCAATTTGTCTTCCAGTCTCTTTGAGTTGAACTACGGTGTTCTGACTTCCTCATTGCACGAGAGGATACGTAGGCATAACTTAACTGTTATCGAACCAAAAAAAAGTCTCTGTATATTCCCCCTTCTTCCAGCTTTATTCTTCAAACCTCATGGTCTTGAGCTGCATATTCTTTTCTTACACTGACACTCTTTCATCTCACTCCACATTTCTTTACACTGACACTTGCATTCTTTTCCAGCTTTTGTACACAGATAGCACTGACACTACCCCTTTAAACACAAACTTTCAAGCGTGGATCCCGTCGAGTACGACGGACAATCTGGGTGCTAATACCTTCCCAGGTTGTAACCAACCCCCTTTCTTAGTTTCTCTGGTTCGCAATAGTCTTATCCATCTTTTCTTAGGTCTATGCAGCATTACCTTTCCTTCGGGATAAAAATGCCTAGCTGGCGACTCTTTTCTTTTTAGTTCACCCTTGTATGTTCTCTCCTTTCGCCGACCGTTCGCGTCTGTACCCTATTTTGACTTAGCCTCATTTAGTGGGAGCGACAGCTTGGCGACTCTGCTGGGGAAACTTATATTATACCAGAGCTTCTGGTTCTTTTTGTGGGTTCCTCCTAGCGTTTGTTTGATTTATGTTTACTGGGGTGTTATGTGCTATATGTGCTTATTTATTTTGCTTTATTTATTACTTTATGTACAACTTTATTTATTGCTTTCATTTACAGTCTTATGCATATTTCATACTGTCATTATCATTATGCTGGATCTGGTTTTCCTTGGTGGGTGGGGTTCCATTGGGAGTTTAAGGTCCTATACCTGGGACCTGAGTGACACATAGGCTAGAGTGGTTCATGTTCTTTCCTATTCCATTTCAGTCTGGTGCGGGAATATGAAACACAGTTCAGATGTGGGTTTCTTCTTGAGGACTCTGTGCTACAGATTTCCTGTAGTGCTAGGGCTATCTGGGAAGCTTGCTAAGTCTGGATGAACTTTTATTATGACCTTCAGAAGCTGAGGTGAATTAGAGGAGGATCTTTTATGGTTATTGTAAACACTGTACCTCCGGGTTAGAAGTGTTTACACTTCTTGTAACTGATCCAAGTCTGAGGATCCTTGTTCTAGAACATTACCGGTGAGGGGGGTGGGCTGTTTACAGGTTTGCAGGAACTCTTGGCCACATCATACCCTGTTACTATTTTGTTTAAGAATACTCCACTTTGGGCAGTTCTTATGATTAACCCCGGACATGTGACTCTTTATTTGAGTCCCCCACACTGGTTACTGGATTCTTATACCTCCATCTGGACTTTTTTGAGCATACATGGGCCTTATGTCAAGATAGATAAATCAGATCCAGCTTGATCATAAACCCTTGCATATCATTTGCATATATCATCATGGCATCATTTAACATTTGTTTATTTGTTTTTCAGGGTATCCACCTCATTATATCTTGTTTTTGTTTTGACCCCTTCTTTTGCATAGACCTCTGCTTCAGCTGCCTTCATCAGTTATCTGCTTCAGTTATCTTCATCACCACCTGCATCAGTTTGCCATAGACTTATCTTCAGCTTCTTCAACAGCATTCATGACTACTCCCAGGAAGAGCAACGTATCCTACCATTTCTTCGAGCCTGTGTTGACTGGTATCAGGCAGGTCCAGTCACTTATCACACCTGACCACATACCACTGTTTAGAGAGCACTATGGAGGTATCCTGGACATGGTTATGGACCTTGATCCTTCTTAGAGGAGCATGATCCACACATGCTTGCAGTTCTATGACCCTCCATTGAGATGCTTCACCTTTCCAGACTTTCAGCTAGGGCCTCTGCTGGAAGAGTTTTCTTTATTGATTGGAGTACCTATCAGAGGTGTACAAAACAAAGTGTGACTGAAAATTCTGATTTTATTGATTTGTGTGCCCTGAATGGGCAAGTACAGTGAAGAAGCGAATCCCTGAAAGGAGGAGATTGCTGTAAATTGAGAAAATAAAAGTGTTGGCAATGTTGATGCTCCTTTGGGAAAGGAGTGATGGTCGTCTAGACATTGAGAGATTGGAAAAGCTCAGGGTGGAGCATCTTTCCAAAATTGAGAAGACAGAAGACTACATAAGGAAAGCAAGGGCTGGGGAACAGATATTGAAGAATGCTTGTAAAGAGGCCCAGATTCAGAAAGCTAGGGCTGAGCACTATCTGTAAGAGAGTCAGGCTAGGTGGGTCAGGATCACTGAAGCCCGTACACAAGAAGACCAGAAAACTCAAGCCAAGATTGAACAACTAGAGGCCAGTGATAAGAAGTAGCAGGAGGCTTTGTTGGCAGCTCAAAGGGAGATTTCAGAGTTGAAGCTCAGAGCAGGATTGAAGAGATCAAAGGACCAGGATAGGCATAAGAAGTTGACCACTGCCATTGCTACCAGGAACCTCCTCATTAGGACCATTACAGAGCACCCAGCTGGTCCAGTGACTGAGGCACTCCTGAAGGAGGTCAGAGAAGATGAATTTGGACTGGATGTCTGATTCTTTTCTTGTTGTTTGTTTCCATTTGATGTACTTTTCCTTTTATTGTATTTTGACCCTCCATGGGCATGTGTTGTAAAACAAACTATGTATTGTTCACCATTTGTAATATATTTAGTTTGTTCTCATTTGGGTTTTCTCTTAACAACATCAAGCATCTTCCTCGAGGTCTGGAAAGGTCAAAACCAAGAACCAAACCGAATACCTTGGAAAACAAATAAGCATAGTGCATTGCATACTAACCTTGTTTTGTTTTGTAGATTTTATTATTATCTTTGTTTCTAACTTTGTTGTGAGTTCAGAAACATTGCTCGTCGCCGAGTGTTCCCTGTCAACCGCATGCACCGGTACCCAACTCGTAACAACCTTCCCGGCATTCAAATGGAACAAGTACAGCAGGATTTGACTGAGGTCAGAAATCAGATGGTCAATGAGAGAGTAGAGATGAGAAACCAGATGTCTCAGTTCATGGCGGTGACTACTGGCTTAGCCCAGAGTCAAGAAAGGTTAAGAGAGCTGGTGGAGAGACAAACTCCTGAGGAACCTCATCTTGGAACAGGAGGAACTAGCAACAATGAACGGGGTCAGCCTCGTATTGACCCACAGGAGTTTGGACCCCATCTGAATCCAGAAGTTAATATCCTAAGAAATGGTCAAGGTAATGCTACCGGGGGCCCAATCCTGCAGGAAGATCCCCAGGGAGAACAATTTACTATTATAGGGGCTGGAGATGAGGTATATGACAGAAGACTGGACGAGATTGCCGAAAAGTTAAGATCTTTGGAATCTCAGAATTCTTTGGGCTTCGATGTGATGGATATGGGACTAGTGGATGGAGTGAGAATTCCCCACAAATTCAAGCCCCCTTGTTTTGAAAAGTACAATGGTACCACCTGTCCTCGCACCCATCTGCAGTCTTTCTTGGGAAGGCTCAAAGCGTATACTATGGATGAAAAGCTATGGATGTTCTACTTTGAGAACAACCTGACTGGAGCTTCGAGAGAATGGTATTCGCGTTTTTCTAGGGCCACCATAAAATGCTGGAAGGATTTAGCTGAGGCTTTCATCCGTCAATATCAATACAACCTGGACATGGATCCCAACAGGACCCTTCTAATGGGAATGTCTCATTCTTCCCGAGAAAGCTTCAGGGAATATGCCCAAAGGTGGAGACAGCTTGCTGCTGCTGTCCAACCACCCATGTCAGAAAGGGAAATGGCTGACATGTTCATGAACACATTACAAGGGACTTATATTGATAGACTGGCTGCTTTCTCCTCTACCAGTTTTGCTGATGTGGTCATAGCTAGTGAGAGGATTGAAAGTCTCTTAAAGATGGGCAAAATCTCCGACAGTGGTGCAAGTTCGTCCAGCAATCCCAGAAAACCTTTTGCGGGACCCCAAAGGGCAGGTGAAACAAACTTAATTCATACAAGCAGGGGCAGGCCTCAATATGTTCACTGGTCAGTAGCAACTGTTACCATCCCAACTCCAATTCCACAACAATCAGCATATCCTCAACAACAACAACCACAGTATCAACAACCAGTTCATTATCCGCAACAAAGGTCGTACAACAACAACAACAACCAATAACAGCGTCCCTTCCAACAAAGGCCATCACAGGAAAACAGGGTAATTGACCCAATTCCAATGTCGTATGCTGCACTCTTGCCACAACTCCTGAAGCTCAACCTAGTTGAGTTAAGGACATTGGTACCTCCAGATCCTCTTAATATGCCAAAGAACTATGATGCAAATGCCAGGTGTGCATTCCACTCAAACGCACCGGGGCATAATACTGAAAAATGCAGGGCCCTACAGATGAATGTCCAGGATCTGGTGGACTCAAAAGCTCTCAATTTTGCGCCTCCTCCGAACGTTACAAGAAATCCAATGCCTAGTCACAACAGACCTAGGATTAATGCTATTGAGAAATGCAAACCATCCACATTAATTAACAGTGTTGCACAAATCCGAACACCTTTGGTTGAAATCAAAGCTCAACTGTTGGAATGCCAAGTGTTCCCCGGATGCGAAGTCGGCTGTGGATATTGCAACATTGTCGTTAATGGATGTGAGAGGTTGAGAAACGGCATAGATGGCCTCATTAGAGATGGCATCCTTCAGATTACAACAACAACAACTACAACACCAATAATTCCTTCATCAACAATCACAGGTACTCCTACAACGTCAGCAACCATTGTTCCAACAGATTCTAAAAGTCCATTTGCATTCCAAAAGTCCATTTGCAAAATTCGATCAATGGTTCATTTACAAGAATAGCCCACTATATTACACAAAGAAGGATTGCAAAATGATGATTGTAATATAATGGTTGGCACAAATGTTCTCAAGATAATCACGTTTCCGGAATAATAGAGAGGATTTTATCAAAGAAAGTGCAATTTATTCTTAGGATTACAAAAGGAAAGATTTGTTTTGGAATAGGATTTATCATTAAGAAAAACTGCAAGGTGCACTTGAGAACTAGAATGTCAAGAGGGAGTGTTGCCCTTTAGAAACTTCAAGTTTACAATCAGAATTACAAAGGAATGCGTTTTGAATTACAGAAGGTCCATAAAGATTATTATGACAAGATACAAAGTTTCTAATACTATAAGGTTAAAGCAAAATGCAGAGACAACTATTGTTTCACCTCGCCTATCCAGGATGCACGTGTCGGGAGTTGTCTCATACGTCCACCATTCTGGAAGTTCTATTTGAAGTACAATGAAGAAAGTGAAGAAAGTTAATAGTTGCATTCATGTGCAAGAAATCTCAAAAGCTTCAGTCGGCATCCAATGGGGGTAAGCGTGATAAGATTCGGGATTTAGGAGTCTGACTTCCGGAATACCATTCAGTAGGCCTTGCAGCAGATTTGTATCAGTTTGTCTCTTCGCGAGTTTTCGCATTGAAATAAGCTGAATATAGGATAAGCTTCTATACATTCCCGAACCTGATAATAAAGAGATGATTCAAGTAAGTCAGGAGCACATCATCTTTGGTATACCAACTATGAATCAGAAAAGTATTGTATGTAAAACTACAAGGTACCTAGCACTGAACAAGCGCTGATTGTACCGGCTGCTGTAATCATATGTCATTCGGCGGGATCTTTATCAAACTTTCAAACTTCTCTTCATTTAAAAGTTCGGCCATGGGCATGACTCCTCGCGCCAAGGCCAAGCTCATTTACGTCACGGCGGAAGTGCATCATTAATTTCTTTGTGAATTCTTCATCTCCAACCTGCAAAACAAATAGATTGAGTGGCCTGCATAGATAATTGGATCTCGGGAAATCACAGAAAGCCAAATTTAAAAGGAAATTGCGGAGATTGACCCTACCATTCGGATGTCGGTTAGAAGCATCCACATGACTGTGTTTTATCTCAGATTCCATGGCTTGCTGGAGAGTTTGTGGATCTTCAAGAACATGACATACATCTTCCCTTGCTATAAGGTCTTCATTAAGAATCTGAGGAAGAAAATGAAACAGTGTTGCCATGAATGTTTCCATTACTTCTTGCTATGCCATAGATACAGGGCTTGAACTTAAAAGCTCTAGTATTAATCAACAAACTTCAGCAGCGACAATATGCTGTAGCCAATGGATCAGTGTCTCTTCACTTACTGGCTCAGCTGCAGCAACATCCGCATAGGTTGCTTCATCATCTTCAGATTCATCAGCCGAAGATAGTTCAAAAAACCTGTTAAGCAAAAGAACCGTCACCAAATAGCTATTGATATGCAAAAGCAGAAATTTAAGAAGATGATAAGCTTAATGAAGGCAGAGATGGGCGTGCGTCCATTGTTAAGCCTGGTGATGCCTCAATGGCTTCCCCCATTCATCGCTAGTCATACCTTTGTATCTCCCACCACTGATATAATTCGATAGGGTCGGAGCACCTTAGTAGCAACCCTTCAGATGTTTAAAATTCTGGGCCTCAACTGTCTTGCTACTGTGTATGTCTTGAGTGCTATGTATTGGGATGGTGTCAAGCTAGGTGATGTTCATGCAACAATATTCCAAAGTTCCACAAGCCTCCCATCCGTGATTGTCAAACCTGTGTCATGTAATAAAAATGCAGGTAATAGATGATTCAAGCTAGGTTGAACAAAACAAGTTTGGTAGCAGCGGAAACAAATTCGCAGTCAGTAAAAAGCTCATTGAAATACATGACAGAGTAACCAAGAGTCCCATTCGAGAGGCCTGGATCTGCACCTTGCGACATGCTTTCAGTTGGAGCAAAATCCATATTGCCTTAGCTATTCATTTTGCCGTTTGGTGCTTGACCCTACAATCAACTTGCCAGGGGTTACATTATAATCAGCTTGCCAAGGTGTTGGTCATTTGGCCATGTCGAGACCTGCGGAATACAGATACAAGGGTATTAATAAGGCCATGTTCGTGTTGAAATAAACAGTAAATAAATCAATACCAAGATGAAGAACAAGAGTCTCAAAAATAAACCACGACAATAAGAGCTGTATTAGTGCACATGCCAATTCTGCGATTTTATCGTGCTTCAAGTTTCATAACAGACTTGCAGAGCATTCAAGCAAAAGCTCAACAGGGAATCACGAGTCGAAGAGCTACAAAGAAAAATTAAGTACAACCAGGGATTCGACGAATTTACAGCAAGCCCAAGCTCAATTTGCCGCGGGCTGCATGCCGCCATGGAATATACAGGGATTAGTAGACAAGTAACCATTGTTCCTAAAGCAGAAAGCTAGAAGACCTCACCTCCAAGACCAACTGAAAAACTATTACGCAGGTGGTTATGATGTCAAGGCTTCCTTGTGCGCTTCTAGTTCCTGCTATTCCCAGGCCCACTACTTCTGTCTCTATGTTTCAAACAGCTCCTCTTGCACGCTCAGCAACTGGCCGATTGGATCCTGATCCCTCGCCTGCTACTCATAGTTATGTTCTTCAATCGTACAGGAGTGTAATGATGGGGAATCACATGGCTTCAGCAGATACCAGTTTCATCCATTCCACCTCTAGTTCAGGAGTAAATCCATCTTCCAGCCTGCCAAGGCATTGTTTATGCAAACCATGTCAAAACCTGCAGCATGAAAAGAAATTTAACGTATAAGTTATCCAAACTTATTCAACAGAATTTGTGCAGTAAAATAATAGCAGTAAAAAATCAGTTTTGCAGTGAAAGTTCAATAAAGTTACCCGGGTCCACAAGCATTCTAGAAGGAAACCACCTCACTACAAACAAATTTCAGCTGTCACAATCACTCGGTCCCCACACCAATTCCACTCAGCTTCTTAACAAATTGCACAGCTCACAAATCTCATCACAAAAGATCCCTCTAACGGTTCATAGCTCACCCTCACAGATTGTCTCCGCAAATCCCTCTCCATTCTCACACACACCAATTCATATTCACCCTCCTATAAGTAAGACCCCCCATCATTTGCAAAGGAAGAGAACACAAAAAAGCCCTAGCCGCACAACCCTTTCACCATCACCTCCAACTCGTCATCGCAAATCCGAAACTAATAACACGAAGCTGAGAAACCTTCCTTACTATAAACCACTATCTTCAATCATTCTCAATCGATTCAATCATCGTATAAAACACCACCTCATATCCAATCTTCTTCCATAAAACCGCAGCTATCAAAGGACAGAGAGAAGAGGCGAATGAGACGATTCACAAATCGGAACTCACAAAAAAACCGTGGAAATCGAAAACAGAACACTAAAGCACACCAAACCATAATTCGTGAGTCGAGAGAGAGGTTTGAATCGTGCTTCCGGCTGAAAAGGGTGAGGACCGCCGATGTTCTTTCTGTTTGGGAACACACTTGGGTTATTCGTAAACCCTGTTTCGTTCAAAGTGAAATATTGTTTAATTCTTGTTATAAATATTTTTTATATATTTATTTATTTATTTAAGATATATCTAGTTGGTTGCTGTTGATAACGGGCTTGGCCCGATGGTGTTTCCTGTACACCCTAAGATCCAGCGGGACATCCTTCTCTTTCTTTTTTCTTTTTCTTTTTTTTTTATTATTTATCATGTTTTATTATTTGGATTTTGTTTATATGAAATGTTTCTTTGATAATCTTGCTTTTATTATTTTCATTTGAAAAAGTCTTAAAGAATATTATAATGTTCATTTGATTTTCATTTATTATTTCGGTCGATGATATAACCGCGTTTCCTTGATATTCGGTTTACCGACGTTATCGGAATCGTTATGAGAACATTTTGTCTATATTAATTTGTAAGTATTTTATATATTCATCCTATTATTTATTTTCATTTTATTAGGGCCAATGATATTATTAAGGGTTTATTGATATTCGATATTTGTAATCGACGTTATCTAAACCTATATGAGGCCAAACTTTTCCATTTCCTTATTATTTATCGATTTCTCGATTTATTTAACTATTTATGGTCTATGATATTATTATCCGGTTTGTGATATTCGATTTTATCGACGTTGTCCAAATTGATATGAGACCTCTTTCCATTATTTTATGGTTTTCTAATTGATTTTAGATCCATTGTCATTATTGACTTTATTCTTTTATCGGCCAATGATAAATGGTGATATTCGATTTCTAATAAATCGACGTTATCCCCTAATTTGAGGCCACACGTTTATTTTCCTTATTATTTCTCATTATTTCTATTTTATTTTATTCGGCCGATGAATAAATATTTAAATATTCGATTTTGAATAAATCGACGTTATTTAAATTAAATATGAGGCCAAACTATTATTTTATTATTATTTCGACTTTATTTTGTTTTTATGGTCGATGATATAACAAACGACTTAAATATTCGATTTCAATAAATCGACGTTGTTTAAGTCAATATGAGACCAATTATTTATTTTTATCACATTTCTTCTATTTAAATAATTATTCGATTATAAAATAACGCTCGACTTCTCATAGAATGATTCTAACTTTGAATCGATTCTAAGATAGTTAAAGAGCTAAATTTCGACGCTTTCGGTTTAATTCAATCTCCAACGGCTCCACCTTAGCTTAGTATTATGAATCGATCTCGCATAACCGTTAACCTTTAACCTCCATTTTGCACTCACCCTTCGCGGTCGCTTTATGCCTCGCAATCGACCTACCAAAATGTTTATTTAAATCCAAACCCTTGATCCAACGTCAAGTGGTCTTAGGTATTAAAACACTTTAATAATATGAGAGAAATTGTACGCCACGAGCCTTAAGTGGTAGAAAGGAGGATTACGAGCTCTCGTTATTCGCTCCGATTATTCCGTCGCAAGACATTTGGCTTGTTGGTTCGGAATAAACTATCCATAGTCTTTAGTGCAATTCGACTCCTAAAGAAAGATAAATAAAATTTGAATCCTCTCCTCTTTTAGCAAGTAATTCATTAGGCATAGACATACTTTCGCGCGTGACAACTTAGAAGGTTCCCATCGAGTACGATGGATGTAGGGGGTGCTAATACCTTCCCCCTGCATAACCGACTTCCGAACCCCGACAATGGTTACGATGACCTTGTCTTTATCCTTCCTTCCGGGTTTTATCTATATTTTCCCTTTCCCTCTTTGGGAATAAATAAAATTAGGTGGCGACTCTCAAGTCGGCCCAGCCGCGACCGCATTCGCGAGGATCGTATTTTTCGAGGTACGACAGCTGGCGACTCTGCTGGGGACTGGTTCACCCCTATGCGAGTCAAGCCTAATCTAGGTTGCTTCACACTTGTTTGTATGTTTGCCTTTATGACTTACTTGTTTATGTTTTACCGCTTTATCGCTTTCCATATTATACCTCGTGGTTCTTGGATCGATATTTCTGAAACTTGAGTGAAAGGCTCTATACCCGGGCTTTCGAGTGCGAACATAAGTTAGCGAGGTTGTGTAGTATGGGCTCCTGAGAGAACCACTCTCATGGGTTGTCGATACGAAAACCTCACTTGGAGTAGATTCTAATGAGAACAATGACGACCGTCAAGCTTTTGACGTGTGTGCTCAGTTATTTTCATTAGGGTCGTCGACTCTGAGGACCTTTAGAACCTTTTGGTTAAAACATCGATTGATGGTTGCGTAGTATGGGGCACTAGGGTTCTCCCTTGCGTGGCTCGATACGAAAACCTCACTTGGAATAAACTTACTCAATGGAGTTGATTGACTGTCAAGAATATATAAAATTGACACGTGCATCAAACAATTGAGGAAGGTCCATAACTCTGAGACTTTGTTTTAAACCTCGTGTCGATGATCACGTAGTATGGACTCCCGAGAAAATTTGCTCTCGTGGGTGTCGATACGAATATCTCGCCCAAAATAGATTCATATGGCGGAGTCAATCAACCGTCATGCTTATGGCGCGTGTGATGAACAACCATATGAATTGATAACTTTGGGGTCCCTAAAACCTTAGAGTCTACCCAGTGAGTTCCTGATCAGAGTATCCTCCATCTGTACCTTGGACTTATGATACCATGACTTTTTTATGTTTAACATCTTTTCATATTTTATTTTCATATCATTGCATTCATATTTGCATTCATTTTGCATTCATAGTCGCTCATGTTCATTCGTTCTCGTCTTCAGAGTTGTTGAGTACTCATCAAGCTGATTCCTCCACGCAGATACAGAACTAGGGCCCACGAAAGAAGAAGAATGGCCGAACAAGAAGAACACAACAAACGAGTCAGGGAAGACATTGATGACCTGAAGAGCAGTGTGAGCAAGATTATGGATATGCTCCAAATCTTGGCAACTAAGGCACTCCAGCTCAGAAGACTGTCACCTCTGAAGACAGTAGTTTCGTCATTAACGCAGAGTCTTCAAGACCCGCTAGCACATGGCCAGAATTTGGATTGCCACCGGGTTATACTCCGCCATTTGAGACTACTCAGATGACTGGTACATCCACTTTTTTCGAACCTGGAGTGTTCACTGACTCTCAACCTAATGTGCATACCGTTGCCCAAACTGCTTATGTGAATCCTCCCTTCGTGCATAATCCACCATCATCGGTACAAGGTGAGGCTGGGAATTTTGAGGATGTTAGGGAACAATGTATGACTTTGGAAAAGAGGATAAGAGTTGTCGAAGGATTTGATGTCTTCAACGCTGCCGCATCAGACATGTGCTTGGTTTCGAATTTGGTTATGCCAGACAAGTTCAAAATGCCAATATTTGAAAAATACAAGGGAGACACTTTCCCAAAGAGCCACATGATCATGTACTGCCGTAAAATGGCCGCTCATGCTGATAAAGACAAACTACTCATCCATTGCTTCCAAGATAGTTTGAGTGGGGAATCTTTGAAATGGTATATGGGACTCGAGAAAAGCCGTATCCAATGCTGGCAGGATTTGCTTGATGCATTCCTAAAACAATACAAATACAATCTGGACATGGCACCTGACCGCCGTCAGCTTCAAAACATGTCTCAGAAAGAAAAGGAATCATTCAAAGAGTACGCTCAGCGATGGAGAGAGCTAGCTGCTCAGGTTGAGCCTCCCTTGGCGGAGAAAGAGTTGACTGGTTTGTTCATGGACACTCTTCAACCTCTATACTGGGAAAGGATGATAGGTAGCATATCATCTAGTTTTGCTGACCTAGTCACTATTGGAGAAAGGCTAGAGGAAGGAATCAGAAAAGGCAAGTTTGGAAGTGCCGAAGCTTCTAATGCTGCGAAAAAGTCCTCCGGGAACTTTCAGAAGAAGAAAGAGGGTGATACTCATGCTGTCAACACTGAAAGAAGACCCTACTACAGGCAACAACAGCATGGTGAAGCCCAAGTAGCCGCAGTTGCTCCTATGGTTAATGCTCCACCAACTCGAGCTCCCCCACAAAGGAATGTGGGTCAGAATCAGACTCGCACTCCCCGACCCAGGGCTCCTATTGATCCTATTCCCATGAAATATGCTGAGGTTTTCCCTGAACTGCACAAGAAAGGTCTTGTTACTACTAGACCTCTCAATCCTCCAAATCCTCTTCCACCTGGATTTAGGACCGATCTTCATTGCCCATTCCATGAAGGAGCTGCAGGTCATAATATTGAGAACTGTTATGCTTTCCAAGCTCGAGTTCAAGACTTGGTCAGGGGAGACTTGCTCACCTTCACACCGAGAAAGGTTCCCAGGGTTGAAATAGATCCCATGCCAAAACAAGGTGGCTGAAGATTTGATTGAAGAATCACAAGTTACTACCTAAAGCCAGTGGGTCAGACGGGAAAGCTCATCCTTGCTACTGACTAGACACTAGGCCTTGTTTCTTTTCAGTTTTAATTTCCTTGTTTATGTTATGTGTACTTGCTTAAAGACTTTGTTTGTTCTTTAATGTTAATGTTAATGAAATGAGCATCGCATGTTTTTGAATCAATTCATTCACTTTCATATTTGTGCATATTTATGCTTTTCATGTTTCGAAAATTCCAAAAAAAATATATATACCATTGTTTCTCTCATTCATTTATTGTATAAGCAATGATTGGAGGGAGGATGACGAAAAATACCCAAATTGTTGAGTGGTATGCTTTCAAAATAAAACCTTGCTGATGATATACAGGCATTGTTTCAACTCCCAAACACTGGAGAAATAAGGAAGTTAATCCATTGCCAACCCCTTTGAGCCTTGAAGTTGGAGTTTCTTTCTACACGAAAAAATCCATAATCTTAACCCGGGGCAGGGTAGTTCTCAATTAATTCAAATATGCATTCAATTTCAGGAGGATCATTCCTTCCACCGTTTAATAAGGGTTTCAAGCCCAATTTTTGTCTTCGCGCACATCAAATAATTGTCGAAGAAACTGATGGCATTCATTGTCCAAATCAAAAATGAAAAAGCCGCTAAGTCAACACCTAAAAGGCGACTTAGGCAAAACAAAAGCATCCCGCTGGACTAAAAATGTCAAAGATACAGTCCAGGCAAAAGTTAGGGATAATAAAAATTTCAAGAGGTCACCAGAGATTCCTCAATAAATACGAAAGATGAGTTGATCCAAAATCCTCATCAAATAAACCAACAAAATATTGTGAATAAGCAATGACTGCTATCCAATAAACCTTTGTCTTTTGAGCCATCCTCATTGATGCAACCTCAAATAACCTGAATATATAGGTAGAATTAATTGAGCGTAGGACTGAAGATCGTCATGGAGAATGGGTTGGGTAAAATTAAATTTTTAGCCTTATATCCTTTTGTTTCATAAAACCGTGAACCAGACCACGTTACAACCCTTTAAAGACCTAATTGAAGTTAGGTTTGTTTTGAAAGCATGTCTCAACAAAGTTTGCGTAAGCTGACTCCCCAAGAGATTTGCCAATCATTTGCTTTGGTATCATACCTTTTGCATTATTTTTCAATTTGCATTATCTTTCACTTTGCACTTTGCATGACTTAATAAACAGTGCATTCTTTGCCAGCATTTCATTTTCTTTACACCAATATCATTCCAATAATGATTTTTGATTTCAAAATTTATGCTTGAGCATTTGATTAAAATTAACATTTTTTGAATGAATATTTTATTCGCAAGTAAGCACTCCTCATCATGGAATTTCTTAACAGTTGAGAAACTTGGCCCGTGATCCTATCAGGGGCACCTTACAGTCAAAAGATCATATTCTTCAAGGAATCATCTTTCCAAGACTCGTGCTGGGGCAAACATTTCAAGCAACCAGTCAAGCAGTCACTTCATAATCATTCAGCATGGGGCAGTCTATTTCAAGCAACCCCCAAGCAAAGCTTATCACTCCTTCCTAAAAATATCAGCATCTTAATACTTCATACAAGAATGGTTGAAGTTATGTTCAATACACCTTTCAAAGGTTATAGTTGGCAAAAGTTCACTGTGTTGTGGAATCAGTTTCTTCAGCCGCACTTCTCCAAAGAATCTTATCCAGTTGGTCTTAGCATTTGCATTGCAATCATTGCACCATCTGCATCATACAATTTCATATCAAGCATAGCACGAAGTTTACTTCATGTTCATATGCATTTCCTGAGGTCTTGTCGTCTTACCTTGTGGTTAAAATCCAATTTTGTTTGGCATCCTTAAAGTCCAATTTCTATTGGCAATCGCCAAAAGTCAAAAGCCCAACTTACTTGGCACATGTCAAGGCAGTCATGTCTGTCACTCTGTCTTCCATCCAATGTTATTCTTGGATCCAGATTTCTCTCTCCGGTTGTTCCCATTGAGAAATTCATTTTTCTTCAGATTTCTCACTCCGGTTGTTCCCATTGAGAAATTCTTATTTCTTTTAACTTTCTCACTCTGGTTGTTCCCATTGAGAAATCCTTATTTCCTTCTATTTTCTCTCTCCGGTTGTTCCCATTGAGAAATCCTTATTTCCTTCTATTTTCTCTCTCCGGTTGTTCCCATTGAGAAGTTTTTATTTCCTTTAATTTTCTCACTCCGGTTGTTCCCATTGAGAAATTCCTATATTTCTTTTAGTTTCTCTCTCCGGTTGTTCCCATTGAGAAATCCTTATTTCCTTCTATTTTCTCTCTCCGGTTGTTCCCATTGAGAAATCCTTATTTCCTTCTAATTTCTCACTCCGGTTATTCCCATTGAGAAGTTATTATTACTTTCAAATTTCTCACTTCGGTTGTTCCCATCGAGAAAATCCCTTATTCCTTCAATTTTCTCTCTCCGGTTATTCCCATTGAGAAATTCTTATTTCCTTCAACTGTCTCAATCCGGTTGTTCTCATTGAGAAGCTCTTATTCCTTTCAACTTTCTCACTCCGGTTATTCCCATTGAGAAGTTACTATTACTTTCAAATTTCTCACTCCGGTTGTTCCCATTGAGAAAATCCCTTATTCCTTCAATTTTCTCTCTCCGGTTATTCCCATTGAGAAATTCTTATTTCCTTCAACTGTCTCAATCCGGTTGTTCCCATTGAGAAGCTCTTATTCCCTTCAAAGTTCTCACTCCGGTTAATCCCATTGAGAAACTCTTATTCCTTTCAACTTTCTCACTCCGGTTATTCCCATTGAGAAGCTATTATTACTTTCAAGTTTCTCACTCCGGTTGTTCCCATTGAGAAAATCCCTTATTCCTTCAATTTTCTCTCTCCGGTTATTCCCATTGAGAAATTCGTTATTTCTTTCAACTGTCTCTCTCCGGTTCATCCCATTGAGAAGTTTGGCACAAATTTTTATTGCAAGTATCATCTCTCTGAACACCTTGTTGAAATTTTGATGTTTCCCTTGGCGTACCTTCATAATTTGGTCTCATTTCACATCTAGTACTCTTCTAGATGTTTCGGGCGTGGATCTCCAAATTTGGTGTTTGTGCATCCATAGATTTTTCTGGATGTCTTTAATATCTTTCTCAGGATTTATTCTTCTCATCTCAAGTATTCCTGATTATTCCCCGTTGTCCAGACGGATTTCCAGGAATATCTTGTTTACACGGCTAATTTTTCTTATCTTTGCTATTTGTCAGTCTTTTCTTTTCATTCAATCACTTCATCATATTCATAGACTTTATGTCTCATATTAAATTACATTAGTCCTTGGCAATTGCATTTCATGCATGCATATCACATTTCAACATCGCATTGCATTTTTGCATCGGACAAATTTTGGGTCTGCTTATATCCAATTGACTTTTACTTTAGAATCGAATGCCCTGTGGCCATTCACTTCAAGTTTAAGACAATTAGATAGGGGCATCTGTCATACCCCAAATTTGTCCTACTTTTATAATCATTTTCATACGTTATTAATTATTATATAAATTCAAAAAAAAAGTGTGGTTCTGTAAGATTGAATCGAGTTTCTGTCAAAGGTATCAAGGCAATAGGTTCATGTGGAAGAATATGTTCATCATGATTCAAATGGGTATGTGTGAAGGAATTTTTAATTGCACAGTGTAGCTCGTGTTCAGAATGTTACTTGATCAAGAAATGGTTCACATTGTTTAAAATGGTCTAAACATGCAATGAAAAGTTCAAAGGTGATGCTTGGGAATTCTTTAATCAAATTATGATTCCTAAAGTTAAGAATTGTCATGAGAAGTCATTTTAAGCATTAATTTAGTTATGATTTATGTATGGGGTGGTGATATTGAGAGATCATTATTTAGTCTTACAGCAGGTTATTCAAAAGGTTTATCATTTTACAAATCAGGCATGTGGTTTACATACTGTTCAAGGGTAATTTATTGTTCTTGCAAGACAAGGCTAAGTTTGCATTCCAAAAGTCCATTTGCAAAATTCGACAATGGTTCATTTACAAGAATAGCCCACTATATTACACAAAGAAGGATTGCAAAATGATGATTGTAATATAATGGTTGGCACAAATGTTCTCAAGATAATCACGTTTCCAGAATAATAGAGAGGATTTTATCAAAGAAAGTGCAATTTATTCTTAGGATTACAAAAGGAAAGATTTGTTTTGGAATAGGATTTATCATTAAGAAAAACTGCAAGGTGCACTTGAGAACTAGAATGTCAAGAGGGAGTGTTGCCCTTTAGAAACTTCAAGTTCACAATCAGAATTACAAAGGAATGCGTTTTGAATTATAGAAGGTCCATAAAGATTATTATGACAAGATACAAAGTTTCTAATACTATAAGGTTAAAGCAAAATGCAGAGACAACTATTATTTCACCTCGCCTATCCAGGATGCACGTGTCGGGAGTTGTCTCATACGTCCACCATTCTGGAAGTTCTATTTGAAGTACAATGAAGAAAGTGAAGAAAGTTAATAGTTGCATTCATGTGCAAGAAATCTCAAAAGCTTCAGTCGGCATCCAATGGGGGTAAGCGTGATAAGATTCGGGATTTAGGAGTCTGACTTCCGGAATACCATTCAGTAGGCCTTGCAGCAGATTTGTATCAGTTTGTCTCTTCGCGAGTTTTCGCATTGAAATAAGCTGAATATAGGATAAGCTTCTATACATTCCCGAACCTGATAATAAAGAGATGATTCAAGTAAGTCAGGAGCACATCATCTTTGGTATACCAACTGTGAATCAGAAAAGTATTGTATGTAAAACTACAAGGTACCTAGCACTAAACAAGCGCTGATTGTACCGGCTGCTGTAATCATATGTCATTCGGCGGGATCTTTATCAAGCTTTCAAACTTCTCTTCATTTAAAAGTTCGGCCATGGGCATGACTCCTTGCGCCAAGGCCAAGCTCATTTACGTCATGGCGGAAGTGCATCATTAATTTCTTTGTGAATTCTTCATCTCCAACCTGCAAAACAAATAGATTGAGTGGCCTGCATAGATAATTGGATCTCGGGAAATCACAGAAAGCCAAATTTAAAAGGAAATTGCGGAGATTGACCCTACCATTCGGATGTCGGTTAGAAGCATCCACATGACTGTGTTTTATCTCAGATTCCATGGCTTGCTGGAGAGTTTGTGGATCTTCAAGAACATGACATACAGCTTCCCTTGCTATAAGGTCTTCATTAAGAATCTGAGGAAGAAAATGAAACAGTGCTGCCATGAATGTTTCCATTACTTCTTGTTATGCCATAGATACAGGGCTTGAACTTAAAATCTCTAGTATTAATCAACAAACTTCAGCAGCGACAATATGCTGTAGCTAATGGATCAGTGTCTCTTCACTTACTGGCTCAGCTGCAGCAACAACCGCATAGGTTGCTTCATCATCTTCAGATTCATCAGCCGAAGATAGATCAAAAAACCTGTTAAGCAAAAGAACCGTCACCAAATAGCTATTGATATGCAAAAGCAGAAATTTAAGAAGATGATAAGCTTAATGAAGACAGAGATGGGCGTGCGTCCATTGTTAAGCCTGGTGATGCCTCAATGGCTTCCCCCATTCATCGCTAGTCATACCTCTGTATCTCCTACCACTGATATAATTCAATAGGGTCGGAGCACCTTAGTAGCAACCCTTCAGATGTTTAAAATTATGGGCCTCAACTGTCTTGCTACTGTGTATGTCTTGAGTGCTATGTATTGGGATGGTGTCAAGCTAGGTGATGTTCATGCAACAATATTCCAAAGTTCCACAAGCCGCCCATCCGTGATTGTCAAACCTGTGTCATGTAATAAAAATGCAGGTAATAGATGATTCAAGCTAGGTTGAACAAAACAAGTTTGGTAGCAGCGGAAACAAATTCGCAGTCAGTAAAAAGCTCATTGAAATACATGACAGAGTAACCAAGAGTCCCATTCGAGAGGCCCGGATCTGCACCTTACGACATGCTTTCAGTTGGAGCAAAATCCATATTGCCTTAGCTATTCATTTTGCCGTTTGGTGCTTGACCCTACAATCAACTTGCCAGGGGTTACATTATAATCAGCTTGCCAAGGTGTTGGTCATTTGGCCATGTCGAGACCTGCGAAATACAGATACAAGGGTATTAATAAGGCCATGTTCGTGTTGAAATAAACAGTAAATAAATCAATACAAAGATGAAGAACAAGAGTATCAAAAATAAACCACGACAATAAGAGTTGTATTAGTGCACATGCCAATTCTGCGATTTTATCGTGCTTCAAGTTTCATAACAGACTTGCAGAGCATTCAAGCAAAAGCTCAACAGGGAATCACGAGTCGAAGAGCTACAAAGAAAAATTAAGTACAACCAGGGATTCGACGAATTTACAGCAAGCCCAAGCTCAATTTGCCGTGGGCTGCATGCCGCCATGGAATATACAGGGATTAGTAGACAAGTAACCATTGTTCCTAAAGCAGAAAGCTAGAAGACCTCACCTCCAAGACCAACTGAAAAACTATTACGCAGGTGGTTATGATGTCAAGGCTTCCTTGTGCGCTTCTAGTTCCTGCTGATCCCAGGCCCACTACTTCTGTCTCTATGTTTCAAACAGCTCCTCTTGCACGCTCAACAACTGGCCGATTTGATCCTGATCCCTCGCCTGCTACTCATAGTTATGTTCTTCAATCGTACATGAGTGTAATGATGGGGAATCACATGGCTTCAGCAGATACCAGTTTCATCCATTCCACCTCTAGTTCAGGAGTAAATCCATCTTCCAGCCTGCCAAGGCATTGTTTATGCAAACCATGTCAAAACCTGCAGCATGAAAAGAAATTTAACGTATAAGTTATCCAAACTTATTCAACAGAATTTGTGCAGTAAAATAATAGCAGTAAAAAATCAGTTTTGCAGTGAAAGTTCAATAAAGTTACCCGGGTCCACAAGCATTCTAGAAGGAAACCACCTCACTACAAACAAATTTCAGCTGTCACAATCACTCGGTCCCCACACCAATTCCACTCAGCTTCTTAACAAATTGCACAGCTCACAAATCTCATCACAAAAGATCCCTCTAACGGTTCATAGCTCACCCTCACAGATTTGCTCCGCAAATCCCTCTCCAATCTCACACACACCAATTCATATTCACCCTCCTATAAGTAAGACCCCCCATCATTTGCAAAGGAAGAGAACACAAAAAAGCCCTAGCCGCACAACCCTTTCACCATCACCTCCAACTCGTCATCGCAAATCCGAAACTAATAACACGAAGCTGAGAAACCTTCCTTACTACAAACCACTATCTTCAATCATTCCCAATCGATTCAATCATCGTATAAAACACCACCTCATATCCAATCTTCTTCCATAAAACCGCAGCTATCAAAGGACAGAGAGAAGAGGCGAATGAGACGATTCACAAATCGGAACTCACAAAAAAACCGTGGAAATCGAAAACAGAACACTAAAGCACACCAAACCATAATTCGTGAGTCGAGAGAGAGGTTCGAATCGTGCTTCCGGCTGAAAAGGGTGAGGACCGCCGCTGTTCTTTCTGTTTGGGAACACACTTGGGTTATTCGTAAACCCTGTTTCGTTCAAAGTTAAATATTGTTTAATTCTTGTTATAAATTTTTTTTATATATTTATTTATTTATTTAAGAGATATCTAGTTGGTTGCTGTTGATAACGGGCTTGGCCCGATGGTGTTTCCTGTACACCCTAAGATCCAGCGGGACATCCTTCTCTTTCTTTTTTCTTTTTCTTTTTTTTTTATTATTTATCTTGTTTTATTATTTGGATTTTGTTTATATGAAATGTTTCTTTGATAATCTTGCTTTTATTATTTTCATTTGAAAAAGTCTTAAAGAATATTATAATGTTCATTTGATTTTCATTTATTATTTCGGTCGATGATATAACCACGTTTCCTTGATATTCGGTTTACCGACGTTATCAGAATCGTTATGAGACCATTTTGTCTATATTAATTTGTAAGTATTTTATATATTCATCCTATTATTTATTTTCATTTTATTAGGGCCAATGATATTATTAAGGGTTTATTGATATTCGATATTTGTAATCGACGTTATCTAAACCTATATGAGGCCAAACTTTTCCATTTCCTTATTATTTATCGATTTCTAGATTTATTTAACTATTTATGGTCTATGATATTATTATCCGGTTTGTGATATTCGATTTTATCGACGTTGTCCAAATTGATATGAGACCTCTTTCCATTATTTTATGGTTTTCTAATTGATTTTAGATCCATTGTCATTATTGACTTTATTCTTTTATCGGCCAATGATAAATGGTGATATTCGATTTCTAATAAATCGATGTTATCCCCTAATTTGAGGCCACACATTTATTTTCCTTATTATTTCTCATTATTTCTATTTTATTTTATTCGGCCGATGAATAAATATTTAAATATTCGATTTTGAATAAATCGACGTTATTTAAATTAAATATGAGGCCAAACTATTATTTTATTATTATTTCGACTTTATTTTGTTTTTATGGTCGATGATATAACAAACGACTTAAATATTCGATTTCAATAAATCGACGTTGTTTAAGTCAATATGAGACCAATTATTTATTTTTATCACATTTCTTCTATTTAAATAATTATTCGATTATAAAATAACGCTCGACTTCTCATAGAATGATTCTAACTTTGAATCGATTCTAAGATAGTTAAAGAGCTAAATTTCGACGCTTTCGGTTTAATTTGAGCTCCAACGGCTCCACCTTAGCTTAGTATTATGAATCGATCTCGCATAACCGTTAACCTTTAACCTCCATTTTGCACTCACCCTTCGCGATCGCTTTATGCCTCGCAATCGACCTACCAAAATGTTTATTTAAATCCAAACCCTTGATCCAACGTCAAGTGGTCTTAGGTATTAAAACACTTTAATAATATGAGAGAAATTGTACGCCACGAGCCTTAAGTGGTAGAAAGGAGGATTACGAGCTCTCGTTATTCGCTCCGATTATTCCGTCGCAAGACATTTGGCTTGTTGGTTAGGAATAAACTATCCATAGTCTTTAGTGCAATTCGACTCCTAAAGAAAGATAAATAAAATTTGAATCCTCTCCTCTTTTAGCAAGTAATTCATTAGGCATAGACATACTTTCGCGCGTGACAACTTAGAAGGTTCCCATCGAGTACGATGGATGTAGGGGGTGCTAATACCTTCCCCCTGCATAACCGACTTCCGAACCCCGACAATGGTTACGATGACCTTGTCTTTATCCTTCCTTCCGGGTTTTATCTATATTTTCCCTTTCCCTCTTTGGGAATAAATAAAATTAGGTGGCGACTCTCAAGTCGGCCCAGCCGCGACCGCATTCGCGAGGATCGTATTTTTCGAGGTACGACAATATACTTGACAGTATTAGAAGGATCAATGGGGTGCGTGTTGGGCCAGCATGACGAGTCTGGTCGAAAAGAGTATGCAATATACTACCTAAGCAAAAAGTTTACCGACTGTGAACAACGTTATTCACTGCTCAAGAAAACTTGATGTGCTTTAGCGTGGGCTGCTCGCCGACTAAGGCAGTATATGTTGACCCACACTACCTTATTGATCTCAAAGATGGATCCAGTCAAGTACATATTTGAGAAGCCAACACTTAGCGGACGGGTTGCGAGGTGGAAAATGATTCTCACAGAATATGACATTCAGTACACATCTCAGAATGCCATCAAGGGCAGTGTATTGTCTGATTATCTTGCTGAGCAACCCATTGAGATTTGACTTCCCTGGTGAAGACATCATGTTCATAAAAGCAAAAGATCATGAAGAGCCTATTCACACTGAAGGGCCTGACCCCGAAGAAGAATGGACAATGATGTTTGATGGGGCTGTTAATATGAATGGTCGTGGTGTTGGTGCAATACTCATTACACCTAAGGGAGTCCACATGCCTTTCTCGGCAAAACTCACATTTAACTGCACTAACAACGAAGCTGAATACGAAGCTTGTATTATGGGTCTTGAGGAAGCCATTGACCTCAGGATCAAGACTTTAACTGTATTCGGAGATTCATCTTTGGTAATCAATCAAACCAACGGCAAATGGTACACTCACCAAGAGCATCTGATACCTTACCGGGATTATACAAGGAGGTTACTCACATTCTTCACAACAGTTAAGCTCGAGTATATGCCTCGAGATGAAAATAAGTTTGCAAATGCTCTGGCTACCATTTCATCCATGATCAAAGTTCAAGCTGCCAACTTTATGCCTCGGATTTCAGTATCCAGACTTGACAGACCAGCATACGTATTCTCTGTAGACCTTGCTAAAGATGATAAGCCTTGGTTCTATGACATCAAATGCTTCTTGGAGGATCAAACATACCCACCTGGGGCATCATCCAATGATAATAAGACATTAAGAAGGCTAGCTGGTAGTTTCTTCCTGAATTCTGATGGTTCCTTGTACAAAAGAAACTTTGATATGGTACTTCTCAGATGTGTTGATAAGGCAGAAGCAGACTTGTTAATGCACGAGGTGCATGAAGGATCTTTCGGTACCCATGCTGGAGGACATGCAATGGCTAAGAAATTGTTAAGGTCAGGTTACTACTGGATCACAATGGATGCAGACTGTTGTGCCTATGCCAGGAAATGTCATAAATGCCAGATTTATGCAGATAAAGTGCATGTGCCTCCAAATCCTTTGAATGTGATGTCTTCACCTTGGCCCTTTGCCATGTGGGGCATTGATATGATAGGGAAGATTGAGCCGACTGCTTCAAATGGCCACAGATTCATCCTGGTAGCCATTGACTATTTTACCAAATGGGTTGAAGCAGTTTCGTATACAAATGTCACCAGGCAAGTGGTAGCCCGATTCCTGAAAAGAGACATCATATGTCGGTATGGAGTGCCCGAGCGAATCATTACTGATAATGGTTCCAACTTGAACAACAAAATGATGGCAGAACTGTGCCGGGACTTCAAAATCCAACACCACAACTCTTCTCCTTACAGGCCAAAGATGAATGGCGTTGTTGAGGCGGCTAACAAGAATATCAAGAAGATTGCGCAGAAGATGGTGGTCACCTACAAAGACTGGCATGAAATGCTACCATTTGCCTTGCATGGGTACCGTACCTCAATCAGAACATCCACTGGGGCAACACCATATCAGCTTGTGTATGGTATGGAGGCAGTCCTACCTGTTGAAGTTGAATTACCCTCCTTGCGGGTACTGATAGATGTCAAGCTGAACGAAGCAGAATGGGTCCGTTCTCGGTACAATCAACTGAATTTGATCGAAGAAAAGAGATTAGCTGCAATCTGTCATGGGTAGTTATATCAGAAAAGAATGAAGAAAGCCTTCGATCAGAAAGTCAGGCTTCGGGAATACCAAGTAGGAGATCTTGTACTGAAAAGACTCCTTCCTCCTCATACAGACCACAGGGGCAAGTGGACTCCAAATTACGACAGTCCAATCATAGTAAAGAAAGTTTTCTCTGGTGGAGCACTGATGCTCAGTACTATGGATGGTGAAGACTTCCTGTCCCCTGTGAATTCAGATGCAGTTAAAAAATACTTCGCATAAAATGACCCGCTGGACATAAAAACAGAATGTGAGTCCAAGCAAAAAATAGGGCATCCCGGCGAGTCAAAAATAGAATAAAAGACTCGGGCAAAAATAAGGGAAATAAACAAAAAAAAATGTGTACACCCGCTGAGTTGAAAAGCCACATTGGACAGCTCAGGCAAAAATGGGTATCCCGGTGGATTGAAAACCCGAAAGGGAAATCCACGCAAAATAAGGGAATGAGCGAACAACTGAATTCTGAATTCGTCTGTATCACTTACAACATGGCAAGCTTCGAAAGGTTCGAACATCGGTCAAAATCAGCCTTCTTCAGAAAGCAAGATGAGAAGAACGTCAATGTCATACGAGTCATAGAAAAAGGGAAGCACACTGAAGTGTCGCCAACATTGCTAGCACCTTTTTGTTTCTCAATTTTGTAACAATCTCCTCATTTCACGGGATCTGTTTCTTTGACTGTATCTTGCCAATTCAGGGCACCCAAATTAATAAAATCAGATTATCAGTCACATTTAGTCTCGTACATTTTATTTCATTTGCAAGAATGTCCGGTGTCTTTAAGATATTGATTGCATAAATACAGATGCGTCTTCTCTAAATTACATGCTTACAGGAAATATGTTTGCTCCCGGGAGTATCTAAACTCCTACGATGGAATCCAGTGAGGGATACCTCGGGGTACTTGTGCGTTTCTTTGTCATAACAGGATTACAGGTATTCAGAGCGCAACATGGGGCATGAAGGCTTCTCCCCAGCAAGCTGCCAAATCATTATCCCCTCAGCACATCATCCAAATAGCACCAGAGATGCTTTTTCCCCAGCTGAGTTGCCAGGCTTCAATCATCTTCAGCAGGACCACAAAAATCTCTAGGAAGGTCGTTCAGTGATTATTCCTCCTTAGCCGAGTGTTAGACAGGGACCTTCTCCCCGCAGAGCTCCAGCCTCTGTCCAGAAGAGCAATGTCTGAAGATCTCACAACAAAGTGACGAAAGCTTCCACAGACCCCAGTTGGGCTCCTCATCATTAAGATAGGTCTATCAGTGACCTGTTTCCCCAAGCAGAATCGTACATCTTATCTAGATCTGCCAATGATTTCATCACCAGCTGGGACTTTCTTCCAAAGCAGATCAGTCAGGAATCTTCACCGCAACGGGATCCGGATTCCAAATCGGTATCTTTTGCATAATCATAGCATTCACATCATATTTCCCCTCAGAGCGTAGCATTCCGTCTAATACGGAGCATTATAACAAAAAAATCAAACATATTGCATAATCATAAGCCATGTTGTTTACAAATACCTGTATATACCAACATTCCATCAGCACTATACAAGTTACCCTTCAATTTCCCCGGCAGAAAGCCAAAGCGTCCCCTTCGCACTCTCAAAATACAGATACATGCTCCTTTTGACACTCGTCTGTGTCATCGTTCCCCAGTAAAGTCGACCGAACTTCCTCTACAAACAGATATATCAGTATACACTCTTTGGACACTCGTCTGTGTCTACCATTCCAGAAGAGTCCCCAGCAAATCCCTGGTAAAGAGAATTATTTCCTTTTATTCGACATTTGTCCTATGTCGTGATATTTTTAGCAGCCGTACCCTGCTAGGTGATCGTCCTTCACCTTTTCGATGATCGTCCTTCATCATCCCCCAGCGGAGTTTCCATTGTTGGAACCCTTTTTCTTATCCGACATTCGTCCTATGTCGTGATGTTTTGGCAGCCGTACCCTGCTAGGTGATCGTCCTTCACCTCTTGATGATCGTCCTTCATCATTTGACCCGATGGCCGTCCCCATCGTTGATTTTGTTATCCGACATTCGTCCTATGTCGTGATGTTTTAGCAGTCGTACCCTGCTAGGTGATCGTCCTTCACCTCTTGATGATCGACCTTCATCATTTTATCCGATGGTCGTCCCCATCGTCGACCTTTTCTATCCGGCATTCGTCCTATGCCGTGATGCTTTCGACAACCGTACCTTGCCAGGTGATCGTCCTTCACCTTGGATGACCGTCCCTCATCCTTATCCCCAATAGAGCAGCCGTCCCATGCTGGGTGATCGTCCTTCACCTTTGATGACCATACCTCATCATTTGTCTCTTCAACCCGATGGTCGTCCCCATCATAAATTCTTTATTTCCCCAGCATGTCGGTCGTCCCGTCATTGCTTCATCCCCAGCAGTCGTCCTCTGCTCGATGGTCGTCCTCCACCACCCGCATTTTATAATCATATTATGCTTTCATCTTACAATCTATATCCCTTTTATTCTTCTCCCCAGTGGGTGCAAATTCTGGATTGTCTTGGGTATTCAACCACAAGTTATCTTGTTTGCCTGTTAAGCCGGGCGCTTACATCTTGCATAGCTAACTCATGTTTGAATAGGGGAAGCTGTAAACACCCCAAATTTTCCCTCACTCGTTTCACCATGGCTTATGATTCTTTTCATATGCATAAGTTCAATCATATCATCTCATATTACATTTTTGCTTCATTATATTTGTTCAAAGACATCTGCATCTAGGGTTTGTGATCTGAGCAATCCAAGAGCCATTTGAGCCACCCCAAAGGGACTTCAATCATCTCAAGAGGGTCCATGTATGTTCAAGCATCATATTACATCCTCCCAAGATCAAGAAAGTCAGAAAATCACAAGAACTGAGGAAGGCATGGAAGCAGAGCCAAGCTTAACTGCACAGATGACCTAAAATTAGGGTTTTGGTTTCAGAGGCCATAACTCCAATTTTTTTGGTCATTCTTGTTTCTATTGGTCTCTATATGTTATAAGGATCATGCATACCAATTTTCATGAATAAATTCAAAGGGGAAGGCATCTGATCAATGGATGACTTCTTGAGCAAGTCAGTGCAAAATCAGGGCATCTGAGGCCCCCAATCATCCAACCAAAGGGTCTTCTCCATCATTTTGAGTGTATATGATCTTTATTTGGTCTTAGAAGAAGTTAGAAGTTCACAAAATTGAAGGATTTCAAACCATTTGCAAAGTTGCCATTTTGGGAAAGTAACTTGTAATGCAAACTTGCCATTTTGGGAATGTTTTTCAACTTCCTCTTTCTCAACCAAAAATGCTTCAAATGAAAAATTCTTGGTCATGAAAGTTGTAGATTGGATCATTCCCTTTTCCAAAAGTACAAGAACTTGACCTAATTCATCATAGAACTCAAGTTATGGCTTGTCAAAGTTGGCAAAAATCACTTAAATTTCACTTTTGCACCAAAGAGGGAAGTTTGCAAATTCTCATACCAAGGCAATTTGTGGCCTCAATTTGACTTCTAAACTTTACACAAACATAGTACATGACCTATAATTCAGAATTGCCCAAAGAATTGCATCATTCTATGCCTTGAACATCAAGAAATTACAAAAGGGCCAAAGCTTCACATAATTGCAAAACATCACACAAACTTCATCCCACTTGCTGAATTGCCTCAAAGCCAATTCCATGGACCTCCCTAAAGTCAGCTGCGCAGGACACCCCATTGTCCTTGGCCTGCCATGAGCCCATACCTCCAAAGACAACTTTGTGGACTTTATGCATTTTGCTCCATACCAATCACACTGCTCCACAACAACTCTCTGACCTATTAAGGATTGATATGTGGACCTCAAGCAACCCAACACATAACACAACACAAGCTGAAACCTCCAAGAACTCAAGCATTCACCAAAATACTCTCTTATGCATTTCTCTTCGAAACACACAACTCAGCCAACAAATCTCTAAACTTTTTCCACCATTCAACTCCACATTCATCACTGATCATTTCCCACCCTTCATTTTGCCTTGAAACACCTTGTATCAAAAACAAGATTTTCACATTTCTTGAACTGAACTACTGTCAACTTCACATAGAGGCCCTTTAAGCTCCAACCAAGCATTTCAAACTTTTCAGAAGGATCAGTGGAGGTGATTTAAAGCAAAGAACTGGCCAGAAAGTACCAAAAGTGAAAGCTCAAGTTCAGGTAAGCTCAAGAACTTTTTTTTCCAGAACCTTCATTTCAAGTTCCTAATTGATTCTATGTGCTCTCCTAATGATCATGATGTCTTTACTTTTGAAAATGATTGAGAAACAAGCATGTATGAAGCTTCTGAAACTTTTGATGTATTTTCCGTTTTGATTCGATTCATGTTCTTGATGGTAAATAAATGATTTTTCTTGTCTGATTCTTGTTGGGAGTGATGTGAGGATCATTTCTGGAAGGTTTGAGAGCTTGAATGTCAGCCTTAGGATTTAGTTCGCGCGCGTGTATACGGTCCAGATCATTCCACTTAAGTTTAAATATTAATTAATTAAGTTAATTACATAATTAAGCCAGATTCAATCTTGTCCACATATCTGCGCGCGCAGTCAACATGGGTTCAAACCTGGACCACTGGATCAGTTGACTTCCATTAATCCTCATTTTAATTTCATTTTTTATCATTTATCTTGCACAATTTATTTTAAATAGTTAGAAAATCTTAAAAATATTTTCCTTTTGCATTTTCCTTTAAAATATTTTTCTCAACCAGAAAATAATTTTTATTTTATTTTTTGCATAAAATTTGTATTTTTAAAATATTTTAATGTTTATTTTAATTAATTAATGGAAATTAATTAATTAAAATACCATTTAAGTTTCTAAAAATCACCAAAAAAATCACATTGCATCTTGACACATTTAGAGACATTATCAAGCATTTAATACAAATTTCCTTTTGGTTCTTGATCCATTTTGACATTTTTCTTTTGATTTAGGGTTCTTTAAAATCAATATTTTGACCCTAACTTAGAAAAATCTTTTCTGCTTAACCATGAAGAGTTTGATAATGGTTCTTGTTGCATTGCATTCCACATATAATTTAGTTTCTAGGATAAAATTGGCATGAAATTATCTTTCATTTTTGATTTGTTTTGAATTTTTCCTTGTGAGGTACCTTAAAACCCTAGCAAACTTAGGAAAATCATAACTTTCATTAGGTTAAGAGTTAGGTCTTCCCCTTTGGGCAGTGAACTTGTATAGGGTTAGGGTACCTTTGATTATTTTCAATTTTTTATCTTGTCATTTGCTTCTGATTTTTGAATTTTACATTGCATCTTGTACATAAACCCTAATTTGCATCTTCACTTGCATCCACCTTGCATACTTGAACTTGCCATGGCATTTTGTGCATCCATATGACATATAAGACATCTTAGGACATTTTGAAGTCATGTTTGATCATTTCATTATCCATTTGCCATGCTTTTTGCTTTCATTTCATGTCATATGCATTCATGAACTTTCATGTTTCCTTCATTTCTCATTTGCATCTTCATTACTTGTATGATCATCCTCATCTCTTGACATACTTTCATACCATATCATAGCATCATTTACATCATGATTGTGCTTCTGACTTTGGTTTGCATCTTTGCATTTCATCCCATTTCATTTCATTTCATTCCTTATTGCTAACTTTTCAGGTGGTAAGTGTTTGAGAAGTGAATTTGCCTTCACTTCTCATAACTTCTTCTCATCCCCCTTTTGCATCTTTGATGCATTTTTACTTGTGTATTAGAATGAGCTTGCTCATTCATGCTCTTTCTCCTCCTTCTTCCTCAAGCAACTTGCCTTCTTAAGTGAAGCAAGTTGTCTTGCTTCTTGCTGCCTCTTTTCATTTCATCTGCTTCTTCCTTGGTGGTTCTCTTGGAGATCTTCTTGCAAGCCTCATAAACCCTAGGAGCCCCCAAGAATGATAACAATTAGGGTTTGATTAGTCCCCCCATTAGTTTTACCTTTGTGTCATCTTTGTGTCTTCTCTTCTCATCTCATAATCAAGGACTAAACCTTAAAAGTTTTAAGGCTTTGAGATTAAACGTATGCCTGCATCCTTCTATTAGGATGAAGTGTATAACTTTAATCCTAAGTGTTAAACCCTTAATGTGTTTAATTCCTTTAATCAATCCACCTAATAATCATCAAGACATCAATCTTGTAACTTGGGCCTTGCATTAGGGTTCTAATTCTTCCTTAACTGGTTAAGAAGGACTAACCCTAGTGTTAATGGACAAGTCCCCCTCAAGTTGTCTTACAAACCATAAAAATCCATTTCTTAATCTTACCAACTAACTAAAATCCATTTAATAAAGGTTTTGTTTTGTCATGAGGTTAATCCTTAATCATGGATTAAGTTAAGGAGCCTTCCTCAGCTTAAATGTTCTCATCTGTTATCCTTCTAGTAGGATGGTGTAATGGGTCCATTAAATCCTTGATTATGGCTTAAACTCATTACTTAGCACTAAACAAAAACTCCAAAAACATCTATATAAATACAAGTAGGTTAATGATCTTAATCCTACATCATGGTGATTAAGTGTGAGGTGCTTACTTCATACTTAAGGTATTCTCATTACCCCTAATCAGAGGGAGGATGTGATGAGTTTACTAACCTTTGGTTTAGGCTTAAGCTCATTTTCTTATGGCAAACACCAAAAGAAATAAAAGATTGAAAATACAAAAAAAAAACAATAATCGCCCCCTTCGGGATTCTTTTCTCATCTCATTCACTCATAAACGAGAACTCGCTTCTTCCGTCTAATGCAAGACAGTTTGCACCTGAGCCAGACAGGTCATACGCTTGAGCATAGACAAGCAAGCAGTTCACAGGTCAATTTGTCTTCCAGTCTCTTTGAGTCGAACTACGGTGTTCTGACTTCCTCATTGCACGAGAGGATACGTAGGCATAACTTAACTGTTATCAAACAAAAAAAAAGTCTCTGTATATTCCCCCTTCTTCCAGATTTATTCTTCAAACCTCATGGTCTTGAGCTGCATATTCTTTTCTTACACTGACACTCTTTCATATCACTCCACATTTCTTTACACTGACACTTGCATTCTTTTCCAGCTTTTGTACACAGATAGCACTGACACTACCCCTTTAAACACAAACTTTCAAGCGTGGATCCCGTCGAGTACGACGGATAATCTGGGTGCTAATACCTTCCCAGGTTGTAACCAACCCCCTTTCTCAGTTTCTCTGGTTCGCAACCGTCTTATCCATCTTTTCTTAGGTCTATGCAACATTACCTTTCCTTCGGGATAAAAATTCCTAGCTGGCGACTCTTTTCTTTTCAGTTCACCCTTGTGTGTTCTCTCCTTTCGCTGACCGTTCTCGTCTGTACCCTATTTTGACTTAGCCTCATTTAGTGGGAGCGACAGACTTGAAATCTTGTTGGAATTGGGGGCAACCAGAGTCGAAATCATGGGTGACTCTGAATTGGTAGTAAAACAATTTACCAAAGAATACAAATGTATCAAAGAGAATTTGATCATGTAATTCGTAATAGCCAATAGACTCCTTAAAAGGTTTGATCACGTGGCCATCAGGCATGTACCCATGTTGGAGAACCAAGAAGCAAACGACCTTGCTCAAATTACATCTGGGTATTAGGTGTCGAAATAGAATTTAGAAAGGGCTATTGAAGTCAGAGGTAGGGTCATATCCACCAAGTTGTCTCCATTAGATTTGGAAACAATAAAGTTAGGATATAGTGATGAAGAAAATTTTGAAATTCTTAATGTAGATAATTCAAGAGTCGAAGATTGGAGAAAACCCATCAAGGGTTATCTACAAGACCCAAATATAAAGGTCGATAGAAAAGTTAAGTACAGAGCTTTGAGTTATGTACATTTTGGAAATGAACTTTTCAAAAAGACTTCAGAGGGAGTTTTATTGAAATACTTGGGCGAAGAAGAAGCTTACATAGCTTTGTCGAATGTACATAGTGGGGCTTGTGGTGCACATCAAGCAGGCCACAAAATGAAGTGGTTACTATTCCGATAAGGAATGTATTGGCCAACAATGTTGAAAGACTGTGTCAACTTCGCCAAGGGATGTCAAGAATGCAATTGCACGCAGGCATACCACACGTCCCTGCAAGTGAGTTGCATTCGATTGTGAAGCCTTGTCCATTCAGAGGTTGGGCTTTAGACCTAATTGGAGAAATTCGACCAACTTCTTCAAATGGACAAAAGTACATCCTAGTTTGAATCGATTATTTTATCAAGTGGATCGAAGCTATACCATTAGTAAATGTGGATCAAGAAGCAGTGATCGAATTTATTCAAAAGTATATAATTTATAGATTTGGAATTCCAGAAACAATAACTACAGATCAAGGATCTGCATTCAATGGAAAAACATGCAATTATTTGCAAAATAAGTAGGATTTAAACTCCTTACTTCAACACCTTACTATGCTCCGGCAAATGGTCAAGTTGAATCAGCTAATAAAGTTGTGATTAATTTGATTAAAAAGAATGTGGGTAAGAAACCCAAAAATTGGCATAAAACTTTGGATCAAGCTTTATGGGCTTGTCGAACGTCTCCTAAAGAAACTACAAACTCTACCTTATCAGATTCAATTATGGTCATGATGCATTTCTACCAGTCAAAATTTATTTACAATCAATTTGAATTCAGAGGCATCATGAAATCCCATTAAACGTATATTGGAATATGATGATGGACGAATTAGTTGATTTAGATGAAGATAGGTTGCATGCACTGGATTTGGTGCAGAGGAAAAAGCAAAGAGTTGAAAAGTTTTATAACAAGAAAGTAAAACGGAAAACTCTTTTAGTTGGTGACTTGGTATGGAAGGTGATCCTCCCTATGGACCGAAAAGATAAATTAATGGGAAAATGGTCTCCTAAGTGGGAGGGACCTTTCCAAATTTTGAATTTTTTTTCGAATGGCGCATTTGAAATTGAAAAAATAGGAAAGGATATGAGAATCCTAAAGATAAATGGAAAGTATTTGAAAAAATACAAACCAACACTGTAAGAAGTTAAAATAAGCGCAAAATGAATTCACATAATAAAATAATGGTGTTTTCTTCGCCAGGAAAAATGGCATTAATGTCATTACAAAAGAAAATTATTATAAAGTTTCTAAGAGATAAATAAAGCAAAACAATACTCCTATTACAATTGAGTATTTCCAAAAGATTTCTTCAACTCGTCAAACTTCTTCTTCTGAATTTGGAGTCGATGTTCATAGAAGCTCTTATTGGTCGAAAGGGTCTCAATTTCTTGGGTAAGTAGTTAAGCCCTTTCAACATGATGAACCCCCACCTTTAGCTCTTCGTCAATCTATTTCTGATTCGGCTTCTGAAGAGTTTCTTTGCGTTTCTTCTCCTGGGAGATTTTCTTTTGAAGTTCAGCTATCTCTTTCTCCCATTTCTGAATATTGTTGTCACATTCGAAAATTTCTTTGGCATAAGCCTCAGAAACTTGTTGCAGCTCTGTGATTTTGTTGGTCGAAGCAGTTGCAGCATCCTATTCAGCAAGTTGGGTTTCATATTTTTTGGAGATTTGTTTTGCAAAGTAATTGAGACGATTCAGGTTAGCACTCACCATGACAAAGCTGCTCACTTCAGCTGGAGACTCCAAGATGTTGACTTATTTTAGGATCTTCTTCAAATCGAAGCAGGAAGTCGAATTTGCATCTAAAACCTTGAACAAGTCCACATTAAGAATCTTCGTCATGATGTCAACCATGATAGTTTCAAGAGAATGCATGCTCCTGAAGTAGTCGAAGTACTTTGGGAGGAGTCTTGAAAGTTGAAACGGGTACTGAGTATAGCTTTGAGATACTCCAAGGGTTTTTGCACTTTAAGATTCTCAATCTCTTCACGAGAAAGATTTGTTGAACCAGTTGATCTTCCTTTCTGTGAGTCAGGATTTGGTTGGCTTGGTTTCCCTTGGTGTGACCCAACATTTTCGCCATTCGACTTATCATCATCACCACCAATTACTCCTTTTTTGACATTATCATCTTCGACCTCAACGTCAGCTTTCAGGTATTCACTCTGCTGGTGAGCATCTTCGTTTGGAGGAGGAGAAGGATAATGGTCGTCAGAGTATTGAGGAGAATCAGGCGATGGTGGTTCTTCCGCCTCTGGTCTCTTTGTCATATTTTGAGGAGAAAAGGGCGGTGGACTATCAACTTGATGAGTTGGAGCATCTTGTTCTGTTTTCTTCTTTTCAGGAGTGTCGTCGAAATTGACTTGCGAATAGCCCAAAATTGAGAAATAAAAAATACATTAAGAAGATAAAGGTTAACAGTCGAAACAAGAAATTACATGAGGAATCTCAATGTGAAAACTGGAGTTCCCACTCTCTGCGTCCCTTATTTGCACGTTTGCAACTGGACTTGGTGGAGGAGTTTCTTTCTCTACTTTGGCTTTGGACTTTTGAGCAGGAGCTTTTGTAGGTTTCTTCTTTTTTAGGAGTTGGCTTGGTTCTTGTGATTCATCATTAGATTCTTCTCTAGGAATATTTTCTTCTAGTTATTTTCTTTTGGGCGTATGTGGAGCTTTTCGACTTACCTGGACATAGAAGTAAAGATAATTCAGTTTTAAAAGTGAAAAGTAGGTTGATCTAAGAGAAGAGGATTTGTACCTTTGTCGAAGTCTTCTTGGTGGTGACTGGTGGATCTTCTTCCATTATATCGGCAGTGCTTTTGACAGTAGCTTTCTTGGGTTGGACTTTGGTGGCTAAGAAAACAAAATAGAGTCAGAAATAAAAACAAAAAAGAGACAAGATTAGAATATCAAAATAAAAAAAATGTTTTCGTTAAAACACCTTCAAGAATGGGAGTTTCCACGTGAACATGTTTTATTCCAATATGAAGGTGTCCTTTGTAATTATCCAAAGTGAACTTAGTCGGAACCACCCGCTCAGCAGGTTTTCTCGATTGTTGTCGAAGGATTTTCAAAGAGTCCCCACAAACGAACCAATATGGAAATGGAGGGCTCAACGCCATGCCAAAATCATCAGAAGGAAGAGGGGGAAACCTTGGACGATAAAGATTGAAATCCAGTTCATATTGTTGTTCTGTTGGCGAAAGGTTCCATGGAAGGAGTAAAGTTATACCTCTTGGCGAACATCATGACATAACTTGTGAAAGCTTGTCAAAGACTGAGCCCTTCATCAGATGGTGTCAATTGTGCTAGCCTGGGCTATTCGAAAGTCCTATTTTTTACTTCTTCTTCATCCACCACATTCTTGACAGGAATAGAGGTTTCAAAAGTGGCATTAAGCTAAAATTGTAATAGCCAAAGGGGTCTTGATATGTTAAGTTTCCCTTTGTCAGTGGCCGTTTTCAGAAAGTCTACACTTTTGCTTAATGACACATACAGATTTTCCAGGATCATCTCGCCCAGGCATAATCTGATTCCATCATCGAGTTGATTAGCTAAGGTGACAAATTTTTTTTTCCACTTGTAAAGAGCAGGAGCAAAAGACATACGTCGACAACCACCGGGTTAAAAGGGCTATGTTCTCTTCTTTAGACACTATATCAGTAATCTTATCATGGTAGTGGTTGATGAAGACATAGTAGGAGGATTTGCTGGTGTCGAAACCAATGGAGTCACGGTTTTGAATAGTAGGGTCGAAATTCCAACCTAGGGGGCAAAGTCCACATATTGCTGCTATGTCGAAAAGGGTTGGTGTGACCATTCCACAAGGGAGGTGGAAATTGTTATAAGTGATATCCCGAAAAAAGAGGGAAGCTAAAATCATGTTGGGACAATAGCTAGGTCCTATTTTCGACATCTGGATTAATTTGAAGATTCCTACCTCTTTCCAAAAGGGTGTCATGATTTTTTCAATCTTTGCTAACCAAGCAAGATAGTCATAGGGATCTTTCGCCATGGGACTGATTCTAAAGATCCTAGCATTGTTTAGGTGGAACAAATTCAGACCTTCATCAGTGGTCGAATTTCAACCTTCAGTTGGTTCTTCAGTTTGTTTGGGTTTAACCCCAGCTCCTATGGGTTTTAGGCGTTAATATGAAGGGAAGTATTCTTTTAACCTATCTGGGTTAGTGTTTGGGTTTGGGAGAGGTTCTAAGATAGAATGACAAGTACCAGAAACCAGTATAGGAATTAATACCTGAGACTTGTAAATGCTAGCCTTTTGCTTTTCATTGGGAGGCTCTGGAATGTATTGTTGATTTCCAACAATGTTAGGTCCGTTCAGCCTGTGTGCGTATGGGAGTGAAGTAGAGCTCTTGGTCTTTTTGCTACTGAAAGATTTGATGGAGGCCATTGTTGTCTGGAACGAAGTTTTCTTTGCAGTTAGAAGGATGTATTTTTGCTTAGAGAAGAAGAAGATTGCGTAAAAGGTTTGAAGGAAGAGATAAACTGATATTTATAGAAGAAAAGGGAATTGCAACAATTAAGTTTGATTTGAATCGTGGGCCATGTGGCGAGAATTTTCGTGAAGAAATTGGGTTTGATGGCAGTTGGAAAGTCTATGATTTCCTAGCTTTTAGGGGCTGATGGAGTAGTGTCAGAAACATGGGCTGAGTTGACATTTCTGAGAAAAGATGTGATGATGAAGATTTCTAGGGATTTGGGGTATCTAGTTTTGGAAATGATGAAAATGATAAAGGTGACATGGCATCGAAGTAATTCTCGACATCAAAGGACTTTTCTCCAAAGTAGTCGAAAAACCTTTGCTGGGGGGAAATTTGAAGACAGGGATTTTCGACGCCATGAAATTAAAGTCCAAAACAACATTTTGATCAGAGAAGAAAATGTTCTCAGGAGTTAATTATGGCCAAAGAAATTTGAAGAACGTTTTTGACAGAGTTAGGAAATGATGATGTTTCGACAATTTCGACGAGGCTATGTGAAGGTAGTTGTTTTGACACTTTTGACTAAGTAAATTGGAGAATGTTCTTTGACGTTTTCAACATAGTCAGATGGCAAGGGTTGTTTTCGACGAGTTCGGAAACTTTGAGGGGATGCGTTGCTTCGACACAGAAGGTGGAATTCAAAATTCAAAGATTAAAGACGTTTGGCAGAAGGACGCGTGGAAGCGTTTGGTAGAAAGAAGACATGCCGAAGGCCAAGTGTCGTAATTGTAGGATTTGTCCGTTAGGGGCAGTTATTTAGTTTGTGTATAAATAGGGCAATTCTTTTCAGAATTGTGTGTGTGAAAAATATTGTACAAATTCCTGTAATATACTCAAAGTAAACGTGTGAGGGAAAAAAGTTTGATTCCTGGAAAAATGTACGTGTGAACACCAGCTTTTATATTTTTCAAGTTTAATGAAAGTTCAAGTTCCTCTATATTTCTGCATTCTGCAAGTTTATTACATTCAGAAGTCTTTTACTTTTCTTTGTTCAGTCAATTTACTTTATGCATTCCAGAATTTTATTTCTTATACGTTTTCGTCAAACACATTTTACTTGTTTCTTTTAATCATACAAACATATGCAAAACCTTATAAAAGATTGAAATCATGATATTGTTAAGATCACTATATTGTCTACCAAAACTAGCACCTATGTCCTAGGACTTGTATGGTTGGTCCTGCAAGTAAACTAATTTAAATGTAAATTAGAAACCATCGATTGTTCGTAAATTTCGACAGCAAACAGTATTACACTAAGTCCCATGGGAAGCATGGTAGTGGCTTGAGTTGGGTATAACATTGAGTCTCATGGGAAGCCTTGCCCGATAAAGGCTTGAGGTGGGTATTACAGTGAGTCCTACGGGAAGCATTGAGTAAGTCTTGAGGTGGGTATTACACTGAGTCCCACAGGAAGCATCGGTAAAGTCTTGAGGTGGTTATTACACTGAGTTCCACTGGAAGCATTGAGTAAGTCTTGAGGTGGGTATTAAACTGAGTCCCACGGGAAGCATCGATAAAGGATTGGGGTTGGTATTACATTGAGTCCCACGGGAAGCATGGTAGTGGCTTGAGATGAGTATTACACTGAGTCCCATGGGAAGACTTGCCTAGTAAACACTTGAGGTGGGTATTACATTGAGTCCCACGGGAAGTGTCGAGAACGTTGTATGGATATTCCATCTTGGTTTTGGTTCCTTATAAAGAAATGACCTTAGACTTGAGTTAGGTTTGATAGAACCTTGTAGAGCCGAGAGAATCCATAAGATAGGGAACTCACTGAGACGTTGTTATCTCACCCCACTATTGTTGTTGCTTTTCAGGTTTCTTTTGCAGGTTTGATTTACAAGTGCAACCTTGCTTGAGATGTTTCAAGAGAAGCATAGACTTAGTTTTTCCGTTGTGTATTTATCTTTGTACAATAATGGATATTGTATTGATCTTGTATTTTTATTTTAGCATGATTTCCATGTCTTGCAACATAGTTGTCTTATATTTTAGTATTTGTCAAGAATGTGAATTATGTTATTAGGCACTTATGATGGTGTCAGTACCAATTAAACTCTTGTATAATGATATTCTAGGTAGTTATTATATGAGGCGTTACATTCAACTTTGTTGTGGAGCATCTGGAAATACAAGAATAATGTTACTTGGAATCAAATAGAAGATTATTCAGATTCCATCTGTTTTCGTGCTTCACAATTGTTGTCAGGTTAATCTCAAAAACTTAATTATAATAAGTGGGAGACAAGCCAATGAAATCGTTCATACTTTAGCTCGGGTGGCTCCATCTTTAACAATTTTCTATAATTTTATTGATGTACTAACATGTATCCAAAACCTTATTTCCGTTGAAATGAATTGATCTTTTACCGTAAAAAAAAAACTAATAACATTTAATTTTATCAAATTTAATTTTATATATATATATATATATATATATATATATATATATATATATATATATATATATATATATATATATATATATATATATATATATATATATATATATATGTGTGTAGATATTAAAAAAAATGTTATTTTTTTAACATTTTAACTAAGGGCATCCTTACTCAACATTTTGTGATGGATAAATAAGTTCGCCTTTTTAAATTTATCAAGTCTTTTTTTTTTTTTTTTTAAATCAAAATTTCATTCTTCCATTATTTGTTTTAAACCGAATCTAAGACGCAAAATTTTCGAGTACACTTCCTTTATCCAATTGCTTGAGCCATAAGCTAAATTTGATTCACCACATCCTATATAAATCATATAACAAATTTTCTATTCTCCCACACCCAAATAAACAAATCCACAATTCCATACCATCTCCCCCCTTTAACATCCAAAACAATGTATTCTATTGCCAAATTTTGTCACCATAAAGACACCACCATGAACACCACAAAAAGATACAACCAAATATCCCATTTCAGCCACTCAAAACACAAACTAACATTCCAATACTCCGAATTCCCATTCAAATGTGATGGCTGCAAAGAAATTGGCATAGGCTCACGTTACAACTGCACCATTTGTGATTATGATCTTCACATGCATTGTTCCATCCCATCTCCTTCTCTTTTCCACCCTTTCTACCCTAAATGTTGCTTCCAGTTCCTCTCAAAGCCACCTGGCGACATATCTCGTTACTGCAACGCCTGCGAAAAGAGTGTCAATGGTTTTGTATATCACTGCTTTTCGTGTGGTTTTGATCTTCACCCATGTTGCGCAAAGCTTCCTATGATACTTGATGATCACGGTGAAATGAAGTTGTATCTTTATCGTAAAGTGAGTTCATCGTGTCAGCGTTGTGGACAAAAAGGGCGAAGCTGGAGTTACAGGTAAGGATGAATCTGCTAATAAACTCGCCAAAATAAAATTACTTCAAAAAATTATGTTATATCTAGTAATACTAGACTAGTACTAGAAATTTATATAGGAGTTTTTTTTTTTTTTTTTCTTTCATCATTAACATAATTTCTGAGTCTGTCCCTGACTACAGGTCTTCGTGTAAGAAGTACAGCCTGCATGTGGCGTGTGTGAGGGAGATGATAGTGGAGAGTTGGCATCAGATTTACGTTAGTCAGAGCAATGGAAGTGCAACAACAATGGTTGAGACAAGGGTTCCTCTGAGTTTGAAGAATGGTCTGCATACTGCACAAAATGGTGGTGGAAGAAGCAAAAGTAAGGTGAGGAAGTGTGCTGAGATGGCTGGAATGGCTGTACAGATTGTTGTGTCTGCTGTTTTAGGAGATCCAACGGTTCTTATTGCTGGGATTATGGGGTCATTGATGTCAAGAGCTTGATCTTGTGGTGTACAAATGTCTCCTATTGTCCAGAAATCTAACTCCACTCTACTTGAGAGTATAAAACTTTGAAAATTATGTTTAGAAAAAGTGATTATAATCATAAAGTATATATAAATCACAGTTTGTCACTAAGTTTAATTTGATCTGAAAAATGATTATGATATATGAAGAATACAGGAATTTAAGTAAGAAAGAAAATGCTGTTTAGAGTTTTTAAGACACCAGTTTTTACAGTAGGAAGACCTCTTACCAAGCTGAATTTCCTTCTCATGAATCTACTCGACTATTTCGAAATGAGTAAGCTTTTATATGCGTATAGAAGAGTCTGGTTATCAACTCGCTGGCTATTGAATCTAAGCCAATTGAATCGGCAACTTCCCTGTTCATGTTTGATCCGTCTTAGGGTCGAGTAATGGCCACGATTCTAGATTGTATGATCTATGAAATCATTAAAATCATAGAACAAACAAGTGGCTAATCACTTGTTGTTATGAATCTATAATTCATCTTTGTTTTATTGATTCAAACAAAGCTTAGGAGTTTACAACTAGTATAATATGCAATATGTAGGATAGTTGGAAGTTTGTTGAGTTTTAAGAAACTCCCGACTAATTTTAACCAACTGTCAAAACTAACTCCTAACTGCCAATGACAAGTGGCTAACTAAACTAAGAACTTAGGCTAACGAATTCCACAAATAGAAAGAAAGAAATGCATAGCTTAGATAGATAGGGAAGATTCTTTATGAAAGGTTGCAAAAACTATCGCTCTTATTCGGAGATTGCAAAATCTCATCCATGACGGATAGATATTGATCGTAGATTTACATATTATTTATAAGAGTGTTGCTATATGGCACGACAAATGCTACACCCGAATTGCACACGATACATGTTACTAAGTAGTTAACAAAAACCTTAACAAACTAACAGTTAGCCATATGTGGGGTACTTTTTCAAATAATTAGGCAGACACATATAAAAGTGTTGTGACAGATCTCATAAACAAAAACAGTTGCAAAACTATATCAATAATTGAGTTAAATCAAAGTGAAAAGATATTCAAATGACATTAGAAAATTTATTAGTACAATTGACACGAATAAATTGTCTTGCACTTTAGCATTTTTATATTTATAATTCTTAAATCACCTATTTGATTTGAAATGAAGTCCTTTCATCCTACAAATAGACATATCATAACATTGCAAATTAAAAGTGAGGATTAGTCGGAAGGAGTTTTTCAATGAAAAAAGAGTAATAATTGATGATGCAGTGGGCTCTTATTCATATCTAAAAAGGTAGATAATATTATTATGAGGGATACTTTCCATACAAGTAAGTTGATTCCTTTCTCAAACCAAAGGCTCATATGAGTCCATTTGTTAGGGTAGATTTTTTTACTAAGGAGCATTAATCATTGTGGGACTTTATTCTTTGAACAACACCTTTGTAAGAAACACACCACATATCTACCCAAAATCCTAAGGTAATAGGTGGGTGGGTTCTCTCACTTATAAATGATAAAGTCACCACATTTCTATCTAATGTGAGACTATTATCCATACATACTCAAATTTGATACATTCTCAATAATTTTGACCTGAGTTTAGGCCACCTTTAATGTCTTATAAAGTCAAAGGAGAACTATTTTTTGACTTTTTAACACTTTTCTAAAATATAAATTAGGTTTTTATTTTTATTTAATAAAAATAGTATTTTGGTTTTATTTGTTTTGGATAAGTAATTAAGGGGGATGGGAGTATAACTTACAAAATAGATTCTTTTAATTAAATTTTATTTTAGTTTAACAAATATATATATATATATATATATATATATATATATATATATATATATATATATATATATATATATATATATATATATATATATATATATATATATATATATCAAAATTATTATTATTTTGATTATTTAGAAAATATTTGGGGGTTAACATATATATTTTTTTCATTTTTATTAATTTATTTTAATTAAGGGGGGAGTGTGTTTTGATATTTTATTTTTATTTTATTTATTATTTTTTTAAATATTTTTATTTTATTTATTTTATTTTATTATTTTAATTGCTCCATTCTTGAAAGTATACAATTCTCCAAATTTTGAGCACGGCCGCTTTGATTCAATGCTTGTGAACCCACACCGTTCTTCATAATCCTCCGATTACCGTGATATGAATGAACTATCACCTTGATCTTCATACCTCCTCACTCGACTAAAAATACGAACGAATGATGCATGCAAAACCCCCAAATCTCAATGATCTTGGAGGGCAAACCCTCAAGGTTTATTCAAGAAAAACCCACAAATCTCTCAAACCAAATTGAAATCGCAATCTCATGTTTGAACGTTATCACCTTGATCTTGCTCTTTGATCAACAAAAATTATTGTGTGTAACTGTTGATGAATGCTAGAGAAGGAGAAGATGAAGATTACACTTGTGTATCTATTTCACTTTTCTTGTTAGTTTACACAAAATAATATGACAGCTATTTATATGGGTTAGTAAAAGAATGATAAAATTAAATTACAATGAAGAAAGAGAGAGAAATAAAATGGGCGCTCACAACAGGAATGAGTCGACCTGTTTATTGTTTTGCGTCGACCTGGTTGACATACAGGAATGTGTTAACCTGATGAAGTATTTGAGTCGACCTGTTTGTGACTTTTGAGTCGACCTAAAATTGTGCCTCTGTCATCCTGTTGGGGCCCGTGAGTTCCAAGGGAAGAAATCCATCAAATGAGCCGACCTAACACTTTTATTGAGTCGACTAAAATTTCTCTAACTGAATGAGTCGAGCTGTTTAGAGAATTGAGTCGACTCATTTCTTTCAAAACACTACAAAAACCCTTTTTGATGAAATCTTCTTTTTTCTTGTGATCCCATAAGACATCTTAAAGCATAGAAGTTTTTACATCATTCAAAATATCTTTTATGTCTTAAAAACTCTCCCTTTTTGACGATGGCAAAACTTGTTGAAATTGAAAGAGCATTTTATACAACACCATACTCCCCCTGAATATGTGCCGCCAAAATGATACAACTTTTACCAAATCACATCTCTCCCATTGATAACATCAAAAAGAGAGAAAAAAATTAGACAAGACCCAAATAGCGAGAAATATTATTAGGTGTCACATTGCAATAAGATTCAATCATCAACAAACACACAATAAGTGATGAAAGAACAATAATCGACAAATAAAGAAGATATAATAAACAAGCCAACCAATATGAGAAAACATAAACCATTTTCTTTATAGAAAGTAAAAAATATGCATATGAAAATTATATGAAATGCAACATGTTCTCATGGCCTTGGACCACTTTGTGAAGGATGACGACGATGGTACACAGTCGGTTGACGTTCGCCCTTATATTGAGAAGTGTAGTGGATGAAATTGGTGTTGGGGGTGTTAAACGAATTTGCAAGTGCCAAATGGGAACCATGAGTCTCATTAATCTGAGCCAAAGAATTTGATTCATAAGAATCAAAATTGTCACTTTGAGTTTGTAGGTGATCTTGCAAAGCGGTATATCGTTCATCTTAAACCGACATATAAGAGGCAAGAGCCTTGTCTTGCTCACCGATTCTCCGCTCCAATTCAGCATAACGCTCAGATTGAGCTTCATAATAACTTTGTTGTTCTAGGTTCCTATTCTGAAGCATATTCATGATGCCAACATTGTTGTCTTGTGGTGGTGGTGGAGATGGAGGAGCAAACGACATTGCAGTATGAGTCCATCCGGTGTACTGCCATTCACCCCAGCCTTGGTTCTCATATTGTGCAGAATCGTCGGAAGGAGCGTGATACTAATCTTCGTTATCCACCTGTAATTCATCAATGTTCATTGGAGCAACATTTGGATCAATTTATGGATTTTGATCCTCATTTTCATTTTGATCACCTTCAGCATCACCTTCATCCTCATGATCATTACTGTAACCAGCCCGTACATATACCGATAGCGCTTCTCTTTAGAATCCCACATATGGCCCATCAAGCTCAAAGTCTTTTGCTGAAATAGATTATTTTCAGAAATAGAAACAAGCAGAATACCTTGAACCACAATTTCTGCTTTGTTGATGGTGGCCTGAATAATTGAAGGATAAGCAAGAGCAACACCCTTCTTCTCCTTAAAGGAAAAGACACGACTCGCAAAATAATGTGGCCAATTCACTTTCACTTTGTTCCGAAGAATATATATGAGGTGAACTTCCAGAATATCAATGCGATAAAATCCGCATTTCTTGGGACGAAGGTTGTGTGAGACAATCCAATGAAGAATGTAATCGGTAGGATTGACCTTGCCGGTAGTGGTGGAAGTCGGAAATAATTCAGTGTTGACAATTGACTCAATGAAAGGATCTTTTAGCATGCCATTCAATTCCTTAAGAAATTCGTAGTTATCAACATGATCTGAATACGTCATCAAAATATTAGGAGCAGTAGGATCAATTTTGAACAAATCTTTCCAAATTTGTGCATTCACCGCAAACATTGTGTCACCCATTCTGAAGTTAAACTCAAAACCCCTAAATTTTCCAACCAAACCAGCGTAAAACATACGAATTATATCCTCATTGTACTCAACTTGACAAGATAAGAAAGGATTGATTTCTTGAAAATCAATTAGTTCAACAATATGAGGAATTTCCATTTGAGAGGCAGTTCTCTTTGAATAAACATATTGAGGAATGACTTTCCTATTTATGAACTTTCTATCATAAATTTTGGCAAGGTCAGAAGGAAAAAGTGATAAAGCATTTACCGGAAGTGCTGATTGAGATTAAGAGTCCCCTCAAAGTTCTTTTTCCAGTAGTTCTTGAAGCCATTGATGAAGACTTTGAGTGAATTTTGAGAAGGATGAGTTTTAGGATTGTTTGAGAGAAGAGAGTGTTCTTTGAGATGAAGATGACTGAGGAAATGAAATGTGATGATTATATTACATAAAATATGGTTAAAGAAAATATAAGTAATTAAGGCAAACTTATTTGGCTTTGAAAAGCCGTGTGCGTCGACCTAGGGAGAGGAAATATCAGAAAAATATGTATTCCAAAGCGCTTTGAGCAGCGCAAAAGGCGTTGAGTCGACCTCAATGATTTAATGAGTCAATGCATTTTGAATTTCAAAATGAGTTGACATAGCCATATGAATAGGTCGATGCAAAAGTCCCTGAGTTGACGCACTGGGTTGACCTGTTGGGACCCGAGAGAATTAGTAAGTTTTGCAACACAATTTTCAAAGATTTCACTCAAAAACTTCATAACATCATACAATAATGTATTCTAATGACATATATCTTAAAATTTTGACATATTGACCAACATAAGGGATAAATAATTAGCAAAAATATGAACACAATCACAATTACTTCTCTATATCAAATTACTATAGATGAATCATATTTGTGAGTAATACGGAAGAAGAACAATATTACTTCTCGTTTATGAAATGTAATGAGGAAAAACCAAATTAATATACTTCAAGAAGACTTGTTGTTAGTGACACGATACGATAACTCAAGAGACAATATATAATAAACATATGCCAAGCATTAAGAACGATCCAAAAAATATCAATAACACCAAGTTCCCTACGGATGTGAAAGAAAGGCTCTGTGGCAAGTGGTTTTGTAAAAATATCGGCAAGTTGATTTGAACTTTCAACATGCTCAAATTCCACGTATCATTTCTCTACATGATCTCAAAGGAAATGATGGAAAATTTCAATGTGCTTAGTGCGTGAGTGTAAGATTGAATATTTAGTGAGATTTATCGCGCTAGTGTTGTCACATAAAATGGGAATATTTTTGGGATTAATGTTGAAGTCGAGCAATTGTTGTTTGAGCCACAAAATTTGGGCACAACAATTTCCGGCCGCAACGTATTTCGCCTTCGTAGTTGACAAGGCAACGGAAACTTGCTTTTTGCTATGCCAACTTACTAGACAGTTTGAAAAGAAGTGACAAGTACCACTAGTGCTTTTCCTATCTACTTTGAAACCAGAAAAGTCGGGGTCGGAAAAACCTACCAAAGAATAATAACTACCCTTAGGATACCAAAGTCCAAACTTAGAAGTACCGCAAAGGTATCTAAGAATGCGTTTAACGGATTTTAAATGTGATTCCTTAGGGAAAGATTGAAATCTAGCACACATAAAAACACTAAACATTATATCCATACGAGATGCGGTAAAATAAAGAAGAGAGTCGATCATACCTATATACCTTTTTATTTCCACATCCTTACCATTCTCATCACGATCTAAACTTGTTGCAGTTGACATTGGTGTATCGATAGGTTTTGAATTTGTCATATCAAACCGATTGAGAAGCTCATTATAATATTTTGTTTGACTTATGAAAGTGCCTTCTTCAAGTTGTCTAATTTGAAGTCCAAGAAAGTAATTAAGCTCCCCCATCATACTCATCTCAAATCCACCTTGAATCGAACTTGAGAATTCTTTGACCAATTTCATAATAGTAGACCCAAAGATAATATCATCTACGTTCAATTGAACCAAAATTGAGTGATTTCCTCCCCTTTTAATGAAAAGGGTAGTATCAGCCTTTCCTCTTGAAAATCCTTGATTTAACAAAAAATTTCTAAGATGCTCATACTAAGCTCTAGGAGCTTGTTTAAGGTCATACAAGGCACATTTAAGCTTGTATACATAGTTAGTATTTTCATGATTTTCATAACCAGGAGGTTGACAAATATACACTTCTTCATTTATGTATTGGTTAAGGAAATCACTCTTGACATCCATTTGATATAACTTAAAGTTCTGTGAGCATGCAACTGCAAGCAAAAGGCATATAGCCTCAAGTCGACAGCAGGAGCATAAGTTTCCTCATAATATATGCCTTCCTCTTGGTTATACCTTTGAGCAATAAGACAGGCCTTGATGCGAATAATAATACTGTTTTCGTCCATCTTGTTCCTAAACAACCATTTTGTGACAATTACTCGATGACCTCGTGGAGGAGGGACAAGGTCCCAAACCTCATTTCTTTTGAACTGATTAAGTTCCTCTTGCATAGCCAAAAACCAATTTTCATCGAGTAAAGCATCTTTGGAATTCTTAGGCTCAATTTGAGAGACGAAAGCATAATGATAACAAAAATTACTTATCCTCGATTGAGTGGTGACTCCCTTTGATGTGTCTCCAAGAATATTGTCAATGGGGTGATCCTTAGAGATTTTCCACTCCAAAGGTAGATCATATTGAATTGATGCATGATCCTCAACTTTGATTTCAAATCCTTTATTCGACTCCTCCTCATCTTTATCTGGAATAGGTTCAACACATGAAGCTTCTTGATCTTTAACAATATCCTCAGAAAAAGCACCTGCACCAATAACACAACTACCTTTTCCGACAATTTTAGGACAAGATTCATCAAAGGAAACATGCACAGATTCTTCAATAATAAGTAATATCTTGTTGTATACTTTATAAGCTTTAATTGAGTTGGAGTATCCGAGAAAGATACCTTGATCTACTTTTGAGTCAAATTTACCAAGATTTTATTTACTATTATTTAACACATAACATTTACAGCCAAAGACACGGAGATGAGATATATTTGGCTTCCTACCTTTTAAAAGTTCATAGGGCATTTTATTGAGAATAGGTCGAATAATTACCCTATTTAACACATAACATGCCGTACTTATAGCATCGGCCCAAAAATATTTAGGAAGCTCACTATCATTGATCATAGTTCTTCTTAACTCCTCTAGAACATGATTTTTACGTTCCACGACACCATTTTATTGTGGAGTTCTAGGAGCAGAAAAATTATGTTCAATTCCATGTTTTTCACAAAATGCTTCAAATAGATGATTTTCAAATTCACCTCCATGGTCACTTTGAATTGTAACAATGCTAGTGTTTAGTTTATTTTGAGATAACTTGGCAAACGTTTCAAATACCGAGAATGTGTCACTTTTACTTGCTAAGAAAATTGTCCAACAAAATCTTGAGTAGTCATCCTGTCGCTCCCCGGATTTCCATCCTGGTACAAACGCGAAAGTGGCGCGGAAAAGGTTAGAGTTGCCAGCCAGGCATTTTTATCCCGAAGGAACGGGAATGGTAATGCTGCACAAACCAGAATAAAGAAGAGGAAGGACACGGGTCCTGCGAACCAAAGAGATTGAGTTCGGGAGTCGGTTACGACCTGGGAAGGTATTAGCACCCAGATCGTCCGCCGTACCCGACGGGATCCACGCTTGCAAAGAAAATTGTTTCAAAGGGTGAGGGGATGAAAGCTGCTGCAAAGAAAAATGAAACTGAACTGGATAAAAGAAATGAAAAGGAACTGGAAAAAAATAAATGAAAAGCAAAAATGTAGGGAAAATAAAGATTTTGCTCGAACGGGCCCTACCCCGCTGCCTACGTACCTCATCTAGACAATGAGGATCAGAGTCGCCGTAGTTCCCCTAACTAGGGGTGGAAAGGATTGCTTATGTCTTAAGGCTTGAACTGCCTATGTCAATGCTCAGGTGTTGCAGGCTCGGACGACGAGTGCGTAACCGTCTTGCAAAGTGACAAGTAGGAGCAAGTTCGCGGACGGAGCGAAGGAGATGAGAAAAGAATTCCCGAAGGAAAAACGCTTATTGTTGGTTTGTGTTTTTTATGAGTTTTCTGTTTTGAAGTTTGCATAGGTAAGTGTACCTAAGTCTTACTCACTGGGATGTGTACGTCTCACATCATCCCGAAATGGAATGCGCAAGAAGCACACCTATCTATGGAGGAAATCCCTAAATTTAGTCCCACAAGTGAAGGCTCAAACACACTGGCCTACTGACATTTATTAACTGTTTTTGTGATTTTTGGTTAAGAACTATTTTTTATGCTTTTATTTGTGAGGTAATCTCATGCTAAGACCTATCCACCACGAGGGATATCCTACACCTCGCCCCGAAACGGAACGTGTGCAAGTATCTCATAGAAAAGTCTCGCATCACATGAGAAGACTCGTCATATATTAAAGTGACTTAAAGTTAAGTTTGAAGATGAGAAGAGAGAGAGCACCAAAAGGATCTCAAAGGTAAAATCTAATGGGGGACTAATGAATCCTAATTGTTATCATGCATAGAAAATCCTAGGTTAGTGAGGTTTGCTATCCTAAAGGAGGAGAAGAAAGAAAAAGAGAAAGAGAAGAAAGAAGAATAAAAGAGGGAGGAAGTAAGGCCTAAACCCCAATAATCACAAGTTTAGTATTAATGAAGAAATGAGAAGAGATAAAAATTGGAGATGTGGGAATCACATCCACACCTCTCACTTACCAAAGCTCCTGAAATGGTTAGTGACACAAGCATAAATGCAACACAAAATAAACATAATGTCAAACTAAAGTCACACAACCAGATGTGAAGTCATAAACACAAATGCCAAATGCAAACTCAAAGCACAAGAATGAGAAGAGAACCACACAACTCAACATGAAGCATTAGGAGTCACTATGACAAAACAAAGTGAACATGAGAGAATACAAAGCAAGATAGTCAGAGAAACATCATAAAGTGCCAAACCAGAACCCTAACATGTTAAGAAAGTGCCTAAGGATCACATGAGATGAAGAGAAGAAGTTCACATAGTCAAGTATTCACATCATGATAAGAAAGAAGCAAAGGAAGTGAAGTGAGCATGCATAAGTGTGGAAGAACTTCAAGAGCAACCAAACACAAACTTTCCCAAGGCACAAACCACAACTCAAGACCAGAGGGGTATCCACAACCTAAGATGGCTCTAAACAACTTGAAGAAGTTGGCACAAGTGCCCTTCTAAGCTAAGGAGTGAACATATGACCCAAAAGAAGCAAAAAGGGACAAGTAAGGAACAAAACTTCAAATCAATTCAAGTAAACATCCAAAAATTCCACAAACTTGCACAAATGATCTTCAATCATACAATATCAACATGCCAAAAGGAGGGAATCAAAATCAGAAGCTTAGCCATTCAAATGAGGGTTCAAACATGGATTAGGGTTAGAAAGCTTTATGCACAAGTTAGAGACCAAAATCAATTAAACAAAATTCTAAAAATCAGAAAAAAAATCACCAATAAACTACATCTCATTATGAATCCAGAGCAAAAAGAATCATCTAAAAATTCAAAATAATGATCAAGATAGAAAATGAACAAGTCAGCATGCTTCAAAATGAAATAAAATCAATTAATTAAAAGAAACAATTAATTTCTGCGTGATAATTAAAAAATAAATGAAAAATAAAAATGCCAAAAATTAGAGAAAACTCAAAGGACCTTTCATGATTTTTTTTATAATTTTTAAAGACATAATTCTATTTTTTTTAAAATTAAAATTCAAACTGAAAATAAAAGTGAAATAAGAAAATAATTAATGAGGCAGAGGGGTGAGAAAAGCAGTGAAACTCAGTTCACAAAACCTGGGCCCAACAATGGGGGGGGGGGGGGGGGGGGCGCACAGCAAGTGGCCTTAGGCCCACACGAATTACAACATTAATTCAGTTTTTTTTTGCATTTTTATTATTTAGTATACATATACGGAAAAAAAATAACAAAAAAAGAAAAAAGGAAAAGGGAAAAACATGTGAACATATATCAATTGGTCCACAACAATTAAATGACTGAAATAATAAAAATAATCAAAATACCAACGGCCAATTAAACGATGCCACCGCATCATCTCCTTCCTCATGCACATGAAGAAGTTTGAAACAACACAAGAAACAGAGCAATGCCACGAAAACTTCAGCAAGAACATACCAACTTCATCATCACATATCTCTCTCAAATCTCTATGAAACTTAAAAATTCCAACACCAAAATTGATCTACGAAACATGAGGAACAACATCATACAAATATTTTTCACACATCCTCAAAATTGAATGCAAACCGAATCAAGCAACAACGCAACTCAAAGTTGCAAAACAAGATCTAATGCAACCAGGTCTTCTAAACACTTCAAGCAACACATATCAAGCATCAAAAACTCAAAATAATCAATACAATGTCGAAACCGAAAGAAAACCAAGATGAGCATGAAACCTGAATGATGCTTTTCTTCACGGTTTTAAGAAATCCACAGGCTCTTTGATCTTCCTTGGACTTGTTTTTGGCCAAATAAAGGCTGAATGACTTGATATGGATGTTAGAAAAAATAGGGAAATCCGAAGGTGTTTGTAAGCTCCAACTTTCTCTATAATGCTCTTTGTCCAAGGTTAGAGGTAGTGATGATGAAAACAAGATGCTTCTAAGAAGAATTTAGAAGAGCTCTTGTGAAATGTGATGAGAGCAAGGCCCTTTTTTCTGGATCTAAGCTCTTCGAATGATGTATGAAAGCAAGAAATATGTGAGTCCAAGAAGAATGTAGAGTGTTGTCTTTCTTTTTCTTTTCGTGCCAATCCTCTTCTTTTTTTTCTCTCCAGGCTTAATGCGTGTTGCCCTCTGTTTGTACCTTTCTCATGCGTCCTTGTGAGTGGAGAAAAAGATTCTAACGGCCAAAATCAAGCGCGTGTGTGTGCTGCATGTGTGCTGCTATCACAAAATGCATGGTAAAAAATCATGTGGAAATCTCTTCTTCCTTTGGCCACAAACGTGAGTGTGATAAGAAAAGCATGACCCCATCCAATAAAAAAGGTACATGTTACGTGTAATTTTGTTACTGATTTTCAATAGCCCCCATGTGCCTCATCTATACTTCTATGAATCAACTTTCTTGTATCACCTCTTTACAATTCTCTTCTTTTCTCTTTTTTTTTATTAATAAAACAACAAGATGATAATGACCAATAACCTTTCCACACACGTGAGGTCACATGAAGAAATAAAATGGACATGCAATTTGTGTAGTAACAATAGAATGTGACATATGAATAAAAATAAGAGAAAATAAACCAATGACATTATGACAAGTGGTTCACAAAACCCTAAAATACAATAAACTTCAAAAATTCATATCTTGCAATCTAAAAATGCTATGGAAGTGTTCTACGACTTTTTAGAAAGGGAAAATCGTGCTCTATAACTTTCGTGTTTGCCAGAAAATCATTCGGAGCTTTTTCGCACATGAAATAATAGCCTGAAGTTTCGGGACAAATAATTTCCAAAAATGGAAACTTCTAGACTTCCAATTTTAGCAACTTTTCACATACTCCCGATTTTTGACATTTAAGCTCAACTGAATTATTCCTTAACATGATATGACCTCAAAAAGGATAATCCTAATTAAAAAACTCTGAAATCTTCATGTTGACTTTTTTGACTGCACAGTTGACTTTCTTGCTTTACCTTCAAGCAGCTGAACCAAACCTTGACTTCCTCAGTGAATTTTTGCCTCAAACTTCATACATAAGCCATGCAGACTAAATAAAAGCCATTGCCCTCAAGAAATGGTCAAAATTCAGAAGATATGAGTATCTGGTCCAAAACCCTAATCAGGATTTCCTTATACAGGAGAAAAGTTGCATTTTTGAACTTCTGATGAAATAACTGACTTCCCTAAGGAATTTTCTCATCAAACTTCACCCCTAGGATCCTCTTGTCATATGGGAGACTTTGCCCAGATGAAATGGAAAAAGTCACAAAGTTTCCATGTTTGAAAGTGAAACCCTAATTTGGGATCATTGTGTAGGAGCTTGCCCTAGCCTGGATTCCCTGATGATCTTCCAACCTCCTGGGCTTTTGTGAAGGATCTTGAACTTGTGAATGCAATGTAGACTCCTCATAGGACTTAGACAAGTCCACTGGGCCTCTTGTCATAGCTTGTGATGCTTCAAATCCTTCCACAGATGATCATATGCCTAATGCTAGGTCATGAGAATGTTATGCCTCATCTTTCCATGCAAAGATGCCAAGGATATGATATGCTTATGATGAATATGATATGGTGATGATGCTTAAAAAGAAGAGGGAAAATTTGGGGTGTTACACATCCACGATAACAAAACCATAATAGTTTCCTCCTAAACTTTTGATTCTAGATGGACCAAATAGATCCATATGAAGAAGTTCAAGAGGTCTAGTTGTAACGCCCGTTTATTTAATTAATTATTTAATTAAATATAATTATGGTATGTTGTGGTAATTCAGGTTAATTTGAGTATTTGTGTCAATTTGTGTTGATGGCCGAATTTATCAGAATATTATGTCGATGGTATAAGTTGGTTTAAGTCGAATTTAATTATTTAAGTCGATATAAGTTGTCGAAGACGATATGGAGTATTTTCCATTCATTGTTGGATATGTTAATTAGACCGTTTGTACCATTTTGTTGATAATAGAAAGTTAATCTATTAAGTTGGGAATAAGTAGTTGGTCGTTGTCGCTCCCCGGATTTTCATCTCGGTGCAAACGCGAACTGGTGTCGGCGATGTTGAAGGTTGAGGTTGAATAGAGTCGCCAGCTAGGCATTTTTATCCCGAAGGAAAGGTAATGATGCATCAACCTAGAAATATATGGATAAGACGGTTGCGAACCAAAGAGACTGAGTAAGGGGGTAGGTTATGACCTGGGAAGGTATTAGCACCCAGATCATCCGTCGTACTCGAAGGGATCCATGCATACCTGATTGTGTTTAAAAGGGGATAGTGTATGTGCTAAACTGTGTATAAAAGGCTACAGAGGATGTGTACTAGAGGCATGGGCAGGGACATAGATGTTTTGTAGGGTGGTTTTGCATCAGCTAACTTTATGGAGCACCCTTGGATCATTTGTGATGAGCTGTAACATTTGGATCATGAGATTGTATGTGTTTTGAATTTTCAAAACTTTGAGAACTCTTGAGATGCAAGTCATGAAAATCCTTGGTTCTTGGCACAATTATGGTCTAAACAAGCTGCATTATGTTTCTATGATGTGTAAAAGTGCATTGGAGGTCATGAGAAGGCTTGGAAAGCAAAATTGCACATTTCCCTCTTTGGCATGAACTTGAAAATTATGTGATTTTTGCCAACTTTGATTCAACATAACTTGAGTTATAGGATGAATCAAGAAGAGTTCTTGTACTTTTTGAAAATTAGAAGATCCAATCTACAACTTTCATGTTTGAAATTTTTTCATTTGAAGCCTTTTTGATGAAGAAAGAGGAGGTTGAAAATCTTTCCCAAAATGGAAAGTTTACATTACAAGTCATGTCCAAAAATGGCAACTTTGCAAATGGCTCAAAATTCTCCAATCTTGTGAACTTCTAACCATTCACAAGATCAAATAAAGATCATAGGACCTCAAATTGATGAAGATGACCCTTTGGTACCCTTGATGGAGGCCTCAGATGCCCTGATTCTAACTTTTCTTGCACAACAAGTTTCCATTTGATCAGATGACTTCCACAATGAATGTTTGCTTCAAATTTGATACACATGCTCCTTATAACATATATAGACCAATAGAATCAAGAATGGCCAAAAAATTTAAGTGTAAGGGCCTCAAACCCAAAACCCTAATTTTTGGTCATCTGTGTAGGAAACCCTAAGCCTACCTGGGTAGCTGTGCAATCCTCTGAGGTTTTGTGAATTTTAAAGAAAACTGGGAGGTATAATAAGATCATAGAAAACTCATGGACCCACTTGGAATGATTCATGGCCTCTGAGATAGCTCAAACCACTTCTAAGATTCATTTGATCACAAGCCCTAGTTATGCAACTTATGCAGTGAAATAACTATGCAGTGTGAGATGATATGCTTATGCAATGCAATATGAGGGATCACAAGCCAAGGTGTGATAAAAAAGAGAGGGAAAATTTGGGGTGTTTACAGCTGCCCCTATTCAAGCATGAGTTAGTTGTGTAGGATGTAAGCGCCTGGCTTAACAGACAAACAAGATAACTTGTGGTTGAATACCAAGACAATCCAAAATTTGCACTCTTTATTATAAGAAGAAAATGGATATAAATTGTAATAGACAATATAGACTGAATATCAAATGATAGCAACGGAGGACGACCATCGAGCAGAGGACGACTGCTGGGGATAAAACGGTGAGAAACGCACTGACGGGGACGACCATCATACTGGGGAATAAAGAATCCGAGACAGGGACGACCATCGGGTAAAGTGATAAAGGAAGATCATCATGATTAAGAAGAAAACTACGACGGGGACAGCCATCGGGTAAAGGATAAATGAAATACTGAGGCACGGTCATCAAAAAGGTGAAGGACGATAACCGAGCAGGGGACGGCTGCTGAAAAGATCACGACATAGGACGGATGTCGGATAGAAAGATCAACGATGGGGACGGTTATCAGATAACATGATGAGGGACGGTCATCAAAATAAATGATGAGGGACGGTCATCAAGAGGTGAAGGAAGATTACCTAGCAGGGGACAACTGCTCTGTTGGGGATTATCTCGACATAGGACGAATGCCGGATAAAAAGATCGACGATGGGGAAGGCCATCAGATGAATGATGAGGTACGAACATCAAAAGGTGAAGGATGATCACTTAGCAGGGTATGGCTGCTGAGGATTATCGCGACATAGGACGAATGTCGGATAGAAAGTTTTTTTGTTGGCGACTTCTGGGGATAGATAAACACGGACGAGTGTTTAAGCCCTAAAAATAAAATGGTATAAGTGTTTCGACAATGTGTATAGATTAAAGATACAGACGAGTATCCTTAGGACCATGATACAGACGCGTATCAATAGAAACAAACAACGACGCGTGTTTAAGGAGTGATGATACAGATGAGTATCAACTGTTTGAACAAGGAACATGGACGAATGTTGATCTGCTGGGGAGATGCGTAAGATACAGACGAGTATCAAAGAATTATGTATAATTAGGATACGGATGAGTATCAGAAGGATTGTGTATAAGTATCTACAAGTATTTGTATTGAGAGTGCAAAAAGATATTTTGGCTTTTATCTGCAGGGGATAAGTTTTTGCATATTGCTGGAGGAGTGATTTTGGTATTTGCAGGTGACTGGTTCGAACTTGGCTTATGATCATGCAAATGTTTGAGTTTTGCCGTAATGCTCCGTATTAGATGGAATGCTACGCTCTATTTGGGGAGGAATGATGTGAATGCTATGATTATGCAAATGAGAGAAACGAGATCCGAGATCTGAAATCTGTTGGGAGAACAGATCACTGAGCGATCTGTGAGGAGAAAGGATCACTGCACGATCTTTTTGGAAAACTCTGGGGGAAGAACTCTGTGGGGATCCAATGCTGGGGATGAGAAGATCTGGCAACTTGCTGGGGAAAAGTGATTTAGGCATTGCTTTGGAGATCCTGCTTAGGGAGGAGAGAACTTCTGGGAAGTAATCTGTCGGAGGATCAGCTTTGTGGGGGATATTCTGAGGGGATAAAAAGCTCTGTGGGGGAATAATTTCGTCAAGTAGTCCTTCTGATGATGTGACTGTCGGCTTGGCTGGGGATATAGTGCCTGATATGCCCCATGCTGTGAAAGGTTGTCCGCCTTGAGCACCTTCAACCTGTCAAACAAAGGAAACGCACAAGTGCCCTGAGGTATCCTCAACGGGATTCCGTCATAGGAGTTAGGTTTGCTTAAGAGCACATATTTCCTACAAGCATTTATTGAAAATGGCTTATATTTTTTCATGCAAATGTTGTATTACGAACTTTGGAAATTTTGCAAACAAAACAAAAAGGTACAAAACAAAGTGTGAATGAATATTTGAATTTATTGATTTGTGTGTCCTAAATAGGAGAGTATAGTGAGGAAGCTAATCCCTGATATGAGGAGATTGCTATAAAATTGAGAAAATAAAAGTCCTATTCGGCAATGTCAAAGTTGACGCTCCAATGAGCTTCCTTTGCCATGACCTGTATGACCTGAACGCTCTTCTTATCTTGCTTTCTGAAGAAAGTTGATTCTAACCGACGCTTTATCCTTTTGAAGCTTGCCATGTTATGTGAGTGATATAGACGGATTCAAAATGCAGTTGTTCGCTTATTCCCTAATTTTGCGTGGATCGCCCTTTCGGGTTTTCAATCCACCGGGATACCCTTTTTTTCCTGAGCTATCCGATGTGGCTTTTCAACTCAGCAGGTGTACTTTTTTTTCTTCAATTTTTCCCTTATTTTTGCCCGAGTCTTTTATTCTGTTTTTGACTCGCCAGGATGCCCTATTTTTGCCTGGAATTATATTCTGTTTTCATGTCCAACAGGTCATTTTATGAGAAGTATTTTTTAACTGCATTTGAATTCACAGGAGATGGAAAATTTTCTCCATCCATGGTTGCGAGCATCAGTGCTCCGCTTGAGAAGACTTTAGTTATCACATAGGGACCTTCATAGTTTGGAGTCCACTTGCCCCTGTGGTCTGTATGAGGAGGAAGGATCATTTTCAATACAAGCTCTCCCACTTGATATTCCCGAGGTCTGACTTTTTGATCGAAGGCTTTCTTCATCCGTTTCTGATATAATTGACCACGACAGATAGATGCTAATCTCTTTTCTTCAATCAGGCTCAGTTAGTTATAACGAGATTGGACCCATTTTGCTTCGTCCAGTTTTACATCCATCATTAACCGCAAGGAGGGTAATTCAACTTCAACAGGTAGGACTACTTCCATACTATACCCAAGCTGATAAGGTGTTGCCCCGGTAGATGTTCTGCTGGAAGTTTGGTACCCATGTAAGGCGAATGGTAACATTTCGTTCCAGTCTCTGTATGTGACTACCATCTTCTGCACAATCTTCTTAATGTTCTTGTTAGCTACCTCAACAACACCATTCATATTTGGCCTGTAAGGAGAAGAGTTGTGATGTTGGATCTTGAAATCCTGACATAGCTCTGTCATCATTTTATTATTAAGTTTTGAACCATTATCAGTAATGATTCGCTCGGGAACTCCATATCGACAAATGATATCCCTTTTCAGAAATCGGGCTACCACTTTTATTTGAGTCCCCCACCTGGTTACTGGTTCTCAGACCTTCATCCAGACTTCTGAACACTCATGAACCCTATCAAAAGCAAATGACAAATCCAACACCTAATCACAAACCCTGGCATATCATTTTGCATGCATCATTTTGCATCATTTTAACATTTGTCTACTTGTTTTACAGGGTATCCGCATCATCTTTGGTTTGGTTTTGATTGTTCTTCTACTCAGCCATCTTCATCAGTTATCTTCATCAGAGATCTTCCTCAGCTGATATCATCTCCAGTTGTCTTCATCAGTTATTTTCTTCAGTTATCTTCATAAACATCCATTATCAGTATGGACTCAACCAGGAAGAGCAACATCACGTACCATTTCTTTGAGTACCCTTTGGCAGGCATCAGGCAGATTCAGGCACTTATCACTCCTGATCATGTCCCCTTATTCAGAGAACATTATGGTGGTATTATGGACATGACCATGGACCTGGATGCATCCCAAAGGAGCATGATTCACATTGTCTCCAATTCTATGACCCTCCTCTCAGATGCTTCACTTTCCCCGACTTTCAGATATGTCATTTGTTGGAAGAGTTTTCCATGTTGTTAGGTGTCCCTATCAGAAGAGGAATTCCTTTCAACCCTGAGATGAATGCTCCTAGGAATGAAGACATAGCTAAGGCTCTACATTTGGAAGTTACTATCATTAATCAGTATATGACCACCAAGGCTGGAATCCCAGGGCTTCATTTGGACTTCTTAATCACACAGGCCACAAGCCATGCTGCAACAGGGAAGTGGGAAACTCTTTGTGCTCTCCTGGGTCTTAGTATATATGGAATCATCTTGTTTGTAGACGAGCCTAAGTTTGTAATCAAGAATGCTATCCACATCTTCCTACTGAAGAATCCAGTTCCTACCTTGTTAGGAGATTTCTACTACTCAGTGCATCAGAGAATGAGAAACAAAGGGGAAGACTAGTTAGATGTTATGCACCTCTCTTCTACAGTTGGTTATTGAGACACATGCCGAAGATAGAAGCTTTCCTGAATCCTCATCAGTCAAGAAATTAGGCTAAGAGAATGATTTCCCTTACTTCAGAAGACATCAGATGGTGTACTCAGAACACCAAGGGCAGGGACATAATTACAAGTTATGGACAGTATCCTAATGTACCTCTTAATGGAAGGAAGGGTTGCATCAACTACAATCCTTTGCCTCTCAAAAGGCAGCTAGGGTATGCCTTAGTAAATCCACCAAGAAAGCAGGATTTAGCAGAGACCCTTTACTGTGATGTTTAGAATAATCATGCCATCATCCGACAAGCAGCCTGGGATTGGGATAACATACAAACAAAAGGAATTACTATTCTTGGCAAGTGTAACAACATAGCTTCAGCTTAGTACATTGATTGGTCTCACTTCATAGGATAGATCACCCACATGCCATTCACCCTGGAAGATGTGCCAGGGCCATCATTAGTAGAGCCCATAGTTACAGTTAGTCTGGAGGAATTTGATAAGATGAAAGAGAGGAATACCCAGCTTTCTGAAGCTCTGAAGAAGACCCTTTGGGAAAGGAATCATGGTCGTCTGGATATTGAAAGGTTAGAGAAGCTCCAGATCGAGCATATGACCAAGATAGGAAAGACACAGGACTTCATCAGAAAAGTCCAAGCAGGGGAGTTGGTATTGAAGAATGCTTGCAAATAAGCTAAGATTCAGAAAGCCAGAGCTGAGCATTACCTAGAGGAGAGTCAGGCTAGATGGATCAGGATCACTGAGGCTCGTTTGCAAGAAGATCAGAAGACACAGACTAGGATAGAGTATCTGGAAGCTAATGAGAAGAAGAGTCAGGAAGCCTTGTTAGCAACATAGAAGGAAATCTCCGAGTTGAAACTCTAGGAAGGGTTGAAGAGATCAAAAGACCAAGAAAAATACCAGAAGTTGACAAGTGTCGTTGCCACTAGGAACCTTCTTATCAGGTCCATCACAGAGCATCCAGTTGGACCAATGACTGATGCTCTCTTGAAGGAAGTCAAGGAGGATGACTTTGGGCTGGATGTTTGATTTCTTTGTACTTGTATTTTATTTTGGTTGTACTTTATTTCTCATGATGATTTTGTTGTATTTCTCGACTTAATTGTATTTTGACCCACCATGGGAACTTGTGCAATCATAAACTATGAATCTTTTGAATTTGTAATATATGGTTTATGTATTACGTAGATTTTATCTTGGACTTCATTTCTCTTCAACATCTTCATTCCTAGAGGCCTGGAAGGTCAAAACCAAAGAACCAAACTGGATACCCTTGAAAGAAAAATAAACATAATGTATTGCATACTAACCTCATTCTTTGTTTTGTAGGTGTTTTAGTTGTTATTTTCTCACTTTGCTGTTGTTTCAGGAAACATTGCTCGTATGAGGGTTTTCCCCATCAACAGAGTTCACCGGTATCCAACCAGAAACAACCTTCCGAGCTTACAAATGGACCAAGTTCAACAAGATTTGACTGACGTAAGAACTCAGATGGCTAATGAGAGAACTGAGATGAGGGCTCAAATGAACCAGTTCATGGCAGTAATGACCGGGTTGGCTCAGAGCCAAGAAATATTAAGAGAGTTAGTCGAGCGGAAAACTCCAGAAGAGAATCATACAGGTACAGGAGGTACTAGTAACAATGATCACGGGAAGCCGCGAACAAATCCTCCAGAGTTTGGACCCCACCTCAATCCTGAAGTAAATGTTATCAGAAATACCCAAGGAAACACTAGAGGTTGAGTCTTGCAAGAAGACCCTCAAGAAGAACAATTTACAGTAATTGGTGCTGGGGATGAAGCCTATGATCGTCATCTAGACGAAATAGCAGAGAAGCTGAGATCGTTGGAGTCCCAAAACTCTTTGGGATTTGATGTAATGGACATGGGTCTAGTTGAGAGAGTCATGATCCCTCACACGTTTAAACCTCTATGCTTTGAGAAGTACAACGGTACTTCCTGTCCTCTTACCCACCTGCAATCTTTTTTGGGGAGATTAAAGGCATATACCATGGACGAAAAACTGTGGATGTTCTACTTTGAGGATAGCTTGATCGGGGCATCCCATGAGTGGTATTCTCATCTATCCAGAGCAACTGTCAGAAACTGGAAGGACTTAGCTGAGACTTTCATATGCCAATATCAGTATAATTTGGATATGGCTCCCAATAGAACCCTCCTGATGGGTATGTCTCAGTCTTCAAGAGAAAGCTTCAGGGAATATGCCCAAAGATGGAGACAGCTTGCTGCTACTGTCCAGCCTCCAATGTCAGAAAGAGAGATGGCTGACATGTTTATGAACACGTTGCAGGGAACCTACATTGACCGGCTTGCTTCTTTCTCTTCCATTAGCTTTACTGATGTAGTTATAGCTGGTGAGAGAATTGAGAGTCTGTTGAAGATGGGCAAAATCTCTGACAACGGTGCAAATTCCAGCAATGCCAGGAAACCTTTCTCACGACCTCGTAGAACAGGTAAGACCAACTCATTGCATATGGGCAGAGGTAGGCCTCATTACATGCCAAGATCAGTGGTTGCTTTCACCATTCCAGCTCCAGCACCTCAACAACAGTATCCTCAACAAAATCACTTCCCACAACAACAACAGTTCCCCGCGCAACAGAGGTCCTATAACAACAATAACAACCAACAACAACGTCCGTTTCAACAAAGGACTTCACAAATCAACAGGGTTATCGATCCCATTCTGATGCCCTATGTTGACTTGCTTCCACAATTATTAAAGCTCAATCTGATCGAATTGAGGACTCTGGCTCCACCAGATCCTCAGAATCTCCCAAGAAACTATGATATTAGTGCCAGGTGTGCCTTCCACTCCAATGCACCTGGCCATACAACAGAGAAATGTAGGGCCTTACACATGAAGGTTCAAGATTTAATTGATTCTAAGGCAGTCATTTTTGCACCCTCTCCAAGTGTTACCAAGAATCCTATGCCTAGCCATGGTGGACCTAGGATAAATGCCATTGAGGAGGATCAACCATTAAGCCTAATTGACAGTGTTACAAGTATTCAAACACCTCTGGCCGAGGTTAAAGCCCAGCTTTTGAAGTGCCAAGTGTTCCCGGGTTGTGAGGCCCATTACGAAGCTTGCAATATTTCTACCAACGGTTGTGCAAATTTGAATACCGTTATCAACAATCTTATCAAAGAAGGCATTTTACAGATCACTTCAACAATTCCAGCTCCAATAACATCAACAACCATTCCTTCTACAACACCAGCACACATTATTTCGTCAGATATGACAGATATCACTCCTACAACTTCAATAACAATCATTCCAATAGATTATTCTACAACATCAACAACCATCCCTTCTTCAACTTCAACGGACATCAGTTCAACACATCCTTCTACAACAACAGCAGCAATCAATGAAGACATTTCCACAGTTACCATTCACTATGATCCGACAACAATCCACGTTCCAGATTCTTTCAACAACTCACATCAACATCAGTAACCTTCATCACCTGCACCATCTCCCATCAGGCCTCCTGTCACAATTTATTATGACCCTCAGGTGTCTCACCTCCTTCTTTCGTAGTAATCAGTCTGGTTACCATCACGGTGCCTGGACCAGCTCCATATGACAGCAGCAGTGTCGTGCCTTGGCACTATGGCTCAGATTTATATTGCGACAGAAAGAAAGTCACTCTTGACACTTCTACACCACAAATTGATAATGTGGGGGGAGGCGGAGGTTTCACTCGAAGCGGACGTTTCTTTGCCTCACAATTCCCAAGCACTAATGCTGAAGCAGAAGCTGCTGTCAAAGCTAAAGGCAAGAGTGTGGTGCCTAAAAAACCCATTGCTAAAGAAACTCAGAAGACGTCCTTTGATCAGGATGTGGATGAATTCATGAGAATTATCAAGAAGAGTGACTACAAAGTTATGGACCAGCTCCATCAGACACCCTCCAAAATCTGTTGATGACAGTAATGCCTAGGGTTGGGGCAAGCTGCTGCAAGTTTAGATCAAGGAAGACAAGTTCGGGTTGGGTTACAAACCATCTCGACAGGTCCAAGAGAAGGCTGCTGAAGCTCCCAAGTTTATCAGTGGGGGAATGCTCACCCCAAATGCAATCAACAATGTGGAAGACGAGGCTGAAAGTGACTTCAACCTGGAAAGCTGGAATCATCCAAGAGTCCCAGGCCAGCAAGTCCTCAACTGGTCTTCCTAGGAAATTATAAGGATTACTGCTGCAGAGTAATTATTATTTCCTGTTTAATCATGCATCAAGTCCTGCATCTTGCCCAAGGTGTCAGGACTCATTTTGTAATAGGGCCATATATGTATTTTGTACAAATGAATGATTAATGAACAATGGACATCTTTTGCAAACAATATTTTTTCGCTCATTGTCTTTCATTTTTGTTATTTTCACACAAAACAATAAATGGCAATGTTTTTCTCAAATAAATAACTTCATTCACTTTTTCCTAAATAAGAATAAAATCAATCACTAAAATAAACAAATCTCAACCCTTGCAGAGATAATCCTCCAGATTGCACCGACAACGACACTGTTATGACCTTGTATGACTTCGACAATCTGATTAATCAAGAAGATGAAGGGATTGATGAAGACTATGATTTGCCTGAGGAATTGGCCAGGTTGTTAAGACAAGAGGAAAAAGTGACTGCTCCTCATCAGGAGGAGGTTGAAACTGTCAATCTTGGTACCGAGGAAGATGTGAAAGAGTTGAAGATCGGGGCCAGTCTGCAAGCTCCAGTGAAAGAACATCTCATTAGTATGCTTCGAGAGTATGTCGATGTGTTCGCCTGGTCTTATCAAGATATGCCGGGTTTGGAAACAAACATCGTCATGCACAGGTTTCCATTGAAAGAAGATTGTCTGCCAGTTAAACAGAAATTTTTCCGTACTCGCCTAGATATGGCCATGAAAATTAAAGAGGAAGTACAAAAGCAGTGGGACGCCGATTTTCTTGATGTAACTAGTTACCCACCTTGGGTTTCTAACATTGTACCCGTAGCTAAGAAGGATGGCAAGGTGCATATGTGTGTGGATTACCGGGACCTGAACAGAGCTAGCCCAAAAGATGATTTCCCATTACCTCACATTGATGTATTGGTAGACAACACAGCTCAATTCTCGATATTTTCTTTCATGGACGAATTTTCGGGATATAATCAGATTAAGATGTCACCTGAAGACATGGAGAAGACAACCTTCATCACACCTTGGGGCACGTTTTGCTATAAGGTAATTACGTTTGGTCTGAAGAACGCCGATGCAACTTATCAATGGGCTATGGTAACATTATTCCATGATATAATCCACAAAGAAATCGAGTGATATGTGGATGATATGATTTCCAAGTCCCTTACAGAAGAAGAGCATTTGGTGAATCTGCTGAAACTATTTGAGCGTCTGAGGAAGTATCAACTGAGATTGAACCCCAACAAATGCACATTCGGGGTATGTTCTGGTAAGCTACTGGGTTTTATTGTGAGTGAAAAAGGAATTGAGGTTGATCCCGATAAAGTCAAAGATATTCATGAAATGCCTGCATCTAAGACTGAGAAAGAAGTTCGAGGGTTCTTAGGTAGATTGAACTACATCTCAAGGTTCATATCTCATCTCACTACAACCTGCGAACCCTTGTTCAAGCTGTTAAGAAAAGAGCAAACAGCCAGGTGGAACGATGATTGTCAAAGAGCTTTTGACAAGATCAAGGAATATCTGCAAGAACCTCCAATACTCATGCCTCCAGTTGAGGGAAGACCTCTAATCATGTATTTGACAGTATTAGAAGAGTCAATGGGGTGTGTGTTGGGCCAACATGACGAGACTGGTCGAAAAGAGTATGTGATATACTACCTAAGCAAAACATTTACCGACTATGAAAAACGTTATTTACTGCTCGAGAAAACTTGTTGTGCTTTAGTGTGGGCTGCTCGCCGACTAAGACATTATATGTTGACTCATACTACCTTATTGATCTCAAAGATGGATCCAATTAAGTACATATTTGAGAAGCCAGCACTTACCGGAATGGTTGCAAGATGGCAAATGATTCTAACAGAATATGTGATTCAGTACACCTCTCAGAAAGCCATCAAGGGCAGTGTATTTTCTGACTATTTGGCTGAGCAACCCATTGATGATTACCTGCCTATGAGATTTGACTTCTCTGATGAAGACATCATGTTCTTAAAAGCAAAAGATTGCGAAGAGCCTATTTACACTGAAGGGCCTGACCCAGAGGTTCATATGCCTTTCTCAGCAAAGCTCACCTTTGCCTCCACTAACGATGAAGTAGAATACGAAGCTTGTACCATGGGTCTTGAGGAAGCCATCGACCTCAGGATCAAAACCCTAAATGTATTCGGAGATTTAGCTTTGGTGATCAACCAGACCAACGGCAAGTGGTACACTCATCAGGAGCATCTGATTCTCTACCGTGACTATATGAGGAGATTGTTGACCTTCTTCACAATATTTAAGCTTGAATATATCCCTTGAGATGAGAATCAGTTTGCAGATGCTTTGGCTACCATTTCATCCATTATCAAAGTGCAAGCTGCCAATTATGTACCTCGGATTCTGGTATCCAGACTAGACAGACCGACATATGTATTCTCTGTGGACAATGTCACTGATAACAAGCCTTGGTACCATGACATCAAATGCTTATTGGAAACTCAGAGATACCCATCTGGGGCATCGTCGAATGATAAGAAGACATTAAGAAGGCTAGCCGACAGCTTCTTCCTCAATACTGATGGTTCTTTGTATAAGCGAAACTTCAACATGGTCTTGCTCAGATGTGTTAACAAGAAGGATGCAGACCTACTGATGCACGAAGAACATGAAGGTTCTTTCGGTACCCATGCCGGAGGACATGCAATGGCAAATAAATTATTAAGATCGGGTTACTACTGGATCACAATGGATGCAGACTGTTGTGCTTATTCCAGAAAATGCCACAAATGCCAGATCTACGCAGATAAAGTGCATGTTCCTCTGAATCCTTTGAATGTAATGTCTTCACCTTGGCCTTTCGCCATGTGGGGCATTGATATGATTGGAAAAATTGAACCAACTGCTTTAAATGGTCACAGATTCATCCTGGTAGCCATCGATTACTTCACCAAATGGGTTGAAGCAGCTTCATATGCTAATGTCACCAGATAAGTGGTAGCCAGATATGAAGTTCCCGAGTGAATCATGACTGATAATGGTTCCAATTTGAACAAAAAGATGAAGGTTGAGTTATGTCGGGACTTCAAAATTCAACATCACAACTCTTCTCCTTACAGGCCAAAGATGAACGGCGTTGTTGAGGCAGCCAACAAGAATATCAAGAAGATTGTGCAGACGATGGTAGTCACCTACAAAGACTGGCATGAGATGCTACCATTTGCCTTGCATGGGTACCGAACCTCTATCAGAACATCCACTGGGGCAACACCTTATCAGCTTGTGTATGGTATGGAAGGAGTCCTACCCGTTGAAGTTGAACTACCCTCCTTACGGGTAATGATGGATGTGAAACTGGATGAAGCAAAATGGGTCTGATCTCGATATAATCAACTGATTCTGATTGAATAAAAGAGATTAGAAGCCATCTGTCATGGGCAATTATATCAGAAGGGAATGAAGAAAGCCTTCGATCAGAAAGTCAGACCTCGGGAATACCAAGTGGGAGAGCTTGTTCTGAAAAGACTTCTTCCTCCTCATACAGGCCACAGGGGCAAATGGACACCGAACTACGAAGGCCCATTCATAGTAAAGAAAGTTTTCTCTGGTGGGGCACTGATGCTCACTACTATGGATGGTGAGGATTTCTTATCTCCTGTGAATTCAGATGCAGTTAAAAAATACTTCGCATAAAAGACCTACTGGACATCAAAAACAGAATAAGAGACTCAGGAAAAAATAAGGGAAAACTAAAAAAATGTACACCTGCTGAGTTGAAAATCCACATCGGACAGCTCAGGCAAAAATGGGTATCCCGGTGGATTGAAAACCCGAAATCAGGGAATAAGCGAACAACTGCATTTCTAAATTCGTATGTATCACTCATAACATGGAAAGCTTCGAAAGGATAAAGCGTCGGTCAGAATCAGCCTTTTTCAGAAAGCAAGATAAGAAGAGCGTTCAGGTCATATGGGTCATAGCAAAGAAGCTCACTGGAGCGTCATCTTCAGCATTGCCAACACTTTTATTTTCTAAATTTACAACAATCTCCTCCTTTCAGGGGATTTGCTTCTTTGACTGTACTTGCCTATTCAGGGCACACACATCAATAAAATCAGAATATTCAGTCACACTGTGTTTTTACCTTTTATTTTTGTTTGCAAAAGGTCCAGAGTTCGTAATACAACATTTGTATGAAAACATATAGGCCATTTTCAACAAATGCTTGCAGGAAATATGTTGCTCTCAGGCAAATCTAACTCCTATGACAGAATCCGATTGAGGATACCTCGGGACAATTGTGCGTTTCTTTTTGACAGGTTGCAGGTACTCAAGGCAGACAATCTTTCACAGGATGGGGCATAGCAGGCATTTTCCCCAGCCAAGCCAACAATCACATCATTAGCAGGACTCCTTGACAAGAAGTATTTCCTCGCGAAGTTTTTATCCTCCCTAGAGGATCCCTTGAGGAATTCATCAATCCCTAGCGTATCGCTTAGACGAAGGACTGGCAACAAGATTACTTCCCAGAAGTTATCTCCTCCCCAAGCAGGATCCACCGAGAAATGCCTGACGGCTTTTCCCCAGCAAAGTAGCCAGGAACTTTCTATTCCCCGTCAGAGTTGCCATTTTCTCCCCGGTAGAGCAATGCCTGAAATACTTCCCCAGCGGAGTTGCTGAAACTTCCTCATCCCCAGCGGAGTTCTTCCTCCGGATAGATAGACCAGAGATCTTTATCCCCGCAGGATCTGGATCTCGGATCGGTTTTCTCATTTGTATAATCATAGCATTCGCATCATTTTTCCCCAAACTAAGCATAGCATTCCGTCTAATACGGAGCATTACGGCAAAAATCAAACATTTGCATAATCATAAGCCAGGTTCGAGCCAGTCACCTGCAAATATAAAAAATCACTTCACCGGCAATATATAAAACCCATATCCCCTGCGGATAAAAGACAAAACATCCCCTTTGCACTCTCAAATACAGATGCCTGTTCATATTTATACATTCTCTTTTCGACACTCGTCCGTGTCATCTTTCCCCAGTAAATTCTCCATAATCCTTTTGATATTCGTTCGTATCTTACTTATACAAAACTCTCAAACATTTGTTCATACTTATACAGAAGTCTTTGATACTCGTCTGTATCATCATCCTTAAACACGTGTCAGTGTTTGTTTGTACCGATACTCGTCTGTATCATGGTTCTAAGGATGCTCGTCTGTGTCTTTGGTCTATACACACTGTCAAACACTTATACCTTTTATTTTAAAGTGTAAGCACTCATCCGTGTTTACATCCACATATAAACAAAACAATTTTTTCTATCTGGCATTCGTCCTATGTCGTGATACTTTCGGCAGTCGTCCCCTGCCAGGTGATCGTCCTTCACCTTTGAATGACCGTCCCTCATCCTTTCCCCAGTGGAGTCCCCATTGTTGGAACCTTCTATCCGGCATTCGTCCTATGTCGCGGTATTTTTGGCAGCCCTCCCCTACCAGGTGATCGTCATTCACCTTTTGATGATCGTCCCTCATCATTTCATCTGATGGCCGTCCCCATCGTTGATCTTTGTTATTCGGAATTCTTCCTTTGTCGAGATAATCCCCCAAGAGCAGCCGTCCCCTGCTAAGGTGATCGTCCTTCACCTCTTGATGATCTTCCTTCATCATGCTTGTCCGATGGTCGTCCCCATCGTTGATCTTTTCTATCCGGAATTCGTCTTATGTCATGATAAAGAGCAGGTCGTCCCCTGCTAGGTGATCGTCCTTCACCTTTGATGACCGTCCCTCGTCAAATATTTCATTTATTCTTTAACCCGATGGTCGTCCCCGTCGTGGTCCCTTTTCCTTTTCCTGATGATCGTCCTTCATCAGTTTAGCCCGATGACCGTCCCCACTGTTGTTTACTTTACTTTCCATCCTGATGGCCGTCTCCATCAGTGCTTTTCCCACTTCTTCAATCCCCAGAGATTTTTATTTCTTTACCCGATGGCAGTCCCCGTCATGGTCTTTTCTCTTTTTGATGATCGTCCTTCATCACTTTACCCAATGGTCGTCCCCGTCATTGCTTTACTTACCGTTTTACCCCCAACAGTCGTCCTCTACTCGATGGTCGTCCTCCATCGCTTATACTTGATAAACATATTATACTATCTCTTACAATTCATATCCCTTTTCTTCTTTTAATAAAGAGTGCAAATTTCGGACTGTCTTAGTATTCAACCACAAGTTATCCTGTTTGTCTGTTAAGTCAGACGCTTACATCCTGCACAACTAACTCATGCTTGAATAGGGGCAGCTGTAAACACCCCAAATTTTCCCTCACTTTTCCTCACACCATGGCTTATGATCTCATTTTGCATAAACATCTCATTGCATCTCACATTGCATAAACAACTTCATCAAATCATTGCATGACTGCACAATTAGGGTTTTGTGATCAGATGAATCTTAGAAGTGATTTGAGCAATATCTGAGGCCTTGAAGCATGCCAAGAGGTTCCATGAGGGGTCTATGGTCTTATTATATCTCCAAGGATGATTAGAAACCACAAAATGTCAAAGGATTGCACAGAAGTCCATGCAGAGTTAGGGTTTTCCTGCACAGATGACCAAATTTAGGGTTTTGGGTTTGAGGCCCTTAAAATCAAATCTTTTGGTCATTATTGAATCTAATGGTCTTAATGTGTTATAAGGATCATTTGTACAAAGTTTGATGAAGAAATTCAATGTGGAAGTCATCTAATCATTGGATAACTTCTTGAGCAAGTAAAGTCAAACTCAGGGCATCTGAGGCCTCCATCAAGGGTACCAAAGGGTCATCATCATCATTTTGAGTCTCTATGATCTTTATTTTATCATTGAAGTGGTTAGAAGTTCACAAAGTTGAAGAATTTAGAGCCAAATGCAAACTTGCTATTTTTGGAAATGACTTGTAATGGAAACTTTCCATTTTGGGAAAGATATTCAACCTATTCTTTCATGACCAAAAGTGCTTCAAATGAAAAATCCTTGGACATGAAAGTTATAGATTATGTCTTCCCATTTTCAAAAAGTACAAGAACAAGTCTTGATTCATCCTAGAAATCAAGATATGGCCTTCCAAAGTTGGCAAAAATCCTATAATTTTCAAGTGTGCACCAAAGAGGGATTTTTGCAATTTCACTTGCCAAGCCATTTCATGAACTCTAATCAACTTCTAAACATCATACCAACATAATTCAACACATTTTGATCAAGATTGCACCAAAAATCCCAAGTTTCTATGCCTTGCACTTCAAGAAACTCCAAAGAGGGAAAATTGCATAAACCATGAGAACACTTGATCAAGGCCATCCAGCTGCATTCTATTGATCCAAAGGCCATCCTTGATGCAAGCTGAGGTCAGACACCCCTTCAAACAAGCTCTGACCCTTGCCATGCTTCAAGTACACATCCATTGACCTTTTTGCAACTTTGCCCATACCAATCAAGTTGTGCCACAACCCACTTTCTGATCAATCCCATTGGCCTATACTAACATCATGGACTCATTTTCATAACACACATTGGCATGAATCATCCCACAAGCTCAGATTGAAAAAAATCACTCAAGAACTTCATCTATTCGAATCTGATCCCACAAGCCACAAACCTCAAAACAAACTTCACCAATCATCTCCAAATAGTCTAAGGATCACAAACCACCCTTCATTTTGCCCTAAAAGCCCCTAAACCAAATACATGATTTCTGCCTTAGCAGAACTGAATTTTCAAAACCAAGCCATACAAACTTCATTCAAGCCTTTCAGAAGCACAATGGGATCTAGTGGAGTGGATTAGCATCAAAGGAAAGGCCATAAGGCTCAGATTGACAAAGCTTCATCGTAGGTAGCCATCTCTAACTTTTTTCAGAACCTTCATTTTAAGTTATAATATGATTCTATATGTCTCTCTGATCATGGTGATATGATTTGTTTTGAAAATGGTTGAGAAACCAGGATGTATTGATGTTCTGAAACGTTTTGATCTGAAAACGTTTTTCTTCGATTCTCCATTTTGATGCAATATAAATGATTTTCATGGCCTGATTCTTGTTTAGGGTTGTTTGGGGGATGATTCTAGAGAGTTAGGGGGTCTGGGGTAGCCTAGGGAGTGAGATAGGGTGAAGATCTCGCCGGAGAAGATGATCGGAGCTCGCTCCGGTCACCTGAAAGTGTTTAGGGTTTGATTGAAGGAAAATTGCGATCTAAACGCAGCGGAAAACAAAAATTTTCCTTTAGTGATCCTTACGAATGAGCATGGTCAGTGATAGAATTGTTACCTCTTTGTGGCGATTCAGATCTTTGATGCAGCGATCACAAGCGTTGATGAAGTGCAACGCCTCTACTCAGTCCACACGAACAGCTTCCGGTCACAGTGCTAGCTGCTTACGAACGGAATTATTTGAGTGAGAATCAAAAACGAAATTGCATCAAGTAAAAGCTTCATCACAAGGGTTCCTTTTTATAGACTCTCTTGTGGGCTGCGGGCTAAAAGCCCAATTCACATGATCCATAATAATATTATATATTATTATAATAACTATTATTATAATAAATATATTTATTTTATTATTATTTTATAACCATTATAAAATAACAATAATTATTATTATATTATCTGAATTTCTATTTTTCACTTAAGTGCACCGTACCTTACGGTGTTCCTTTGATTTCTCTATCTCTCATCAAACTGTCCTTATGTGTGTGACCCTGTAGGATTTCGTAACGTTGGTAATTATATTAAATTATATATTTAACATAATAAACAGTGAGCGGTATCTAGCAACACATCACTGCTACCCAAGTCACGAAAATGTCATGTGATCTGACAAAACCTTTTTCGTGATAATATATGTTTGTACAATTACCCTTTTGCCCCAATGTCTATATTGAACACAAGGCATACACTGTGTCATCCTTGTCCAGTTCAATATTGGGCCCTTAGACATTTCTCCTGTTATGCAGGATTGGCAAATTCCATCTAGGACACTCATGTCCCTCAGCATGCTTCGTGGAGTGCCCATCAACTGTCTTTATGATCATCCAGTTACGGATAATGTTTGATCAGCAATAAAGCACCCGACTCTACATCTAGGGTCCATAGTGGTTTCAGGTCGAAGGGTGGTAATACACCATTATCACCATGAGAATAACTTATGACACTTTGCATAACATACTATGTAGTATTCTCATAGCGGGTCAATCCGGTATAAATATTACTCCTAATATTTATACCTATGTCAAGACTTGATAACTCTTTATCCATGATCCATGAGATGTGATCATCAGTCTATCTTCATAATAGTCTCAATGCTTTAATGTTATCCCACTTTGCAATAAAGCTTGACTACGGATATTTTAAGAATAATGTCTTTATGTTTAATGGGATCTCATGATTAAGTCACACTTAACATTTCATTAAACAGACTAACTATTCTAGGGACTTTATTATTCTGAAAGACAAACATAATAAAGAAATGCCTTTTATTATTAAACGAATAATCCGATACAAGTACCAAAAAGTATTGGCCTCTAGGGCTTACACCAACATTGATTAGGGTTAGTTTTCCAGATTTAATGTGGACCCTTGGATCTGTTTTTATTACGCACGTGAATGGTTAGGATTAGGTCATTAAAAACCTAATTTAATTAATTAAATAAATCCTGTTTAATTAATTATAATTAATTAAATTTTGCCAGATTGGATCCTGACCCTTAAAAAACGCGCGCAGTCAACCCATCCCCCCCATGTTTGAATCTGGACCATTGGATTTACATACTTCTCATTTAATTCATTTTTATTGCATTTCTTTCATATAATTTTTAAAAATAGCAAAACACTTCCAAAAAATATCATTTTTTGCATTAAAAAAGTGTTTTTAAAATATTTAAATGTTTTATTTAATTAATTAATTGATTTTAATTAAGTAAATATGCATTTAGGTTTATAAAAATCACCAAAACATTCATGAAGCATTGTTAAACATTTATAAACATTTTCAAACTCAGCATACAAATTTATTTTTAGGTTTGATCACATTTTCACAATTTTCTTTGAATTAGGGTTCTTAAATTTCACATTATTTAACCCTAAATTGAAAATTCATTTCTTCCTAACCATGGTGAGTTTGAACTTGATTATTTTTGCATTGTTTTTCATATTGCATATAGTTTCTAGGTTATTTATCTCATTTTTTTGCATTTCATTTTCAATTTGATTTGCATTTTCCCTTTAGAATCACCCAAAAATCCTAGTTAACTTAGAAATTTCATAACTCTCACTAGGTTAAGCTTCTGACCTTATCCTTTGGGGTGTGATCTCATATCTGATTAGGGTTTGTTTGAGTTCAATTTCAATTTTTTTATCATGATGAATGCTTCTGTTTTGGTCATATGCATCTCATGTTACCTTAAAACCCTAATTTTGCATCTGCGTTTGCATTCTTCTTTGCATATCATGAACTTATTAACTTGTCATGCCATTCCATTCTTTTGTATGTCATTTTAGACATCTTAGGACATGTTTGAAACATTGCTTGATCATTGTTTCATCATTTTGGCATGCTTGTTATTCATTTTGTTTCATGAACATCCATGTTTTTTCATGCTTCTAAACATGCTTCCATTACATCTCATCCTTGTATGATCATTCATATGCATCTTGTAGGATTTTGCATCATCTCATAAGATATTTGCGTTGTATAATCACTTCTGGTTGTGGACTTTGCATCCTTATTCATCTCACTTCTTTTTGCTTTATGTCTTATGCATCCATACTAACATTTCAGGGGCTTATGGTAAGTTAATTGGGATGTGGATTTGCCTTCACATCCCACCTCTTCTCATATTCTCATTTGCATATTTATTTGTATTTGAAGTGAACTTGTTTCACTTGTTCTCTCTCATTCTTACTTTCTTTCTTTTAAGTTACTTATCTTCTTCAGGAAGTAAGTAACTTATTCTTTCTCTCCTTCTCTTTTCATCTGCTTCTTCTTCCTTGGTGGCCTTGAAGACCTTTTCTCCTAATCCTCACAAACCATGGGATATCCAAGCATGATAATTTTACCTTTGAGTCTCCTAGAGTCTCTTTTCTCATCTTATAATCAGAGATTAAACACTTAAAGTTTTAGGACTTTGAATTAGGGTTATGCCTGCATCCTTATCTTAGGATGGAGTGTATAACTTTAATCCTTAGTGTTAAACCTTTAATTGGTTTACATATCTTAATCAAAACACATTAATAATCTCTAAGAATTTATCTTGTAACTTGGGCCTTACATTAGGGTTCTATTTCTTCCTTATGGTTAAGAGGGACTAACCCTAGTGTTTAATGGACAAGTCCCCCTCAAGTTGTCTTAAAAACCATAAAATACACTTCTTAATCTCACCCTTTAATTAAAATACACTTAATTAAGGCTTGTTATATAATGAATTTAATCCCTAACCATGGATTAAGTTGAGGTATCTTCCTCAGCTTTTGTGTTCTCATCCATCATCCTTCTCTTAGGATTGTGTAATGAGTTCACTAATCCTTGATTGGAGATTAAACTCATTACTTAACACTAAACAAAAACCCAAAAACACATTAATAATCACAAGTAGTTTAATGATCTTAATACTTCATCATTAAGGTAATTAAGTTGAGATGCTTATCTAACACTTAAGTAGACTCATTGTCCCTAATCAGGGAGGATATAATGAGTTTACAACCCTAATAGGCTTAAGCTCATTATCTTACGCAAAACACCAAAAACAATAAAAAAACTGAAACCTCAAAAACAAACAATAAACGTCTCATTCACAAACGAGAACTTGCTTCTTCCGTCTAATGCAAGACAGTTAGCACTCAAGCCAGACAAGTCACACACTTGAGCATAGACAAGCAAGAAGTTCACAGTCATTTTATTTTCAGTCTCTTTGAGTCGAACTACGGTGTTATGAATTCCTCATTGCACGAGAGGATACGTAGGCATAATTTAACAGGTATCGAACAAAAGTCTCTTTGTCTTCCCCCTCTTTCAGCTTTCATTTCTAAGCCTCATTCCTTTAGCATCTCACTCTCCTTTTGCACTGACACACATTCTTTTCTCCGTAGCTTTTTTATGCACAGTTTAGCACGTATATATTCCCCTTTTAAACACAATCAGGTAAGCGTGGATCCCGTCGCGTACGACGGACGATCTGGGTGCTAATACCTTCCCAGGTCGTAACCAACCCGCTTTCTCAGTTTCTCTAGTTCGCAACTGTCTTATCCATACCCTTCCAGGTCTATGCAGCATTGCCTTTCCTTCGAGATAAAAATACCTAGTTGGAGACTTTATTCAACCTCAACCTCCAACTACGCCAACGGTTCGCGTATTCACTGGGATGAAAATCCGGGGAGCGACAGTCTTCCCAGTAAATTATAAGGGTTACTGCTGCAGAGTAATTATTATTTCCTGTTTAAGCATGCATCAAGTCCTGCATCTTGCCCAAGGTGTCAGGAATCATTTTTTAATAGGGTCATATAAGTATTTTGTGCAAACGAATGATTAATGAACAATGGACATCTTTTGCAAACAATCTTTTTCGCTCACTGTCTTTCATTTTTGTTATTTTCGCATAAAACAATAAATGGCAATGTTTTTTTCAATAATAACTCCATTCACTTTTTTTAAATAAGATAAAATCAATCACTAAAATGAACAAATCTCAACCCTTGCAGAGATAGCCTTCCAGATTGCACCGACAACGACACTGTTATGACCTTGTATGACTTCGACAATCCGATTAATCAAGCAGATGAAGAGGTTGATAAAGACTATGATTTTCCTGAAGAGTTAGCCAGGTTATTGAGACAAGAGGAAAAAGTTATTCCTCCTCGTCAGGAGGAGGTTGAGACTGTCAATCTTGGTACCGAGGAAGATGTAAAAGAGGTGAAGATTGGGGCCAACCTGCAAGCTCCAGTGCACAGGCTGCCATTGAAAGAAGATTGCCCGCCGGTTAAGAAGAAGTTACGCCGTACTCGTCCAGACATGGCCATGAAAATCAAAGAGGAAGTACAAAAGCAGTGGAACGCCAGTTTTCTCGCTGTAACTAGTTACCCACCGTGGGTTGCTAACATTGTACCCGTACCTAAGAAGGATGACAAGGTGCGTATGTGTGTGGATTACTGGGATCTGAACAGAGCTAGCCCGAAAGATGATTTCCCATTACCTAACATTGATGTATTGGTGGATAACACAGCTCAGTTCTTGATATTTTCTTTCATGGACGGATTTTCTGGATACAATCACACCTTGGGGCATGTTTTGTTACAAGGTAATGTCGTTTGGTCTGAAGAACGCCGGTACAACATATCAACGGGCCATGGTAACATTATTCCACGACATGATCCATAAAGAAATAAAGTGCTATAAGGATGATATGATTGCCAAGTCCCTTACAAAAGAAGATCATTTGGTGAATTTGCTAAAACTGTTCAAGCGTCTAAGGAAGTATCAACTGAGATTAAACCCCAACAAATGCACATTCGGGGTACGTTCTGGTAAGCTGCTGGGTTTTATTGTAAGTGAAAAAGGAATTGAGGTTGATCCCGGCAAAGTCAAAGCAATTCAGGAAATGCCTGTTGTAACACGGTGGGAGAACTGACTTCTTATAAATGTTGCGGATAGCAAGAGTCGCCACCGACTTTTATTTTATCCAAAAGTAAAGGACATAAAAGAATAGGAAAGACCTATTTTAAAAGACTTTAGTTCGGGGGGTAGGTTATACAAAGGGAAGGTATTAGCACCCTTTATATCCATGGTTATCCATGGGCTCTTAGTTATTTAGCTCACTTTGTTTGTTTGCAAGAGTGTAGTGTGTGATTAGAAAAATTCTAAGTACTTTGTAATGATCCTCGTATGGATGCATACAAAGCCTTGTTTTTTTGAAAATTGTTTGAAAAGTGGGGTGTAAAGAGTATTTTGAAATATGAGCAAGAAACTTAAGAGAAACATACCATATATTAAGTCTTTCATGTTCTTATATTCTTTCAATGGTAAGACTATCCCTATTATTAAGGAATAGGTAGTCATTACCTTGGATGTATTAAGGGACATGTGTAGGGTCATATGGATATAGGCAACTGTAGGGTGTCTTTAGCAATTCGTAGGGACTTATCATCTTTTATTCGAAGGGAGAAGATCATTTATCGTAGGCAACCTCGAAGGGACTTGATCTTTAAAACTATAGGGACTTGATGATATTTATGAAGGGACTTGCTTAAGACACCATACTTGACCTTTTGAATTAGGCAACTGAGAGGCAACCCTAGGAAGTGCAAGATGGCGATCTTAGATCGACTTACGTGTGTGCGTGTTCATTTTCAAGTATTTATCTTTTTTAAAGTAATTTTCTAAGTTGATTTTAATCACAAACATGTTATACACACCCTAAATTACTAACCATACAATAAATATATTTACAATAAAAATAAATACGAGAAAATAAACCTACAAATATTACAAGGCTTTGGGACAATTACAATATAATCGAGAAATAATAATAATGATAAATAGAATAATAATAATAAATAAGCAATAATTAAATATTAGTAATAATAAATTAAGAATAAAGGTTAGAGTATAAAATAAAAGAAATAAGAATTTTAGCAAGAAAAATTAATGTTAGAAAAGTTTTTTAGAAATTAATTAGAAGAATAAGATTAATAATAATAAACAAATAATAAACTATTTACATATTAAAAATAATGATTAATGATTTAATTAAGGTTTAGAAAAAATTAGGTTAAATATTAGGGTTAATAAAATTAGGGTTAAGAAAAACTTGGGTTAAGAAAAACTAGGGTTAAGAAAATTAGGGTTAATTAAATTAGGGTTTTGATTATAATTAAAATATATTATTAATCTATTTACAAAAAAATATAATAATTATATATATAAATATTTTATAAGATAAATACAAACAATTTAAATTTAAGAAAATAAATTATGATTTTTGAAAATATAAAGTTTTTTATAAGAAAATATTATAATATTTATTTAGAAATTATTTTTATTAAGAAATTAAATGAATTGAATAATATAAACAAATAAAATACAAATAAAATGAAGAAAAAGAAAAATACCTGGGGCTGTGATTCGAACCCACGCCCTAGGCTTTCCACCCTTTGGTCCAACATCACCACCACTAGGCCAGCTGCGCTTGGTGAACATGTAATGAATACTGATTATTTTATTTTAAACCTGCAAAAACAAATAAAATACAAAAACAAAATGGCCTGCGGCCAGATTCGAACCCAGGACCATTGCAATAATACACAAACACTCTAACCAACTGAGCCACATGGGGCACGTGCAACAAATAACCAACACTAGTCATTATAAAATAAAACATGTTTTCAAAATTGAGTTTCCGCGCCAAGTTCATCATCTTTTTCCTCAGGATTCGCAGGTTTTCCTGCGAATTTACCTAGGAGTTTTCTTGCGAATTCTCTTGCGTTTTTGAACCTGCGAAATTCAAACACCATTCAACTAGTACAATTTCATCAAATCAATTATACCAATGAGTTCCTTATGACTCATACGATTCAACTATGTCCTTAGAATTTATTTATATTTGGTATTTCAGGAACCCCCAATTTGAAACATGAAACCCTAACAATGGCAGTTCGTGTTTTAGGCTATGGTTCTTCAAGAAACTGTCCTGAAAGCATCTCTAGATCATGACTAACACAAATCAAACAACAAAATCAGTTTATATTAGCTAGATATATGAAATCGAAAAACAATATATTGAAGAACAAAAACAATTCGGTTTATGCAATATGTCATGATTTGGATGCTGCAAACGATTCAAATAGGTTCAGTGATCATCTAGGAATGTATTGCAACCTTCAAAACCTCTTGATATGGCCTCTAGGTCGAAAACAGAATCTCACTTTTTGGATGAAAATTTGAAGTTTGAAGAGTGTTCTTGGAGGCAGGATTTCGTGTCCTTGTTATTGTCTTGAGTTTGTGTATTTGTATGGAAGAGAATTAGGTCAAAATATCATGGATTTTTTGGCTTTGTAGTAGTTACTTGATCATGAAGATTCACACTTTCAAATATTGAAAAATATCTCATCAAACCTTTCTAATTTAGGCTATCACGATTTTACATGATTTCAATCAACTTTAAATGATTTTTAAGATCTTCTAGAAGAAGAATCATGTCCAAATATTGATTTTTATATTTTATTTAGATTTAATTTGACTTTTAATGGATAAAATCAAAATAAATAATAAATAAATAATAAAAAAAATAGAACTTGGTTGGTTTGGGTCGTGCTTGAGGTCTTTGTATGGATTGGATCACAACATTGCAAGCCTATTTGGAGAATTTGGTTTTAAGGCCCTATTTGCTTCATAAACCTCCCAAAATATCCCAACTTTGCAAAGGCATATCTCCATCAATTTTAAGGATATGAGGGTGTTCTTAGACATTTTAGAAATCTTAGAGAGTCCTCTAAGCAACCTCATTGGTCTCATGTCCATATCTTTTACCATTTTCAAGTTATGCCCTTTGGAAGATGTTGACTTTTTGTTGACTTTTGAAATGACCTATAATGTCTTAGCTCATACCTTCCAAATGAAGCATTTTTAGGCTTGGCTTGTGATACATAAAGTTGTAGAGAATTCAATTTCCTTCAAAATGAGCTTTGGATGGGAAATTTTTGATGAAGCATGTAAAAGTTATGGTTGGTCAAAGTTCAGTTGACTTTTCTTGTGAAAACCCTAATTTAGAAACTCCTGATTCTTGATGATCTAAAATCTCCTTGATGAATAATGATCAACCCTTGATAAAATGATGAATTTTACTTCATAAACTTGATGTTGGCCAAAAATCATGAAGTTTGACTTTGGTTTGACCACAGTTGACCTCAGTTTGACTTTTTAAATCTCTTTGACTGATTTTTGCATATCTGATCATCTGACTGAGCAAACATTTTGGGAAAGCCTTGAAACTTGACATAGGGATTCTTGAACACATGTAGGATGGTATGAAGTTCACTTGAGGCCTTGGAAATCCATTTATCCTGATGAAACTCAAAACCCTAGTTTAGGATGCATTGCTTAGGAGGATGCTTTGTCTGAGGGAATTGTCAAACTTTCTGACTAATTGTGAACCTTGTGAACCTTGTGAGCCTCTTAGGATAACTTGTGAACCTTGTGAACCTCTTAGGATACCTTGATACACAATACCTTGACTAGGGGAGGGCAAATTTTGGGGTGCAACAGCTGCCCCTGTTCAATTTTCTGAAACCCGAGGAGTTAGATTGGCCTGTGTGCCATTCGTGACTTGGAAGGTTGAAGGGGATTGAACACAAAAGCCCAAAAATTTTCTCTCGCCGGTGCATAAGGTAATACTGCTGATTAGTTGTATATGCTGGAGTGGGCTTAAAGATGCCACTCAGAGGAACTGGAGATGGGCTTATAGATGCCATCCTTAATATCAGAAGGTGGTGGTATCTTTATGTTGTCACTGGATATCAGTACTAGGTCTTCGTATAGGCCGTCTCTGAATTATTTCTGTAACATGGTTTGAGTTGAATTCCAGCAATAGATCTTCATATAGACCATCTCTGCATTATCTCTGGGGGAAAAGAATATCATTCATTAGGTGTCAGTACTTAGATCTTCGTATAGATCGGCTCTGAACCATCTTTAGGAACATACTTTAATTTATGCATCAGAATCAAATCTTCGTGGCGATCGTTTCTGAATTGCTTTTGACAATATCTTGGGCTAAGTACAAGATCTTCGTATCGATCATTTATGTACCATCCCACATATAAACTGTTGCATAGAGAATTAGAAATAAATCTTCGTAGCGATTATCTCTTCTGGAAACTATCCTGAATTAGGTAATAGATCTTCGTATAGACCATTTATATATCTTCCCAAGGATAAAAGAATATCAGGATTAAATCTTCGTGGCAATTATCCCTGAACTTTTTCTGAAAGAATCTCTTGGATTAAGTGCTAGATCTTCGTATAGATCATTTACACACTATCCCAAAGATAGTTGACCATCGGAAATAAATCTTCGTAACGATTATCTCCTCTGGAAATATCCTAGATTAAGCATTAGATCTTTGTATAGATCATTTACGTACCCTTCCGAGGAGAACTTGAGCATTGATTATCAGAAATGAATCTTCGTAGCGATTATCCCTGAATTAAGTATCAGTACTAGATCTTCGTATAGATCGTCTCTGAACTGTTTTGAGTTGTTGATAGTGTTTATCTGCCTGCAACTATCCTGAAAAGAAAAGGTTAGTTTATGCAATATGCATGTATGGCATGATGCTCTTAAGTAAATGTTTTATGCATTATAGATGTGTATGCTATGATATGATGTAAATGATGTATGTATGAATCATGTAGCCTGAAGTGTTTGGGTATCTCTGAATAACAACTGCTGGCTAGGGAAAATAAATCCCGGTTCGTTGCTGAGGAATATAAGGACTTCGTTCCCGTCTTGTTTGATAGTATGGTACTCAGAACCTCCCGTCTTCGTTCGTCGTACTTCTTATTGAAGGAATAAGTTCCTGAGTATCCTGAGTGAGGATAAAAGAGATGGACATAAATCTGAGGGGAGATATTACTTGAAGTATCTGAAAAGATTACTCTGTGGGGATGAACCGGCGAAGCTTCGTTGAATTCCTACCATTGTTCGTCTTTAGTAAATACTATTACTGCATTTTATGCATTTCTGGTAAACATCAATCATATTCAAAAGAATACATACATTCAAACACAACCAATGGACGTTTTCGTTTAAGTAAACAAGGTAAGAGTAAGATTGAATTCTAAGACGAGACTTTATTTATTTAGAAAGTGGCCTATATACAGGCAAGTTTGTACAAGGAGACAAAAATCCTAGTAAGAGGAATTTGTCATAAAAGTTTTGCAAAACAAAGAAAAGCAGCAATGTGAAAAATAATCCTATTGAGTTCCAATTCTACTATTGCCATTATCTTCAAGTATCTCATCCTTTGCTGTCGAGATAGAAATGACTGGATTGAGCTTTATCTGTTTGAACTTGATTTAGGTAGCACCAATAGTTGTAGTTACATGGGTGATCCAATGAGACATAGTCATACACTTTAATCCCTAACTTTTTCCTGGATTGCCCTTTCAGGTTTTCAATCCACCGGGATACCCTTTTTTGCCCAAGCCGCCTTTTCAGGTTTTCGACTTGCCGGGTGTACATTTTTTATATATATCCCTAATTTTTGCCCGAACCTTTTTGGTTCGCCGGGATGCCCTTATTTTTGCCTAGGCCAGTCAACCTAGCAGGTCTCTTTTTATGCGTAGTATTTTTTAACTATATCTGCGTTCACGGGCTGTGGGAAATCTTCATCATCCATAGTAGTAAGCATCATGGCACCTCCTGAGAATACCCTCTTGACTACAAATGGTCCTTCATATGTAGGAGTCCACTTGCCCCTAGGGATCAGCCTGTGGTAATATGATACGCTTGATTACCAAGTCACCAACCTGATATACCTTTTTCTTAACCTTCTTATTAAAAGCTTTGATCATCCGTTTCTGGTACATCTAACCGTGACAAACAGCTGCCAGCCTTTTCTCATCAATCAAATTTATCTGGTCAAGTCGAGTCTGAATCCACTCATCTTCATCCAAGCCTGCATCCTTCATGATTCTTAAGGAGGGGATCTGAACTTCAATGGGTAGAACTGCTTCCATACCATAGACTAAGGAGAATGGGGTTGCCCCTGTTGAAGTACGTATTGTAGTACGATAACCATGAAGAGCAAATGGTAACATCTCATGCCAATCATATCAATGCCCCACATGGAAAAAGGCCAAGGAGCAGTCAACACATTCAATGGAGCTGGAGGTATATGCACCTTATCAGCATAAATCTGACATTTGTGACATGTTTTGGAATGTTGATAGCAGTCAGCTTCCATGGTAGACCAATAGTAACCTGCTCTCAATATCTTCTTTGCCATGGTATGACCACTAGAATGAGTGCCAAAAATCCCATCATGCATGTCTTCCATAATCTCTGTTGCCTCCTTCTTATCCACACAACGAAGCAAAGTCGAATCATGATTGCGCTTGTACAAAACTACATTACTCAAGAAGAACTTAGCAGAGAACCTCCTCAAAAACTTCTTATCTTTGACAGATGCCCCTTCAGGGAACTCCTGAGCTTCAAGATATCTTTTCACTTCATAGAACCAAGGCTTTCCTTCTACTCCTTTAGTATCAACCTCATTGCAGTATGCAGGCTTCTCAAATCTGTCAATAGTGATCTTGGGAGCTTCATCATCCCAGCTAATCTCAAACATAGATGCCATGGTGGCTAATGCGTCTGCCAACTGATTCTCTCCTCGTGGAATATGTCCAAAGGTAATCTCTTCAAAATATGGGATCAAGGACAACACATGCTCTCTATAAGGAATGCGATTTTCATGCTTGGTATCCCAATCTCCTTTAATCTGACTAACTACCAGGGCTGAATCTCCATATACGTCCAGGAACTGAATCTTCATCTCAATGGCAGCTTTGATACCCATGATACATGCCTCATACTCAGCCATGTTATTGGTACAATAAAAACACAGTCTTGCCGTAACCGGGGTATGACAACCTTCAGGGGAAATGATCACAACACCAACACCATTACCTAGTGCATTAGAAGCTCCATCAAAAACCATAGTCCATCAGGATCCTTGTTCAGGTCCGTCATATTGTCCAGGTTCTTTGGTAATAATCATAATTTCTTCATCAGGGAACTCAAAACTCATTGACTGATAATCATCCACTGCTTGGTGATCCAAATGATCAGCTACCACACTTCCCTTAATGGCCTTTTGAGTGGTGTACTGTATATCATATTCTGTTAAAATCATTTGCCATCTCGCTATTCATCCGGAGAGAGCAGGTTTCTCGAATATGTACTTGATTGGATCCATCTTTGAAATTAACAAGGTAGTATGAGTCAACATATACTGTCTTAGTCGGCGAGCAGCCCATGCCAAAGCACAACAAGTTTTCTCGAGCAGTGAGTATCTTGTTTCACAGTCGGTAAACTTTTTGCTAAGGTAGTATATTGCCTGCTCTTTTCGACCAGACTCGTCATGTTGCCCCAACACACACCCCATTTAATTGTCTAACACTGTTAAGTACATGATCAAGGGTCTTCCATCAACTGGTGGCATCAAGATTGGAGGTTCTAGAAGATATCTCTTGATTTCATCAAAGGCTATCTGGCACTCGTCATTCCACTCCATTACCTGATCTTTCTTCAACAACTTGCAGATTGGCTCACAGGTAGCAGTTAGCTGGGAAATAAACCTTGTAATGTAATTCAGTCGTCCCAAGAAACCTCTAACTTCCTTTTCAGTACGGGGAGCAGGCATCTCTTGTATAGCTTTTACTTTTGCAGGATCCACTTCAATACCTTTTCCAATGACAATAAAACCCAAGAGTTTACCAGACCTAACTCCAAAAGTACACTTGTTTGGATTCAATCTTAACTTGTATTTTTTCAACCTTTTAAACAACTTATGCTGGTGATCGAGGTGTTGTTCCTCATTCTGGGACCTGGCTATCATATCATCCACATATACCTCTATCTCATGATGAATCATATCGTGAAACAAATCCACCATAGCACGCTGATATGTTGCCCCGACATTCTTCAAACCAAATGGCATCACCTTATAACAAAAAGTGCCCCACTGTGTAACAAATGTAGTCTTCTCCATATCTTCAGATGCCATCTTGATTTGATTGTAACCAGAGAAACCATCCATGAAAGAGAATACCTTATGCTGAGCAGTGTTGTCTACCAAAACATCAATATGTGGAAGTGGAAAGTCATCTTTAGGGCTGGCCTTATTCAAATCCCTGTAATCCACATACATGCGCACCTTACCATCCTTCTTAGGTACTGGTACCACATTTGCAACCCATTGAGGATAAGAAGTCATAGCTAAGAATCCTGCATCAAACTGTTTCATCACCTCTGCTTTAATCTTTTATGACATTTCAGGACACATGCGACGAACTTTCAGCTTCTTTGGACGACAATCTTCTTTTAACGGTAAATGGTGAACCACAATGTCTGTATCCAACCATGGCATATCTTCATAAGACCAAGCAAAGATCTCCACATAATCACGTAACATCTGGATCAATCTGTTCTTAACACCATCCTCTAATTCAGCCCCTATCTTGACTTCTTTCTTGTTTTCTTCCGTTCCCAGATTCACAACTTCGATTGGCTCTTCATGTGGTTGTATAGCTTTCTCTTCTTGTTGTAACAACCTGGCAAGCTCTACAGGTACTTCACAATCTTCCTCCTTTCCATATTCAACTTGATAGATCGGATTCTCGAAATTATAATTGGCAATAGTAGAACTGTTATCAGCAGGATCCAGAGTGGATGAGGATCTGCATTTTAGTGATGTGGGTGTGTGTAAGAACACATAGCTGATAAAACAGAAATATAAAAAAAAGACAAGGAGCACAATATTTACGAAAACAAAAAGTCCATTGATTTTATTGAATGAAGTATGCAAATGAGACGACATCCCGAAAAAGCATACCATTGTGCCCCGGGCAAGACACAAGGCTTAAAAGTTTAATTGTTTGAAATTACAAACTTAAAAATAAAAACACAGTAATAGTATTTACTCCTGACTAAAGGAGATAGGAATAACGTCTTCAGTCTTCCAATTGTTGAGCCCATCACCCATGGTAGGAAAGATCCAATCATCCAGGTTGTGGTCTTCATTACAGTCACCCACATCATTGATTTGATCTCTTATGACCCATTGATTGGTGATACAAACAGCACGGGCACGACGAACAACCCTCTGAGATTCTGCAGTGAAACCCAAACCAAACTTGTCAGACTTGTAAGGGATGTTGGGAAGCTGACCCCAAATAGAAGAACCACCTTTTGCAACCACAGCTTTAGCATCTTTGAGGGAGGCCATTGCAGGAGGTATTCTAGTAACCATATGAACTCTTTCAGAAGCAGGGACAGACTGAGGAATAGGAGCAGAGCAAGGAACAACTTCAAATGTTTGACATGGAGTTTCAACCATTTCACCCTCCATTTCTACATATTTGAAAGTATTCACATGGCTCACCATGTACTCTTCTTCACCATAGACAGTAACAATTTTGTTCTTCACCAGATATTTCAATTTCTGATGCAAGGTGGACGTCACAGCACCTGCCCCATGAATCCAGGGGCGTCCAAGCAAACAAGAATACGCAGGACGAATATCCATCACATAGAAAGTAGAGTTGAAGACTTGAGAGCCTACTTTGATTGGAAGGTCTACCTCTCCATGTACCACTCTTCTTGAACCATCAAATGCCCTTACCACCACATCACTTGGTCTTAACACAACATCTTCAGGACTGAGCTTGTCCAGAACCTCTTTAGGGAGCACATTTAATGAAGAACCATTGTCCACCAATACATGCGAAAAAGTAGTTCCCCTACATTCAATGGAGATATGCATAGCTCTATTATGATTCCTCTTGGCAGGAGTCAGATCAGCATCAGAAAAACCCAAACCATTATCACTAGTCAGATGTGCAACACAATTCTCAAATTGATCCACATTAATCTCATTTGGCACATGAGCAGTCTTTAATAATTTGATTAAGGCTTTAGCATGAGCCTCAGAACACAGCAGCAACGATAACATGGAGATTTTGGAGGGAGTATGCCCCAGCTGGTCAACAATATCATAATCACTCTTGCGAATGATCTTCAATACTTCTTCCATCTGTTTAGAAAGATTTTCAGCTGCCGGTGCCTCAGTTTGCACAGGTTCAATCACAGGACCCTTGCCCCAGGCCTCAGTACTTGGCCCAGCAGTGGAGGTAGTAGTTGGAGTAACTGCACTTTTGGAGGTAGCTTGAGGGGAGAAAACTCTTCCACTTCTAGTAATCTTACTAGATCCAGCAATTTTGTCAATATCAAGACCAACATCAGTAACAGGTGCATCAGCCAGAGGTTCTTGCTTGACACCACGGATGTAAACATCAGAACCATAATTCCAAGGTATAGCTTTATCAGAAGTATAAGGAACAAGGCCAGGAGTGGTAATGATCATGGGAGCCATTCTAACTTCAGCAACAGTCTTCACAAGGCCTTCAGTAGTAATCCTGACAAGACCTTTAGAAGTGATCCTGACAGGGCCTTTGGAGGTAATCTTCACTGGCACTTTATCAACCATAGCTACATCTTCAAGCTTCGTACTTCGAGTCAGATGTTCACACATACTTTCAACAGAAGGTGTCCTCTCAAAAAATATAGTGTAATTGTCCATGAGGCATTGAATACCATCTTTCAACTTCCAGCAGCTATCAGGTTTATAGGTACAGTAAAAATAGTCTTCATTGCAACCTGGAAAGAATCCAGCCCGCACCAGCTTCTTCTTGATAAGGGATAGAGGAGTAGCTACATCTGCTACTGTGGAAACATAGGTAACCTCATCAACAACATTAATAGTCTTCTCATGATTGGGCATAGGAGAAATGATCACATTTGGGGTCCCAGGAGGGTCAAATTCAATTTCTCCAGCTTCAATCATGTCTTGAATCTTGTTTTTCAACACCCAACAGTTGTTGGTGTCATGTCCCGGACTATTAGAATGATATGCACATCTCGCATTAGGATTGTATCGAGGAGAGGATGTATTAGGATTCTGAGGAGGATCCCTCAAAGTAATTAGTTCCCCTTTCAACATGTGTTGCAAGGCTTGGGCCAGTAACATGTTGATCTTGGTGAACTGTCTTCTAGGCTTATGTTGATTGTTTTGTTGTTGCTCTGGTGCTGCAGGGGCAGGGTTGGAGATGTGAACTGCTCCCACAGATTGGTGACTCCTGTTACGACTATGTTGACCATACACAACATTAGACTCCTTCTTTCCACTAGGGGGCTTCTTAGCAGTGCTTGGTGAAGAGGCACCTACTTGTATCTTACCACTTCTTATACCGCTTTCCACATGTTCTCCAGTCATTATCAGCTCGGTGAAACCAGATGATGAGCTTCTAATGAGGTGACTATAGAAAGGACCATTCAACGTACTCATAAACATATCCACCAGCTCCCTATCAGTCAGAGGAGGTTGAACTCTGCCAGCCAGATCTCTCCATTTTTGGGCATACTCCTTGAAACTCTCCTTAGCACCCATAGACATGCTTTGGAGCTGCATGCGAGTTGGTGCTAAATCAGCATTATATTGGTATTTACTATAGAAGGCCTCATCAAGATCATTCCAATCACGAATATTAACACTTTCAAGTTGAAAGTACCATTCCAATTAAGCTCCAGATAAGTTCTCTTGGAAGAAATGAATCCACAACTTCTTGTCAGCAGTATGTGGCTGAATCCTCCGGACATAAAATCTCAGGTGCAGCTTAGGACATGAGACACCATCATACACCACAAAAACAGGAACCTTGAAGCCAATAGGTATAACCACTCCAGAAACTAAACTCAGATCTTCAAAATCAAGCCCAAAAGATTTTTGTAGTTCCATAGCATTCATTCTATCTTCCAACATCTTGTATTTCTCCTCACTAGCAGGATCATGATAATAATTTGCCTCATAATCAGAATCTCCCACAGTATCATGGAGACTACCTCCCTCTTTCTCAGAATTCTCAGACTCAGAATCCTCAACCTCTTCCTTTGTCTTGATAGGACCTCTGAATCTTCTTCCCTTGGACAAATTCAGGATCAACTCTTGGAATTGTGCATTATGAGCCTGGAGATCCTTGACAGTTTGTTCAAGAGCCATTTCTTCTGAAATAAACAGCGAGAAGATAAGATACTTGTTCATATGAAACCTGTGATGCAATGATATGGTATGTAAATGCATATGCAATGTTTTTAAAGGACCGCAAAATTTAAATTTGTTTAAACAACCAGAAAGTAAACTTTTATTAGTAATCAATAAACTTGTTTGCCTCTTGGGCTTACAACAAAAATGAAATGAATACAAAGATGGGGTTTTAAGTCTCCCATGGACATTTCCTCTTTGTGTTGAGGTATGAGTTGAGATTCCGCTCCTCGTGAAGTTGTCTTGTCAGCTCCAGGATTCTTTCTTGACTAGCTTTGAAATGAGTCTCAAAAGTATCCCTTTGCTCCTTCAACTGGATCCAGGACCTCTGTAACTCTTCCATGTCAGTGGGAATGTCTGGATGAAGGATGGTATAAGGAGTATCTCCTTCAGCAACAGGCTCCATTGTAACTGGAAGGATAGCAGGATATGGCATCATAAGAGTCTGAGCACGTGCTCGTACCCATTTGAGATAAGGTTCCATAGGAATGGTGTACTTTGGTTCCATAGTCTTGCTATCAACCTTGTTCACTTTTCTCCAAGCTCGTATAAACCTTTGCCGGTAACCTTGCTGATCTTTGTCGTAATCGAACACAATACCCTGAATAAGCATGTCATGAGGACCATCACTCCGAGCATAACCAAACTGACGTAGAGCTAAAGAAGGGTTGTAAGTAATGCCCCCTCTTATGCCTAGAAGTGGCACATTAGGGAACTCCCCACAATGGTCAATGATAGTAACATTCTCCATAGATCGAGAGCACCAATGAATATCTGAATGAGAAAGTGACATAATCCTCTTAGACCACCTGAACCCTTGTTCATTCTTCATCACTGATCGAGGAAGGTGAGAAATAAACCACCTAGACAATAGAGGTATACAACACATCAGAGTTCCCCGTGTCTTCGTAGTATGGGTATGAAGAGAGTGTAAGACGTCTCCAAGTAATGTAGGCACTGGATTGCGAGTCAGAAATATGTTGATGGCGTGTGTCATACCCCAAATTTGTCCTACCCGTGCTATTTTTGTTTATTTAACTATATTAAATTTTTTTTAAAGAATTAGGTACCATTTTATTTTTCTGTCAGTTATTAAAAAATCCAAAAATTTGTCTTTTCTTTTCAAAATCGGGGTTTTGTGCAAGAAATAAGATTCAAGAGCTCGTTGTGTTGGGTAGAGGATTTTTTTTATTCTATCATCTTCTTATTTTTCATTAATCATTTCATTACAAAATTATACAAAATAAATTCAATTTATCTCTCCACTTTTCCTCTTAAAAAAGGATATGTCCATTTGTATTTCTTTTGTTATCCGTATTATCATTATCATTTTCTTTACTATTATCCATTTATTAGTATTATTAGCAAAATTTTGTTTTTATATTTTTATAAATCACCAATTCATAGGCCTATATTTTTTATTTTTTAAAAATCACTTTTTATTTTCAATATTATTATAACTATTATTATTCTTATTAATATTATTATCATTTTTTTTATTATTTATGGTTATTATTAACTCTCATTGGTGTTATTATAACTATTCTATCATTATTATTATTTTAGTTTTTATAAAGAATCAGTACTGTAAATTCTTTTTCTTTTCTTTCAATTTCATAATAGTAAAATCATAATGTCACTAAGGATCCCACTTTTTTTTAACGTTCCATTACCATCACAACCACTTCAGCAACTTTTCCTTGGCCCCACCACCTTTCCTATTTTCGTACAACCAATTCACCTACACACAATGATGCACCACAAAACCGTTTCACGCACATGATTTGTTATTTCACAACTCACAATAAGCATAATCCTTCAACCAATTCCCAATTCACATTCATTTTGTTTCACTATATAAGAAGTCAGCAACGGGAAGGAAAAGGGGAGACTTGAGAAAATCACAGCAAAAAATCTGAACCATATCCTTTTCAAATCGTGAATAAAAAAAACCTTGAGTCAAATAAACAAAACCTGGAAATCATTCTACAAAGGTTTAGAGACCTTAAGAAATTTCTAAAAAAAACAAATGTATACCAAGCTTTAGCAAAAAAACCCGCGAGGGCCACCGGAACACAAAACAAACCCAATCGCGAGCAACCGCAAAAACCTCCGCCGTTCACATACCAAGAACCTCCGCGAAAACCATCGCTCAACCAACATGAAACCATCTCAAAACTGAGACTCACCTTCATCCGAAAATCAAACCAACTCCAAACCGCCAGCGGCGCCACCACGCAACACCCCTTCCGTCAACCCTTAAACTTTCACTGAAAATATCCAAAACAGAACACCCTTCACCTTTTTTTTTAAACTTCAATATCTCAAACCTCAAAAACAGACAACACAAACATAGACAAGAACCGCAGAAACAAATCCAAAACGTATCAACCCCCATCCATCATCGCGAACCACGAAAAAACGCAGAAACCAGAACAACAATATACTTACTCTTTTTTTTTCTTCCCTGTAAAACCAGAAACAAATAGAGAACAACTTTGAAAACCATATTCATCAAAAGCCAAATCTGAGAGCAAACACCCAAACCAAAGAAAATCACTAAAGCGAGAGATGAGTGAGAGATGTGAGACGAAGTCAGAACCGAAAAGCCATCCATATCGCCAAGCCTCAAGTCACGAAATCACATAAACCTTGAAACATTGAACCGCGGCAAACTCACCACCATGAAAACTGACGCGACCAACCCTTTACTTTCCGCACCGCTCCAATCGCACTCCATCACACATCATCAAAACTACCGAAAACTCACTGTCAAAACCGCAAACCGCAGAAATCATCTCCTCCGAAACCAGATCGCATAACACAAACCTTTGAACTGCTGTTTCAAAACCAAAACGCGAAACATGTCTGTTTCCGCCGTGAGAGACCAAAGCGGCGAGCGACTGGGGTTTTTTCGCCGGAAATCCGCGGAGTTGTTGTTCGAGAGTGAGAGATTCGGAGCAAATTCCGCTGGGGGAAGCTGAACTGAAATCGCAATTGAGGGTGGCTCTTTTTCTTTCGAAATCTGCGGTGAGAGAGATGACCATTTGTGTCAGCGGCTGTTCCTTTTCGCAGGGGTAGGTTTTCTGCAAATTTCTGAATAGTGTTGATTGCTTTTGAAATCGTATGCCTCTACTGTGTGTTCATGTTTTGTTGATCTGAATACTTATTTATTTTATGTTTCTATAAAAAACCTTTGATGATTTTATTATTTATTTGTTTTATAAAAACCTTGATGATTTTATTATTGGGTCTTGGCTCAGCCCACAAGCTTGATTTTCACACCAAATTCTTCAAACAGCACACCCCTGGTTTATTTTATTTTTTTATTTTTATTATTTAAATTTTGTTGGTTATTTTGGGCTAGAGTCTACTTGTTTATTATTTGCACAAATCATAAATCCAGCGCTGCACCGTTCTTTTAAATTATTATTTCACCTTTATATTATTTATTAAGTTTTCTATATTTATTGATGACTTTTTTTTATTTCAGTTTTTTGCAAGAAAATATTTTTATATATTAAGAGGTTGTAATGAATTAATTGGTATTTATTCCATTTAGTAATCTTTTTTGGGCCAATGACATAACAAAAGGCCGTTTTTCGCCCGATTTCGTTAAATCGGTGATATTCGGTCAATATGAGGCCCTCCTTGTAATTAGTTTTTTTATTATTTATTTTTTATTATTTTGGAAAACAAACATGTAAATTAATGTAATTTATTTTATTATTTTTAATATTATTTGATTTATTTAATTATTTATTTTATTATTCTATTTATTTTTTGCAATTCATTTGTTTATTTATTTCCGCATTTCAAAAGTAATGTTTCGACTCCTTATAGAATGATTCCAATTTTGAATCGATTCTAAGGTAGTTCACGAACTAAATTTCGACGCATCCCAAAAAGGTCCAATGCCTTCGAATAGTTGTTCTCGATTAAAAGGTCCAACGCCTTCGAATAGTTGTTTCCGATTAAAAAGGCCGAACGCCTTCGAACCGTTCAAAACACTGCACACACGCTTCCTCTTGGGCAAACTACAACGAGACCTCTTTATTTCTCGCAATCCCCTGTATTTATTTTGTATCCCTCTCCCATTACTTTGTACGCACTTTATTTTCTGTATTTTATTTAATTTTGAATCCTTGGTCCAACACCAAGAGATCTCACTCGCACACTTGCACTTTATTTTTCAGTTATTCGTTTCGTTTATTAGGATCCACCTCTCCTTGCGAGCCGAGCGCATTGTGCCTCGCTAACAAACCACAAAAAAAAAAAAACTCCATTTTCATTTACCCTCTAAACCTCAAAAAACCAAAATGTTTCGATTAGATCCAAACCCTTGATCCAACGTCAAGCGGTCTTAGGAAATAAAACACTTTAATAAATGCGAGAAGATCTATACGCCACGAGCCTTAAGCGGTAGAAAGGAGGATAACGAGCTCTCGTTACTTGCTCCGATTATTTTCGACGCAAGATGCTCGTCTTATTGGACGAGATAAACTATCCATAGTCTTTAGTACTTTCCAACTCCTAAACCCTTTCATCGACGAAAGGTAATAAAATCAACAACCAATACCCTTAGTAGGCCGAACTACGAGGCTCTGACTTTCCCATTGCACACGGGAGTACGTAGGCACGAGGATCTCAATCCTTTCTGAGCACCTAGGATCAACTAACTTATAATTCAACTCATTTCCCTCTAGCAAGTAATTCGTTAAGCATAGACATCCTTTCGCGCGTGATAACTTAGATGGTTCCCATCGAGTACGATGGATGTAGGGGGTGCTAATACCTTCCCCCTGCATAACCGACTCCCGAACCCAGGCAATGGTTCCGACGACCTTGTCTTTATCCTTCTCTTCCCGGGTTGTATCTATATCTTCCCTTTCCCTCTTCGGGAATAAATAGAATTAGGTGGCGACTCTTCAGTCTGTCCAGCGCGCGGCTCCCGTCCTTTCGGATCGCGTGAGGTCGTATTTTTCGGGGTACGACAGCCGGCGACTCTGCTGGGGATTGGTTCATCCCTATGCAAGTCAAGCCTAGTCTAGGTTTTCGAGTTTTTTTGGATATTTGCTTTTATGCCTTGCTTGTTTATTTTTATCACTTTCTTTATCGCATTCCATCTTATATATCTTGTGGCTCCTTGGTACTATAACTTGGATCGATACTTTGCAAAAGGAACTTGAGGGAAAGGCTCTATACCCGGGCTTGCGAGTATAAACTTAAGTTAGCAAGGTTATGTAGTATGGGCTCCCGAGAGAACCACTCTCGTGGGTTGTCGATACGAAAACCTCACTTGGAGTAGATTCTAGTGAGAATACTGACAACCGTCAAGTCCTTGACGTGTGTGCTCAGTTGCTTTCATTAGGGTCATCAACTCTGAGGGCCTTTAGAACCTTTTAGTTAAAACATCGGTTGATGTTTGCGTAGTATTGGGCACCAGGGTTCTCCCTCGCGTGGCTCGATACGAAAACCTCACTTGGAATAGACTTACTCAATGGAGTTGATTGACTGTCAAGAATGTATGAAATTGACACGTGCATCAAACAGTTGAGAAAGTTCCATAACTCCAGGGCTTTGTTCAAACCTTGTGTCGATGATCGCTTAGTATAGGCTCTCGAGAAAATTTGCTCTCGTGGGTTGTCGATACGAAGATCTCACCCAAAATAGATTCATATGGCGGAGTCAATCAACCGTCATGCTTATGGCGCGTGTGATGAACAGCCATATGAATTGATAACTTTGGGGTCTCTAAACTTTAGAGTCTACCCAGTGAGTTCCTGATCAGAGTATCCTCCATCTATACCTTGGACTCGTGAGACCTTGATCTTGTGATCCTGGATTCTGACATTGCATATCATCCCATTTGCATCATTTATTCATCTTGCATTTCATTCCAAAGCCAAGAACTTATTTTCATGTTCCTCCATCTTCAGTAAATCAAGCTGGTTTCCCGATGCCCGTATCGTGCTCGACGCCCGTATCTAACTCGATCCAACACTAGAGGACTGATGGATCAGATTCGACAAGAACAAGCTTCTATAAGGGAAGAGATTGACTCAATCAAGAGCAAGATTGATCGTATTCATGAGGCCATGCAAGCCTTGGCCAGGACGGTTGTGTCTCATCAGCCTGTTCCTCCGATGCCTTTTCATCCATCTATTAAAGCTCTGCTTCCGCCTCCGATGGCTTATCGACCATGTCCTTATCCTCTGGGTGCAGCTGTGCAATATGCACCTAGACCATACCAGCAACCGACTTATCCACAAAGGCCTGGTCAACAACAACAACGCGCTCCTCAACAGCGTCCACCATATCAACAAAGGGGATATGATAGGCACATTGATCCCTTGCCTATGTCATACACCGAAATCTTTAATCAGCTAATGGCAAAAGGATCTCTTACTTTGAGAGATATGCCACCTCAGACTGGCAATGCCCGAAATTATGATGCCAATGCCCGCTGTGAGTATCACAAAGGCGCTCCAGGTCACACAATTGAGAATTGCCACGCCTTCAAGCACATGGTTCAGGATATGATCAACTCTAAGGATCTCACCTTTACTCAGAAGAATCTGAATGTCCAGAACAATCCTTTGTCGCCACAAGTGGCCCCTCAACGAATGCTTTTGAAGAGGTGGTTGAAGACCAAAGCTGAGTAGTCTCCAACTTTGAAGAAGCAAGTCAAATCAAGAGAAGTTCAATTCCTCAAATCAAGGCAGCCAGTGCCATTTATGATTTATGCATTCCTGTTGTTTTGTAATGTTTGTTTAAGTACTATTTGCTCTGAACATTGTTATCGTTTGTACTTGGTTATGTTAATGTTTTGTTTATGCATGTTTTGAATCAATTTATTCGCATTCGCTCATATTTATCATTTATCACAAAATCACAAAAAAATATTTCCCTCACTTCACTTTAGCAAATATTTGAGGGAGGATGATGAAAACAAAATACCCATAACTATTGCGGTATGCTTTCAGATAAAACCTCGTCAATGATGTACAGGCATTCTTTCAAATCCCCAAACACTGGAGATATAAGGAGTTAATCCCTAGCCAACCACTTCGAGCCTAGAAGTAGGAGCTTTCTTTCGGATACAACCCTTACATTTAACCCGGGGCAAGGTAGTCGTTCAGTTAACCTGGCTACACTTTCGAATCGCAAGATGAGACATCCCGTCAAAGGACCATCAACAAATGACTTGGCAGTCACAATATTCAAACACAAAAAAAGAAAAGAAAAGACACTAAGTTGAGCACCCAAAGGGAGACGTAGTCAAAAAATCAAAAGAGGAGCTCAAATCCTCAACAAAAGCAAAACAAATATCAGTGACCACCAAATCAAAAATCAAAGGGTCACCAACAAAATAAGATGACTGCCATTTTCAAAAGAACTTTAAAGCTTCATCTTCACTCTTGCAAAGTCAAAACAAATACATGTGTAGAGTTAACTGAACGTAGGACTGGAGAAAATTACGAAGAAGGGATGGGTACAAATCAAACTTTGAGCCTTATATCCTTTATTTCTCAAACCATTAACCAGACCACGTTACAACCCTCGAAAGTCCAAATTGAGGCGCGGTTTATTCTGAAAGCATGCTACCAACAAGGTTGCGTAAAATGACTCCCATATATTTGCTAAATCTTCAATATCGATTGCATATTATTCTTACTGCATCTTTCACGCACTTTCTAATCAGCACTTCGTTTGGACTAACGGTCCGTTCATCACACTATCACAGTCATTCAAATAAATTTACTTTTTTCAAAACTTACATGAACTTTACATTAACACTACCATTTGTGTATGAATAATTTAATTGCAATTTAGTGCTTGACATCAGTGCAATCCCAATAAGGGGCAATCAAAAGAGAAATTTGAACTTCATTGGTGCCAACATAAATTAAGACTGAAATTCTGGGATCAGGTACGTGATGTCGAACCAGATGTTTAAACACTTGAAAACTTAAACAAAACTTAAAGTGCTGGTAAATTAAATAACTCAGGAAATTGTTAACCCAGTTCAGTGTATCTCCACACTTACATTTGGGGGATACCAAGCCAGGAAGGAAATCCAATATAAGTAACATTAATTATGGAGTTAAACCAACCAGTTTAATCCTTCACTTAATATCTACCCAAGGCAATTTCTACCTAAGACTCAACTTAGATATGAGTACCTACTCACCCCCCCTCAATCACACAGTGATCTTTTACAATGATTAATAAAATTGAAGTCACACTTCAAACACAACAGCTTGATCTTACTTAAAAGTTTCAATCAAGACACAATTCACTTTTTGCTTAAAAGCTCATAAAGTGACAAACAATTAAAACCTGCTATAAAACACAAACACCCTTTACAGTCTTCTGAAATTCGCACTCTTTTCTGAGAGTTTCAGTTCCTTAAATAGATGCTTGGTTTGTGGGCTTTTTGCAAATTATCCAGACCTTGATAAATCCCACAGTCATCACCTTTAATTAGGGTTAGTTAGTTTGTTATCTCCTTGAATCAAGGTGAGTTAGTTATTCTGTTACACTGAAACCAGATAACTAAGCTCCCTACAGATGCGCCTTGGAGTGCTTATCTCTTTTCAATTAATTCCAGATAAACTCCCCTGAATTTACTCACTTTTGTTATGCATCATTTAAGTCAGATAGCAGGTTTGCGATGTCACAACATCTGGTGTGACATCCTGATGTCTTGAACTAAGTTCATTAACTTTTACTTTATTTGTCAATGTCACAACATCTGGTGTGACATCCTGAACTAAGTTCACTTATTCTTGTTTGTCAAAAATTCTGCCAATTCTTAACATCTACAAACTCCCCCTTTGGCTAATTTTTGGCTAACACAATCTTCTGGTTTTATCAGAGAGCAGCAAAGTTCTTTTATCAGAGAGCAGCAGAGTTCTTTTCTATTGAATCATGTGAGAGCTAATAATTTGCTCCCCCTTAAACATGTATGTATACTGCTATGACTTGTTCAACAGACTTTGATATACCAATGAGCATTCAAAAACAACTTAGTTCAGAAGACAGAAATTAACTTCAGCATTGTTCATTAAACAGGCAAACAACAGCAGACATTGTTCAATACACTTCTCCCCCTTGTTAGACAGAAATTTGGGGCCAAACATTACATAAGCAGAAAAAAACATTCAAAATTACAAAGCAAAACAGGCAATACATTTTCCACCACACACAGCTTCACTCAGATTCAACATACTCTGTATCTTCTTCATCCTCAGACTCAACATCAGATTCATCAACATCTCCAGCAACTTCCTCCAGCTCTAGTCTTTGAATTATGTTCTCCAGCTTTTTCTTCCTTTCATCCAGCTCTTTGCAAGTAGTCTTGAGCTCTGCAATCAAGGTTGCCTTTGATATGGGAGTCTTAACAGCAGATGGCCCAGCAGATGTCCCACTTGGAGCTTCAACATCTGCAGCATGATGGCTCAGAAATAGTTTGTAGTGAAAGGACAGTGGACTCTCTCTTGCAGATAGAATCCTTGTCAGTAAGGATGCCTGGATATTGGTTGAGAATGATTCCACAGAGCAGAGAGGGAAAAGCTATTGGAAGCTTGATTGCTGATGTTCCTGCATGCTTTAGTGTTTGATCAAAGATATAAGCCCCATAGTCCAACTTGGTTTGGGTGCCTACAACACAGATAAACCTTCCCAGCCTAGTAGCTATAGAAGAGGTGTGGTTGGTGGGGACCCAGTTGACTGTTCCAATCCTGTGCAGCATAACATACTTCCTTGTTAGCAAGCTGACAAAAAGTTTGCCTTTGACTGGTGTAACACGGTGGGAGAACTGACTTTAGTTATGTTGCGGATAGCAAGAGTCGCCACCGACTTTTATTTTATCCAAAGGAAAGGCATAAAAGAACAGGAAAGACCTTTTAAAAGATTTTTGGGTCCGGGGGGTAGGTTATGTAAAGGGAAGGTATTAGCACCCTTTACATCCATGGTTATCCATGGGCTCTTAGTTACTTAGCTCACTTTAAAATGTTTTGAAATGTGAAGTGTGTGAATAAAAATTTTCTTAAGTATTTTATAATGATCCATGTACGGATGCGTATAAAACCTTTGTTTTGAAATTTTTTTGAAATGTATGAAGTGTTTGAAATGTTTTGAAGAGTGAGCAAGTATCTAAGAGGAACCTACCCTAAGTTTAAGTATTTTCTGTTCTTGAATCCTTTAAATGGTAAGACTATCCCTATTATTAAGGAATAGGTAGTCATTACCTTGGATGTGAGGGACAAGTGAAGGGACATCTGTTATTTAGGCAACTGTGGGGTGTATAAGCAATTCGAAGGGACTTATCATCTTTATTCGAAAGGGACAAGATCATTACGAAGGCAACATTCGAAGGGACTTGATCTTTTTATCTGTTAAGGGACTAGATGATGTGAGATGAGGGACTTTTCTTTATACACCCTACAGTTGCCTAAATAACAGATGTCCCTTCACTTGTCCCTCACATCCAAGGTAATGACTACCTATTCCTTAATAATAGGGATAGTCTTACCATTTAAAGGATTCAAGAACATAAAAGACTTAAACTTAGGGTAGGTTCCTCTTAGATACTTGCTCACTCTTCAAAACATTTCAAACACTTCATACATTTCAAACAATTTTCAAAACAAAGGTTTTATACGCATCCGTACATGGATCATTATAAAATACTTAAGAAAATTTTTATTCACACACTTCACATTTCAAAAACATTTTAAAGTGAGCTAAGTAACTAAGAGCCCATGGATAACCATGGATGTAAAGGGTGCTAATACCTTCCCTTTACATAACCTACCCCCCGGACCCAAAAATCTTTTAAAAGGTCTTTCCTGTTCTTTTATGCCTTTCCTTTGGATAAAATAAAAGTCGGTGGCGACTCTTGCTATCCGCAACATAACTAAAGTTAGTTCTCCCACCGTGTTACAGAATTGGCGACTCTGCTGGGGATTTAATAAAAGAGGGGTACCCTTAGGAATTAGATCACTTTAACTTTGTTTGCCTTGTTTGCTTTATACTTACTTGTTGGGCTCTTATGTGTGAAAGATCCTAACCCGGATCTAGTGTACCTTAGGTAAATGGCAATAGACCAAGGAAACTGTACGGTGTATACCGATATGGTTGATCTGGTGGCCATAGTTAGTGTGACTTCTTGGTTGGTGCTTATGTTCCTTAAGTCAAGTTGAGGATAATATGAGGCTGCCATATGTTGTCAATGCACTAACTAACTTTTAGAACCCTAGTTATCCCATCTTGGCCTTTAGAAAAGTAGTGAGATAACCGGCTTTGGTGAAGACTGAAGTTGGTTGATACTCGATACTACGCTCATTGAGATTCTAAACTTGGAGGGTTTTGGTTGGCAAGTAAGTTGCCTACTGAACAACCACCCTTGTGAAGGATCAATGATATTGAGATCCCTTAGAACCTGGTTACTTTGTAGGAAAGGATGAACCATCTAAACTTCAGGGGAGGGTACTTACCTTTAAACCTCATGCAAGCCTTTAAACCTAGGGCTATGGTGTGACTTGTTTGTGTGTGCTACATGTTTGTGATTGATCATAACATCATAGCATCATCATGCATCATAAGCATAGCATTTTCACTAACCATTTCAAGGACCAAAGGATTTATCTTTGTTCTTTGTTGCAGGTCATGGCTTCTGCTCGTAGGAATACTATCCGGATCAACTTTGTAGGGATACCTCCTAAGCTTAAGGAGTTGGTCTCTCAAGTTTCTGAAAACTCCTAGTTCATCAAAAGACATGGTCACCTATTGGATCTAGTCACCTCAGGGTTCAATGAAGACATGATGAGTGTCCTGTTTCAGTTCTTTGATCCTAAGCACCATTGCTTCACATTCCCCGACTATCAGCTGGTTCCTACAATGGAAGAGTTCTCTAAACTTCTGGGCATACCTGTTCTTGATCAGAAACCGTTCACAGGCTTAGAAAAAGAGCCTAAACCTGAGGTTATTGCTGCAGCTCTACATCTGAAGAAGTCTGGCATTGTTTTAGAAACGAGAAGCGGAGTTAAGGGTATTCTTGCTAAGGTATTAATGGATAAAGCTCAAGTATTCTTGAAGGCTATGAGTTATGATGCTTTTGAGGAGATCTTAGCCTTGCTGATTTATGGCTTAGTGTTGTTTCCCAATCCTGATCAGTTCATAGACGTTCATGCCATCAACATATTTCTGAGTCACAATTCAGTGCCTACATTGCTTGGAGACATTCTGCACTCTCTTCATACTCGTACTACAAAGGCACGAGGAACTCTGATGTGTTGCATACCTTTGCTATCTAGGTGGTTTATCTCTCACCTTCCTCGCTCAGTGATGAAGAATGAGCAAGGGTTCAGGTGGTCCAAGAGGATCATGTCACTCTCGCATTCAGATATTCATTGGTGCTCCAGATCTATGGAGAATGTTACTATTATTGATCGTTGTGGGGAGTTTCCTAATGTGCCACTTCTAGGCATAAGAGGAGGCATTACTTACAACCCTTCTTTAGCTTTACGACAGTTTGGTTATGCTCGGAGTGATGGTCCACATGACATGTTGATTCAGGGTATTGTGTTTGACTATGACAATGATCTTCAAGGTTACCGTCAGAGATTCATACGAGCATGGGGAAAAGTGAACAAGGTTGACAGCAAGACTCTGGAGCCTAAGTACACTATTCCTATGGAGGCTTATCTCAGATGGGTGCGATCTCGTGCTCAGACTCTCATGATGCCATATCCTGCTATCCTGCCAGTTACCATGGAACCTGTTACTGAAGGAGATACTTCTTATACCATCCTTCACCCAGACATGCCCACTGACATGGAAGACTTACAGAGGTCCTGGATCCAGTTGAAGGAGCAAAGGGATACTTTCGAGGCTCATTACAAAGCAAGCCAAGAAAGAATCATGGAACTAACAAAGCAACTTCACGAGGAACGGAATCTCAACTCATACCTCAACACAAAGAGGAAACATCCATGGGAGACTTAAAACCACATCTCTTGTATTTATTGCATTTCATTTTTTGTAAGCCCAAGAGGCAAAACAAATTTATTACTAATAAAAGTTTACTTTCTTGTTTGTTTAAGCAAATTTAAATCCTGCGGTCCTTGAAAACATTACATACGCATTCACATATCATATCACTGCATCACAGGTTTATTGTGCACAGGTTTCTCATCTTCTCGCTATTTATTTCAGCAATGGCTCTTGAGCAAACAGTTAAGGATCTCCAGGCACAAAATGCACAGTTCCAAGAGCTGATCCTGAACTTGTCCAAAGGGTAGGATGAATTGAAGACACTGCTGGCCAAAAAGACTAAGAAGACTAGGAGGTCAGGTGGCCTGATCAACATGGGAAGAAGGTTCAGAGGTCCTGTCAAGACCAAAGAACAGGTTGAAGATTATGAGTCTGAAGAGTCTGAGAAAGAGGGAGGCAGTCTCCATAACACAATGGGGGACTCTGATTCTGAAGCTAACTACTATCATGAGCCTAATGAGGATAAGTTCAAGATGCTGGTGGATAGAATGGATGCTATGGAATTGCAAAAGTCTTCTGGGATGGATTTTGAAGACCTGAGTTTGATATCTGGGGTGGTCATACCCATTGGTTTCAAGGTTCCTACTTTCGTAGTTTATGATGGTGTCTCTTGTCCCAAGCTGCATCTGAGGTCTTATGTCCAGAGAATCCAACCCCATACTGCTGATAAGAAGTTGTGGATCCATTTCTTCCAAGAGAGCTTATCTGGAGCTCAATTGGAATGGTATTATCAGTTGGAGAGTGTCAACATCTGTGATTGGAATGATCTTGCTGAAGCCTTCTACAAGCAATATCAATACAATGCTGACCTAGCCCCTACTCACATGCAACTTCAAAGCATGTCTATGGGTGCTAAAGAAAGTTTCAAGGAGTATGCTCAGAAGTGGAGAGACTTGTCTGGAAGAGTGCAACCACCTCTAACTGACAGGGAGTTAGTGGATATGTTCATGTGCACGTTGAATGGTCCTTTTTACAGTCATGTAATTGGAAGCTCATCATTTGGCTTCACTGAGTTGATAATGACAGGAGAACGCGTAGAAAGTGGTATAAGGAGTGGCAAGATCCAAGTGGGTACTTCTTCATCAGGTGCTGCAAAGAAGCCTCCCAGTGGGAAGAAAGAGTCAAATGTTGTTTATGGTCAACCTGATCGTAATAGAAGACATCAGTCTGTAAGTGTAGTTCATATCTCCAATCCAACTCCTGCAACAACAGAGCCACCATAGGGAAATCAACAGAGGGCTAGAAGGCAGTTCACTAAGATCAACATGTCAATAGCCCAAGCATTGCAACACTTGTTGAAGGCTGAACTTATCACTCTGAAAGATCCTCCTCAGAATCCTAATGTTACCTCTCCCAGGTACAATCCTAATGCACGATGTGCATATCATTCGAATTGTCAGGGACATGATACCAATAGTTGCTGGGTATTGAAGAACAAAATTCAAGATATGATTGAGGCTGGAGAAATTGAGTTTGACCCTCCGGGTACTCCAAATGTGATTACTGCTCCCATGCCAAATCATGAGAAGACTGTCAATGCCATTGATGAAGATTCACATATTTCCTCAGTTGCAGATTTGACTACACCATTGTCTGTTATTAAGAAGAAGTTGGTGCAAGCTGGGTTCTTTCCAGGTTGTCGTGAAGATTGTGTCTATTGTGCCTATAAGCCGGATAGTTGCTGGAGGTTGAAGGACGGAATTCAACGCCTCATGAATAATTACACCATAGTATTTGAGAGGACACCACCTTCTGTGGAGAGTATGGTGGATCATATAACTAAAAGTGCGAAAGTTGAAGAGGTGGATATGGTTGATAAAGTTCCGGTAAGGATTACTTCCAAGGGACCTGTCAAAATCACTCAAAAGGGTCCAATTAAGATTACCGCTGAAGGCCCTGTGAAGATTGTTGCTGAAGCTAGAGTGGCTCCTATGATCATTACCACTCCTGGTCCTATTCCGTATACTTCTGATAAAGCTGTACCTTGGCATTATGGGTCTGATGTTTATATCCATGGTGTAAAGCAGGAACCCTTAGCTGATACGCATGTAGTTGATGCGAACCTTGATGTTGATAATATTGCTGGATCTAGTAAGATCACACGAAGTGGAAGAGTTTTCTCTCCTCCAGTTACCTCCAAGAATGCAGTTACTCCAGCTACTACCTCCACCACTGATGCTCGGGGCAAAGGTCCTGTTATTGAACCTATACCAACTGATGTGCCAGCTGCTGATGATCTTTCTAAGCAGATGGAAGAAGTATTGAAAATCATTCGCAATAGTGATTATGACATTGTTGATCAATTGGGGCATACTCCCTCCAAGATTTCTATGTTGTCTTTACTATTGTGTTCTGAAGTTCATGCCAAGGCCTTGATTAAATTTCTGAAGACTGCTCATGTACCAAATGAAATTTCTGTTGACCAATTCGAAAATTGTGTTGCACATTTGACCTATGATAATGGGTTAGGTTTCTCCGATGCTGATTTGACTCCTGCCAAGAGGGATCATAACAGGGCTCTACATATCTCCATTGAATGCAGGGGCACTACCCTGTCACATGTATTAATAGACAATGGTTCCTCTCTGAATGTGTTGCCCAAAGAAGTTCTGAATAAACTGAGTCCTAGATGTTGTGCTGAAGCCCAGTAACATAGTGGTGAAGGCTTTTGATGGCTCGAGAAGAGTGGTGCATGGAGAAATTGATCTCCCAATCAAAGTTGGTTCTCAGGTTTTCAATGCTACCTTCTATGTAATGGATATTCGTCCGTCGTATTCTTGTTTGCTTGGGCGTCACTGGATCCATGGGGCAGGTGCTGTAACCTCCACCTTACATCAGAAGCTGAGATATCCAGTAGAAGGAAAAGTTGTTACTGTATACGGAGAGGAAGGGTATATGATTAGCCATGTGAACACCTTTAAGTATCTTGAAGTGGAAGGTGAATATGTTGAAACTCCGTGTCAGACATTTGAAGTGGTTCCTTGGATTATTAATGATTATGAAGCTCCTCCTGTTGTCAAGAAAGTTCCTGTGGTCACCAGAGTACCTCCTACAATGGCATACCTTAAAGATGCTAGAGCTGTGGTGGATGAAGGTGGTTGTACTATTTGGGGTCAGCTTCCTGATATTCCGTACAAGTCTGACAAATTTGGTTTGGGTTTCACTGCAGAGTCCCAGAAGGTTGTTCGTCGTGCTCGTGCTGTTCGTATCACCAATCAGGGGATTATGAAAGATCAGATTAATGTTGTGGGTGACTATGATGAAGACTACAACTTGGATGCTTGGATTTTTCCTACTGTGGGTGCTGGACTCAATAACTGGAGGGCTGAAGATGTTATCCCTATCTCCTTTAGTCAGGAGTAAATACTATTACTGTGTTGTTACTTTTAAAGTTTGTAATTTCTTGAACAATTGAACTCTTAAGCCTTGTGCCTTACCTGGGGCACAATGGTGTGCTTGTTACAGGATGTCATTTCATTTGCATACTTCATTCAATAAAAATCAGTGGACGTTTCGTTTTCGTAAATATTATGTTCCTTGTCTTTCTTTTCTTTTATTTTTGTTTTATCAGCTATGTGTTCTTACACACACCCACATCACTAAAATGCAGATCCTCATCCACTCTGGATCCTGTTGATAACAGTTCTACTATTGCCAATTATAATTTCGAGAATCCGATCTATCAAGCTGAAGACGGAAATGAGGACGATTGTGAAGTACCTGTAGAGCTTGCTAGGTTGTTACAACAAGAAGAGAAAGCTATACAACCACATGAAGAGCCAGTCGAAGTTGTGAATTTGGGAACTGAAGAAAACAGGAAATAGGTCAAGATAGGGGCTGAATTAGAGGATAGTGTCAAGAGCAGATTGATTCAGATGTTACGTGACTATGTGAAGATCTTTGCTTGGTCTTATGAAGATATGCCAGGGTTGGATACAGACATTGTGGTTCACCGTTTACCGGTAAAAGAAGATTGTCGTCCAAAGAAGCAGAAGGTTCGTCGCATGCGTCATGAAATGTCAGAGAAGATCAAAGCAGAGGTAATGAAACAGTTTGATGCAGGGTTCTTAGCAGTGACTTCTTATCCTCAATGGGTTGCAAATGTGGTACCGGTACCTAAGAAATATGGTAAGGTACGTATGTGTGTAGACTACAGGGATTTGAACAAGGCCAGCCCCAAAGATGACTTTCCACTTCCTCATATTGATGTTCTGGTAGACAACACTGCTCAGCATAAGGTATTCTCTTTTATGGATGGTTTTTCTGGTTACAATCAGATCAAGATGGCACCTGAAGATATGGAGAAGACAACATTTGTTACACAGTGGGGCACCTTTTGCTATAAGGTGATGCCATTTGGTTTGAAGAATGCAGGGGCAACATATCAGCGTGCTATGGTGGCTTTGTTTCATGATATGATACATCATGAAATAGAGGTATATGTGGATGATATGATAGCCAGGTCCCAGAATGAAGAGCAACACCTTGATCATCTGCATAAGTTGTTTGAAAGGTTGAAGAAATACAAGTTGAGATTGAACCCAAACAAGTGTACTTTTGGAGTTAGATCTGGTAAACTTTTGGGTTTCATAGTCAGTGGAAAAGGTATTGAAGTGGATCCTGCGAAAGTGAAAGCTATACGAGAGATGCCAGCTCCCCGTACTGAGAAGGAAGTTAGAGGTTTCTTGGGACGATTGAATTATATTGCAAGATTTATTTCCCAATTAACTGCCATCTGTGAGCCAATCTTCAATTTATTGAAGAAAGATCAGGTGATGGAGTGGAATGATGAATGCCAGACAGCCTTTGATGAAATCAAGAAGTATCTGCTAGAACAACCAATTTTGATGCCACCAGTTGATGGAAGACCCTTGATTATGTACTTAACAGTGTTAGACAATTCAATGGGGTGTGTCTTAGGGCAACATGACGAGTCTGGTCGAAAAGAGCAGGCAATATACTACCTTAGCAAAAAGTTTACCGACTGTGAAACAAGATACTCACTGCTCGAGAAAACTTGCTGCGCTTTGGCATGGGCTGCTCGCCGACTAAGACAGTATATGTTGACCCATACTACCTTGTTGATTTCGAAGATGGATCCAATCAAGTATATATTTGAGAAACCTGCCCTCTCCGGAAGAATTGCAAGATGGAAAATGATCTTGACAGAATATGACATACAGTATACTACTCAGAAGGCCATTAAAGGAAGTGTTGTAGCTGATCATTTGGCCCATCAAGCAGTGGATGATTACCAGTCAATGAGTTTTGAGTTCCCTGACGAAGACATTATGATTATTACCAAAGAACCTGGACAATATGACGGACCTGAACAAGGATCCCGATGGACCATGGTTTTTGATGGAGCTTCTAATGCACTTGGTAATGGTGTTGGTGTTGTAATCAGTTCCCCTGAAGGTTGTCATACCCCAATCACTGCCAGACTTTGTTTCTATTGTACCAATAACATGGCTGAGTATGAGGCATGTATCCTGGGTATTAAAGCTGCCATTGATATGAAGATTCAATTCCTAGACGTGTATGGAGATTCAGCCCTGGTAGTAAGTCAGATCAAAGGAGATTGGGATACCAAACATGATAATCTCATTCCTTCCATAGAGTATGTGTTGTCTTTGATCCCACATTTCAAATAAATTACCTTTGGACATATTCCACGAAGAGAGAATCAGTTGGCAGATGCATTAGCTACCATGGCATCCATGTTTGAGATTAGCTGGGATGATGAGGCTCCCAATATTACTATTGATAGATTTGAGAAGCCTGCATATTGCAATGAGATTGGCACTGAAGAAGCAGAAGAAAAGCCTTGGTTTTATGAAGTGAAAAGATATCTTGAAGCTCAGGAGTTCCCTGAGGGGACATCTGTCAAAGATAGGAAGTTTCTGAGAAGGTTTTCTGCTAAATTCTTTTTGAGTAATGGGATTTTGTACAAGCGCAATCATGATTCAACTTTGCTTCGTTGTGTGGATAAGAAGGAAGCAACAGAGATTATGGAAGATATGCATGATGGGATCTTTGGCACTCATTCTAGTGGTCATACCATGGCAAAGAAGATATTGAGAGCATGTTACTATTGGTCTACCATGGAAGCTGATTGCTACCAACATTCCAGAACATGTCACAAGTGTCAAATTTATGCTGATAAAGTCCATATACCTCCATCACCATTGAATGTGTTGACTGCTCCTTGGTCTTTTGCCATGTGGGGCATTGATATGATTGGTGAAATCAAGCCTACTGCTTCTAATGGGCATCGTTTCATCCTGGTTGCTATTGATTACTTCACTAAGTGGGTGGAGGCAGCTTCATTTGCATCTGTTACCAAGAATGTTGTGGCTCGATTCATTAAGAATAATATCATATGTAGGTATGGCATCCCTGAAAGGATTATTACTGACAATGGCTCTAATCTGAACAACACTATGATTACTGATCTCTGCACGCAGTTCAAGATTAAGCACCACAACTCTTCTCCGTATCGTCCGAAGATGAATGGGGCAGTAGAAGCTTCTAACAAGAACATTAAGAAGATTATACAGAAGATGACTGTGACTTACAAGGATTGGCATGAGATGTTACCATTTGCTCTTCATGGTTATCGTACTACAATACGCACTTCAACAGGGGCAACCCTATTCTCCTTAGTCTATGGTATGGAAGCAGTTCTGCCCATTGAAGTTCAGATTCCCTCCTTAAGAATTATGAAGGATGCAGGCTTGGATGAAGATGAGTGGATTCAGACTCGACTTAACCAGATAAATTTGATTGATGAGAAGAGACTAGCAGCAGTTTGTCATGGCCAGATGTACCAGAAACGGATGATCAAAGCATTTAACAAGAAGGTTAAGCCAAAGGTATATCAAGCTGGTGACTTGGTAATCAAGCGTATCATATTACCACAGGGTGATCCTAGGGGCAAGTGGACTCCTACATATGAAGGACCATTTGTAGTCAAGACAGTATTCTCAGGAGGTGCCATGATACTTACTACTATGGATGGTGAAGACTTCCCGCAGCCTGTAAATGCAGACATAGTTAAAAAATACTACGCATAAAAAGAGACCCGCTAGGTTGACTGGCCTAGGAAAAAATAAGGGCATCCCGGCAAACCAAAAGGGTTTGGGCAAAAATTAGGGATATATATATATAAAAAAATGTACACCCGGCAAGTCGAAAACCTGAAAAGGCGGCTTGGGCAAAAAAGGGTATCCCGGTGGATTAAAAACCTGAAAGGGCAATCCAGGCAAAAGTTAGGGATTAAAGCGTATGACTATGTCTCGTTTGGATCACCCATGTAACTACAACCAGTTGTGCTACTTACTCAAGCTCGAACAGATAAAGCTCAATCCAATCGTTTCCGTCTCAACAGCTGGAGATGAGATACTTAAAGATAATGGCAATAGTAGAATTGAAACTCAATAGGATTATTTCCCACATAGCTGATTTTCTTTGTTTTGTAAAATTTTTTACGACGAATTCCTCTTACTAGGATTTCTGTCTCCTTGTACAAACCTACCTATGTATAGGTCACTTCTTGATATAAATAAAATTTCATCTTTGAATCCAGATTTACTTTTACCCTATTTACATAAGCGAAACGTCCATTGGTTGTGTTTGAATGTATGTATGCTTTTGAATATGATTGATGTTTACCAAAAATGCACAAAGTGCTTAATATGATTGATGTTTACCAGAAATGCATGAAAATGCAGTAATAGTATTTACTAAGGACGAACGAGGGAAGGAATTCAATGAAGCTTCGCCGGTTCATCCCCACAAGACATCTACAAATCCCCCGGTAGGGCAAATCCATCTTCATAAGTACTTCAAGTCACATCTCCCCTGGAATTTATATCCATCTCTTTTATCCTCATACGGATAGTCGGGAATTTATTTTTCCAATAGGAATACGACGAATGAAGACGGGAGGTTATGTATACCTTACTATCGAACGAAGACGGGAGGTTATGTATACCATACTATCAAACGAAGACGGGAGGTTGTATATTATACTATCAAACAAGATGGGAACGAGTTCCTCATATTCTTCAGCAACGAATCGGGATTTATTTTCCCTGGCCAGCAGTTATTATACGAAGATATTCAGGCGCTTCAGGCTGCATGATTCATACATACATCATTTACATCATAACATACATACACATAGATACATAATACATTACCTAAGTGCATCATATTATACATGCATACATAATGCATAAACTAATGTTATGGTGCAAAATGTTATAATCTTGTTTTTCAGGTTAATTCTCCAGCAGACTTCATCAACAACTTGTGAATATTGGGACGTCGTTTATCTTCCCGAAGGCTATCTTGAGACTTCGTTTATCTTCTCAAAAGCCATATCATGACTCTTGGGCCATTGTTTATCCTCCCAAAAGTTATCATCATACCTCAGGACGTTGTTTATCCTCCTGAAAGCTATCATTTCCTCGGGACGTTGTTTATCCTCCTGAAAGCATATCATGACTTTGGGCCGTTGTTTATCTTCCCAAAAGTAATCATTACCTCAGGACGTTGTTTATCCTCCTGAAAGCATATCATGACTTTGGGCCGTTGTTTATCTTCCCAAAAGTTATACTCATACCTCAGGACGTTGTTTATCCTCCTGAAAGCTATCATGACCTTGGGCCGTTGTTATCTTCCCAAAGGTTACCTCATTATCATGGGACGTCGTTTATCTTCCCGAAGGCTATCTTGAGACGTCGTTTATCTTCTCAAAATCCATATCATGACTATTGGGTCGTTGTTTATCCTCCCAAAAGTTATACTTATACCTCAGGACGTCGTTTATCCTCCTGAAAGCAATCATTACCTCAGGACGTTGTTTATCCTCCTGAAAGCTATCATTATATCTTCATATTTTGGACTGCTTTATCCTCCAAGAGACATATTTGAAGAACTTTTCTCCAAGTGGCATCTTTAAGCCCACTCAAAGCATATATAACAAGTCATCAGTATCACTCTACGCACCGGTGAGTGCAAATTTTTGGGCTTTTGTGTTCAATCCCCTTCAACCTTCCAGGTCACGACTGGCACATATACCAATCTAACCCCTCAGGTTTCAAAAAATTGAACAGGGGCAGCTGTTGCACCCCAAAATTTGCCCTCACAATACAAGACTTTGTGTGCTAAGAGGTTCACAAGGTTCACAAGACCTTTCATGAGGTTCATGAAGTCTACAAGACACTTTATGAGGTTCACAAGGTTTACAAGACATCTTATGAGGTTCACAAGGTTCACAAGACATCTTATGAGGTTCACAAGGTTCACAAAGTTCACAATTAGTCAGAAGATTTGACATTTCCCTCAGGCAAGGCATTCTCCTAAGCAGTGCATTCAAAACTAGGGTTTTGACTTTAATCAGGCTAAATGGACTTCCAAGACTTCAAGTGAGCTTCATAACATCTTATATGTGTTTAAGAACCCCCATGACTAGTTTCAAGACTTTTCTCAAAAGTTTGCTCAATCAGATGATCAGATAAGTCAAAATCAGTCAAAGTAGTTAAAAAGTCAAACTGAGGTCAACTGTGGTCAAACCAAAGTCAAACTTCATGATTTTTTGCCAACATCAAGTATATGAAGTAAAATTCATCATTTGATCAAGGGTTGATCATGATTCATCAAGGACATTTCAGATCATCAAGAATCAGGGGTTTCTAAATTAGGGTTTCTTCAGGAAAAGTCAACTGAACTTTGACCAGCCATAACTTTCACATGCTTCATCACATTTTTCCCATCCAAAGCTCATTTTGAAGGAAATTGAATTCTATACAACTTTGTGTCTCACAAGCCAAGCCCAAAAATGCTTCATTTGGAAGGTATGACCTAAGACATTATAGGTCCTTTTGAAAGTCAACAAAAAGTCAACAGCTTCAAAAGGGCATAACTTGAGAATGGTAAATGATATGGACATGAAACCAATGGGGTTGTTTAGAGGACTCTTCAAGCTTTCCAAAATGTCCAATAAAACCCTCATAGAATTAAAATTGAAGGATGTGTGCCCTTGCAAAGTTGGGAAATTTTAGGGAAGTTTATGAAGCAAATGGGGGTTCAAAACCAAATTTTTCCAAATGGGCTTGCCATGTGATGATCCAATCCATACAAGTACCTCATACACGACCCAACCCTCATTTATTCAGATTTTTTTATTATTTTATTTTATTTATTTTGATTTTATTCATTTAAAATCATTTTAAATCAAAATAAAATAGAAAAATCAAATGTTTAAATGAGATATTGCTTCTAGAAAATCATAAATATGGCTTGGATCAAATTGATATGAGAATTATGGTGATTGTCTCAAAATAACAAGGATATATCAAAAAATATTTGGATTTTAAGACATGATATTTTTCAATTTCATTGATCCAAAATATCCAAAGAAAAGTCCAACTTTTTGACCTAATTCAGTGTACTACATATACACAAACTCATTACAATGCATGGGACGAAAAATTGCAGCCTCTTACATTGTGGATAGAAAGAGTTGCCACCGACTTTTATTTTATCCAAAGGAAAGGCATAAAAGAACAGGAAAGACCTTTTAAAAGATTTTTGGGTCCGGGGGGTAGGTTATGTAAAGGGAAGGTATTAGCACCATTTACATCCATGGTTATCCATGGGCTCTTAGTTACTTAGCTCACTTTAAAATGTTTGGAAATGTGAAGTGTGTGAATAAAAATTTTCTTAAGTATTTTATAATGATCCATGTACGGATGCGTATAAAACCTTTGTTTTGAAAATTGTTTGAAATGTATGAAGTGTTTGAAATGTTTTGAAGAGTGAGCAAGTATCTAAGAGGAACCTACCCTAAGTTAAAGTCTTTTCTGTTCTTCAATCCTTTAAATGGTAAGACTATCCCTATTATTAAGGAATATGTAGTCATTACCTTGGATGTGAGGGACAAGTGAAGGGACATCTGTTATTTAGGCAACTGTGGGGTGTATAAGCAATTCGAAGGGACTTATAATCTTTATTCGAAAGGGACAAGATCATTACGAAGGCAACATTCGAAGGGACTTGATCTTTTTATCTGTTAAGGGACTAGATGATGTGAGATGAGGGACTTTGCTTTATACACCCTACTTGACCTTTTGTTTTAGGCAACATGAGAGGTATCCTTAAGGAAGTGAGATGGCGATCAAAGATCGACTTACGTGTGTGAGTGTGCAATTTTAAATAATTATCTTTTAAATTAGTGATCTAAATTCAATTTTAAGATACAAACATGTTTACACTCCCTATTTTACTAACCATAGCATTTAAAAATAAATATTACTATTTAAAATATTACATAAAGAGGACAATTACATAATAATAATAATTAACAAATTAAGCAAAATAATAATAATAATATAATTGGGTTAGCAACAATAATAATAATAAATCACAATATATAAATGGGGTTAGTAATAATAAAATAAATATCATATAAAAATAAATAGCATTAATAATAAAATAAATAAAAATATTAGCATAATAATTAAAAGTTCAATTTTTTATAAACAATTATTATTTAGGATTAAGGAGAAAATATAAACACTTCATATTATACCAATTATTATAAAGTTTTAAATTATACACAAATTATAAAAAATTAGGTTAATTATAAACATTTTATGAAAATAAATTATATTTACAAAATTAAATTAACAAATTTTAATTATTTTTAAGCATACACTAAAAACTATTTAAATAATAATTACAAATCAATTATAAAATTAGACACCTAATTAAAGTTTATTAAAATTGATAATTAACAAATTAATATTTACAATTAGAGTTTATAAAAATAATTAGGTTGTAAAAATATTTAGGGTTTTAGAAAATTAGGGTTATGAATTTTAGAAAAAATAAAATTAGGGTTAACTTAATCATTTACAAATAAAAACTATTTTCAAATTATAAATATACATAATTAAATAAAATAACATTTATATGATAATTAGAACTTATGAAAAATTATTAGAATTAATTAAAATGAATTAGAGGTTTATGAAAATTTTTTAGAACTAAGAAGATTTGGTTTATAATTTAACTATCAACTAATTTTAATTAAGAAAACAAATAATAATTATAATAATAATTAAAACAAAGAATAAAAGGAGAGAAAAAAAAAAAGGGAGGCCTGGTTTTGAACCCAGGACCTCCCAGTTACCAGCAATGAGACCCACCACTGGGCTGCGTATGGCTTCTGAGTAAAGGGACAATTCCATGAGTATATATTAAAAACCTACGAAATATGAAAGAAATAATTGATCGAGAGTTAAAAACCTGGGAATCGAACCCAGGCACAGCTGTTTCCAAAACGTGCCCATAACCACTAGGACAAGCCACGCGCTTGTGATATTGAATAGCTTCAAGTCCTTATGTTTTAATCCTGCCAAAATAAATAACAAAAAGCATAAAAATTTCCTTCAGCCAGGATCGAACCTGGGTATTGAAAGTCATTCACACGCATGCTTACCACCAGACCAGATGTTAATAACTGATATTATAATGAAACAAAATCATAAAAATATTAAAACGTATTTTTGAAATTACAGATGGCGCCAAAAGCCATCATCTTCTTCTCCAGCCCTGTGAAATTTCCTGCGAAATTTCATAGGAATTTTGCTACGAATTTTTGCCTAGGAAATCCTATGCCCTTGCCAACCTGTAAAACAAGCAAAATTCGTCCAAATTGATTGTTTTAATGGATTACCCAGGTCTTAGACAACTTAATTTTGTCAATTAACACCATTTATATGGCTTAGATCGTAAAACCCTAAAACGGATTCTAAAACCCTAACTATGGTGAAATCCAGTTGCGGCCATGAAACTTAAAACAAACCATACAGATTCCTTCTATGCTTCAAAACAAACAAGAATTGATGATTAGTTTCGAGTTTTAACAAGAAAACATATGAAAACGACAAATCAAAACAAATGAAGAAAAACTCAATCGGTTAGCATGATATGTCATGATTTTGATGCAATAGAAGATTGGCTTCGACTCAAGGATGTCCAGGGAACCTCTTGGTGTCCTTAAAATACCTTATAACTTCTTGCAATGTGAAACCCGAAAATTGAATTTGTTTGTGATTTTTTGAAGTTTTGAGATAGTGTAAGAGGCTGCAATTTTTCGTCCCATGCATTGTAATGAGTTTGTGTATATGTAGTACACTGAATTAGGTCAAAAAGTTGGACTCTTCTTTGGATATTTTGGATCAATGAGATTGAAAAATATCATGTCTTAAAATCCAAATATTTTTTGATATATCCTTGATATTTTGAGACAATCACCATAATTCTCATATCAATTTGATCCAAGCCATATTTATGATTTTCTAGAAGCAATATCTCATTTAAAAATTTGATTTTTCTATTTTATTTTGATTTAAAATGATTTTAAATGAATAAAATCAAAATAAATAAAATAAAATAATAAAAAAATCTGAATAAATGAGGGTTGGGTCGTGTATGAGGTACTTGTATGGATTGGATCATCACATGGCAAGCCCATTTGGAAAAATTTGGTTTTGAACCCCCATTTGCTTCATAAACTTCCCTAAAATTTCCCAACTTTGCAAGGGCACACATCCTTCAATTTTAATGCTATGAGGGTGTTCTTGGACATTTTGGAAATCTTGAAGAGTACTCTAACCAACCCCATTGGTTTCATGTCCATATCATTTACCATTTTCAAGTTATGCCCTTTTGAAGCTGTTGACTTTTTGTTGACTTTCAAAAGGACCTATAATGTCTTAGCTCATACCTTCCAAATGAAGCATTTTTGGGCTTCGCTTGTGAGGCACAAAGTTGTAGAGAATTCAATTTCCTTCAAAATGAGCTTTAGATGGGAAAAATGTGATGAAGCATGTGAAAGTTATGGCTGGTCAAAGTTCAGTTGACTTTTCCTGAAGAAACCCTAATTTAGAAACCCCTGATTCTTGATGATCTGAAATGTCCTTGATGAATCATGATCAACCCTTGATCAAATGATGAATTTTACTTCATATACTTGATGTTGGCAAAAAATCATGAAGTTTGACTTTGGTTTGACCACAGTTGACCTCAGTTTGACTTTTTAACTACTTTGACTGATTTTGACTTATCTGATCATCTGACTGAGCAAACTTTTGAGAAAAGTCTTGAAACTTGTCATGGGGGTTCTTAAACACATATAAGATGTTATGAAGCTCACTTGAAGTCTTGGAAGTCCATTTAGCCTGATTAAAGTCAAAACCCTAGTTTTGGATGCATTGCTTAGGAGAATGCCTTGCCTGAGGGAAATGTCAAATCTTCTGACTAATTGTGAACTTTGTGAACCTTGTGAACCTCATAAGATGTCTTGTGAACCTTGTGAACCTCATAAGATGTCTTGTGAACCTTGTGAACCTCATAAAGTGTCTTGTAGACTTCATGAACCTCATGAAAGGTCTTGTGAACCTTGTGAACCTCTTAGCACACAAAGTCTTGTATTGTGAGGGCAAATTTTGGGGTGCAACAACTGGCCATGACTTGACCTGGTTGGCAGTGATGATCTTGCAGACTTGGTTGTCAGTTTTGCCCAGCTCATTTGGTCCATCTGATTCTCTCTCCAGGTAGTGATTTATCACCCTAGGAGAAATATAAACACATCTCCCCCTCACATATACCTTCCTAAAATCCTCAGATTTCCCATCAACACATCCCTCTTGCAGATTGACTATGAATTCTTTGACCAGCAGTTCATAGCAAGGGGAAAAGTTGGAAACAGTTTTGAATAAACCAGCATTGGAGATTAAGTCTATTACCTCAGTGCACTCCAAAGCATTGCTACCCAGCTCTCTTTCCAAAACCACCCTTCTTTGATAAACATACTTCCACTTGCCTACACTAGAGACATGATGGAAGGACACATTGTTCAGAGGTGCTTCAGGAACAGTAGTGGCAGTCCTGGGAGGTGCTGGCTTCTTCCTTGGTTGGGATGTTGGGACATCCTCCTCAACATATGAGCCAGGTGGAGTTGTAGCTTTCCTCTTCTGGGTGCTTACCTTGCTCCCTTGCTTAGTAGGTCCAAAGTAAACTTTGACCTTGTCCTTCTTGGGAGTAGACTGTTTCTTTTCAGGAGTTTCATGTGCAACTGGCTTCTTCTCCTTCCTAGCCCTAAGCCTCTTGGCTATGCTAGGATTGACAGATGCTATGATCTCAGTGTCAGAGTCATCATCTAGGTTTTCAACAGGTGGAGGTTGGGAAGCCTCTTTTTCAGCAGCTTGATCAATAAGAGCTTGATCATCAGTGGCTTTATCATCAGTAGCTTGATCATTATCAGTTGAGGCTTTGTTCTGGCCCTCAGATGCTTCAACATTTCTTGGAACATCCTGTTGAGAAGGTATGTCCACTTCAGCCTGGTTGCTTGGTTCTTCTTGTGGAGCAGGCATACTGTTCAGGGGAACAAATACCCCAGGCACAACTCTTTGTTCAGAGAGGATCCTGTTTACAAGCTGTTTGATGGATGCGTCCACATAAGCAGAAGCTTTGGGGGTGCTGGAAGATGAAGGATTTCCCTTGCTTTTGCTGAAAACAAGCTCCTTAGTTCTTCTTGCATGTGGAGCCCTGGGTTTTTGAGCAATATGAATGCTTCCTCTGATCTCATCTATAGGAGTAGCATCCATTGGTACTACAGAGATTGGAGTTACGTGCACTACATCTTCTTGATTGATACCCTCATCAATGGAGTTAGGGTTTTGATGTTGAGACATTGTTTCGATTGTAGTGGAAAAGAAGTTAGGTTTGATAGATTTTGATGAGCTTAGATATTCAGCTGTAGCATGCAAAATGTTTAGTGGAGCTAGTGGGAATGTGAGAAGCTGAGAGCACGTTTTCACATTTATAGAATCCGTTACTAGTGGAATTTTTAAGAGTGGAATACAAACAGTTATTGGCCAGACTGGTGCTGACATCTGGTGATCATGCCACACGATGTCATAAGACATGCTGGCACTTCTCCATAACTGCTATATTTCACATATGCAGATTCCCAATTTACCCCTTAGGTTTTCAAATTGGGTAGCATCCAAGGCCTTAGTAAATATGTCAGCTAATTGCAGCTCTGTGGCTACATGCTCTAATGTGATCACCTTCTCTTCCACAAGGTCTCTGATGAAATGATGTCTGATGTCTATGTGCTTAGTTCTGCTGTGTTGGATAGGATTTTTGGAGATGTTAATTGCACTTAAATTGTCACATTACAATGTCATGACATCTTGTGGGACATTGTATTCTGTGAGCATTTGTTTCATCCATACCAGCTGTGAACAACTGCTACCAGCTGCAATATATTCAGCTTCAGCAGTGGATAAGGATACATAATTTTGTTTCTTACTGAACCAAGAAATTAAATTGTTCCCTAGAAAGAAGCATCCTCCTGATGTACTCTTTCTATCATCAGCACTTCCAGCCCAGTCAGCATCACAAAATCCAGTGAGAATTGGTTCACAACCATGAGAGTACATTATGCCATAGTCACATGTACCATTAACATATTTCAAGATCCTCTTAACCTGGTTTATATGGCTCACTTTTGGCTCAGCTTGATACCTTTCACACACACCTACTGCAAAAGCTATATCTGGTCTGCTAGCTGTAAGATATAATAGGCTTCCAATCATGCTTCTGTACAAGCTTTGGTCCACACTCTCACCTTTGTCATCCTTTGTCAGTTTTAAATGAGTGGGGGCAGGTGTTCTCTTGTGAATTGAATTGTCCATCCCAAACTTCTTGACAGTGTTCTTTGCATACTTGCTTTGGGATATGAACATGGAGTCCTCCGTCTGCTTGATTTGCAATCCAAGGAAGTAGGTTAGTTCTCCCACTAGACTCATTTCAAACTCAGACTCCATTTGAGTAACAAAATGTTTAACCATCCTATCTGACATCCCACCAAACACTATGTCATCCACATATATTTGAGCAATCATAACCTTTCCCTCTTCATACTTTACAAACAAGGTTTTGTCTATTCCTCCTTTTCTGTATCCATGTTTAATGAGAAAGGTGGTCAGTCTTTCATACCATGCTCTGGGAGCTTGCTTTAGACCATACAGAGCTTTCCTCAGCTTATATACATGATCTGGACAGTTTGGATCAACAAATCCCTTTGGTTGCTCCACATATACTTCTTCATTAAGGTACCCATTTAGGAAGGCACTTTTAACATCCATCTGAAATAGCTTGAATTTTAGGATGCAAGCAATTCCTAGGAGTAGTCTGATTGATTCAAGCCTTGCTACTGGTGCAAAGGTTTCATCAAAATCTACTCCCTCAATTTGTGTCTATCCTTGAGCTACAAGTATAGCCTTGTTTTTTGTAACTACTCCCTGATCATTAGACTTGTTTTTGTACACCCACTTAGTACCAATCACATTAATGTCATCAGGCCTAGGAACAAGATCCCATACTTCATTCCTTGTAAACTGGCCTAATTCTTCCTGCATAGCAGAGATCCAGTACTCATCATTCAGAGCTTCCTTGATGTTCTTAGGTTCTATCTTTGAAACAAAGCAGGAGCCTGAAATCATCTCTCTTGATCTAGTGATGACACCACTATTGGGATCACCAATTATCAGATCTTTAGGATGATCTTTCTGGATTCTGATGGAGGGAGGTTTGTTGGATTGCTCTGACCTTGCCTCAGTTAAAGTGAAGTCAAGATTATCACTTTCTGTTTTAACTTCAGTTTGATTGTCAGCAGATGTTCCAACATCATCAGCCACATCTGTATAGGCATCATCAATAATCACATTTATTGACTCCATTATAACCTTGGTTCTGGAGTTAAATACTCTGTAGGATCTGCTATTTATGGAGTATCCAAGAAATATCCCTTCATCACTCTTAGGGTCCATCTTTCTTCTTTGATCCCTATCAGCCAGAATGTAGCACTTACTTCCAAACACATGAAAGTACTTGACTGTAGGTTTTCTGCCCTTCCAGACTTCATAGATGGTGGATAAAGTTCCCTTTCTTAGTGTGACTCTATTGTGGATGTAGCATGCTGTGTTCATAGCTTCAGCCCAAAAGTACAGGGGTAACTTCTTGGCATGAATCATGGCTCTTGCTGACTCCTGAATAGTTCTGTTTTTCCTCTCAACAATCCCATTCTGTTGAGGGGTGATAGGAGAAGAATACTCATGATTGATCCCTTCTGAAGAACAGAAGTATGAGAATTTTTGATTCTCAAACTCCTTTCCATGATCACTTCTTATTCTGACCACACAGCTTGCTTTTTCTCTTTGGATTCTATGGTACAGATCTTTAAATACATCAAACACATCAGACTTTTCTTTGATGAAACTTATCCAGGTATATCTTGAGAAGTCATCAACAACCACATAGGCATATCTTTTTCCACCAAGACTCTCTACCTGCATTGGTCCCATAAGGTCCATATGCAACAATTCCAAGACTTTGGAAGTTGTCAGATGTTGGAGCTTTGGGTGTGACATCTTGGTTTTCTTCCCTATTTGACATTCACCACACACTTTACTTTCATCAATCTTAAGTCTTGGGATCCCTCTTACAGCCTCCATAGATATGATCTTCTTTATTCCTCTGAGATGGAGATGACCCAGTCTTTGATGCCACAGCTTCACTTCTTCTTCTTTGGCTAAGGAACAAGTAGATGTGAGGCTGGAATCTTGGGGTTCCCACATATAGTAGTTGTCTTTTGATCTGGCTCCTCTCATGACAACTTTCTGTTCTTTATCAGAAACTATGCACTCAGTTTTGGTGAAGTTGACACTGTAACCTTGGTCACATAACTGACTTATGCTGATCAAGTTAGCAGTTAATCCTTTTACCAACAGCACATCATCTAGACTTGGTACACCTGAGCAGTCCAGGGTCCTAACTCCCTTGATTTCCCCCTTTGCTCCATCTCCAAAGGTTACATATCTGGATGAGTGTGACTTTAAGTCTACCAGCAGATTCTTAATTCCAGTCATGTGCCTTGAGCAACCACTGTCAAAATACCAGTCTTCCTTAGCAGATACTCTGAGAGATGTATGAGCTATAGAGGCAACAACCTTCTTGGACCATTTGTGCCTGTTGTGAGGTTTCCTTTGATGCATTTGCTCTAGGTAGAGTCCATCTCTAGAGTTCCAAGGCTGCCTGTTGACCTTGTTCTTAGGCATGTACTGGTGGCTTTGATCAGCATAAATTTTCTTGGTGACCTCTGTCTTCTACTTAAGAGGGTGATGAGACTTCTGATTGGGGTATCCATGCAGCTTGTAGCAAAAAGGTTTGATATGACCAAACCTTCCATAGTGATGGCATCTCCATCTTTGATATTTCTTTTTCATCATGTGTTTGTCATGATGTTGAGACATCTGCTTGAACATCTTGTTTGACTTCATGGGATTTGAAGTTGTTTGGCTGGTGCTAGCCTCAAAGTTTTGAGCTTTATTAAATCCCAGCCCAGTCATATCCCCTGAGTGCTTGTTGTTGTTGAGAATGACATCCAGTGTGTTTGAGCTACTGTTCAGCATTCTGACAGATTTGGACATATGCTCCATTTTGGAGTTGAGTAGGCTGACTTCACTTTTCAAGGTGTCAATGATCTCTAGATGACTTGCCTTTTCAGCCTTTAATTCCTCAATTTGCTTCTTCTGCTGTATATTTTCCATGCATACTTCAGTGCTCCTTTTACACAGCATCCTGTAAGATGCTTCAAGCTCTTCAAATGTCAGATCCTCATCACTGGATCCTCCTTCAGTTTCACATACTCCAGCTAGAGCAGTGATGTGCTTTGCAGATTCTTCTTCTGACTCACAACCTGAGTCTTCATCTGACCAGGACACAGAGAGACCTTTCTTCTGCTTCTTTAGGTATGTTGGGCACTCACTTCTGATGTGTCCATACCCTTCACATCCATGACATTGGATCCCTTTTCCTTGGTTAGTCTTCTCATCATATTTTGACCTTCTATTAGAGTCATAAGGTCTTTTATTCTCAGAGGTTGAGTTTCTTCCACTTGGTCTGGGCCTGTTTTCCATTTGTTTGAGAATTTTGTTGAATTGTCTTCCAAGCATAGCAATTGATTCTGATAAGTTATCCTCAGAGTCTTCATGACTTTCTTCTTCTTTATCAGTGTTTGAGACCAGGGCTATGCTTTTGTTTTTCTTCACAATTGTATCATTCATTCCCATCTCAAAGGTTTGAAGGGAACCAATGAGCTCCTCAACCTTCATTGTGCAGATGTCCTGAGCTTCTTCTATGGCAGTAACCTTCATGTCAAATCTTTTTGGCAGTGATCTGAGAATCTTCCTTACCAACTTTTCATCACTCATCTTCTCTCCCAAGGCACCAAAAGTATTAGCAATTTCCCGGATGTTCATGTAAAACTCATGAATGGTCTCATCTTCCTTCATCCTCAAGTTTTCAAACTTGGTGGTGAGAAGTTGAAGTCTTGACATCTTCACCTTTGATGTTCCTTCATGAGTAGTTTTGAGAGTGTCCCAAACATCCTTGGCCAGCTCACAGTGATGCACAAGCCTAAATATGTTCCTGTCAATGCCATTGAATAAGGCATTTAAGGCTTTGGAATTTCCAAGTGCTGAATCTTCTTCCTCCTTGCTCCACTCTTCTTCAGGCTTCAACACTTTTTCCCCATCCTTATTGTCTTGAACAGGGTGCTCCCATCCTTTGTTAACTGCTTTCCAATCCCTACTATCAAGAGATTTCAAGAATATTACCATTCTTGGCTTCCAATAATCATAGTTGGATCCATCCAAGATAGGTGGTCGATTCACAGATCCTACATCTCTGTCCATGTTCCCAAAATTTGCAGTCCCTAGATCTCACCCAGTTATACATGCAGGGTGCCTGCTCTGATACCAATTGAAATTCTGGGATCAGGTACGTGATGTCGAACCAGATGTTTAAACACTTGAAAACTTAAACAAAACTTAAAGTGCTGGTAAATTAAATAACTCAGGAAATTGTTAACCCAGTTCAGTGTATCTCCACACTTACATCTGGGGGCTACCAAGCCAGGAAGGAAATCCAATATAAGTAATATTAATTATGGAGTTAAACCAACCAGTTTAATCCTTCACTTAATATCTACCCAAGGCAATTTCTACCTAAGACTCAACTTAGATATGAGTACCTACTCACTCCCCCTCAATCACACAGTGATCTTTTACAATGATTAATAAAATTGAAGTCACACTTCAAACACAACAGCTTGATCTTACTTAAAAGTTTCAATCAAAACACAATTCACTTTTTGCTTAAAAGCTCATAAAGTGACAAACAATTAAAACCTGCTATAAAACACAAACACCCTTTACAGTCTTCTAAAATGCGTACTCTTTTCTGAGAGTTTCAGTTCCTTAAATAGATGCTTGGTTTGTGGGCTTTTTGCAAATTATCCAGACCTTGATAAATCCCACAATCATCACCTTTAATTAGGGTTAGTTAGTTTGTTATCTCTTTGAATCAAGGTGAGTTAGTTATTCTGTTACACTGAAACAAGATAACTAAGCTCCCTACAGATGCGCCTTTGAGTGCTTATCTCTTTTCAATTAATTCCAGATAAACTCCCTTGAATTTACTCACTTCTGTTATGCATCATTTAAGTCAGATAGCAGGTTTGCGATGTCACAACATCTGGTGTGACATCCTGATGTCTTGAACTAAGTTCATTAACTTTTACTTTATTTGTCAATGTCACAACATCTGGTGTGACATCCTGAACTAAGTTCACTTATTCTTGTTTGTCAAAAATTCTGCCAATTTTTAACATCTACAAAGACCACCTTCAACGGCCCAATCAAGGGCAAATTATCTTCAAACAGCTCAGTCAGGGGCAAGATCACCTTCAAAGGCTCAATCAGGGGCAGGTCATGTCATGGCCATTGTCAAAGCTTCCCCGCCAGATTTATTTCAAATACCCTACAGACAGGGGCAAGCAAACAAAGAGCACATCTTCCTATCTCTTTCCCCCAACTGAACAGGCAGTCCTTGCTAGACGTTGGCAATCATTCAAATGGAAAACATTCTTCATATGTCAATTAAGTCGCTCCGCTCATCAGCAATTAACCCAACTTGGAGCATTCGAATTTATCTTCTGATCATGCTTCGTCAAAGATCGAGTGTCGGGGAATCAGTCCCTCCACCCACCCCAAAGTCCAATCATTATTGGCAACTACCAAACCAAAAGTCCACCAAGCTGGCACCTTTCATTTTTTCATCACCTCATATGCATCATTATGCATCATTTACATCAATCGTTTACAGCATGTGCATCATATGCATACCTAAATAAATCAGATTTTTATTTTCCCCAACATTTTTTATATCTCAGTGCATAAACATTTGCATCGTATCTCCATCCTTATGGAATACCAAAATCAAACAATCAAGCATACGTGCATAACTCAGGATCCATGATCAACCCAAGATTCCAGGCCTTTCCCCAGCGGAAGTCAGGGTCCAGGGCCAACCGAAGATTCCAAAGATATTCCTAGGTGTTATTCAGTGGACGTCCCCGGTGGACATTTCTCTTCCCGATTATTTAATTTTCTGTTACTCGTCATCCTTTTGGTGTCGGGGTCGCTTTATCATCCTTTTGGTGATAACGAATATTTAATTTTCTGTTACTCGTCATCCTTTTGGTGTCGGGGTCGCTTTATCATCCTTTTGGTGATAGCGATTATTTAATTTTCTGTTACTCGTCATCCTTTTGGTGTCGGGGTCGCTTTATCATCCTTTTGGTGATAGCGATTATTTAATTTTCTGTTTACTCGTCATCCTTTTGGTGTCGGGGTCGCTTTATCATCCTTTTGGTGATAGCGATTATTTAATTTTCCGATTACTCGTCATCCTTTTGGTGTTGGGATCGCTTTATCATCCTTTTGGTGATAGCGATTATTTAATTTTCTGATTACTCGTCATCCTTTTGGTGTCGGGGTCGCTTTATCATCCTTTTGGTGATAACGATTATTTAATTTTCTGATTACTCGTCATCCTTTTGGTGTCGGGGTCGCTTTATCATCGTTTTGGTGATAGCGATTATTTATTTTTCTGTTACTCAGCATCCTTTTGGTGTCGGGGTCGCTTTATCATCCTTTTGGTGATAGCGATTTTACTTTCAGTCATTTTCCTTATCATCCTCTGGTGATAAGTGATTTATTTTGTCAATTGTTTCTCGTTGTGTCATCCATTATTTCCAATTTTAATCATTTGCTATTTTCACAATTTCCTTCTTTGTCGGACAAATTTGAAGTCTTTTAGTATCTAATTATCTTATACCTTGAAAGATTGAATGCGAGCCAATTCATCTTACTCGGTCTAAGCCAATTCGATAGGGGCATCTGTCATACCCCAAATTTGTCCTACCCGTGCTATTTTTGTTTATTTAACTATATTAAAAAAAATTTAAAGAATTAGGTACCATTTTATTTTTCTGTCAGTTATTAAAAAATCCAAAAATTTGTCTTTTCTTTTCAAAATCGGGGTTTTGTGCAAGAAATAAGATTCAAGAGGTCGTTGTGTTGGGTAGAGGATTTTTTTTATTCTATCATCTTATTATTTTTCATTAATCATTTCATTACAAAATTCTACAAAATAAATTCAATTTATCTCTCCACTTTTCCTCTTAAAAAAAGGATATGTCCATTTGTATTTCTTTTGTTATCCGTATTATCATTATCATTTTCTTTACTATTATCCATTTATTAGTATTATTAGCAAAATTTTGTTTTTATATTTTTATAAATCACCAATTCATAGGCCTATATTTTTTATTTTTTAAAAATCACTTTTTATTTTCAATATTATTATAACTATTATTATTCTTATTAATATTATTATCATTTTTTTTATTATTTATGGTTATTATTAACTCTCATTGGTTTTATTATTACTATTCTATCATTATTATTATTTTAGTTTTTATAAAGAATCAGTACTGTAAATTCTTTTTCTTTTCTTTCAATTTCATAATAGTAAAATCATAATGTCACCAGGGATCCCACTTTTTTTTTAACGTTCCATTACCATCACAACCACTTCAGCAACTTTTCCTTGGCCCCACCACCTTTCCTATTTTCGTACAACCAATTCACCTACACACAATGATGCACCACAAAACCGTTTCACGCACATGATTTGTTATTTCACAGCTCACAATAAGCATATTCCTTCAACCAATTCCCAATTCACATTCATTTTGTTTCACTATATAAGAAGTCAGCAACGGGAAGGAAAAGGGGAGACTTGAGAAAATCACAGCAAAAAATCTGAACCATATCCTTTTCAAATCGTGAATCAAAAAAACCTTGAGTCAAATAAACAAAACCTGGAAATCATTCTACAAAGGTTTAGAGACCTTAAGAAATTTCTTAAAAAAAACAAATGTATACCAAGCTTTAGCAAAAAACCCGCGAGAGGCACCGGAACACAAAACAAACCCAACCGCGAGCAACCGCAAAAACCTTCGCCGTTCACATACCAAGACCCTCCGCGAAAACCATCGCTCAACCAACATGAAACCATCTCAAAACTGAGACTCACCTTTATCCGAAAATCAAACCAACTCCAAACCGCCGGCGGCGCCACCACGCAACACCCCTTCCGTCAACCCTTAAACTTTCACTGAAAATATCCAAAACAGAACACCCTTCACCTTTTTTTTTTCAAACTTCAATATCTCAAACCTCAAACACAGACAACACAAACACAGACAAGAACCGCAAAAACAAATCCAAAACGTATCAACCCCCATCCATCATCGCGAACCACGAAAAAACGCAGAAACCAGAACAACAATATACTTACTCTTTTTTTTCTTCCCTGTAAAACCAGAAACAAATAGAGAACAACTTTGAAAACCATATTCATCAAAAGCCAAATCTGAGAGCAAACACCCAAACCAAAGAAAATCACTAAAGCGAGAGATGAGTGAGAGATGTGAGACGAAGTCAGAACCGAAAAGCCATCCATCTCGCCAAGCCTCAGGTCACGAAATCACATAAACCTTGAAACATTGAACCGCGGCAAACTCACCACCGTGAAAACTGACGCGACCAACCCTTCACTTTCCGCACCGCTCCAATCGCATTCCATCACACATCATCGAAACTACCGAAAACTCACTGTCAAAACCGCAAACCGCAGAAATCATCTCCTCCGAAACCAGATCGCATAACACAAACCTTTGAACCGCTGTTTCAAAACCAAAACGCGAAACGTGTCTGTTTTCCCCGTGAGAGACCAAAGCGGCGAGCGGCTGGGGTTTTTTCGCCGGAAATCCGCGGAGTTGTTGTTCGAGAGTGAGAGATTCGGAGCGAATTCCGCTGGGGGAAGCTGAACTAAAATCGCAATTGAGGGTGGCTCTTTTTATTTCGAAATCGGCGGTGAGAGAGAGAGGACCATTTGTGTCAGCGGCTGTTCCTTTTCGCAGGGGTAGGTTTTCTGCAAATTTCTGAATAATGTTGATTGCTTTTGAAATCGTATGCCTCTACTGTGTGTTCATGTTTTGTTGATCTGAATACTTATTTCTTTTATGTTTCTATAAAAAACCTTTGATGATTTTATTATTTATTTCATTTATTTGTTTTATAAAAACCTTGATGATTTTATTATTGGGTCTTGGCTCAGCCCACAAGCTTGATTTTCACACCAAATTCTTCAAACAGCACGCCCCTGGTTTATTTTATTTTTTTATTTTTATTATTTAAATTTTGTTGGTTATTTTGGGCTAGAGTCTACTTGTTTATTGTTTGCACAAATCATAAATCCAGCGCTGCACCGTTCTTTTAAATTATTATTTCACCTTTATATTATTTATTAAGTTTTCTATATTTATTGATGACTTTTTTTTATTTCAGTTTTTTGCAAGAAAATATTTTTATATATAAAGAGGTTGTAATGAATTAATTGGTATTTATTCCATTTAGTAATCTTTTTTGGGCCAATGACATAACAAAAGGCCGTTTTTCGCCCGATTTCTTTAAATCAGTGATATTCGGTCAATATGAGGCCCTCCTTGTAATTAGTTTTTTTATTATTTATTTTTTATTATTTTGGCAAACAAACATGTAAATTAATGTAATTTATTTTATTATTTTTAATATTATTTGATTGATTTAATTATTTATTTTTATTATTCTATTTATTTTTTGCAATTCATTTGTTTATTTATTTCCGCATTTCAAATGTAATGTTTCGACTCCTTATAGAATCCAATTTTGAATCGATTCTAAGGTAGTTCACGAACTAAATTTCGATGCGTCCCAAAAAGGTCCAACGCCTTCGAATAGTTTTTCTCGATTAAAAGGTCCAACGCCTTCGAATAGTTGTTTTCGATTAAAAAGGCCGAACGCCTTCGAACCGTTCAAAACACTGCACACACGCTTCCTCTTGGGCAAACTACAACGAGACCTCTTTATTTCTCGCAATCCCCTGTATTTATTTTGTATCCCTCTCCCATTACTTTTTACGCACTTTATTTTCCGTATTTTATTTAATTCTGAATCCTTGGTCTAACGCCAAGCGATTTCACTCACACACTTGCACTTTATTTTTCAGTTATTCGTTTCGTTTATTAGGATCCACCTCTCCTTGCGAGCCGAGCGCATTGTGCCTCGCTAACAAACCACAAAAAAAAAACTCCATTTGCATTTACCCTCTAAACCTCAAAAAACCAAAATGTTTCGATTAGATCCAAACCCTTGATCCAACGTCAAGCGGTCTTAGGAAATAAAACACTTTAATAAATGCGAGAAGATCTGTACGCCACGAGCCTTAAGAGGTAGAAAAGAGGATAACGAGCTCTCGTTACTCGCTCCGATTATTTTCGATGCAAGACGCTCGTCTTGTTGGACGAGATAAACTATCCATAGTCTTTAGTACTTTCCAACTCCTAAACCATTTCATCGACGAAAGGTAATAAAATCAACAACCAATACCCTTAGTAGGCCGAACTACGAGGCTTTGACTTTCCCATTGCACACGGGAGTACGTAGGCACGAGGATATCAATCCTTGCCGAGCACCTAGGATCAATCTAACTTATAATTTAACTCATTTCCCTCTAGCAAGTAATTCGTTAAGCATAGACATCCTTTCGCGTGTGATAACTTAGATGGTTCTCATCGAGTACGATGGATGTAGGGGGTGCTAATACCTTCCCCCTGCATAACCGACTCCCGAACCAAGGCAATGGTTCCGACGACCTTGTCTTTATCCTTATCTTCCCGGGTTGTATCTATATCTTCCCTTTCCCTCTTCGGGAATAAATAGAATTAGGTGGCGACTCTTCAGTCTGTCCAGCACGCGGCTCCCGTCCTTTCGGATCGCGTGAGGTCGTATTTTTCGGGGTACGACAGCGTGTACGTCTATGAACTGGTCTGGATTAGGGAACAAAACTAAGCCATAGATTAACAAGGCTAAGATCTCCTCAAAAGCATCATAACTCATAGCCTTCAGGAACACTTGAGCTTTCTCAATCAATACCTTAGAAAGAATACCCTTAACTCCACTTCTCATTTCCAGGACAATGTCTGATTTCTTCAGATGTAGGGCTGCAGCAATGACTTCAGGTTTAGGCTCCTTCTCTAAGCCTGTGAAGGGTGTCTGATCAAGGATAGGTATACTCAGTAGTTTGGAGAATTCTTCCATTGTAGGAACCAGCTGATAGTCGGGGAATGTGAAGCAATGATGTTTAGGATCAAAGAACTGAAATAGGACACTCATCATGTCTTCATTGACCCCTGGAGTGACTAGATCCAGTAGGTGACCATGCCTCTTGATGAATTGGGAGTTTTCAGAAACTTGAGAGGCCAATTCCTTAAGCTTAGGAGGTATTCCTACAAAGTTGATCCGGATAGTATTCCTACGAGCAGAAGCCATGACCTGCAACAAAGAACAAAGATAAATCCTTTGGTCCTTGAAATAGTTAGTGAAAATGCTATGCTTATGATGTCATGATGTTAGAATGTTATGCTCAGTCACAAACATGTGGCACACACAAACAAGTCACACCATAGCCCTAGGTTTAGAGGCTTGCATGAGGTTTAAAGGTAAGTACCTTCCCCTGAAGTTAGTTGGTTCATCCTGTCCTACAAAAGTAACCAGGTTCTAAGGGATCTCAATATCACTGATCCTTCCCAAGGGTGGTTGTTCAGTAGGCAACTTACTTGCCAACCAAAACCCTCCAAGTTTAGGATCTCAATGAGCGTAGTATCGAGTATCAACCAACTTCAGTCTTCACCAAAGCCGGTTATCTCACTACTTTCTAAAGGCCAAGATGGGATAATTAGGGTTCTAAAAGTCAGTTAGTGTATTGACAACATATGGCAGCCTCATATTATCCTCAACTTACTTAAGGAACATAAGCACTAACCAAGGAGTCACACTAACTATGGCCACCAGATCAACCATATCGGTATACATCGTATAGTTTCCTTGGTCTATTGCCATTTACCTAAGGTACACTAGATCCGGGTTAGGATCTTTCACACATAAGAGCCCCAACAAGTAAAGTAAAGCAAACAAAGCAAACAAATTTAAAGTGATCTAATTCCTAAGGGTACCCCTCTTTTATCTATCCCCAACAGAGTCGCCAGTTCTGTAACACGGTGGGAGAACCGACTTCCTATAAATGTTGCGGATAGCAAGAGTCGCCACCGACTTTTATTTTATCCAAAAGGAAAGGACATAAGAGAACAGGAAAGACCTATTTAAAAGACTTGAGTTCGGGGGGTAGGTTATATAAAGGGAAGGTATTAGCACCCTTTATATCCATGGTTATCCATGGGCTCTTAGTTATTTAGCTCACTTTGTTTGTTTGCAAGAGTGTAGTGTGTGATTAGAAAAATTCTAAGTACTTTGTAATGATCCTCGTATGGATGTATACAAAGCCTTGTTTTTTTAAAAATTGTTTGAAAAGTGGGGTGTAAAGAGTATTTTGAAATGTGAGCAAGCAACTTAAGAGAAACCTACCCTAGATTAAGTCTTTCATGTTCTTATGTTCTTTCAATGGTAAGACTATCCCTATTATTAAGGAATAGGTAGTCATTACCTTGGATGTATTAAGGGACATGTGTAGGGTCATCTGGATATAGGCAACTGTAGGGTGTCTTTAGCAATTCGTAAGGACTTATCATCTTTTATTCGAAGGGACAAGATCATTTATCGTAGGCAACCTCGAAGGGCTTGATCTATAAAACTATAGGGACTTGATGATATTTATGAAGGGACTTGCTTAAGACACCCTACTTGACCTTTTGAATTAGGCAACTAAGAGGCAACCCTAGGAAGTGCAAGATGGCGATCTTAGATCGACTTACGTGTGTGCGTGTTCATTTTCAAGTATTTATCTTTTTTAAAGTAATTTTCTAAGTTGATTTTAATCACAAACATGTTATACACACCCTAAATTACTAACCATACAATAAATATATTTACAATAAAAATAAATACGAGAAAATAAACCTACAAATATTACAAGGCTTTGGGACAATTACAATATAATCGAGAAATAATAATAATAATGATAAATAGAATAATAATAATAAATAAGCAATAATTAAATATTAGTAATAATAAAATAAGAATAAAGGTTAGAATAATAAAATAAAAGAAATAAGAATTTTAGCAAGAAAAATTAATGTTAGAAAAGTTTTTTAAGAATTAATTAGAAGAATAAGATTAATAATAATAAATAAATAATAAACTATTTACATATTAAAAATAATGATTGATGATTTAATTAAGGTTTAGAAAAAATTAGGTTAAATATTAAGGTTAATAAAAGTAGGGTTAAGAAAAACTAGGGTTAATAAAATTAGGGTTAATTAAATTAGGGTTTTGATTATAATTAAAATATATTATTAATCTATTTACAAAAAAATATAATTGAAATTATGGGATCAGGTACGTGATGTCGAATGAGATGTTTAAACACTTGAAGACTTAAACAAAACTTAAAGTGCAGGTAAATTAAACAACACAGGAAATTGTTAACCCAGTTCAGTGTATCTCCACACTTACATCTCGGGGCTACCAAGCCAGGAAGGAAATCCAATATAAGTAATACTAATTATGGACTTAAACCACTCAGTTTAATCCTTCACTTAATAACTACCCAAGGCAATTTCTACCTAAGACACAACTTAGATATGAGTACCAACTCACTCCCCCTCAATCACACAGTGATATGTTACAATGTTTAATAAAATTGAAGTCACACTTCAAACACAACAGCTTGATTTTACTTCACAGTTTCAATCAAGACACAATACACTTTTGCTTAAAAGCTCATAAAGTGATACACATATATAAAACCTGCTATTAAACACAAACAATCTATTTAGTCTTCTTAATTTCGTGCTCTATTCTGAGAGTTTCTGTTGCTTAAATAGATGCTTGGATTTTGGGCTTTCTGTAGGTTATCCAATCCTGATACGCATGTTGTCATCACCTTGAATTAGGGTTTGTTACTTCCTTGATTCTAGGTGAGATAGTTCTTCTGTTATACTGAAATCATATAACTAATCTCCCTACAGATGCGCCTTGTATTGTTTATCCATTCACAATTTATTCCAGATAAATTCCCTGAATTTACTCAGTTCTGTTATGCATTATTTAATTCTGGTAGCAGATTTGAGATGTCACAAAATCTGGTGTGACATCCTGAAATCTGAACTTACTTCATTAACTTATACAATGTCACAACATCTGGTGTGACATCCTGAATTAAGTTCATTAACTTATACTCTGATTGATAATGTCACAACATCTGGTGTGACATCCTGAACTAAGTTCAACACTTCTTGTTGGTCAAAAATTCTGCCAATTCTAAACATCTACAATAATAATTATATATATAAATATTTTATAAGATAAATACAAACAATTTAAATTTAAGAAAATAAATTATGACTTTTGAAAATATAAAGTTTTTTATAAGAAAATATTATAATATTTATTTAGAAATTATTTTTATTAAGAAATTAAATGAATTGAATAATATAAAGAAATAAAATACAAAAAAATGAAGAAAAAGCAAAATACCTGGGGCTGGGATTCGAACCCACGCCCTAGGCTTTCCACCCTTTGGTCCAACATCACCACCACTAGGCCAGCTGCGCTTGGTGAACATGTAATGAATACTGATTCTTTTATTTTAAACCTGCAAAAACAAATAAAATACAAAAACAAAATGGCCTGCGGCCAGATTCGAACCCAGGACCATTGCAATAATACACAAACACTCCAACCAACTGAGCCACATGGGGCGCGTGCAACAAATAACCAACACTAATCATTATAAAATAAAACAGGTTTTCAAAATTGAATTTCTGCGCCAACTTCATCATCTTCTTCCTCAGGATTCGCAGGTTTTCCTGTGAATTTACCTAGGAGTTTTCTTGCGAATTCTCTTGCGTTTTTGAACCTGCGAAATTCAAACACCATTCAACCATTGCAATTTCATCAAAAAAATTATACCAATGAGTTCCTTATGACTCATACGATTCATCTATGTCCTTAGAATTTATTTATATTTGGTATTTCAGGAACCCCCAATTTGAAACATGAAACCCTAACAATGGCAGTTCGTGTTTTAGGCTATGGTTCTTCAAGAAACTGTCCAGAAAGCATCTCTAGATCATGACTAACACAAACCAAACAACAAAATCAGTTTATATTAGCTAGATATATGAAATCGAAAAATAATATATTGAAGAACAAAAACGATTCGGTTTATGCAATATGTCATGATTTGGATGCTGCAAACGATTCAAATAGGTTTAGTGATCATCTAGGAATGTATTGCAACCTTCAAAACCTCTTGATATGGCCTCTAGGTCAAAAACAGAATCTCACTTTTTGGATGAAAATTTGAAGTTTGAAGAGTGTTCTTGGAGGCAGGATTTCGTGTCCTTGTTATTGTCTTGAGTTTGTGTATTTGTATGGAAGAGAATTAGGTCAAAATATCATGGATTTTTGGGCTTTGTAGTAGTTACTTGATCATGAAGATTCACACTTTCAAATATTGAAAAATATCTCATCAAACCTTTCTAATTTAGGCTAGCACGATTTTACATGATTTCAATCAACTTTAAATGATTTTTAAGATCTTCTAGAAGAAGAATCATGTCCAAATATTGATTTTTATATTTTATTTAGATTTAATTTGACTTTTAATGGATAAAATCAAAATAAATAATAAATAAATAATAAAAAAAATAGAACTTGGTTGGTTTGGGTCGTGCTTGAGGTCTTTGTATGGATTGGATCACAACATTGCAAGCCCATTTGGAGAAATTTGGTTTTAAGGCCCTATTTGCTTCATAAACCTCCCAAAACTTTCCCAACTTTGCAAAGGCATATCTCCCTCAATTTTAAGGCTATGAGGGTGTTCTTGGACATTTTATAAATCTTAGAGAGTACTCTAACCAAACTAATTTGTCTCATGTCCATATCATTTACCATTTTCAAGTTATGCCCTTTGGAAGATGTTGACTTTTTGTTGACTTTTGAAATGACCTATAATGTCTTAGCTCATACCTTCCAAATGAAGCATTTTTTGGCTTAGCTTGTGAGACACAAAGTTCTAGAGAATTAAATTTCCTACAAAATGATCTTTGGATGGGAAATTTTTGATGAAGCATGTAAAAGTTAGGGTTGGTCAAAGTTCAGTTGACTTTTCCTATGAAAACCCTAATTTAGAAACTCCTGATTCTTGATGATCTGAAATCTCCTTGATGAATCATGATCAACCCTTGATCAAATGATGAATTTTACTTCATAAACTTGATGTTGGCCAAAAAACATGAAGTTTGACTTTGGTTTGACCACAATTGACCTCAGTTTGACTTTTTAACTACTTTGACTGATTTTAGCCTATCTGATCATCTGATTGAGCAAACCTTTTGGGAAAGCCTTGAAACTTGACATAGGTATTCTTGAAGACATGTAGGATGGTATGAAGTTCACTTGAGGCCTTGGAAATCCATTTAGCCTGATGAAACTCAAAACCCTAGTTTAGGACGCATTGCTTAGGAGGATGCTTTGTCTGAGGGAATTGTCAAACTTTCTGACTAATTGTAAACCTTGTGAACCTTGTGAACCTCTTAGGATACCTTGTGAACCTTGTGAACCTCTTAGGATACCTTGATACACAATACCTTGTCTAGGGGAGGGAAAATTTTGGGGTGCAACACCTGCACCTAAGACTGAGAAAGAAGTTCGAGGGTTCTTAGGTAGATTGAACTACATTTCAAGGTTCATATCTCATCTCACTGCAACCTGTGAACCCTTGTTCAAACTGTTAAGAAAGGAACAAACAGTCAGGTGGAACAACGATTGTTAGAGAGCTTTTGACAAGATCAAAGAATATCTGCAAGAACCTCCAATTCTCATGCCTCCAGTTGAAGGAAGACCTCTAATCATGTATCTGACAGTATTAGAAGAGTCGATGGGGTGTGTGTTGGGCCAGCATGACGAGTCTGGTCGAAAAGAGTATGCAATATACTACCTAAGCAAAAAGTTTACCGACTGTGAACAATGTTATTCACTGCTCTAGAAAACTTGCAGTGCTTTAGCGTGGGCTGCTCGCCGACTAAGACAGTATATGTTGACTCATACTACCTTGTTGATCTCGAAGATGGATCCAGTCAAATACATATTTTAGAAGCCAGCACTTACCGGAAGGGTTGCAAGATGGAAAATGATTCTAACAGAATATGACATTCAGTACACCTCTCAAAAAGCCATCAAGGTGAGTGTATTGTCTGACTATCTAGCTGAGCAACCCATTGATGATTACCAGCCTATGAGATTTGATTTCCCAGATGAAGACATCATATTCTTTAAAGCAAAAGATTGTGAAGAGCCAATTCACATAGAAGGGCCTGACCCAGAAGAAGCATGGACTATGATGTTTGACGGGGCAGTTAATTGCAACGGTCGTGGGGTTGGTGCAATGCTTATTACTCCTAAAGGAGTTAATATGCCTTTCTCAGCAAGGCTCACTTTTGCCTGCACTAACAACGAAGCAGAATATGAAGCTTGTATCATGGGTCTTGAGGAAGCCATTGACCTCAAGATCAAAACTTTAAATGTATTCGGAGATTCAACTTTGGTAATTAACCAGACCAACAGCAAGTGGTACACTCATCAGGAGCATCTGATTCCCTACCGTGACTATACGAGGAGATTGTTAACCTTCTTCACAACAGTTAAACTTGAATACATCCCTCGAGACTAGAATCAGTTTGCAGACGCTTTGGCTATCATTTCATCCATGATCAAAGTAGAGGTTGCCAATTATGTACCTCAGATTTTGGTATCCAGACTAGACAGACCGGAGTATGTATTCTCTATGGACACTGTCACTAATAACAAGCCTTGGTACCATGACATCAAATGCTTCTTGGAAACTCAGACATACCCACCTGGGGCATCGTCAAATGATAAGAATACATTAAGAAGTCTAGCCGAAAATTTCTTTCTCAATACTGATGGTTCTTTGTACAAGCGAAACTTTGACATGGTCTTGCTCAAATGTGTTGACAAGAAGGAACCATACCTATTGATGCACGAAGTACACGAAGGTCTTTTCGGTACCCATACCGGAGGACATGCAATGTCAAAGAAGTTATTAAGATCGGGTTACTATTGGATCACAATGGATGCAGACTGTTATGCTTATGCCAGAAAATGCCACAAATGCCATATCTACGCAGATAAAGTGCATGTGCCTCCGAATCCTTTGAATGTAATGTCTTCACCTTGGCCCTTCGCCATGTGGGGCATTGATATGATTGGAAAGATTGAACCGACTGCTTCAAATGGTCACAGATTCATCCTGGTAGCCATTGATTACTTCACCAAATGGGTTGAAGCAGCTTCGTATGCAAATGTCACCAAGCAAGTGGTAACTCGATTTCTGAAAAGGGATATCATCTGTCGATATGGAGTTCCCGAACGAATCATTACTGATAATGGTTTGAACAACAAGATGATGGTAGAACTTTGTCAGGACTTCAAAATTCAACATCACAACTCTTCTCCTTACAGGCCAAAGATGAATGGTGCTGTTGAGGCCGCTAACAAGAATATTAAGAAGATTGTACAAAAGATGGTAGTCACCTACAAAGATTGGCATGAAATACTACCATTTGCCTAGCATGGGTACTAAACCTATATCAGAACATCTACTAGGGCAACACCTTATCAACTTGTGTATGGTATGGAAGATGTCTTACCTGTTGAAGTTGAACTACTTTCCTTACGGGTAATGATGGATGTGAAACTGGATGAAGCAGAATGGGTCCGATCTTGATATAATCAACTGAGTCTTATTGAAGAAAAGAGATTAGCAGCCATCTATCATGGACAGTTATATCAAAAGAGAACGAAGAAAGCCTTCGATCATAAAGTCAGACCGAGGGAATACCAAGTGGAAAAGCTTGTTCTGAAAAGAATTCTTCCTCCTCATACAGTCCACAGGGGCAAAGGGACACCAAACTATGAAGGCCCATTCATATTAAAGACAGTTTTCTATGGTGGGGTACTGATGCTCACTACTATGGATGACGAGGACTTCTTATCTCCTGTGAATTCAGATGGAGTTAAAAAAATACTTCGCATAAAAGACCTGATGGACATAAAAACAGAATGTAAGTCCAGGCAAAAATAGGGCATCCCGGCGAGTCAAAAACAGAATAAAAGACTCGGGCAAAAATAAGGGAAAAATTGAAAAAAAAAATGTACACCCGCTGAGTTGAAAAGCCACATCAGACAGCTTAGGGAAAAATGGGTATCCTGGTGGATTGAAAACCCGAAAGGGCGATCCATGAAAAATCTGGGACTAAGCGAACAATTGCACTCTAAACTCGTCTGTATCACTCACAACATGGCAAGCTTCGAAGAGATAAAGCATCGGTCGAAATCAACCCTCTTCAGAAAGCAAGATAAGAAGAGCGTCAAGGTCATACAGGTCATAGCAAAGGAATCTCACTGGAGCGTCAACTTCAACATTTCTAACACCTTTATTTTCTCAATTTACAGCAATCTCCTCCTTTCAGGGATTCTCTTCCTTTGTACTTGCCCATTCAGGGCACACAAATCAATAAAATCAGAATATTCAGTCACACTTTATTTTGTATATTTTTGTTTTCATTTGAAAAATGTCCAAAGTTCGTAATACAACACTTGCATGAAAACATATAAGCCATTTTCAATATATGCTTGCAGGAAATATGTGTTATTGAGCAAATCTAACTCCTATGACGGAATCCGGTTGAGGATACCTCGAGACACTTGTGCGTTTCTTTATAACAGGTTGCAGGTACTCAAAACAGACAATCTCACAGCATGGGGTGTATCAAGCCTCATATCCCTAGCCAAGTCAGAAATCACCTTATCAGTAGGGTTACTTGACATAAGTATTCCCCCGCAAAGTTGTCATCCCCTCGGAGGATCTTTCAAGAAAATCGTTAAATCCCCAGCGTGTCGCTTGGACGAAGGAGTTACGATATATTACTTCCCAGAAGTTCTCTTCTCCCCAAGAAGGATCTCTTGAGAAATGCCTGAACTGCTCTTCCCCAGCGGAATCGCCAAAGCCTCCTCATCCCCAGCATGAGACTCTTCAACAGAAACTTCTTCAGCCGAGATCCCCGCAGAGTTCTCTAGGAAGATCGTTCGGTGATCCTTTCTCCCCACAGATCGACCAATGATCTTTTTCCCTAGCGGAGTTCTCCCTCCAAATAGATTGCCCAGAGATCTTCCTCCCCGCAGGATCCAGATCTCGAATCGGTTCTCTCATTTTGCATAATCATAGAATTCACATCATTTTTCTCCACGCAGAGCGTAGCATTCTGTCTAATACGGAGCATTACGGCAAAAATCAAACATTTGCATGATCATAAGCTAGGTTCGAACCAATCACCTACAAATATCATCATCACTTCACCAACAATGTACAAAACATACACCCCGCAGGCAAAGCCAAAATACTTTTTGCACTCTCAATGCAGAAACTTGTTAATAACTGATACATTTTTCTTTTTTGGCATTCGTCTATATCATACTTCCCCAGCAAGTCAAACACTCGTCTGTGTCCCTTGCTTAATCCTTTGACACTCGTCGGTGTCTTGCACATATTCCCCCAGCAGATCAAACACTCTTGTTCATAACTGATACATTTTTCTTTTTTGGCATTCACCCGTATCATACTTCCCCAGCAAGTCAAACACTCGTATGTGTTCCTTGCTCAATCCTTTGATACTCGTCCGTATTTTGTATATATCACCTCCCTGGCAGATAAACACTCGTCCGTGTTCCTTACTTAACTAGATTGATACTCGTTCGTATCAACATCCTTAAACACATGTCAGCGTTTTTTTCTATCGATATTCGTCCATATCGTGGTCCTAGGGATGCTCGTCTGCATCTTTGGTCTATACACTCTATCAAACACTTATACCTTTTATTTAAAAGTTTAAGCACTCGTCCGTGTTTACCATTCCCTAGTAAGTCACCAACAAAATAATCTCTTTCTATCCGACATTCATCCTATGTCGTGATATTTTGGGCAGTCGTCCCCTGCCAGGTGATCGTCCTTCACCTCTTGATGACTGTCACTCAACATTTTATCTGATGGCCGTCCGCATCGTTGATCTTTTTATCCGACATTCGTCCTATGTCGTGATATTTTCAGCAGTCGTACCCTGCTAGGTGATTGTGCTTCACCTTTGGATGACCGTCCCTCATCCTATCCCCAGTGGAATACCCATTTTTGGAACTTTCTATCCGGCATTTGTCCTATGTCGCGATATCTTTTTAGCAGCCATCCCCTGCTAGGTGATCGTCCTTCACCTTATGATGACCGTCTCTCATCATTTATCCGATGGCCATCCCCATCGTTGATCCTATTATCCGACATTCGTCCTATGTCGAGATAATTACCAAGAGCAGCCATACCCTTCTAGGTGATCGTCCTTCACCTCTTGATGATCGTCCTTCATCATGCTTATCTGATGGCCGTCCCCATCGTTGACCTTTTCAATCCGGCATTCGTCTTATGTCATGATATTTTCAGTAGCCGTTCCCTGCTAGGTGATCGTCCTTCACCTTTTGATGACCGTCCCTCATCATTATTTCATTTATTCTTTTACTCGAAGGCCGTCCCCGTCGCGTTTTATATACCCTTTAACCTGATGGTCGTCCCCATCAGTGCTCTCTTTAATCCCCAGAGAATTTTATTTCTTTACCCGATGGCCATCCCCGTCGCGGTTTTTTTATTTCCCAGCATGATGGCCATCTCCGTCATTGCTTTACTTACCGTTTTTTCATCCCCAACAGTCATCCTCTGCTCGATGGTCGTCCTCCATCACGTTCATTTAATACTCATACTATACTTCCTGTTACAATTTATATCCCTTTTCTTCTTCTCCCCAGTGAGTGCAAATTTCAGTCTGTCTTTGGTATTCAACCACAAGTTATCTTGTTTGTTTGTTAAGCCAGGCGCTTACACCCTGCACGGCTAACTCATGCTTGAATAGGGGCCGCTGTAAACACCCCAAATTTTCCCTCACTTTTTTTTCTCACACCATGGCTTGTGATCTTTTCATATTGCATTGCATAAGCATACCATCTCACATTGCATAATTTATTTCACTCCATAAGCTGCACAATTAGGGTTTGTGATCAGATGAATTTTAGAAGTGATATGAGCTATATCAATGGTCTTGAAGCATTCCAATAGGGTCCATGAGTGTTATATGGTCATCTTATGCTCCCCAAAGTTCATAAGAGTCAGGAGATCACAAAGCATGGCAAAGGCATAGAGACAGGCTGAAGATTTCCTGCACAGATGACCTAAAATTAGGTTTTGGTTTCAGAGGCCTTACACTCAATTTTTTTGGTCATTCTTGATTCTAATGGTCTTAATATGTTATAAGGAGCATGTGTACCAAATTTGATGAAGAAATTCATTGTGGAAGTCATCTGATCAACTAGTAACTTATTGTGCAAGAAAAGTCGGAATCAGGGCATCTGAGGCCACAATCAATGGAACCAAAGGGTCATTTTCATCAATTTGAGGTTCTATGATCTTTATTTTATCTTAGAATTGGTTAGAAGTTCACAATATTGAATAATTTCAAGCCATTTGCAAACTTTCCATTTTGGGACATGACTTGTAATGGAAACTTTCCATTTTGGGAAAGATTTTCAACCTCCTCTTTCTTGATCAAAAATGCTTCAAATGAAAAATCCTTAAACATGAAAGTTATAGATTGGATCTTCCCATTTTCAAAAAGTACAAGAACTCCTCTTGATTCATCCTAGAACTCAAGATATGATCTTTCAAAGTTGGGAAATATCTTGTAATTTTCAAGTATGTGCCAAAGACGGATTTTTGCAAAATCAAGTTTCAAGACTTCTAATGACCTCTAATCCACTTCTAAGCTTCATTACATGATAACACAACTTTCCTTGATCAGAATTGGGCATTGGACCTAAGGTTTTCATGACTTGTGATCCAAGAAATTTTAAAGAGGGAAATTTGCAAAATCCATGCTATCTCTTGCATCAAGCCATCCAGCTCACAAAATCCAATCCTAGGGCCATCCTTGATGCTAGTTGAGCCAAGACACCCCTTGAAGCCAGCTATGACTCGTGCCATGCTTATGGTACCATAACTTTTGACTTTTTGCAACTTGGCCCATATCAATCACACTATGCCACTACAAGTCTCTGGCCAATCAACATTGTTTATGTGGACATCAAGCAACTCATTTCACACAAGATTGGAGCCTGAAACCTCACACACTCAGAAATCCCAAAAATTACCATAACACTTCCTCTCTTCGAATTGCACAACACAACCATTAAAACTCAAAAGTTCTTCCACCAATCATCTCAAAATCATTCATAGAACAAAACCCAACCATTAAAATGGCCTGAAACACTCCATAATCAAAACACAAATTCTGCTTCATCATAACCAAACATCTCAAACCAACTCATATAAACTCCATCTAAGCCTTTCAGAAGCATCAGGGGGTCAAGTGGAATGGCTTTGCACAAAAGAAGGGGCCAGAAAGTTCAGATTGAGAAAGCTTCAACTCAGGTAATCATCAAGAACAAATTTTCCAGAACTTGCGTTTTAAGTTACAGACCGATTCTATGTGATGTACTGATCATGGTGATATGTTTACTTTTTAAAATGGTTGAGTTTTAAGCATTTCATAGGCTTCTGAAAGTTTTATGCATTTTTCCGTTTTGCTTCGATTCATGAATTTGATGTAAAATAAATGGATTTTGTTGTTGGATTCGTGTTTAGGGTTGTTAGGTGAGTGATTCTAGAGAGTTTGATGTGTTTTCATGGCGTTTTGAGAGAGATAGGATGAGTGAGTTTCCGGAGAAGATGACCGGAGGTCTTCTCCGGCCACCTGAGAGTGATTAAACCCTAATCCACAATTAAATTCCAGTTTGAATAATAGCCATAGGATCTTGCTTACCCGCGTGTTTGGATGGCTCAGATTGCCTCATTAAACCCTAATCCTTTTTAATTAAATTAATTAGGATTAATTAAATTAATTTTTCCAGATTCAATCCTGACCTTACATTCGCGCGCGCAGTCAATCCCCCTTTGAACCTGGACCATCAGATTGGTTGACTTCTCATTTTATTCAATTTTAATTTCATTTTATTTCATTTATTTCACACATTTTTTTAAAATAGCAAAAACACTTTAAAAAATCGCATTTTATGCATTTTCATTTTAAATATTTTTCTTAACTCAAAAACATTTTTTATTTTAATTTTTGCATTAAAAAGGTATTTTTAAAACATTTAAATGTTTTATTTAATTAATTGATTGATTTTAATTAATTAAAAATACATTTAGGTTTCTAAAAATAACAAAAAAAAATCATGAAGCATTCTCATACATTTAGAAACATTTTCAAACTCACCATATAAATTTCTTTTTAGGTTTGATCACATTTTCACAATTATCTTTGAATTAGGGTTCTTAAAAATCACATTTTCTAACCCTAACTTGAAAAAAATCACTTCTGATCAACCATGATGAGTTTGAACTTGATTCTTTTTGCATTGTTTAACATATTGCATTTAGTATCTAGGATATTTATCTCATGATTTTGCATTGTGTCGCTCCCGATAAATGGGAATGGCCCAAATAAAGGTACAGACGCGAACGGTCGGCGAAGGGAACAATGAGGACACACAGCCGTGAACTCACTGGAGATGAATAGAGTCGCCAGCTAGGCATTTTTATCCCGGAGGAAAGGTAATGCTGCATAGACCTAGAAAAAGATGGATAAGACGGTCGCGAACCAGAGAGACTGAGAAAGGGGGTTGGTTACAACCTGGGAAGGTATTAGCACCCAGATTGTCCGTCGTACTCGACGGGATCCACGCTTAAAAGATTTGTGTTTTAAAGGGGTAATGTCAGTGCAATTTGTGTATAAAATAGCTGGAAAAAAGATGTACAGGTGTCAGTGTAAGAGAAGTGAAGTGTATAAATGATGTGTCAGTGTAAGAAAAGGAATAAGATGCTCAAGATCATGAGGCTAAAAGAATGATGCTGGAAGGAGGGGGAATATACAGAGACTTTTGTTCGATAACTGTTAAGTTATGCCTACGTATCCTCTCGTGCAATGAGGAAGTCAGAACACCGTAGTTCGACCCAAAGAGACTGAAAGATGAATTGACTTATGAACTGCTTACTTGCCTATGCTCAAGTGTATGATCTGTCTGGCACAGATGCAAACTGTCTTGCATTAGACGGAAGAAGCGAGTTCTCGTTCGTGAGTGAATGAGATGAGAAAAGAATCCCGGAGGAGACGATTATTGTTTGTTTTTGAGTTTTCAGTCTTTTATTGCTTTTGAAAGTTTGTCATAAGTTAATGAGCTTAAGCCTAAACCAATGGATTTAGTAAACTCATCACATCTTCCCTCTGTTTAGGGGTAATGAGAATACCTTAAGTGTGAAGTCAGATTCTCACACTTAATCACCTTTGATGTAGGATTAAGATCATTAACCTACTTGTGATTAATTAGATGTTTTTGGTGTTTTTGTTTAGTGTTAAGTAATGAGGTTAAGCCATAATCAAAGATTAAACAGACTCATTACACCGTCCTAATAGAAGGATAATAGATGAGAATGTTTAAGTTGAGGAATGCTCCTCAACTTAATCCATGATTAGGGATTAAACTCATGACAAAACAAGCCTTTGATTAAGTGGATTTTATTTAATGGTAAGATGATGAAGTGAATTTTATGATTTGTAAGACAACTTGAGGGGGACTTGTCCATTAACACTAGGGTTAGTCCTTCTTAACCATTTAAGGAAGAATTAGAACCCTGATGCAAGGCCCAAGTTACAAGTGTGATGTCTTGATGATTATTAAATGGATTGATTAAGGAGTTAAACACCTTAAGGGTTTAACACTTAGGATTAAAGTTATACACTCCATCCTAAGAGAAGGATGCAGGCATAAGCTTAATCACAAAGCCTTAAAGCCTTTAGGGTTTAGTCTCTGATTATGAGATGAGGAGAGATGACTCAAAAGAGACACAAAGGTAAAACTATGAGGGGAGACTAATCAAGACCCTAATTCATTGTCATGCTTGGTTGTTCCTAAGGTTTGTGAGGTTTTCAGGAACAATCTTCAAAGGAGCCACCAGGAAGCAGATGAACAAGATCAAGAGAAGCAAAGCAACTTGCTTCATTCAAGAAGTCAAGTCACTTGAAGAAAGAAAGTGGGAGGAGAAAGAATGAGCAAGCTCAAACTCAAACACATATAGAAATGCAGCAATGGATGCAAGAGAGATGAGAAGAAAAAGTTATGAGAAGTGAAGGCAAATTCACTTCTCAAGGTTACTTACCACCTGAAATGTTAGAAAGAAATGCAATGCAATGCAAGATGGGATGAAATGGCATGATGCTAAGCAAATCCAGAAGCATGTTGATGATGATTATGATGTTATGAGGTGCTGCAAACATGAGGCAAGACATGGAGATGTTCATACAAGATCATGGGTGCAAATGATGCAAGTTAGAAGCATGGATGAACATGAAAAGTTATGAAACATACAAGGCAAATGACATGGCAAATATGAGATGCAATGATCAAAGATGCTTTATACATGTCTTAAGATGTCAAATGAAACACAAGCATGCATAAAATGCAAAGACAAGTCATGTTATGCAAGAGAATGCAAGAAGGATGCAAATGAAAGCTCAAATTAGGGTTTAAGGATCAAACATCAAGCAAAAACCCAAAACAGAAGCAAACCCTAAGATAAAAAATGGAAAATGCCATCCTAAGAAACCCTAAACCTATACTAAACCAAGGTCCAAAGGGGAAGTCTCAACTCCTAACCAATCTCAAGATATGATTTTTCTAAGTTATTAGGGTTTTTTAGGGTTCTTAACAAAAGAAATACCAAACAATTGGAAAATGAGGAATCAAATCAAGACCATTTTATCCTAGAAACTACATGCTAAACACAAGACAAAGCAAAAAGAATCAATGTCCAAACCTTCCTAGATAGGCAGAAATGAATTTTTGAACTTAGGATCAAATTAATGCATAAAAAATGATTTAATTCAATGAAAAATTCTTAAAATGCATCAAGATCAAAAAAGAAATTTGGTTTGAAGGTTGGACAATGTTTCTAAATGTCTTAGAACATTTCATGAATTTTTTGGTGATTTTTAAATACCTAAAAGTATTTTTAATTAATTAATTTCCATTAATCAATTAAAAATAATCTTTTAAATATTTAAAAATACTTTTTTAATGCTAAAAATAAAATAAAAATTATTTTTGTGTCATGAAAATTAATAAAACTTTTAAGAAAAAGTTTCATAATTTTTAGGAATTTTTTACTATTTTAAAATAATTGTGCAAATAAAAATGAAAAGAAAATGAATTAAAATCAAATAAAATGAAAGTAATCAGGATGGAGGGCCAGGATGGAGCCTGAGTTTGAAAACATTGACTGCGCGCGCCATCTGATGGCCCAGATTCAAACAGGATTAATCTTAATTAATTAAATAAATGATGCTGATTAGGGTTTAATGACTGCATCCTAGCCGTTCACACGCGCGCGAAGTCAACTTTTTCAACGCATCCAAAGGTCCAAATTCAAATGGCATTTAATCACGTAATTAGGGCATAATCACTCTCAGGTGGCCGGAGAAGACTTCCGGTCGTCTTCTCCGGCCAGCAACTCCCCTGAAAAACTTCAAACTCCCTCAAATCGTAACAAAAACAAAATCTAAGAGTTGGGAAATGTTCCTTACACACTCACGAATCAAACCCCTCTCTCAAAACAAATTTCTTCTTCCTAAATAAGCTGAATCGAAGAAAATGAAAACTAGGGCACGCAGGTTTCAGAGAGAAATTAAATGCTCATTTCAAATCCATTTTCGAAACCAATGACATCAGGATGATCAGTGAAGCACATAGAACAAGTTTATAACATGAAAAATGATTTCTGGAAAAATAAATTTCAAGCTACCTGAGATTCGAAGCTTTCACTCTGATGACTTTCTGGCCACTTCTCCTTGTGCAATCCACTCCACTTGATCCCCAGATGATGTTTGAATGCTCAAGAAGAGTTTATGTTGGCTGGATAGTGAGTTTCGAAAGCTCCTGCTTCAACTCAGTCAGAAATGGCAATGGTGATTCTGGCACTTTCAGGTCATTGTGAATGGTGGTTTGTGGTCCAGATGATGTATGGAGAAGCTTTGCAAGGTTTGTTTGGCTGTTTGTGAGCTAGGGAAAGAGATTCGAAAGGAACTGCAAAATGAAGTGAAGAATGGCTATGGGGTGTTCTGGTTGATTCAGGCTTGTGTTCTTGCTGGTTTCTACTCAATGATGCATGGTGAGTTGAATGGTGAAAATGGTTTGAGTGTTTCTTGGCTGGGCAGAGAGATTCGAAGGCTTATGCAGCTGGGGTGTATTTTGTGAATGTGTTGTTGTGTGTTGTTTCAGCCTTGCCTGCCTAGTGTTATGGCTTGCCAAAGGATACAATAAACAAATGCAAGTGGCCAGAGGATGTGACATGGCCTGTGGTGATTGGGATGTTTGCTTTTGCCAAAAGTCAAATTTCTTGTAAGAGAGGCATGGGCTTGATACTAGCTTGGTACAAAGGCTAGGGCTGGCGCAGCATGGTGTGGTGAGAGAGCTAGCAAGGTTCAAAGGCCAAGGCAGCCAGTTGAGGGAAGTGTCATGAGTGTTTTGCAAGTTGTTGCCTTTTTGGTTCACATGTGAAAAGTCTTGTTACATGAACCATAACCATGGGCATTCTTGGTTCAAATCTGAATTTTATGACTTAGAGATTGTTTGCATATTGATTTGGAATGAAATAGAGGTTGCAATTGGCCTTGGTCCATGATTTTGCAAAATTTCCATTTGAGGCATGCCTTGAAAATCAATGATTTTAGCCAACTTTGTCATGCCATAACTTTTGATCCAAGAAGAGTTTGATCATGTTCTTGTACTTTTTGAAAAGGGAAAGATGAGATCTACAACTTTCATGACCAAAGTTTTTCCATTTGAAGCATTTTTGGATCAAGAATCAAGGCTTGAAAAATGACCTAAAATGATGCATTCTTGAAAAGTCAACTATGCCCAAAAAGTCAACATTTGCAAAAACCCTAAATTCTTGATTTTTGTGAACTTCAACCCTATTCCATGATCAAATAAAGATCATATACACTCAAAATGATGAAGATCACCCATTGGTTGGGTCATTGGGGGCCTCAGATGCCCTGATTTTACACTGACTTGTCTGAAAAGTCAACCCTTGATCAGATGACTTCCCCATGTAATTTCTTCATGAAAATTGATATGCATACTCCCTATACCATATAGAGACCAACGGAAACAAGAATGACCAAAAAATTTGGGGTTATGGCCTCTGAAACCAAAACCCTAATTCTAGGTCAACTGTGCAGTCAAACTTGGCTCTGCATCCACTCAAACCCTAGTTCTTGTGATTCCTTTGCATTTTTGACTTTGAGGAGATGGAATATGATATAAGAACACTCATGGACCTCTTTGAAGTGATTGGTGGCCTTTGGAGTGGCTCAAAAAAGCTCTTGGATTGCTCAGATCACAAACCCTAGGTGCAGATGACTTAGAATCTATGCAGGGAATCAAAATGAGATATGAGATGATATGATTGTGTTTATGCATATGAGAAAGATCACAAGCCATGGTGAAATGGGTGAGGGCAAATTTGGGGTGTTTACAGCTGCCCCTATTCAAACATGAGTTAGCTGTGCAGGATGTAAGCGACGACTTAACAGGCAAACAAGATAACTTGTGGTTGAATACCAAAGACAGTCCAAAATTTGCACTCACAAAAAGAAAGAAAGGGATATAGATTGTAAAAGAAGAATGAAGTATATTGTAAAATGGGTGATAGAGCAATGACAGGGACGGCCGACATGCTGGGAAAAGCGTGCCAAATAAAACGATGACGGGGGCGGCCGACATGCTGGGGATAAAAGGTAAAGCTAAGACGGGGACGGCCGACTAGCTGGGAAAAATGAAATCGTGATGGGGACGGCCATCAAGTTCATAAAGCAAGGTAACCAACGATGGGGACGGCCATCGGGCTAAAAAGGAAAAGGGACCACGACGGGGACGGCCATCGGGTTAAAGAATAAATGAAATAAACAGATGATGGGGGACGGCCATCAAAGGTGAAGGACGATCACCTAGCAGGGTACGGCTGCTCTGTTGGGGATAAGAGAAATATGATGGGGACGGCCATCAAAGGTGGAGGACGACCACCTGGCAGGGTACGGCTGCCGAAAATATCAACGATGGGGACGACCATCGGATAGAAAAGGTCAACGATGGGGACGGCCATCGGACGAGCATGATGGAGGACGACCATCAAGAAGTGGAGGACGACCACTCAGCAGGGTACGGCTGCTCTCGGGGTTTATCATGACATAGGACGAATGCCAGATAACCAAAATCAACAATGGGGACGGCCATTGGATAAAATGATGAAGGACGATCATCAAAAGGTGGAGGACGACCACCTGGCAGGGTACGGCTGCCGAAAAAGATCAACGATGGGGACGGCCATCAGATGAGCATGATGGAGGACGACCATCAAGAGGTGGAGGACGACCACCTAGCAGGGTACGGCTGCTCTCAGGGTTTATCATGACATAGGACGAATGCCAGATAAAAAGAAAAAATGCTTTGTTGGCGATCTGCTGGGGAATAGTAAACACGGACGAGTGTTTACATCCAAGAAATAAAGGTATAAGTGTTTGGTATTGTGTATAGATTAAAGATGCGGACGAGTATCCCTAAGACTACGATACGGACGAGTATCGGGTAGAAACAAATACTGACGCATGTTCAAAGATGATGATACGGACGAGTATCAACTGGTTAACAGGGAACACGGACGAGTGTTGAATCTGAAGGGACTCTTCTGGGGAATAGTAGACACAGGCAAGTATCTACGTTCAAGAAGACATAAGTGTTTGACGCGGTATATGGATTAAAGATGCGGACGAGCATCCTTAAGACTATGATACGGACGAGTATCACGTAGAAACAAACACTAGACACAATGTTCTGAGGTGATGGTACGGACGAGTACCAACTGGTTAACAAAGAACAAGGACTACTGTCGAGTCTGTGGGGAGATAAGTGTTGTGTATACAAGATACGGACGAGTATCTGTATAAGTGTATCGTGAGTAGTGAGTACATATAGATGAATGTTTTAACTGCTGGGGAGAATGACACGGACGGGTGCCAAGAGAGAAAAGTGTAATATGAACAAGTATCTGCTATACAAAGTATAGATGACTGCTGGGGATATGACACGAACGGGTGTCAGGAGAGTGTATATACAAGTACATGTGAGGATGCAAAGAGGATGTCTTTGGCTTTCTGCTGGTAATATGACACGGACGGGTGTCATGAAGTATCTGTAACACAGGTGATTTGGTTAGTAAAGAGTGTTCTGGCGACTTTACTGGGAGTGATGATACAGACGGGTGTCAAAAGGAAATATGTACTGGTGTTGGTGATTATGAGGCTACTGTTTTTGCTGGGACTCTGGTGAGGATTTCTGTACAATGATGATGAACGGTTATTATTCACAAGCGTTAATCCAGAACATGGCTTATGATTATGCTATGCGTTTGATTTTTTTTGCCGTAATGCTCCGTATTAGACGGAATGCTACGCTCTGAGGGGACAATATGATGCGAATGCTGTGATTATGTAAAGATACCAAACCGGGATCCGGATCCCGTTGCTGCGAAGATCTCTGGCTGATCTGTTTGAAAAGGGCCTCCCAGCTGGGGATGAGATCATTGGTAGACCTGGGGATATGTATCTGTCTGGAGATATAGGTCACCGATTGACATATCTTCGTAATAGGACCCAGCTGGGGTTTGTAGAAGCTTTCTTCACTCTGTTGTGATCTTCAAGCATTGCTCTTCTGGATAGAGGCTGAAGATTCTGTGGGGAGATGATTCCCTGACTCCTGTACTCAGCTGAGGATGAAATGGCAACTTGGCTGGGGAAGTGTGAGAGGCAACTCAGCTGGGGATAGCAACAAGAGGCAACTCAGCTGGGGATAGAGCATTTCAGATGCTGAGATTGAGTGTATGTTGATTTGGCAACTTAGCTGGGGAAGTGGGCACCTTCCAGTGCCACGTGGAAGATAGACCGAGTTGATAATGATTCACCAGCTTGCTAAGACGTAACTTGCATGCCCCAGGTTGCGTTCCGGATACCTGCAATCCTGCAAAGATAAGGAGACGCACAAAAGGTCCCGAGGTATCCTCTACTGGATTCCGTCATAGGAGTCAAGCATTCTCAAGAGTAAGTATATTCCCTGCAAGCATGTGTTTCTATTATTATTTTTGGAGAAAAACATCTGTACTTATGCAATTGATTTTTTAGAGACACCAGACATCCTTTGCAAATAAAAAAATATATATATATATATATATACAAAACGAAACATGACTGAAAAATCTGATTTTATTAATTCATGTGCCCTGAATCGACAAGATACAACCAAAGAAACATATCCCCTGAAATGAGGAGATTGTTTACAAATTGAGAAACAAAGTGCTGGCAGTGTTGATGACGCTTTAAGGAGCTTCCTCTCCTGCTATGACTCGTATGACAATGACGTTCTTCTCGTCTTGCTTTCTGAAGAAAGTTGATTCTGATTGAAGCTTGATTCCGTCGAAGCTTTCCAAGTTGTAAGTGATACAGACGAACTCAGAGTGCAGTTGTTCGCTTATTCCCTTATTTTGCATGGATCGCCCTTTCGGGTTTTCAATCCATCGGAATACCCATTTTTGCCTGAGCTGTCCAATGCGGCTTTTCAACTCAGCGGGTGTACATTTTTTTGCTTATTTTCCCTTATTTTTGCCCGAGTCTTTTATTCTGTTTTTGACTCGCCGGGATGCCCTATTTTTGCCTGGACTTACATTCTGTTTTTATGTCCAGCGGGTCATTTTATGCGAAGTATTTTTTAACTGCATCTGAATGCACAGGGGACGGGAAATCTTCACCATCCATGGTGCTGAGCATCAGCGCTCCACCAGAGAAAACTTTCTTTACCACGAATGGTCCTTCATAGTTTGGAGTCCATTTGCCCCTGTGGTCTGTATGAGGAGGGAGGATTCTTTTCAGCACAAGATCTCCCACTTGGTACTCTCGGTGCCTGACTTTCTGATCGAAGGCTTTCTTCATTCTCTTCTGATACAATTGTCCATGACAGATTGCAGCCAATCTCTTCTCTTCAATCAGACTCAGTTGCTCGTATCGGGCTCGAACCCATTCTGCTTCGTTCAGCTTAACATCCATCAATACCCGCAAAGAGGGTAATTCAACTTCAACTGGTAGGACTGCTTCCATACCATACACAAGCTGATACGGGGTTGCCCCAGTGGATGTCCTGATTGATGTGCGGTACCCATGTAAGGCAAATGGTAACATTTCATGCCAATCTTTGTAGGTGACTACCATCTTCTGCACAATCTTCTTGATGTTCTTATTTGCCGCCTCAACAGCACCATTCATCTTTGGTCTGTAAGGAGAAGAATGGTGATGTTGGATCTTGAAGTCCCGGCACAGTTCTGCCATCATTTTGTTGTTTAGATTGGAACCATTATCCGTAATGATTCGCTCGGGAACTCCATATCGACAGATGATATCCCTCTTCAGAAATCTGGCTACCACTTGCTTTGTGACGTTTGCATATGAGGCTGCTTCAACCCACTTGGTGAAATAGTCAATGGCGACCAGGATGAATCTGTGACCATTTGAAGCAGTCGGCTCGATCTTGCCAATCATATCAATGCCCCACATGGCAAAGGGCCATGGTGAAGACATGATGTTCAAAGGATTGGGAGGTACATGCACTTTATCTGCATAAATCTGGCATTTATGGCATTTTCTGGCGTAGGCACAACAGTCTGCATCCATTGTGATCCAATAATAGCCTGATCTTAACAACTTTTTAGCCATTGCATGTCCTCCAGCATGGGTACCAAAAGAGCCTTCATGCACTTCATGCACCAACAAATCTGCTTCCGTCTTGTCAACACATCGGAGGAGTACCATATCAAAGTTCCTTTTGTATAGAGATCCATCAGTGTTCAGAAAGAAACTTCCAGCAAGCCTTCTCAAAGTCTTCTTATCATTGGAAGATGCCCCAGGTGGGTATGTTTGATCCTCCAAGAAGCACTTAATATCATGGAACCAAGGCTTATTATCTTTGACAACATCTGCTGCGAATACATATGCTGGTCTGTCAAGTCTCGATACTGAAATCTGAGGTACAACGTTGGCAGCTTGAACTTTGATCATGGACGAAATGGTAGCCAAGGCATCTGCAAACTGATTCTCGTCTCGAGGGATATACTCAAGCTTGACTGTTGTGAAGAATGTCAATAACCTTCTTGTATAATCCCTGTAAGGTATCAGATGATCCTGGTGTGTATACCATTTCCCATTGGTCTGATTGATTACCAAAGCTGAATCTCCGAATACGGTCAATGTCTTGATCCTGAGGTCAATGGCTTCCTCAAGACCCATAATGCAAGCTTCGTATTCAGCTTCGTTGTTAGTGCAGTTGAAAGTGAGTTTTGCCGAGAAAGGCATGTGAACTCCTTTAGGTGTAATGAGTACTGCACCAACACCACGGCCATTCATGTTAACAGCCCCATCGAACATCATAATCCATTCTTCCTCCGGGTCAGGCCCTTCAGTGTGAATAGGCTCTTCATGATCTTTTGATTTAATGAACATGATGTCTTCATCAGGGAAGTCAAACCTCATAGGCTGGTAATCATCAATGGGTTGCTCAGCAAGATATTCAGACAATACACTGCCCATGATGGCTTTCTGAGATGTGTATTGAATGTCATACTCCGTAAGAATCATTTGCCATCTTGCAACCCGTCCGGTAAGAGTTGGCTTCTCAAATATGTACTTAACTGGGTCCATTTTTGAAATCAATAAAGTAGTGTGGGTCAACATATACTGCCTCAGTCGGCGAGCAGCCCACGCTAAAGCACAGCAAGTTTTCTCGAGCAGTGAATAACGTTGTTCACAGTCGGTAAACTTTTTGCTTAGGTAGTATATTGCATACTCTTTTCGACCAGACTCGTCATGCTGGCCCAGCACACAACCCATTGACTCTTCTAATACTGTCAAGTACATTATTAGAGGTCTTCCTTCAACTGGAGGCATAAGGATTGGAGGTTCTTGTAAGTACTCCTTGATCTTGTCAAAAGCCTTCTGGCAGTCTTCATTCCACCTGACCGTCTGTTCCTTTCTTAACAATTTGAACAAAGGTTCGCAGGTAGCCGTAAGGTGAGAGATGAACCTCGAGATGTAATTCAATCTACCTAAGAACCCTCGAACTTCCTTCTCTGTCTTTGGTGCAGGCATCTCTTGGATGGCTTTGACTTTATCAGGGTCAACTTCAATCCCTTTCTCACTCACAATAAATCCCAGCAGCTTACCGGATCGCACCCCGAATGTGCATTTGTTGGGGTTTAACTTCAGTTGGTACTTCCTCAGACGCTTGAACAACTTGAGCAGATTCACCAGATGATCTTCTTCAGTAAGGGACTTGGCAATCATATCATCCACATAACATTCTATTTCTTTGTGGATCATATCGTGGAATAATGTTACCATAGCCCGTTGATACGTTGCACCGGCATTCTTGAGCCCAAACGGCATTACTTTGTAGCAGAACGTGCCCCAGGGTGTGATGAATGTTGTCTTCTCCATGTCTTCAGGTGACATTTTGATCTGGTTGTATCCTGAAAATCCGTCCATGAAGGAGAATACCGAGAACTGAGCCGTATTATCTACCAATACGTCAATGTGAGGTAATGGAAAATCATCTTTCGGGCTGGCTCTGTTCAGATCCCGGTAATCAACACACATTCTTACTTTGCCGTCCTTCTTAGGCACAGGTACTATATTAGCAACCCATGGCGGGTAGCTAGTCACAGCAAGGAACCCGGCGTCCCATTGCTTTTGTACCTCTTCCTTGATTTTCATAGCCATGTCGGGACGAGTTCGGCGCAGTTTCTGTTTGACCGGTGGGCATTCTTCTCTCAAAGGCAGCTTGTGCACCACAATATTGGTATCCAACCCTGGCATGTCTTGATACGACCAAGCAAACACATCCACATACTCTTGAAGTAGATCAACCAGTTGTCTCTTCACTGAGTCTTGCAGGCAGGCCCCGATTTTAACCTCTTTCACGTCTTCCTCCGTACCAAGATTAATCACTTCAACCTCCTCCTGGTGAGGGGTAATAACCTTTTCCTCTTGTCTTAACAACCTGGCTAGCTCTTTAGGAAGCTCATATTCTTCTTCAACCCCTTCATCATCTTGATTGATCGGATTGTCAAAGTCATACGATGTCATAGCCGTGCTGTTGTCGGTGCTGTCAGGAAGGCATTCTCTGCAAGGGTTAAGTTGTTCGTTTTAGTGATCTGATTTTAATCTTTTTTAGAAAAGTGAAATGAAGTTGTCATTTTGAAAACACTGCCATTTATTTTTTTTGTACAAAAAGAAAAATGGAAAAACAGTGAACGAAAAGAAAAAAGACTCGTTTGCAAAAAGATGTCTGATATTTCATTAATTGATCTTGTTTGCACAAAAAGTACAGATGGCCCGATTACAAAATGAGTCTTGTCATCTTGGGCAAGATGCAAGACTTTAATGCATGCTTATAAAACACAGGAAATAATAATTACTCTGATCGAGTAACTCTTATAATTTCCTGGGAAGACCAGTTCGAGACACTGCTCCCCGGGATGTTTGGACGAATCCAGCTTTCCAGGTTGCGTTCTTCTTCCAGCTCGTCTTCCAGACAGTTGATAGCATCGGGGGTAAGCATCCCTCCACTGACAAAACCAGGCTCCTCAGCAGCCTTTGCTTGATGTTGAGTTGGTCTGTAACCCAACCCAAACTTGTCTTCTTTTTTCTCCACCGATAGCAGCTTGCCCCAGCCCTGGGCAGTTCCTTCCTCAACAACCTTCCGGGCTTGTTGGTATGATGACATTGGAGTACCAGATACAGCAGATGCCTCATTCACATTCAAAGCTTCAAACCCCTGGCTCATTGTTTCATGGATCTCCCCATCCATTTCAATGTACTTATAGGTTGCCAGGTGGCTGACAAAAATGTCCTCCTCTCCACAGATTGTGACAACTTGGCCTTCCCACTCAAATTTTAACTTTTGGTGAAGGGTAGACGTTATTGCGCCGGCGGCGTGAATCCAGGGTCTACCCAACAAACAGCTGTAGGCGGGCTGAATGTCCATCACATAAAAGATAGTTTTAAAGGTCTGTGGGCCAATTGTCACGGGTAGCTCAATCTCTCCCAGAACCGATCTCTTAGAACCATCAAAGGCTCTTACCACCAGGTTGCTGGGTCTCAATGCCAAACCATCATATTCTAACTTCACCAGAGCCTTCTTTGGTAAGACATTAAGGGACGACCCTGTGTCTACCAGCACATGAGAAAGGACAGCTCCTTTGCATTCCATGGTTATGTGCAAGGCTTTGTTGTGGTTGCGGCCATCCGCTGTCAAGTCAGTATTGGTGAACCCTAGCCCATTGCTAGCAGTAACATTTCCAACCACGGTTTCCAACTGGTTGACAGTGATCTCTTCAGGCACGTAAGCTGCGTGCAAGACTTTGAGTAGTGCATTCCGATGGGCTTCGGAGCACATAAGTAGTGAGAGGATAGAGATTTTGGATGGCGTCTGGTGAAGTTGATCCACAATTTTGTAATCACTCTTTTTGATGATTCTCATAAACTCATCAACTTCTTGATCGAACGGCGTCTTCAAGGCCTCTTTGACAGCTTGATCTTCCTGCACAGGGCTCTTTCCTTTTGCCTTAGCAGCAGCTTCTGCTTCGGCTGTAGGTCTTTGAATTTGTGGGGCGAAGAGACGTCCGCTTCGGGTGAAGCCTCCGCCTCCCCCCACATTGTCAATTTGTGGTGCAGGTGTTGATGTTTCCAGAGTGATTCTTTTTCCCTCGTAGTACACGTCTGAGCCATAGTGCCAAGGGATGGCCCTATTGCTTTCATATGGTACTGGTCCAGGCACCGTGACAGTGACTGGGCTGATTGCTGCTGCTGAAGGGACTGTAATTGTTTGTGGATCATAAAAGATTGTAACTGGTGCTCTGGTGGGAGCAGCACCTTCTGAATGGTAGGCAGAGTTGTTTTCCGGATCATAGAATATTGTGACAGTAGAGACATCTTCATGATTTGTTGCTGGTGTTGTAGGAGATATTGTCGGAAGAAATGATGTTGTTGTCGTAGGAGGTTCAAAATGGAGTGAAGCTGACGTTGTAGCAGAAAGATTTGTTGTGAACTGATCGGTTGAGATGATGGATGGAGTGCTTGTTGATGAAACCGAAGAATTGTCAGGAACAATGGTTGCTGCAGTTGTAGGAGGTTCTGAAACCGTTGCTGATGAAATTGCTGGATTTGTTGGAAATGATGTGGTGATCTGAAGTTGGCCACTCTGAATAAGGCCATCTATGCCATTCCTCAAATTATCGCACCCATTCACAGAGATATTGCAGTAAGCACAACCCAATTCGCACCCCGGGAACATGTTGCATTCCAAGAGCTGAGCTTTGATTTCTACCAATGGTGTCCTGATCTGTCCCACACTGGTTATTAAATAAGACGGCTTGTCTTCTTCAATAGCGTTAATCCGAGGACCACCATGGTTTGGCATCGGGTTTTTATTGACATTGGGCGGTGGTGCGAAATTCAGAGCCTTTGAGTCTACCAGGTCTTGTACCTTCATATGCAGAGCCCTGCATTTTTCTGTACTGTGGCCAGGTGCGTTTGAATGAAAGGCACACCTAGCATTGGAGTCATAATTCCTTGGTAGACTGTTGGGATCCGGAGGTACCAACGTTCTTAGCTCAACCAGGTTGAGTTTCAGAAGCTGTGGCAGCAATGTAGCATATGGCATGGGGATCGGATCGATCACTCTGTTAGCTTGAGATGGCCTCTGTTGGAATGGCCTTTGTTGACTGTTGTTGTTGGTGTTGCTGTTGTTGTAATTTCTTGGAGGATACTGATTTTGCTGGTGGTACTGAGATTGTTGTTGATAGCTTTGCTGAGGAGGTTGATAGACAGGTTGAGGATGAGCCGGAGCAGGGATGGTGACTGCTGCTATGGACCTCTGAGCATATTGGGGCCTACCCCTGTTTGAATGGATGGCATTGGTTTCGCCAGTTCTTCTCGGGCCTGCAAAAGGCTTTCTTGTACCACTGGACGAGCTTGCACCATTGTCTGAGATCTTTCCCATTTTCAACAGGCTTTCAATTCTCTCCCCAGCTATGACAACATCCGCGAAGCTAGTGGAAGAGAAAGCAGCCAACCTGTCAATATATGTTCCCTGAAGGGTGTTCATGAACATATCTGCCATTTCCCGTTCAGACATAGGTGGTTGAACAGCAGCAGCCAGTTGCCTCCATCTCTGTGCATATTCTCGGAAACTTTCCCTTGACGACTGTGACATTCCCATTAGGAGGGTCCTGTTGGGTGCCATGTCCAAGTTATACTGATACTGTCTGATGAAGGCCTCTGCCAGGTCCTTCCAGCATCTAATAGTTGCCCTTGTCAAGTGAGAGTACCATTCTCTCGACGCTCCAGTTAAGCTGTCTTCGAAATAGAACATCCAAAGCTTCTCATCCATTGTATAGGCCTTCAGCCTTCCCAGAAATGACTGTAAGTGAGTCCGGGGGCATGAAGTCCCATTATACTTTTCGAAACAAGGAGGCTTGAACTTGTGGGGGATCCTGACCCCGTCTACCAAACCCATATCCATAACGTCGAATCCCAAAGAGTTTTGAGATTCTAAGGACCTCAACTTCTCAGCTATTTCATCCAACCGTCTATCATAAGCCTCTTCCCCAGCGCCCATTACTGTGAATTGGTCTTCTTGAGGGTCTTCCTGTAGTACCCTCCCTGCTGTGGCAGTCCCTTGGATGTTGACAGGGATGTTGGCCTCTGGATGGAGATGGGGTCCAAAAACTGGGGGATTGACATGAGGTTGGACCCTCTCGTTGTTACTTGTGCCAGCAGTTCCCACATGGGGCTCCTCTTGATTCCTCCCTTCTACCAAAGCTCTGAGCCTCTCCTGGCTTTGAGCTAAATTGTTCATTACTTCCATGAACTGTGTTATCTGCGTTCTCATCTCCAACCTTTCGTTGGCCATCTGGTTTCTGACCTCCGTAAGGTCCTGCTGCATCTGATCCATCTGAATTCCCGGAAGGTTGTTTCGGGTTGGATAACGGTGCGGACGGTTGAGGGGAAATACTCGGCGCCTAGCAATAGTTCCTGATGCATCACAACAGAGGTTAGCAACAATAAAACAAAACCTACAAAACAAACAAAGGGTTAGCATGCAATGCAGTTATGCTTATTTGTTCTCAAGGTATCCGGTTTGGCCTTCAGTTTTGACCCTTCCAGACCCTTGATGATGCTGCTGCTGAAGTTGCTTTCGAAGTAAACTAACATGAATATATTACATAAGGTGAAATAATACAATTTGTTCGTTTTACAACACAAGCCCACTAAGGGGTCAAAATACAGTACAAAAATAAAAGTACATGGAAAGAAAGCAACAACAAACAAATGGTCAAACACCAAGACCAAACTCATCCTCACGAACTTCCTTGAGAAGTGCTTCGGTCACAGGATCAGCCGGATGCTCCGTGAGATTCCTGATGAGGAGATTCCGGGTCGTAACAGCTGCTGTTAGCTTTTTGTGCTGATTTTGCTCTTTGGACCTCTTCACCCCTGCTTTGATCTTCAGCTCTGATATCTCCCTCTGGGCTGCTGCCAGGGCTTCTTGCTGTTCTTTTGCACTAGCTTCCAATTGCTCCATCTTGTCTTGAACTCTCTTGTCTTCCAGGGTACGAGCCTCGGTGATCCTGACCCACCGGGCTTGACTCTCCTTCAAGTACAAGTCTGTCCTTGCTCTTTGGAACTGGGCTTCTTTGCAAGCATTCTTCAGAATTTGTTCACCAGCCTTAGACTTGTTGATATAATCCCCAGACTTTTCAATCTTAGTCAGATGCTCTACTCTCAACTTCTCCAATCTCTCAATCTCCCTCACACCTTCACTCCTCTCCCGGAGGGTCTTCTGCAAAGCCTGGGTTAGCTTCTCATTTCTTTCCTTCAAGCTCTCAAACTCCTCCAAACTGATGGTGGCAGGGGGTGGTGCTGAAGATGACTCAGGCATGTCCTCTATGGTAAAGGGCATCCCAGAGAATTGGGCCCTGGCACGGGACCATTCATAATATTGTGCTGATGCCACATTATTACACTTCCCCAGAATGGTGACTCCCTTGGTTTGAACATTATCCCAGGCCCAGGCAGCCTGCCTAGCAACAGCCAAACTAATCTTGTTCTCACAATAAAGGGTCTCTACCAAGTCCTGTGCCCTTGGAGTATGGACCAGTGCATAGCCCAGTTGCCTTCTGAACAGCAGAGGATTGTAATTAATACTGCCCTTAACTCCTATCAAAGGCACATTAGGAAAATGCCCACAGCTGGTAATGATATCCCTGCCTTTGGTGCTTTGAGTGCACCATCTGATATCTGCTGAAGCTAGAACAGTGAGTCTCTTAGCCCAGTTGCTCTGCTGATGAGGATTGAGAAATGTATCTGTCTTGGGTAGATGCTTGAGAAGCCAAGTGTGAAATAATGGAGCACAAATCCTCACTAATCTTCCCCTCTGTTTCTCATTCCTCTGATGCACTGAATAGTAAAGATCCCCCAATAAAGTTGGCACTGGGTTCTTCAGGATGAACAGATGGATTGCATTTTTGCTAATGAATCGAGGCTCATCTGCAAACAACACAATTCCATATATGCACAAGGCCAGCAGGGCACAAACAGCTTTCCATTCTCCTAGAGAAGCCTTCAAGGTAGCTTGAGAAATTAAGAAGTCCAGATGAAAACCAGGGATCCCAGCTTTAGAGGTCATATGCTGCTCAATCAGGACAGGCTCCAGATGCAAAGCTTTTGCTACTTCTCCATTAGCAGGAAAGACCATCTCAGGGTTGAAAGGAATTTCTCTCCTGATAGGCATACCAACTAATGAGGAGTACTCTTCCAATAAGGGGTCCAACTGAAAGTCTTGAAAAGTAAAACATCTCAGCGGAGGATCATAAAACTGAATGCAGGTGTGGATGAGGCTCCTCTGTGAAGGGTCCAGATCCATAACCATGTCCAGTATATCTCCATACATCTCCCTGAACAAAGGTATGTGATCTGGAGTGATCAGGGTTTGGATCCTCCTGATGTCTGATAAGTCTGGCTGGAAGAAGTGATAGGTGATGTTGCTTTTCTTTGGAGCCATGATGACAAATGTTGATGAAGATACTGAAGAGAAGGGCCACTGATTGGCTGGAATAGATAGCTGGTAGCAAGTGCTGATGAAGGCAGGTCAAAACTAAAGATGGGGTCAAAACCAAAACCAGATGAAGATGGATACCCTGAAACACAAATAAGCAAATGTTAATATGATGCAATGAGTATGTATGCAAATGATATGCAAGGGTTTGTGACTGAGCTGGATCTGATCAAAATGCCCTGATATAGGTCCAAGTGTGTTCAAGAATTCCAGTTGGAGGTCTATAAATCCAGTAACCAGGGTGGGGGACTCAAATAAAGAGTCACATGTCCAGGGTTTTAAAATCACAAGAACTGTCCAACATGGAGTATTCTTAACAAATCAAAGTAACAGGGTATTCTGAGGTCAAGGTACCTGCAAACCTGTAAACAGCCCAACCCCCTCACAGGTGGTGTTCTAAAACAAGGATCCTCAGACTTGGATCGGTTATGAGAAGTGTAAACACTTCTAACCCGGAGGTACAGTGTTTACAATAACCATAAAAGTTCCTCCTCTAATTCACCTCAGTTTCTGAAGGTCAATACTAAAGGTCATCCAGACTTAGCAGGCTTCCCAGATAGCCCTAGCATTGCAGGAAATCTGCAACACAGAGTTCTCAAGAAGAAACCCATATCTGAACCGTGTTTCATATTCCCGCACCAGACCGAAATGGAATGGGAAAGAATATGATTCACTCTAGCCTAGGTGTCACTCAGGTCCCAGGTATAGGGCCTTAACTCTCAATGAAACACCCACCCACCAAAGCAAACAAACAGATCCAGCCAGCAGCATGGCAGTATGATATATACAAAATGCAATAAAGAAAGCAGTAAAGCAACTGTACATAAATCAAAATAAATACAAATATACAAACACAAATAAGCACATAACACCCCAGTAAACACAAATCAAACAAGCGCTAGGAGGAACCCACCAAAAGAACCAGAAGCCCTGGTTACAATATAAGGATCCCCAGCAGAGTCGCCAAGCTGTCGCTCCCGATAAATGGGAATGGCCCAAATAAAGGTACAGACGCGAACGGTCGGCGAAGGGAACAATGAGGACACACAGCCGTGAACTCACTGGAGATGAATAGAGTCGCCAGCTAGGCATTTTTATCCCGGAGGAAAGGTAATGCTGCATAGACCTAGAAAAAGATGGATAAGACGGTCGCGAACTAGAGAGACTGAGAAAGGGGGTTGGTTACAACCTGGGAAGGTATTAGCACCCAGATTGTCCGTCGTACTCGACAGGATCCACGCTTAAAAGATTTGTGTTTTAAAGGGGTAATGTCAGTGCAATTTGTGTATAAAATAGCTGGAAAAAAGATGTACAGGTGTCAGTGTAAGAGAAGTGAAGTGTATAAATGATGTGTCAGTGTAAGAAAAGGAATAAGATGCTCAAGATCATGAGGCTAAAAGAATGATGCTGGAAGGAGGGGGAATATACAGAGACTTTTGTTCGATAACTGTTAAGTTATGCCTACGTATCCTCTCGTGCAATGAGGAAGTCAGAACACCGTAGTTCGACCCAAAGAGACTGAAAGATGAATTGACTTATGAACTGCTTACTTGCCTATGCTCAAGTGTATGATCTGTCTGGCACAGATGCAAACTGTCTTGCATTAGACGGAAGAAGCGAGTTCTCGTTCGTGAGTGAATGAGATGAGAAAAGAATCCCGGAGGAGACGATTATTGTTTGTTTTTGAGTTTTCAGTCTTTTATTGCTTTTGAAAGTTTGTCATAAGTTAATGAGCTTAAGCCTAAACCAATGGATTTAGTAAACTCATCACATCTTCCCTCTGTTTAGGGGTAATGAGAATACCTTAAGTGTGAAGTCAGATTCTCACACTTAATCACCTTTGATGTAGGATTAAGATCATTAACCTACTTGTGATTAATTAGATGTTTTTGGTGTTTTTGTTTAGTGTTAAGTAATGAGGTTAAGCCATAATCAAAGATTAAACAGACTCATTACACCGTCCTAATAGAAGGATAATAGATGAGAATGTTTAAGCTGAGGAATGCTCCTCAACTTAATCCATGATTAGGGATTAAACTCATGACAAAACAAGCCTTTGATTAAGTGGATTTTATTTAATGGTAAGATGATGAAGTGAATTTTATGATTTGTAAGACAACTTGAGGGGGACTTGTCCATTAACACTAGGGTTAGTCCTTCTTAACCATTTAAGGAAGAATTAGAACCCTGATGCAAGGCCCAAGTTACAAGTGTGATGTCTTGATGATTATTAAATGGATTGATTAAGGAGTTAAACACCTTAAGGGTTTAACACTTAGGATTAAAGTTATACACTCCATCCTAAGAGAAGGATGCAGGCATAAGCTTAATCACAAAGCCTTAAAGCCTTTAGGGTTTAGTCCCTGATTATGAGATGAGGAGAGATGACTCAAAAGAGACACAAAGGTAAAACTATGAGGGGAGACTAATCAAGACCCTAATTCATTGTCATGCTTGGTTGTTCCTAAGGTTTGTGAGGTTTTCAGGAACAATCTTCAAAGGAGCCACCAGGAAGCAGATGAACAAGATCAAGAGAAGCAAAGCAACTTGCTTCATTCAAGAAGTCAAGTCACTTGAAGAAAGAAAGTGGGAGGAGAAAGAATGAGCAAGCTCAAACTCAAACACATATAGAAATGCAGCAATGGATGCAAGAGAGATGAGAAGAAAAAGTTATGAGAAGTGAAGGCAAATTCACTTCTCAAGGTTACTTACCACCTGAAATGTTAGAAAGAAATGCAATGCAATGCAAGATGGGATGAAATGGCATGATGCTAAGCAAATCCAGAAGCATGTTGATGATGATTATGATGTTATGAGGTGCTGCAAACATGAGGCAAGACATGGAGATGTTCATACAAGATCATGGGTGCAAATGATGCAAGTTAGAAGCATGGATGAACATGAAAAGTTATGAAACATACAAGGCAAATGACATGGCAAATATGAGATGCAATGATCAAAGATGCTTTATACATGTCTTAAGATGTCAAATGAAACACAAGCATGCATAAAATGCAAAGACAAGTCATGTTATGCAAGAGAATGCAAGAAGGATGCAAATGAAAGCTCAAATTAGGGTTTAAGGATCAAACATCAAGCAAAAACCCAAAACAGAAGCAAACCCTAAGATAAAAAATGGAAAATGCCATCCTAAGAAACTCTAAACCTATACTAAACCAAGGTCCAAAGGGGAAGTCTCAACTCCTAACCAATCTCAAGATATGATTTTTCTAAGTTATTAGGGTTTTTTAGGGTTCTTAACAAAAGAAATACCAAACAATTGGAAAATGAGGAATCAAATCAAGACCATTTTATCCTAGAAACTACATGCTAAACACAAGACAAAGCAAAAAGAATCAATGTCCAAACCTTCCTAGATAGGCAGAAATGAATTTTTGAACTTAGGATCAAATTAATGCATAAAAAATGATTTAATTCAATGAAAAATTCTTAAAATGCATCAAGATCAAAAAAGAAATTTGGTTTGAAGGTTGGACAATGTTTCTAAATGTCTTAGAACATTTCATGAATTTTTTGGTGATTTTTAAATACCTAAAAGTATTTTTAATTAATTAATTTCCATTAATCAATTAAAAATAATCTTTTAAATATTTAAAAATACTTTTTTAATGCTAAAAATAAAATAAAAATTATTTTTGTGTCATGAAAATTAATAAAACTTTTAAGAAAAAGTTTCATAATTTTTAGGAATTTTTTACTATTTTAAAATAATTGTGCAAATAAAAATGAAAAGAAAATGAATTAAAATCAAATAAAATGAAAGTAATCAGGATGGAGGGCCAGGATGGAGCCTGAGTTTGAAAACATTGACTGCGCGCGCCATCTGATGGCCCAGATTCAAACAGGATTAATCTTAATTAATTAAATAAATGATGCTGATTAGGGTTTAATGACTGCATCCTAGCCGTTCACACGCGCGCGAAGTCAACTTTTTCAACGCATCCAAAGGTCCAAATTCAAATGGCATTTAATCACGTAATTAGGGCATAATCACTCTCAGGTGGCCGGAGAAGACTTCCGGTCGTCTTCTCCGGCCAGCAACTCCCCTGAAAAACTTCAAACTCCCTCAAATCGTAACAAAAACAAAATCTAAGAGTTGGGAAATGTTCCTTACACACTCACGAATCAAACCCCTCTCTCAAAACAAATTTCTTCTTCCTAAATAAGCTGAATCGAAGAAAATGAAAACTAGGGCACGCAGGTTTCAGAGAGAAATTAAATGCTCATTTCAAAGCCATTTTCGAAACCAATGACATCAGGATGATCAGTGAAGCACATAGAACAAGTTTATAACATGAAAAATGATTTCTGGAAAAATAAATTTCAAGCTACCTGAGATTCGAAGCTTTCACTCTGATGACTTTCTGGCCACTTCTCCTTGTGCAATCCACTCCACTTGATCCCCAGATGATGTTTGAATGCTCAAGAAGAGTTTATGTTGGCTGGATAGTGAGTTTCGAAAGCTCCTGCTTCAACTCAGTCAGAAATGGCAGGGGTGATTCTGGCACTTTCAGGTCATTGTGAATGGTGGTTTGTGGTCCAGATGATGTATGGAGAAGCTTTGCAAGGTTTGTTTGGCTGTTTGTGAGCTAGGGAAAGAGATTCGAAAGGAACTGCAAAATGAAGTGAAGAATGGCTATGGGGTGTTCTGGTTGATTCAGGCTTGTGTTCTTGCTGGTTTCTACTCAATGATGCATGGTGAGTTGAATGGTGAAAATGGTTTGAGTGTTTCTTGGCTGGGCAGAGAGATTCGAAGGCTTATGCAGCTGGGGTGTATTTTGTGAATGTGTTGTTGTGTGTTGTTTCATCCTTGCCTTCCTAGTGTTATGGCTTGCCAAAGGATACAATAAACAAATGCAAGTGGCCAGAGGATGTGACATGGCCTGTGGTGATTGGGATGTTTGCTTTTGCCAAAAGTCAAATTTCTTGTAAGAGAGGCATGGGCTTGATACTAGCTTGGTACAAAGGCTAGGGCTGGCGCAGCATGGTGTGGTGAGAGAGCTAGCAAGGTTCAAAGGCCAAGGCAGCCAGTTGAGGGAAGTGTCATGAGTGTTTTGCAAGTTGTTGCCTTTTTGGTTCACATGTGAAAAGTCTTGTTACATGAACCATAACCATGGGCATTCTTGGTTCAAATTTGAATTTTATGACTTAGAGAATGTTTGCATATTGATTTGGAATGAAATAGAGGTTGCAATTGGCCTTGGTCCATGATTTTGCAAAATTTCCATTTGAGGCATGCCTTGAAAATCAATGATTTTAGCCAACTTTGTCATGCCATAACTTTTGATCCAAGAAGAGTTTGATCATGTTCTTGTACTTTTTGAAAAGGGAAAGATGAGATCTACAACTTTCATGACCAAAGTTTTTCCATTTGAAGCATTTTTGGATCAAGAATCAAGGCTTGAAAAATGACCTAAAATGATGCATTCTTGAAAAGTCAACTATGCCCAAAAAGTCAACATTTGCAAAAACCCTAAATTCTTGATTTTTGTGAACTTCAACCCTATTCCATGATCAAATAAAGATCATATACACTCAAAATGATGAAGATCACCCATTGGTTGGGTCATTGGGGGCCTCAGATGCCCTGATTTTACACTGACTTGTCTGAAAAGTCAACCCTTGATCAGATGACTTCCCCATGTAATTTCTTCATGAAAATTGATATGCATACTCCCTATACCATATAGAGACCAACGGAAACAAGAATGACCAAAAAATTTGGGGTTATGGCCTCTGAAACCAAAACCCTAATTCTAGGTCAACTGTGCAGTCAAACTTGGCTCTGCATCCACTCAAACCCTAGTTCTTGTGATTCCTTTGCATTTTTGACTTTGAGGAGATGGAATATGATATAAGAACACTCATGGACCTCTTTGAAGTGATTGGTGGCCTTTGGAGTGGCTCAAAAAAGCTCTTGGATTGCTCAGATCACAAACCCTAGGTGCAGATGACTTAGAATCTATGCAGGGAATCAAAATGAGATATGAGATGATATGATTGTGTTTATGCATATGAGAAAGATCACAAGCCATGGTGAAATGGGTGAGGGAAAATTTGGGGTGTTTACACATTGCATTTTCAATTTGATTTGCATTTTCCCTTTAGAAGTAACCAAAAACCCTAGTTAACTTAGGGAATTCATAACTTTCACTAGGTTTTGCTTCTGACTTTCATCTTTGGGTAGTAATGTTTTATGTGTTTAGGGTTTGTTTGAGTTCAATTTCAAATTTTTATCATGACGTATGCTTCTGTTTTGGTCATATGCATCTCATGTTGTCTTAAAACCCTAATTTCTCATGTTCATTTGCATTCATCTTTGCATAGCTCAATCATATGAGCTTGCCATGACATTTCAAGCATTTGTATGACATCTTAGACATCTTAAGACATGCTTGAACATTGCTTGATCATTTCCTCATTCATTTGCTATGCTTTGCATTCATTACATTCCATGTTTATCCATATGTTTGCATGCTTCTTACTTGCTTCCATAGCATCTCATCCTTGTATGAACATTCATAAGCATTATGTATGACCTTTCATCATCCCATAACACATTTGCCTTTAATATACACTTCTGGTTTTGGTCTTTGCATCTTTATTCATCTCATTTCCTTTTGCTTTTCACCTTATGCATTCACACTAACATTGCAGGGGCTTATGGTAAGTTGTTTGGGATGTGGATTTGCCTTCACATCCCACCTCTTCTTTTCTCCTCATATGCATTTTTTACTTGTCTTTGAAGTGAATCTAATTCACTTGTGCTCTCTCATTCTTACTTTCCTTATTTAGGTTACTTATCTTCTTCAGGAAGTAAGTAACTTATTCTTCTTTCTCCTTCTCTTTTCATCTGCTTCTCTTCCATTGGTGGTTTCCTGGAGATCTTCTCTCAAGCCTCACAAACCATAGGATATCCAAGCATGATAATTTTAGGGTTTTATATATTCTCCCTTAGCATTCTACCTTTGAGTCTCCTTGAGTCTCTCTTCTCAAATCATTATCAGAGGCTAAACACTTAAAGCTTTAGGACTTTGAATTAGGGTTATGCCTGCATCCTTATCTTAGGATGGAATGTATAACTTTAATCCTTAATGTTAAACCTTTAATTTATTTACACCTCTTAATCAAAACACTTAATAATGATCAAGACCTAAGCTTGTAACTTGGGCCTTACATTAGGGTTCCATCTCTTCCTTTTGGTTAAGAGGGACTAACCTTAGTGTTTAATGGACAAGTCCCCTTCAAGTTGTCTTACAAACTTAAAACTCACTTCTTAATCTCATCCTTTAATTAAAATCCAATTAATAAAGGCTTGTTATAGAATGAATTTAGTCCCTAACCATGGATTAAGTTGAGGTATCTTCCTCAGCTTAAGTGTTCTCATCTATCATCCTTCTCTTAGGATGGTGTAATGAGTTAACTAATCCTTGATTAGAGATTAAACTCATTACTTCACACTAAACAAAAACCCAAAAACATTTTAATAATCAAAAGTAGGTTAATAATCTTAATCCTACATCATCATGGTAATTAAGTTGAGATGCGTATCTCATGCTTAAGTAGGGTCATTATCCCTAATCAGGGAGGATATAATGAGTTTACAAACCCTTGATTTAGGCTTAAGCTCATTACCCTATGCAAAACACCAAAAACCATAAAAAACTTAAAACACAAAAACAAACAATAATCATCTCCTTCGGGATTCTTTTCTCATCACACTCATTCTATAAATGATAACTTGCTTCAACCGTCTAATGCAAGACAGTTAGCACTCGAGTCAGACGAGTCATACACTTGAGCATAGACAAGCAAGCAGTTCACAGTCAAATCATCATCCAATCTCTTTGAGTCGAACTACGATGTTTTGACTTCCTCATTGCACGAGAGGATACGTAGGCATAACTTAACAGTTATCTAACAAAAGTCTCTTTGTCTTCCCCCTCTTTTAGCTTTCTTTTCTAAGCCTCATTCTTGAGCATTTCACCCTCTCTTTTGCACTAACACACTGTATTTTCTTTCCTTATCTTTTATACACAGTCAACACATACACTACCCCTTTTAAACACAATCTTGTAAGTGTGGATCCCGTCGAGTACGACGGACGATCTGGGTGCTAATACCTTCCCAGGTCATAACCAACCCCCTTTCTCAGTTTCTTTGGTTCGCAATCGTCTTATCCATACCCTTCCAGGTTTATGTAGCATTACTTTTCCTTCGGGATAAAAATGCCTAGCTGGCGACTCTATTTAACCTCAACCTCCAAAATCACCGACAGTTCACGTCTGCACCGGGACATAAGTCTTTTCAGGAGCGACAACTATAAATCCCCTAGGATGATCTTGGACTACTAAATCCTCCAGGAGTACGTATACCAATACCTTGGGCTTCTATATCCCTCCCCCAAGGGCTATCTTACAATATCTTGGACTGCTCTATCCTCTAGGAGTACGTATATCAATATCTTGGGCTGCTATAAATCCCCCAGGATGATCTTAGATTTCTCAATCCTCCAGGAATACATATACCAATACCTTGGGTTGTTATATCCCCCTAAGGGCTATCTCTCAATATCTTGGGCTGCAATAAATCCCCCAGGATAATCTTGGATTGCTCAACCCTCCAGGAATACATATACCAATACCTTGGGCTTCTATATCCCCCCAAGGGCTATCTCATAATATCTTGGACTGTTATATCCTCCAGGAGTACGTATATCAATATCTCGGGCTGCTATAAACCCCCAGGATAATCGTGGACTGCTAAATCCTCCAGGAGTATGTATACCAATACCTTGGGCTGCTATATCCCCCAAGTGCTATCTTACAATATCTTGGACTGCTCTATCCTCCAGGAGTACGTATATTAATATCTTGGGCTGCTATAAATCCCCCAAGATGATCTTGGACTAATAAATCCTCCATGTGTACATATACCAATACCTTGGGTTGCTATATCCCCCCAAGGGATATCTCACAATATCTTGGACTACTCTATCCTCCAGGAGTATGTATATCAATATCTTGGGCTGCTATAAACCCTCCAGGATAATCTTGGATTGCTAAATCCTCTATGAATACATATACCAATACATTAGGCTGCTATATCCCTCCAAAGGCTATCTCGCAACGTCTTGGGCTACTATAAACCCCCCAGGATAATCTTGGATTGCTCAACCATCCAAGAATACATATATTAATACCTTGGGCTACTATATCCCCCCAAGGGCTATCTTACAATATCTTAGATTGCTCTATCCTCCAAGAGTATGTATATCAATATCTTGGGCTGCTATAAATCCCCCAGGATAATCTTGGATTGCTATACCCTCCAGGAATACATATATCAATACCTTGGGCTACTATATCCCCCAAGGGCTATCTTACAATATCTTGGATTTCTCTATCCTCCATGAGTACGTATATCAATATCTTGGGCTACTATAAATCCCCCAGGATAATTTTGGATTGCTAAACCCTCCAGGAATACGTATACCAATACCTTGGGCTGCTATATCCCCCCAAGGGCTATTTCTATATTTTGAAATGCTTTATCCTCTAAGAAGTATATCTGAAGAACATTTTTACTCCGAATGGTATCTTTAAGCCCATTCAAGCAATACAACCAACCAACAACATTAAGATCTTCTTGTCATTGGAAGATGCCCCAGATGGATATTCTTTACTTTCCAGAAAATGTTTAATGTCATAATACCAAGGCTTATCATCGGACACTACGTCAACGGAGAACAAATAAGCAGGTATATCAAGCCTGGATATGTCAATCATGGGGACATAATTCCAACATAACACTTTGATAGACGAAGAGAGCGTAGCCAGTGCATCAACAAACTGATTTTCATCGCGTGGTATGTGATAAAGCTTTACTATTGTGAAGAACGTCAACAGTCTTCTATCATAGTCCCTGTAAGGCACTAGGTGTTCTTCATGCGTATACCACTTGCCGATAATTTGATTAATCACAAGAGCCGAATCTCTGAATATATCGAGGGTCTTAATCTTGATATTAATAGCCTCCTCTATTCCCATAATACAAGCCTCGTATTCCGCTTCATTGTTGGTGCAACCAAAAGTAATTCTGGCGGCGAAGGGAAAATGAACACCTTCAAGAGTAAATAGAATAGCTCCAACCCTACGCCCAATGATATTGACATCCCCATTAAACATTAATCTCCATTTGGATTCAGGGTTTGGCCCATCCTCCGGGATTGGTTCCTTGTAGTCCTTAGCTTTGAGGTACATGATGTCCTCATCAGGGAAGTCATAATTATATGGGTTGATAATCATCCTCAAGAGGTTGTTGTGAAAGATAGTCTGAGAGTACACTTCCTTTGATGGCTTTTTACGAAGTATATTGAATATCGTACTCTGTCAGCACCATCTGCCATCATGCAACCCTTCTAGTTAACGTTGGTTTCTCAAAAATGTATTTGACATGATCCATCTTTGAAATTAACAGGGTAGTGTGAGTCTGTTGTACCCCAAATTTTTCCCTCCCACAATCAAATCAATGTGTCTCAAGATTTCTCTCAATAATCACAAGGTTCACAAGGTTCACAATTGGTCAAAAGGATTGAAGGTTTCATCAGACAAAGCCTCCTCCTGAACAATGGATCTAAGACTAGGGTTTGAATTTCTCCAAGCTAAATGGACTTCCAAGGCCTCAAGTGAGCTTTATAACATCCCACATGCCCTAAAGAATCCTCATGTCAAGTTTCAGAGCTTTCCCAATATGTTTGACCAGTTGTCGCTCCCACCAGATGACACCCGGCCAAGAGGGGTACAGACGCGAACGGTCGGCGAAAGAGGAGAGAGAACACACAGGGGTGAACTCAAAAGAAAAGAGTCGCCAGCTAGGCATTTTTATCCCGAAGGAAAGGTAATGTTGCATGAACCTAGAAAGATATGGATAAGACGGTCACGAACCAGAGAAACTGAGAAAGGGGGTTGGTTACAACCTGGGAAGGTATTAGCACCCAGATTGTCTGCCGTACTCGATGGGATCCACGCTTGAAATATTTGTGTTTAAAGGGGTAGTGTCAGTGCAATTTGTGTATCAAAGCTGGAAAGAATTCAAGTGTTAGTGTGGAAGGAAATGAAGTGTATAAGAGAAGTGTCAGTGTAAGAACAAGAATGAAATGCTCAAGATAATGAGGCTTAAAGAAATGCTGGAAAGAGGGGGAATATACAGAGACTTTTGTTCGATAACTGTTAGGTTATGCCTACGTATCCTCTCGTGCAATGAGGAAGTCAGAACACCGTAGTTCGACTCAAAGAGACTGAAAGATAAATTGACTTGTCAACTGCTTACTTGTCTATGCTCAAGTGTATGACCTGTCTGGCTCAGGTGCAAACTGTCTTGCATTAGACGGAAGAAGCAAGTTCTCGTTTGTGAGTGAATGAGATGAGAAAAGAATCCCGGAGGAGACGATTATTGTTTGTTTTTGTGTTTTCAGTCTTTTATTGCTTTTGGAGTTTGTCATAAGAAAATGAGCTTAAGCCTAAACCAAGGGTTAGTAAACTCATCACATCTTCCCTCTGATTAGGGGTAATGAGAATACCTTAAGTATGAAATAAACACCTCACACTTAATCACCATGATGTAGGATTAAGATCATTAACCTACTTGCAATTATTTAAATGTTTTTTTTGGAGTTTTTGTTTAGTGTTAAGTAATGAGTTTAAGCCATAATCAAGGATTTAATGGACCCATTACACCATCCTAATAGAAGGATAATAGATGAGAACATTTAAGCTGAGGAAGGCTCCTCAACTTAATCCATGATTAGGGATTAACCTCATGACAAAACAATGCCTTTATTAGAGTGGATTTTAGTTAATGATAAGATTGAGAAATGGATTTTATGATTTGTAAGACAACTTGAGGGGGACTTGTCCATTAACACTAGGGTTAGTCCTTCTTAACCAATTAAGGAAGAATTAGAACCCTAATGCAAGGCCCAAGTTACAAGCTTGTTGTCTTAGTGATTATTAGATGGATTGATTAAGGGATTTAAACACATTAAGGGTTTAACACTTAGGATTAAAGTTATACACTCCATCCTAATAGAAGGATACAGACATAACCCTAATCACAAAGCCTTAAAACCTTTAAGGTTTAGTCCTTGATTAAGAGATGAGAAGAGAAGACTCAAAGATGACACAAAGGTAAAACTAATGGGGGACTAATCAAACCCTAATTATGATCATTCTTGGGTGTTCCTAGGGTTTATGAGGCTTGCAAGAAGATCTTCAAGAGAAAAGCCACCAAGGAAGAAGCAGATGAAAGGAGGAAGAAGCAGAAGAAGCAAGTCAACTTATTTCACTTAAGAAGACAAGTTGCTTGAAGAAAGAAAGTGAGAAAGAGACATGAATGATCAAGCTCACTCTAATACACAAGCAAAATGCAGCAATGAATGCATAAGAGAGATGAGAAAAGATTATGAGAAGTGAAGGCAAATTCACTTCTCAAAACACTTACCACTTGAAAAGTTAGCAAAAGGAAATGAAATGAAATAGAAATGGAATGAAATGCAAATATGCAAACCAACTAGAAGCATAAACATGAGTTTAATGATGCTAAGAGATGATGCAACACATGTCAAGAGTTGTGGATGATCATACAAGGATGAGGATGCGAATGAAGCATGCTTTGAACCATAAAAGTTCATGAAAGTTTATGAAATGGAATGAATGCATAACATGGCAAATGAATGATGCAATGATCAAACATGATTCTAATATGTCCTAAGATGTCTTAGAAGTTATGTGGATGCACAAAATGTCATGGTAAGTTCATGAATGCAAGCATATGGAAGATGGATGCAAATGAAGGCAAAAATTAGGGTTTACATACAACATGTAATGCAAAATTCAAAAATCAGAAACAAATGACATGATAAAAAATTTAAAATGGGATCAAAGAGACCCTAACCCTACACAAGTTCACTTCCCAAAGGAGGGGACCTAACTCTTAACCTAATGGGAGTTATGATCTTCTCAAGTTGGCTAGGGTTTTAAGGCACTTCAAAAGGAAAAATGAACATCAAATTGAAAATGCAAGATAAATTTAAACCAATTTTACCCTAGAAACTTCATGATATGAAGAATGCAATGCAAAAAGAACCAACATCAAATCTTCATGGTTAGGCAGAATGAATTTATCTAAGTTAGCACAAAAACATTGCCTTTTAAGAACTTTAATTCCAAAGAAAAATGTCAAAATATGTCAAGAACCAAAAAGAAATTTGTTTGAAGAGTTTGATAATGTTTATAAATGTATTAAAATGCAATGTGAATTTTTTTGGGATTTTTAAATACCTAAATGTATTTTTAATTAATTAATATTCATTAACTAATTAAAAATAAACATTTAAATGATTAAAAAATAATTTTTAATGCAAAAAATAAAAAAAAAAAATTTTTTGGCTTCTGAAAATTAATAAAAGATTTGATAAAAATTTTCAGAATTTTTTGATGTATTTTACTATTTTTAAAAATTCGTTGAAATTAAATACAAAACAAATGAAATATAAATGAATTTAAAGAGAAAATGAGAAAGTCAGCCCATCCAAGGGCCCATATTCAAACTCAAAAGGGAGGGAATTGACTTCGCATGCTATCCAATGGCCAGAATTCAAACTACGCTAATTATGTCATTAACCCTAATCTGAATCCTAATTACTTTCAGGTGACCGGAACAGTGTTCCGGTCATCTTCTCCGGCCAGCCAAATGTGCTATCCCACTCCATACGCAACCCTAAGCTCTCTAACTCTCCAAAATCAAACATCTAACAACCCTAAACATGAATCCAACCCTAAAACTCATTTATTTTCAAACAAGATCAAGAATCAAAGCCAAACGGAAAATACGCAGAAAATTTCAGAGGTTCAATACATGCTTAATACTTGACCATTTTCAAAACTAAACATATCAGAATCATCAGTGAATCATGGGAAATCAATTAGAAACTTAAAAACGCATTTCTGGAAAATTTGTTCTTGAGGTTACCTGAACTGAAGCTTTCGAAAATGGTGCTTTCTGGTCAGTTCTTTGCTTCAAACAAGCTCCAATGATCCTCCCCAAGTGTTTGTGATGCTTAGCTGGAGTTTATATGGCCTCAAAATGAAAATGGTAGAAGTTCAGTTTGTGAAATGTGAAAATCGTATTTTTGATTGTGGAGGTTTTAGGGCCAAATGAAAGGTGGTAAATGATCAGTGGATCATGGTGAGTTGAATGATGAAAGAAACTTGAAGGTTTGATGGTTGAATCAAGAGATTCTAAGGCTTTTACAAATTTGAGGATTTTGGAGTATGCTGAGTTCTTGGAGTTTCAGGCTGAGTTGTGTTGTGCTTTTGCTTGGTTTTGATCCACATAAAGAAGTGTGATAAGTCAGAGAGTGGGTGCTGGCCTATGTTGATTGGTATGGGCAAGTTGCCAAAATGTCAAAAGTTGGTGTACTTGAGGTATGGGCACATGGCAGGCCAAGGACAATGGGGTGTCCTGCGCAGCAAGGATCAAGGAGTGTCATGAAATCAGATTTTGTGAGCTGTGGCAAGTGAATGAGAAGCTTTGGATCATTTTGCAAATTCATGGAGTTTTGGCCCCTATTGGATTTCTTAATGATCAAGGCATGAAAATGAGTGATTCTTTGGGCCATTCTGAGTTTTAGGTCATGTGTTATGTTTATGTAATTCTTAGAAGTCACTTTGAAGTCACAAATTGGTTTGTCAAGGGTTTTTGCAAGTTTCCCTCTTTGGTGCATAAGTGAAATTTCATGATTTTTCCCAATTTTGCAAGGCCATAACTTTTGCTCTAAAATGAATTAGAATGAATTAGAATGAGTTCTTGTACTTTTTGAAAATGGGAGGATCCAATCTACAACTTTCATGATCAAAGATTTTTCATTTGAAGCATTTTTGAATCAAAAAAAGGAGGTTGAAGAACTTTCCCAAAATGGCAAGTTTACATTACAAGTCACTTTCCCAAAATGGCAACTTTGCAAATGGCTTGAAATTCTTCAATTTTGTGAACTTCTAACTTCTTCTAAGATCAAATAAAGATCATACATATTCAAAATGATGGAGAATACCCTTTGGTTGGGTGATTGGGGGCCTCAAATGCCCTAATTTTGCACTGACTTGCACAAGAAGTCATCCATTGATCAGATGCCTTCCCCATTGAATTTCTTCATGAAAATTGGTATTATGATCCTTATAACACATAGAGACCAATAGAAACAAGAATGACCAAAAATTTTGGAGTTTTCGCCTCTAAAACCAAAACCCTAATTTCAGGTCATCTGTGCAGTTAAACCTGGCTCTGCTTCCATGCCTTTCTCAGTTCTTGTGATTTTCTGACTTCCTTGATCTTGGGAGGATATAATATGATATTTGAACATTCATGGACCCTCTTGTAATGATTGAAGACCTTTGGAGTGGCTCAGATGGATCCTGGATTGCTCAGATCACAAACCCTAGATGCAGATGACTTTGAACCAATGCAGTGAAGCAAAAATGCAATATGGGATGCTATGATTGAACTTATGAAAATGAGAAGAATCACAAGCCATGGTGAAAAGAGTGAGGGAAAATTTGGGGTGTTTACAGCTGCCCCTATTCAAGCATGAGTTAGCTGTGCAGGATGTAAGCAACGACTTAACAGGCAAACAAGATAACTTGTGGTTGAATACCAAAGACAATCCAAAATTTGCACTCACTGAATGAAGAAGAAAAGGGATATAGATTTGCAAAAGGAAGTAAAGTGTGATTATAAAGTGCGGGTGACGACCGTCGAGCAGGGGACGACTGCTGGGGATAAAGCGATGACGGGGACGACCGACATGCTGGGGAAATAAAGAGATCATGATGGGGACGACCATCAAGCAGGGAAACAAGACTCTCTGGGGATTAAAGGTAAATGATGGGGACGACCATCGGGTTGAAGAAATAAATGATGAGGAACGGTCATCTAAGGTGAAGGACGATCACCTGGCAAGGTACGGTTGCCGAAAGTATCACGACATAAGACGAATGCTGGATAGAAAGAGTCGACGATGGGGACGGCCATCGGATAAGCATGATGAAGGACGATCATCAAGAGGTGAAGGACGATCACCTAGCAGGTTACGGCTGCTCTCGGGTTTTATCACAACATAGGACGAATGTCGGATAACCAGATCGACGATGGGAGCGGCCATCGGATAAAATGATGAAGGACGATCATTAAGAGGTGAAGGACGATCACCTAGCAGGGGACGGCTGCTAAAAATATCACGACATAGGACGAATGTCGGATAGGAAGGGGTTCTAATGAATAGAGACTCCGCTAGGGATGATGAAGGACGATCATCAAAAAGGTGAAGGACGATCACCTGGCAGGGTACGGCTGCCGGAAGGTATCATGACATAGGACGAATGTCAGATAGAAAGGAAATAGTTTATCAAGATTTGCCGGGAATTCTTCTGGGGAATGGTAGACACAGACGAGTGTCTAATTTCAAGAAAGCAAAGGCATAAGTGTCTGACGCGGTGTATAGATTAAAGATGCGGACGAGCATCCTTAAGACTATGATACAGACGAGTATCAGTAGAAACAAACGCTTGACGCATGTTCAGAGATGATGATACGGACGAGTACCAACTAGTTAACAAAGAACACGGACGAGTGTCAACTCTGAGGGGATTTAAGTGGTGTATACAAGATACGGACGAGTATCTGTATGAGTAAAAAGTGATGAGAGAGACATAGATGAGTGCCCAACTTGCTGTGGATAGCACGACACGGACGGGTGTCGGAAGAAGTGTGTTATAAACAAGTATTTGGTTTACAAAGAGTTTAGGCAACCATGCGGGGGAAGATGACACAGACGGGTGTTAGGGAATTGTATATATATGTATCTGTCTGTAGAGAACGTTCGGGCGACTTTACCAGGGAATGATGACAAGGACGAGTGCCAAAAAGAGCATGCCTCTGTATTTGTGTGTGTAAAGGAAATGCTTTGATATCCTGCCGGGGAGTTTGAGAAGTATTTGTATATTGTTGATGGAATGCCAGTACTTAAAGATGTTTGATTCAGAACATGGCTTATGATTTATGCAATATGTTTGATTTTTTGCCGTAATGCTCCGTATTAGACGGAATGCTATGCTCTGGGGGAAAATATGATGCGAATGCTTATGATTATGCAAAGATATCGATCCGGGATTCGGATCCCGTTGTTGTGGAGATCTCCAGCTGATCTGCTTGGAGTGGATATCCCAGCTGGGGATGAGATCATTGGTAGATCTGATATATGACTCTGCTTGGGGGAAATAGGTCACTGATAGACCTATCTCAGTAATGAGGGGCCCAGCTGGGGTCTGTGGAAACTTTCGTCACTTTGTTGTGAGATCCTCAGGCATTGCTCTTCTGGATAGAGGCTGGAGCTCTGCGGGGAGACGATTCCCTGTCTAACACTTGGCTGAGGAGGAATGATGACTGGCAACTCAGCTGGGGATAAAGCACCTTTGGTGCTAGATGGGAGATGGGCTGAGTAAATAGTGATTTGGTAGCTTGCTGGGGAGAAGCTTTCATGCCCCCATATTGTGCTTTGACTGCCTGTAATCCTGTATGACAAAGAAATGTACAAGTATCCCGAGGTATCCCTTACTGGATTCCACCATAGGAGTTTAGACACCCCCGGGAGCAAATATATTTCCTGTAAGCATGTAATTTAGAAAAGACGCATCTGTACTTATGCAATCAACATCTTAAGGACATCGGACATTTTGCAAACGAAAATAAAATGTACGAGACAAAGTGTAACGAAAATCTGATTTTATTAATTTATGTGCCTCTGAATGGGCAAATACAGTCAAAGAAACAGATCCCCTGAAATGAGGAGATTGTTACAAATTGAGAAACAAAAAGATGCTGGCAATGTTGATGATGCTTCAAGGAGCTTTCCTTTTGCTATGACTTGTATGACATTGACGTTCTTCGCATCTTGCTTTTGAAGAAGGCTGATTCTGACCTGATGCTTTAACCTTTCGAGCTTGCCATGTTATAAGTGATACAGACGAATTCAGAATGCAGTTGTTCGCTTATCCCCTGATTTTGTGTGGATCGCCCTTTCGGGTTTTCAATCCACCGGGATACCCATTTTTGCCTGAGCTGTCCAATGCGGCTTTTCAACTCAGCGGGTGTACATCTTTTATTTTTTTTCCATTATTTTTTCCCGAGTCTTTTATTCTGTTTTTGACTCGCCGGGATGCCCTATTTTTGCCTGGACTTACATTCTGTTTTTATGTCCAGCGGGTCATTTATGCGAAGTATTTTTTAACTGTATCTGAATTCACAGGAGACAGGAAGTCTTCACCATCCATAGTACTGAGCATCAGTGCTCCACCAGAGAAAACATTCTTTACTATGAATGGGCCATCATCATTCGGAGTCCACTTGCCCCTGTGGTCTGTATGAGGAGGGAGGAGCCTCTTCAGCACAAGATCTCCTACTTGGTATTCTCAAAGCCTAACTTTCTGATTGAAGGCTTTCTTCATTCTTTTCTGATACAACTGCCCATGACAAATTGCAGCTAACCTCTTCTCTTCGATCAGACTCAACTGATTGTATTGGGATTGGACCCATTCTGCTTCATTCAGTTTAACATCCATTAGTACCCGCAAGGAGGGTAATTCAACTTCAACAGGTAGGACTTCCTCCATACCATAAACAAGCTGATACGATGTTGCCCCAGTGGATGTTCTGATTGAGGTTCGGTACCCATGCAAGGCAAACGGTAGCATTTCATGCCAGTCTTTGTAGGTGACTACCATCTTCTGTACAATCTTCTTGATATTCTTGTTAGCCGCCTCTACAGCGCCGTTCATCTTTGGCCTGTAAGGAGAAGAATTGTGGTGTTGGATCTTGAAGTCCCGGCATAGTTCCGCCATCATTTTGTTGTTCAAGTTGGAACCATTATCAGTAATGATTCGCTCGGGAACTCCATACCGACAGATGATGTCTCTCTTCAGAAATCGGGCTACCACTTACCTTGTAACATTTGCATAAGAAGCTGCTTCGACCCACTTGGTAAAATAATCAATGGCTACCAGGATGAATCTGTGGCCATTTGAAGCAGTCGGTTCAATCTTGCCAATCATATCAATGCCCCACATGGCAAAGGGCCAGGGTGAAGACATCACATTCAAAGGATTGGGAGGCACATGCACTTTATCTGCATAAATCTGGCATTTATGACATTTCCTAGCATAAGCACAACAATCTGCGTCCATTGTGATCCAGTAATAGCCTGATCTTAGCAACTTTTTAGCCATAGCATGCCCTCCAGCATGGGTACCAAAGGATCCTTCGTGCACCTCGTGCATCAACAAGTCTGCTTCTGCCCTATCAACGCATCTGAGAAGTACCATATCAAAGTTTCTCTTGTACAAGGAACCATCAGCATTCAGGAAGAAATACCAGCGAGCCTCCTTAATGTCTTCTTGTCATTGGATGATGCCCCAGGTGGGTACGTTTGATCCTCCAAGAAGCACTTAATGTCTTGAAACCAAGGCTTATCATTTTTAACAACATCTGCTAAGAATACATATGCTGGTCTGTCAAGTCTGGATACTGAAATCCGAGGCACAAAGTTGGCAGCTTGAACTTTGATCATGGATGAAATGGTAGCCAGAGCATCTGCAAACTGATTTTCATCTCGAGGGATATACTCAAGCTTGACTGTTGTGAAGAAAGTCAATAACCTCCTTGTATAATCTCGATAAGGTATCAGATGATCCTGGTGAGTGTACCACTTGTCGTTGGTTTGATTAATTACCAAAGCTGAATCTCCGAATACAGTTAAAGTTTTGATCCTGAGGTCAATGGCTTCCTCAAGACCCATAATACAGGCTTCGTATTCAGCTTCGTTGATAGTGCAGTTAAAGGTGAGTTTTGCCGAGAAAGGCATGTGAACTCCCTTAGGTGTAATGAGTACTGCACCAACACCACGACCATTCATATTAACAGCCCCATCAAACATCATAGTCCATTCTTCTTCCGGGTAAGGCCCTTCAGTGTGAATAGGCTCTTCATGATCTTTTGCTTTTATGAACATGATGTCTTCATCGGGGAAGTCAAATCTCATAGGCTGGTAATCATCAATGGGTTGCTCAGCAAGATAATCAGACAATACACTGCCTTTGATGGCCTTTTGAGATGTGTACTGAATGTCATATTCTGTGAGAATCATTTGCCATCTTGCAACCCGTCCGGTAAGTGCTGACTTCTCAAAAATGTACTTAACTGGGTCAATCTTTGAAATCAATAAAGTGGTGTGGGTCAACATATACTGCCTTAGTCGGCGAGCAGCCCACGCTAAAGCACAACAAGTTTTCTCGAGCAGTGAATAACGTTGTTCACAGTCGGTAAACTTTTTGCTTAGGTAGTAAATTACATACTCTTTTCGACCAGACTCGTCATGCTGGCCCATCACACGCCCCATTGACTCTTCTAATATTGTCAAGTACATTATCAGAGGTCTTCCTTCGACTGGAGGCATAAGGATTGGAGGCTCTTGTAAGTATTCCTTGATTTTATCAAAATCCCTTTCGCAGTCTTCATTCCACCTGATTGTTTGTTATTTTCTTAACAACTTGAACAGGGGTTCACAGGTTGTTGTAAGATGAGATATGAACCTTGAAATGTAGTTCAATCTACCTAGAAACCCCCGAACTTCTTTTTCATTTTTTGGTGCAGGCATCTCTTGGATGGCTTTGACTTTGTCAGGGTCAACTTCAATCCCTTTCTCAATTACAATAAATCCCAGCAGCTTACCGGATCGCACCCCGAACGTGCATTTGTTGGGGTTTAACTTCAATTGGTATTTCCTCAGATGCTTGAATAACTTCAACAGATTCAACAGGTGATCTTCTTCTGTGAGGGACTTGGCAATCATGTCATCCACATAACATTCAATTTCTTTGTGGATCATGTCATGGAATAATGTTACCATAGCCCGTTGATAAGTGGCACCCGCATTCTTCAATCCGAATGGCATCGCCTTATAACAAAACGTGCCCTAGGGTGTGATGAAAGTCGTCTTCTCCATGTCTTCAGGTGACATTTTGATCTGATTGTATCCTGAAAATCCATCCATGAAGGAGAACACCGAGAACTGAGCCGTATTGTCGACCAATACATCAATGTGAGGTAAAGGGAAGTCATCCTTCGGGCTGGCTCTGTTCAGGTCCCGGTAATCCACACACATTCTCACCTTGCCATCTTTCTTAGGCACAGGTACAATATTAGCGACCCACAGCGGATAGCTAGTCACAACAAGGAAACCGGCATCCCACTGCTTTTGTACCTCTTCTTTTATCTTCATTGCCATATCTGGGCGAGTACGGCGCAACTTCTATTTTACGGGTGGGTAGTCTTCTTTCTGAGGTAGCTTGTGCGTAACAATGTCGGTGTCCAACCCTGGCATATCCTGATAAGACCAAGCAAAAACATCTACATATTCCCGAAGCATGTCAATCAGTTGCTCGTTCACTGAATCTTGCAGGCAGGCTCCGATCTTAACTTCTTTCACGTCTTCTTGTGTACCAAGATTAACCGTTTCAACCTCCTCCTGATGAGGAGTGATAACCTTCTCCTCTTGTCTCAACAACCTGGCTAGCTCTTCAGATAGCTCATAATCTTCTTCAACACCTTCATCAGCTTGATTGATTGGATTGTCAAAGTCATACGAAGTCATAGCAGTGTTGTTGTCAGTGCAGTCTGGAGGGCACTCTCTGCAAGGGTTTAGATTTGCTCATTTTAGTGATCAGTTTTATCTTATTTAGAAAAAGGTGAAAATGAAGTTATATTTTGTAAAGCATTGCCATTTTATTTTTGTACAAAAAGTGAAAAATGAAAAACAGTGAGCGGAAAAGAAAAGACTCATTTGCAAAAGATGTCCTGATATTCATTAATTGATCTTTGCACAAAATACAAGATGGCCCGATTACAAAATGAGTCCTGACATCTTGGGCAAGATGCAGGACTTGATGCATGCTTAAAAATATACAGGAAATAATAATTACTCTGCAGGAGTAACCCTTATAATTTCCTGGGAAGACCAGTTTGAGACATGGCTCCCCGGGGTCCTTGGACGTATCCAGCTTTCCAGGTTGCGCTCGTCTTCCGACTCATCTTCCAAATTGTTCACAGCATCTGGGGTGAGCATCCCCCCACTAATAAACTTGGGATCCTTTGCAACCTATGGTTGATCTTGTCGAGTTGGTTTGTAACCCCAACCCGAATCGGTCTTCTTTCTTCTCCACGGGCAGCAGCTTGCCCCAGCCTTGGGCGGTACTTTCCTCAACAACCTTCCGGGCTTGCTGATATGATGTGATGGAGGTCCCAAGCACAGTAGATGTTTCATTAAAATTAAGGGCCTCAAACCCTTGGCTCATGGTTTCATGGATCTCCCCATCCATCTCAATGTATTTGAAAGTAGCCAGCTGGCTAACAAAAATATCTTCCTCCCCACAAATAGTAATGACTTGGCCTTCCCACTCGAATTTTAACTTCTGGTGAAGGGTCGACGTCACGGCGCCAGCGGCGTGTATCCATGGTCTACCCAATAGACAGCTATAGGCAGGCTGCATATCCATGAAAAAGAAGGTCGTTTTGAAAACCTGTGGGCCAATCATTATAGGCAACTCTATCTCCCCTAGAATTGATCTTTTAGAACCATCAAAGGCTCTCACTACCAAGTTACTTGGGCGTAGTGCCAATCCATCATACTCCAGCTTCACAAGGGCTTTCTTAGGCAGGACATTGAGGGATGACCCTGTGTCCACCAATACATGAGAAAGAACTGCACCCTTACACTCCAAGGTAATGTGCAAAGCCTTGTTGTGATTGCGACCTTCCGTTGTCAGATCAATGTTGGTAAACCCTAGTCTATTACTAGCGTTGACATTTCCAACCATGGCCTCTAACTGATTGACGGTAATCTCCTCAGGCACGTAAGCTGCGTACAGGACTTTTAAAAGTGCGTTCCGATGAGCCTCGGAGCACATTAGCAATGATAGTATGGAGATCTTGGAAGGTGTTTGGTGAAGCTGGTCTACCACCTTGTAATCGCTTTTCTTTATGATTCTCATGAATTCATCAACCTCTTGATCAAAGGGAGTCTTCAAAGCTTCTCTAGCAACTGGTTCTTCTTGCACCATGCTCTTTCCTTTTGCCTTGGCAGCAGCTTCTGCTTCAGCAATGGGTCTTGGAATTTGCGAGGCAAAGAGACGTCCTCTTCTAGTGAAGCCTCCGCCTCCCCCCACATTGTCAATCTGAGGTGAAGAAGTTGATGATTCCAAAGTGATTCTCTGCCCCTCACAGTACAGATCTGAGCCATAATGCCAAGGGATGGCATTATTGCTTTCGTAAGGAACTGGCCCAGGCACTGTGATAGTGACCGGACTGATAGCAGCTGCAGAGGGGACTACAATGGTGTGTGGATCATAGTATATGGTAACTGGAGCTCTGATGGGAGCAGCATTTTGTGAGTTGTTGGTAGGAACATTTGCAGGGTCATAGTATATGGTAACCGTTGAGACGCTTTCATTAATTGTTGCTGATATTGTAGAAGACATTATTGACTGGATGGGTGTTGAAGTTGCAGCAGGAATGGTGACTGAACTTGCATCCATTGAAGTGATTGATTGAACGGTTGTTGGAGTTGTAGTAGAATCCGTTGGAACAATGGTTGCTGACGTCGTAGGAGTATCTGTGATTGCCTGTGAAGGAGTTGCTGGATTTGTAGGTGTCGTTGTTGTAATATGAAGAATACCATCCTTAATAAGACCATTTATGCCGTCTCTCAGCCTTTCACACCCGTTGACTGCAATATTGCAATACCCACAGCCGAGCTCACACCCAGGGAATACTTGGCATTCTAAAAGTTGAGCTTTGATTTCAACCAAAGGTGTTCGAATTTGTGCAACACTGGTTATCAAGGTGGATGGTTTGCCTTCCTCAATAGCATTAATCCTAGGCCCGTTGTGACTAGGCATTGGATTCCTTGTGACATTCGGAGGAGGTGCAAAGTTGAGAGCTTTTGAGTCCACCAGGTCTTGGACTTTCATCTGTAAGGCCCTACATTTTTCAGTGTTATGCCCCGGTGCGTTTGAGTGAAATGCACACCTGGCATTAGCATCATAGTTCTTTGGCAAATTGAGAGGATCTGGAGGTGCCAAAGTCCTTAACTCAACCAGGTTGAGCTTCAGGAGTTGTGGCAAGAGTGCAGCATATGGCATTGGGATCGGGTCAATTACCCTGTTTGCTTGTGACGGTCTTTTCTGGAAAGGACGCTGTTGTTGGTTGTTATTGCTATTGTTGTAGGTTCTCTGTTGCGGATACTGAACTTGTTGTTGATACTGTGGTTGTTGTTGTTGGGGATATGTTGATTGTTGAGGAATCGTAGCTGGAATAGTAACTGCTGCTACTGACCAGTGCACATATTGAGGTCTGCCCCTACTTGCATGAATGGAATTGGTCTCACCGGCTCTTCGGGGTCCCACAAAAGGCTTTCTGGGATTACTAGATGAACTTGCACCACTGTCGGAGATTTTGCCCATCTTTAATAAACTTTCAATCCTTTCACCAGCTATGACCATATAAGCAAAACTGGTAGAGGAAAAAGTAGCCAGTCTATCAATATAAGTCCCTTGCAATGTATTCATGAACATGTCATCCATTTCCCTCTCTGACATTGGTGATTGGACAGCAGCAGCAAGCTGTCTCCACCTTTGGGCATATTCCCTGAAGCTCTCCCTAGAAGATTGAGACATTCTCATTAGGAGGGTCATATTGGGAGCAATGTCCAGGTTGTATTGATATTGACGGATGAAAGCCTCAGCCAAATCCTTCCAGCATCTTATGGTGGCTCTAGACAAGTGTGAATACCACTCTCTTGAAGCTCCAGTCAGACTATCTTCAAAGTAGAACATCCACAGCTTTTCATCCATAGTATAAGCTTTAAGTCTTCCCAGGAAAGACTGCAGGTGAGTGCGAGGACAGGAGGTTCCATTGTAATTTTCAAAGCACGGGGGTTTGAATTTGTGGGGAATTCTCACCCCATCCACTAGCCCCATGTCCATCACATCGAAGCCTAAGGAATTCTGAGACTCCAAAGATCTCAACTTCTCAGCAATTTCGTCCAATCTCCGATCATATACTTCATCTCCAGCTCCCATAACAATAAATTATTCTTCTTGGGGATCTTCCTGCAAGATTCTCCCTCCAGCAGTATTACCTTGCACATTCCTTGGGATGTTGGCTTCTAGATCCAGATGAGGTCCAAATACTGGTGGATCAATACGAGGCTGGCCCCGTTCATTGTTACTAGTTCCTCCTGTCCCAAGATGAGGCTCTTCAGGCGTTTGTCTTTCCACCAGCTCTCTTAACCTTTCCTGACTCTGGGCCAAGCCAGTCATCACAGCCATGAATTAAGACATCTGATTTCTCATCTCCACTCTCTCATTAGCCATCTGATTTCTGACCTCAGTCAGATCCTGCTATACTTGTTCCATTTGAATACCGGGAAGGTTGTTGCGAGTCGGGTACCGGTGCGCGCGGTTGACAGGGAACACTCAGTGACAAGCAATGTTTCCTGAGATCACAACAAAGTTAGAGACAATAATAATTACAAAACCTACAAAACAAAACAAAAGTTAGTATGCAATGCAATATGCCTATTTGTTTTCCAAGGTATCTGGTTTGGTTCTTGGTTTTGACCTTTCCAGACTTCGAGGAAGATGTTTGATGTTGCTGAGAAAAGAAGCCCAATGAAAACAAACTAATATATTACAAATGCTGAGCAATACATAGTCTGTTTTTTTTACAACATATGCCCATGGAGGGTCAAAATACATCAAAAAAGAAAAAAGTACATCAAATGGAAATAACAACAAGCAAAGAATCAGACGTCCAGTCCAAACTCATCTTCTTTGACCTCCTTCAGAAGTGCCTCAGTCACTGGACCAGCTGGATGCTCTGTAATGGTCCTAATGAGGAGGTTCCTGGTAGCAATGGCAGTGGTCAGCTTCTTGTGCCTGTCTTGGTCCTTTGATCTTTTCAATCCTACTCTGAGCTTCAACTCTGAAATCTCCTTCTGGGTTGCCAACAAAGCTTCTTGCTGCTTTTTCTCATTGGCCTCCAGCTGTTCAATCTTGGCTTGAGTTTTCTGGTCTTCCTGTGTACGGGCTTCAGTGATCCTGATCCACCTAGCCTGACTTTCTTACAGATAGAGCTCAGTCCTAGCCTTCTGAATCTTGGCTTCTTTACAGGCATTCTTCAATATTTGTTCCCCAGCCCTTGCTTTCCTGATGTAATCCTTTGTCTTCTTAATTTTGGCAAGATGCTCCACCCTGATCTTCTCCAATCTCTCGATGTCCAGACGACCATCACTCCTTTCCCAAAGAGTCTTCTTCAAAGCTTGAGATAGGTTCTCATTCCTTTCCTTCAACTTCTCAAATTCTTCTAGGCTGACAGTTGATGCAGGTTGTACTGTAGATGGTCCAGGTATATCCTCCAAAGTGAAAGGAATTCCGGTAATCTGAGCTCTAGTACGGGACCAGTCATAGTATTAAGCTGAAGCAACATTATTACACCTTCCCAGAATGGCCATCCCTTTAGTCTGGATGTTGTCCCAAGCCCAGGATGCTTGTCTGACAGCAGCTGAATTAGGTTTTACTTCACAATACAGGGTCTCAGCTAAATCTTGCACTCTAGGAGGGTGAATCAAAGCATAGCCCAGTTGTCTCTTAAATAGAAAAGGATTGTAGTTGATGCAACCCTTCACTCCTATCAGAGGTACATTTGGGTATTGTCCACAACTGGTGATAATGTCCTTGCCTTTGGTGCTCTGGGTGCACCACCTAATATCATCTGAAGTCAAAGCAATGAGCCTCTTAGCCCAATTCTTCTGCTGGTGAGGATTCAGGAAGGCATCTGACTTAGGCAGGTGTCTGAGCAGCCAGGTGTAAAACAAAGGAGCACAACATCTTACCAACCTCCCCCTTTGTTTCTCATTCCTCTGATGAATGGAGTAGTAAAAGTCTCCCAGCAGTGTAGGCACTGGGTTCCTTAGAAGAAACAAATGGATGGCATTTTTGCTGACAAATTTGGTCTCATTTGCAAACAGTATAGCCCCATATATGCTGAGGGCTAACAGTGCACAAACTGCCCTCCATTCTCCCAATGAGGCCTTCAGGATGGCCTGAGAAATCAAAAAGTCCAAGTGCAAACCAGGGATCCCAGCTTTTTTGTCATACTTTGCTCAATCAAAGCGGGCTCCAAGTACAGTGCTTTTGCTACTTCTCCATTGCTGGGAGCTGGCATTTCTGGGTTGAAGGGGATTCCACCCCTGATAGGTACCCCAATCAATGAGGAAAACTCTTCCAGTAGAGGCCCTAACTGAAAGTCCGGAAATGTGAAACATCTCAAAGGAGAGTCATAAAACTGCAAGCATGTGTGGATCATGCTTCTCTGAGAAGGGTCAAGGTCCATAACCATATCCAGGATACCTCCATAGTGTTCTCTAAACAATGGGATGTGATCTGGTGTGATGAGTGACTGGAGCTGCCTGATGCCAGTCAACACAGGTTCAAAGAAATGGTAGGATATGTTGCTCTTCCTGGGAGTAGCCATGAATGCTACTGAAGAAACTGAAGATTGATATTGATGAAGGTCACAGACTGATGCTGGGAGTGAGCCACTGATAGGCTGATGCTGGTGATGATGAGAATAGCCGAAGCAGATAGCTTATGAAGCAAGGGTCTATGCAGAAGAAGGGGTCAAAACCAAACCAGATATAATGTGGATACCCTGAAAAACAAATAAACAAATATTAAATGATGCAATGATGATGTATGCAAATGATATGCAAGGGTTTGTGATCAAGCTGGATCTGATATTTGCCTTGGTATAGGCCCATGTATGTTCAAAGGTCCAGATGAAGGCTTAGAAATCCAGTAACCAAGGCGGGGGACTCAAATAAAGAGTCACATATCCAAGGTTAATCACAAGAACTGTCCAAAGTAGAGTACTCTTAAACAAAACAAAAACAGGGTATGATGTGGCCAAGGGTACCTGCAAACTTGTAAACAGTCCCAACCCCCTCACAGGTAGAGTTCTAGAACAAGGATCCTCAGACTTGGATCAGTTATGAGAAGTGTAAACACTTCTAACCCGGAGGTACAATGTTTAGAATAACCATAAAAGATCCTCCTCTAATTCACCTCAGCTTCTGAAGGTCATAATAAAGGTCATCCAGACTTAGTAGGCTTCCCAGATAGCCCTAGCACTACAGGAGATCTATAGCACAGAGTTCTCAAGAAGAAACCCATATCTGAACCGTGTTTCATATTCCCGCACCAGACCGAAATGGAATGGGAAAAAACATGAGCCACTCTAGCCTAGGTGTCACTCAGGTCCCAGGTATAGGACCTCAAACTCTCAATGGAACCCCACCCACCAAAACAGAAGCCATATCCAGCAATGATAATGATAGTATGAAATATGAAAAACTGTAAAGGAAAGCAGTAAATAAAGCTGTACATAAAGCAGTAAATAAAGCAAATAAATAAGCACAAATCGCACATAACACCCCAGTAAACACAAATCAAACAAGCGCTAGGAGGAACCCACAAAAAGAACCAGAAACCCTGGTTACAGTATAAGGGTCCCCAACAGAGTCGCCAAGCTGTCGCTCCCACCAGATGACACCCGGCCAAGAGGGGTACATACGCGAACGGTCGGCGAAAGAGGAGAGAGAAAACACAGGGGTGAACTCAAAAGTAAAGAGTCGCCAGCTAGGCATTTTTATCCCGAAGGAAAGGTAATGCTGCATGAACCTAGAAAGATATGGATAAGACGGTCGCGAACCAGAGAAACTGAGAAAGGGGTTTGGTTACAACCTGGGAAGGTATTAGCACCCAGATTGTACGCCGTACTCGACGGGATCCACGCTTGAAATATTTGTGTTTAAAGGGGTAGTGTCAGTGAAATATGTGTATCAAAGCTGGAAAGAATGCAAGTGTCAGTGTGGAAGGAAATGAAGTCTATAAGAGAAGTGTCAGTGTAAGAACAAGAATGAAATGCTCAAGATAATGAGGCTTAAAGAAATGCTTGAGGGAGGGGGAATATACAGAGACTTTTGCTCGATAACTGTTAGGTTATGCATACGTATCCTCTCGTGCAATGAGGAAGTCAGAACACCGTAGTTCGACTCAAAGAGACTGAAAGATAAATTGACTTGTGAACTTCTTACTTGTTTATGCTCAAGTGTATGACCTGTCTGGCTCAGGTGCAAATTGTCTTGCATTAGACGGAAGAAGCAAGTTCTCGTTTGTGAATGAATGAGATGAGAAAAGAATCCCGGAGGAGACGATTATTGTTTGTTTTTGTGTTTTCAGTCTTTTTTTGCTTTTGGAGTTTGTCATAAGAAAATGAGCTTAAGCCTAAACCAAGGTTTAGTAAACTCATCACATCTTCCCTCTGATTAGGGGTAATGAGAATACCTTAAGTATGAAATAAACACCTCACACTTAATCACCATGATGTAGGATTAAGATCATTAACCTACTTGCAATTATTTAAATGTTTTTTTTTTTGAGTTTTTGTTTAGTGTTAAGTAATGAGTTTAAGCCATAATCTAGGATTTAATGGACCCATTACACCATCCAAATAGAAGGATAATAGATGAGAACATTTAAGCTGAGGAAGGCTCCTCAACTTAATCCATGATTAGGGATTAACCTCATGACAAAACAATGCCTTTATTAGAGTGGATTTTAGTTAATGATAAGATTGAGAAATGGATTTTATGATTTGTAAGACAACTTGAGGGGGACTTGTCCATTAACACTAGGGTTAGTCCTTCTTAACCAATTAAGGAAGAATTAGAACCCTAATGCAAGGCCCAAGTTACAAGCTTGTTGTCTTAGTGATTATTAGATGGATTGATTAAGGGATTTAAACACATTAAGGGTTTAACACTTAGTATTAAAGTTATACACTCCATCCTAATAGAAGGATACATGCATAACCCTAATCACAAAGCCTTAAAACCTTTAAGGTTTAGTACTTGATTAAGAGATGAGAAGAGAAGAATCAAAGATGACACAAAGGTAAAACTAATGGGGGAATAATCAAACCCTAATTATGATCATGCTTGGGTGTTCCTAGGGTTTATGAGGCTTGCAAGAAGATCTTCAAGAGAAAAGCCACCAAGGAAGAAGCAGATGAAAGGAGGAAGAAGCAGAAGAAGCAAGTCAACTTAAGAAGACAAGTTGCTTGAAGAAAGAAAGGGAGAAAGAGACATGAATGATCAAGCTCACTCTAATACACAAGCAAAATGCAGCAATGAGTGCATAAGAGAGATGAGAAAAGATTATGAGAAGTGAAGGCAAATTCACTTCTCAAAACACTTCCACCTGAAAAGTTAGCAAAAGGAAATGAAATGAAATAGAAATGGAATGAAATGCAAATATGCAAACCAACCAGAAGCATAAACATGAGGTTAATGATGCTAAGAGATGCTGCAAACACATGTCAAGAGTTGTGGATGATTATACAAGGATGAGGATGCAAATGAAGCATGCTTTGAACCATAAAAGTTCATGAAAGTTTATGAAATGGAATGAATGCATAACATGGCAAATGAATGATGCAATGATCAAACATGATTCTAATATGTCCTAAGATGTCTTAGAAGTTATGTGGATGCACAAAATGTCATGGCAAGTTCATGAATGCAAGCATATGGAAGATGGATGCAAATGAAGGCAAAAATTAGGGTTTACATACAACATGTAATGCAAAATTCAAAAATCAGAAACAAATGACATGATAAAAAATTGAAAATGGGATCAAAGAGACTCTAACCCTACACAAGTTCACTGCCCAAAGGAGGGGACCTAACGCTTAACCTAATGGGAGTTATGATCTTCTTAGAATGGCTAGGGTTTTAAGGCACTTCAAAAGGAAAAATGCACATCAAATTGAAAATGAAAGATAAATTCAAACCAATTTTACCCTAGAAACTACATGATATTAAGAATGCAATGCAAAAAGAACCAACATCAAACTCTTCATGGTTAGGCAGAATGAATTTTTCTAAGTTAGAATAAAAACATTGCCTTTTAAGAACTTTAATTCCAAAGAAAATGTCAAAATATGTCAAGAACCAAAAAGAAATTTGTTTGAAGAGTTTGATAATGTTTATAAATGTATTAAAATGCAATGTGAATTTTTTTGGGATTTTTAAATACCTAAATGTATTTTTAATTAATTAATATTCATTAACTAATTAAAAATAAACATTTAAATGATTAAAAAATAATTTTTAATGCAAAAAATAAAAATAAAAAAATTTTTGGCTTCTGAAAATTAATAAAAGATTTGATTAAAATTTTCAGAATTTTTTGATGTATTTTACTATTTTTAAAAATTCGTTGAAATTAAATACAAAACAAATGAAATAAAAATGAATTTAAAGAGAAAATGAGAAAGTCAGCCCATCCAAGGGCCCATATTCAAACTCAAAAGGGAGGGAATTGACTTCGCGTGCTATCCAATGGCCAGAATTCAAACTACACTAATTATGTCATTAACCCTAATCTGAACCCTAATTACTTTCAGGTGACCGGAACAGTGTTCCGGTCATCTTCTCCGGCCAGCCAAATGTGCTATCTCACTCCATACGCAACCTTAAGCTCTCTAACTCTCCAGAATCAAACATCTAACAACCCTAAACATGAATCCAACCCTAAAACTCATTTATTTTCACTCAAGATCAAGAATCAAAGCCAAACGGAACATATCAGAGGTTCAATACATGCTTAATACTTGACCATTTTCAAAACTAAACATATCAGAATCATCAGTGAATCATGGAGAATCAATTAGAAACTTACAAACGCATTTCTGGAAAATTTGTTCTTGAGGTTACCTGAACTGAAGCTTTCGAAAATGGTGCTTTCTGGTCAGTTCTTTGCTTCAAACAAGCTCCAATGATCCTCCCCAAGTGTTTGTGATGCTTAGCTGGAGTTTATATGGCCTCAAAATGAAAATGGCAGAAGTTCAGTTTGTGAAATGTGAAAATCGTATTTTTGATTGTGGAGGTTTTAGGGCCAAATGAAAGGTGGGAAATAATCAGTGGATCATGGTGAGTTGAATGGTGAAAGAAACTTGAAGGTTTGATGGTTGAATCAAGAGATTCGAAGGCTTTTGCAAATTTGAGGATTTTGGATTGTGCTGAGTTCTTGGAGTTTTAGGCTGAGTTGTGTTGTGCTTTTGCTTGGTTTTGATCCACATAAAGAAGTGTGATAAGTCAGAGAGTGGGTGCTGGCCTATGTTGATTGGTATGGGCAAGTTGCCAAAATGTCAAAAGTTGGTGTACTTGAGGTATGGGCACATGGAAGTCCAAGGACAATGGGGTGTCCTACGCAGCAAGGATCAAGGAGTGTCATGAAATCAGATTTTGTGAGCTGTGGCAAGTGGATGAGAAGCTTTGGATCATTTTGCAAATTCATGGAGTTTTGGCCCCTTTTGGATTTCTTAATGATCAAGGCATGAAAATGAGTGATTCTTTGGGCCATTCTGAGTTTTAGGTCACGTGTTATGTTTATGTAATGCTTAGAAGTCACTTTGAAGTCACAAATTGGTTTGGCAAGGGTTTTTGCAAGTTTCCCTCTTTGGTGCATAAGTGAAATTTCATGATTTTTCCCAATTTTGCAAGGCCATAACTTTTGCTCTAAAATGAATTAGAATGAGTTCTTGTACTTTTTGAAAATGGGAGGATCCAATCTACAACTTTCATGACCAAAGATTTTTCATTTGAAGCATTTTTGAATCAAAAAGAGGAGGTTGAAGAACTTTACCAAAATGGCAAGTTTACATTACAAGTCACTTTCCCAAAATGGCAACTTTGCAAATGGCTTGAAATTCTTCAATTTTGTGAACTTCTAACTTCTTATAAGATGAAATAAAGATCATACATATTCAAAATGATGGAGAATACCCTTTGGTTGGGTGATTGGGGGCCTCAAATGCCCTGATTTTGCACTGACTTGCACAAGAAGTCATCCATTGATCAGATGCCTTCCCCATTGAATTTCTTCATGAAAATTGGTATGTATGATCCTTATAACACATAGAGACCAATAGAAACAAGAATGACCAAAAAATTTGGAGTTATGGCCTCTGAAACCAAAACCCTAATTTCAGGTCATCTGTGCAGTTAAACCTGGCTCTGCTTCCATGCCTTTCTCAGTTCTTGTGATTTTCTGACTTCCTTGATCTTGGGAGGATATAATATGATATTTGAACATTCATGGACCCTCTTGGAATGATTGAAGACCTTTGGAGTGGCTCAGATGGATCCTGGATTGCACAGATCACAAACCCTAGATGCAGATGACTTTGAACCAATGCAGTGAAGCAAAAATGCAATATGGGATGCTATGATTGAACTTATGCAAATGAGAAGAATCACAAGCCATGGTGAAAAGAGTGAGGGCAAATTTAGGGTGTTTACACCAGTCAGAGGTTCAGATATCCAAAAATCAGTTAACTTGGCAAAAAAGTATACTAAAGACAACTGTGGTCAACTTAAAGTCAAACTTCAATATTTTTTGTCAACATCAAAATTATGAGGTAAAATTTATCATTTGATCAAGGTTTGATCATGATTCATCAAGGAAATCTCATATCATCAAGAATCAAGAAGTTTCTAAATTAGGGTTTTCATAGTAAAAGTCAACTAAACTTTGACCATCCATAACTTTCACATACTTCATAAAAAATTTCCCATCCAAATCTCATTTTTAAGGAAATTTAATTCTATACAAATTTTTGTCTCACAAGCCAAGCCTAAAAATGCTTCATTTGGAAGGTATGAGCTAAAACATTATAGGTCCTTTTGAAAGTCAACAAAAGGTCAACTTTTTCCAAAGCTCATAATTTGAAAATGGTAAAATATATGGACATGGGACCAAAAACTTTTGTTAGAGGACACTCTAAGCTTTCTAAAAAGTCCAAGAACACCTTCATAGCCTTAAAATTGAGGGAGTTGTGCCTTGTCAAAGTTTGGAAATTTTCAAGGGGTGTATGAAGCAAAAAAAGCCTTAACTTCATATTTTTCCAAATGGGCCCATAAAATTGCAACCAATATCAAAGATAAAGTCATGCACGACCCAATGACCATTTATTCTGATTTTTATATTTTATTTTATATTATTTTGGATTTTATTTATTAAAATTCAATTTTAATGAAAATAAAATATGAAAAATCAAAAAATAAATCAAATCTTGGTTCTAGAATGATTTATACAACATTTAAAAGTTGATTGAAGAGATCCAAATTCATGTACAACCAAAATAGCAAGGATTTATGTGATTTTTGAAGCATTTATGATTGATTATTTCTTCACACTCAAGTAATGTAAATCCACACAACAAAGGCCTATGTTTCAAACCTAATTTACTCTACTACATATACCTAACAAAGACATAAGTATTGGACACGAAAAATTCAGAGAATAAATCACTTCCAGAACTTCAAAAATCCATCAAAAAACTCAATTTCGGTTTGGTACATTCAAGTATTTTCCAGACCATTTGAAGGTTGATATAGCTTCCTTGAAGCATTTAGAACATATTTGGATCATCACATTCATCAAAAACCTCATAAATCATAGCAACCGAATTCGTATTTGGCTTTGAAATTCCAATTTTCGATTCCTTTCATTTATGTGTTATAAACTATTTTTGTGTATTTAATCTTGTTTTTTATTGTGTATGGATGATTTCTGGGCTGATGAATTGAAGTATGGATGATCTTGTAAAATGGGATTTCACGATTTAGACTTTTTAAACAAATTTTGTTGGTATATTTGAATTGTAGGAGTTGTATGGATCAAATTGGTGTGATCAATTTGAAGAAATCGTGCGTGACATGATCGGTACAGCATTCGCAGGTTTTGATACGAGAAAAACTCGCAGCAAAGTACGTAACAAATTTCGCAAGAAAACCTACGAAATCCTGAGGTAGAATATGACCGAGCTGCGTGCGAATTTCAGTATTCAAATTTTTTTTTATTATTTTATCATTTGTTGGCAGTTCATCTACACCAGTGCATGACTGGCCCAGCGGAGGTGACTCGAGTCTGGTAAGAGGGAGGTCCTGGGTTCAAATCCAGGCCTCCCCCAATCTTATTTGTTGCGCCTTATTTCTTTCTTTTTCTTGTTTGTTTTTCATTTTTTCTTTAGTAATTAATAATTATATATTATATTAGGTTAATTAGATAATAAATTTAATTTAATTAAGATTATCACCATTAATTCTTCTTATAAAAAAATAAACAAAATAGAAATCACTTTTTTCTTAAATAATTTAGTTTTTTTTATTATTATTTGTAAATTAACTAATTAAACTTTTTTTCTTAATAAATTCACTAATAAATCCTTAAGAATTTTCTTTAAATTAATTAATTTCACTAATAATTCTTTTAAATATTTGTTTTTTTTTTCTCCTAATTAAAAAATAATAATATTTCTCTTGTAAATAATTCAATTAGTTAGTTTTTTAGGTTAAAATCAATTCTAATAAACCCTAAATTTCTTTTTAACCTAATTTTTTATGCTAACCCTAATTTTCAAACTTGATGTTTTAAACCAATTTTTTTTAATAAACTTAAAAAACCTAATTCTAACCCTGATTTTTGTTTAAACCTTAATTGTCTTATTTCCAACCCTAGTTTTCTTTTAACATAATTTTTGAATATTCTTTTTTTATGATATTATTATTATGTAACTGTTTCAGGATTGTAATATTTTTAGATTTATTTTTCTTTCTCATTTTATTATTTTTGTAACTGCCCCAAAGCGATGTAATAGTGTATGATATTTGTTTTCTGTTTCTTTTTATTTATGCCCTTTATTTTATTGTGGTTAGTAATAATAGGGAGTGAAAAGAAATATATGATTAATAAAGGACTTAGAAAATTAAATAAACAATATAAATATCTAAAAAAATCACTCTCACACGTAAGTCGATCATTCTACGGTCGCCATCTGCACCTCCTAGGGTTACCCTTCTCAGGTGCCTTAAAAAGATATATGGTCAAGTCCCTCGAAAATGGGGGTGTCTTAAGCAAAATCCATATCCAAATATCAATCATCTAGTCCCTCCCCGGTTTAAAAGATCAAGTCCCTACGATGTTGCCTACGATAATGATCTTGTCCCTTCGGTAAAAGATGATAGTCCCCCCCCCAATTGCTAAAGACACCCCTTAAGTTTCCTTTATTAACCATACGATGACCCTACGCACGTCCCTCAAATACATCCAAGGTAATGACTACCTACTCCTTAATAGTAGGGACAATCTTACCCTTGAAAGAAAATAAAAGAATATGAAAGACTAGTCTACGGTAGGTACCTCTTAGTTACTTGCTCACACTTCAAAAAATACTTTTCACACCTCACTATTTTCAAACATCTTCAAAAACAAGGCTTTGTATACATCCATACGAGGATCGATACAAAGTACTTAGACAAATTTCTAAACACACACTACACTTTCCTTTTTCAAACAAATAAGTGAGCTAAGTAACTAGGAGCCCATGGATAACCATGAATATAAAGGATGCTTACACCTTTCCTTTATATAACCTACCCCCCGAACTCAAGTCTTTTAAAAATAGGTCTTTCCTGTTCTTTTATGTCCTTTCCACATAGATAAAATAAAAGTCGGTGGAAACTCTTGCTATTCTTTAATCTTTTCAAAAGCCCTTTAACAATCTTTGTTCCACCTGACCGCCTGCTCTTTTCTTAGAAATTTGAATATTGGTTCACATGTAGCTGTGAGGTGAGATATAAACCGTGCGATGTAGTTCAATCTACCCAGGAAGCCACACACTTCTTTTTCAGTTTGCGGTTGTAACACGGTGGGAGAACTAATTTGGGTGTTTTTGTTTGACAAAAACATGTGCGGATAGCAAGAGTCACCACCGACTTTTATTTTATCTAATAGGAAAGGGTATACAAGAACATGAAATACCTTTTAACAATTTTGAGTTCGGGGAGTAGGTTATATAAAGGGAAGGTGTTAGCACCCTTTATATCCATGGTTATCCATGGGCTCTTAATTACTTAGCTCACTTTAACTTGTTTGAAAAATGTGTAGTGTGTGTTTAGAAAAGATTTTCAGATGTTTGTAATGATCCTCGTATGGATGTATATAAAGTCTTGAGTTTGAAAATATTTTGAAAATGGGGTGTGAAAAGAATTTTTGAAAGTGTGAGTAAGTAATTAAGTGCTACCTACCCTAGACTGGTCTTTCATGTTTCTTTATTTCCTTTCAAAGGTAAGATTGTCCTCACTATTAAGGAGTATGTAGTCATTTACCTTGGATTTATTGAGGGACGGGCGTAGGGTCATCGTATGGTCAATGAAAGCAACTGGTAGGGGTGTCTTTAGCAATTTGTAGGGACTATCGTCATTTATTCAATAGGATCATCGAGGGACGAGATCATTTATTATGTAGGCAAATTCTAAAGGACTATGATCTTCTTAACTTTGGAGGGACTTGATGATTTATCTGTTTGAAGGGACATTGCTTAAGACACCCCCACGTTCGAGGGACTTGACCATATTAAAGGAAACCAAAAGGAGAACCCTAGGAAGTGCAGATGGCGATCGTAGAATGATCGACTTACGTGTGTGAATCCTGTTTTCAAATATTTATCTTAAAATTAATTATCTAAGTCCATATTGATCAGTTAATTCTTTTCACACCATATGTTACTAACCACGCGGTTAATACAAAAATAATGGCAGAAATTAAAAGGCAGAAAATAAAATTCATACACTATTAAATGGCTTCGGGGAAGTTACATAATAATAATGACGGAAAATAAACCTCACTATTACAAACGCGAAACAGTTACATTATCAGACAAACAGTAAATGAATAACATAAAAAAGGAGCGAAAATAGGAAATAAAATAACAAAAGGTTTGCAAATTAGGGTTAAGGTTTAAAAAAAAAGAATTTAGGTTTAGAAATTTTTTTAGGGTTTATGTTTATAAATATTTTAGGATTTATGAAAATAAATTAAATTAGGGTTAAATTAAGAACCTAAATTAATTAATCATTTTTTTATAAAATGTTAACCTAAAAAACAATTTAATAAGTTAAATAAATTTAAATAATAAAAATAGGGTTATGAGAAAAGGTTCTTTAGGTTAAGAATTAATTATGTTTTTTTATTAAAACAATATTAAGAATTTAATTAAAAAGAAAATATATAATCAATTTAAAAATAAAAGAAAGAAATAACCAAATGTGGCAAAAATGCCATAGGGAGGAGTTGAACCCCTGCCCTTTGGTTCCCATCCTTCAGTCATTGCCACTGGCTTGCGTGCGTGTCCTGTGAATAGACATAGCAAACAAACATTATATAATAAAGTTACAAAACAATATAAGGCAAAAAAAACGCTTAAGGTTAGGTTCGAATCCATGCCCTCAAGTTTATAAAACACGCTCTCAACCATCAGACCAACATGTGCGCTGATGACTATAATGCCAACAAATTAAATAAAATATTAAAACATAATTTGAATTTTCCAGAAGCGCGCCATCAACTTCATCCCCTACCTCTGGACTTGCAAATTTACCTGCGAAAGTTGTTGTGACATTACTTGCGAATTTTGTTTTCGTAGGTAAACCTGCAAACATCATAATATGCAAACCATGTAGAATTTTTCCAAATTGATCACACCAAGTTGATCCCCACAGTTCATACAGTACAAATATGTTCTTTAAATGTATTTAAATGGTATATATTATGAAACCCCAAATCAAAGGTCAAAACCCTAACAATGGCGTTTTATGAATTGGGCCATGAATCTTTGAACTAACCATCTAGAAAGCATCCTTGCATCATAACAAACACAAACCAAGCATCAAATTCAATTTATAATGATCATATATATGAAATCAAAAAATGTATAAACAAGAAAAAAAAGATTTGGTTTATGCTTTTCTTGATGATTTTGATGATAATGATGGTTGAGATAGGTTGTGAGAACCTCCAAGAACGATTTACCACCTTCAAAATGCTTGGAAAAGGCTCAAATTCTAGAAACCTGTCGCTCCCACCAAATGACACGGGGCCAAGAGGGGTACAGATGCGAACGGTCGGCGAAAAGAGAAAGAAATGAATAGAGTCGCCAACTAGGCATTTTTATCCCGGAGGAAAGGTAATGCTGCTTAGACCTAGAAAGATATGGATAAGACGGTTGCGAACCAGAGAAACTGAGAAAGGGGGTTGGTTACAACCTGGGAAGGTATTAGCACCCAGATTGTCCGTCGTACTCGACGGGATCCACGCTTAAAAGATTTGTGTTTTAAAGGGGTAGTGTCAGTGCAATCTGTGTATCAAAGCTGGAAAGAATGCAAGTGTCAGTGCTAGAAGAAAGTGAAGTGAAATATGTGAAGTGTCAGTGCTAGAACATGAGTGCAAAGCTCAAGACTATGAGGCTAAAGAATAAAGCTGAAAGAGGGGGGAATACAGAGACTTTTGTTCGATAACTGTTAAGTTATGCCTACGTATCCTCTCGTGCAATGAGGAAGTCAGAACACCGTAGTTCGACTCAAAGAGATTGAAAGATAAATTGACTTGTGAACTGCTTACTTGCCTATGCTCAAGTGTGTGACCTGTCTGGCTCAGGTGCAAACTGTCTTGCATTAGACGGAAGAAGCAAATTCTCGTTTGTGAGTGAATGAGATGAGAAAAGAATCCCGAAGGAGACGATTATTGTTTGTTTTTGGTGTTTTTAGTCTTTTATTACTTTCTGAAGTTTATCATAAGAAAATGAGCTTAAGCCTAAACCAAGGGTTAGCAAACTCATCACATCCTCCCTCTGATCAGGGGTAATGAGAATACCTTAAGTATGAAGTAAACATCTCACACTTAATCACCATGATGTAGGATTAAGATCATTAACCTACTTGTATTTATTTAGATGTTTTTGGTGTTTTTGTTTAGTGTTAAGTAATGAGTTTAAGCCATAATCAAAGATTTAATGGACCCATTACACCATCCTAATAGAAGGATAATAGATGAGAACATTTAAGCTGAGGAAGGCTCCTCAACTTAACCCATGATTAGGGATTAACCTCATGACAAAACAAAGCCTTTATTAAATGGATTTTAGTTAATGATAAGATGAAGAAGTGAGTTTTATGGTTGGTTAGACAACTTGAGGGGGACTTGTCCATTAACACTAGGGTTAGTCCTTCTTAACCAATTAAGGAAGAATTAGAACCCTAATGCAAGGCCCAAGTTACAAGCTTGATGTCTTAGTGATTATTAAGATGGATTGATTAAAGGATTTAAACACATTAAGGGTTTAACACTTAGGATTAAAGTTATACACTCCATCCTAATAGAAGGATGCAGGCATAAACTTAATCACAAAGCCTTAAAACCTTTAGGGTTTAGTCCTTGATTATGGGATGAGAAAATAAGACTCAAAGATGACACAAAGGTAAGATCTAAATGGGGGACTAATCAAAACCCTAATTGTTATCATACTTGGAGATCCTAGGGTTTATGAGGCTTAAGAGAGAAAGAATCTTCAAGGAAGCCACCAAGGAGAAGCAGATGAAAGGAGGAAGAAGCAGAGAGAAACAAGACAACTTGCTTCACTTAAGAAGACAAGTTGCCTGAAGGAAGAAAGTAAGAGATGAACATGAATGAGCAAGCTCACTCTAATACAAAGATAAAATGCATCAAAGATGCAAGAGAGATGAGAAGAAATTGTGAGAAGTGAAGGCAAATTCACTTCTCAAAACAAACTTACCACCTAAAAAGTTAGCAAAAGAAATGAAATGCAATGCAAATGAGATGAAATTTCATGATGCAAACCAAAGTCAGAAGCATAAACATGATGTTAATGATGCTAAGAGATGATACAAACACATGACAAGAGATGAGAGTGAGCATACAAGGATGAGGATGCAAATGAGGCATGCTTTGAACCATAAAGATTCATGAATGTTTATGAAATGAAATGAACATATAACATGGCAAATGAAAGATGTAATGATCAATCATGGTTCTAATATGTCCTAAGATGTATTATGAATCATGTGGATGCACAAAATGTCATGGCAAGTTCTTTAATGCAAGACAATGAGAGATGGATGCAAAGGAAGGCACAGATTAGGGTTTACATACAACATGCAATGCAAAAATACAAAACCAGAAGCAAATGACATGACAAAAAATTGAAAATGGGATCAAAGGAACCCTAACCCTACACAAGTTCACTTCCCAAAGGAGGGGACCTAACTCTTAACCTAGTGCAAGTTATGAATTTTCTAAGTCAATTAGGGTTTCAAGGTACCTCACAAAGAAAAATACAAAACAAATTGAAAATGCAAGATCAATTCAAACCAATTGTATCCTATAAACTACATGCTATGGAGGATGCAATGCAAGAAGCACTTAATGTCATGGAACCCAGGCTTATCATCTTTAACAACATCTGCTGAGAACACGTACGCTGGTCTGTCAAGTCTGGATACTGAAATCCGAGGCACAAAGTTGGCAGCTTGAACTTTGATCATGGATGAAATGGTAGCTAGAGCATCTGCAAACTGATTTTTGTCTCGTGGGATATACTCAAGCTTGACCATTGTGAAGAAAGTCAATAACCTTCTTGTATAATCCCGGTAAGGTATCAGATGATCTTGGTGAATGTACCATTTGCCGTTGGTTTGATTAATTACCAAAGCCGAATCTCCGAACACAGTCAAAGTCTTGATCCTTAGGTCAATGGCTTCCTCAAGACCCATAATACAAGCTTCGTATTCAGCTTCTTTGTTAGTGCAGTTGAAGGTGAGTTTTGCCGAGAAAGGCATGTGAACTCCTTTAGGTGTAATGAGTACTGCACCAACACCACGACCATTCATGTTGACAGCCCCATCAAACATCATAGTCCATTCTTCTTCTGGGTCAGGCCCTTCAGTGTGAACAGGCTCTTCATGATCTTTTGCTCTTATGAACATGATGTCTTCATCAGGGAAGTCAAATCTCATAGGCTGGTAATCATTAATGGGTTGCTCAATAAGATAATCAGACAATACACTGCCCTTGATGGCTTTTTGAGATGTGTACTGAATATCATATTCTGTGAGAATCATTTGCCATCTTGCAACCCGTCCGGTAAGAGCTGGCTTCTCAAATATGTACTTTACTGGGTCCATCTTTGAGATCAATAAAGTAGTGTGGGTCAACATATACTGTCTCAGTCGGCGAGCAGCCCACGCTAAAGCACAGCAAGTTTTCTCGAGCAGTGAATAACGTTGTTCACAGTCGGTAAACTTTTTGCTTAGGTAGTATATTGCATACTCTTTTCGACCAGACTCGTCATGCTGGCCCAGCACACACCCCATTGACTCTTCTAATACTGTCAAGTACATTATCGGAGGTCTTCCTTCAACTGGCGGCATAAGGATTGGAGGTTCTTGTAAGTATTTCTTGATTTTGTCAAAAGCCCTTTGGCAGTCTTCATTCCACCTGACTGTAAACACCCCAAATTTTCCCTCACCCATTCACACCATGGCTGGTGATCTCTCCATATGTATAAGTTCAATCATAGCATCTCATACCACATTTTTGATTCACTACATTGATGCAAAGTTATCTGCATCTAGGGTTGGTGACCTGAGTCATCCCTGAGCTATTTGAGCCACTTCAAAGGTCATCAATCACTTCAAAGGGGTCCATGTATGTTCAAGCATCATATTATATCCTCACAAGGTCAAGAAAGTCAAAGAATCACAAGAACTGAGATTGGCATGGAAGCAGAGCCAGGTTTGACTGCACAAATGACCTAGAATTAGGGTTTTGGTTTCAAAGGCCATAACTCCAATTTTTTTGGTCATTCTTGTTTCTATTGGTCTCTATATGGTATAGGGATCATGCATATCAATTTTCATGAAGAAATTCCATGGGGAAGGCATCTAATTAAGAGTTGACTTCTTGAGCAAGTCAGTGCAAAATCAGGGCATCTGAGGCCCCCAATGACCCAACCAAAGGGTGTTCATCATCATTTTGATTATGTATGATCTTTATTTGATCATAGAAGATGTTATAAGTTCACAAAATTGAATAATTTCAAGCCATTTGCAAAGTTGACGTTTTTGGGAAAATGACTTGTAATGGAAACTTGCCATTTTGGGAAACTTTTTCAACCCTTGCTTTTTGATTCAAAAATGCCTCAAATGAGAAAACTTTGGTCATGAAAGTTGTAGAATGGATCTTTCCCTTTTCAAAAAGTACAAGAACTCATTCTAATTCATTTTGGATCAAAAGTTATGGCCTTGCAAAGTTGGACAAAATCATTAAAATTTCACTTTTGCACAAAATGGAAAACTTGCAATTTCTCATGACAAGCCTTTATGTGACTTCAATGTGACCTCTAATTATCATACCAATGCAATGCATGATCTAAAAAATCAGTTTGGCCCAAAGAATTTCCCATTTCTATGCTTTGTTTTTCAAGTAATCATAAACCATTCTTCATGAAAGTGCAAAGAGGGATTTCTTGCAAAATCATTCTCAAAGGGATTGTATGACCTCTAGCTGGTTTCAATACATTGCCATGACTTCATGAGGCATCATACACCAAAAATTCAGCAAGGTTTCTCACATGTACATAGCCAAAAGTCATGAAATGTGACAAGTTGTCAAATTGCAAAAACCCTTCCAACTCATGATCCAAATGCAGCAGCCCTTCATGAACCATCCAAGGGCCATCCTTGACTCAAGCTGAGGCAGGACAAGCCTCTAGATTGCCTCTGACCCGAGCCATGCCTAAGGTACACCATATCTTGACTTTTTGCACAAAGGCCCATACCAATCCCATAGTGACACACCAACTCTCTGCCCAACCAGAGCTTGATATGTGGACATCAAGCAATCCAAAAAGAGACGACACACAAGCTGAACCCTCCCACTTTTTTGCATCCACAAAATTCTGTCAAAAACTCTTCCTCTTCGAATTTCCTTACACAGCCATGAAACCTCAGTTCTTTCTTCACCAGTGAACCACAAATCCTCCATGGAACAAAATCCCACCATTAAAACAGCCTGAAACCCCCTAGAACACAACTGTAAAATCTGCTACACCAGAACTCATCTTCACAAATCAGCCATCAACAAGAGTTTTGAAGCATTCCATTGAGCTCAGGAGGTTCAGGAGAGGCAGTTTGCATAAGAGAAAGGCCAGGAAAGCTCATCTTCACAGTTCTTCATCTCAGGTAACTTCAAAATTCCAACTTTTCAGAGCTTGTTATTTTTGTTACAAAATGAAAGAGCGCATCATGGGGATCACTCTGGTACTTTTAGATTTTAAAATAGTGTGAAAATGAACATTTTATGCCTCTCTGAAGTTTTGCCCGTGAATGTGTTTGAGTTCGTTTCTCTTGTTCATGGATGATAAATGGTTTTTGATGATGGATTTAGGTTTAGTTTGGGGAGGGGAAGGTTTCTGGGCAATTAATTTGACTTGGGGTAGCCTGTAGAGGAAACTAGGGTTTTGGCCCTGCCGGAGAAGACGACCGGAGCTCATCTCCGGTCGCCTGAGGTTGATTAGGGTTAAGCCTGTTTAATTAATGAACTTTGAATTCTGGCCTTTAGATGCGTTGACCCGCGCGCGTATGGATGGCCAAGATCCCATCATTTAGCCCTAATCCTCATTTGACTTTTTTAATCCAGCTTTATTAATTTTAAAACCAGATTAGCCAGGTTTGAACTTGGGCCATTAGATGTGGCGCCAAGTCAACCTTTCCCAGCCCAGAATCAATCTGGTCCTTCCATTATGCATACTTCTCATTATTTTAATTTTTATTTTCATTTTTATTGTATTTATTTGTACGAATTAATTAAAATAGCAAAAAATGTTTAAAAATTATGAAAATTTTGTCAAGATTTTCATATATTTTCAGAACACAAAAATATTTTTATTTTTATTTTTTGCATCAAAAATTATTTTTAATCATTTAAAAGATTATTTTTAATTAGTTAATGAAAATTAATTAATTAAAAATACTTTTAGGTATTTAAAAATCACAAAAAAATTCACATAGCATTTAAAAACATTTAGAAACATTGTCCAACTCTCAAACCAAATTTATTTTTTGTTCTTGATGCCTTTTGATTATTTTCTTTGGAATTAATTTCATTTCAAGGCAATATTTTGTTTCAAACTTCAAAAATTCATTTCTGCCTAACCATTGAGAGTTGGACAATGATTCTTTTTGCATTGCATCTTGCATAACATGTAGTTTATAGGATAAAATTGGCATGAATTGATCTTGCATTTTCAATTTGTTTTGCATTTTTCTTAACAAGGTACCTTAAAAACCCTAGCAATCTTAGGAAATTCACAACTCTCAATAGGTTAAGAATTGGATCCCCTCCTTTGGGCAGTGAGTTTGTATAGGTTTAGGGTTCCTTTGATTGCATTTTCAAATTTTTATCATGTCATTTGCTTCTGGTTTTGGATTTTGTTTTGTGTGTTGATCATAAACCCTAATATTTGCCTTCCTTTGCATCCATCTTCCATTTGCTTGCATACCATGACTTGCTATGACATTTTGTGCATTCATTTGATTCATAATGCATCTTAAGACATATTAGAATCATGTTTGATCATTTCATCTTTCATTTGCCATGTTATATGTCTTTTGCATTCCATAACTTTTCATGAACATCCATGGTTCAAAACATGCTTCTCTTGCATCCATATGTTTGTATGATCATTCTCATGCCTTGCCTCATGTTTGCATCATCTCTTAGCATCACTAACATCATACTCATGCTTCTGGTTTTGGTTTGCATCATCACATTTCATCTCATTTTGCATTGCATTTCATTTCTTATGCTAACATTTCAGGTGGTAAGTTGTTTGAGAAGTGAATTTGCCTTCACTTCTCATAATCTCTTTTCATCTCTTTCATACTTCCTTTGCTGCATTTTTGTATGTGTATTGGATTGAGCTTTCTCATTCTTGTTCATCTTACCTTCTTTCTTCAAGCAACTTGTCTTCTTAAGTGAAGCAAGTTGTTTTACTTCTCCTTTCTTCTTCTCCTTTCATCTTGCTCCTCCTTGGTGGCCTTTGAAGATTTTTTTTCTCCCTTGAGCCTCACAAACCCTAGGACCTCCAAGCATGATAATAATTAGGTTTTGATTAGTCCCCCATTTAGCTTTTACCTTTGTGTCTCTTTGAGTCTTCTCTTCTCATCCTATAATCAGGGACTAAACCCTAAAGGCTTTAAGGCTTTGTGATTAAGTTTATGCCTGCATCCTTCTATTAGGATGGAGTGTATAACTTTAATCCTAAGTGTTAAACCCTTAATGTGTTTAAATCCTTTAATCAATTCACCTAATAATCATCAAGACATCAAGCTTGTAACTTGGGCCTTGCATTAGGGTTCTAATTCTTCCTTAATTGGTTAAGAAGGACTAACCCTAGTGTTAATGGACAAGTCCCCCTCAAGTTGTCTTACAAACCATAAAACTCACTTCTTCATCTTATTATTAACTAAAATCCATCTAATAAAGGCTTTGTTTTGTCATGAGGTTAATCCCTAATCATGGATTAAGTTGAGGAGTCTTCCTCAGCTTAAACATTCTCATCTATTATCCTTCTATTGGGATGGTGTGATGAGTATGTTTAATCCTTGATTATGGCTTAATCTCATTACTTAACACTAAACAAAAACAACAAAAACATCTAAATAATCACAAGTAGGTTAATGATCTTAATCCTACATCATGGTGATTAAGTGTGAGATACTGACTTCACACTTAAGGTATTCTCATTACCCCTAATCAGAGGGAGGATGTGATGAGTTTACTAACCCATTGGTTTAGGCTTAAGCTCATTTTCTTATGGCAAACATCCAAAAATCAATAAAAGATTGAAAACACAAAAACAAGCAATAATCGTCTCCTCCGGGATTCTTTTCTCATCTCATTCACTCACAAACGAGAACTTGCTTCTTCCGTCTAATGCAAGACAGTTTGCACATGATCCAGACAGGTCATACACTTGAGCATAGACAAGTAGGAAGTTCACAAGTCAATCTATCTTTCAGTCTCTTTGGGTCGAACTACGGTGTTCTGACTTCCTCATTGCACGAGAGGATACGTAGGCATAACTTAACAGTTATCGAACAAAAGTCTCTGTATATTCCCCCTCTTTCCAGCTATTCTTTGAGCCTCATTATCATGAGCACTTCACTCTTTCCTTACACTGACACTGTACTTATACGCTTCACATTCATTTTACACTGACACTTGCATTCTTTCCAGCTTTGATACACATATAGCACTGACACTACCCCTTTAAAGCACAAATATTTTAAGCGTGGATCCCGTCGAGTAAGACGGACAATCTGGGTGCTAATACCTTCCCAGGTTATAACCAACCCCCTTTCTCAGTCTCTCTGGTTCGCAACCGTCTTATCCATATCTTTTCTTAGGTTTATGCAACATTACCTTTCCTTCGGGATAAAAATGCCTAGCTGGCGACTCTATTCATTTCCTTCCTCTTTCGCCGACCGTTCGCGTCTGTACCCCATTTGACTTAGCCTCATTTGGTGGGAGCGACACTGACCGTTTGCTATTTTCTTAACAACTTGAACAAAGGCTCACAGGTTGCTGTAAGGTGAGATATGAACCGTGAAATGTAGTTCAATTTACCTAAGAACCCCCAAACTTCTTTTTCAGTCTTCGGCGCTGGCATTTCTTGAATGGCTTTTACTTTATCAGGGTCAACTTCAATCCCTTTCTCACTTACAATAAATCCCAGCAGCTTACCGGACCCTACCCCGAATGTACACTTGTTGGGGTTCAACTTCAGTTGGTACTTCCTCAGACGCTTGAATAACTTCAGTAGGTTTACCAGGTGGTCTTCTTCTGTGAGGGACTTGGCAATCATGTCATCCACATAACATTCAATTTCTTTGTGGATCATGTCATGGAATAATGTTACCATAGCCCGTTGATAAGTTGCACCAGCATTCTTCAGTCCGAATGGCATCACCTTATAACAGAACGTGCCCAAGGGTGTGATGAAAGTTGTCTTCTCCATGTCTTCAGGTGACATCTCGATCTGATTGTATCCTGAAAATCCATCCATGAAGGAGAATATCGAGAACTGAGCCGTATTATCAACCAATACATCAATGTGAGGTAAAGGGAAGTCACCTTTTGGACTGGCTCTGTTCAGGTCACAGTAATACACACACATTCTCACCTTGCCATCCTTCTTAGGCATAGGAACAATATTAGCGACCCACGGCGGGTAACTAGTTACAGCGAGGAACCCGGCGTCCCACTGCTTTTGTACCTCTTCTTTAATCTTCATTGCCATATCTGGGCGAGTACGGCGCAGCTTCTGTTTTACTGGTGGGCAGTCTTCTTTTAAAGGAAGCTTGTGCATGACGATATCGGTGTCTAACCCTGGCATACCCTGATAAGACCAAGCAAAGACATCCACATACTCCCGAAGCATATCAATCAGTTTCTCTTTTATTGAATCTTGTAGGCAGGCCCCGAACTTAACTTCTTTTATGTCTTCTTCCGTACCAAGATTAACTGTTTCAATCTCCTCCTGATAAGGAGTGATAACCTTCTCCTCTTGTCTTAACAACCTGGCTAGCTCTTCAGGTAGCTCATAATCTTCTTCAACCCCTTCATCAGCTTGATTGATTGGATTGTCAAAGTCATACGAAGTCATAGCAGTGTTGTTGTCGATGCAATCTTAAAGGCACTCTCTGCAAGGGTTTAGATTGGTTTATTTTAGTGATCAATTTTAATCTTGTTTAGAAAAAATGAAAATGAAGTTATTTATTTTGAAAAACATTACCATTTTATTTTTGTACAAAAAGAAAAATGAAAAGACAGTGAGCGAAAAAAGAGACTCGTTTGCAAAAGATGTCCGATATTCATTGATTGATCTGTTTGCACAAAATTACAAGATGGCCCGATTACAAAATGAGTCTTGACATCTTGGGCAAGATGCAAGACTTGATGCATGCTTAAAAATACAGGAAATAATAATTACTCTGCAGGAGTAACCCTTATAATTTCCTGGGAAGACCAGTTAAGGACTTGGCTCCCCGGGATCCTTGGACGTATCCAGCTCTCCAGGTTGCGGTCGCTTTCCTCCTCGTCTTCCAAGTTGTTTACAGCATCCGAGGTGAGCATCCCCCCGCTGACAAAGTTGGGCTCTTTTGCAGCCTCTGATTGATCTTGTTGAGTTGGTTTGTAACCCAACCCAAATCTGTCTTCCTTCTTTTCCACGGGCAGCAGCTTGCCCCAGCCTTGGGCAGTACCCTCTTCAACAACCTTCCTGGCTTGCTGATATGACATCATGGAAGTTCCTAGTACAGCGGATGCTTCTTTAATGTTCAAGGCCTCAAACCCCTGGCTCATGGTTTCATGGATTTCTCCATCCATTTCTATGTACTTGTAGGTAGCTAGCTGGCTAACAAAGATGTCTTCTTCCCCACAGATGGTGATGATCTGGCCTTCCCACTCGAATTTCAGCTTCTGGTGAAGGGTAGACGTAACAGCGCCAGCGGCGTGGATCCAGGGTCTACCCAACAAACAGCTGTAGGCCGGCTGAATGTCCATCACATAGAAGGTAATTTTAAAAGTCTGCGGGCCAATCATTACAGGCAGATCAATCTCCCCCAGCACTGATCTTTTAGAGCCATCAAATTCTCTCACCACCAAATTACTCGGACGCAGTGCCAAGCCATCATACTCTAGCTTCACTAAGGCTTTCTTTGGTAGGACATTGAGTGATGACCAAGTGTCCACCAGTACATGAGATAAAACAGCACCCTTGCACTCCAGGGTGATGTGTAAAGCCTTGTTGTGGTTACGTCCCTCAGTCGTTAAGTCAGCATTGGTAAAACCCAGTCCATGACTGGTGTTGACATTTGCTACCACAGTTTCTAGCTGATTAACGGTAATCTCCTCTGGCACGTATGCTGCGTGCAGGACTTTCAGTAATGCATTCCTGTGAGCTTCAGAATACATCAACAGTGATAATATGGAGATCTTTGAGGGAGTTTGGTGAAGCTGATCCACCACCTTGTAATCACTTCTCTTTATGATTCTCATAAACTCGTCTACATCCTGTTCAAAAGATGTCTTCTGAGTTTCTTTGACAGTCGGCTCTTCAAGTACCACACTCTTTCATTTTGCTTTGGCAGCAGCTTCTGCTTCAACATTAGGTCTCTGAGTTTGTGATGCGAAAAGGCGTCCGCTTCTGGTGAAGCCTCCGCCTCCCCCAACATTATCAATTTGTGGAGAAGAGGTTGAAGAATCCAAAGTGATTTTCTCCCCGTTGCAGTAAAGATCAGAGCCATAATGCCAAGGTATGCCATTATTGCTTTCGTATGGAACTGGTCCAGGCACCGTAATAGTAATTGGACTGACTGCTGCAGATGAGGGTACTGTGATGGTGTGTGGATCGTAGTAAATTGTGACCGGTGACCTGGCAGGAGGTGCCACTGTTTGTTGCTGAAAGTTGCTATTTGGAGGAACAATTGATGGATCATAGAAGATGATGACTGCTGAGATATCTTCATTAATTTTTGCTGGTGTTGTAGAAGATTCGGCTGAATAAATGGATGATGATGTCGTAGAAGAAAGGGTTGTTGACATTTGATTTGTTGAAGTGATGGATGGAGCCATTGCTGACGATATTGATGAATCGGTAGGAATGATTGTTGCTGCTGTTGTAGAAGAACCAGGAATTGTTGTCAAAGGAATTGCTGGATTTGTAGGTGCCGTTGTTGAGATCTGAAGTATACCATCTTTGATAAGACTATCTATGCCGCTTCTTAAATTATCACACCCGTTGACTGCAATGTTGCAATACCCACAACCGAGCTCACACCCGGGAAACACCTGGCACTCGAGAAGCTGAGCTTTAATTTCGACCAGAGGTGTCCGAATTTGTGCAATACTGGTGATCAAGGTAGATAGTCTGTCTTCCTCAATGGCATTAATCCTCGGCCCGCCGTTATTAGGCATAGGATTTCTATTGACATTCGGGGGAGGTGCAAAGTTAAGAGCTTTTGAGTCCACCAGGTCTTGGACTTTCATCTGTAAGGCCCTGCATTTTTCAGTGTTGTGACCAGGTGCATTGGACTGGAAAGCACACCTGGCGTTGACATCATAATTCTTTGGGAGATTGAGGGGATTTGGTGGTGCCAACGTCCTTAACTCAACCAAGTTGAGCTTCAGGAGTTGTGGCAAAAGTGCAGTATACGGCATTGGGATTGGGTCAATTACCCTGTTTGCCTGTGATGGTCTTTGCTGAAAGGGTCGTTGTTGTTGATTGCTATTGCTGTTGTTGTAGGTTCTCTGTTGCGGATACTGGACTTGTTGTTGATAATGTGGTTGTTGTTGTTGTTGATATGTTGATTGCTGAGGAATCGGAGCTGGAATTGTGACAGCCGCTACTGATTTGTGAACATACCGAGGTCTGCCCCTGCTGGCATGAATGGCATTTGTCTCACCGGTCCTTCGAGGTCCCACAAAAGGCTTCCTGGGATTACTGGATGAACTTGCACCATTATCAGAAATTTTGCCCATTTTTAGCAGACTCTCAATCCTTTCACCAGCTATAACTACGTCAGCAAAACTGGTGGAAGAAAAGGCAGCCAGTCTATCAATATATGTTCCTTGCAAAGTATTCATGAACATGTCGGCCATTAGGAGGGTCCTGTTGGGAGCCATGTCCAGATTGTATTGATACTGTCTGATGAAAGCTTCAGCCAAGTCCTTCCAACATCTAATAGTAGCTCTAGTCAGGTGTGAATACCACTCTCTTGAAGCCCCTGTCAAGCTATCTTCAAAGTAGAACATCCATAGTTTTTCATCCATGGTATATGCTTTAAGTCTTCCCAGAAAAGACTGCAGGTGAGTTCGTGGACAGGAGGTTCCATTGTATTTCTCGTAGCACGGGGGTTTGAATTTGTGGGGAATTCTTACCCCATCTACTAACCCCATATCCATTACATCGAAGCCTAAGGAATTTTGAGACTCCAGAGATCTCAACTTTTCACTAATTTCATCAAACCTCCTATCATAGACTTCATCCCTAGCTCCTATTACAGTAAACTGCTCTTCTTGAGGATCTTCTTGCAAGACCCTGCCTGCAGTAGTGTTGCCCTGTACATTTCTTGGGATGTTGACTTCCGGATCTAGATGGGGTCCAAATACTGGTGGGTTAACATGAGGTTGGCCTCCCTCATTATTGCTAGTCCCTCCAGTCCCAGGATGAGGTTCCTCGGGGGTTTATCTTTCTACCAATGCCCTTAACCTTTCCTGGCTCTAGGCCAAACCAGTCATCACAGTCATAAATTGAGCCATTTGGTTCCTCATCTCCACTCTTTCATTAGCCATCTGAGTTCTGACCTCAGTCAGGTCCTGATGTACTTAATCCATTTGGATACCAGGAAGGTTGTTGCGAGTAGGGTACCGGTGCGTACGGTTGACAGGGAATACTCTTCTGCGAGCAATATTTCCTGAAACACAACAGAGTTAGAAGCAAACAAAATAAAGGCAAAACCTACAAAACAAAACAAAGTTAGTATGCAATGCAGTATGCTTATTTGTTTTCCAAGGTATCCGGCTTGGTTCTTGGTTTTGACCTTTCCAGACCCCGAGGAAGATGCTTTGATGTTGTTGAGAAAAAAGGAAACCCCACAATGGAAACAAACTAAAATATATTACAAATACTGAATAATACATAGTTTGTTTTTTACAACACATGCCCTTGGAGGGTCAAAATACAACACAAAAGAAAAGTACATCAAATGAAAACAACAACAATCAAAAAGTCAGACATCTAATCCAAACTCATCCTCTTTAACCTCCTTCAGAAGTGCCTCAGTCACTGGACCAGCCGGATGCTCTATGATGTTTCTGATGAGGAGGTTCCTGGTGGCAATGGCAGTGGTCAGCTTCTTGTGCCTGTCCTGGTCCTTTGATCTCTTCAATCCAGCCCTAAGCTTCAACTCTAAAATCTCCTTCTGGGATGCCAACAAAGCTTCATGTTGCTTCTTCTCATTGGCCTCTAACTTTTCAATCCTGGCTTGAGTCCTCTGATCTACTTGTGTCCGGGCTTCAGTGATCCTGACCCATCTAGCCTGACTTTCTTGCAGATAGAGATCAGTCCTAGCCTTCTGAAGCTTGGCCTCTTTACAGGCATTCTTCAATATTTGTTCCCCAACTCTTGCCTTTCTGATGTAGTCTTCTGTTTTCTCAATCTTGGTCAGATGCTCCACCCTAAGCTTTTCCAACCTCTCAATGTCCAGCCGACCATCACTCCTTTCCCAAAGGGTCTTCTTCAGAGCTTGAGACAGATTCTCATTCCTTTCCTTCAGCTTCTCAAATTCTTCCAGGCTGACAGTTGCTGCTGGATGAGCTATAGATGGTCCTGGTATATCCTCAATGGTGAAAGGCATTCCGGTAATCTGAGCTATAGCATGAGACCAATCATAGTACTGAGCTGAAGCAACATTATTGCACCTCCCAAGAATAGCCATCCCTTTTGTCTAGATGTTTTCCCAAGCCCAGGATGCCTGTCTAACAACAGCTAGATTAGGCTTTATCTCACAATACAGAGTCTCAGCTAAATCTTGCACTCTAGGAGGGTGAACCAAAGCATAACCCAGTTGTCTCTTAAACAGCAAAGGATTGTAGTTGATACAACCCTTTACTCCTATCAGAGGTACATTTGGGTATTGCCCACAACTGGTAATTATGTCTTTGCCTTTGGTGCTCTGGATGCACCATCTGATGTCATCTGAAGTCTAAGCAATGAGCCTTTTGGCCCAATTCTTCTGATGATGGAGTAATAGAAATCTCCCAGTAATGTGGGTACTGGGTTCCTCAGAAGGAAAAGATGAATGGCATTTTTGCTGATAAATTTGGGCTCATCTGCAAACAGCATAACCCCATATATGCTGAGGGCTAAAAGTGCACAGACTGCCCTCCACTCCCCCAAAGAGGCCTTCAGGATGGCCTGAGAAATCAAGAAATCCAAATGCAAACCAGGGATTCCAGCCTTTGTTGTCATATTCTGCTCAATCAAAATAGGCTCTAGGTATAGTGCTTTTGCCACCTCTCCATTGCTGGGAGAAGTCATCTCTGGGTTGAAGGGGATCCCACCCCTGACAGGTACTCCAATCAATGATGAAAATTCCTCCAACAGAGGTCCTAGCTGGAAGTCTGAAAATGTGAAACATCTCAAAGGAGGGTCATAAAACTGTAAGCATGTGTGGATCATGCTCCTCTGAGAAGGGTCCAGGTCCATAACCATATCCAGGATACCTCTATAATGCTCTCTAAATAATGGGATGTGGTCAGGGGTGATAAGTGACTGGACCTGCCTGATGCCAGTCAACACAGGCTCAAAGAAATGGTATGATATGTTGCTCTTCCTGGGAGCCATGACTGCTGATGAAGAGTTGAAGACAAGTGCTGATGAGGATCAAGACTGGCACTGGAGATGAGCCACTGATAGGCTAGTGCTGATGATGATGAAGGTAGCTAAAGCAGACAACTGAAGAGATTAGCTGAAGCAGAGGTTTTATGCAAAAGAATGGGTCAAAACCAAACCAGATATAATGTGGATACCCTGAAAAACAAATAAACAAATGTTAAATGATGCAAATGATGAGTATGCAAATGATATGCAAGGGTTTGTGATCAAGCTGGATCTGATTATCTGTCTTGATATAAGGCCCATGTATGTTCAAGAAGTCCAGGTAGAAGTTTAGAAATCCAGTAACCAGGGTGGGGGACTCAAATAAAGAGTCACATGTCCAGGGTTAATCACAAGAACTGTCCAAAATGAGGTACTCTTAACCAAAACAAGTAACAGGGTATGATGTGGCCAATGGTACCTGCAAACCTGTAAACAGCCCAACCACCTCACAGGTGATGTTCTAAAACAAGGATCCTCGGACTTGGATCAGTTATGAGAAGTGTAAACACTTCTAACCCGGAGGTACAGTGATTACAATAACCATAAAAGATCCTCCTCTAATTCACCTCAACTTCTGAAGGGCATAATAAAGGTTATCCAGACTTAGCAGGCTTCCCAGATAGCCCTAGTACTACAGGAAATCTGTAGCACAGAGTTCTCAAGAAGAAACCCACATCTGAACCGTGTTTCATATTCCCGCACCAGACCGAAATGGAATGGGAAAGAACATGAAACACTCTAGCCTAGGTGTCACTCAGGTCCCTGGTATAGGACCTTAAACTCTCAATGGAACCCCACCCACCAAAACAGGAACCAGATCCAGCAATGATAATGACAGTATGAAATATGCAAAACTGTAAAGGAAAGCAATAAATAAAGCTATACATAAAGCAATAAATAAAGCAGATAAACAAACACAATTAGCACATAACACCCCTGTAAACACAAATCAAACAAGCGCTCGGAGGAACCCACAAAAAGAACCAGAAGCCCTGGTTACAATATAAGGGTCCCCAGCAGAGTCGCCAAGCTGTCGCTCCCACCAAATGACACGGGGCCAAGAGGGGTACAGACACGAACGGTCGGCGAAAAGAGAAAGAAATGAATAGAGTCTCCAGCTAGGCATTTTTATCCCGGAGGAAAGGTAATGCTGCATAGACCTAGAAAGATATGGATAAGACGGTTGCGAACCAGAGTATCTGAGAAAGGGGGTTGGTTACAACCTGGGAAGGTATTAGCACCCAGATTGTCCGTCGTACTCGACGGGATCCACGCTTAAAAGATTTCTGTTTTAAAGGGGTAGTGTCAGTGCAATCTGTGTATCAAAGCTGGAAAGGATGCAAGTGTCGGTGCTAGAAGAAAGTGAAGTGAAATATTTGAAGTGTCAGTGCTAGAACATGAGTGCAAAGCTCAAGACTATGAGGCTAAAGAATAAAGCTGAAAGAGGGGGGAATACAAAGACTTTTGTTCGATAACTGTTAAGTTATGCCTACGTATCCTCTCGTGCAATGAGGAAGTCAGAACACCGTAATTTGACTCAAAGAGATTGAAAGATAAATTGACTTGTGAACTGCTTACTTGCCTATGCTCAAGTGTGTGACCTGTCTGGCTCAGGTGCAAACTGTCTTGCATTAGACGGAAGAAGCAAATTCTCGTTTGTGAGTGAATGAGATGAGAAAAGAATCCCGAAGGAGACGATTATTGTTTGTTTTTGGTGTTTTCAGTCTTTTATTACTTTTTGAAGTTTATCATAAGAAAATGAGCTTAAGCCTAAACCAAGGGTTAGCAAACTCATCACATCCTCCCTCTGATCAGGGGTAATGAGAATACCTTAAGTATGAAGTAAACACCTCACACTTAATCACCATGATGTAGGATTAAGATCATTAACCTACTTGTATTTATTTAGATGTTTTTGGTGTTTTTGTTTAGTGTTAAGTAATGAGTTTAAGCCATAATCAAAGATTTAATGGACCCATTACACCATCCTAATAGAAGGATAATAGATGAGAACATTTAAGCTGAGGAAGGCTCCTCAACTTAACCCATGATTAGGGATTAACCTCATGACAAAACAAAGCCTTTATTAAATGGATTTTAGTTAATGATAAGATGAAGAAGTGAGTTTTATGGTTGGTAAGACAACTTGAGGGGGACTTGTCCATTAACACTAGGGTTAGTCCTTCTTTACCAATTAAGGAAGAATTAAAACCCTAATGCAAGGCCCAAGTTACAAGCTTGATGTCTTAGTGATTATTAAGATGGATTGATTAAAGGATTTAAACACATTAAGGGTTTAACACTTAGGATTAAAGTTATACACTCCATCCTAATAGAAGGATGCAGACATAAACTTAATCACAAAGCCTTAAAACCTTTAGGGTTTAGTCCTTGATTATGGGATGAGAAAAGAAGACTCAAAGATGACACAAAGGTAAGATCTAAATGGGGGACTAATCAAAACCCTAATTGTTATCATACTTGGAGATCCTAGGGTTTATGAGGCTTAAGAGAGAAAGAATCTTCAAGGAAGCCACCAAGGAGAAGCAGATGAAAGGAGGAAGAAGCAGAGAGAAACAAGACAACTTGCTTCACTTAAGAAGACAAGTTGCCTGAAGGAAGAAAGTAAGAGATGAACATGAATGAGCAAGCTCACTCTAATACAAAGATAAAATGCAGCAAAGATGCAAGAGAGATGAGAAGAAATTGTGAGAAGTGAAGGCAAATTCACTTCTCAAAACTAACTTACCACCTGAAAAGTTAGCAAAAGAAATGAAATGCAATGCAAATGAGATGAAATGTCATGATGCAAACCAAAGTCAGAAGCATAAACATGATGTTAATGATGCTAAGAGATGATACAAACACATGACAAGATATGAGAGTGAGCATACAAGGATGAGGATGCAAATGAGGCATGCTTTGAACCATAAAGATTCATGAATGTTTATGAAATGCAATGAACATATAACATGGCAAATGAAAGATGTAATGATCAATCATGGTTCTAATATGTCCTAAGATGTATTATGAATCATGTGGATGCACAAAATGTCATGGCAAGTTCTTTAATGCAAGCCAATGAGAGATGGATGCAAAGGAAGGCACAAATTAGGGTTTACATACAACATGCAATGCAAAAATTCAAAACCAGAAGCAAATGACATGACAAAAAATTGAAAATGGGATCAAAGGAACCCTAACCCTACACAAGTTCACTTCCCAAAGGAGGGGACCTAACTCTTAACCTAGTGCAAGTTATGAATTTTCTAAGTCAATTAGGGTTTCAAGGTACCTCACAAAGAAAAATACAAAACAAATTGAAAATGCAAGATCAATTCAAACCAATTTTATCCTATAAACTAAATGCTATGGAGGATGCAATGCAAGAAGAACCATCATCAAACTCTCAATGGTTAGGCAGAATCGATTTTTCCAAGTTTGGACAAAAATATTGCCTTAAAATTAATTTAATTCCAATAAAAATTGTCAAAATGCATCAAGAACCAATAAGAAATTTGTTTTGAGAGTTTGATAATGTTTCTAAATATTTTAAAATGCAATGTGAATTTTTTGTGATTTTTAAATACCTAAATGTATTTTTAATTAATCAATTTTCATTAACTAATTAAAGATAAACATTTAAATGATTTAAAAATAATTTTTAATGCAAAAAATAAAAATAAAAATATTTTTGGGTTCTAAAAATTAATGAAATGTTTGACAAAAATTTTCAGAATTTTTAAATGTGTTTTGCTATTTTAAATAATTCGTGGAAGTTAATTATAAAACAAATGAAATAAAATGAATTTAAAAAGAAAAAAAAGAGAAAGTAAAACAGATCAAAGGTTGTGGTTCAAACTTGGGGACGCGGGAATTGACCTGGCGTGCAAACGAACGGCCAGAATTCAAACTTCCTTAATTATGTCATTAGCCCTAATCTTGTGCCCTAATGACTTTCAGATGACCGGAACAGTGTTCCGGTCATCTTCTCCGGCCATCCATTTTCCCAATCTCACTCAAAACGCATCAAAACTTCACAAAACTCTCCAGAATCAATCTATGAACAACATTAAACATAAACCCCACAACAAAAGTCATTTATTTTTCATGAATCAAGAGAAACAAACAAAATTGTTTTTTACGGGCAAACTTTCAGACAGTCAATACATTCTTGTTTCTTGACCATTCTCAAAACCAAACACATCCAGATGATCAGTGCAACTCATAGAATCATTTTATAACAAGAAATTAAAGTTCTGGAAAAAATGTTCTTGAGCTCACCTGAACTGGAGCTTTCGAAACAGGGACTTTCTGGCTGCTTCTTTGGTCCAAACACGCTCCAATTATCCTCCCCAGAAGTTTGTGATGCTTAGCTGGAGTTTATATGGTCTCTAGGGGAAGTTTTCAGAAGCTCAGGTTAATGGATGAGGGAAATCGTGTTTTTGATGTGGGAGGTTTCAGGCCAAAACAATGGTTGGGAAATGATCAGAGGATCATGGTGAGTGATTTTGTGAAGTTTGTTTTGATGTTTTCAGCCTGTGTATTGAGTTTCGAAACAAAATGCATAAGAGGTGAGTTTTGGGAACTATGGCTTATGAGAGGCTTCAGCTTCCAAGATTATGTGAAATGTAATCCATGAGGCATGTATGTGAAGCTGTGATTGGTCAGAGAGTTGTTGCTGGCCTAGCTTGATTGGTATGGGCCATCTTGCATAAAGTCAACTTTTGTGTAAGAAGAGGTATGGGCTGGTTCAGTCAAGGTACAAAGGCATGGCTTGGCTCAGCATGCTTCAAGGAGAACCATGGAAATGAATTTGAGGCAATGCAGCAAGTGGATTAGGGTTTATGTGAAAATTGATATGCATGATCCTTATACCATATAGAGACCTATAGAAACAAGAATGACCAAAAAATTTGGAGTTATGGCCTTTGAAACCAAAACCCTAATTCTAGGTCATCTGTGCAGTTAAGCCTGGCTCTGCTTCCATGCATTTCTCAGTTCTTGTGATTCTTTGACTTCTTTGATCTTGATAGGATATAATATGATGCTTGAACATACATGGACCCCTTTGAAATGATTGAAGACCTTTGGAGTGGCTCAAATGGCTCAGGGATGGCTCAGATCACAAACCCTAGATGCAGATGACTTAGAATTAATGCAGTGAATCAAAATGTAATATGAGATGCTATGATTGAATTTATGCACATGAAGAGATCACAAGCCATGGTGTGAATGGGTGAGGGCAAATTTGTGGTGTTTACAGCTGCCCCTATTCAAACATGAGTTAGCTGTGCAGGATGTAAGCAACGGCTTAACAGGCAAACAAGATAACTTGTGGTTGAATACCAGAGACAGTCCAAAATTTGCACTCACAGAACGAAGAAGAAAAGGGATATAGATTGTAAAAGAAAATAAAGCATATTTATAAAATGTGGGCGACGGAGGACGATCGTCGAGCAGAGGACGACTGCTGGGGGTGAAGCAATGACGGGGACGACCGACATGCTGGGGAACTAGAGGGATTATGATGGGGACGACCATCGAGCAAAGAAACAAGACTCTCTGGGGATTAAAGGTAAGTGATGGGGACGGCCATCGGGTTAAAGAAATAAATGACGAGGAACGGTCATCAAAGGTGAAGGACGATCACCTAGCAGGGGACGGCTGCTCTGTTGGGGATAAAGATGAGGGACGGTCATCCAAGGTGAAGGACGATCACCTGGTAGGGTACGGCTGCCGAAAATATCACGACATAGGACGAATGTAGGATAGAAAAAAAAGTCGACAATGGGGACGGCCATCGGATAAGCATGATGAAGGACGATCATCAAGAGGTGAAGGACGATCACCTAGCAGGGTACGGCTGTTCTTGGGATTTATCATGACATAGGACGAATGTCAGATAGCAGGATCAACGACGGGGATGACCATCAGATAAAATGATGAAGGACGATCATCAAGAGGTGAAGGACGATCACCAAGCAGGGGACGACTGCTAAAAATATCACGACATAGGACGAATGTCGGATAGGAAGGGGTTCTAATGAATAGAGACTCCGTCGGGGATGATGAATGACGATCACCAAAAAGATGAAGGACGATCACCTGGCAGGATACGGCTGCCGAAAATATCGTGACATAGGACGAATGTCAGATAAAAAGGAAATAGTTTATCAGGATTTGCCGGGAATTCTTCTAGTGAATGGTAGACACAGACGAGTGTCTAATTTCAAGAAAGTAGAGGCATAAGTGTTTGGCACGGTGTATAGATTAAAGATGCGGACGTGCATCCTTGAGACTATGATACGGACGAGTATCGGTAGAAACAAACGCTTGACGCATGTTCAGAGATGATGATACGGACGAGTATCAACTGGTTAACAAGGAACACGGACGAGTGCTGATCCTAAGAGGATTCAGGTGGCATATATAAGATACAGACGAGTATCTGTATGAGTAAAAAGGTAATGAGTGAGACACCGATAGGTATTCAACTTGCTGGGGAGAGTGCGACACGGACGGGTGTCGGAAAAAGTGTATTATAAACAAGTATATGATTTACAAAGTGTTTAGGTAACCATGCTGGGGAAGGTGACACGGACGGGTGTCAGGGAATTGTATAAATATGTACACATGTGTTGTGAGTGCAAAGGGGACGCTTTGACTTTCCGCTGGGGATATGGCACAGGCGAGTGTCAACAAGTATCTGTTTGCTGTATTTGGGGGTGTAATACTTTGGCTTTCTGGTGGGGAATTTGGGAAATATTCTGTATATTGTTTGACGGATGGTCATTTTTTATAAATGTTCAGTTCGGCACATGGCTTATGATTACGCAATATGTTTGATTTTTGCCGTAATGCTCCGTATTAGACGAAATGCTACGCTCAGTGGGGAAAATATGATGCGAATGTTATGACTATGCGAAGATACCGATCCGGGATTCAGATCCTGCTGCTATGGAGATCTCTGGCTGATCTGCTTGAAGTGGATTTCCCAGCTGGGGATAGGATCATTGGTAGATCTGGCATATATGACTCTGCTTGGGTCAATAGATCACTGATAGATCTTCCCTAGTAATGAGGGTCCCAGCTGGGGTTTGTAGAAGCTTTTGTCACTCTGTTGTGAGATCTTCAGGCATTGCTTCTCTGGATAGAGGCTGAAACTCTGTGGGGAGATGGTTCCCGGTCCTTTGCACTTGGCTTAGGAGGAATGATGACTGGCAACTTAGCTGGGGAGAGAGCACCTCCGATGCTAATCGGGAGATAGACTGAGTAGATAATGGTTAGGCAGCTGGCTGGGGAGAGGCCTTCATGCCCCATGTTGTGCTCTGAACACCTGCAATCCTGTAAAGACAAAGAAACGTACAAGTATCCCGAGATATTCCTTATTGGATTCCGTCATAGGAGTTTAGGCAATCCTAGGAGCAAATATATTTCCTGTAAGCATGTATCTTTAGGAAGGAAACATCTGTATTTATGCAATCATCATCTTAAAGACATCGGACATTTTTGCAAACGAAAATAAAAATGTACGAGAAGAAACATGACCGAAAATCTGATTTTATTAATTCATGTGCCCTGAATTGGCAAGATACAGCCAAAGAAACGGATCCCCTGAAATGAGGAAATCGTTACAAATTGAGAAACAAAAAAAGGTACTGACAATGTTGATGACGCTTCGAGGAGCTTCCCTTGGGCTATGACTCGTATGACATTGACGTTCTTCTCATCCTGCTTTCTGAAGAAGGCTAATTCTGACCGAAGCTCTAACCCTCCGAAGCTTGCCAGGTTGTAAGTGATACAGATGAATTCAGAATGCAGTTGTTCGCTTATTCCCTTATTTTGCGTGGATCGCCCTTTGGGGTTTTCGATCCACCGGGATACCCTTTTTTGCCTGAGTTGTCCAATGCGGCTTTTCAACTCAGCGGGTGTACACATTTTTATTTATTTCCCTTATTTTTGCCCGAGTCTTTTATTCTGTTTTTTTTTACTCGCCGGGATGCCCTATTTTTTCCTGGACTTACATTCTGTTTTTATGTCCAGCAGGTCATTTTATGCGAAGTATTTTTTAACTGCATCTGAATTCACAGGGGACAGGAAGTCTTCACCATCAATAGTACCGAGCATTAGTGCTCCACCGGAGAAAACTTTCTTTACTATGAATGGGCCATCGTAGTTCGGAGTCCACTTACCCCTGTGGTCTGTATGAGGAGGGAGGAGTCTTTTCAGCACAAGATCTCCTACTTGGTACTCTCGGAGTCTGACTTTCTGATCAAAGGCTTTCTTCATTCTTTTCTGATACAGTTGCCCATGACAGATTGCAGCTAATCTCTTTTCTTCGATCAGACTCAGTTGTTCGTATCGGGATCGGACCCATTCTGCTTCATTCAGTTTAACATCCATCAATACCCGCAGGGAGGGTAATTCAACTTCAACAGGTAGGACTGCCTCCATACCATAAACAAGCTGATACGGTGTTGCCCCAGTGGATGTTCTGATTGACGTACGGTACCCATGCAAGGCAAACGGTAGCATTTCATGCCAGTCTTTATAGGTAACCACCATCTTCTGCACAATCTTCTTGATATTCTTATTAGCTGCCTCGACAGCGCCATTCATCTTTGGCCTGTAAGGAGAATAATTGTGGTGTTGGATCTTGAAGTGCCGACACAGTTCTGCCATCATTTTGTTGTTTAAATTGGAACCATTATCAGTAATGATTCGCTCGGGCACTCCATACCAACAGATGATATCTCTCTTCAGAAATCGGGCTACCACTTTCCTTGTAACATTTGAATAAGAAGTCGTTTCAACCCACTTGGTAAAATAGTCAATAGCAACCAGGATGAATCTGTGGTCGTTTGAAGCAGTTGGTTCAATCTTGCCAATCATATCAATGCCCCACATGGCAAAGGGCCAGGGTGAAGACATCACATTCAAAAGATTCGGAGGCACATGCACTTTATCCGCATAAATCTGGCATTTATGACATTTTCTGGCATAAGCACAACAGTCTGCATCCATTTTGATCCAGTAATAGCCTGATCTTAGCAACTTCTTAGCCATAGCATGCCCTCCAGCATGGGTACCAAAGGATCCTTCGTGCACCTCGTGCATCAACAAGTCTGCTTCTGCCCTATCGACGCATCTGAGGAGTACCATATCAAAGTTTCTCTTGTAAAGGGAACCGTCAGTATTCAAGAAGAAACTACCAGCTAGCCTTCTTAATGTCTTCTTATCATTGGAAGATGCCCCAGGTGGGTATGTCTGACCCTCCAAGAAGCACTTAATGTCATGGAACCCAGGCTTATCATCTTTAACAACATCTGCTGAGAACACGTACGCTGGTCTGTCAAGTCTGGATACTGAAATCCGAGGCACAAAGTTGGCAGCTTGAACTTTGATCATGGATGAAATGGTAGCTAGAGCATCTGCAAACTGATTTTCGTCTCGTGGGATATACTCAAGCTTGACCATTGTGAAGAAAGTCAATAACCTTCTTTTATAATCCCGATAAGGTATCAGATGATCTTGGTGAGTGTACCATTCGCCGTTGGTTTGATTAATTACCAAAGCCGAATCTCCGAACACAGTCAAAGTCTTGATCCTGAGGTCAATGGCTTCCTCAAGACCCATAATACAAGCTTCGTATTCAGCTTCATTGTTAGTGCAGTTGAAGGTGAGTTTTGCCGAGAAAGGCATGTGAACTCCTTTAGGTGTAATGAGTACTGCACCAAGACCACGACCATTCATGTTGACAGCCCCATCAAACATCATAGTCCATTCTTCTTCTGGGTCAGGCCCTTCAGTGTGAACAGGCTCTTCATGATCTTTTGCTCTTATGAACATGATGTCTTCATCAGGGAAGTTAAATCTCATAGGCTGGTAATCATCAATGGGTTGCTCAGCAAGATAATCAGACAATACACTGCCCTTGATGGCTTTTTGATATGTGTACTGAATATCATATTCTGTGAGAATCATTTGCCATCTTGCAACCCGTCCGGTAAGAGTTGGCTTCTCAAATATGTACTTAACTGGGTCCATCTTTGAGATCAATAAAGTAGTGTGGGTCAACATATACTGTCTCAGTCGGCGAGCAGCCCACGCTAAAGCACAGCAAGTTTTCTCGAGCAGTGAATAACGTTGTTCACAGTCGGTAAACTTTTTGCTTAGGTAGTATATTGCATACTCTTTTCGACCAGACTCGTCATGCTGGCCCAGCACACACCCCATTGACTCTTCTAATATTGTCAAGTACATTATCGGAGGTCTTCCTTCAACTGGCGGCATAAGGATTGGAGGTTCTTGTAAGTATTCCTTGATTTTGTCAAAAGCCCTTTGGCAGTCTTCATTCCACCTGACCGTTTGCTCTTTTCTTAACAACTTGAACAAAGGCTCACAGGTTGCTGTAAGGTGAGATATGAACCGTGAAATGTAGTTCAATCTACCTAAGAACCACCAAACTTCTTTTTCAGTCTTCGGCGCTGGCATTTCTTGAATGGCTTTTACTTTATCAGGGTCAACTTCAATCCCTTTCTCACTTATAAATAAATCCCAGCAGCTTACCAGACCGCACCCCGAATGTACACTAGTTGGGGTTCAACTTCAGTTGGTACTTCCTCAGACGCTTGAATAACTTCAGTAGGTTTACCAGGTGGTCTTCTTCTGTGAGGGACTTGGAAATCATGTCATCCACATAACATTCAATTTCTTTGTGGATCATGTCATGGAATAATGTTACCATAGCCCGTTGATAAGTTGCACCAGCATTCTTCAGTCCGAATGGCATCACCTTATAACAGAACGTGCCCCAGGGTGTGATGAAAGTTGTCTTCTCCATGTCTTCAGGTGACATCTTGATCTGATTGTATCCTGAAAATCCATCCATGAAGGAGAATACCGAGAACTGAGCCGTATTATCAACCAATACATCAATGTGAGGTAAAGGGAAGTCATCTTTTGGACTGGCTCTGTTCAGGTCACGGTAATCCACACACATTCTCACCTTGCCATCCTTCTTAGGCACAGGTACAATATTAGCGACCCACGGCGGGTAACTAGTTACAGCGAGGAACCCGGCGTCCCACTGCTTTTGTACCTCTTCTTTAATCTTCATTGCCATATCTGGGCGAGTACAGCGCAGCTTCTGTTTTACTGGTGGGCAGTCTTCTTTTAAAGGCAGCTTGTGCATGACGATATCGGTGTCCAACCCTGGCATATCCTGATAAGACCAAGAAAAGACATCCACATACTCCCGAAGCATATCAATCAGTTGCTCTTTTATTGAATCTTGTAGGCAGGCCCCGATCTTAACTTCTTTTACGTCTTCTTCCGTACCAAGATTAACTGTTTCAATCTCCTCCTGATGAGGAGTGATAACCCGCTCCTCTTGTCTTAACAACCTGGCTAGCTCTTTAGGTAGCTCATAATCTTCTTCAACCCCTTCATCAGCTTGATTGATTGGATTGTCAAAGTCATACGAAGTCATAGCAGTGTTGTTGTCGGTGCAATCTGAAAGGCACTCTCTGCAAGGGTTTAGATTGGTTTATTTTAGTGATCAATTTTAATCTTGTTTAGAAAAAATGAAAATGAAGTTATTTATTTTGAAAAACATTGCCATTTTATTTTTGTACAAAAAGAAAAATGAAAAGACAGTGAGCGAAAAAAGAGACTGGTTTGCAAAAGATGTCTGATATTCATTGATTGATCTGTTTGCACAAAATTACAAGATGGCCCGATTACAAAATGAGTCTTGACATCTTAGGCAAGATGCAAGACTTGATGCATGCTTAAAAATACAGGAAATAATAATTACTCTGCAGGAGTAACCCTTATAATTTCCTGGGAAGACCAGTTAAGGACTTGGCTCCCCGGGATCCTTGGACGTATCCAACTCTCCAGGTTGCGGTCGCTTTCCTCCTCGTCTTCCAAGTTGTTTACAGCATCCGGGGTGAGCATCCCCCCGCTGACAAAGTTGGGCTCTTTTGCAGCCTCTGATTGATCTTGTTGAGTTGGTTTGTAACCCAACCCAAATCTGTCTTCCTTCTTTTCCACGGGCAGCAGCTTGCCCCAGCCTTGGGCAGTACCCTCTTTAACAACCTTCCTGGCTTGCTGATATGACATCATGGAAGTTCCTAGTACAGCGGATGCTTCTTTAATGTTCAAGGCCTCAAACCCCTGGCTCATGGTTTCATGGATTTCTCCATCCATTTCTATGTACTTGTACGTAGCCAGCTGGCTAACAAAGATGTCTTCTTCCCCACAGATGGTGATGATCTGGCCTTCCCACTCGAATTTCAGCTTCTGGTGAAGGGTAGACGTAACAGCGCCAGCGGCGTGGATCCAGGGTCTACCCAACAAACAGCTGTAGGCCGGCTGAATGTCCATCACATAGAAGGTAATTTTAAAAGTCTGCGGGCCAATCATTACAGGCAGATCAATCTCCCCCAGCACTGATCTTTTAGAGCCATCAAATGCTCTCACCACTAAATTACTCGGACGCAGTGCCAAGACATCATACTCCAGCTTCACTAAGGCTTTCTTTGGTATGACATTGAGTGAAGACCCAGTGTCCACCAGTACATGAGATAAAACAGCACCCTTGCACACCAGGGTGATGTGTAAAGCCTTGTTGTGGTTACGTCCCTCAGTCGTTAAGTCAGCATTGGTAAAACCCAGTCCATGACTGGTGTTGACATTTGCTACCACAGTTTCTAGCTGATTAACGGTAATCTCCTCTGGCACGTATGCTGCGTGCAGGACTTTCAGTAATGCATTCCTGTGAGCTTCAGAACACATCAACATTGATAATATGGAGATCTTTGAGGGAGTTTGGTGAAGCTGATCCACCACCTTGTAATCACTTCTCTTTATGATTCTCATAAACTCGTCTACATCCTGTTCAAAAGATGTCTTCTGAGTTTCTTTGACAGTCGGCTCTTCAAGTACCACACTCTTTCATTTTGCTTTGGCAGCAGCTTCTGCTTCAACATTAGGTCTCTGAGTTTGTGATGCGAAAAGGCGTCCGCTTCTGGTGAAGCCTCCGCCTCCCCCAACATTATAAATTTGTGGAGAAGAGGTTGAAGAATCCAAAGTGATTTTCTCCCCGTTGTAGTAAAGATCAGAGCCATAATGCCAAGGTTATGCATTACTGCTTTCGTATGGAACTGGTCCAGGCACCGTAATAGTAACTGGACTGACTGCTGCAAAGGAGGGTACTGTGATGGTGTGTGGATCGTAGTAAATTGTGACCGGTGACCTGGCAGGAGGTGCCACTGTTTGTTGCTGAAAGTTGCTATTTGGAGGAACAATTGATGGAACATAGTAGATGGTGACTGCTGAGATATCTTCATTAATTTCTGCTGGTGTTGTAGAAGATTCGGATGAATAAAAGGATGCTGATGTCGTAGAAGAAAGGGTTGTTGACATTTGATTTGTTGAAGTGATGGATGGAGCCATTGCTGACGATATTGATGAATCGGTAGGAATGATTGTTGCTGCTGTTGTAGAAGAATCAGGAATTGTTGTCAAAGGAATTGTTGGATTTGTAGGTGCCGTTGTTGAGATCTGAAGTATACCATCTTTGATAAGACTATCTATGCCGCTTCTCAAATTATCACACCCGTTGACTGCAATGTTGCAATACCCACAACCGAGCTCACACCCGAGAAACACCTGGCACTCTAGAAGATGAGCTTTAATTTCGACCAGAGGTGTCCGAATTTGTGCAATACTGGTGATCAAGGTAGATAGTCTGTCTTCCTCAATGGCATTAATCCTCGGCCCTCCGTGATTAGGCATAGAATTTCTGTTGACATTCGGGGGAGGTGCAAAGTTAAGAGCTTTTGAGTCCACCAGGTCTTGGACTTTCATTTGTAAGGCCCTGCATTTTTCAGTGTTGTGACCAGGTGCATTGGAGTGGAAAGCACACCTGGCGTTGACATCATAATTCTTTGGGAGATTGAGGGGATCTGGTGGTGCGAACGTCCTTAACTCAACCAAGTTGAGCTTCAGGAGTTGTGGCAAAAGTGCAGTATACGGCATTGGGATTGGGTCAATTACCCTGTTTGCCTGTGATGGTCTTTGCTGAAAGGGTCGTTGTTGTTGATTGCTATTGCTGTTGTTGTAGGTTCTCTGTTGCGGATACTGGACTTGCTATTGATAATGTGGTTGTTGTTGTTGATATGCTGATTGCTGAGGAATCGGAGCTGGAATTGTGACAGCCGCTACTGATCTGTGAACATACTGAGGTCTGCCCCTGCTGGCATGAATGGCATTTGTCTCACCGGTCCTTCGAGGTCCCACAAAAGGCTTCCTGGGATTAATGGATGAACTTGCACCATTATCATAAATTTTGCCCATTTTTAGCAGACTCTCAATCCTTTCACCAGCTATAACTACGTCAGCAAAATTGGTGGAAGAAAAGGCAGCCAGTCTATCAATATATGTTCCTTACAAAGTATTCATGAACATGTCGGCCATTTCTCTTTCCGACATGGGTGGTTGGACAGCAGCAGCAAGCTGTCTCCACCTCTGGGCATATTCTCTGAAGCTTTCTCTGGAAGATTGAGACATCCCCATTAGGAGGGTCCTATTGGGAGCCATGTCCAGATTGTATTGATACTGTCTGATGAAAGCTTCAGCCAAGTCCTTCCAACATCTAATAGTAGCTCTGGTCAGGTGTGAATACCACTCTCTTGAAGCCCCAGTCAAGCTATCTTCAAAGTAGAACATCCACAGTTTTTCATCCATGGTATATGCTTTAAGTCTTCCCAGAAAAGACTGCAGGTGAGTTCGTGGACAGGAGGTTCCATTGTATTTCTCGAAACACGGGGGTTTGAATTTGTGGGGAATTCTTACCCTATCTACTAACCCCATATCCATTACATCGAAGCCTAAGGAATTTTGAGACTCCATAGATCTCAACTTTTCAGCAATTTCATCAAACCTCCTATCATAGACTTCATCCCCAGCTCCCATTACAGTAAACTGCTCTTCTTGAGGATCTTCTTGCAAGACCCTGCCTGCAGTAGTGTTGCCCTGTACATTTCTTTGGATATTGACTTCCGGATCTAGATGGGGTCCAAATACTGGTGGGTTAACATGAGGTTGGCCTCCCTCATTATTGCTAGTCCCTCCAGTCCCGGGATGAGGTTCCTCGGGGGTTTGTCTTTCTACCAATGCCCTTAACCTTTCCTGGCTCTGGGCCAAACCAGTCATCACAGTCACAAATTGAGCCATTTGGTTCCTCATCTCCACTCTTTCATTGGCCATCTGAGTTCTGACCTCAGTCAGGTCCTGCTGTACTTGATCCATTTGGATACCAGGAAGGTTGTTGCGAGTAGGGTACCGGTGCGTACGGTTGACAGGGAATACTCTTCTGCGAGCAATATTTCCTGAAACACAACAGAGTTAGAAGCAAACAAAATAAAGGCAAAACCTACAAAACAAAACAAAGTTAGTATGCAATGCAGTATGCTTATTTGTTTTCCAAGGTATCCGGCTTGGTTCTTGGTTTTGACCTTTCCAGACCCCGAGGAAGATGCTTTGATGTTGTTGAGAAAAAAGGAAACCCCACAATGGAAACAAACTAAAATATATTACAAATACTGAATAATACATAGTTTGTTTTTTACAACACATGCCCTTGGAGGGTCAAAATACAACACAAAAGAAAAGTACATCAAATGAAAACAACAACAATCAAAAAGTCAGACATCTAATCCAAACTCATCCTCTTTAACCTCCTTCAGAAGTGCCTCAGTCACTGGACCAGCCGGATGCTCTATGATGTTTCTGATGAGGAGGTTCCTGGTGGCAATGGCAGTGGTCAGCTTCTTGTGCCTGTCCTGGTCCTTTGATCTCTTCAATCCAGCCCTAAGCTTCAACTCTGAAATCTCCTTCTGGGATGCCAACAAAGCTTCCTGTTGCTTCTTCTCATTGGCCTCTAACTGCTCAATCCTGGCTTGAGTCCTCTGATCTACTTGTGTCCGGGCTTCAGTGATCCTGACCCATCTAGCCTGACTTTCTTGCAGATAGAGATCAGTCCTAGCCTTCTGAAGCTTGGCCTCTTTACAGGCATTCTTCAATATTTGTTCCCCGGCTCTTGCCTTTCTGATGTAGTCTTCTGTTTTCTCAATCTTGGTCAGATGCTCCACCCTAAGCTTCTCCAACCTCTCAATGTCCAGCCGACCATCACTCCTTTCCCAAAGGGTCTTCTTCAGAGCTTGAGACAGATTCTCATTCCTTTCCTTCAGCTTCTCAAATTCTTCCAGGCTGACAGTTGCTGCTGGATGAGCTGTAGATGGTCCTGGTATATCCTCAATGGTGAAAGGCATTCCGGTAATCTGAGCTCTAGCATGAGACCAATCATAGTACTGAGCTGAAGCAACATTATTGCACCTCCCAAGAATAGCCATCCCTTTTGTCTGGATGTTTTCCCAAGCCCAGGATGCCTGTCTGACAGCAGCTAGATTAGGCTTTATCTCACAATATAGGGTCTCAGCTAAATCTTGCACTCTAGGAGGGTGAACCAAAGCATAGCCCAGTTGTCTCTTAAACAGCAAAGTATTGTAGTTGATACAACCCTTTACTCCTATCAGAGGTACATTTGGGTATTGCCCACAGCTGGTAATTATGTCTTTGCCTTTGGTGCTCTGGGTGCACCATCTGATGTCATCTGAAGTCAAAGCAATGAGCCTTTTGGCCCAATTCTTCTGTTGGTGAGGATTCAAGAAGGCATCTGTCTTGGGTAGATGTCTGAGCAACCAGGTGTGAAACAAAGGTGCACAACACCTCACTAACTTCCCCCTCTGTTTCTCATTCCTCTGATGAATGGAGTAATAGAAATCTCCCAGTAATGTGGGTACTGGGTTCCTCAAAAGGAAAAGATGAATGGCATTTTTGCTGATAAATTTGGGCTCATCTGCAAACAGCATAACCCCATATATGCTGAGGGCTAAAAGTGCACAGACTGCCCTCCACTCCCCCTAAGAGGCCTTCAGGATGGCTTGAGAAATCAAGAAATCCAAATGCAAACCAGGGATTCCAGCCTTGGTTGTCATATTCTGCTCAATCAAAATAGGCTCTAGGTATAGTGCTTTTGTCACCTCTCCATTGTTGGGAGAAGTCATCTCTGGGTTGAAGGGGATCCCACCCCTGACAGGTACTCTAATCAATGATGAAAATTCCTCCAACAGAGGTCCTAGCTGGAAGTCTGAAAATGTGAAACATCTCAAAGGAGGGTCATAAAACTGTAAGCATGTGCGGATCATGCTCCTCTGAGAAGGGTCCAGGTCCATAACCATATCCAGGATACCTCCATAATGCTCTCTGAATAATGGGATGTGGTCAGGGGTGATAAGTGACTGGACCTGCCTGATGCCAGTCAACACAGGCTCAAAGAAATGGTATGATATGTTGCTCTTCCTGGGAGCCATGACTGCTGATGAAGAGTTGAAGACAAGTGCTGATACGGATCAAGACTGGCACTGGAGATGAGCCACTGATAGGCTAGTGCTGCTGATGATGAAGGTAGATGAAGAAGACAACTGAAGAGAATAGCTGAAGCAGAGGTTTTATGCAAAAGAAGGGGTCAAAACCAAACCAGATATAATGTGGATACCCTGAAAAACAAATAAACAAATGTTAAATGATGCAAATGATGAGTATGCAAATGATATGCAAGGGTTTGTGATCAAGCTGGATCTGATTATCTGTCTTGATATAAGGCCCATGTATGTTCAATAAGTCCAGGTAGAAGTTTAGAAATCCAGTAACTAGGGTGGGGGACTCAAATAAAGAGTCACATGTCCAGGGTTAATCACAAGAACTGTCCAAAATGAGGTACTCTTAACCAAAACAAGTAACAGGGTATGATGTGGCCAATGGTACCTGCAAACCTGTAAACAGCCCAACCACCTCACAGGTGATGTTCTAAAACAAGGATCCTCGGACTTGGATCAGTTATGAGAAGTGTAAACACTTCTAACCCGGAGGTACAGTGTTTACAATAACCATAAAAGATCCTCCTCTAATTCACCTCAACTTCTGAATGTCATAATAAAGGTCATCCAGACTTAGCAGGCTTCCCAGATAGCCCTAGTACTACAGGAAATCTGTAGCACAGAGTTCTCAAGAAGAAACCCACATCTGAACCGTGTTTCATATTCCCGCACCAGACCGAAATGGAATGGGAAAGAACATGAAACACTCTAGCCTAGGTGTCACTCAGGTCCCAGGTATAGGAGCTTAAACTCTCAATGGAACCCCACCCACCAAAACAGGAACCAGATCCAGCAATGATAATGACAGTATGAAATATGCAAAACTGTAAAGGAAAGCAATAAATAAAGTTGTACATAAAGCAATAAATAAAGCATATAAACAAACACAATTAGCACATAACACCCCAGTAAACACAAATCAAACAAGCGCTAGGAGGAACCCACAAAAAGAACCAGAAGCCTTGGTTACAATATAAGGGTCCCCAGCAGAGTCGCCAAGCTTTCGCTCCCACCAAATGACACGGGGCCAAGAGGGGTACAGACGCGAACGGTCAGCGAAAAGAGAAAGAAATGAATAGAGTCGCCAGCTAGGCATTTTTATCCCGGAGGAAAGGTAATGCTGCATAGACCTAGAAAGATATGGATAAGACGGTTGCGAACCAGAGAAACTGAGAAAGGGGGTTGGTTACAACCTGGGAAGGTATTAGCACCCAGATTGTCTGTCGTACTCGACAGGATCCACGCTTAAAAGATTTGTGTTTTAAAGGGGTAGTGTCAGTGCAATCTGTGTATCAAAGATGGAAAGAATGCAAGTGTCAGTGCTAGAAGAATGTGAAGTGAAATATGTGAAGTGTCAGTGCTAGAACATGAGTGCAAAGCTCAAGACTATGAGGCTAAAGAATAAAGCTGAAAGAGGGGGGAATACAGAGACTTTTGTTCGATAACTGTTAAGTTATGCCTACGTATCCTCTCGTGCAATGAGGAAGTAAGAACACCGTAGTTCGAATCAAAGAGACTGAAAGATAAATTGACTTGTGAACTGCTTACTTGCCTATGCTCAAGTGTGTGACCTGTCTGGCTCAGGTGCAAACTGTCTTGCATTAGACGGAAGAAGCAAATTCTCGTTTGTGAGTGAATGAGATGAGAAAAGAATCCCGAAGGAGACGATTATTGTTTGTTTTTGGTGTTTTCAGTCTTTTATTACTTTCTGAATTTTATCATAAGAAAATGAGCTTAAGCCTAAACCAAGGGTTAGCAAACTCATCACATCCTCCCTCTGATCAGGGGTAGTGAGAATACCTTAAGTATGAAGTAAACACCTCACACTTAATCACCATGATGTAGGATTAAGATCATTAACCTACTTGTATTTATTTAGATGTTTTTGGTGTTTTTGTTTAGTGTTAAGTAATGAGTTTAAGCCATAATCAAAGATTTAATGGACCCATTACACCATCCTAATAGAAGGATAATAGATGAGAACATTTAAGCTGAGGAAGGCTCCTCAACTTAACCCATGATTAGGGATTAACCTCATGATAAAACAAAGCCTTTATTAAATGGATTTTAGTTAATGATAAGATGAAGAAGTGAGTTTTATGGTTGGTAAGACAACTTGAGGGGGACTTGTCCATTAACACTAGGGTTAGTCCTTCTTAACCAATTAAGGAAGAATTAGAACCCTAATGCAAGGCCCAAGTTACAAGCTTGATGTCTTAGTGATTATTAAGATGGATTGATTAAAGGATTTAAACACATTAAGGGTTTAACACTTAGGATTAAAGTTATACACTCCATCCTAATAAAAGGATGCAGGCATAAACTTAATCACAAAGCCTTAAAACCTTTAGGGTTTAGTCCTTGATTATGGGATGAGAAAAGAAGACTCAAAGATGACACAAAGGTAAGATCTAAATGGGGGACTAATCAAAACCCTAATTGTTATCATACTTGGAGATCCTAGGGTTTATGAGGCTTAAGAGAGAAAGAATCTTCAAGGAATCCACCAAGGAGAAGCAGATGAAAGGAGGAAGAAGCAGAGAGAAACAAGACAACTTGCTTCACTTAAGAAGACAAGTTGCCTGAAGGAAGAAAGTAAGAGATGAACATGAATGAGCAAGTTCACTCTAATACAAATATAAAATGCAGCAAAGATGCAAGAGAGATGAGAAGAAATTGTGAGAAGTGAAGGAAAATTCACTTCTCAAAACAAACTTACCACCTGAAAAGTTAGCAAAAGAAATGAAATGCAATGCAAATGAGATAAAATGTCATGATGCAAACCAAAGTCAGAAGCATAAACATGATGTTAATGATGCTAAGAGATGATACAAACACATGACAAGAGATGAGAGTGAGCATACAAGGATGAGGATGCAAATGAGGCATGCTTTGAACCATAAAGATTCATGAATGTTTATGAAATGCAATGAACATATAACATGGCAAATGAAAGATGTAATGATCAATAATGGTTCTAATATGTCCTAAGATTTATTATGAATCATGTGGATGCACAAAATGTCATGGCAAGTTCTTTAATGCAAGCCAATGAGAGATGGATGCAAAGGAAGGCACAAATTAGGTTTTACATACAACATGCAATGCAAAAATTCAAAACCAGAAGCAAATGACATGACAAAAATTTGAAAATGGGATCAAAGGAACCCAAACCCTACACAAGTTCACTGCCCAAAGGAGGGGACCTAACTCTTAACCTAGTGCAAGTTATGAATTTTCTAAGTCAATTAGGGTTTCAAGGTACCTCAAAAAGAAAAATACAAAAAAAATTGAAAATGCAAGATCAATTCAAACCAATTTTATCCTATAAACTACATGCTATGGAGGATGCAATGCAAGAAGAACCATCATCAAACTCTCAATGGTTAGGCAGAATGGATTTTTCCAAGTTTGGACAAAAATATTGCCTTAAAATTAATTTAATTCCAATAAAAATTGTCAAAATGCATCAAGAACCAAAATGAAATTTGTTTTGAGAGTTTGATAATGTTTCTAAATGTTTTAAAATGCAATGTGAATTTTTTGTGATTTTTAAATACCTAAATGTATTTTTAATTAATCAATTTTCATTAACTAATTAAAGATAAACATTTAAATGATTTAAAAATAATTTTTAATGCAAAAAATAAAAATAAAAATATTTTTGGGTTCTAAAAATTAATGAAATGTTTGACAAAAATTTTCAGAATTTTTAAATGTGTTTTGCTATTTTAAATAATTCGTGGAAGTTAATTATAAAACAAAAGAAATAAAATGAATTTAAAAAGAAAAAAAAAAAGAGAAAGTCAAACAGATCAAAGGCTGTGGTTCAAACATGGGGACGCGGGAATTGACCTGGCGCGCAAACGAACGGCCAGAATTCAAACTTCCTTAATTATGTCATTAGCCCTAATCTTGTGCCCTAATGACTTTCAGATGACCGGAACAGTGTTCCGGTCATCTTCTCCGGCCAACCATTTTCCCAATCTCACTTAAAACGCATCAAAACTTCACAAAACTCTCCATAATCAATCTATGAACAACATTAAACATAAACCCCACAACAAAAGTCATTTATTTTTCATGAATCAAGAGAAACAAACAAAATCATTTTTACGGGCAAACTTTCAAACAGTCAATACATGCTTGTTTCTTGACCATTCTCAAAACCAAACACATCCAGATGATCAGTGCAACTCATATAATCATTTTATAACAAGAAATTAAAGTTCTGGAAAAAATGTTCTTGAGCTCACCTGAACTGGAGCTTTCGAAACAGGGACTTTCTGGCTGCTTCTTTGGTCCAAACACGCTCCAATGATCCTCCCCAGAAGTTTGTGATGCTTAGCTGGAGTTTATATGGTCTCTAGGGGAAGTTTGCAGAAGCTCAGGTTAATGGATGAGGGAAATCGTGTTTTTGATGTGGGAGGTTTCAGGCCAAAACAATGGTTGGGAAATGATCAGAGGATCATGGTGAGTGATTTTGTGAAGTTTGTTTTGATGTTTTCAGCCTGTGTATTGAGTTTCGGAACAAAATGCATAAGAGGTGAGTTTTGGGAACTATGGCTTATGAGAGGCTTCAGCTTCCAAGATTATGTGAAATGTAATCCATGAGGCATGTATGTGAAGCTGTGATTGGTCAGAGAGTTGTTGCTGGCCTAGCTTGATTGGTATGGGCCATCTTGCATAAAGTCAACTTTTGTGTAAGAAGAGGTATGGGATGGTTCAGTCAAGGTACAAAGGCATGGCTTGGCTCAGCATGCTTCAAGGAGAACCATGGAAATGAATTTGAGGCAATGCAGCAAGTGGATTAGGGTTTATGTGAGTTTTTGCAATTTCACAAAGTTTTGGCCCTTTTGAAGTTTCTTAAAGATCAAGGCATGAAAATGGACAATTCTTTGGTGCATTATGATTTTCAAGTCATGGTTCATGTTTGTGTAAGGCATAGGAGTCACATTGAAGTCACATTTTTCCTTGGCATGAGGTTTTGCAACTTTGCCTCTTTGGTGTAAAACTTGAAATTATGTGATTTTGTCCAACTTTGACAAGCCATAACTTTTGATCCAAAATGAATTAGAATGAGTTCTTGTACTTTTTGAAAATGGGAGGATCCATTCTACAACTTTCATGACCAAATTTTTCTCATTTAAAGCATCTTTGAATCATTTTGAGGAGGTTAAAAAACTTTCCCAAAATGGCAAGTTTTCATTACAAGTCATTTTCCCAAAAAGGCAATTTTGCAAATGGTTTGAAATTCTTCAATTTTGTGAACTTCTAACATCTTCTATGATCAAATAAAGATCATACACATCCAAAATGATGAAGAACAACCTTCCCCATTGAATGTCTTCATGAAAATTGATATGCATGATCCTTATACCATATAGAGACCAATAGAAACAAGAATGACCAAAATTTTTGGAGTTATGTTCTTTGAAACCAAAACCCTAATTCTAGGTCATTTGTGCAGTTAAGCCTGGCTCTACTTCCATGCCTTTCTCAGTTCTTGTGATTCTTTGACTTCTTTGATCTTGATAGGATATAATATGATGCTTGAACATACATGGACCCCTTTGAAATGATTGAAGACCTTTGGAGTGGCTCAAATGGCTCAGGGATGGCTCAGATTACAAACCCTAGATGCAGATGACTTAGAATTAATGCAGTGAATCAAAATGTAATATGAGATGCTATGATTGAATTTATGCACATGAAGAGATCACAAGCAATGGTGTGAATGGGTGATGGCAAATTTGGGGTGTTTACAAAACAGAATTTCAAATTTCTTGGATTTTTTGAAACTTGAATGTGCTCTCTTGGTTCAGTTTTTCGTCCTTAATCTTTATGTTCTTGTTATGTTTATGTCGTGGAATGATTTTAGGTTAAAATTTGGGCCTTTGTTGTATGGATTTGAATTACTTGATGATGAAGAAACCAATTTGTCATAATTGTCCAAAAAATCAAATATTATAATGCCATTTGAATTTTACACGAATTTGGAGTGTATCAATCACCTTGAATGTCATATATTTTATCCCAAAACAAACTTCAAATCAAATATTTGATTTTCATAATTTATTTTAATTATAAATGATTTTAAATGATTAAAATCGAAAATAATATAAAATAAAATAATAAAAATCAGAAAAATGGTCATTGGGTCGTGGATGGACTTATCATTGAGTTTGGATTGAAATATTGTAAGCCCATTTGGAAAGAATTGGAGTTATGGCCTTTTTTGCTTCATACACCTCATGAAAATTGCCCAACTTTGACAATGCATAACTCCCTCAATTTTGATCCCATGAAGGTGTTCTAGGACTTTTTAGAAATATTAGAGTGTTCTCTAATCAACCCTTTTTGTCCCATATCTATATCATTTACCATTTTTAAATTATGAACTTTGGAAAAGTTGACTTTTTGTTGACTTTCAAAAAGACCTATAATGTCTTAGCTCATATCTTTGAAATGAAGCATTTTTGGACTTGGCTTGTGAGACACAAAGTTGTAGAGAATTGAATTTCCTTCAAAATGAGATTTGGATGATAAATATTTGATGAAGTATGTGAAAATTATGGCTGGTCAAACTTCAGTTGACTTTTCCTACACAAAACCCTAATTTAGTAACTCCTGATTTTTTATGATTCTAAGGTTTCCTTGATGAATCGTGATCAACCCTTGATCAAATGATGAATTTTATCTCATAATCTTGATGTTGACCAAAAATCTTGAAGTTTGACTTTATGTTGACCACAGTTGACTTGTTGACCAAGTTAACTGATTTTTGGGTATTTGAGCATTTGAGTGGCCAAACTTGTTGGGAAAGCTTTGAAACATGTCATGAGGATTATTTAAGGTATGTGGTATGTTATGAAGTACACTTGAGGCTTTGGAAGTCCATTTTTCTTGGGAAAACTCAAAACCTAGTTCTAAGATCCATTGTTCAGGAGGAGGCTTTATCTGGTGAAACCTTCAATCCCTTTGACCAATTGAGAATCTTATGAATATTAAGAGACCTCTTGAGACACATTATATTAAAGATGGGAGGGAAAATTTTGGGGTAAAACAGCAATGCAAGCATATCTATTCTTGCTTTTACTTTTGCAGGGTCTGCCTTAATCCCTCTCTGGCTCACAATGAACCCCAACAGTTTTCCAGAATGCACCCCAAAGGTGCACTTGTTAGGATTTAACCTCAGACGATACTTTCTCAGCCATTTAAACAACCTCTTAAGGTTAACTAAATTCTCTTCTACGTCTCAGGATTTGGCGATCATGTCATCCACATAACATTCAATCTCTTTGTGGATCATATCATGAAACCGAGTCACCATTGCCCGTTGATAGGTTTCCCCGGCGTTCTTTAAACCAAAAGGCATGACCTTGTAGCAAAACTCACCCTAAGGGACGTTGTCTTTTCCATGTCTTTAGGTGCCATTTTAATTGGATTGTAACCGGAGAAGCCATCCATGAAGGAAAAGACCGAGAATTGAGTCGTATTATCAACCAATACATCAATGTGAGGTAATGGGAAATCATCTTTTGGGCTCGCTCTATTCAAATTCCGCTAGTCAACGCACATCCGGACCTTGCCGTCTTTCTTCGGTACTGGCACAATATTAGCTACCCAGGGTGGATAACTAGTCACGACAAGGAACCCAACGTCCAACTTCTTCAGAACCTTTTCTTTAATCTCCATCGCCATGTCAGTACGAGTTCTTCGAAGCTTTTGTTTAACAAGAGAGAGAATTTGAAGGAAAAAAGAACTTCTCCATGGGATTAACCGAAGAGAGACAGTTGAAGGAAATAATAACTTCTCAATGGGATTAACCGGAGAGAGACAATTAAAGGAAATAAGAACTTCTCAATGGGGTTAACCAGAGAGAGATAATTGAAGGAAATAAGAACTTCTCAACAGGATTAACCGAAGAGAGACAATTGAATGAAATAAGAATTTCTCAATGGGATTAACCGGAGAGAGACAATTGAGGGAAATAAGAATTTCTCAATGGGATTAACCAGAGAGAGACAGTTAAAGGAAACATATTAGATTTCTCAATGGGACTAACCAGAGTGAGAAACTTGAAATAAATATAAGAATTTCTCAATGGGAACAACCAGAGTGAGAACCTTGAAAGAAACATAAGAATTTATCGATGGGAACAACTGGAGTGAGAAACTTGGAAGAAACATAAGAATTTCTCAATTGGAATAATCAGAGAGAGAAATTTGGAAGAAACATAAGAATTTCTCAATGGGAACAACCGGAGAGAGAAATTCGAAAGAAACATAAGAATTTCTCAATGGGAAAAACCAGAGAGAGAAATTTGAAAGAAACATAAGAATTTCTCAATGGGAACAAACAGAGAGTGAAATTAGAAAGAAACATAGGAATTTCTCAATGGGATTAACCGGAGAAAGAATTTGAAGAGACAAATTGAATTTATCAATAGGAACAATTGGAGTAAGAAACTTTGATCCAAGAATAACATTGGATGAAAGACAGAGTGACAAACACATCCGCTTTGATAGGTGCTAAGTGGGTTGGACTTTGACTTTTGGTGGTTGCCAATTGAAATTGGACTTTAATGGTGCCAAACAAAATTAGATTTTGACCACAAGGTAAGGTGACAAGCACTTGGGAAATGAAAATGAGCACGAAGTATATTTCGAGCTATGCATGAATATGAAATTTCGTATGATGTGAATGGTCAATGATTGCAATGAAAATGGTGAGACCACTAGGTAAGACTCTTTTGGAGAGGTGCGGCTGAAATAGCCGATTCCATAACACATGGAACTTTTTCCAAATATACCTTTGAAAGAAATCTTAACACAACTTCAACCACACTTGTTTGAAGTATCAAGATGTTGATCCTTTTGGGACGGAGTGATAAGATTTGCTTGGGGATTGCTTGAAGCGAATGGCCCCATGTTGATTAATTATGGAATGACTTCTGGACTGGTCGCTTGAAATGCTTGCCCCAACATGAGTCTTGAAAAGAATTTCTTTGAATAACAGGATCTTTGACTGTGATATGCCTCTGATAGGATCACTGATCAAGTTTCTCAACTGTTTAAAATTCCTTGATGATGAGTGCTTACATGAAAATAAAATATTCATTCAAAAATGTTAATTTTAATGCAATGCTTAAGCAAATTTTGAAATCAAAATAATGGGATTGAAATATTGTAAGCCCATTTGGAAAGAATTGGAGTTATGGCCTTTTTTGCTTCATACACCTCATGAAAATTGCCCAACTTTGACAATGCATAACTCCCTCAATTTTGATCCCATGAAGGTGTTCTAGGACTTTTTAGAAATATTAGAGTGTTCTCTAATCAACCCTTTTTGTCCCATGTCTATATCATTTACCATTTTTAAATTATGAACTTTGGAAAAGTTGACTTTTTGTTGACTTTCAAAAAGACCTATAATGTCTTAGCTCATATCTTTGAAATGAAGCATTTTTGGACTTGGCTTGTGAGACACAAAGTTGTAGAGAATTGAATTTCCTTCAAAATGAGATTTGGATGATAAATATTTGATGAAGTATGTGAAAATTATGGCTGGTCAAACTTCAGTTGACTTTTCCTACACAAAACCCTAATTTAGTAACTCCTGATTTTTTATGATTCTAAGGTTTCCTTGATGAATCGTGATCAACCCTTGATCAAATGATGAATTTTATCTCATAATCTTGATGTTGACCAAAAATCTTGAAGTTTGACTTTATGTTGACCACAGTTGACTTGTTGACCAAGTTAACTGATTTTTGGGTATTTGAGCATTTGAGTGGCCAAACTTGTTGGGAAAGCTTTGAAACATGTCATGAGGATTATTTAAGGTATGTGGTATGTTATGAAGTACACTTGAGGCTTTGGAAGTCCATTTTTCTTGGGAAAACTCAAAACCTAGTTCTAAGATCCATTGTTCAGGAGGAGGCTTTATCTGGTGAAACCTTCAATCCCTTTGACCAATTGAGAATCTTATGAATATTAAGAGACCTCTTGAGACACATTATATTAAAGATGGGAGGGAAAATTTTGGGGTAAAACAGCAATGCAAGCATATCTATTCTTGCTTTTACTTTTGCAGGGTCTGCCTTAATCCCTCTCTGGCTCACAATGAACCCCAACAGTTTTCCAGAATGCACCCCAAAGGTGCACTTGTTAGGATTTAACCTCAGACGATACTTTCTCAGCCATTCAGCCATTTAAACAACTTCTTAAGGTTAACTAAATTCTCTTCTACGTCTCAGGATTTGGCGATCATGTCATCCACATAACATTCAATCTCTTTGTGGATCATATCATGAAACAGAGTCACCATTGCCCGTTGATAGGTTTCCCCGGCGTTCTTTAAACCAAAAGGCATGACCTTGTAGCAAAACTCACCCTAAGGGGTAATGAACGTTGTCTTTTCCATGTCTTTAGGTGCCATTTTAATTGGATTGTAACCGGAGAAGCCATCCATGAAGGAAAAGACCGAGAATTGAGTCGTATTATCAACCAATACATCAATGTGAGGTAATGGGAAATCATCTTTTGGGCTCGCTCTATTCAAATTCCGCTAGTCAACGCACATCCGGACCTTGCCGTCTTTCTTCGGTACTGGCACAATATTAGCTACCCAGGGTGGATAACTAGTCACGACAAGGAACCCAACGTCCAACTTCTTCAGAACCTTTTCTTTAATCTCCATCGCCATGTCAGTACGAGTTCTTCGAAGCTTTTGTTTAACAAGAGAGAGAATTTGAAGGAAAAAAGAACTTCTCAATGGGATTAACCGAAGAGAGACAGTTGAAGGAAATAATAACTTCTCAATGGGATTAACCGGAGAGAGACAATTAAAGGAAATAAGAACTTCTCAATGGGGTTAACCAGAGAGAGATAATTGAAGGAAATAAGAACTTCTCAACGGGATTAACCGAAGAGAGACAATTGAATGAAATAAGAATTTCTCAATGGGATTAACCGGAGAGAGACAATTGAGGGAAATAAGAATTTCTCAATGGGATTAACCAGAGAGAGACAGTTAAAGGAAACATATTAGATTTCTCAATGGGAATAACCAGAGTGAGAAACTTGAAATAAATATAAGAATTTCTCAATGGGAACAACCAGAGTGAGAACCTTGAAAGAAACATAAGAATTTATCGATGGGAACAACTGGAGTGAGAAACTTGGAAGAAACATAAGAATTTCTCAATTGGAATAATCAGAGAGAGAAATTTGGAAGAAACATAAGAATTTCTCAATGGGAACAACCGGAGAGAGAAATTCGAAAGAAACATAAGAATTTCTCAATGGGAAAAACCAGAGAGAGAAATCTGAAAGAAACATAAGAATTTCTCAATGGGAACAAACAGAGAGTGAAATTAGAAAGAAACATAGGAATTTCTCAATGGGATTAACCGGAGAAAGAATTTGAAGAGACAAATTGAATTTATCAATAGGAACAATTGGAGTAAGAAACTTTGATCCAAGAATAACATTGGATGAAAGACAGAGTGACAAACACATCCGCTTTGATAGGTGCTAAGTGGGTTGGACTTTGACTTTTGGTGGTTGCCAATTGAAATTGGACTTTAATGGTGCCAAACAAAATTAGATTTTGACCACAAGGTAAGGTGACAAGCACTTGGGAAATGAAAATGAGCACGAGGTATATTTCGAGCTATGCATGAATATGAAATTTCGTATGATGTGAATGGTCAATGATTGCAATGAAAATGGTGAGACCACTAGGTAAGACTCTTTTGGAGAGGTGCGGCTGAAATAGCCGATTCCATAACACATGGAACTTTTTCCAAATATACCTTTGAAAGAAATCTTAACACAACTTCAACCACACTTGTTTGAAGTATCAAGATGTTGATCCTTTTGGGACGGAGTGATAAGATTTGCTTGGGGATTGCTTGAAGCGAATGGCCCCATGTTGATTAATTATGGAATGACTTCTGGACTGGTCGCTTGAAATGCTTGCCCCAACATGAGTCTTGAAAAGAATTTCTTTGAATAACAGGATCTTTGACTGTGATATGCCTCTGATAGGATCACTGATCAAGTTTCTCAACTGTTTAAAATTCCTTGATGATGAGTGCTTACATGAAAATAAAATATTCATTCAAAAATGTTAATTTTAATGCAATGCTTAAGCAAATTTTGAAATCAAAATAATGGGATTGAAATATTGTAAGCCCATTTGGAAAGAATTGGAGTTATGGCCTTTTTTGCTTCATACACCTCATGAAAATTGCCCAACTTTGACAATGCATAACTCCCTCAATTTTGATCCCATGAAGGTGTTCTAGGACTTTTTAGAAATATTAGAGTGTTCTCTAATCAACCCTTTTTGTCCCATGTCTATATCATTTACCATTTTTAAATTATGAACTTTGGAAAAGTTGACTTTTTGTTGACTTTCAAAAAGACCTATAATGTCTTAGCTCATATCTTTGAAATGAAGCATTTTTGGACTTGGCTTGTGAGACACAAAGTTGTAGAGAATTGAATTTCCTTCAAAATGAGATTTGGATGATAAATATTTGATGAAGTATGTGAAAATTATGGCTGGTCAAACTTCAGTTGACTTTTCCTACACAAAACCCTAATTTAGTAACTCCTGATTTTTTATGATTCTAAGGTTTCCTTGATGAATCGTGATCAACCCTTGATCAAATGATGAATTTTATCTCATAATCTTGATGTTGACCAAAAATCTTGAAGTTTGACTTTATGTTGACCACAGTTGACTTGTTGACCAAGTTAACTGATTTTTGGGTATTTGAGCATTTGAGTGGCCAAACTTGTTGGGAAAGCTTTGAAACATGTCATGAGGATTATTTAAGGTATGTGGTATGTTATGAAGTACACTTGAGGCTTTGGAAGTCCATTTTTCTTGGGAAAACTCAAAACCTAGTTCTAAGATCCATTGTTCAGGAGGAGGCTTTATCTGGTGAAACCTTCAATCCCTTTGACCAATTGAGAATCTTATGAATATTAAGAGACCTCTTGAGACACATTATATTAAAGATGGGAGGGAAAATTTTGGGGTAAAACAGCAATGCAAGCATATCTATTCTTGCTTTTACTTTTGCAGGGTCTGCCTTAATCCCTCTCTGGCTCACAATGAACCCCAACAGTTTTCCAGAATGCACCCCAAAGGTGCACTTGTTAGGATTTAACCTCAGACGATACTTTCTCAGCCATTCAGCCATTTAAACAACTTCTTAAGGTTAACTAAATTCTCTTCTACGTCTCAGGATTTGGCGATCATGTCATCCACATAACATTCAATCTCTTTGTGGATCATATCATGAAACAGAGTCACCATTGCCCGTTGATAGGTTTCCCCGGCGTTCTTTAAACCAAAAGGCATGACCTTGTAGCAAAACTCACCCTAAGGGGTAATGAACGTTGTCTTTTCCATGTCTTTAGGTGCCATTTTAATTGGATTGTAACCGGAGAAGCCATCCATGAAGGAAAAGACCGAGAATTGAGTCGTATTATCAACCAATACATCAATGTGAGGTAATGGGAAATCATCTTTTGGGCTCGCTCTATTCAAATTCCGCTAGTCAACGCACATCCGGACCTTGCCGTCTTTCTTCGGTACTGGCACAATATTAGCTACCCAGGGTGGATAACTAGTCACGACAAGGAACCCAACGTCCAACTTCTTCAGAACCTTTTCTTTAATCTCCATCGCCATGTCAGTACGAGTTCTTCGAAGCTTTTGTTTAACAAGAGAGAGAATTTGAAGGAAAAAAGAACTTCTCCATGGGATTAACCGAAGAGAGACAGTTGAAGGAAATAATAACTTCTCAATGGGATTAACCGGAGAGAGACAATTAAAGGAAATAAGAACTTCTCAATGGGGTTAACCAGAGAGAGATAATTGAAGGAAATAAGAACTTCTCAACAGGATTAACCGAAGAGAGACAATTGAATGAAATAAGAATTTCTCAATGGGATTAACCGGAGAGAGACAATTGAGGGAAATAAGAATTTCTCAATGGGATTAACCAGAGAGAGACAGTTAAAGGAAACATATTAGATTTCTCAATGGGACTAACCAGAGTGAGAAACTTGAAATAAATATAAGAATTTCTCAATGGGAACAACCAGAGTGAGAACCTTGAAAGAAACATAAGAATTTATCGATGGGAACAACTGGAGTGAGAAACTTGGAAGAAACATAAGAATTTCTCAATTGGAATAATCAGAGAGAGAAATTTGGAAGAAACATAAGAATTTCTCAATGGGAACAACCGGAGAGAGAAATTCGAAAGAAACATAAGAATTTCTCAATGGGAAAAACCAGAGAGAGAAATTTGAAAGAAACATAAGAATTTCTCAATGGGAACAAACAGAGAGTGAAATTAGAAAGAAACATAGGAATTTCTCAATGGGATTAACCGGAGAAAGAATTTGAAGAGACAAATTGAATTTATCAATAGGAACAATTGGAGTAAGAAACTTTGATCCAAGAATAACATTGGATGAAAGACAGAGTGACAAACACATCCGCTTTGATAGGTGCTAAGTGGGTTGGACTTTGACTTTTGGTGGTTGCCAATTGAAATTGGACTTTAATGGTGCCAAACAAAATTAGATTTTGACCACAAGGTAAGGTGACAAGCACTTGGGAAATGAAAATGAGCACGAAGTATATTTCGAGCTATGCATGAATATGAAATTTCGTATGATGTGAATGGTCAATGATTGCAATGAAAATGGTGAGACCACTAGGTAAGACTCTTTTGGAGAGGTGCGGCTGAAATAGCCGATTCCATAACACATGGAACTTTTTCCAAATATACCTTTGAAAGAAATCTTAACACAACTTCAACCACACTTGTTTGAAGTATCAAGATGTTGATCCTTTTGGGACGGAGTGATAAGATTTGCTTGGGGATTGCTTGAAGCGAATGGCCCCATGTTGATTAATTATGGAATGACTTCTGGACTGGTCGCTTGAAATGCTTGCCCCAACATGAGTCTTGAAAAGAATTTCTTTGAATAACAGGATCTTTGACTGTGATATGCCTCTGATAGGATCACTGATCAAGTTTCTCAACTGTTTAAAATTCCTTGATGATGAGTGCTTACATGAAAATAAAATATTCATTCAAAAATGTTAATTTTAATGCAATGCTTAAGCAAATTTTGAAATCAAAATAATGGGATTGAAATATTGTAAGCCCATTTGGAAAGAATTGGAGTTATGGCCTTTTTTGCTTCATACACCTCATGAAAATTGCCCAACTTTGACAATGCATAACTCCCTCAATTTTGATCCCATGAAGGTGTTCTAGGACTTTTTAGAAATATTAGAGTGTTCTCTAATCAACCCTTTTTGTCCCATGTCTATATCATTTACCATTTTTAAATTATGAACTTTGGAAAAGTTGACTTTTTGTTGACTTTCAAAAAGACCTATAATGTCTTAGCTCATATCTTTGAAATGAAGCATTTTTGGACTTGGCTTGTGAGACACAAAGTTGTAGAGAATTGAATTTCCTTCAAAATGAGATTTGGATGATAAATATTTGATGAAGTATGTGAAAATTATGGCTGGTCAAACTTCAGTTGACTTTTCCTACACAAAACCCTAATTTAGTAACTCCTGATTTTTTATGATTCTAAGGTTTCCTTGATGAATCGTGATCAACCCTTGATCAAATGATGAATTTTATCTCATAATCTTGATGTTGACCAAAAATCTTGAAGTTTGACTTTATGTTGACCACAGTTGACTTGTTGACCAAGTTAACTGATTTTTGGGTATTTGAGCATTTGAGTGGCCAAACTTGTTGGGAAAGCTTTGAAACATGTCATGAGGATTATTTAAGGTATGTGGTATGTTATGAAGTACACTTGAGGCTTTGGAAGTCCATTTTTCTTGGGAAAACTCAAAACCTAGTTCTAAGATCCATTGTTCAGGAGGAGGCTTTATCTGGTGAAACCTTCAATCCCTTTGACCAATTGAGAATCTTATGAATATTAAGAGACCTCTTGAGACACATTATATTAAAGATGGGAGGGAAAATTTTGGGGTAAAACAGCAATGCAAGCATATCTATTCTTGCTTTTACTTTTGCAGGGTCTGCCTTAATCCCTCTCTGGCTCACAATGAACCCCAACAGTTTTCCAGAATGCACCCCAAAGGTGCACTTGTTAGGATTTAACCTCAGACGATACTTTCTCAGCCATTCAGCCATTTAAACAACTTCTTAAGGTTAACTAAATTCTCTTCTACGTCTCAGGATTTGGCGATCATGTCATCCACATAACATTCAATCTCTTTGTGGATCATATCATGAAACAGAGTCACCATTGCCCGTTGATAGGTTTCCCCGGCGTTCTTTAAACCAAAAGGCATGACCTTGTAGCAAAACTCACCCTAAGGGGTAATGAACGTTGTCTTTTCCATGTCTTTAGGTGCCATTTTAATTGGATTGTAACCGGAGAAGCCATCCATGAAGGAAAAGACCGAGAATTGAGTCGTATTATCAACCAATACATCAATGTGAGGTAATGGGAAATCATCTTTTGGGCTCGCTCTATTCAAATTCCGCTAGTCAACGCACATCCGGACCTTGCCGTCTTTCTTCGGTACTGGCACAATATTAGCTACCCAGGGTGGATAACTAGTCACGACAAGGAACCCAACGTCCAACTTCTTCAGAACCTTTTCTTTAATCTCCATCGCCATGTCAGTACGAGTTCTTCGAAGCTTTTGTTTAACAAGAGAGAGAATTTGAAGGAAAAAAGAACTTCTCAATGGGATTAACCGAAGAGAGACAGTTGAAGGAAATAATAACTTCTCAATGGGATTAACCGGAGAGAGACAATTAAAGGAAATAAGAACTTCTCAATGGGGTTAACCAGAGAGAGATAATTGAAGGAAATAAGAACTTCTCAACGGGATTAACCGAAGAGAGACAATTGAATGAAATAAGAATTTCTCAATGGGATTAACCGGAGAGAGACAATTGAGGGAAATAAGAATTTCTCAATGGGATTAACCAGAGAGAGACAGTTAAAGGAAACATATTAGATTTCTCAATGGGAATAACCAGAGTGAGAAACTTGAAATAAATATAAGAATTTCTCAATGGGAACAACCAGAGTGAGAACCTTGAAAGAAACATAAGAATTTATCGATGGGAACAACTGGAGTGAGAAACTTGGAAGAAACATAAGAATTTCTCAATTGGAATAATCAGAGAGAGAAATTTGGAAGAAACATAAGAATTTCTCAATGGGAACAACCGGAGAGAGAAATTCGAAAGAAACATAAGAATTTCTCAATGGGAAAAACCAGAGAGAGAAATCTGAAAGAAACATAAGAATTTCTCAATGGGAACAAACAGAGAGTGAAATTAGAAAGAAACATAGGAATTTCTCAATGGGATTAACCGGAGAAAGAATTTGAAGAGACAAATTGAATTTATCAATAGGAACAATTGGAGTAAGAAACTTTGATCCAAGAATAACATTGGATGAAAGACAGAGTGACAAACACATCCGCTTTGATAGGTGCTAAGTGGGTTGGACTTTGACTTTTGGTGGTTGCCAATTGAAATTGGACTTTAATGGTGCCAAACAAAATTAGATTTTGACCACAAGGTAAGGTGACAAGCACTTGGGAAATGAAAATGAGCACGAGGTATATTTCGAGCTATGCATGAATATGAAATTTCGTATGATGTGAATGGTCAATGATTGCAATGAAAATGGTGAGACCACTAGGTAAGACTCTTTTGGAGAGGTGCGGCTGAAATAGCCGATTCCATAACACATGGAACTTTTTCCAAATATACCTTTGAAAGAAATCTTAACACAACTTCAACCACACTTGTTTGAAGTATCAAGATGTTGATCCTTTTGGGACGGAGTGATAAGATTTGCTTGGGGATTGCTTGAAGCGAATGGCCCCATGTTGATTAATTATGGAATGACTTCTGGACTGGTCGCTTGAAATGCTTGCCCCAACATGAGTCTTGAAAAGAATTTCTTTGAATAACAGGATCTTTGACTGTGATATGCCTCTGATAGGATCACTGATCAAGTTTCTCAACTGTTTAAAATTCCTTGATGATGAGTGCTTACATGAAAATAAAATATTCATTCAAAAATGTTAATTTTAATGCAATGCTTAAGCAAATTTTGAAATCAAAATAATGGGATTGAAATATTGTAAGCCCATTTGGAAAGAATTGGAGTTATGGCCTTTTTTGCTTCATACACCTCATGAAAATTGCCCAACTTTGACAATGCATAACTCCCTCAATTTTGATCCCATGAAGGTGTTCTAGGACTTTTTAGAAATATTAGAGTGTTCTCTAATCAACCCTTTTTGTCCCATGTCTATATCATTTACCATTTTTAAATTATGAACTTTGGAAAAGTTGACTTTTTGTTGACTTTCAAAAAGACCTATAATGTCTTAGCTCATATCTTTGAAATGAAGCATTTTTGGACTTGGCTTGTGAGACACAAAGTTGTAGAGAATTGAATTTCCTTCAAAATGAGATTTGGATGATAAATATTTGATGAAGTATGTGAAAATTATGGCTGGTCAAACTTCAGTTGACTTTTCCTACACAAAACCCTAATTTAGTAACTCCTGATTTTTTATGATTCTAAGGTTTCCTTGATGAATCGTGATCAACCCTTGATCAAATGATGAATTTTATCTCATAATCTTGATGTTGACCAAAAATCTTGAAGTTTGACTTTATGTTGACCACAGTTGACTTGTTGACCAAGTTAACTGATTTTTGGGTATTTGAGCATTTGAGTGGCCAAACTTGTTGGGAAAGCTTTGAAACATGTCATGAGGATTATTTAAGGTATGTGGTATGTTATGAAGTACACTTGAGGCTTTGGAAGTCCATTTTTCTTGGGAAAACTCAAAACCTAGTTCTAAGATCCATTGTTCAGGAGGAGGCTTTATCTGGTGAAACCTTCAATCCCTTTGACCAATTGAGAATCTTATGAATATTAAGAGACCTCTTGAGACACATTATATTAAAGATGGGAGGGAAAATTTTGGGGTAAAACAGCAATGCAAGCATATCTATTCTTGCTTTTACTTTTGCAGGGTCTGCCTTAATCCCTCTCTGGCTCACAATGAACCCCAACAGTTTTCCAGAATGCACCCCAAAGGTGCACTTGTTAGGATTTAACCTCAGACGATACTTTCTCAGCCATTCAGCCATTTAAACAACTTCTTAAGGTTAACTAAATTCTCTTCTACGTCTCAGGATTTGGCGATCATGTCATCCACATAACATTCAATCTCTTTGTGGATCATATCATGAAACAGAGTCACCATTGCCCGTTGATAGGTTTCCCCGGCGTTCTTTAAACCAAAAGGCATGACCTTGTAGCAAAACTCACCCTAAGGGGTAATGAACGTTGTCTTTTCCATGTCTTTAGGTGCCATTTTAATTGGATTGTAACCGGAGAAGCCATCCATGAAGGAAAAGACCGAGAATTGAGTCGTATTATCAACCAATACATCAATGTGAGGTAATGGGAAATCATCTTTTGGGCTCGCTCTATTCAAATTCCGCTAGTCAACGCACATCCGGACCTTGCCGTCTTTCTTCGGTACTGGCACAATATTAGCTACCCAGGGTGGATAACTAGTCACGACAAGGAACCCAACGTCCAACTTCTTCAGAACCTTTTCTTTAATCTCCATCGCCATGTCAGTACGAGTTCTTCGAAGCTTTTGTTTAACAAGAGAGAGAATTTGAAGGAAAAAAGAACTTCTCCATGGGATTAACCGAAGAGAGACAGTTGAAGGAAATAATAACTTCTCAATGGGATTAACCGGAGAGAGACAATTAAAGGAAATAAGAACTTCTCAATGGGGTTAACCAGAGAGAGATAATTGAAGGAAATAAGAACTTCTCAACAGGATTAACCGAAGAGAGACAATTGAATGAAATAAGAATTTCTCAATGGGATTAACCGGAGAGAGACAATTGAGGGAAATAAGAATTTCTCAATGGGATTAACCAGAGAGAGACAGTTAAAGGAAACATATTAGATTTCTCAATGGGACTAACCAGAGTGAGAAACTTGAAATAAATATAAGAATTTCTCAATGGGAACAACCAGAGTGAGAACCTTGAAAGAAACATAAGAATTTATCGATGGGAACAACTGGAGTGAGAAACTTGGAAGAAACATAAGAATTTCTCAATTGGAATAATCAGAGAGAGAAATTTGGAAGAAACATAAGAATTTCTCAATGGGAACAACCGGAGAGAGAAATTCGAAAGAAACATAAGAATTTCTCAATGGGAAAAACCAGAGAGAGAAATTTGAAAGAAACATAAGAATTTCTCAATGGGAACAAACAGAGAGTGAAATTAGAAAGAAACATAGGAATTTCTCAATGGGATTAACCGGAGAAAGAATTTGAAGAGACAAATTGAATTTATCAATAGGAACAATTGGAGTAAGAAACTTTGATCCAAGAATAACATTGGATGAAAGACAGAGTGACAAACACATCCGCTTTGATAGGTGCTAAGTGGGTTGGACTTTGACTTTTGGTGGTTGCCAATTGAAATTGGACTTTAATGGTGCCAAACAAAATTAGATTTTGACCACAAGGTAAGGTGACAAGCACTTGGGAAATGAAAATGAGCACGAAGTATATTTCGAGCTATGCATGAATATGAAATTTCGTATGATGTGAATGGTCAATGATTGCAATGAAAATGGTGAGACCACTAGGTAAGACTCTTTTGGAGAGGTGCGGCTGAAATAGCCGATTCCATAACACATGGAACTTTTTCCAAATATACCTTTGAAAGAAATCTTAACACAACTTCAACCACACTTGTTTGAAGTATCAAGATGTTGATCCTTTTGGGACGGAGTGATAAGATTTGCTTGGGGATTGCTTGAAGCGAATGGCCCCATGTTGATTAATTATGGAATGACTTCTGGACTGGTCGCTTGAAATGCTTGCCCCAACATGAGTCTTGAAAAGAATTTCTTTGAATAACAGGATCTTTGACTGTGATATGCCTCTGATAGGATCACTGATCAAGTTTCTCAACTGTTTAAAATTCCTTGATGATGAGTGCTTACATGAAAATAAAATATTCATTCAAAAATGTTAATTTTAATGCAATGCTTAAGCAAATTTTGAAATCAAAATAATTATTGGAATGATATTGGTGTAAAGCAAGTGATTCACTGGTAAGAATGTGTCGCTCCCCGGATTTTCATCCCGGTGAAAACGCAAACCGTCGGTGATGTTGGAGGTTGAAGGTTGAATAGAGTCGCCAGCTAGGCATTTTTATCCCGAAGGAAAGGTAATGCTGCATAAACCTGGAAAGGTATGGATAAGACTGTTGCAAACCAAAGATACTGAGAAAGGGGGTTGGTTACGACCTAGGAAGGTATTAGCACCCAGATCGTCCGTCGTACTCGACGGGATCCACGATTTCTTGATTGTGTTTAAAAGGGGGTAGTGTATGTGCTAAACTGTGTATAAAAGCTAAGGAGAAAAAAGATGTACAGAGTGTCAGTGCGAAAAAAAAGAAGTGAGTGCTCAAAGCTAAGGCTAAGGAAAGAGGGAGAAGGAGGGGAGACAAAGAGACTTTTGTTCGATAACTGTTAAGTTTTCCTACGTATCCTCTCGTGCAATGAGGAAGTAAGAACACCGTAGTTCGACTCAAAGAGACTTTGATGATTTTGTTGTGAACTGCTTACTTGTCTATGCTCAAGTGTATGACTCGTCTGGCTCGAGTGCTAACTATCTTGCATTAGACGGAAGAAGCAAGTTCTCGTTTTCAGAGTGAATGTGATGAGAAAAGAATCTCAGAGGAGACGTAAACTCACTATAGGATAATGAGCTTAAGCCTTAATCAAGGGTTTGTAAACTCACTATATCACCCCTTATTAGGGATAATGAGCCTACTTAAGTATGAGATGAAGATCCCAACTTAATGACCATGATGATATAGGATTAAGATCATTAACATACTTTGGTAATTATTAAGTATTTTTGGGTTTTTGTTTAGTGTTATTGTCGCTCCCACCAAATGACACCTGAGGTCAGAAGGGGTACAGACGCGAACGGTCGGCGAAAGGAGAAATGAATGAATAGAGTCGCCAGCTAGGCATTTTTATCCCGAAGGAAAGGTAATGCTGCATAAACCTAGGAAAATATGGATAAGACGGTTGCGAACCAGAGAGACTGAGAAAGGGGGTTGGTTACAACCTGGGAAGGTATTAGCACCCAGATTGTCCGTCGTACTCGACTGGATCCACGCTTAAAAAGATTTGTGTTTTTAAGGGGTAGTGTGGAATGAAAAAAAGAGAAGTGTGAAGTGTATAAAAGGAGTGTCAGTGTAAGAACAAGAATGAAATGCCCAAGATAACGAGGCTTAAAGAATAAAGCTAGAAAGAGGGGGAATATACAAAGACTTTTGTTCGATAACTGTTAAGTTATGCCTACGTATCCTCTCGTGCAATGAGGAAGTCAGAACACCGTAGTTCGACCCAAAGAGACTGAAAGATAAATTGACTTGTGAACTGCTTGCTTGTCTATGCTCAAGTGTATGACCTGTCTGGCTCAGGTGCTAACTGTCTTGCATTAGACGGAAGAAGCAAGTTCTCGTTTATGAGTGAATGAGATGAGAAAAGAATCCCGGAGGAGACGATTATTGTTTGTTTTTATGTTTTCAGTCTTTTATTGCTTTTGAAAGTTTGCAATAAGAAAATGAGCTTAAGCCTAAACCAATGGGTTAGTAAACTCATCACATCCTCCCTCTGATTAGGGGTAATGAGAATACCTTAATTGTGAAGTCAGTATCTCACACTTAATTACCATGGTGTAGGATTAAGATCATTAACCTACTTGTGATTAGTTTAGATGTTTTTGTTGTTTTTGTTTAGTGTTGAGTAATGAGTTTAAGCCATAATCAAGGATTGAATGGACTCATTACACCATCCTAATAGAAGGATAATAGATGAGAACATTTAAGCTGAGAAAGACTCCTCAACTTAATCCATGATTAGGGATTAACCTCATGACAAAACAAAGCCTTTATTAAGTGGATTTTAGTTAATGATAAGACGAAGAAATGATTTTTATGGTTTGGAAGACAACTTGAGAAGGACTTGTCCATTAACACTAGGACTTGTCCATTAACACTAGGGTTAGTCCTTCTTAACCACTAGGAGCTGAGCTTTAATTTCTACCAGAGGTGTCCGAATCTGCCCAACACTGGTGATTAAGAAAGATGGCTTATCTTCCTCAATGGCATTAATTCTTGGTCCTCCATGATTGGGCATGGGATTCTTGTTGACATTTGGCGGGGGTGCAAAGTTGAGGGCTTTAGAATCTACCAGATCTTGTACTTTCATTTGTAAAGCCCTGCATTTCTCAATATTGTGGCCAGGTGCATTGGAGTGGAAAGCACATCTGGCGTTGACATCGTAATTTCTTGGAAGATTGGAAGGATCTGGAGGTGCCAATGTCCTTAACTCAACCAAGTTGAGCTTCAGGAGTTGTGGCAATAAGGCAACATAAGGCATAGGGATAGGGTCAATCACCCTATTTGCCTGTGATGGTCTTTGCTGAAAAGGGTCTTTGCTGTTGATTGTTGTTGTTGTTGTTGTTGTTGTTGTTGTAGGCTCTTTGTAGCGGATACTGAACTTGTTGTTGATAGTGTGGTTGCTGTTGTGGTTGATATGCTGGTTGCTGAGGAATCGGAGCTGGAATAGTGACAGCTGCTACTGATCTGTGGACATGCTGAGGTCTGCCCCTGTTGGCATAAATGGCATTTGTCTCACCAGTTCTTCTAGGTCCCATAAAAGGCTTCCTGGGATTGCTTGATGAACTTGCACCATTATCAGAAATCTTACCCATCTTCAGGAGGCTTTCAATTCTTTCTCCAGCTATGACTACGTCAGCGAAGCTGGTGGAAGAAAAGGCAGCTAGCCTATCAATATATGTTCCTTGTAGAGTGTTCATAAACATGTCGGCCATTTCTCTTTCCGACATGGGCGGCTGGACAGCAGCAGCAAGCTGTCTCCACCTCTGGGCATATTCCCTGAAGCTTTCTCTGGAGGATTGAGACATTCCCATCAGAAGGGTTCTGTTAGGAGCCATGTCTAGATTGTATTGGTACTGTCTGATGAAAGCTTCAACTAAATCCTTCCAACACCTAATAGTAGATCTGGTCAAGTGAGAGTACCATTCCCTTGAAGCCCCAGTCAAACTATCTTCAAAATAGAACATCCACAGCTTCTCATCCATGGTGTATGCCTTAAGTCTCCCCAGAAAGGACTGCAAGTGGGTTCGTGGACAGGAAGTTCCATTGTACTTCTAGAAGCACGGGGGTTTAAACTTATGGGGAATTCTTACCCCATCCACTAACCCCATATCCATGACATCAAAGCCTAGGGAATTTTGAGACTCCAGAGATCTCAACTTCTCAGCAATTTCATCAAACCTCCTATCATAAACTTCATCCCCAGCTCCCATTACAGTAAACTGCTCTTCTTGGGGGTCTTCCTGTAAGATCCTTCCTCCAGTAGTATTTCCTTGCACATTACCCGGGATGTTGACTTCCAGATGTAGATGAGGCCCATATACTGGTGGATTAACATGAGGCTGACCCCTTTCATTGTTACTTGTTCCTCTAGTTCCCAGAGGAGGTTCTTCTGGGGTTTGTCTTTCTACCAATGCCCTCAGCCTTTCTTGACTTTGAGCCAAGCCATTCATTACTTCCATGTATTGGGTCATTTGGTTTCTCATCTCCAGCCTTTCATTAGCCATCTGGGTTCTGACCTCTGTCAGATCTTTCTGTACTTGATCCATCTGGATACCAGGAAGGTTGTTGCGAGTAGGATATCTGTGCGGACGGTTGAGAGGGAACACCCGGCGGCGAGCAATAATTCCTGAACCACAACAGAGTTAGAAACAAACAAAAATAATGACAAATCCTACAAAACAAAACAAAGGTTAGTATGCAATGCAGTATGCTTATTTGTTTTCCAAGGTATCCGACTTGGCTCTTGGTTTTGACCTTTCCAGACCCTGAGGAAGATGTTTTGATGTTGCTTGAGAAAAGAAACTCAATGAAACAAACTTAACAAATATATTACAAATGGGTGGATCATACATAGTTTGTTTTTACAACACATGCCCCTGAAGGGCCAAAATACAACATAAAAAGAAAAGTACATGAAATGGAGATAACAACAAGCAAAGAAGTCAAACATCTAATCCAAACTCATCCTCCTTAACCTCCTTCAAAAGTGCTTCAGTTACAGGATCAGCCGGATGCTCTGTGATGTTCCTGATAAGAAGGTTTCTGGTGGCAATAGCAGTGGTCAACTTCTTGTGCCTGTCCTGGTCCTTTGACCTCTTTACACCAGCCCTAAGCTTCAATTCTGAAATTTCCTTCTGGTCTGCCAGCAAAGCCTCCTGTTGCTTCTTCTCATTGGCCTCCAACTACTCAATCCTGGCTTGAGTTCTCTTATCTTCTTGAGTGCGAGCTTCAGTGATCCTGACCCACCTAGCTTGACTTTCCTCTAGATAGAGATCAGTCCTAGCCTTCTGAAACTGGGCCTCTTTACAAGCATTCTTCAATATTTGCTCTCCAGCTATTGATTTCTTGATATAGTCTTCTGCTTTCACAATCTTGGCCAGATGCTCCACTTTAAGCTTTTCCAACCTCTCGATGTCTAGAAGACCATCACTCCTCTCCCAGAGGGTCTTCTTCAGAGCTTGAGACAGATTCTCATTCCTCACCTTCAGCTTCTCAAATTCTTCCAGGCTGACAGTGGCTGGAGGTGGTACGGTGGATGGTCCAGGTGCATCCTCAATGGTGAAGGGCATCCCAGAAATTTGAGCCCTAGCATGAGACCATTCATAATACTGAGCTGAAGCCACATTATTGCACCTCCCAAGAATGGCCATCCCTTTGGTCTGGATGTTGTCCCAAGCCCAGGATGCTTGTCTGACAACAGCTAGATTAGGTTTTATCTCACAATATAGGGTTTCAGCCAAGTCTTGCACTCTAGGAGGGTGAACCAAAGCATAGCCCAATTGTCTCTTAAACAGCAAAGGATTGTAGTTGATGCAACCCTTCACTCCTATTAGAGGTACATTGGGGTACTGCCCACAGCTAGTAATTATGTCTCTGCCTTTGGTGCTCTGGGTGCACCACCTGATGTCATCTGAAGTCAAAGCAATAAGTCTCTTAGCCCAATTCTTCTGTTGGTGAGGATTCAGGAAGGCATCAGTCCTAGGTAAGTGTTTAAGCAACCAAGTGTGAAATAGAGGAGCACAGCATCTCACCAACTTTCCTCTTTGCTTCTCATTTCTTTGGTGAACAGAATAATAGAAATCTCCCAGTAAGGTGGGCACTGGGTTCCTCAGAAGGAAGAGATGAATGGCATTCTTGCTGATAAACTTGGGCTCATCTGCAAATAATATAATCCCATATATACTGAGGGCTAACAATGCACAAACTGCCTTCCATTCTCCCAAGGAGGCCTTCAGGATAGCCTGAGAAGTCAGAAAGTCTAGGTGCAAACCAGGGATTCCAGCCTTTGTTGTCATGTTCTGCTCAATCAATATAGGCTCTATGTGCAGTGCTTTTGCCACTTCTCCATTCCTGGGAGAAACCATCTCAGGGTTGAAGGGAATTCCACCCCTAATAGGCACTCCAATCAGTGATGAAAACTCCTCTAGCAGAGGTCCTAACTGAAAGTTCTGGAAAGTGAAGCATCTCAAAGGAGGGTCATAAAACTGTAGGCAAGTGTGGATTAAACTCCTCTGAGAAGGGTCCAAGTCCATAACCATATCAAGGATGCCTCCATAATGTTCTCTGAATAATGGGATGTGGTCTGGAGTAATAAGTGCCTGGACCTGCCTGATGCCAGCCAGCACAGGCTGAAAGAAGTGGTATGAAATGTTGCTCTTCTTGGGTGCCATGACTACTGATGAAGAGCTGAAAACAGATGCTGATGATGAAGACTGATACTGGAGATGAGCCACTGATAGGCTGAGGATGATGATGGAGGTAGCTGAAGCAGGTAGCTGATGAAGATAGTTGAAGCAGATAACTGATGAACAGGGGTCTATGCAGATGAAGGGGTCAAAACCAAGCCAGATGTAATATGGATACCCTTAAAAACAAATAAACAAATGTTAAATGATGCAAATGATGTGTATGCAAATGATATGCAAGGGTTTGTGATCAAGCTGGATCTGATTACTGCCTTGATATAAAGGTCCATGTGTGCTTAAGAAGTCCAGATGGAGATTCAGGAATCCAGTAACCAAGGTGGGGGACTCAAATAAAGAGTCACACGTCCAGGGTTAAATCACAAGAACTGTCCAAAATGAGGTTCTCTTAAACAAAACAAGAACAGGGTATGATGTGGCCAAGGGTACCTGCATACCTGTAAACAGCCCAACCCCCTCACAGGTTGTGTTCTAAAACAAGGATCCTCAGACTTGGATCAGTTATGAGAAGTGTAAACACTTCTAACCCGGAGGTACAGTGTTTACAATAACCATAAAATATCCTCCTCTAATTCACCTTAGTTTCTGAAGGTCAATAATAAAGGTCATCCAGACTTAGCAGGCTTCCCAGATAGCCCTAGCACTACAGGAAATCTGTAGCACAGAGTTCTCAAGAAGAAACCCACATCTGAACCGTGTTTCATATTCCCGCACCAGACCGAAATGGAATGGGAAAGAACATGAACCACTCTAGCCTAGGTGTCACTCAGGTCCCAGGTATAGGACCTTAAACTCTCAATGAACCCCACCCATCAAAACAACAAACCAGATCCAGCTAGATAACAGTATGACAGTATGATGTATATAAAACTGTAAAGAAAGCAATAAACAAAACTGTACATAAAGCAATAAAATAAATACATAAACACATATAGCACATAACACCCCAGTAAGCACAAATCAAACAAGCGCTAGGAGGAACCCACAAAAAGAACCAGAAGCCCTGGTTACAGTATAAGGTTCCCCAGCAGAGTCGCCAAGCTGTCGCTCCCACCAAATGACACCTGAGGTCAGAAGGGGTACAGACGCGAACGGTCGGCGAAAGGAGAAATGAATGAATAGAGTCGCCAGCTAGGCATTTTTATCCCGAAGGAAAGGTAATGCTGCATAAACCTAGGAAAATATGGATAAGACGGTTGCGAACCAGAGAGACTGAGAAAGGGGGTTGGTTACAACCTGGGAAGGTATTAGCACCCAGATTGTCCGTCGTACTCGACGGGATCCACGCTTAAAAAGATTTATGTTTTAAAGGGGTAGTGTCAGTGCAATTTGTGTATCAAAGCCGAAAAAGAATGCAAGTGTCAGTGTGGAAAAAAAAAAGAGAAGTGTGAAGTGTATAAAAGGAGTGTCAGTGTAAGAACAAGAATGTAATGCTCAAGATAATGAGGCTTAAAGAATAAAGCTAGAAAGAGGGGGAATATACAGAGACTTTTGTTCGATAACTGTTAAGTTATGCCTACGTATCCTCTCGTGCAATGAGAAAGTCAGAACACCGTAGTTCGACCCAAAGAGATTGAAAGATAAATTGACTTGTGAACTGCTTGCTTGTCTATGCTCAAGTGTATGACCTGTCTGGCTCAGGTGCTAACTGTCTTGCATTAGACGGAAGAAGCAAGTTCTTGTTTATGAGTGAATGAGATGAGAAAAGAATCCCGGAGGAGACGATTATTTTTTGTTTTTATGTTTTCAGTCTTTTATTGCTTTTGAAAGTTTGTCATAAGAAAATGAGCTTAAGCCTAAACCAATGGGTTAGTAAACTCATCACATCCTCCCTCTGATTAGGGGTAATGAGAATACCTTAAGTGTGAAGTCAGTATCTCACACTTAATTACCATGGTGTAGGATTAAGATCATTAACCTACTTGTGATTAGTTTAGATGTTTTTGTTGTTTTTGTTTAGTGTTGAGTAATGAGTTTAAGCCATAATCAAGGATTGAATGGACTCATTACACCATCCTAATAGAAGGATAATAGATGAGAACATTTAAGCTGAGAAAGACTCCTCAACTTAATCCATGATTAGGGATTAACCTCATGACAAAACAAAGCCTTTATTAAGTGGATTTTAGTTAATGATAAGACGAAGAAATGATTTTTATGGTTTGGAAGACAACTTGAGGAGGACTTGTCCATTAACACTAGGGTTAGTCCTTCTTAACCAATTAAGGAAGAATTAGAACCCTAATGCAAGGCCCAAGTTACAAGCTTGATGTCTTGATGATTATTAAGTGAATTGATTAAAGGATTTAAACACATTAAGGGTTTAACACTTAGGATTAAAGTTATACACTCCATCCTAATAGAAGGATGCAGGCATAAGCTTAATCACAAAGCCTTAAAGCCTTTAGGGTTTAGTCCATGATTATGAGATGAGAAGAGAAGACTCAAAGATGACACAAAGGTAAAAGCTAAATGGGGGACTAATCAAAACCCTAATTGTTATCATACTTGGAGATCCTAGGGTTTGTAAGGCTTAAGAGAGAAAGATCTTCAGAGAAACCAACAGGAAGGAAGCAGATGAAAGGAGCTAGAAGCAAAGAGAAGCAAAACAACTTGCTTCACTTAAGAAGACAAGTTGCTTGAAGAAAGAAAGTAAGATGAACAAGAATGAGCAAGCTCAATCCAAATACACATACAAAATGCAGCAAAGGAAGTATGAAAGAGATGAGAAGAGATTATGAGAAGTGAAGGCAAATTCACTTCTCAAACAACTTACCACCTGAAATGTTAGCAAAAGAAAATGAAATGCAATGCAAATGAGATGAAATGTGATGATGCAAACCAAAACCAGGAGCAAGATCATGATGTGAATGATGCTAAGAGATGATACAAACATGAGGCAATACATGAGAATGATCATACAAGGCAATGGATGCAGATGAAGCATGCTTTGAACCATGAATGTTCATGAAAAGTTATGAGATGCAATGGACATATAACATGACAAATGAAAGATGCAATGATCAAACATGATTCTAACATGTCTTAAGATGTATCAGGAATCAAGTTGATGCACAAAATGTCATGGCAAGTCATGGTATGCAAGCAAGTGGAAGAGGGATGCAAAGGAAGGCACAAATTAGGGTTTCATGCACCATACAAAGCAAAAATTCAAAAGCAGAAGCAAATGACATGATATAAAATTGAAAATGCAATCAAAGATACCCTAAACCTATACAAACTCACTGCCCAAAGGAGGGGTTCTAACTCCTAACCTATTGAAAGTTATGAATTTCCTAAGATTGCTAGGGTTTTGGGGTACCTTACCAAGAAAAATGCAAAACAAATTGAAAAGGCAAGATCAATTCAAACCAATTTTATCCTATAAATTACATGCTATGCAAAGTGCAATGTCAAAATAATCATCATCCAACTCTCAATGGTTAGGCAGAAATGAATTTTTGAAGTTTGAAACAAAATATTGCCTTGAAATGAAATTAAATCCAAAGAAAATGATCAAAAGGCATCAAGATCAAAAGGCATCAAGATCAAAAGGCATCAAGATCAAAAAAGAAATATTGCCTTCTAAATGTTTCCAAATGCTATGTGAATTTTTTTGTGATTTATAAATACCTAAAAGTATTTTTAATTAATTAATTTTCATTAACTAATTAAAAATAAACTTTTAAATGATTTAAAAATAATTTTTAATGCAAAAAATAAAAAATAAAAATATTTTTGGGTTTTAAAAATTAATGAAAACCTTGACAAAAATTTTCATAATTTTTAAATGATTTTTACTATTTTAATTAATTCGTACAAAATAATGCAATAAAAATGAAAATAAAATTAAAATAAATGAAAGTAAGCAGATCTGAAGGCTGAGATTCAAAACTGAGAGTCCAGGGTTGACTGCGCGCGCTATCCTACGGCTGGCATTTAAACTGACTAAACCTAATTAATTAGTTTAATTAAATGGGATTAGGGCTTTAATGAAAGATCCAGGCCATTGAAACGCACGGGGGTCAGACTTAGTCAACCAGATCAAGGGTCCACATTCAAACTTGGCTAACCCTAATTAATTAACCCTAATTATTTTCAGGTCACCGGAGACGAGCTTCGGTCGTCTTCTCCGGTGACTCCCTTCCCTGAAAAACTCAAACTCACTTCCTAGGTCATTTCTGGAGCTCTAAAGCTCCAGATCAGTTCCTCTCACCTCCCTAAGCTCATCCCTGCCCTCAAATGGAATTTATTTCTCACCATTAACAAGATTCGAAGCAAAGTTCAAAAATGGCAGAAATTTCAATCAGATCATACACCCTCATTTCTTCATCATTTTCAAAAGTAAAAGGTTCATTGAACTCAGGGAATCAAACTTAACCATTTAACAACTTAAAATAAAGCTTCTGGAAAAATGAATTTCAATGGCTACCTGAATCGAAGCTTTCAACCCAAGAGCTTCTGGACCAGTTCCTTGCTTCCAATCAACTCTACTGACCTTCCTCAAGTGTTTGCAAAGCTTATCTGGAGTTTATTTTGGCTAGTTTGTGAGATTGATTGAGTTCTGTTCAGAGAGGGGAAGAAATCGTGTTTGGTTTATGTGAGGCTCTTGGCTGTTTTGATGGATGGTTTTGGGTCAGTGAGTCATTTTGAGAGCAATGGTGAAGTTGGTTTGAAGAATGGTTGGGTGAGCTGAGAGACTCGAATGGTTTTGCAAGTTGGAGAGTTTTTTAATAACTATGGCAATCTGAGGTTTCAGCTTGTGTTCCTGTGTGTTATGGCTTGCCTTTGGTCCACTTATCACTCATGGATAGGTCTGTGGAGTGGTTGTGCCCTATTGTGATTGGTATGGGTCTTTTGCAAAAAAGTCAAGCTTTGTGTAAGAGAGGTATGGGCCAATAGTTAGCCAAGGACAAGAGGGGTGTCCTGCGCAGCAAGGAATGAGGAGGGCCATAGGATCAGTTTTGAAGCCAGCCAGCAAATGGATTAGGGTTTGAATGGTGTTTTGCAACTTTAATCAACTTTGGCCCTTTTGAAGTTTCTTGATCGATAAGTCATGAAAATGGGCAAACCTTTAGTTCATTCTGAATTTTAGACATTGGTTCATGTTTGTACAAAGATTAGAAGTTCATTTTAAAGCTCAATTTGTCTTGGCAAGTGGTTTTGCAACTTTGCCTCTTTGGTGCATAACTTGAAATTATGTGATTTTTCCCAACTTTGACAAACCATAACTTTTGATCCAAAATGAATTAGAATGAGTTCTTGTACTTTTTGAAAAGGGAATGATCCATTATACAACTTTCATGACCAAAGTTTTCTCATTTGAGGCATTTTTTAATCAAAAAGCAAGGGTTGAAAAAGTTTCCCAAAATGGCAAGTTTCCATTACAAGTCATTTTCCCAAAAAGGCAACTTTGCAAATGGCTTGAAATTCTTCAATTTTGTGAACTTCTAACATCTCCTATGATCAAATAAATATCATACACAATCAAAAAGATGAAGAATACCCCTTGGTTGGGTCATTGGGGGCCTCAGATGCCCTGATTTTACACTGACTTGCTCAAGAAGTCAACTCTTGATCAGATGCTTTCCCCATGGAATTTCTTCATGAAAATTGATATGCATGATCCCTATACCATATAGAGACCAATAGAAACAAGAATGACCAAAAAATTTGGAGTTATGGCCTTTGAAACCAAAACCCTAATTCTAGGTCATCTATGCAGTCAAGCCTGGCTCTACTTCCATGCCATTCTCAGTTCTTGTGATTTTTTTGACTTATTTAATCTTGTGAGGGTATATTATGATGCTTGAACATACATGGACCCCTTTGAAGTGATTGAAGACCTTTGGAATGGCTCAAGTGGCTCTTGGATTGCTCAGATCACAAACCCTAGATGCAGATGACTTAGAAACAATGCAGTGAAGCAAAAATGCAATATGAGATGAGGTGATTGAACTTATGCATATGAAAAGATCACAAGCCATGGTGTGAATGGGTGAGGGCAAATTTGGGGTGTTTACAGTTAAGTAATGAGTTTAATCTCTAATCAAAGATTAGTGAACTCATTACACCATCCTAAGAGAAGGATGATAGATGAGAACACTTAAGCTGAGGAAGATACCCCAACTTTATCCTGGTTAGGAATTAAATTCATTATATAACAAGCCTTTATTAAGTGGATTTTAATTAAAGTTTGGATGAAGAAGTTTTTTTTATGTTTGCAAGACTTTAGCATGAGGGGGACTTGTCCATTGAACACTAGGGTTAGTCCCTCTGAACCACCAGGCAGAGATGTAACCCTAATATAAGGCCCAAGTTACAAGCTTAAATCTTTAATGATTATTAGGTGTTTTTGATTAGTAGGTGTAAACAATTTAAGGGTTTAACACTAAGTATTAAACTTATACACTCCATCCTAAGATAAGGATACAAGCATAACCCTAATACAGAGTCCCAAAACTTTAACTGTTTAGCCTTGATTATGAGATGAGAGAGAGAGACTCAAGGAGACTCAAAAGGTAAAAACTAGGGGACTATGTACAACCCTAAATTTATCATGCTTGGATGTTCCTGTGGTTTGTGAGGTATCAAGGGAAGTCTTCAAGTTGGCCACCAAAGGAAGAGAGGCAGATGAAAAGAGAGAGAGAGAGAGAGAGAGAGAGAGAGAGAGAGAGAATGATTAGGTTACTTACTTCATGAAGAAGTCAAGTAACCTAAGAACAAGAGAAAACATAAGTGAATGAGATTCACTTCAAACACAAACAAAGTGCATAAAAATAAAGAGAGAAAGAGAGGTTGGATGTGGATGCACATCCACATCCTGATTAACTTACCAAATGCACCTGAAATGGTTAGCTTGAAAGCAATATATGTACAAATTCAAAAGCATATCAAATCAAGAGATAAAAAATTGTAAATGCATCCAAGGGGACCCTAAGCACTCATGAAATCACGATCCAAAGGGGGAGGTCTAAAGTCTTACCAAGTTCAAGTTATGGTCATCCTAAAATTTGCTAGGGTTTTGGATACTTCTCAATGAAAAATGCCAAACAATTTGATAATGCAAGATAAAAATATGACAAAAATAGTTTTAGAAACTAGAGCCAATTTGTGAAAAGATGCAAAAAAAACCAAATGCAAACTCACCTTGGTTTGAGATAAATGAATTTTTGAAGTTTGGGTTAGAAAACATAAAATTTAGGAAACCCTAATTCATGGAAAATTATCAAAGTTTGACCAAACCTTAAAAGAAATTTGTGAGATGAGTTTGTAAATGTTTGTAAATGTTAAAGAAACCTCTCTGATTTTTTTGGTATTTTTTAAATACTTTAAAGTATTTTTAATTAATTAAATGGAATTAATTAATTAAAATACACAATTAAAATATTTAAAAATGTATTTTTTAAATGAAAAAATAAAAATAAAAATGTTTTTGGTTTCTGAAAATTAATTCAAGTGATGATAAAAAAAATTCAGAATTTTTAAATGATTTTTGGTATTTTTAATAATTAAAAGAAAGAAAATGAAATAAAAGAAAAGAAAATAAAATAAAAAATGAAAAGTAATTCAAATGGAAGGCTGAGATCAAAAGTTAAAGGGATCAAGGGTCCAGAAGCTAAGTCAGCGTGACTTGTGGTAGGCAAGATCTAAGGCTGTGGTTTAAACATGAGATTCGCGCGTGATCTAAAGGCTGAGACTTTATCTGACTAATTAATTACAAATTAACTTAATTAATTAGAATTAGGGTTTTAATGAATTATCTGAGCCATCCATGCGTTAACCTAATCAACATCCAAGGGCTGAGATTCAAACTGGCAAACAAACCCTAATGATTTTCAGGTGACCGGAGATAAGCTCCGGTCATCTTCTTCGGCAACCAAAATTTCCATAATCCTATACAAGCTTCTAAACTCCAATTTTCTTGCCCATAAACACTCTCCTAACATCATACATCACTAATCAACAAACAAAATTCATTTATCATGCATCATTAAGCTGAATCAAAGCAAATAAATATTTAGGTCAAACTTTCAGATCATCATGAAATGCTTAATTCTAACTCATTTTCAAAACTAATCACATCAACATGATCAGGGAAGCATGTAGAATCATTCTATAACAAAAAATCAAGCTTCTGGAAAAAAATGTTCTTGAAGGCTGCCTGAGATGAAGAACTTCAAAATGCAGCTTTCTGAGCCCTCATCTTGTGCAATCCAACCTCCTTTGACCTCCTGAGCCTATTGGGATGCTTGAGATGAGCTTGTGTAGACACCCTAAATTTGCCCTCTGGTTTTCTGGCTTTTCGTTTTGCATTCATACGCATTTTTGCATTAGGTCATATCATTGGCATGAGCTCCTAAGACATGGGATCACATTTTCTGAAGAATTTGGGTTTCACATCTTTATTTGTGGGTTATCAGAGGATTCAAGGTCTTGGCTATGCCGCCTCATTGGCATCATTCTCTTTTTGTTCCTCTCGCTAAATCAGGGTTTATTTTCCTGATTCAGCGGTATTCAAGGATTTCATGTCTGAAAGGACTATTTGCAATGCATCTGGGTCGTCATCAGTTCAGTGATTGATTTCTCAAACAGTGCATGTTCAGGGTCAAGTTGTGTTGTGCAAAACCCATCAGATTATCAAGTTGTGTGATTCATAAGACGTTTTGGGTCTGACAACCCGTTCATTAGGCCATGAAGGGCTTCTCTGTGAATTTATTTTCCTCAGTGGCTGGTGTGTGTTCAGTCATGTTCAAAATACGAGTGGATGTTTGGAATAATACTGGTCGGACAATGGTGTGCTCCATTTTCGAGTTTGTGTCAAAATTAAGGGTTCATGTTTGATAATTGTCAGAGGCCATTTCATTTCTAAGTCATTTTGCAAATGCAGTCCACATTCAAATCCATATCCATAATCTTTTTATTGAACCATTTAGTCCATATTTCTATCATCAATCCAAATTTATTCATATCCATTTTATCCATTTTTACCCGTTATTTCTTAAAACCATTCTAGACCTTTTCCCATTCAAGTTCGTGTTATTGTCCATTTTCATTTTTATTATCCACGTTTTCATTATTCATTTACAACCTAAACCGATTTCTTTCCATTTTAACCATTAAATAATTTTTCATTATTTAGTTCTATCCATCTTCAAATTAAATCCATTTCACTTTTATTTCATTCTCCTTTGTTCAAATTATCCATTCTCTTTTCATTATTTTTTTCAATATCCATAATCCTATTTTTCTCCCAACTTTATTCATTAAATCATGTTAAGCACATTTTTCTTTTTATCTTTTTTTTTCTTTCATTACAAACCAATACCATTGATATAGTCTAAGCAAAAGATGTGACAATCCAAGATTCAACTAGAAAATACAAAAAAAAGCCACTACTTGTAATAAATGAGATAAAATTGTGCTGCAACAATTTTCGTACAGTACACAACAAGCCTTCACACACACTTGATAGGCCCCACTTTTCACAACAACTTTTGTACAACTTGCCCTCTACCACTTCAAATAATCCGTGTATTTCCTCTCCACTTTTTGACAGTACTCTCGTTTCATTCCCCAACAAAACCCCACCATAATTCCAATACTTTCCATACACTAATCAACATATATGACCCTTCTTTTCTTTCCTTGCTCAGCAACAATTTTGCCAACGGATTCCACTACCCGACACAAACAGCACACGCATATGCCGTGCGACACCAACTAATTCCATGACCTTTTTTTTCCCACATGACCTCACGCATAGCTGGCCTTCCCCTCACACGCGTATCCTTATTTTTTTGGTACGAATTTTCTTCAGCTCCTATAACGTTTTCCACCAACAAATTTCAACATGACTCTCTACACAACAATAAACCATGAACCCACTACATCATACAGAAAAAGAAAGGGCACTCCCAATAACGATCACACATTTTGTAACATCTTTTTCTTTCATCAACACAACAACAACACACACAATCCGCACCTCACGCCTCATCACCACAAACAACCAACATAACAACGAAAACCTCTTCTCCCTACTTCAACCTCACACAACCAAATCCCTCTCCTTTGTCATCTTAGCAACCAACCTCAATTCACCGAATTTCTTCTTCAACCATAGCAAAACCGCAAAAACCAAAAACTCATCACTTCTTCAATCTCCCTTCAAACACACCGTGAACACCTTCATCACAACTTCAGCCTTAACAACCGACATCACATCCTTCAACTTTTTCTTTCAATCACAACCATAACACCAAAGCAAAATTACCTGCAACCACCTCATCACAAAACAACACGAATTCGCACATAGCCAATACTGAGAACACATACAACATCCAAACCACCACCATACCTAAACCTTCAAACCGCTGACCTCCTCGTCAAACCCAAACCACCATCACTTAACAGCAACAACAGATCGTAACACAGAAGCAAAGATGAAGTGAGAGTTGAATCAAGAACAAATGGAAAATATAGTAGAGATCTGAGGAAAAATAAATCGGAAAAAGCAAGCTGGGAGACGGAAATCTCAGAGGAGAAGCAAACCGCGATCTGAGACAGCAAAGACGTGGAGATGATTTCGGTGATGGCGAAGACGCACCGGCGAGTTCTCCGGCCATCTCTCTTGCTTGAAACAGTTCTGGCGGCGCAAGGAGTTTGACCGACGGTGATCAGAAGTGGAGAGATTCGTCGGCGACTCGGTGTCAGCGTTGAGGAGATGACGACGTTGATGATGACGTTTTTCTATTTTTTCTGGCGGTGTATTTGGTGAAGCCATGGCGCCGACGGGGTATTTGAAGAAATGGAGAGCGTTTTTTTATAGGGATTTGGTTTGTGTTTTGCGAACAGGGTGTTGAAAAGAAGAAGAACGCTGACTTTACCCCTCTGATTTATGTTACTTTGTTTTATTTTTATATTTGTATATTTTACCGTGCATTCACACCATGAAGCTTGATGGATCCACCCTTTTTCTTGCGCACAGCACCTCTGTCTGTTTTTTCTTTTTCTTTTTCCTTTCCTATTTTCTCATCACTTTCTTTATTATAATTATTATTAGCGTTAACTATAGTGGTTTATTATTAGTATTCTAATTAGTTTTTCTATATAATTTTGTTAGGATAATAATTAATGTTTTATTAATATTTGTTAGAAGCTTTAAGATTTTGTTTTAGAATATAGTTTAGTTTTAATCTTAATTTTGTTTTGTTTCAATTGCTAATCTTAATCTAGTTTAGATTTTAATCTCAATTAATTTTGTTTACTTTTACATATAAGATGTTGTTTAATTTTGGTTTTAGTTTCCTATTGAATGTTTTTGTAGGTTTCTGGATGGGGGATAAAGCGTGATGATAACTTTGTGACTAGTTGTTCCATAATTTTTGTCAGGACTAACGAGACCTTTGGGCACCAATTGGACTTAGACTTTGATTTTTGCACGGACCAATTCTTGGCTTTAATTCTGGATGATGGATGCTTGCACTTGACTTTGGTCTGGTGCCCTGATATTTGACGATTTGCGCTTGAACTGTTGAATCTGCTTTAGACTTGAAACTTCTTGAATTTCAATTTGCAAATTGAAGAGGCAACGGACCTTCTCCGTTAGGTACCACTGAGGCCCGATTTTATCTTATTGCATACTGTTGCATCTGGAAGTCCTACTGGTGTAGGCTCTGTTTGTGCATTATTCATCTCATCTCCATATCGCATTCTCATCTCTTTATCTTATTTCTTCTCCATTTTGCATTCCTTGTCTTCATTCTTATTCATCTTAATTCTTCTTCCTCATCTTCTCTTATTCATTCTCGAATTGAGGTGTGCTTAGGCCACCATGGTGCTTCTCCTTTCATCTTCTTCTTTTCTTCTCCTTCATTAGGATAGTGAGCCTCACTAACCTAGGACCATCCGAGCATGTGAATATTAGGATTAGACTTTTCCCGTTAGCTTTTACCTTTATGATCCTTTTGGTTCTTTTTCTCTTCTCATCTTCAAACCTATTTCTAATTCATTTAATAAAGGTTGAGTACTTTCATGTGACATGAGACTTTGCTATGAGATGCTTGCACGCGTTCCATTTCGGGGCGAGGTGTGAGTCATCACTCATGGTGGATAGGTCTTAGCATGAGTACCTCATAAAGAAAAGCTAAAAAAACACTTCTTAACCAAAAAACCACAAAAATACTTAATAATAATAGGCCAGTGTGCTTAAGCCTTCACTTGCGGGACTAGCTTTGGGGATTTCCTCCATAGATAGGTGTGCCTCTTGCGCATTCCATTTCGGGATGATGTGAGATGTACACATCCCATTGAGTAAGACTTAGGTACACTTACATATGCAAACCTTCACTCATAAAAGCTTCTAAAAAACACCAAACAAACAATAAGCGTCTTTCCTTCGAGAATTCTTTTCTCACCTCATTCGCTCCGTCCGCGAACTTGCTCCTACTTGTCATTTTGCAAGACGGTAACGCACTCGTCGTCCGAGCCTGCAACACCTGAGCAATGGCATAGGCAGTTCAAGCCTTTAATTCACAAGCAATTTTCCTTTGTTACCCCTAGTTAGGGGAACTACGGCGTCTCTGATCCTCATTATCCTGATGAGGTACGTAGGCAGCGGGGTAGGGCCCGTTCGAGCACAATTTTTATTTTCCCTACATTTTTTCCTTTTCTTTTCTTATTCAGTTCTTTTCTCAGTTTCTTTTCCAGTTCCAGTTTCTTTTTCATTTCTTTGCTGCAGCTTTCATATCCTCACCCTTTGAAACAGTTTCCTTGCAAGCGTGGATCCCGTCGGGTACGGCGGACGATCTGGGTGCTAATACCTTCCCAGGTCGTAACTGACTCCCGAACTCAGTTTCTTTGGTTCATAGGACCTGTGTCCTTCCTTTTCTTTTCTTCTGGTTTGTGCAGCATTACCATTCCCTTTCTTTTGGGATAAAAATGCCTGGTTTGCGACTCTATTCTTCTTCCGCGCCACTTTCGCGTTTGTACCAGGATGGAAATCCGGGGAGCGACAGCTGGCGACTCTGCTGGGGACTGCACACCAGAGATCTCTGGTTCCCCTGTGAGTCTCTCCTAGAGCTTGTGTGCGTCTGTTTCATTGGGTGATGTTTGCTTGCTGTGGCTTGTTGTATTTTATTGTTGTTTATTTACAGCTTTATTTACAGTTTTCAGTATTTACTTTCCGTATCATATATATCATACTGGACTGTCTGGACTGGTTTTCTGTTTGGTGGGCTCGGGTGATACTGTTTCTGAGAGATAAGCCAAGTACCCGGCTTGAGTGCACCCTAGGATTAGAGTGGACATATTGTACTCACATGTGGCATGATGAGTGGCGATGTGTTTCACGCCCATATTGTGACCGTCTTGGAAATATCTTGTGTGGGGATTTCCTCCACTTCGGGATAAGACCTTGATAGTTATGTGCATCTGGGGACCGATCTTTGAGAACCTTTGTGGAAACAACCCTCTCCAGTGGTGGCAATGACAGACCACATTCCGTGGCAAACCCATTCGCACCCGAGGGTCCACTGGGGACTCGCATAAGATGGCCTGGTTCTTTTATAGGAACTCAGTCAAAGCATTTGGTCGTATGACATTAGTACTGTATCCTACAGGCTGAATGTACTATTGTTTCTCGATTTCAGCGCTCGAAGCTGGGGACTTATAAGGGATGCTTGTTTTTCCCGGACTCAGCTGAGGCCTCCCTGCGTAGTATATAATGCCAAACCGATTCCCTGATGTGGTCATGAGCCATTTCTCAGAAATGGTGAAAGTATTATTGCTATTCGGCTTTGAGAGTCCGTGATGTATGACCCGGAGCCTATCACCCGTGAGAATTGGGAGGGGTTTACAGGTTTGCAGGAACCCATGACCTCAACATACCCTCATTACCAGTGTAGTCTTATGTTTTGATCCGGTCACTATGATCCTGAAGTTTTTGACCTTTGGTTCTCGGTTACTATTTTGGGTTATTATACAAAGATCTTGTGGTTACAGACACTCGATTCTTGGCTAAGTATTCCAGATTCCAGGCAGTTTCCAGCTGTGATCCCATGTCTTTGCATCTTTTGCATCATCATATTGCATTTTGCATTTGCATCAGCATTGCATATCCTTTTTCCAGAGAGCTCATCCTTCCTCTTTTCTCCATGACCAGCCAGCTAATTTCCCGGTACTCAGTTTGAACAAGTGGTAACAGTTAAAAGACAACAGAGTGTGTGAAGCTAGACTGAGCAGTGTCAGGAACTAAGAAAGGGTCAGATTGGAAGCCGTCAGTAGCTATGTTAGAGAGCAACCGTCAGAATGTTGAGTTCCCACCTAGTTTCACTTTGATGACCAATCCCCTGTATGGTCTTTCTCATGATGAGGATCTTACACAAGTGAATAATCTTACTCAAGCTCAGCCTGCACAGACCCCGATCGTGAATCAAAGTGTACCTGAACCATCTGTTGTCCGAGGTGGGCCTTCATCTTCTTCTGATTCTACGGATTATCAGAGCTTTGCTTTCCCTATGCCAGACTTCCAAGGGGCAATCCCTCTTGTGAAAACCAAGGATCCACAAGCTTTTGATCCTGCTGAAAGGTTTCGCGTGTTGGACGAGCAACTTAAAGCCTTAGTGGATCCTGATGCCTTTGGTTTTGATGCTCCAAACCTGTGTTTGGTGCCTGGTCTTGTCATTCCTCCAGATTTCAAAAATCCGAAGTTCGAGAAATACACTGGTGTCAGTTGCCCGAAGCGTCATTTGGTGATGTTCTGCAGAAAAATGACTTCTTATGCCCGCAACGATGAGTTGATGATTCACTGTTTTCAGGACAGTTTAAGCGGGGCATCTCTAAGTTGGTATATGGATTTGGAAAGCAGTCGTATCCGATCTTGGAATGATTTATCCAGAGCTTTCGTAAAGCAATACCAGTACAATGTGGACGTGGCGCCCAGTCGCACGCACTTGCAGAGCCTATCTCAGAGGAGTGGTGAATCTTTCAGAGAATATGCACAGAGGTGGAGAGAATTGGCAGCCCAAGTGCAACCGCCACTTTCAGACAGAGAATTAGTGGACCTGTTCGTGGGCACGTTGCAAGGAATGTACTTGGAAAGAATGAGTAGCATTTGGACATCAAGCTTCTCTGATTTGATAAAAGTTGGAGTACGCATCGAAAGCCTGTTTAAAAGTGGAAAGATCCAAGACTCTTCGAACATCCCAGCTAGTGAAGGTGAATCTATTGTTAGCTCCCAAGAGGAAGAAGGGTATGACATCAGTGCGGTCATGGCCAATATTGAATATTCTGGATCAACATCTTCTCAGAGATCATCCGTTCCTAGGTCTGGCTACTCCTATGGGCATTCGGCAATGCTCAGAGCACCGTATCAGAAACCCTGGACTCCTCCTCGTCCAAATCTTCAAGATCATGGTCGAAGACCTCAGAATCAACTTCAGAGCCAGCCTAGGCCTCACAACAATCTGGAAAGAAGGAATGCTCCTCTTCATCCAGTCCCCATGGTGTATAGTGAACTATTGTCACATCTAATTCAGAGCTCCTTGGTGGTTCCTAAGCCTCTCAAGCCGTTTCCAGAGCCGTACCCTCCAGAGTACAATCCTCATGAGCAGTGTGGGTATCATGGTGGGTTGATGGGGCATTCAACTGACGATTGTAAAGCTTTTCAAGCCAAAGTACAACAGTTGATCGATAAGGGCTACATATCCTTTCCAGAAGGAAGCTCAGTTGTGCACGTCAACCTCTCGCCAGATTGAGTTCCAAGACTTCGGAGGAGCGTCTCCTGATTTTAGTGGTTCAGAGAAGATGTCATCAGAGTTGGTGATCATTGTATCCTTTTATCATTTGCATTGTAGTTTCTTTCCTGTTAGCAGCTACTTGTCTTTTAAGCATTGTTATTTTGAATGGTAATGTTAATGTAGTGATCTTGCACTTTTTGAATCAATTATGTCGCATTCGCTCATTTTTCTTTACTTGCATTAAAAAAAACAAAAAAAATTGCATCCATTTACCTCCCATTTATTTCATTGTTGTTTAGCAGGTTTGAGGGAGGATGATGACAACTGAATACCCATATTTGTTGAAGGTATGCTTTCAGAGTAGAACTTGATGACGATGTACAGGCATTGCTTCAATTCCCAAACACCGGAGATATAAGGGAGATAGACCCTCGTCAACCCCTTTGAGTCATGAAGTAGGAGTTTCTTTTCTAAACGAAAAAAAAACCTCACATTCAACCCGGGGCAGGGTAGTCATCAGTTAATTTGACCGAGCGTTCAAATTTCCAAAGGAGTGTGCATCCGAGGATCCATTACCTTTTATTCATTACACCTCAAGAGGTCAAGAGATGTGAAACCACAATGGTTATCCCTCACCAACAAAGGAATGAGGCAGACAACCCTTTCAGCAAGTCATGACAAACCTGTGTCACACGATTTGTTCAAAAAAATCAAAGAAAAAAGAGAAATAAAGCCCGCTAAGTCGAAAAAAGTGAAAACATATGACTTAGGCAAAAGTTAGGGCATCCCGCTGGACTTCGAAATCGAAAAATTCAAAAGGAGATTCAGTCCAGGCAAAAGTTAGGGAGTAAAAAAAATTAAAGAAAGAAAAATATCCCATGAGAACAAAGTCGTGTGACCAGACACAAAGTCAGAATGGGTGACTGTTACTCCAAGAAACCTCATTTGTGCGTAAACCATCAACGTCATTGGTTCCTCAATCATTACAAAACCCTTCTGAGAAGCGAGCGCTTAAGTCGAATTAGCTGAACATAGGACTGGAGAACATCAAGGAGAATGGGTGGGCACAGATAAACTTTGAGCCATAAATCCTTCTTTCTAAAACCGTGAACCATACCACGTTATAACCCTTGAAAGTCCTAATTGAATCAGGTTCAATTCTGAAAGCATACTACGACAAGGTTGCGTAAGCTGACTCCTAACGATTTGCTTCCTCAGCACTACGTTTGGACTAATCGTCCATTCGTCACACACTGTCACAACATTCAAATAAATAAAGTTTCAAAACTTGCATGTGTACTGCATTAAAATTACCATTTGTAAATGAACAGTTTTAATTGCAAGTCAGTTTGTGACACCAGGGAAGTTCCTACAGAAGGCAATCAGAGGAGAATTTGATCATTCAACAATGATGACCAGAATCAAGAGCATCTTGTTAGCCTATGAATCAGGGGCATGTTATTCAATGGCTTTGTCAACCAAGGAATTTGTCAGGGTAAGGCAGATCCCAAGCATCAGTTGATTGAGGAACATCATTCAAAGCCAGTTGATCAGAGTTGAATCTGCCAAACAGGGGCAGGCCACCCGGATTTCCTGTTGACCAAGGATGAATTCTTCCAATGCTCAGTCGGAATGAGTCAAGTCGCTTCCACGCTCATACCGGGGCAAGATACTTCCAGAGTTCACTAAGTGCAACTTTCCTCGAGAGGACATCCAAGTCCGCCATGCCAGAAATTGGATAGTCGGTGACAGTCTGTTCAGAGACTCAGCCAACTGGGGCAACTTTAGCTACACAAAGCAATTTATATCAAGTAATCTCAGAGTTCAAGACGAGTATCGGGGAATCACGCTACCCACCTTCGCCTTTGTCACCCTTCTCAACCAGGAGCATTGTCACTAAGACCTTTCTTCCTATCCCTGGGAGTTTTTCTAGCCTTTTATGAGCATTGCATAAATCATTTGCATATGTTATTCATGTCGCTTCGCTCGAGCATATAGAGCATACGCATCATAAGTGCATTGGGCATCCTACCCCCACAAACTTCAATCTCACACCCAGGGCCTCATAACCCCAACTTCCAAGCCAGTTCAAAGACCAGTTCTCGTCTGGCAAACTTCAAAGTCCAGTTCTCGTCTGGCAAACCATTTCAAAGTCCAGTCCTCGTCTGGAAGACAAACCCAAACTCCAGTTCTCGTCTGGCAAACCAACTTCAAATACCAGTTCTCGTCTGGTAGGCGAATCTTTTAACCAGTTCTCGTCTGGTCACCTTTTCATTTAGCCTTTTGGACGCCAGTTCCCGTCTGGTAGTCATCCTTTTCAGAGTCAATTCTCGTTTGACAGTGAACCCCAAGGAGTCAGTTCTCGTCTGACGACTTGTTCTTTGCCCATCAGTTCTCGTCTGTTGGCCTACATTCAATAAACCGGTTCTCGTCTGGTATCTCACCTCCAAACTCCAATTGCTTGGCAACCAAAAACAAAAAAATCTCTATTAACCTGGCCTTACGCCCAACCATTCTTGTTTCATTTCCTTAGCATCTTGAGCATATGTCTGTATCTTGCACCATTTCCATTGCATCTTCATACCACATGGTTTGCGTTTCTCTGATGTGGAGCAAGAGTCGTTACAAGGCGCAATCTGGGGCAGATATCTCAAAATTTGTTGAATTATGCGAGAGTTTGAAGGCACTGGGGCAACTCTGGATGCCAAGTCTTCTGTAAAATCCTTTGGAGACGATCTCTTCATAGACGATGCAATTGGAGGCATAATTAAGGAGTAAAGAAATGTTTATTCACTCATGACAATCAGTATGCAACTATTGAGCTCAGAAGCTTGTAGCACTGTGTTAATCCTCAGGGAATATCTAGTATTTATTTTACCAGCAGGACATTGGAAGTTTATTTCTTCCCCAAGCAGAGAATTTTCCTTCAGCCGACAAGGTTTCCTCGTGAGGAGTTGGTATACAGTCAAAGTCAAATTTTCATTGGCATATCTTCCCAACACAGTCGTCATACTATACTTGGGGGCATATTTTGACTTACTTGATTCTCCAGCAAAGTCTCTCCTCAGCAGAGCATTGCCAAATATGTTTCTCCGTCAGTCCAGAAGGTTGACACATCCCCAGCTGAGTTAGAGCAGACGATATCCCCAGCAGAACTTCAAGGCTAATTGAATCGTTCTCATCCCCAAGCGGACTTATCTTTCCACAATGAAGTTTTCCCAACAGGCAGCTGAAGGCCTTGTTTCCCCACAAAGTTAGAATTGTCAGAGCTCTCTCTCTTCAGCAAGGATCCCAGCAAGAGTTATTTGACGAAGCATCTTCCCTAGCCAAGTCTGAAGATGATCTTTCCCCACAGAGTTCATGTCTGATCTCCACTTTCGGCAGTGAAATATTTCCCAGCAAAGTTGCCATACTGGTGGTCATTTGATGATACAGTCAGGTATATATCACCTCAGTCAGAGATGGGTAGTCAGACCTCTAGACTTATCTTCCCCTGCAGAGTTGTAACTCTCGGTGGCCGATCAGGCATTTGTCTACTGCTCGTCTGCGTTTGTCAACACTCGTCTGTGTTATCTCTAATCAGAGTTATCCCCACCAGTGATATATCATGCTTTATTGCTGCTCGTCTGCATCTTTCAACACTCGTCTGTGTTAGCTCTATGGTATTGCTCGTTTGCTTTCCCCAGTAGAGTCTATATCTATTAGCACTCGTCTGTGCTCGCATCTTTATTTGATGCTCATCCTCTTTCAGCACTCGTCCGTGCCTTTTCCTCAGCAGATTCCTCTTTATTTGAGGTATTCCCCAGCACTCGTCCGTGCTAGCATCTTTATTTGATGACCGTTCGCAGCTCTCGGCACTCGTCCGTGCTTATTAGTCTTTGAAGTTTTTTCCCCAGCGAAGTTGCCTGTACTCGTCTGTGCGCGCATCTTCATTTGGCGCTCGTCCACATCCCTGCAGCACTCGTCCGTGCATTTTATTTTCGATTCCTCTTTATTTGAGGCATATCCCCAAGAAAGTCGCCAGTACTCGTCCGTGCTCGCATCTTTATTTGATGCTCGACCGCATCTCTTAGCACTCGTACGTGCTTGTTACTCCTTTGAAGATTGCTCGTCCGCATCCTTCGACACTCGTCCATGCCTATTACTTATCTAGTGCTCGTCTGCACGCCCCGACACTCGTCCGTGTTTGGTATTTTCTTTTGAAGATCGTCTGAAATAAACTGATACTCGTCTGTATCTTTTCTGACACTCGTCTGTGTTAGATTGTTCCCTATTGAAGATTCCAATGCTCGTCTGTGTTGGATTTCTGGTATTTGTCTATACCAGTGATTGATATTCGTCCGTATCATTATCAGAAGCACTCGTCCGTGTTTCTTGGATCATCGTCCGGTACTCGTCCGTATCGTCGACTTATGACACTCGTCTGTGTTTCTTTGATGATCATTCCAATGCTCATCCGCATTGAAGAGGTTGAAAATCCTGACGGTGGGATTAAAACGTCAAAATAATTTTCGAAACCTGCGTAAGGGTTATCCAAAGAAGACTCGTCCGTCTTATTCCATTTATCTGCGTAAGGATTCGTGAAGAGGATTCGTCTATCCTAGTTGCATGTCTATCCCACAGACTTATATGCATTTCCGGAACCTGCGTAAGGGTTAACCGAAGAAGACTCGTCCGTCTTATTCCACTTATCTGCGTAAGGATTAGTGAAGGAGATTCGTCTATCTCAGGTTACTTTGAAGATTCTTAAGGGCTCGTCCGCTCTCTGCACCTAGCGTCACAGGTCATTTGAAGACTCTTCTATCTCAAGCCATATGTTCTTGAAGTGTTTGAGGACTCGTATGTCCAGCTCCTGGCGTCACAGGTCATTTGAAGACTCGTCTGTCAAAGTGTTCTTATTCCAGATATCAGTTTCAGCTTGGAAGAAGCTCGTCTGCTTTTCCTCCCTTTCTTATCCCCAGAGCGTCATCTGGTTGGGTTTATTTCCCAGTGTTGCATTCTTCATCAGAGCGCAAATTTCCAGGTCTTTTGGGTATTCAATCACTGTTTATCTTGAAAGTCTGATAACCGTTGCTTTCATCCTTTTCGGATTAACAGCTGATTGAATAGGGGCAGCTGTAGACACCCTAAATTTGCCCTCTGGTTTTCTGGCTTTTCGTTTTGCATTCATACGCATTTTTGCATTAGGTCATATCATTGGCATGAGCTCCTAAGACATGGGATCACATTTTCTGAAGAATTTGGGTTTCACATCTTTATTTGCGGGTTATCAGAGGATTCAAGGTCTTTGCTGTGCCGCCTCATTGGCATCATTCTCTTTTTGTTCCTCTCGCTAAATCAGGGTTTATTTTCCTGATTCAGCGGTATTCAAGGATTTCATGTCTTAAAGGACTATTTGTAATGCATCTGGGCTGTCATCAGTTCAGTGATTGATTTCTCAAACAGTGCATGTTCAGGGTCAAGTTGTGTTGTGCAAAACCCATCAGATTATCAAGTTGTGTGATTCATAAGAAGTTTTGGGTCAGACAATCCGTTCATTAGGCCATGAAGGGCTTCTCTGTGAATTTATTTTCCTCAGTGGCTAGTGTGTGTTCAGTCATGTTCAAAATACGAGTGGATGTTTGGAATAATACTGGTCGGACAATGGTGTGCTCCATTTTCGAGTTTGTGTCAAAATTAAGGGTTCATGTTTGATAATCGTCAGAGGCCATTTCATTTCTAAGTCATTTTGCAAGTGCAGTCCACATTCAAATCCATATCCATAATCTTTTTATTGAACCATTTAGTCCATATTTCTATCATCAATCCAAATTTATTCATATCCATTTTATCCATTTTTACCCGTTATTTCTTAAAACCATTCTAGACCTTTTCCCATTCAAGTCCGTGTTATTGTCCATTTTCATTTTTATTATCCACGTTTTCATTATTCCTTTACAACCTAAACTGATTTCTTTCCATTTTAACCATTAAATAATTTTTCATTATTTAGTTCTATCCATCTTCAAATTAAATCCATTTCACTTTTATTTCATTCTCCTTTGTTCAAATTATCCATTATCTTTTCATTATTTTTTTCAATATCCATAATCCTATTTTTCTCCCAACTTTATTCATTAAATCATGTTAAGCACATTTTTCATTTTATCTTTTTTTTTTCTTTCATTACAAACCAATACCATTGATATAGTCTAAGCAAAAGATGTGACAATCCAAGATTCAACTAGAAAATACAAAAAAAAGCCACTACTTGTAATAAATGAGATAAAATTGGGCTGCAACAATTTTCGTACAGTACACAACAAGCCTTCACACACACTTGATAGGCCCCATTTTTCACAACAACTTTTGTACAACTTTCCCGCTACCACTTCAAATAATCCGTGTATTTCCTCTCCACTTTTTGACAGCCCTCTCGTTTCATTCCCCAACAAAACCCCACCATAATTCCAATACTTTCCATACACTAATCAACATATATGACCCTTCTTTTCTTTCCTTGCTCAGCAACAATTTTCCCAAAGGATTCCACTACCTGACACAAACAGCACACGCATAAGCCGTGCGACACCAACTAATTCCATGACCTTTTTTTTTCCCACATGACCTCACGCATAGCTGGCCTTCCCCTCACACGCGTATCCTTATTTTTTTGGTACGAATTTTCTTCAGCTCCTATAACGTTTTCCACCAACAAATTTCAACATGACTCTCTGCACAACAATAAACCATGAACCCACTACATCATACAGAAAAAGAAAGGGAACTCCCAATAACGATCACACATTTTGTAACATCTTTTTCTTTCATCAACACAACAACAACACACACAATCCGCACCTCACGCCTCATCACCGCAAACAACCAACATAACAACGAAAACCTCTTCTCCCTACTTCAACCTCACACAACCAAATCCCTCTCCTTCGTCATCTCGGCAACCAACCTCAATTCACCGAATTTCTTCTTCAACCATAGCAAAACCGCAACAACCAAAAACTCATCACTTCTTCAATCTCCCTTCAAACACACCGTGAACACCTTCATCACAACTTCAGCCTTAACAACCGACATCACATCCTTCAACTTTTTCTTTCAATCACAACCATAACACCAAAGCAAAATTACCTGCAACCACCTCATAACAGAACAACACATACAACATCCAAACCACCACCATACCTAAACCTTCAAACCGCTGACCTCCCCGTCAAACCCAAACCACCATCACTTAACAGCAACAGCAGATCGTAACACAGAAGCAAAGATGAAATGAGAGTTGAATCAAGAACAAATGGAAAATATAGTAGAGATCTGAGGAAAAATAAATCGGAAAAAGCAAGCCGGGAGACGGAAATCTCAGAGGAGAAGCAAACCGCGATCTGAGACAGCGAAGACGTGGAGATGATGTCGGTGATGGCGAAGACGCACCGGCGAGTTCTCCGGCCATCTCTCTTGCTTGAAACAGTTTTGGCGGCGCAAGGAGTTTGACCGACGGTGATCAGAAGTGGAGAGATTCGTCGGCGACTCGGTGTCAGCGTTGAGGAGATGACAACGTTGATGATGACGTTTTTCTATTTTTTCTGGCGGTGTATTTGGTGAAGCCATGGCGCCGATGGGGTATTTGAAGAAATGGAGAGCGTTTTTTTTAGGGATTTGGTTTGTGTTTTGCAAACAGGGTGTTGAAAAGAAGAAGAACGCTGACTTTACCCCTCTGATTTATGTTACTTTGTTTTATTTTTATATTTGTATATTTTACCGTGCATTCACACCATGAAGCTTGATGGATCCACCCTTTTTCTTGCGCACAACACCTCTGTCTGTTTTTTCTTTTTCTTTTTCCTTTCCTATTTTCTCATCACTTTCTTTATTATAATTATTATTAGCGTTAACTATAGTGGTTTAGTATTAGTATTCTAATTAGTTTTTCTATATAATTTTGTTAGGATAATAATTAATGTTTGATTAATATTTGTTAGAAGCTTTAAGATTTTGTTTTAGAATATAGTTTAGTTTTAATCTTAATTTTGTTTTGTTTCAATTGCTAATCTTAATCTAGTTTAGATTTTAATCTCAATTAATTTTGTTTACTTTTACATATAAGATTTTGTTTAATTTTGGTTTTAGTTTTCTATTGAATGTTTTTGTAGGTTTCTGGATGGGGGATAAAGCGTGATGATAACTTTGTGACTAGTTGTTCCATAATTTTTGTCAGGACTAACGAGACCTTTGGGCACCAATTGGACTTAGACTTTGATTTTTGCACGGACCAATTCTTGGATTTAATTCTGGATGAAGGATGCTTGCATTTGACTTTGGTCTGGTGCCCTGATATTTGACGATTTGCGCTTGAACTGTTGAATCTGCTTTAGACTTGAAACTTCTTGAATTTCTTTTTGCAAATTGAAGAGGCAACGGACCTTCTCCGTTAGGTACCACTGAGGCCCGATTTTATCTTATTGCATGTTGTTGCATCTGGAAGTCCTACTGGTGTAGGCTCTGTTTGTGCATTATTCATCTCATCTCCATATCGCATTCTCATCTCTTTATCTAATTTCTTCTCCATTTTGCATTCCTTGTCTTCATTCTTATTCATCTTAATTCTTCTTCCTCATCTTCTCTTATTCATTCTCGAATTGAGGTGTGCTTAGGCCACCATGGTGCTTCTCCTTTCATCTTCTTCTTTTCTTCTCCTTCATTAGGATAGTGAGCCTCACTAACCTAGGACCATCCGAGCATGTGAATATTAGGATTAGAATTTTCCCGTTAGCTTTTACCTTTATGATCCTTTTTGTTCTTTTTCTCTTCTCATCTTCAAACCTATTTCTAATTCATTTAATAAAGGTTGAGTACTTTCATGTGACATGAGACTTTGCTATGAGATGCTTGCACGCGTTCCATTTCGGGGCGAGGTGTGAGTCATCACTCATGGTGGATAGGTCTTAGCATGAGTACCTCACAAAGAAAAGCTAAAAAAACACTTCTTAACCAAAAAACCACAAAAATACTTAATAATAATAGGCCAGTGTGCTTAAGCCTTCACTTGCGGGACTAGCTTTGGGGATTTCCTCCATAGATAGGTGTGCCTCTTGCGCATTCCATTTCGGGATGATGTGAGATGTACACATACCATTGAGTAAGACTTAGGTACACTTACATATGCAAACCTTCACTCATAAAAGCTTCTAAAAAACACCAAACAAACAATAAGCGTCTTTCCTTCGAGAATTCTTTTCTCACCTCATTCGCTCCGTCCGCGAACTTGCTCCTACTTGTCATTTTGCAAGACGGTAACACACTCGTCGTCCGAGCCTGCAACACCTGAGCAATGGCATAGGCAGTTCAAGCCTTTAATTCACAAGCAATTTTCCTTTGTTACCCCTAGTTAGGGGAACTACGGCGTCTCTGATCCTCATTATCCTGATGAGGTACGTAGGCAGCGGGGTAGGGCCCGTTCGAGCACAATTTTTATTTTCCCTACATTTTTTCCTTTTCTTTTCTTATTCAGTTCTTTTCTCAGTTTCTTTTCCAGTTCCAGTTTCTTTTTCATTTCTTTGCTGCAGCTTTCATATCCTCGCCCTTTGAAACAGTTTCTTTGCAAGCGTGGATCCCGTCGGGTACGGCGGACGATCTGGGTGCTAATACCTTCCCAGGTCGTAACCGACTCCCGAACTCAGTTTCTTTGGTTCGTAGGACCTGTGTCCTTCCTTTTCTTTTCTTCTGGTTTGTGCAGCATTACCATTCCCTTTCTTTTGGGATAAAAATGCCTGGCTGGCGACTCTATTCTTTTTCCGCGCCACTTTCGCGTTTGTACCAGGATGGAAATCCGGGGAGCGACAGCTTGCAGTGGCTATTTTGTGAGTTTTGACACTGAAGTTGCCGAAATCGTGTTTCTTGTGTGGTGTGTTTTTGGCTATGGTGATGGGTGGGATTTGTTCCTTAGGTTATAAGGAGTTGAATGGTGAAATAAATTTTGGTTTTTGTTGGCTGGATTGTGTGTTTCGAAGAGACAAAGTTTCAAGGTAATTTTGGTAATCTGAGCTTGTGTCTTGTATCAGGTCGTCATGCTTGCCTTTTTATAGCCATGAGGGTGTGTAGATGCCATACCATTGGTCAGGATAGTTGGTGTGGCACTATGTGATTGGTATGAGAGGAAAATGCAATAAGTCAAGTTTTTTTGTACTTGAGGTATGGGTCAATACAGAAAGGGATTCTGAGCATAGATTGCCTCAGCATGCTTCATGGAGGGCCCTTGGATCAAAGAAATGCAGTTGTAATGCATAGATGAAGAGATAGCAAGCTTTATGCATAATTGGTCATGTTGAATTTCTCATGTATCAAGCCATGAAGGTGCGAAATTCTTGGGCCAATTCTGATCATTTGAAGTTGTATTGACATGTTGTGAAGTAATTGTGCACATTAGAGGTCATTTAGAAGCTTTAAAATGCCAATATGCAAAATCCCTCTTTGACATGAACTTTGAAATTATGTGATTTTTGCCAACTTTGCAAGGCCATAACTTGAGTTCTAGGATGAATTAGAATGAGTTCTTGTACTTTTTGAAAATGGGAAGATCCAATCTACAACTTTCATGTTTGAAGAAAATTCATTTGAAACCTTTTTGATCAAGAAAGAGGAGGTTGAAAATCTTTCCCCAAATGGAAAGTTTTCATTACAAGTCATTTCCATTTTTGGCAAGTTTTGGCTTTGTTCATTTTTCTTCAACTTTGTGAACTTCCAAGCATTCCAATGATCAAATAAAGATCATAGGACCTCAAACTAATGATGATGATGACCCTTTGGAATGCTTGTTAGGGGTCTCAGATGCCCAGAATCTGACTTTTCTTGCTCAAGAAGTTACCATTTGATCAGATGACTTCCACATTGAATTTTTCCATGAAATTTGATACACAAGCTCCTTATAACATATATGGACCAATAGGAACAAGAATGACCAAAAATTTTGGGTGTAAGGCCTTAAAAACCAAAACCATAATTTTAGGTCATCTGTGTAGGAGCCTCAGCTTAGCTTCCATACCTCTGCAGTGCTTTGATATTTCTTGACTTTAAATGACCCATGGGACATAAAATGATCATAGACTACTCAAGGACCCTCTTGGCATGCTTTAAGACCTTGGAGATTGCTCAGAATAATTCTTGGATTAATCTGATCACAAACCCTAGATGTAGCTATGCAGATGAATTACTGAAGGATGGATATGCAATGTGAAAATGTGATGATAGGCTATGCAATGATGATAATCATAGGTCAAGATGTGAAAAAGAGAGAGGGAAAATTTGAGGTGCTTACAACTTCCCCTATTCAAGCATGACCTTTGGAGTGGACCCCTTTGAAGTGATTGATGACCTTTGGAGTGGTTCAAGTGGCTCTTGGATTGCTCAGATCACAAACCCTAGATGCAGATGACTTAGAAACAATGCAGTGAATCACAAATGTGATATGAGATGATATGATTGAACTTATGCATATGAGGATATCACAAGCCATGGTGTGAAAGGGGGTGAGGGCAAATTTGGGGTGTTTACAGCTGCCCCTATTCAAAGATGAGTTAGATGTGCAGGATGCAAGCAACGGCTTAGCAGGCAAACAAGATAACTTGTGGTTGAATACCAAAGACAATCCAAAATTTGCACTCACAGAATGAAGAAGAAAAGGGATATAGATTGTAAAAGAAAATAAAGTATATTGTAAAGTGTGGGCGACGGAGGACGACCGTCGAGCAGAGGACGACTGCTGGGGAATAGAGCAATGACGGGGACGGCCGACATGCTGGGGAAAAAAAGGATTATGATGGGGACGGCCATCAGGTTCATAAAGTAATGTAAACAATGATGGGGACGGCCATCGGGCTAAACTAATGAAGGACAATCATCAGGAAAAGGAAAAGGGACCACGACGGGGACGGCCATCGGGTTAAAGAATAAATGAAATAATGATGAGGGACGGTCATCAAAGGTGAAGGACGATCACCTAGCAGGGGACGGCTGCTCTGGTGGGGGTAAGATGAGGGACGGTCATCTAATGGTGAAGGACGATCACCTGACAGGGTACGGCTGCCGAAAATATCACGACATAGGACGAATGCCGGATAAAAGGTCGACGATGGGGACGACCATCGGACGAGCATGATGAAGGACGATCATCAAGAGGTGAAGGACGATCACCTAGCAGGGGACGGCTGCTCTCAAGGTTTATCATGACATAGGGCGAATGTCAGATAACAAGATCAACAATGGGGACGGCCATCGGATAAAATGATGAAGGACGATCATCAAAAGAAGGTGAAGGACGATCACCTAGCAGGGGACGGCTGCTAAAAATATCACGACATAGGACGAATGCCGGATAAAAGGTCGACGATGGGGACGGCCATCGGACGAGCATGATGAAGGACGATCATCAAGAGGTGAAGGACGATCACCTAGCAGGGTATGGCTGCTCTCAGGGTTTATCATGACACAGGACGAATGTCAGATAGAAAAGAAACTTTGCTTTGCTGACGACCTACTGGGGAATAGTAAACACGGACAAGTGTTCACATCCAAGAGATAAAAAGGTATAAGTGTTTTGATGTTGTGTATAGATTAAATATGCGGACGGGTATCGGGTAGAAACAAATACTGACGCATGTTCAGAGCTGATGATACGGACGAGTATCAACTGGTTAACAAAGAACAAGGACGAGTGTTGAATCTGAAGGGACTCTTCTGGGGAATAGTAGACACAGACGAGTGTCTAAATTCAAGAAAACATGAGTGTTTGACACGTGTATGGATTAAAGACGCGGACGAGCATCCCTAAGACTATGATACGGACGAGTATCAAGTAGAAACAAACACTGGACACGTGTTCTGAGATGATGATACGGACGAGTATCAACCGGTTAACAAAGAACACGGACGAGTGTCGAATATGAGGGGATATGAGTGGTAATACAAGATACGGACGAGTATCTGTATGAGTGACATAAGTATGAGTGGTGTACAGGAGAGTGTTTATCTGTTGAGTAGGGTGACACGGACTAGTGTCAAAAAGAGAAAATGCAATATAAACAAGTATATAGTTTACAAAATGTTAAGGTAACTCTGTTGGGGAAGCCGACACGGACGGGTGTCAGGGAATTTGTATAAAGATGTATCTGTGAGTGCAAAGGGGGATGCTTTGGCTTTCTGCTGGGGATATGACACGGACGGGTGCCAGGAAGTATCTGTATCTTTAGGGAAGGTGCCTTGGCTTTCTGCCGGGGAATTTGGAGAGTTTTCTGTATATCTCTGATGAATTGCCAATATTCACAAGTGTTTGATTCAGAACATGGCTTATGATTATGCAATATGTTTGATTTTTGCCGTAATGCTCCGTATTAGACGGAATGCTACGCTTTGTGGGGAGAATATGATGCTAATGCCATGATTATGCAAAGATACCGATCCGGGATTTGGATCCCGCTGCTACGAAGATCTCTGGTCGATCTGCTTGAAGTGAATATCCCAGTTGGGGATAAGATCATTGACATATGGGACTCTTCTTGGGGATATAGGTCACTGATAGACCTATCTCAGTAATGAGGGACCCAGCTGGGAGTTTGTAGAAGCTTCCTTCACTCTGTTGTGGAATCCTCAGGCATTGCTCTTTCGGATAAAGGCTGAAGCTTTGTGGGGATGTGGTTCCCTGGCTTTTGTACTTGGCTGAGGAGGAAGCAAGTGGAAACTCGGCTGGGGAGAAACAATGAATGGCAACTCAGCTGGGGAGAAAGCACCTACGGTGCTAAGACTGAGTGGATAATGATTAGCCAGCTTGCTGGGATGAAGCTTTCATGCCCCATGTTGTGCCTTGAATACCTGCAATCTTCAAAAGACAAAGAAATGCACAAGTAGTCCCGAGGCATCCCTTACCGGATTCCATCATAGGAGTTTAGACACCCCCGGGAGTAAGTATATTTCCTGCAAGCACGTGTTTTAAGAGAAGCATATGTATTTGTGCAATCAGTATCTTAAGGACATTGGACATTTTGCAAATGAAAATAAAATGTACGAGACAAAACATGACTGAAAATCTGATCTTATTAATTTGCGTGCCCTGAATTGGCGAGATACAGTCAAAGAAACAGATCCCCTAAAATGAGGAGATTGTTACGAATTGAGAAACAAAAGATGTTGGCAATGTTGACGACGCTTCAAGGAGCTTCCCTTTGCTATGACTCGTATGACATTTGACGTTCTTCTCGTCTTGCTTTCTGAAGAAGGCTGATTCTGACCGGCGCTTGATCCTTTTGAAGCTTACCGAGTTGTAAGTGATACAGACGAATTCAGAATGCAGTTATTCGCTTATTCCCTTATTTTGCATGGATCGCCCTTTCGGGTTTTCAATCCATCGGGATACCCTTTTTTGCCTGAGTTGTCCACTGCGACTTTTCAACTCAGCGGGTGTACATTTTTTATTTATTTTCCCTTATTTTTGCCCGAGTCTTTTATTCTGTTTTTGACTCGCCGGGATGCCCTATTTTTTCCTGGACTTTCATTCTGTTTTTATGTCCAGCGGGTCATTTTTATGCGAAGTATTTTTTAACTGCATCTGAATTCACAGGGGACGGGAAGTCTTCGCCATCCATAGTACTGAGCATGAGTGCTCCACCAGAGAAAACTTTCTTTACTACGAATGGTCCTTCATAGTTTGGAGTCCATTTGCCCCTGTGGTCTGTATGAGGAGGGAGGAGTCTTTTCAGCACAAGATCCCCTACTTGGTATTCTCGGAGCCTGACCTTCTGGTCGAAAGCTTTCTTCATCCTTTTCTGGTATAACTGCCCATGACAGATCGTAGCCAATCTCTTTTCTTCAATCAGACTCAGTTGTTCGTATCGGGATCGGACCCACTCTGCTTCATTTAGCTTAACATCCATTAATACCCGTAAGGAGGGTAATTCAACTTCAACAGGTAGGACTGCCTCCATCCCATAAACAAGCTGATACGGTGTTGCCCCAGTGGATGTCCTGATTGACGTACGGTACCCATGCAAGGCAAACGGTAGCATTTCATGCCAGTTTTTGTAGGTGACTACCATCTTTTGCACAATCTTCTTGATATTCTTATTAGCTGCCTCAACAGCGCCATTCATCTTTGGCCTGTAAGGAGAAGAATTGTGGTGTTGGATCTTGAAGTCCTGGCATAATTCTGCCATCATTTTGTTGTTTAGATTGGAACCATTATCAGTAATGATTCGCTCGGGCACTCCATACCGACAGATGATATCCCTCTTCAGGAATCTGGCTACCACTTGCCTGGTAACATTTGCATAGGAAGCTGCTTCAACCCACTTGGTAAAATAGTCGATGGCTACCAGTATGAATCTGTGGCCGTTTGAAGCAGTCGGTTCAATCTTGCCAATCATATCAATGCCCCACATGGCAAAGGGCCAGGGCGAAGACATCACATTCAGAGGATTGGGAGGCACATGCACCTTATCCGCATAAATCTGGAATTTATGACATTTTCTGGCATAAGCACAACAGTCGGCATCCATTGTGATCCAGTAATAGCCTGATCTTAGCAACTTTTTAGCCATGGCATGCCCTCCCGCATGGGTACCAAAATATCCTTCGTGCACCTCGTGCATCAACAAGTCTGCTTCCGTTCTATCAACGCATCTGAGGAGCACCATATCAAAGTTTCTCTTGTATAGGGAACCGTCGGTATTCAGGAAGAAACTACCAGCAAGCCTTCTTAAAGTCTTCTTATCATTGGAAGATGCCCCATGTGGGTATGTCTGATCCTCCAAGAAGCACTTGATGTCGTGGAACCAAGGCTTATCATCTTTGACAACATCTGCTACAAATACATATGCTGGTCTGTCAAGTCTGGACACTGAGATCCGAGGCACAAAGTTGGCAGCTTGAACTTTGATCATGGATGAAATGGTAGCCATAGCATCTGCAAATTGATTCTCGTCCCGAGGGATATACTCAAGCTTGACCTTTGTAAAGAAAGTCAATAACCTCCTTGTATAATCCCTGTAAGGTATCAGATGATCTTGGTGTGTGTACCATTTGCCGTTGGTTTGATTAATCACCAGAGCTGAATCTCCGAATACGGTCAATGTCTTGATCCTGAGGTCAATGGCGTCCTCAAGACCCATAATACAAGCTTCGTATTCAGCTTCGTTGTTAGTGCAGTTAAAGGTGAGCTTTGCCGAGAAAGGCATGTGAACTCCCTTAGGTGTAATGAGTATTGCACCAACACCACGACCATTCATATTAACAGCCCCGTCAAACATCATAGTCCATTCTTCTTCTGGGTCAGGCCCCTCAGTATGAACAGGCTCTTCATGATCTTTTGCTTTTATGAACATGATGTCTTCATCAGGGAAGTCAAATCTCATAGGCTGGTAATCATCAATGGGTTGCTCAGCAAGATAATCAGACAATACACTGCCCTTGATGGCTTTCTGAGATGTGTACTGGATGTCATATTCTGTGAGGATCATTTGCCATCTTGCAACCCGTCCGGTAAGTGATGGCTTCTCAAAAATGTACTTAACTGGGTCCATCTTGGAGATCAATAGAGTAGTGTGGGTCAACATATACTGCCTTAGTCGGCGAGCAGCCCACGCTAAAGCACAGCAAGTTTTCTCGAGCAGTGAATAACGTTGTTCACAGTCGGTAAACTTTTTGCTTAGGTAGTATATTGCATACTCTTTTCGACCAGACTCGTCATGCTGGCCCAACACACACCCCATCGACTCTTCTAATACTGTCAAGTACATTATTAGAGGTCTTCCTTCAACTGGAGGCATAAGGATTGGAGGCTCTTGTAAGTATTCCTTGACCTTGTCAAAAGCCCTCTGGCAGTCTTCGTTCCACCTGACCGTTTGTTCCTTTCTCAACAGGTTGAACAGAGGTTCACAGGTTGCTGTAAGGTGAGATATGAACCGTGAAATGTAGTTCAATCTTCCTAAGAACCCCCGAACTTCTATTTCTGACTTTGGTGCAGGCATTTCCTGAATGGCTTTAACTTTATCAGGGTCAACTTCAATCCCTTTCTCGCTCACAATAAAGCCCAGCAGCTTACCAGATCGCACCCCGAATGTGCACTTGTTGGGGTTCAATTTCAGTTGGTACTTCCTCAGACGCTTGAATAACTTTAACAGATTTACCAGGTGGTCTTCTTCTGTGAGGGACTTGGCAATCATGGCATCCACATAACATTCGATTTCTTTATGGATCATGTCATGGAATAATGTTACCATAGCCCGTTGATAGGTTGCACCAGCATTCTTCAGTCCGAATGGCATCACCTTGTAACAGAACGTGCCCCAGGGTGTGATGAAGGTTGTCTTCTCCATGTCTTCAGGTGACATTTTAATCTGATTGTATCCTGAAAATCCATCCATGAAGGAGAATACCGAGAACTGAGCAGTATTATCAACCAATACATCAATGTGAGGTAATGGAAAATCATCTTTTGGGCTGGCTCTGTTCAGATCCCGGTAGTCAACACACATCCTTACCTTGCCGTCTTTCTTAGGCACAGGTACAATATTAGCAACCCACGGCGGATAGCTAGTCACAGCAAGGAAACCGGCGTCCCACTGCTTTTGTACCTCTTCTTTGATCTTCATTGCCATATCTGGGCGAGTACGGCGCAGTTTTTGTTTAACCGGTGGCCAATCTTCTCTTAAAGGCAGCTTATGCATAACAATATCGGTGCCCAACCCTGGCATATCCTGATAAGACCAAGCAAACACATCCACATATTCACGAAGCAGGTCAATCAGTTGCTCTTTCACTGAGTCTTGTAAGCAGGCCCCGATCTTAACCTCTTTCACATCTTCATCCGTACCAAGATTAACTGTTTCAATCTCCTCCTGATGAGGAGTGATAACCTTCTCCTCTTGCCTCAACAACCTGCCTAGCTCTTCAGGAAGCTCATAATCTTCTTCAACCCCTTCGTCGGCTTGATTGATTGGATTGTCAAAGTCATACGGAGCCATAGCTGTGTTGTTGTCGGTGCAGTCTGAAAGGCACTCTCTACAAGGGTTTAGATTGTTCATTTTAGTGATTGATTTTAATCTTGTTTAGAAAAATGAAATAAAGTTGTCATTTTGAAAACATTGCCATTTTATTTTTGTACAAAAAGAAAAATGAAAAAAACAGTGAGCGGAAAAGAAAAAGACTCGTTTGCAAAAGATGTCCGATATTCATTGATTGATCTGTTTGCACAAAAATTACAGGATGGCCCGATTACAAAATGAGTCTTGACATCTTGGGCAAGATGTAAGACTTGATGCATGCTTAAAATATACAGGAAATAATAATTACTCTGCAGGAGTAACCCTTATAATTTCCTGGGAAGACCAGCTTGAGACACGGCTCCCCGGGATCCTTGGAGGTATCCAGCTCTCCAGGTTGCGTTCATCTTCTGACTCATCTTCCAAGTTGTTTGCTGCATCCGGGGTGAGCATCCCCCTGCTAACAAAGTTGGGCTTCTTGGCAGCCTCTGATTGATCTTGTTGAGTTGGTTTGTAACCCAACCCAAATCTGTCCTCCTTCTTCTCCACTGGTAGCAGCTTGCCCTAGCCTTGGGCAGTCCCCTCTTCAACAACCTTCCTGGCTTGCTGATAAGACGTCATGGAGGTTCCCAGTACAGTAGATGCTTCATTTATGTTCAGGGCCTCAAACCCCTGGCTCATAGTTTCATGGATCTCTCCATCCATCTCAATGTATTTGTATGTAGCCAGATGGCTAACAAACATATCTTCTTCCCCACAGATAGTGATGATCTGACCCTCCCACTCGAATTTCAACTTCTGGTGAAGGGTAGACGTAACTGCGCCAGCGGAATGGATCCAAGGTCTACCCAACAAACAGCTGTAGGCCGGCTGAATGTCCATCACATAGAAGGTAATTTTAAAAGTCTGCGGGCCAATCATCACCGGAAGATCAATCTCCCCAAGCACTGATCTCTTTGAGCCATCAAATGCTCTTACCACCAAATTACTTGGACGTAATGCCAAGCCATCATACTCCAGCTTCACCAAGGCTTTCTTTGGTAGAACATTGAGTGAAGACCCAGTGTCCACCAATACGTGGGATAGAACAGCACCCTTGCATTCTAGAGTGATGTGTAAAGCCTTATTGTGGTTACGTCCCTCAGTTGTCAGATCAGCATTGGTGAAACCCAATCCATGGCTGGTATTGACATTTGCTACCACGGTTTCCAGCTGATTAACGGTGATCTCTTCTGGCACATATGCTGCGTGCAAGACTTTCAGTAATGCATTCCGGTGAGCTTCGGAGCACATCAGCAGGGATAATATGGAGATCTTTGAGGGAGTTTGGTGAAGCTGATCCACCACCTTGTAATCACTTCTCTTTATAATTCTCATAAACTCGTCTACATCTTGTTCAAAAGACGTCTTCTGAGTTTCCTTAATAGTTGGCTCTTCAACTGCCACACTCTTTCCTTTTGCCTTAGCAGCAGCTTCTGCTTCGGCGTTAGGTCTTTGCATTTGTGAGGCAAAAAGGCGTCCGCTTCTGGTGAAGCCTCCGCCTCCCCCAACATTATCAATTTGTGGAGAAGATTTTGAATAGTCCAAAGTGATTTTCTCCCCATTGCAGTAAAGGTCAGAGCCATAATTCCAAGGGATGGCATTACTGCTTTCATATGGAACTGGTCCAGGTACCGTGATGGTAACTGGACTGACTGCTGCAGAGGAGGGTGCTGAAATGGTGTGCGGATCGTAGTAGATGGTGATTGGTGACCTGGCAGGGGATGCCACTGTTTGTTGTTGAAAGTTGTTGTTTGGAGGAACATATGTTGGATCATAGTAGATGGTGACTGCTGAGATATTGTCGCTCCCGATAGATGGGACCGGCCCAAATAAAGGTACATACGCGAACGGTCGGCGAGAGGGACAATGAGAACACACAGCCGTGGACTCACTGGAGATGAAAAGAGTCGCCAGCTAGGCATTTTTATCCCGGAGGAAAGGAAATGCTGCATAGACCTAGAAAGATACGGATAAGACGGTTGCGAACCAGAGAGACTGAGAAAGGGGGTTGGTTACAACCTGGGAAGGTATTAGCACCCAGAATGTCCGTCGTACTCGACGGGATCCACGCTTAAAAGATTTGTGTTTTAAAGGGGTAGTGTCAGTGCAATTTGTGTATGAAATAGCTGGAAAAGGATGTACAGGTGTCAGTGTATAGTGTATAAGTGATATGAAGTATGAAAGTGTCAGTGTAAGAACTGGAGTGAAATGCTCAAGATCATGAGGCTAAAGAATACAGCTGGAAAGAGGGGGAATATACAGAGACTTTTGTTCGATAACTGTTAAGTTATGCCTACGTATCCTCTCGTGCAATGAGGAAGTCAGAACACCGTAGTTCGACCTAAAGAGACTGAAAGATGAGTTGACTTGTGAACTGCTTGCTTGTCTATGCTCAAGTGTATGATCTGTCTGGCACAGATGCAAACTGTCTTGCATTAGACGGAAGAAGCGAGTTCTCGTTTGTGAATGAAGATGATGAGAAAAGAATCCCGGTGGAGACGATTATTGTTTGTTTTTGTATTTTCAGTCTTTTATTGCTTTTGAATTTGTCATAAGTTAATGAGCTTAAGCCTAAACCAATGGGTTAGTAAACTCATCACATCTTCCCTCTGATTAGGGGTAATGAGAATACCTTAAGTGTGAAGTCAGCTTCTCACACTTAAACACCTTTGATGCAGGATTAAGATCATTAACCTACTTGTGATTATTTAGATGTTTTTGTTGTTTTTGTTTAGTGTTGAGTAATGAGATTAAGCCATAATCAGGGATTAAACAGACTCGTTACACCATCCTAATAGAAGGATAATAGATGAGAATGTTTAAGCTGAGGAAAGCTCCTCAACTTAATCCATGATTAGGGATTAAACTCATGACAAAACAAATCCTTTATTAAGTGGATTTTAGTTAATGATAAGATGATGAAGTGAATTTTAGGGTTTGTAAGACAACTTGAGGAGGACTTGTCCATTAACACTAGGGTTAGTCCTTCTTAACCATTTAAGGAAGAATTAGAACCCTAATGCAAGGCCCAAGTTACAAGTGTGATGTCTTGATGATTATTAAGTGAATTGATTAAGAGATTTAAACACATTAAGGGTTTAACACTTAGGATCAAAGTTATACACTCCATCCTAATAGAAGGATGCAGGTATAAGCTTAATCACAAAGCCTTAAAGCCTTTAGGGTTTAGTCCCTGATTATGAGATGAGAAGAGAAGACACAAAGAGACACAAAGGTAAAACTAAGTGGGGAGACTAATCAAAACCCTAATCATTGTCATGCTTGGTTGTTCCTAATGTTTGTGAGGTTTACAAGAAAGATCTTCAATGGAACCACCAGGAAGCAGATGAAAGGATCAGGAGAAGCAAAGTAACTTGCTTCCTTTAAGAAGACAAGTCACTAGAAGAAAGAAAGTGAGAAGAAGAAGAATGAGCAAGCTCAAACCCAAACACATACAAAAATGCAGCAAGGATGCATAAAAGAGATGAAGAGAAGTTATGAGAAGTGAAGGCAAATTCACTTCTCAAAGTCACTTACCACCTGAAAAGTTAGAGCAAGAAATGCAATGCAATGCAAAATGAGATGAAATGGCATGATGCATATCAAAACCAGAAGCACATACATGATGCTAATGATGCTATGAGATGCTACAAACATGAAACAACACATGTGGATGATCATACAAACTTATGGATGCAAATGAAGCAAGTTAAAACACATGAACATACATGAAAAGTTATGAGATGCATATGGCATACAACATGGCAAATGAAAGATGCAATGATCAAACATGCTTCCAATATGTGTTATGATGTTAAATGAATCACATGGATGCACAAAATATCATGGCAAGTCAAGGCATGAATGCAAATGCAAGATGGATGCATATGAAAGCCCGAATTAGGGTTTATGAACAATACAACAAACAAAACCCAAAATCAGAAGCAAACAACATTACAAAAAATTGAAAATGCACTCAAAGGATCCCTAATCCTATACTAACCCACTGCCCAAAGGAGAGGTTTCAACTCTTAACCAAATTCAAGTTATGGTTTTCCTAAGTTTTCTAGGGTTTTAGGGTTCCTTAACAAGAAAATTACCAAACAAATTGAAAATGAAAGATCAAATCATGGCCATTTAATCTCACAAACTACATGCTAAACACAATGCAATGCAAAAAGAATCAAGGTCCAACTCTTTAGGGTTAGGCAGAAATGATTTTTGGAAGTTTGGATCAAAATAATGCATAAAAATGATTTTAATTCCATGGAAAATTCTCAAAATGCATCAAGATCAAAAAATAAATTTGGTTTGAGGGTTGGACAATGTTTCTAAATGTTTTTAAAGGTTTCATGAATTTTTTGGTGATTTTTAAATATCTAAAAGTATTTTTAATTAATTAATTCTCATTAATTAATTAAAAAGAAACTTTTAAATATTTAAAAATACTTTTAAAATGCAAAAAATGAAAATAAAAATATTTTTGTGTTTTAAAAAATAATGAAACCCTTGGTAAAAAATTTCATAATTTTTAAATTATTTTTGCTATTTTTAATAAATTGTATAAATTAAATGGAATAAAAAGAAAAATAAAATGAAATAAATGCTGAAAAAAGAAAAGTCAAGCAATCTGATGGTCCAGATTCAAACAAGCCTGCGCGCGAATTGACCTGGCGCCATATCCAAGGGCCAGCATTCAAACCTGGCTAATTAATGATTATGCCCTAATGACACCCCTAATTACTTTCAGGCGACCGGAACAGTGTTCCGGTCGTCTTCTCCGATCACCCCAAAATCCAATCTCTCTCCCTAGGCCATTTCAGAGGCTCTAACTCTCCAGAAATCATTTTCTACCCACCCTAAACACGAATCCAGCATCAAATCACATTTAAATTCAAACACAAACAAGAATCGAATCCAAGAAGTTTTTAGGTTAAACTTTCAGAACACCATAACATGCTTATTTCTTGCTCATTTTCAAAAGTAAATAGATCCCCGTGATCAGTGCAACATACCAAACAATATTCTAACAAGAAATTAGAGTTCTGGAAAAAAAGTTCATGAAGCTACCTGAGATTGAGCTTTCGATTCAAGTGCTTTCTGGCTGGTTCTTTGGCTCAAACAAGTCCCAATGATCCTCCTTGGAAGCTTTTGATGCTTGGTTGGAGTTTAAACAGCCTCCTGAGTGAGTTTGCAGAAGCTCGGGCCAAGGGAGTGTGAAAATCGTATTTTTGTTTCAAGGGGTTTCAGGCCATGGTGATGGGTGGTTTTTGATCAGTGAGGTGAGTAGAGATTGTTTGTGAAGTTTTTTCTTGTGTTTGAGGCTTGTGGAGAGAGATTCGAAGGAAAATGCAAGTTGGAGAGAGTTTGTGAATGCTGAGTTCTAGTGTGCTTCAGGCTTGCCTCTTGTGTGGTTTGGCTTGCATTTTCTTTGTATAAACAAATGCAATTGGTCAGAGGATGTGACCTGTGCTTTTGTGATAGGTGTAGCTACTTTTGCAAAATGTCCACTCTTGTGTAAGAGAAGCATGGGTCATGTTCTAGGCTAGTACAAGGGGTGTGGGCTGCGCAGCATGGTATGAGGGAAAGGCTAGTGTGGTTCAGCAACATAGGCAGCACGTGGATGGAAGTGATCATGAGCTTTTGCAACTTGCTTGCTTTTGAATCTTCATGAAAATATCTTGCTCCAAAGGCCAAACAAATGAGAAACCCTTGGCCCATTCTGATTTTTAGGTTACATGTGATGTTTGTGTAATGGTTAGACAACAATTAGAAGTCACAAATGCCCTTGGTACAAGATTTTGCAAATTTCTCATTTGGTGCATAACTTGAAATTTAGTGATCTTAGCCAACTTTGCTGCACCATAACTTTTGATCCAAGATGAATTAGGTCATGTTATTGTACTTTTTGAAAAGGGAAAGATCTAATCTACAACTTTCATGACCAAAGTTTTTCCATTTGAAGCATTTTTGGATCAAAAAGTAAGGGTTGAAAAAGTTGCATAAAATGACATTTCATTAAAAAGTCAACCATGCCCAAAAAAGTCAACTTTGCAAAAACTTCAAATTCTTGAATTTTGTGAACTTCTAACTTCTTCCATGATCAAATAAAGATCATATGTACTCAAAATGATGAAGATCACCCCTTGGTTGGGTCATTGGGGGCCTCAGATGCCCTGATTTTGCACTGACTTGTCCAGAAAGTCAACTCTTGATCAGATGACTTCCTCGTGGAATTTCTTCATGAAAATTGATATGCATACTCCCTATACCATATAGAGACCAATAGAAACAAGAATGACCAAAAAATTTGAAGTTATGGCCTCTGAAACCAAAACCCTAATTTTAGGTCATCTGTGCAATCAAACTTGGCTCTGCTTCCATACCAAACCCAGTTCTTGTGATTCTTTGGCATTCTTGACTTTGAGAGGATATAATATGATGCTTGAACACATATAGACCCCTTTGAAGTGATTGGTGACTTTTGGAGTGGCTCAAGAAGTTCTTGAATTGCTCAGATCACAAACCCTAGATGCAGATGACTTTGAATCTATGCAGTGAATCAAAAATGTGATATGAGATGTTATGATTGTGTTTATGCATATGAAATGATCACAAGCCATGGTGTGAATGGGTGAGGGCAAATTTGGGGTGTTTACAGATATCTGTTGGCGTTGTAGAAGATTCTGTGGAATAAATTGGTGTTGATGTTGTAGAAGAGATGGTTGTTGATATCTGATTTGTTGAAGTGATGGACGGAGCTACTGTTGATGATATTGATGAATTTGTTGGAATGATTATTGTTGCAGTTGTAGAAGAGTCAGGAATTGTTGTCAAAGGGATTGCTGGATTTGTAGGAGCTGAGGTTATGATCTGAAGGATACCACTTTTGATAAGACCATCTATGTCGCTTCTCAAGTTATCACACCCGTTGACTGAAATGTTGCAATAAGCACAACCGAGCTCACACCCGGGGAACATCTGGCATTCTAGGAGCTGAGATTTAATTTCTACCAGAGGTGTCCGAATCTGCCCAACACTGGTGATTAAGAAAGATGGCCTATCTTCCTCAATAGCATTAATTCTTGGTCCTCCATGATTGGGCATGGGATTCTTGTTGACATTTGGCGGGGGTGCAAAGTTGAGGGCCTTGGAATCCACCAGATCTTGTACCTTCATTTGTAAAGCCCTGCATTTCTCTGTATTGTGGCCAGGTGCATTTGAATGAAAAGCACACCGGGCGTTGACATCATAGTTTCTTGGAAGACTGGCAGGATCTGGAGGTGCCAACGTCCTTAGCTCAACCAGGTTGAGTTTCAGGAGTTGTGGCAATAAAGCGGCATAAGGCATAGGGATAGGGTCAATCACCCTATTTGCCTGTGATGGTCTTTGCTGAAAGGGTCTTTGTTGTTGATTGCTGTTGTTGTTGTTGTAGTTTCTTTGTGGCGGATACTGAACTTGTTGTTGATAGTGTGGTTATTGTTGTTGTTGATACGCTGGTTGCTGAGGAATCGGAGCTGGAATAGTGACAGCTGCCACTAACCTATGAACATACTGAGGTCTGCCCCTACTGGTATGAATGGAATTTGTCTCATTGGTTCTTCTTGGTCCCACAAAAGGCTTCCTAGGATTACTTGACGAGCTTGCACCATTATCCGAAATTTTACCCATCTTCAGAAGGCTCTCAATTCTTTCTCCAGCTATAACTACGTCAGCGAAGCTGGTGGAAGAAAAGGCAGCTAGCCTGTCAATATATGTCCCTTGCAGGGTATTCATAAACATGTCGGCCATTTCTCTTTCCGACATTGGTGGCTGGACAGCAGCAGCAAGCTGTCTCCACCTCTGGGCATATTCCCTGAAGCTTTCTCTAGAGGACTGGGACATTCCCATCAGAAGGGTTCTGTTAGGAGCCATGTCCAGGTTGTATTGGTACTGCCTGATGAAAGCCTCAGCTAGGTCCTTCCAGCATCTGATTGTAGCTCTGGTCAAATGAGAGTACCACTCCCTTGAGGCCCCAGTCAAACTATCTTCAAAATAAAACATCCATAGTTTTTTATCCATGGTGTATGCCTTAAGTCTTCCCAGAAAGGATTGCAAATGGGTTCGCGGACAGGAAGTTCCGTTGTACTTCTCGAAGCACGGGGGTTTAAACTTGTGGGGAATCCTTACCCCGTCCACTAAGCCCATATCCATGACATCAAAGCCTAGAGAATTTTGAGACTCCAGAGATCTCAATTTTTCAGCAATTTCATCAAGCCTCCTATCATAGGCTTCATCCCCAGCTCCCATCACAGTGAATTGATCCTCTTGGGGGTCTTCCTGTAAGACTCTGCCTGCAGTAGCATTCCCTTGCACATTAGTAGGGATGTTGATCTCTGGATGAAGATGAGGCCCATATACTGGTGGGTTAATATGAGGTTGAACTCTCTCATTGTTACTTGTTCCTCCAGTCCCTAGATGGGGCTCCTCTGGGGTATGCCTTTCTACCAATGCCCTCAATCTTTCTTGGCTTTGAGCCAAGCCATTCATTACCTCCATGAACTGGGTCATCTGGTTTCTCATCTCCAACCTCTCATTGGCCATTTGAGTCCTGACTTCTGTAAGATCCTGCTGTACTTGGTCCATCTGGATACCAGGAAGATTGTTGCGAGTAGGATATCTGTGTGGACGGTTGAGAGGGAACACCCGACGACGATCAATAATTCCTGAACCACAACAGAGTTAGTAACAAACAAAACAAAAACCTACAAAACAAAACAAAAGTTAGTATGCAATGCAGTATGCTTATTTGTTTCCAAGGTATCCGGCTTGGCACTTGGTTTTGACCTTTCCAGACCCTGAGGAAGATGCTTTGATGTTGCTTGGAGAAAGCAACTCAAATGAAACTAATGAATATATTACAAATGGTGAATAATACATAGTTTGTTTTTACAATACATGCCCCTGAAGGGTCAAAATACAACAAAGAGAAAAGTACATGAAATGGAAATAACAACAAGAAAATAAATCAAACATCTAAGCCAAATTCATCCTCCTTAACTTCCTTCAAAAGTGCTTCAGTTACAGGATCAGTCGGATGCTCTGTAATGCTTCTGATAAGAAGGTTCCTAGTGGCAATAGCAGCAGACCTCTTTACACCAGCCCTAAGCTTCAACTCTGAAATTTCCTTCTGGGCTGCCAACAGGGACTCCTGTTGCCTTTTCTCATTTGCCTCCAACTGCTCAATTCTGTCTTGAGTTCTCTTATCTTCTTGAGTGCGAGCTTCAGTGATCCTGACCCACCTAGCTTGACTTTCTTTCAGATAGAGGTCAGTCCTAGCCTTCTGAAACTGGGCCTCTTTACAGGCATTCTTCAAAATTTGCTCTCCTGCTCTTGATTTCTTGATGTAGTCCTCTGATTTCTCAATCCTGGCTAGATGCTCCACCTTTAGCTTTTCTAGTCTCTCAATGTCTAAACGACCATCACTCCTCTCCCAGAGGGTCTTCTGCAGAGCTTGAGTCAGATTCTCATTCCTCTCTTTCAATTTCTCAAATTCCTCTAGGCTGACAGTAGCTGGAGGGGGTGCTGTGGATGGTCCAGGTGCATCCTCAATTGTGAAAGGCATTCCAGAAATCTGAGCCCTTGTATGAGACCATTCATAGTACTGTGCTGAAGCCACATTGTTACATTTCCCAAGAATGGCCATCCCTTTGGTCTGGATGTTGTCCTAAGCCCAGGACGCTTGTCTGACAACAGCTAGATTAGGCTTTATCTCACAATACAGGGTTTCAGCCAAATCTTGCACTCTAGGAGGGTGAACCAAAGCATAGCCCAACTGCCTTTTGAATAGCAAAGGGTCGTAATTGATGCAACCCTTCACTCCTATCAGAGGTAAATTGGGGAACTGCCCACAGCTAGTAATTATGTCCCTGCCCTTGGTGCTCTGGGTGCACCATCTGATGTCATCTGAAGTTAAAGCAGTGAGTCTTCTAGCCCAGTTCTTCTGTTGGTGAGGGTTCAGGAAAGCATCAGTCTTGGGTAAGTGTTTGAGCAGCCAAGTATGAAATAGAGGAGCACAACACCTTACCAACCTCCCTCTCTGCTTCTCATTCCTTTGGTGAACAGAATAATAGAAGTCTCCCAGCAAGGTGGGCACTGGGTTTCTCCAAAGGAAGAGATGAATAGCATTCTTGCTGATAAACTTGGGCTCATCTGCAAAAAGTATAACCCCATATATACTGAGGGCTAACAATGCACAAACTGCCTTCCATTCTCCCAAGGAGGCCTTCAGGATGGCCTGAGAAGTTAAGAAATCCAAGTGTAGACCAGGGATGCTAGCCTTTGTAGTCATGTTCTGTTCAATCAGAATAGGTTCCAAATGCAGTGCTTTTGCCAAATCTTCACTGCTGGGAGAAGGCATCTCTGGGTTGAAGGGGATACCACCCCTGACAGGCACTCCAATCAGTGATGAATACTCCTCCAACAGGGGTCCCAACTAAAAATTCTGGAAGGTGAAGCATCTCAAAGGAGGATCATAGAACTGTAGGCAAGTGTGAATCAAACTCCTCTGAGAAGGGTCCAAGTCCATAACCATATCAAGGATGCCCCCATAATGTTCTCTGAATAATGGGATATGGTCTGGAGTGATGAGTGCCTGGACCTGCCTGATGCCAGCCAGCACATGCTCAAAGAAGTGATATGAGATGTTGCTCTTTTTGGGTGCCATGATTGTTGTTGAAGAGCTGAAAATAACTGCTGATGATGAAGACTGATACTGGTGATGAGCCACTGACAGGCTGAGACTGGTGATAACAGTAGCTGAAGCAAGCAACTGATGAAGATGGTTGAAGTAGCTAGCTGATGAACAGGGGTCTAATCAGATAAAGGGGTCAAAACCAAGCCAAAATATGATGTGGATACCCTGAAAAAACAAATAAACAAATGTTAAATGATGCAATGATGATGTATGCAAATGATATGCAAGAGGTTTGTGATCAAGCTGGATCTGATTAACTGCCTTGATATAAAGGTCCATGTATGTTTAAGAAATCCAGATGGAGGTTCAGAAGTCCAGTAACCAAGGTGGGGGACTCAAATAAAGAGTCACATGTCCAGGGTTAAATCACAAGAACTGTCTAAAGTGAAGCATTCTTAAACAAAACAAGTATCAGGGTATGATGTGGCCAAAGGGTTCCTGCAAACCTGTAAATAGCCCAACCCCCTCACAGGTGATGTTCTAAAACAAGGATCCTCAGACTTGGATCAGTTATGAGAAGTGTAAACACTTCTAACCCGGAGGTACAGTGTTTACAATAACCATAAAAGATCCTCCTCTAATTCACCTCAGTTTCTGAAGGTCATAGTAAAGGTCATCCAGACTTAGCAGGCTTCCCAGATAGCCCTAGCAATACAGGAAATCTGTAGCACATAGTTCTCAAGAAGAAACCCATATTTGAACCGTGTTTCATATTCCCGCACCAGACCGAAATGGAATGGGAAAGAACATGAACCACTCTAACCTAGGTGTCACTCAGGTCCCAGGTATAGGACCTTAAAATCTCAATAGAACCCCACCCACCAAGACAGAAAACAGATCCAGCCAGATAACAGTATGACAGTATGATGCATATAAAGCTATAAAGAAAGCGATAAATAACTGTACATAAAGCAATAAAAGAAATTGTATAAACACAATTAGCACATAACACCCCAGTAAACACAAATCAATCAAGCGCTAGGAGGAACCCACAAAAAGAACCAGAAGCCCTGGTTACAGTATAAGGGTCCCCAGCAGAGTCGCCAAGCTGTCGCTCCCACCAAATGAGGCTAGGGCAGAAGGGGTACAGACGCGAACGGTCGGCGAAAAGAGGAATGAGAACACACAGAAGTGAACTCAGAAAGACAAGAAAAGAGTCTCCAGCTAGGCATTTTTATCCCGGAGGAAAGGTAATGCTGCATAGACCTAGAAAGATATGGATAAGACGGTTGCGAACCAGAGAGACTGAGAAAGGGGGTTGGTTACAACCTGGGAAGGTATTAGCACCCAGATTGTCCGCCGTACTCGACGGGATCCACGCTTGAAAGATTTGTGTTTAAAAGGGGTAGTGTCAGTGCTATTTTGTGTATCAAAACTGGAAAGAATGCAAGTGTTAGTGCAAAAGAAAAGTAAAGTGTATAAGAGAAGTGTCAGTGCAAGGACAAGAGTGAAATGCTCAAGACTAATGAGGCTCAAATAATAAAGCTGGAAGGAGGGGGAATATACAGAGACTTTTGTTGGATAATTGTTAAGTTATGCCTACGTATCCTCTCGTGCAATGAGGAAGTCAGAACACCGTAGTTCGACCCAAAGAGACTGAAAGATGGATTGACTTGTGAATTTCTTGCTTGTCTATGCTCAAGTGTATGACCTGTCTGGCTCAGGTGCAAATTGTCTTGCATTAGACGGAAGAAGCGAGTTCTCGTTTGTGAGTGAATGAGATGAGAAAAGAATCCCGGAGGAGACGGTTATTGTTTGTTTTTGAGTTTTCAGTCTTTTACTGCTTTTGAAAGTTTGTCATAAGTTAATGAGCTTAAGCCTAAACCAAGGGGTTAGTAAACTCATCACATCTTCCCTCTGATTTGGGGTAATGAGAATACCTTAAGTGGGAAGTCAGCATCTCACACTTAATCACCATGGTGTAGGATTATGATCATTAACTTACTTGTGATTATTTAGATGTTTTTGTTGTTTTTGTTTAGTGTTAAGTAATGAGACTAAGCCATAATCAGGGATTAAACAGACTCATTACACCATCCTAATAGAAGGATAATAGATGAGAATGTTTAAGCTGAGGAAAACTCCTCAACTTAATCCATGATTAGGGATTAACCTCATGACAAAACAAAGCCTTTATTAGGTGGATTTTAGTTAATGATAAGATGAAGAAATGATTTTTATGGTTTGTAAGACAACATGAGGGGGACTTGTCCATTAACACTAGGGTTAGTCCTTCTTAACCAATTAAGGAAGAATTAGAACCCTAATGCAAGGCCCAATTTACAAGCTTGATGTCTTAGTGATTATTATGTGAATTGTTTAAAGGAGTTAAACACATTAAGGGTTTAACACTTAGGATTAAAGTTATACACTCCATCCTAATAGAAGGATGCAGGCATAAGCTTAATCACAAAGCCTTAAAGCCTTTAGGGTTTAGTCCCTGATTATGAGATAAGAAGGGAAGACTCAAAGAGACACAAAGGTAAAAGCTAAGTGGGGGACTAATCAAACCCTAATTGTTATCATGCTTGGTCATTCCTAGGGTTTGTGAGGTTTACAAGAAAGAATCTTCAGAGAAACCACCAGGAAGCAGATGAAAGGAGCAAAGAGAAGCAAAGTAACTTGCTTCAATTAAGAAGACAAGTCACTTGAAGAAAGGAGGTGAGATGAACAAGAATGAGCAAGCTCAATCCAAACACATACAAAAATGCAGCAATGATGCATAAGAGAGATGAAAAGGGATTGTGAGAAGTGAAGGCAAATTCACTTCTCAAACAACTTACCACCTGAAAAGTTAGCAAAAGAAATGAAATGCAATGCAAATGAGATGGAATGTCATGATACAAACCAAAACCAGAAGCATAAGTATGATGTAAATGATGTCAAGAGATGATGCAAACATGAGGCAAGGCATTGAAATGACCATACAAGCATATGGATGCAAGAGAAGCATGCTTAGAACCATGAACATATATGAAAAGTTATGAAATGCAAATGACATACAACATGGAAAATGTGAGATGCAATGATCAAACATGATTCTAATATGTCTTAAGATGCATCATGAATCAAATGAATGCATAAAGTGTCATGGCAAGTCATGGTATGCAAGCAAATATAAGATGAATGCAAAAGAAAGCCCAAATTAGGGTTCATGATCAATGCACAAAACAAAATTCAAAACCAGAAGCAAACATCATGATAAAAATTTGAAAATGCATTCAAAGGAACCCTAAACCTATACAAACTCACTGCCCAAAGGGGAGGAACCAATTCTTAACCTAATGTAAGTTATGAATTTCCTAAGTTGGCTAGGGTTTTAAGGTACTTTGTCAAGGAAAATGAAAAACAAATAGGAAATACAAGATCAATTCATGCCAATTTAATCCTATAAACTACATGCTATACAAGATGTAATGCAAAAAGAATCATTGTCCAACTCTTAAAGGCTAGGCAGAAATGAATTTTTGAAGATTGAATCAAAATAATGCCTTGAAATGAAATTAATTCCATGGAAAATTATCAAAAGCCATCAAGATCAAAAAAGAAATTTGGTTTGAGAGTTGGACAATGTTTCTAAATGATTTTAAATGTTTCATGAATTTTTTGGTGATTTTTAAATACCTAAAAGTATTTTTTATTAATTAATTCTCATTAATCAATTAAAAATAAACTTTTAAATGATTTAAAAATAATTTTTAATGCAAAAAATAAAAATAAAAATGTTTTTGGTTTCTGAAAATTAACTGAACCTTTGACAAAAAATTTCAGAATTTTTAAAGATGTTTTACTATTTTTAATAAATTGTAGAAAACAAATGAAATTAAATGAAAATAAATATGAATAAGATGAGAAGTAATCAGGATCAAGGGCCAGCATTCAAACTGGACGCGCGGGAGTTGACTGCGCGCGTCATCTAGTGGTTGAGATTCAAACTGGACTAATTTCTAATTAAAATTAATTAAACTGAATTAAAAAAGTCAAATGAGGATTAGGGCAAAATGGTGAAATCCTGAGCATCCAAACGCGCGCGGGTCAACGCATCCAAGGGCTATAATTCAAATTTCATTAATGACACAGTTTAACCCTAATTAACTTCAGGTGGCCGGAGAAGACTTCCGGTCGTCTTCTCCGGCTAGACCCTCACCTGAAAGTTGCTAACTTTCACAAAACTCCATGAAAATGAAACCTAAATGCCCAGAATCAAACCCCATTCAATACTGAATCAAAACCCCCAAACAAAAAATATTTTTCATTCATTAATCATGCAAATCGAATCAAAACATATTTAGGGCAGAAAGTTTCAGAGCAATCATACATCCTGGTTTCTCAACCATTTTCAAAAATAATCATATCCCCATGATCAGGGGAGCACATAGAATCGTTTAAGAACTCAAAATGGAGTTTTTGGAAAAAAGTTTGAGATGGCTACCTGAGATGGAATCTCCTGGTCCTGAGCTTTCTGGCCTTTCCTTTGCTGCAAATCCACTCCTTTGAAACCTCTGATGATGAAATGAAGCTTAGAAAGCTTTGGGGATGGCTGGTTTGTGAGATGGTAGAAGTTCTGTTCAAGGGGGGGTGGTGATCGTGTTTTTGTTTTAGTGACTTTCAGGCTGTTTCAAAGGTTGGTTTGTGATCAGTGAGTCATGTTGAGATTGTTTGTGAAGTTTGTTTGGATGTTTGATGCTTGTGGAGAGTGTTTCGAAAGGTTTTGCATATGAGGTGAAAAATGAGAATGTTGTCTTCTTGGAGGTTTCAGGCTGGTGTGTTATGTCCTTTGGCTTCCTTTTGATTTGTATAAACAAATGGGATTGGTTCAGAAAGTGGTTGTGGCATAGTGTGATTGGTATGGGCAAGTTGCCAAAATGTCAACTTGACTTGTACTTGAGGTATGGGCAATGGTATAGCTAGCCTTTTTTCTTGTCTTGGTTCAGCTAAGTTTAGGGAGAGCCATGGAATTGTTTATGAGATGAATCAACAAGTTGATCAAGGTTTGTGTAGTGTTTTGCAAATTTCACAAAGTTTGGCCCCTTTGGAAATTCTTGAGATTCAAGGCACCAAAATGCAATATTCCTTGGCCCATTCTGATTTTTAGAGGTCATGTGATCATGTTGTGAAGAATTTGTACACATTTGAGGCCTTTAGAACACTTGATCATACCATTTTGCAAAATGCCTCTTTGGTAGAAAACTTCAAATTATGTGTTTTTAGCCAACTTTGACAAGCCATAGCTTTTGATCCAAAATGAATTAGGTCAAGTTCTAGTACTTTTTGAAAAGGGAATGATCCATTCTACAACTTTCATGACCAAAGTTTTTCCATTTGAAGCATTTTTGAATCAAAAAGCAAGGGTTGAAAAAGTTTCCCAAAATGGCAACTTTCATTATAAGTCAACTTTCCCAAAAAGTCAACTTTGCAAATGGCTTGAAATTCTTCAATTTTGTGAACTTCCAACATCTTCTATGATCAAATAAAGATCATACACAATCAAAATGATGAAGAGCACCCTTTGGTTGGGTCATTGTGGGCCTCAGATACCCTGATTTTGCACTGACTTGCTCAAGAAGTCAACTCTTGATCAGATGACTTCCCCATGGAATCTTTTCATGAAAATTGATATGAATGATCCTTATACCATATAGAGACCAATAGAAACAAGAATGACCAAAAAAATTGGAGTTATGGCCTTTGAAACCAAAACCCTAATTCTAAGTCATCTGTGCAGTTAAACCTGGCTCTGCTTCCATGCCATCCTCAGTTCTTGTGATTTTTTGACATTCTTGACTTTGAGAGGATATAATATGATGCTTGAACACACATGGACCCCTTTGAAGTGATTGATGACCTTTGGAGTGGTTCAAGTGGCTCTTGGATTGCTCAGATCACAAACCCTAGATGCAGATGACTTAGAAACAATGCAGTGAATCACAAATGTGATATGAGATGCTATGATTGAAATTATGCATATGAGGATATCACAAGCCATGGTGTGAAAGGGGGTGAGGGAAAATTTGGGGTGTTTACAATACTGATAAGTTGTTCCTTTACCGGAGCTTGCAGATTGGTCCCAATCTTTACTTTTTTCACATCTTCCTCGGTACCAAGATTGATAGTCTCAACCTCCTCCTGATGAGGAGAAATCACCTTTTCCTCTTATCTTAATAACCTGGCTAGATCTTCAGGTAAATAGTAGTCTTCTTCAACCCCTTCACCTGCTTGATTAATCGAATTGTCGAAGACATACGAGGTCATAGCAGCGTCGTTGTCGGTGCAATCTGGAGGGCTATCTCTGCAAGGGTTGAGATTTGGTTCATTTTAGTGATTGATTTTATCTTATTTAGAAAAACGTGAATGAAATTATTATTGAGAAAAACATTGACATTTATTGTTTTGTGCGAAAATAACAAAAATGAAAAGACAGTGAGCGAAAAAAAACTGTTTGCAAAAAGATGTCCATTGTTCATTAATATTCAATTTGCACAAAATACATATGGCCCTATTACAAAATGAGTCCCGACATCTTGGGCAAGATGCAGGACTTTGATGCATGCTTAAAACAGGAAATAATAATTACTTTGCAGCAGTAACCCCTATAATTTCCTGGGAAGAGCAGTTGAGGACTTGTTGGCCCGGGACTCTTGGACGGATCCAGCTTTCCAGGTTGTAGTCGCTCTCAGCCTCGTCTTCCAAAGTGTTGACAGCATCCGGGGTCAGTATTCCCCCACTTATGAACTTAGGAGCTTCAGCAACCTCCTCTGGAACTTGTCGGGATGGTCTGTAACCCAAACCAAACTTGTCTTCTTTCATCTGAATCTTCAGCAACTTTCCCCGGCCTTGGGCATTCCTTTCTTCCATAACCTTCTGAGCCTGTTTGTAGGAAGCAATTGAGGTGCCCCTCCTTTCCTCCTGGGATGCAGCAAACACCTCAATTGTAGCTTCGTTGATGTTCAAGGCTTCAAAACCTTGACTCATGGTTTCATGGATCTCCCCATCCATCTCTATGTACTTATATGTAGCCAGGTGACTGACAAAGATGTCCTCTTCTCCACAAATGGTGATAATTTGGCCTTCCCACTCATATTTTAACTTCTGGTGAAGGGTTGACATTACTGCACCAGCGGCATGAATCCAAGGTCGACCCAACAAACAACTGTAGGCAGGCTGTATGTCCATCACGTAGAAGGTAGTTTAGAAAACTTGCGGGCCAATTACCACAGGAAGCTCAATCTCTCTGAGAACCGATATCTTAGAACCATCAAAAGCTCTGACAACTAGGTTGCTCGGACGGAGTGCAAGACCATCATACTCCAGCTTGACTAAAGCCTTCTTTGGTAGCACATTGAGTGATGATCCAGTATCAACAAGGACATGAGAAAGTACGACACCTTTGCATTCCAAAGTTATATGCAAAGCCTTGTTGTGATTACGCCCCTCAGTAGTTAAGTCAGCATTGGTGAAACCTAGCCCATGACTAGTATTGACATTTGCGACCACCGTTTCTAACTGGTAGACCGTGATCTCTTCCGGAACATAAGCTGCATGCAGGACCTTGAGTAGTGCATTCCGGTGAGCCTCGAAACACATGAGTAGAGATAGTATAGAGATCTTGGAGGGTGTTCTATGGAGCTGATCTACCACTTTGTAGTCACTTCTTTTGATAATCCTCATAAACTTGTCTACATCTTGATCAAAGGGTGTCTTCTGAGTTTCTTTAGTCACTTCTTTTGCTTTGTAGCTGGTTCTTCTATGAAGTGAAGAGACGTTCGCTTTGAGTGAAGCCTCCGCCTCCCCCAACATTGTCAATCTGTGGTGCAGGTATTGAGGAGTCAAGAGTGATCTTCTTTCCATGGTAGTAAAGATCCGAACCATATTGCCAAGGCACATCACTATTGTTATCATAAGGAACTGGTCCGGGCACCGTGATGGTCACCAGACTAATTGCAGCAGAAGAATGAGTTGTGATAGTTTGTGGATCATAGTAGATGGTGACATGAGGTTTGATTGAAGATGGTGCAGGTGCAGGAAGTTGTTGATGTTGAGGAGGGTGTTGTTGAAAATGGTTGTCGAAAGGATCCGGAACATGGATCGTTGCTGGATCATAGTAAATGGTAACTGTTGAGATGTCATCACAAGTGTTTGTTGTTGTTGTAGCCGTTTCCGTTGAAATGACTATTGTTGGCGTTGTAGGAGATTCTGTTGGGATAATGTTTGTTGTTGTTGTAGGAGAGATTTTTGTTGTCTTTGTAGAAGATGGAACCGTTGATGTGATTTGCAGGATGCCTTTTCTGATAAGAGTGCTAATACCGTTTTTCAGATTTGTGCATCCATTAGTAGAAAATTTGCAAGCTTCGCAACAGGCTTCACAACCCGGAAACACTTGGCACTTCAATAGCTGAGCTTTTACTTCGGCCAACGTTGTTTGAATGTTTGCAATGTCATCAATCATAATTTCTGGTTGGTCCTCCTCAATAGCATTAATCCTCGGCCCACCGTGGTTCGATATTGGATTCTTTGTGACATTTGGTGGAGGTGAAAAATTCAAAGCTTTGGAGTCAATCAGATCTTGGACTTTCATGTGCAGGGCCCTGCACTTCTCTGTTGAATGACTAGGTGCATTGGAGTGAAAAGCACATCTGGCGTTGACATCATAATTCCTTGGAAGATTCAAAGGATCTGGTGGAGCCAGAGTTCTTAGTTCAGTCAAGTTAAGGTTCAATAGTTGCGGGAGTAAAGCTGCATAGGGCATCGGGATGGGATCGATCACCCTGTTAGTTTGAGAAGGCCTTTGTTGGAAAGCACGTTGTTGTTGGTTGTTGTTGTTATAAGATCTTTGTTGTTGTTGTGGAAACTGTTTTTGTTGAGGATACTATTGTTGCTGAGGATACTGTTGTTGCTGAGGTGCTGGAGTAGGAATGGTGACTGCAGCCACTGATCTTTGCAGGTATTGGGGTCTACCTCTGTTAACATGCACTTCATTAGTCTCTCCTATTCTTCTAGGTCTGGAGAAGGGTTTCCTTGCAGAAATCTTACCCATCTTCAATAGGCTTTCAATTCTTTCTCCTGTTATAACCACATCAGCAAAACTGGTAGAGGAGAAGGCAGCGAGTCTATCAATGTAGGTCCCTTGCAAGGTATTCATAAACATATCGGCCATTTCTCTTTCAGACATAGGTGGCTGGAAAGCAGCAAGTTGTCTCCACCTTTGAGCGTACTCACGGAAACTTTCCCTTGAAGATTGAGACATACCCATCAAGAGAGTCCTATTAGGTGCCATATCCAAGTTGTACTGATATTGGTGTATAAAGGCCTCAGTTAGATCTTTCCAGTTCCTAAGAGTAGACCTTGATAGGTGTGAATACCATTCTCTGGATGCCCCGGATAAACTGTCTTCAAAGTAAAAACATCCATAGTTTCTCATCCATGGTATACGCTTTCAATCTTCCCAGAAAAGATTGCAAATGGGTACGAGGACAGGAGGTACCATTGTACTTCTCAAACATTGGAGGTTTGAACTTATGAGGAATCCTTACTCCTTCAACTAGGCCCATATCCATCACATCAAATCCCAAAGAGTTTTGGGATTCCAATGATCTTAGCTTCTCTGATATCTCGTCCATACGAAGATCATAAGCTTCATCAGCCCCAGCACCTAACACTGTAAACTGCTCATCTTGAGGATCTTCCTGCGGAATACGATCTCCAGTGTTCCTTTGGCCATCCCCAAGGATATTAACTTCAGGATTGTTGTGAGGTCCAAACACCACCGGAGTTGTTCGCGGCTGATCGCACGCATTGTTACTTGTACCCCCAGCGCCTGCATGGTTATCTTCTGGAGTTTATCGCTCGACTAGCTCCCTCAATCTTTCTTGGGTCTATGCCAGTCCAATCATCACAGCCATGAATTGATTCATCTGGGTTCTTACTTCTGTCCTCACATCTTTCATTTGAGTCCTTACATCTGTCAATTCCTGTTGTAGTTGATCCATTTGTAGACTCGGAAGGTTGTGTCGAGTTGGATATTTGTGGATGCGATTGACAGGAAAGACCCTCCTACGAGCAATATTTCCTGAAACAATCAACAAAGTGAGAAGACAACAATAAAATCTCCTACAAAAAAAGGGATATGAAGTTATCATGCAATGCAATATGTCTATTTGTCTTCAGAGGGTATCCGGTTTGGTTCTTGGTTTTGACCTTCCAGACCCCTTAGTGGAGATAAAGATGTTTCAAACGAAGTCTATGAGAATACATAACCATAACAACAAGTGGCAATGCCAAATACAAATAGTTCATGAACTACAACCAAAAACACTCCCATGGTGAATCAAAATACAATCAATTCAAGAGTACCACAAACAAAATCACCATGGTGATCTAAAGTACAAAAACTAGTACAAAGAGAAAATCAAACATCTAATCCATATGCATCCTCCTTGGATTCCTTCAGGAGAGCATCAGTCACCGGTCCAACTGGGTGCTCTGTGATGGTTCTGATGAGAAGGTTTCTGGTTGCAATGGCATTTGTCATCTTCTGATACTTGTCTTTTTCTTTGGATCTCTTTAACCCCGCCCGGAGTTTCAACTCTGTGATTTCCTTATGAGCGGCTATCAGTGCCTCTTGGCTTCTTTTCTCATTGGCTTCCAATTTCTCTATCTTGGCTTGCATCTTCTGGTCTTCTTTCAAACGAGCCTCAGTTATCCTGACCCATCTATCCCGACTTTCTTCCAGATAATGCTCAGCTCTTGCCCTTTGAATCTTTGCTTCTTTGCATGCATTCTTCAACACAAGTTCCCCTGCTCGGGCTTTCCTGATGAAGTCTTCAGTCTTCTCAATCTTGGTTACATGCTCGATGCGTAGCTTCTCTAACCTCTCAATGTCTAGACGACCATCATTCCTTTCCCAAAGGGTCTTCTTCAAAGCTTCAGCTAGATAGGTGTTTCTTTCTTTCATCTTCTCAAATTCTTCCAGACTGATTGTGGCTATGGGCTCAACTACTGATGGCCCTGGTACATCTTCCATGGTGAATGGCATACGGGTAATCTATCCTCTTACGCGCGACCATTCAGTATACTGAGCAGAGGCTATATTGTTACACTTCCCAAGGATGGTGGTTCCTTTAGTCTGTATGTTGTCCCAAGCCCAGGCTGCTTGTCGGACAATGGCATGATTGTTCTGAACAACACAATAAAGAGATTTTGTTAAGTCCTTCTCCCTAGGTGGATGTACCAAGGCATACCCGAACTGTCTTTTGAAAAGTAAAGGATTGTAATTGATGTAACCCTTTACTCCAATAAGTGGCACATTTGGGTATTGCCCACAGCAAGTTATTATGTCTCGGCCCTTGGTATTCTGAGTACACCATCTGATATCTTCTAAAGTAAGGGCAATCATCCTCTTTGCCCAATTCCTTATCTGATGTGGGTTCAAGAAAGCTTCCGTCTTCGGCATATGCCTCATCAACCAACTGTAGAATAGAGGTTCACAACACCTTACCAGTCTTCCTCTCTGCTTCTCATTCCTCTGATGAACTGAGTAGTAAAAGTCTCCTGACAAGGTGGGAACTAGGTTCTTGATCATGAATATGTGAATGGCATTTTTGCTTATAAACTTAGGCTCGTCTATAAACAAAATGATGCCGTAAATGCTGAGAGCCAGGAGAGCACACACAGTTTCCCAAATTCCTACTGCAGCTTGCTTTGTAGCCTGAGTAATCAAGAAATCCATATGAAGGCCTGGGATTCCAGCCTTGGAAGTCATGTGCTCATCAATGATAGTTGCCTCCAGATGTAATGCCTTGGCTATTTTTCATTCTATGGAGGGGTCATTTCAGGGTTGAAAGGAATTCCTCTTATTATAGGGACATCCAATAGCATAGAGTACTCTTCCAGCAAAGGACCAATCTGAAAATCTGGGAAAGTGAAGCAATGGAGAAGAGGGTCATAAAACTGAAGACAGGTGTGAATCATGCTCCTCTGTAATGTGTCCAAATCCATGATCATGTCCAGGATTCCACCATAATGCTCTTTGAATAAGGGAACATGATCAGGGGTGATAAGGGCTTGTATCTGTCTGATGCCTGCTAGAGGATACTCAAAGAAGTGGTAGGTGATGTTGCTTTTCCTGGTTGATCCATGTTTAAGATGTGTGCTGAAGTAGATATCTGAAGAAGATGACTGGAGGAAATAACTGAAGAAGTGTTGAAGCAGATAAGCTGAGTAGAAGAACGGTCAAAATCAAACCAAGAAAAGATGGATACCATGTAAAATAAATAGACAAATGTTAAATGATGCAATATGATGTATGCTAATGATATGCAAGGGTTTGTGATCATGTGCTGGATTATTTGTTGCTCTTGGTAGGGTCCATGGGTGTTCAGAGTTTCAGATGAAGGCTGAGAACCAGTAACCAGGTGGGGGACTCAAATAAAGAGTCAATAGTCCAGGGTTTCAAAGAACTAGTCCAAAATGGTACAACCTTAAAAACAAATTCCAGTATCAAGGTATGTTGAGGTCCAGGGTTCCTCCAGACCTGTAAACAACCCAACCCACTCACAGGTATTGTTCTAGAACAAAGATCCTCAAATTCGGATCTATTATGAGAAGTGTAAACACTTCTAACCCGGAGGTACAGTGTTTACCCTAATCATAAATGATCCTCCTCTAATTCACCTCAGATGTTGAAGGTCATCCAGACTTAGCAGGCTTCCCAGATAGCCCTAGTACTACAAGAAATCTGTAGCACACAGCTCTCAAGAAGAAACCCATGTCTGAACCGTGTTTTCATATTCCCACACCAGACCGAAATGGAATGGGAAAGAATACAAAACCACTATAATATTATGTGTCACTCGGGCCTTTGTGTTGAGCCTTTCTAACTGGAATACCCCACCCACCAAGGTAAACAGAAATCTAGTATAATAATATGATAATAATAAATGAAATGCAGAAAGCAGTAGATAAAAGCGATAAAGTAAATGCAATAAATAAAGTTGTATAGGAAACAATAAATAAAGAAAAAAACATAAACAGAAATAACACATAACACCCCCAATAAACACAAACAAACAAGCGCTAGGAGAAACCCACAAGAGCACCAGAAGCCCTGGTTGCAAAGATATTCCCCAGCATAGTCGCCAAGCTGTCGATCCCCAGATTTTCATCCCGGTGCAAACGCGAACCGTTGGCGATGTTGGAGGTTGAAGGTTGAATAGAGTCGCCAGCTAGGCATTTTTATCCCGAAGGAAAGGTAATGCTGCATAAACCTGGAAAGGTATGGATAAGATGGTTGCGAACCAAAGAGACTGAGAAAGGGGGTTGGTTACGACCTGGGAAGGTATTAGCACCCAGATCGTCCGTCGTACTCGACGGGATCCACGCTTACTTGATTGTGTTTAAAAGGGGGTAGTGTGTGTGCTAAACTGTGTATAAAAGCTAAGGAGAAAAAATATGTATAGAGTGTCAGTGCGGAAAAAAAGGAAGTGAGTGCTCAAAGCTAAGGCTAAGGAAAGAGGGAGAAGGAGGGGAGACAGAGATACTTTTGTTCGATAGCTGTTAAGTTATGCCTACGTATCCTCTCGTGTAATGAGGAAGTGTGAACACCGTAGTTCGACTCAAAGAGACTTTAATGATTTTGTTGTGAACTGCTTACTTGTCTATGCTCAAGTGTATGACTCGTCTGGCTCGAGTGCTAACTGTCTTGCATTAGACGGAAGAAGCAAGTTCTCGTTTTCAGAGTGAATGTGATGAGAAAAGAATCCAGGAGGAGACGTTTATTGTTTGTTTTTGTGTTTTTAGTTTTTTTTATTGTTCTTGGTGTTTTTCATAGGATAATAAGCTTAAGCCTTAATCAATGGTTTGTAAACTCACTATATCACCCCTGATTAGGGATAATGAGCCTACTTAAGTATGAGATGAAGATCCCAACTTAATGACCATGATGATATATGATTAAGATCATTAACCTACTTTGGTAATTATTAAGTGTTTTTAGGTTTTTGTTTAGTGTTAAGTAATGAGTTTAATCTCCAATCAAAGATTAGTGAACTCATTACACCATCCTAAGATAAGGATGATAGATGAGAACACTTAAGCTGAGGAAGATACCCCAACTTAATCCATGGTTAGGGATTAAATTCATTATATAACAAGCCTTTATTAAGTGGATTTTAATTAAAGGTTGGATGAAGAAGTGTTTTTTATGTTTGCAATACTTTAGCATGAGGAGGACTTATCCATTGAACACTAGGGTTAGTCCCTCTGAACCACCAGGCAGAGATGTAACCCTAATATAAGGCCCAAGTTAAAAGCTTAAGTCTTTAATGATTATTAGGTGTTTTTGATTAGGAGGTGTAAACAATTTAAAGGTTTAACGCTAAGTATTAAAGTTATACACCCCATCCTAAGATAAGGATACAGGCATAACCCTAATACAGAGTCCTAAAACTTTAACTATTTAGCCTTGATTATGAGATGAGAGAGAGAGACTCAAGGAGACTCAAAAGGTAAAAACTAGGGAGGGGCTATGTACAACCCTAAAGTTATCATGCTTGGATGTTCCTGTGGTTTGTGAGGTATCAAGGGAAGTCTTCAAGTTGGCCACCAAAGGAAGAGAAGCAGATGAAAAGAGAGAGAGAGAGAGAGAGAGAGAGAGAGAGAGAGGGAAGGATTAGGTTACTTACTTCATGAAGAAGTTAAGTAACCTAAGAATAAGAGAAAATATAAGTGAATGAGATTCACTTCAAACACAAACAAAGTGCATAAAAATAAAGAGAGAAAGAGAGGCTGGATGTGGATGCACATCCACATCCTGATTAACTTACCGAATGCACCTGAAATGGTTAGCTTGAAAGCAAGATATGTAAAAATTCAAAAGCATAAACAAATCAAGAGATAAAAAATTGAAAATGCATCCAAGGGGATCCTAAGCACTCATGAAATCACCATCCAAAGGGGGAGGTCTAAAGGTTTACCAATTTAAGTTATGGTCATCCTAAAATTTGCTAGGGTTTTGGATACTTCTCAATGAAAAATGCCAAACAATTTGAAAATGCAAGATAAAAATATGACAAAAATATTTTTAGAAACTAGAGGCAATTTGTGAAAAGATGCAAAAAGAACCAAATGCAAACTCACCTTGGTTTGAGTGAAATGAATTTTTGAAGTTAGGGTTAGAAAACATGAAATTTAGGAAACCCTAATTCATGGAAAATTATTAAAGTTTGACCAAACCTTAAAGGAAATTTGTGAGATGAGTTTGTAAATGTTTCTAAATGTTAAAGAAACCTCTGGTTTTTTTGGTGATTTTTAAATACTTTAAAGTATTTTTAATTAATTAAATAGAATTATTTAATTAAAATACATAATTAAAATATTTAAAAATGCATTTTTTAAAAGAAAAAATAAAAATGTTTTTGTTTTCTGAAAATTAATTCAAGTGATGATAAAAAAATTTAGAATTTTTAAATGATTTTTGGTATTTTTAATAATTAAAAGAAAGAAAATGAAATAAAATAAAAGAAAAGAAAAGAAAAAATGAAAAGTAATTCAAATGGAAGGCTGAGATCAAAAGTTGAAGGGATCAAGGGTCCAGAAGCTAAGTCAGCGTGACTTGTGGTAGGCAAGATCTAAGGTTGTGGTTTAAACATGAGATTCGCGCGTGATCTAAAGGCTGAGACTTAATATGACTAATTAATTACAAATTAACTTAATTAATTAGAATTAGGGTTTTAACGAATTATCTGAGTCGTCCATGCGTTAACCTAATCAACATCCAAGGGCTGAGATTCAAACTGGCAAACAAACCCTAATGACTTTCAGGTGACTGGAGATAAGCTCCGGTAATCTTCTCCGGCAACCAAAATTTCCAGAATCCTATACAAGCTTCTAAACTCCAATTTTCTTGCCCATAAACACTCTCCTAACATCATACATCACTAATCAACAAACAAAATTCATTTATCATGCATCATTAAGATGAATCAAAGCAAACAAATTTCAAGTTCAAACTTTCAGATCATCATGAAATGCTTAATTCTAACTCATTTTCAAAACTAATCACATCAGCATGATCAGGGAAGCATGTAGAATCATTCTATAACATAAAATCAAGCTTCTGGAAAAAATGATCTTGAAGGTTACCTGAGATGAAGAACTTCAAAATGCAGCTTTCTGAGCCCTCCTCTTGTGCAATCCAACCTCCTTTGACCTCTAGAACCTATTGGGATGCTTGAGATGAGCTTGCAGTGGCTATTTTATGAGTTTTGACACTGAAGTTGCAGAAATCGTGTTTCTTGTGTGGTGTGTTTTTGGCTATGGTGATGGGTGGGATTTGTTCCTTAGGTTATAAGGAGTTTAATGGTGAAAGAAATTTTGGTTTTTGTTGGTTGGATTGTGTGTTTCGAAGAGACAAAGTTTCAAGGTAATTTTGGAAATATGAGCTTGTGTCTTGTTTCAGGCCTTCATGCTTGCCTTTTTATAGCCATGAGGGTGTGTAGAAGCCATACCATTGGTCAGGATAGTTGGTGTGGCACTATGTGATTAGTATGGGAGGAAAATGCAAAAAGTCAAGTTTCTTTGTACTTGAGGTATAGGTCAATGCAGCAAGGGATTATGAGCATAGATTTCCTCAGCATGCTTCATGGAGGGCCCTTGGATCAAAGAAATGCAGTTGTAATGCATAGATGAAGAGATAGCAAGCTTTATGCATGATTGGTCATGTTGAATTTCTCAGGTATCAAGCCATGAAAGTGTCAAATTCTTGGGCCAATTCTGATCATTTGAAGTTGTATTGACATGTTGTGAAGTAATTGTGCACATTAGAGGTCATTTAGAAGCTTTAAAATGCCAATATGCAAAATCCCTCTTTGACATGAACTTTGAAATTATGTGATTTTTGCCAACTTTGCAAGGCCATAACTTGAGTTCTAGGATGAATTAGAATGAGTTCTTGTACTCTTTGAAAATGGGAAGATCTAATCTACAACTTTCATGTTTGAAGAAAATTCATTTGAAACCTTTTTGATCAAGAAAGAGGAGGTTGAAAATCTTTCCCAAAATGGAAAGTTTTCATTACAAGTCATTTCCATTTTTGGCAAGTTTTGGCTTTGTTCATTTTTCTTCAAATTTGTGAACTTCCAAACATTCCAATGATCAAATAAAGATCATAGGACATTAAATTTATGATGATGAACCTTTGGAACCCTTGTTGGGGGTCTCAGATGCCCAAAATCTGGCTTTTCTTGCTCAAGAAGTTACCATTTGATCAGATGACTTCCACATTGAATTTTTCCATGAAATTTGATACACAAGCTCCTTATAACATATATGGACCAATATCAACAAGAATGACCAAAACTTTTGGGTATAAGGCCTTCAAAAGCAAAACCCTGATTTTAGCTCATTTGTGTAGGAGCCTCAGCTTAGCTTCCATACCTCTGCAATGCTTTGACATTTCTTGACTTTAAATGACCCATGGGGGCATACAATGATCATAGACTACTCAAGGACCCTCTTGGCATGCTTTAAGACCTTGGATATTGCTCAAAACAATTCTTGGATTCATCTGATCACAAACCCTAGATGCAGCTATGCAGATGAATTGCTGAAGGATGGATATGCAATGTGAAAATGTGATGATAGGCTATGCAATGATGAATATCATAAGTCAAGATGTGAAAAAGAGAGAGGGAAAATTTGGGGTGTTTACAGCTGCCCCTATTCATGTATGAGTTAGTTGTGTAGGATGTAAGTGCCAGGCTTAGCAGACGAACAAGGTAACTTGTGGTTGAATACAAAGACAGTCCAAAATTTGCACTCTTTATTATAAGAAGAAAAGGGATATAAATTGTAATAGACAGTATAGAATGAATATCAAATGGTAGCAACGGAAGACGACTGCTGGGTATAAAAGCGGTGAGAAATGTACTGACGGGGATGGCCATCATGCTGGGGAATAAAGAATCTGCGACGGGAATGGCCATCGGGTAAGGAAAAGCGAATTTGCTGGGGATTTAAAATCACCAACAGGGACGAACATCAGGCTGAAGAATAAAGAAACCGCGACGGAGACGGCCATTGGGTGAAGAGTAAATAAATCAATAATGAGGGACAATCATCAAAAGGTGAAGGACGATCACCGAGCAGGGTACGGCTGCTGAGAGTTATCACGACATAGGACGAATGTCGGATAACAAAGATCGATGATGGGGACAGCCATCGGATGAATGATGAGGTATGGTCATCAAAAGGTGAAGGACGATAACCTAAAAGATATCACGACGAAAGTCGGATAGAAAGATCAACGATGGGGATGGCCATCGGATAACATGATGAGGGACGGTCATCAAAATAAATGATGAGGGTCGGTCATCAAGAGGTGAAGGACGATCACCTAGCAGGGGACGACTGCTCTATTGGGGATTATCTCGACATAGGATGAATGCCGGATAAAAAGGTTCGACGATGGGGACGGCCATCGGATAACATGATGAGGTACGGTCATCAAAAGGTGAAGGACGATCACCTAAAAGATATCATGACAAGGACGAATTTCGGATAGAAAGTTGTTTTGTTGGAGACTTCTAGGGATAGATAAACACGGACGAGTGTTTAAACCCTAAAATAAAATGGTAAGTGTTTTGACAGTGTGTATAGATTAAAGATACGGACGAGTATCCTTAGACCCACGATACGGACGAGTATCGATAGAAACAAACGCCGACGCGTGCTTAAGATGATACGGACGAGCATCAACTATTTGAACAAGGAACACGGACGAGTGTTAGTCTGCTGAGGAGATGCGTGATATACAGACGAGTATCAAAGAATTATGTATAAGTAGGATACGGACGAGTATCAGAAGGATTGTGTATAAGTATGTGCAAGTATTTGTATTGAGAGTGAAAAATGACATTTTGGCTTTTATTTGCAGGGGATAAGTTTTTGTGTATTGCTGGAGGAGTGGTTTGGTATTTGCAGGTGACTGGCTCGGACCTGGCTTATGATCATGTAAATGTTTTATTTTTTGTCGTAATTCTCCGTATTAGACTGAATGATACGCTCTGTTTGGGGAGAAATGATGTGAATGCTTATGATTATGCAAATTAGAGAACAAGATCAAAAATATGCTGGGAGAACAGATCACTAGGCGATCCGGGGAGAAAGGATCACTGCACGATCTTTCTGAAGAACTCTGGGGGAAAAACTCTGTGAGGATCCAATGCTGGGGACCAGAAAATCTGGCAACTCGCTGGGGAAAAGTGATTTAGGCATAGCTTTAGAGATCCTGCTTGGGGAGGAGAGAACTTCTAGGAAGTAAACTGTCGGAGGATCGGCTTTGTGGGGGATACTCTGAGGGGATAAAAGCTCCATGGTGAAATACTTTCGTCAAGTAATCCTTCTGATGTTGTGATTGTTGTCTTTGTTGGGGATATAGTGCCTGATATGCCCCATGCTGTGAAAGGTTGTTTGCCTTGAGTACCTGCAACCTGTTGAACAAAGGAAATGCACAATTGCCCTGAGGTATCCTCAACCGGATTCCGTCATAGGAGTTAGGTTTGCTTAAGAGCACATATTTCCTGCAAGCATTTATTGAAAATGGATTATATGTTTTCATGCAAATGTTGTATTACAAACTTTGGACATTTTGCAAAAACAAAAAGGTACAAAACAAAGTGTGAATGAACATTTGACTTTATTGATTTGTGTGCCCTGAACAGGCGAGTACATTTGGAGAAGCTAATCCCTGAAATGCGGAGATTTGCTACAAAATTGAGAAAATAAAACTCCTATTTGGCAATGCTGAAGTTGATGCTTCAATCTTCCTTTTGTTATGACCTGTACGACCTGAACACTTTTCTTATCTTGCTTTCTGAAGAAAGTTGATTCTGACCGACGCTTTTTCCTTTCGAAGCTTTCCATGTTATGTGAGTGATACAGGCGAATTCAAAATGCAGTTGTTTGCTTATTCCCTGATTTTGCATGGATCTCCCTTTCAGGTTTTCAATCCGCCGGGATACCCTTTTTTGCCTGAGCTGTCCGATGTGGCTTTTAAACTCAGTAGGTGTACATTTTTTTCAATTTTTCCCTTATTTTTTCCCGAGTCTTTTATTCTGTTTTGACTCGCCGGGATGCCCTATTTTTGCCTGGACTTACATTCTGTTTTTATGTCCAGCGGGTCATTTATGCGAAGTATTTTTTAACTGCATCTGAGTTCACAGGAAATAGGAATTTTGTGCCATCCATGGTTGCGAGCATCAGTGCTCCACCTGAGAAGACTTTAGTTATCACAAAGGGACCTTCATAGTTTGGCGTACACTTGCCCATGTGGTCTGTATGAGGAGGAAGGAGTATTTTCAGTACAAGCTCTCCCACTTGATATTCCCGAGGTCTGACTTTTTTATCGAAGGATTTCCTCATCCGTTTCTGATATAACTGACCATGACAGATAGCTGCTAATCTCTTTTCTTCAATCAGGCTCAGTTGGTTATAACGAGATCGGACCCATTCTGCTTCGTCCAGTTTAACATCCATCATTACCCGCAAGGAGGGTAATTCAACCTCATCAGGTAGGACTGCTTCCATACCATACACAAGCTGATAAGGTTTTGCCATAGTAGATGTTCTGATGGAAGTTCGGTACCCATGCAAGGCGAATGGTAACATTTCATGCCAGTCTTTGTATGTGACTACCATCTTTTGCACAATCTTCTTAATGTTCTTGTTGGCTGCCTCAACAGCGCCATTCATCTTTGGCCTGTAAGGAGAAGAGTTGTGATGTTGAATTTTGAAGTCTCGGCATAGCTCTGCCATCATCTTGTTATTAAGGTTTGAACCATTATCAGTAATGATTCGCTCGGGAACTCCATATCGACAAATGATGTCCCTTTTCAGAAATCGGGCTACCACTTGCCTGGTGACATTTGCATACGAAGTTGGCTCAACCCATTTGGTGAAGTAATCAATGGCTACCAGGATGAATCTATGACCATTTGAATCAGTCGGCTCGATCTTTCCAATCATATCAATGCCCCACATGGCGAAGGGCCAGGGTGAAGACAATATATTCAAAGGATTGGGAGGCATATGCACTTTGTCTGCGTAGATCTGGCATTTATGGAATTTCCTAGCATAGGCACAACAGTATGCATCCATTGTGATCTAGTAGTAGCCTTATCTTAACAATTTCTTTGCCATTGCATGTCCTCCGGCATGGGCACCGAAGGTACCTTCATGTACTCTGTGCATTAGTAGGTATGCTTCCTTCTTGTCAACACATCTGAGCAAGACCATGTCGAAGTTTCACTTGTATAAGGAGCCATCAGTGTTGAGGAAGAAATTGCCGGCTAGCCTTCTCAATGTCTTCTTATCAATAGACGATGCCCCAGGTGGGTATGTCTGAGTATCCAAGAAGCATTTGATGTCGTGGAACCAAGGTTTGTTGTCATTAACAGTGTCTACAGAGAAGACATATTCCGGTCGGTCCAGTCTGGATACTATAATCTGAGGTACATGGTTAGCAGTCTGTACTTTGATCATAGATGAAATGGTGGCCAAGGCGTCTGCAAACTGATTCTCATCTCGAGGGATGTATTCAAGCTTGACTGTTGTGAAGAAAGTCAACAATCTCCTCGTATAGTCATGGTAGGGAACCAGATGCTCTTGATGAGTATACCACTTGCCATTAGTTTGGTTGATCACCAAAGCTGAATCTCCGAATACATTCAAAGTTTTGATCCTGAGGTCAATGGCTTCTTCAAGACCCATGATACAAGCTTCGTACTCTGCTTCATTGTTAGTACAGGAAAAGGTGAGCTTTGCTGAGAAAGGAAGATGGACTCGTTTGGGTGTAATAAGCACTGCGTCAAACCCACGACTGTTACAATTAACTGCCCCATTGAACATCATAGTCCATGCTTCTTCTGGATCAGGCCCTTCAGTGTGAATAGGCTCTTTACAATCTTTTGACTTTGAGAACATGATGTCTTCATCAGGGAAATCAAATCTCATAGGCTGGTAGTCATCAATGGGTTACTCAGCCAGATAGTCAGACAATACATTGCCCTTGATGGCTTTCTGAGAGGTGTACTGAATGTCATACTCTGTTAGAATCATTTGTCATCTTGCAACCCTTCCGGTAAGTGTTGGTTTCTCAAATATGTACTTGACAGGGTCCATCTTTGAGATCAACAAGGTAGTATGAGTCAACATATACTATCTTAGTCGACGAGCAGCCCACGCTAAAGCACATCAAGTTTTCTCGAGCAGTGAATAACGTTGTTCACAGTCGGTAAACTTTTTGCTTAGGTAGTATATTGCATACTCTTTTCGACTAGACTCGTCATGTTGGCCCAACACAAACCCCATTGATTCATCTAATACTGTCAGGTACATTATTAGAGGTCTTCCTTCAACTAGAGGTATGAGAATTGGAGGTTCTTGCAGAAACTCCTTGATCTTGTCAAAAGCTTTCTGAAAATAATCGTTCCACCTGACTGTTTGTTCCTTTCTTAGCAGTTTGAACAAGGGCTCGCAGGTTGCAGTGAGGTGAGATATGAACCTTGAAATTTAGTTCAATCTACCCAAGAACCCTTGAACTACTTTCTCAGTCTTAGGTGCAGGCATTTCCTGAATTGCTTTGACTTTGTCGGGATCAACCTCGATTCCTTTTCCGCTTACAATAAAACCCAGCAGCTTACCAGAACGTACCCCGAATGTGCATTTGTTGGGGTTCAACTTTAACTTATACTTCCTCAGATGCTTGAACAGTTTTAGTAGATTTACCAAATGCTCTTCCTATGTTTGCGACTTGGCAATCATGTCATCCACGTAGCACTCGATTTCTTTATGGATCATGTCGTGGAATAATGTTACCATAGCCCGTTGATATGTTGCATCGGCGTTTTTCAGACCAAATGGCATTACTTTGTAGCAGAACTCTCCCCAGGGTGTGATGAATGTGGTCTTCTCCATGTCTTCAGGGGACATCTTGATCTGATTGTATCCAGAAAATTCGTCCATGAAGGAAAATACTGAGAACTGAGTTGTGTTGTCTACCAATACATCAATGTGAGGTAGTGGGAAATCATCTTTCGGGATTGCTCTATTCAGATTCCGGTAATCAACACACATACGCACCTTGCCATCCTTCTTAGGTACGGGTATAATGTTAGCAACCCACGGTGCGTAACTAGTTACAGCAAGAAAACCGGCGTCCCACTGCTTTTGTACTTCTTCTTTGATTTTCATGGCCATGTCTGGGCGAGTACGGCACAACTTCTGTTTGACCGTCGGACAATCCTCTTTCAATGGCAGTCTGTGCATGACAATATATGTATCCAAACCTGGCATGTCTTGGTAGGACCAAGCGAAAACATCGACATATTCTCGCAGCATACTGATAAGTTGTTCCTTTACCGAAGCTTGCAGATTGGTCCCAATCTTTACATCTTTCACATCTTCCTCGGTACCAAGATTGATAGTCTCAACCTCCTCCTGATGAGTAGCAATCACCTTTTCCTCTTGTCTTAATAACCTGGCTAGCTCTTCAGGTAAATCGTAGTCTTCTTCAACCCCTTCACCTGCTTGATTAATCGGATTATTGAAGTCATATGAGGTCATAGTAGTGTCGTTGTCGGTGCAATCTGGAAGGCTATCTCTGCAAGGGTTGAGATTTGGTTCATTTTAGTGATTGATTTTATCTTATTTAGAAAAAAGTGAATGAAATTATTATTGAGAAAAACATTTCCATTTATTGCTTTGTACGAAAATAACAAAAATGAAAAGACAGTGAGCAAAAAAAGATTGTTTGCAAAAAGATGTCCATTGTTCATTAATATTCAATTTGCACAAAATACATATGGCCCTATTACAAAATGAGTCCCGACATCTTGGGAAAGATGCAAGACTTTGATGCATGCTTAAAACAGGAAATAATAATTACTTTGCAGCAGTAACCGTTATAATTTCCTGGGAAGACTAGTTGAGGACTTGTTGGCCCGGGACTCTTGGACGGATCCGGCTTTCCAGGTTGTAGTCGCTCTCAGCCTCGTCTTCCAAAGTGTTGACAGCATCCGGGGTCAGCATTCCCCCACTTATGAACTTAGGAGCTTCAGCAACCTCCTATGGAACTTGTCGGGATGGTCTGTAACCCAAACCGAACTTGTCTTCTTTCATCTGAATCTTCAGCAGCTTGCCCCAGCCTTGGGCATTCCATTCTTCCACAACCTTCAGAGCCTGTTTGTAGGAAGCAATTGAGGTGCCCATCCTTTCCTCCTGGGATGCAGCAAACACCTCAATTGTAGCTTCGTTGATGTTCAAGGCTTCAAAACCTTGACTCATGGTTTTATGGATCTCCCCATCCATCTCTATGTACTTGTATGTAGCCAGGTGACTGACAAAGATGTCCTTTTCTCCACAAATGGTGATAATTTGTCCTTCTCACTCATATTTTAACTTCTGGTGAAGGGTTGACGTTACTGGGCCAGCGACATGAATTCAGGGTCAACCCAACAAACAGTTGTAGGCAGGCTGTATGTCCATCACGTAGAAGGTAGTTTTGAAAACTTGTGGGCCAATTACCACAGGCAGCTCAATCTCTCCGAGAACCGATCTCTTAGAACCATCAAAATCTCTGACAACTAGATTGCTCGGACGGAGTGCAAGACCATCATACTCCAGCTTGACTAAAGCCTTCTTTGGTAGCACATTGAGTGATGATCCAGTATCAACAAGGACATGAGAAAGTACGGCACCTTTGCATTCCAAAGTTATATGCAAAGCCTTGTTGTGATTACGCCCCTCCGTAGTTAAGTCAGCATTGGTGAAACCTAGCCCATGACTAGTATTGACATTTGCGACCACCGTTTCTAACTGGTTGACCGTGATCTCTTCCGACACATAAGCTGCGTGCAGGACCTTGAGTAGTGCATTCCGGTGAGCCTCAGAACACATGAGAAGAGATAGTATAGAGATCTTTGAGGGTGTTTGATGGAGCTGATCTACCACTTTGTAGTCACTTCTTTTCAAAATCCTCATAAACTCGTCTACATCCTGATCAAAGGGTGTCTTATGAGTTTCTTTAGTAGCTGGTTCTTCTGGCACCACACGTTTGCCTTTTGCTTTGGCAGCAGCTTCTGCTTCAGCATTAACTCTGGGGAACTGTGAAGCGAAGAGACGTCCGCTTCGAGTTAAGTCTCCGCCTCCCCCAACATTGTCAATCTGTGGTGCATGTATTAAGGAGTCAAGAGTGATCTTCTTTCCATGGTAGTAAAGATATGAACCATAATGCCAAGGCACAACACTATTGTTATCATAAGGAATTGGTCTGGGCACCGTGATTGTCACTGGACTAATTGCAGCAGAAGAAGGAGTTGTGATAGTCCGTGGATCATAGTAGATGGTGACAGGAGGTCTGATTGAAGATGGTGCAGGTGTAGGAAGTTGTTAATGTTGAGGAGGGTGTTGTTGAAAATGGTTGTCAAAAGGATCCGGAACATGGATCGTTGTTGGATCATAGTAAATGGTAACTGTTGAGATGTCGTCACAAGTGTTTGTTGTTGTTGTAGCTGTTTCCGTTGAAATGACTATTACTGGCCTTGTAGGAGATTCTGTTGGGATAATGTTTGTTGGTGTTGTAGGAGAGATTTTTGTTGTCTTTGTAGAAGATGGAACCGTTGATGTGATTTGTAGGATGCCTTTTCTTATAAGAGTGCTAATACCGTTCTTCAGATTTGCACATCCATTAGTAGAAACTTTGTAACCTTCACAACGGGCTTAACAACCCGGAAACACTTGGCACTTCAACAATTGAGCTTTTACTTCAGCCAGCGGTGTTTGAATGTTTGCAATGTCATCAATCAGAATTGTTGGTTGGTCCTCCTCAATAGCATTAATCCTCGGCCCACCGTGGTTCGATATTGGACTCTTTGTGACATTTGGTGGAGGTGCAAAATTCAAAGCTTTGGAGTCAATCAGATATTGGACTTTCATGTGCAGGGCCCTACACTTCTCTGTTGAATGACCAGGTGCATTGGAGTGAAAAGCACACCTGGCGTTGACATCATAATTCCTTGGAAGATTCAAAGGATCTGGTGGAGCCAGAGCTCTTAGTTCAATCAAGTTAAGCTTCAATAGTTGCGGGAGTAAAGCTGCATAGGGCATCGGGATGGGATCGATCACCCTGTTAGTTTGAGAAGGCCTTTGTTGGAAAGGACGTTGTTGTTGGTTGTTGTTGTTATAAGATCATTTTTGCTGTTGTGGAAACTGTTGTTGTTGAGGATACTGTTGTTGCTGGGGATACTATTGTTGCTGAGGTGCTGAAGTAGGAATGGTGACTGCGGCCACTGATCTTTGTAGGTATTGGGGTCTACCTCTGTTAATATGCACTGCATTAGTCTATCCTGTTCTTCTAGGTCCGGAGAAGGGTTTCCTTGCATTACTGGAGCTAGCACAATTGTCAGAAATCTTACCCATCTTCAATAGGCTTTCAATTCTTTCTCCTGCTATAACCACATCAGCAAAACGGGTAGAGGAGAAGGCAGCGATTCTATCAATGTAGGTCCCTTGTAAGGTATTCATAAACATATCGGCCATTTCGCTTTTAGACATAGGTGGTTGGACAGCAGCAGCAAGTTGTCTCTACCTTTGAGCGTACTCACGGAAACTTTCCCTTGAAGTTTGAGACATACCCATCAAGAGGATCCTATTAGGTGCCATATCCAAGTTGTACTGATATTGGCGTATAAAAGCCTCAGCTAGATGTTGCTCCCACCAAATGACACACAGGTCAGATGGGGTACAGACGCGAACGGTCGGCGAAAGGGATGAGAACACACAAGGGTGAACTCAGAAAGAAAAGAGTCGCAAGCTAGGCATTTTTATCCCGAAGGAAAGGTAATGCTGCATTGACCTAAGAGAAGATGGATAAGACGGTTGCGAACCAGAGAAACTGAGAAAGGGGGTTGGTTACAACCTGGGAAGGTATTAGCACCCAGATTGTCCGCCGTACTCGACGGGATCCACGCTTGAAAGATTTGTGTTTTAAAGTGGTAGTGTCAGTGCAATCTGTGTATCAAAGCTGGGAAGAATGCGAGTGTCAGTGCTAGAATAAAGTGAAGTGAAAGATGAGGGTGTCAGTGTAAGAGCAGAGTGAGAAGCTCAAGATAATGAGGCTAAAAGAATAATACTGAAAGGAGGGGGAATATACAGAGACTTTTGTTCGATAACTGTTAAGTTATGCCTACGTATCCTCTCATGCAATGAGGAAGTCAGAACACCGTAGTTCGACTCAAAGAGACTGAAAGATAAATTGTCTTGTGAACTGCTTGCTTGTCTACGCTCAAGTGTATGACCTGTCTGGCCCAGGTGCTAACTGTCTTGCATTAGACGGAAGAAGCGAGTTCTCGTTTGTGAGTGAATGTGATGAGAAAAGAATCCCGGAGGAGACGATTATTGTTTGTTTTTTTGTGTTTTCAATCTTTTATTGCTTTTTGATATTTGTCATAAGTTAATGAGCTTAAGCCTAAACCAAGGGTTAGTAAACTCATCACATCCTCCCTCTGATTAGGGGTAATGAGAATACCTTAAGTATGAAGTAAGCACCTCACACTTAATCACCATGATGTAGGATTAAGATCATTAACTTACTTGCATTTATTTAGATGTTTTGGTTGTTTTTGTTTAGTGTTAAGTAATGAGTTTAAGCCATAATCAAGGATTTAATGGACCCATTACACCATCCTAATAGAAGGATAATAGATGAGAACATTTAAGCTGAGAAAGGCTCCTCAACTTAATCCATGATTAGGGATTAACCTCATGACAAAACAAAACCTTTATTAAAGTGGATTTTAGTTAATGGTAAGATTAAGAAGTGGATTTTATGGTTTGTAAGACAACTTGAGGGGGACTTGTCCATTAACACTAGGGTTAGTCCTTCTTAACCAATTAAGGAAGAATTAGAACCCTAATGCAAGGCCCAAGTTACAAGCTTGATGTCTTAATGATTATTAAGTGGATTAATTGAAGGAATTAAACACATTAAGGGTTTAACACTTAGGATTAAAGCTATACACTCCATCCTAATAGAAGGATACAGGCATAACCCTAATCACAAAGTCTTAAAACCTTTAAGGTTTAATCCTTGATTATGAGGTGAGAAGAGAAGACTCAAAGATGACACAAAGGCAAAACTAAATGGGGGACTAATAAAACCCTAATTGTGATCATGCTTGGTTGTTCCTAGGGTTTATGAGGCTTGCAAAAGATCTTCAAGGAAAAGCCACCAGGAAAGAAGCAGATGAAAGGAGGAAGAAGCAGAGAGATGAAAGTCAACTTACTTCATTTAAGAAGATAAGTTGACTGGAGAAAGAAAATGAAGAAGAGACATGAATGATCAAGCTCACTCTAAAACAAATACAAAATGCAGCAATGAATACATAAAGAGAGATGGGAAAAGATTATGAGAAGTGAAGGCAAATTCACTTCTCAAACACTTACCACCTGAAAAGTTAATAACAATAAAATGAAATGCAATGAAAATGAGATGAAATGCCATGATGCAAACCAAAGTCAGAAGCATGAACATGATGTTAATGATGCTAAGAGATGATGCAAACACATGTCAAGAGTTGTGGATGACCATACAAGGATGAGGATGCAAATGAAGCATGCTTTGAACCATAAAAGCTCATGAAAGTTTATGAAATGGAATGAATGCATAACATGGAAAATGAATGATGCAATGATCAAACATGACTCTAATATGTCCTAAGATGTCTTATATGCCATGTTGATGCATAAAATGCCATGGCAAGTTCTTGGATGCAAGCATATGAGAGATGGATGCCAATGAAGGCAAGAATTAGGGTTTATGCATAACATGCAACACAAAATTCAAAATTAGAAGCAAATGACATGATAAAAAATTGAAAATGGGATCAAAGGAACCCTAACCCTACACAAGTTCACTTCCCAAAGGAGGGGACCTAAGTCTTAACCTAATGGAAGTTATGATTTTCTCAAGTCAACTAGGGTTTCAAGGCACTTCAAAAGGAAAAATGCACATTAAATTGAAAATGAAAGATAAATTCAAACCAATTTTACCCTAGAAACTACATTATATTAAGGATGCAATGCAAGAAGAACCATAATAAAACTCTTCATGGTTAGGCAGAATGAATTTTTCTAAGTTAGGACCAAAATATTGCCTTTAAATAACTTTAATTCCAATGAAAAATGTCAAAATAGGTCAAGAACCAAAACGAAATTTGTTTGAAGAGTTTGATAATGTTTCTAAATGTTTTAAAATGCAATGTGAATTTTTTGGTGATTTTTAAATACATAAATGCATTTTTAATTAATTAATTTCCATTAACTAATTAAAAATAAACATTTAAATGATTTAAAAATGATTTTTGATGCAAAAAATAAAAATAAAAATATTTTTGGGTTCTGAAAATTAATAAAAGATTTGATAAAAATTTTCAGAATTTTTTAATGCATTTTACTATTTTTAAAAATTCGTGGGATTTAAATAGAAATAAAATGAAATAAAACAAATAAAAATGGAAAAGTATGAGGATCCTGAGGCTGAGATTCAAAGATTTTTGGAGGGAGTTGACCCGCGCGCGTTTTGATGGCTAGGATTGATTCTGAGAATTTCAAATTTAATCCTAATTAATTAACGTTAATGACATGGATTAGGGCTAAATCAAAAGATCTGGGCCGTTCACAGCGCGCGGGAAGATGAATCCAAAGGCCTACATTCAAACTCACCTAAACCCTAACCCTAATTTAATCACTTTCAGATGACCGGAACAGTGGTTCCGGTCATCTTCTCCGGCAAGCACAAAAGTCTAACTTCTTCTATAGGCAAAATCAAGAGCTCTAAAGCTCCAGATCATACCTCCTAACTACCCTGAAGATGAATCAAGCATCAAAACTAATTTCTTCAACCTACATCTCAAGATATGGATCAAAATAGAAAAACTGGAAAAATTTCAGAGCTTCGATACAAGCTTATTTCTTAACCATTTCAAAAAGTAAAAACACCAGAGTGGTCAGTGAAGCATAAGCAACAATTCTATAGCATAAAAAGCAATTTCTGGAAAAAATGTTCTTGAGGTACCTGAGTTTGAGCTTTCTTAGTTTGCAACTTTCTGGGCAGTTCTTTGCTTCAAATCACCCCCAATGGCCCTCTTGAAGTGTTTGTGATGCTTGGTGGGAGTTTATATGGCTTCAAAATGGAAATGGCAGAAACTCAGTTCATGGAGTGTGGAAATCATGTTTTTGATTCTAGGCTTTTTAGGGTAAAGTGATGGTTGGGAAATGATCAGTGGATCATGGTGAGTTGTTCTGTGAAGTTTGTTTTGAGGTTTGAGGCTTGTGTGATGAGATTCGAATGAAAATGCCAAGAGGGAGGTTTTTGTGAACTATGGTGATGATTTGGTTTCAGGCTCCAAGATTGTGTGAAATGTGATCCTTGAGGCATGTATGTGAAGTTGTGATTGGTCAGAGTAGTTGGTGTGGCTCAGTTTGATTGGTATGGCTCAAGTTGCATAAAGTCAACATTTGTGTAAGAGAAGGTATAGGCTGGTTCAGTCATGGTACAAAGGCATGGTTCGAATCAGCTTGATTCAAGGAGGTCCATGGAAGTCATTTTTGGCAGCTGGCACAAGTGGATGAGAAGCTTTGGGTCATTTTGCAAATTCATGGAGTTTTGGCCCCTTTTGGATTTCTTAATGATCAAGGCATGAAAATGAGTGATTCTTTGGGCCTGAATTTTAGGTCATGTGTTATGTTTATGTGATGCTTAGAAGTCATTTTGAAGTCATAGAAATGCTTGGCATGTGAATTTGCAAGTTTCCCTCTTTGGTGTAAAAGTGAAAATTTAGTGATTTTGTCCAACTTTGCAAGGCCATAACTTTTGATCAAAAATGAATTAGATCAAGTTCTTGTACTTTTTGAAAATGGGAGGATCCAATCTACAACTTTCATGACCAAAGATTTTTCATTTGAAGCATTTTTGAATCAAAAAGAGGAGGTTGAAAAACTTTCCCAAAATGGCAAGTTTGCATTACAAGTCACTTTCCCCAAAAGGCAACTTTGCAAATGGCTTGAATTTCTTCAATTTTGTGAACTTATAACATCTTCTAAGATCAAATAAAGATCAAACACATTCAAAATGATGGAGAACACCCTTTGGTTGGGTGATTGGGGGCCTCAGATGCCCTGATTTTGCACTAACTTGCTCAAGAAGTCATCTATTGATCAGATGCCTTCCCCATTGAATTTCTTCATGAAAATTGGTATGCATGATCCTCATAACATATACAGACCCATAGAAACACGAATGGCCAAAAAAATTGGAGTTATGGCCTCTGAAACCAAAACCCTAATTTCAGGTCATCTGTGTAGTTAAGCTTGGCTCTGCTTCCATGCCTTTCTCAGTTCTTGTGATTTTTTTGAATTCCTTGATCTTAGGAGGATATAATATGATGCTTGAACATACATGGACCCTCTTGAGATGATTGGAGACCCTTGGGGTGGCTCAGATCACAAACCCTAGATGCAGATGACTTTGAATCAATGCAGTGAAGTAAAAATGCAATATGAGATGACATGATTGAACTTATGAAAATGAAAAGATCATAAGCCATGGTGAAATGAGTGAGGGCAAATTTGGGGTGTTTATACTAGATCTTTCCAGTTCCTGACAGTAGCCCTTGATTGGTGTGAATACCATTCTCTGGATGCCCCGGTTAAACTGTCTTCAAACTAAAACATCCACAATTTCTCATCCATGGTATACGCTTTCAATCTTCCCAGAAAAGATTGCAAATGGGTGCGAGGACAGGAGGTACCATTGTACTTCTCAAACATTGGAGGTTTGAACTTGTGAGGAATCCTTACTCCTTCAACTAGGCCCATATCCATCACATCAAATCCCAAAGAGTTTTGGGATTCCAATGATCTTAGCTTCTCTGATAACTTCTCCAAACAACGATCATAAGCTTCATCAGCCCAAGCACCTAACACTGTAAACTGCTCGTCTTGAGGATCTTCCTGCAGAATACGATCTCCAATGTTCCTTTGGCCATCCCCAAGGATATTAACTTCAGGATTATTGTGAGGTCCAAACACCACCGGAGTTGTTCGCGGCTGATCGCGCGCATTGTTACTTGTACCCCCAGTTCTTGCATGGTTATCTTCTGGAGTTTTCCGCTCGACTAGCTCCCTCAATCTTTCTTGGGTCTGTGCCAGTCCAGTCATCACAACCATGAATTGATTCATCTGGGTTCTCACTTTTGTCCTCACATCTGTCATTTGAGTCCTCACATCTGTCAGTTCATGTTGTAGCTAATCCATTTGTAGACTAAGAAGGTTGTGTCGAGTTGGATATCTGTGGATGCGATTGGCGGGAAAGACCCTCCTGCGAGCAATATTTCCTAAAACAATCAACAAAGTGAGAAGACAACAACAAAATCACCTACAAAACAAGGGATATGAAGTTAGCATGCAATGCAATATATCTATTTGTCTTCAGAGGGTATCCGGTTTGGTTCTTGGTTTTGACCTTCCAGACCCCTTGGTGGAGATAAAGATGTTTCAAACAAAGTATATGAGAATACATAACCATAACAACAAGTGGCAATGCCAAATACAAATAGTTCAAGAATTACAACCAAACAAACTCCCATGGTGAATCAAAATACAATCAATTCAAGAGTACAACAAACAAAATCACCATGGTGATCTAAAGTACAAAAACTAGTACAAAGAGAAAATCAAACATCTAATCCATATGCATCCTCCCTGACTTCCTTCAGGAGAGCATCAGTCACCGGTCCAACTGGGTGCTCTGTGATAGTTCTGATGAGAAGGTTTCTGGTTGCAATGGCATTTGTCATCTTCTGATACTTGTAATTTTCTTTGGATCTCTTTAACCCCGCCCGGAGTTTCAACTCTGAGATTTCCTTCTGAGCTGCTATCAGTGCCTTTTAGATTCTTTTCTCATTGGCTTCCAATTGCTCTATCTTGACTTGCATCTTTTGGTCTTCTTTCAAACGAGCCTCAGTTATCCTAACCCATCTATCCTGACTTTCTTCCAGATAATGCTCAGCTCTTGCCATTTGAATCTTTACTTCTTTGCATGCATTCTTCAATACAAGTTCCCCTGCTCGGCCTTTCCTGATGAAGTCTTCAGTCTTCTCAATCTTGGTTACATGCTCGATGCATAGCTTCTCTAACCTCTCAATGTCTAGACGACCATCATACCTCTGTGGCTATGGGTTCAACTATTGATGGCCCTGGTACATCTTCCAGGGTGAATGGCATACGGGTAATCTATGCTTTGACGCGCGATCATTCAGTATACTGAGCAGAGGCTATATTGTTACACTTCCCAAGGATGATGGTTCCTTTAGTCTATATGTTGTCCCAAGCCCAGGCTGCTTGTCAGACAATGGCATGATTGTTCTGAACAGAACAATAAAGAGATTCTGCTAAGTCCTGCTCCCTAGGTGGATGTACCAAGGCATACCCCAATTTTCTTTTGAAAAGTAAAGGATTGTAATTTATGCAACCCTTTACTCCAATAAGTGGCACATTTGGGTATTGTCCACAGCTAGTTATTATGTCTCGGCCCTTGGTATTATGAGTACACCATCTGATATCTTCTGAAGTAAGGGCAATCATCCTCTTAGCCCAATTCCTTGTCTGATGTGGGTTCAAGAAAGCTTTCGTCTTCGGCATATGCTTCATCAACCAACTGTAAAAGAGAGGTGCACAACACCTTACCAGTCTTCCTCTCTGCTTCTCATTGCTCTGATGAACTGAGTAGTAGAAGTATCCTAACAAGGTGGGAACTGGGTTCTTGATCATGAAGATGTGGATGGAATTTTTGCTTATAAACTTAGGCTCGTCTGCAAACAAAATGATTCCGTAAATGCTGAGAGCCAGGAGAGCACACACAGTTTCCCAACTTCCTACTGCAGCTTGCTTTGTAGTCTGAGTAATTAAGAAATCCAGATGAAGGCCTGGGATTCCAGCTTGGAAGTCATGTGCTCATCAATGATAGTTGTTTTCCAGATGTAATTCCTTGGTTATATCTTCATTCTTTGGAGGGATCATTTCAGGGTTGAAAGGAATTCCTCTTCTGATAGGGACATCCAATAGCATAAAGTACTCTTCCAGCAAAGAACCAATCTGAAAATTTGGGAAAGTGAAGCAACGGAGAGGAGGGTCATAAAACTGAAGACAGGTGTGAATCATGCTCCTCTGTAATGTGTCCAAATCCATGATCATGTCCAGGATTCCACCATAATGCTCTCTGAATAAGGGAACATGATCAGGAGTGAGAAGGGCATGTATTTGCCTGATGCCTGGTAGAGGATACTCAAAGAAGTGGTAGATGATGTTGCTTTTCCTGGTTGAATCCATGTTGAACATGTGTGCTGAAGGAGATATTTGAAGAAGATGACTGAAGGAAATAACTGAAGAAGTGTTGAAGCAGATAAGCTGAGCAGAAGAACAGTCAAAACCAAACCAAGAAAAGATGGATACCCTGTAAAATAAATAGACAAATGTTAAATGATGCAATATGATGTATGCTAATAATATGCAAGGGTTTGTGATCACGTGTTGGATTATCTTTTGCTCTTGGTAGGGTCCATGAGTGTTCAGAGTTTCAGATGAAGGTTGAGAACCAGTAACCAGGTGGGGGACTCAAATAAAGAGTCAATAGTCCAGGGTTTCATAGAACTAGTCCAAAATTTTACAACCTTAAAAACAAATTCCAGTAGCAAGGTATGTTGAGGTCCAGGGTTCCTGCAGACTTGTAAACAACCCAACCCACTCACAGGTATTGTTCTAGAACAAAGATCCTCAGATTCGGATCTATTATGAGAAGTGTAAACACTTCTAACCCGGAGGTACAATGTTTACCCTAATCATAAAGGATCCTCCTCTAATTCACCTCAGATGCTGAAGGTCATCCAGACTTAGCAGGCTTCCCAGATAGCCCTAGTACTACAGGAAATTCGTCAAGAAGAAACCCATGTCTGAACCATGTTTTCATATTCCCGTACCAGACCGAAATGGAATGGGAAAGAATACAAAACCACTATAATCCTATATGTCACTCAGGCCTTTGTGTTGAGCATTTCTCACTGGAATACCCCACCCACCAAGGTAAACAGAAATCCAACATAATGATATGATAATAGTAAATGAAATGAAGAAAGCAGTAGATGAAAGCGATAAAGTAAATGCAATAAATAAAGTTGTACAGGAAGCAATAAATAAAGCAAAAAACATAAACACAAATAACACATAACACATAACACCCCCAATAAACACAAACAAACAAGCGCTAGGAGAAACCCACAAGAGCACCAGAAGCCCTGGTTGCAAAGATATTCCCCAGCAGAGTCGCCAAGTTATCGCTCCCCGGATTTTCATCCCGATGCAAACGCGAACCGTCAGCGATGTTGGAGGTTGAAGTTTGAATAGAGTCGCCAGCTAGGCAATTTTATACCGAAGGAAAGGTAATGCTGCATAAACCTGGAAATGTAAGGATAAGACGGTTGCGAACCAAAGAGACTGAGAAAGGGGGTTGGTTACGACCTGGAAGGTATTAGCACCCAGATCGTCTGTCGTACTCGACGGGATCCACGCTTACTTGATTGTGTTTAAAAGGGGGTAGTGTATGTGCTAAAATGTGTATAAAAGCTAAGGAGAAAAAATATGTACAGAGTGTCAGTGCGGAAAAAAAAGGAAGTGAGTGCTCAAAGCTGAGGCTAAGGAAAGAGGGAGAAGGAAGGGAGACAAAGAGACTTTTGTTCGATAACTGTTAAGTTATGACTACGTATCCTCTCGTGCAATGAGGAAGTCAGAACACCGTACTTCGACTCAAAGAGACTTTGATGGTTTTGTTGTGAACTGCTTACTTATCTATGCTCAAGTGTATGACTCGTCTGGCACTAGTGCTAACTGTCTTGCATTAGACGAAAGAAGCAAGTTCTCGTTTTCAGAGTGAATGTGATGAGAAAAGAATCTCGGAGGAGACGTTTATTGTTTGTTTTTTTGTTTTAAGTTTTTGTTATTGTTCTTGGTGTTTTGCATAGCATAATGAGCTTAAGCCTTAATCAAGGGTTTGTAAACTCACTATATCACCCCTGATTAGGGATAATTAGCCTACTTAAGTATGAGATCAAGATCCCATCTTAATGACCATGATGATATAGGATTAAGATCATTAACCTACTTTGGTAATTATTAAGTGTTTTTGGTTTTTTTTTTAGTGTTAAGTAATGAGTTTAATCTCCAATCAAAGATTAGTGAACTCATTACACCATCCTAAGAGAAGGATGATAGATGAGAACACTTAAGCTGAGGAAGATACCCCAACTTAATCCATGGTTAGGGATTAAATTCATTATATAACAAGCCTTTATTAAGTGGATTTTAATTAAAGGTTGGATGAAGAAGTGTTTTTTATGTTTTCAAGACTTTAGCATGAGGGGGACTTGTCCATAGAACACTAGGGTTAGTCCCTCTGAACCACCAGGCAGAGATGTAACCCTATTATAAGGCCCAAGTTACAAGCTATAGTATTTAATGATTATTAGGTATTTTTTATTAGGAGGTGTAAACTATTTAAAGGTTTAACACTAATTATTAAAGTTATACACTCTATCCTAAGATAAGGATACATGCATAACCCTAATACAGAGTCCCAAAACATTAACTGTTTATCCTTGATTATGAGATGAGAGAGAGAGACTCAAGGAGACTCAAAAGGTAAAAACTAGGGGGGAATATGTACAACCCTAAATTTATCATGCTTGGATGTTCCTGTGGTTTGTGAGGTATCAAGGGAAGTCTTCAAGTTGGCCACCAAAGGAAGAGAAGCAGATGAAAAGAGAGAGAGAGAGAGAGAGAGAGAGAGAGAGAGAGAGGGATTAGGTTACTTATTTCATGAAGAAGTTAAGTAACCTAAGAACAAGAGAAAACATAAGTGAATGAGATTCACTTCAAACACAAACAAAGTGCATAAAAATAAAGAGAGAAAGAGAGGTTGGATGTGGATGCACATCCACATCCTAATTAACTTACCAAATACACCTGAAATGGTTAGCTTGAAAGCAAGATATGTACAAATTCAAAAGCATAAACAAATCAAGAGATAAAAAATTGAAAATGCATCCAAGGGGACCCTAAGCACTCATGAAATCACCATCCAAAGGGGGAGGTCTAAAGGTTTACCAAGTTCAAGTTATGGTCATCCTAAAATTTGCTAGGGTTTTGGATACTTCTCAATGAAAAAAGCCAAACAATTTGAAAATGCAAGATAAAAATATGACAAAAATATTTTTAGAAACTAGAGGCAATTTTTGAAAAGATGCAAAAAGAACCAAATGCAACCTCACCTTGGTTTCAGAGAAATGAATTTTTGAAGTTAGGGTTAGAAAACATGAAATTTAGGAAACCCTAATTCATGGAAAATTATAAAAGTTTGACCAAACCTTAAACGAAATTTGTGAGATGAGTTTGTAAATGTTTCTAAATGTTAAAGAAACCTCTCTGATTTTTTTGGTGATTTTTAAATACTTTAAAGTATTTTTAATTAATTAAATGGAATTAATTAATTAAAATACACAATTAAAATATTTAAAAATGCATTTTTTAAATGAAAAAAATAAAAATAAAAATGTTTTTGGTTTCTGAAAATTAATTCAAGTGATGATAAAAAATTCAGAATTTTTAAATGATTTTTGGTATTTTTAATAATTAAAAGAAAGAAAATGAAATAAAATAAAAGAAAAGAAAAGAAAAGAAAAGAAAAAATGAAAAGTAATTCAAATGGAAGGCTGAGATCAAAAGTTGAAGGGATCAAGGGTCCAGAAGCTAAGTCAGCGTGACTTGTGGTAGGCAAGATCTAAGGATGTGGTTTAAACATGAGATTCGCGCGTGATCTAAAGGCTGAGACTTAATCTGACTAATTAATTGCAAATTAACTTAATTAATTAGAATTAGGGTTTTAATGAATTATCTGAGCCGTCCATGCGTTAACCTAATCAACATCCAAGGGCTGAGATTCAAACTGGCAAACAAACCCTAATGTCTTTCAGGTGACCGGAGATAAGCTTCAGTCATCTTCTCCGGCAACCAAAATTTCCAGAATCCTATATAAGCTTCTAAACTCCAATTTTCTTGCCCAGAAACACTCTCCTAACATCATACATCACTAATCAACAAACAAAATTCATTTATCATGCATCATTAAGCTGAATCGAAGCAAACAAATTTCTAGGTCAAACTTTCAGATCATCATGAAATGCTTAATTCTAACTCATTTTCAAAACTAATCACATCAGCATGATCAGGGAAACATGTAGAATCATTCTATAACATAAAATCAAGCTTCTGGAAAAAAATGTTCTTGAAGGTTACCTGAGATGAAGAACTTCAAAGTGCAGCTTTCTGAACCCTCCTCTTGTGCAATCCAACCTCCTTTGACCTCCTGAGCCTATTGGGATGCTTGAGATGAGCTTGCAGTGGCTATTTTGTGAGTTTTGACACTGAAGTTGCAAAAATCGTGTTTCTTGTGTGGTGTGTTTTTGGCTATGGTGATGGGTGGGATTTGTTCCTTAAGTTATAAGGAGTTGAATGGTGAAAGAAATTTTGGTTTTTGTTGGCTGGATTATGTGTTTTGAAGAGACAAAGTTTCAAGGTAATTTTGGCAATCTGAGCTTGTGTCTTGTTTCAGACCTTCATGTTTGCCTTTTTATAGCCATGAGGGTGTGTAGAAGCCATGCCATTGGTCAGGATAGTTGGTGTGGCACTGTGTGATTGGTATGGGAGGAAAATGCAAAAAGTCAAGTTTCTTTGTACTTGAGGTATGGGCCAATGCAGCAAGGGATTCTGAGCATATATTGCCTCAGCATGCTTCATGGAGGGCCCTTGGATCAAAGAAATGCAGTTGTAATGCATAGATGAAGAGATAGCAAGCTTTATGCATAATTGGTCATGTTGAATTTCTCATGTATCAAGCCATGAAAGTGCCAAATTCTTGGGTCAATTCTGATCACTTGAAGATTTATTGACATGTTGTGAAGTAATTGTGCATATTAGAGGTCATTTAAAAGCTTTAAAATGCCAATATGCAAAATCCCTCTTTGACATGAACTTTGAAATTATGTGATTTTTGCCAACTTTGCAAGGCCATGACTTGAGTTCTAGGATGAATTAGAATGAGTTCTTGTACTTTTTGAAAATGGGAAGATTCAATCTACAACTTTCATGTTTGAAGAAAATTCATTTGAAACCTTTTTGATCAAGAAAGAGGAGGTTGAAAATCTTTCCCAAAATGGAAAGTTTTCATTACAAGTCATTTCCATTTTTGGCAAGTTTTGGCTTTGTTCATTTTTCTTCAACTTTGTGAACTTCAAAGAATTACAATGATCAAATAAAGATCATAGGACCTCAAATTGATGATGATGACCCTTTGGAACCCTTGTTGGGGTCTCAAATGCCCAGAATCTGACTTTTCTTGCTCAAGAAGTTACCATTTGATCAGATGACTTCCACATTGAATATTTCCATGAAATTTGATACATAAGCTCCTTATAACATATATGAACCAATAGCAACAAGAATGACCAAATTTTTTGGGTGTAAGGCCTTCAAAACCAAAATCCTAATTTTAGGTCATCTATGTAGGAGCCTCAGCTTAGCTTCCATACCTCTGTAGTGCTTTGACATTTCTTGACTTTAAATGACCTATGGGGGAAAAATGATCATAGACTACTCAAGGACCCTCTTGGCATGCTTTAAGACCTTGGATATTGCTCAGAACAATTCTTGGATTCATCTGATCACAAACCCTAGATGCAATTATGCAGATGAATTGCTGAAGGATGGATATGCAATGTGAAAATATGATGATAGGTTATGCAATGATGATAATCATAATTCAAGATGTGAAAAAGAGAGAGAGGGCAAATTTGGGGTGTTTACAGAATGCAGTGTTTATTCAGACACGCAAATTGAAAGATAATACAAAGGTATGATACCAAAACAGATGATTAGTAAATCTCTTAGGAGATAGCTTACGCAACCTTGCTACGATATGATTTCAAAATAAACCTAACTTCAATTAGGTCTTTAAAAGGTTGTAACGTGGTCTAATCACATTTTTTGAAACAATGGATATAAGGCTCAAAATTTAATTTTTACCCAACCTATTCTCCATGATGATCTCCAGACCCACCTTAAATAATTCAACCTATGCATTCAGGTTATTTGGAGTTGCACTGATGATGATGGCTCAAAGGCCAAAGGATTATTAGATAACAACCATTGCTTATTTACAACATTTTGTTGTCTTTACTGAGGACATTGGGTCTTTACTGAGGACCTTGGGTCAACTCATCTTTGTCTTTGTTGAGGAATTTTCTGCCCTCTCTTGATTTTAATAATGTCTTTGATATTTTCAGTCCACTGGTATTCCTAAATAGCCTTTTTGGGTTTTGACTTTGCGTTTTTTCTTTTTTTTTCTTCTTCTTCTTCTTGATTTCTGGACAATGACTACCATCAGCTTCTTCGACATTTCTTTGATGTGTGCGAATGAAAACTTGGGTTTGAAAACCCTTATTGAAAGGTGTAAGGAATGATTCTCCTGGAATTGAATGCATATTTGAATTAACTGAGAACTACCATGCCCCGGGTTAAGATTGTGGATTTTTTCGTGTAGAAAGAAACTCCAACTTCTAGTCTCAAAGGGGTTGACAAGGGATTAAATTCCTTATTTATCCAGTGTTTAGGAGTTGAAACAATGCTTGTATATCATCACCAAGGTTTTATTTTGAAAGCATACCATTCAACAACTTGGGTATTTCGTTTTCGTCATCCTCCCTCCAATCTTTGCTTAAACAAAAGTTTGATAAAGAAATATAAATAAGAGGAACAATGATATATATATATATATTTTGAATTTTTGAAAAAGAAAAGCATGAATATGCACAAATATGAAAGTGAATGAATTGATTCAAAATATGCGATGCTCATTTCATTAACATTAACATTAAAGAAAAACAAGTCTTTAAGAAAGTTCACACAATACAAAAAGGAAATTAAAACTGAAAAGAAACATGACCTAGTGTTTTATTAGCATCAAGGATGAGCTTTCCCGTCCGATCCACTAGCTTTAGGTATTAACTTGTGATTCTCTGACCAAGTCTTCAGCCACTCTGTTCTGGCATAGGATCTCTGCCAACATGGGGAATCTCTCTCGGTGTGAAAGTGAGCACATCTCCTCTATCCAAATCTTGAACTCGAGACTGGAATGCATAACAACTTTTGATAATATGATCTGTAGCTCCTTCATGGAATGGGAAATGGAGATCAGTCTTAAACCCGTCTAGAAGAGTATTTGGAGGAGTAAGTGGTCTAGTTGTGATACAACCTTTCAGAAACAAATAAGAGTATAACTCATCATATTTCATAGGAATTGGATCAATGGGAGCCCTAGGTCTGGGATTACGAGTCTATTTCTGACCAGCGTTCCTTTGTGGAAGAGCTAGAGCTGGTGGAGCATTAATTATAGGGGATTTGCACTCACATAGGGTTAATCATAGTACTGTTGTCTATGAAGAGGTACCATATCTTCAACTTTTGTCTAACCTCCTTCCTCTTTTGAAACTTCTCAGAAGACTTTCCAGAAGATTCAGTAGCACGGTGCAAAAAGTGAGGATCTTTATAAACAGCTTGGGAAATGATACCCATTAGGGTAACATTGATTTGAAAAATGTGAATCCTCTAAGACTGAGTTTCTCTAGCCAATAATGTTTGCATCATTTCCATGAGTATATTCATGTTTCCCTTCAACTCATCGAGGTCTTCTCTAACCCTTATGTTATGTTGTTCTTGATTTTCCATTCTTCTCCTAATGTTGGATTTAGTTCCGAACTTGTATTGAGGAATCAGCTTGATGAATATTCAACAAATTTGAATACAAGAACAAATGAAATGAGCTTATGTATGCAAGAATGAATGCAATGATATGAAAATGGGATGCAATGAGTTGTTGTAGTTCAAATGATCATAACGAAACTCTGAAGTTGTTCACCAAAATGGGTGAATGACCAATATCTCTGATAAAAGGATCCTTATAGGTAGGCTCTATAAGGAAAGTTCTAAGTTGTTTACCCATGTAAAACCCAATCACATGTTAGTTTATATGGTGATGGATTAAGATACTCAAGGTCACTAACGTTAATCGTACTAACGTCCTGCCACAGGCTAGCTGTATTATGACGATAATGACGATAAGGTATAACTCGAGCGGAGTTATCATGTTTGGCTCACAAGGGGCGAGGCCTTGGATACTAACACTACACAACTACCAACATTGAAACTAGTTCTAGGAGTGGTTCCCCGAATCACAAACCCTTCATGAATCAAGTCATATGACAGGCTAGCTGCGTTACGACAAAATCTACGAATAGGTCTACTCTTGGGGGGGGGGAACTTTCATGCTAGGCTCGCAAGGAGCAAGTCCTTGGAGACTAACACTAATAACTTCCAATTCTAACTTAGGTGTTCTCTCTTCTTTTTCCAAAACTCGAGCGTATAACTTTACACATGATATCAACCCAAGATTCAACGGAAAAATAATGAGCTTAATAAAGAGAGAGCAATAAAGGAGCAAATAAATAAGTATAAAGAGAAATCATAAAGAAAATAGATAAGCAAAGTCAACATTAATCGAAAATTTAACTAAGTTAGGCTTTACTCATCCCCCCTAGAGTCGTCAAGTTGTCGTACCTCGAAAAATACGATCCTTGTGCCGACCACAGAACAAACGGAACAACAGAGTTGTCACCTAATTCTATTTATTCTATCAAAAGAAAAGGAAGATATAGATAAAACCTAATAAGGAAAGAACATGGTCGTTGGAACCAAATCCTAAGTTCGGGAGTCGGTTACGTAAGAGGAAGGTATTAGCACTCCTTACGTCCATTGTACCCAATGGGAACCTCTTAGTTTAACTTGCGATTGGATGTTGACTTATATTATTGCTTTCTTCTTAAGGGTAAACGATATGGATAATGGGTGGTTTGATTCCTAGGGTGTTCGACAAGGAGTATGATCTGTGTGCATACGTATTTCCCCGTGCAATGGGAAAGTCAGAGCCTCGTAGTTCGTGGTAATACGGTTTGTTGATGTTTTTTAATGAACGATTGTTTAAATTACTCTCTAACTGCTAAGCATTAGCTTGTATACTCGCGATAGAAGGCTGAAGCGCTAGCTTGTTTGCGCGATAGAAGGGATTTAAACAATGTTCATTTAGAGAAAAATGTTTGATCTTGTTTAGTATTTTAGGAACGAATGGGTGAATGAATCACAACCTAAAGAGCGAGCCTCAAGAGCATTCATTCAAGAATTAAAGGAATGCTAGACTCCAGAACTCAATTCTTTCGTTTTTTGATATGTAGTAATTAGGTGTCTTGAGAGACGAAAGGTTGAATGAATCACATCCCATGGAGCGAGCCTCATGAGCGTTCATTTAAGAATTCAAGGAATGCTAAACTCCATAATTCAATTCTTTCGTGATTTGATTAAGAAAAAGAGTTTGATTATTGAGAATGTTTGATTAGTTTGATGGCGATGCACGATGCGACTGACTTATAAGGGCAAATACAAATGGAGGTTAATCGGTTAAAGGTTGATTTTGTTACGTATGATCGGGTTGTAGTCCTAAAAAAGGCGCCTAGTAAACGAAACCAAAACCTAAGGGAAGTGCGAGTGTGCGAATGAAACCGCTTGGCGTTGGACCAAGGGTTCGCGAAAGAAGTGAAAATGAATAAATAAATGACAAACATCGAAATTGGGGGAGGGATACTAAGTAAGTTACACGGGATTGCACGAAATAAAAGGGTTCATTGTATTTACCTAAGAGGAAGCGTGAGTGAAGTTTCTTAAACTATGCAAAGTCGTTGGAGCTTGAGATTAAGCCGAAAGCGTTGAAATATAGCTCTTTAACTATCTTAGAATCGATTCAAGGTTAGAATCATTCTATGAGAAGTCGAGCGTCACTTTATATTAGAATCAAACAATTATTAAATAAATAAATAAATGGTCTAGTCTTAATCACGATTTGTTGACTATCACGTTTTTTTTTTTACTTTCATCGACCATAAAAAAATAAGGAAAGGCGATAAAAGAAAATTGGTCTCATATTGATTTAAATAACGTCGATTTGTTGAAATCGAATATTTAAATCGTTTGTTATATCATCGACCATAAAATAAAGTAAAGTCGATAATAACATTGAAAATGAGAGAATGGCCTCACATTAGTTTAGATAACGTCAATTTATTTGAAATCGGATATCTAAACTTTTATCATCGGCCAAATAAAAATAAATCGGGAAAATGAGAAATAATAAGAAAAATGAAGGATTTGCCTCAAATTAATAGATAACATCGATTTATTAGAAATCGAATATCACCCTTTATCATTGGCCGAAAATAATAATGAAATCGAATAAATAACAATGGATCTAAAATTAATTAGAAACCATAAAAATAATGGAAAAAGGGGTCTCATATCGATTTTAGACAACGCCGATTTATTTATGAAATCAAATGTTAAAATTCGGATAATAATATCTTAGACCGTAAACAAAATAATAAATCGAGAAATCGAAATAATAAAGAAACGAAAAAGTTGGCATCATATAGGTTTAGATAACGTCAATAAAATCGAATATCAATAAACCTTAATTTATATCATCGGCCAAAATAAAATAAAAAGGGAACAAAACTTAAATAGAGTAATAATAACAAGGCAACATATAATAGAAATCAAAAATAAATTCAAGAAAACCTAAAAAATAAATATAAACTAAGGACCAAAAAATAGTAGAAATAATATAAAATAAAACAAATAAAATGGAAAAGGGGTTTTAGCGCTGCATTAGGGTGTGTTGTTAGGAATCCGCATGGTCATTGGGCTTAAACAAGCACACACCAAAATAAATAATAAAAATAAAATGAAAATAATAAAGTCAGAAAAGTAAACTCGCTTTTTTCCCCCAAAACTCGTATGCCGTTATCAACGTGAAAAGCAAAAAGAAAAAAAAAAACGCCGGCCACGGAAATAATGCCATTCTTCTTGATTCTCAAACACCGATTCACGCCGCTCTCGGTTTCTCCCTCAACTCGCTCAGATCTCGACTCTCTTGGTATCTTTTCTCACTCGCGTATCGCTCGCGAACTCACCTGGTTTATTCATGGTTTTCATTTGTTTTTTGGTTTGTGTTGTTCCCTGTTTTGGTTTGACGAGTGTTTTGAAGGGTTTGGTGAAGAGTTTGTTTGGCTGCGGATTTGATGATGTGTGGTTCAGATTTCATTTTCTCTTCTTCGTTTTCTCTTTACATTTGAAATGGGTGTTTATGGTGATTTTGGTTTGAAAAGGATGGTGGTTTATGGAGGCAGAGGTTTGTTTGAGAGGTTTGAAAGGGATGAAGAATGGTTTAATGGTTGAAGGATGGTTCTGTTTTGAGGGGATTTTTTCAAGCTTTTTTAGAGGCTATGGAATGATTGAATGGCTTGTTTATGAAATTGAATAAAGATGCGGGTGAATTGTGAAGTTGTTGGATTTATCAGTGGAAGAGTGTGTTTATATAAGAGCTTAAAATGGTGAAATTGGAAAGAAAGAAAAAATGAAGACTTGTTGAGAATATGTTGTGAATGGCTGCGTTGCGGATTAGTGCATTTGCTGCTCTTGTACATAGTGGTGGATGGAAGGAATCTGGTAGCAGAATCGGGAGCGTGTTATGCAGTGAGTTTTGGTGGTGGAGCTTAGTACGAAAACCATTGTGGGCCAGCTGAAGGAAATGAAGGTGGGATTGTGTGGCTCATTTGTGTAGCTGTTATGCGCTGGCATCTAGCAGATTTTTGCAACTTAATTCTTTTCCATTTTTGTAGTGAATTTGTAATGGAAAACATGTAACAAAAACTTATTAATAACAATGAAAATAATAGTTATAATATAATAACAAAATGTAAAAAATAGATAAGAATAAGAATAAAAAATGGAATCATGATTTAATATAAAATGAAATAATGAAAAATAATAATAAAAAGGGAAAGTTTGATATATATATATATATATATATATATATATATATATATATATATATATATATATATATATATATATATATATATATATATATATATGAATTAGAATAGAAAAATAATGATCATAAATTAGATTTAAATGGATGTTGGTTAAAAAGAAAGGTAATTAAAATAGAAATTAGGTTTGGTATTGGTTTTTCTTAAGAAGAAATAAAAAAGGTATGGATTTAATTGGATTATAATTTGGATAGATATGATGAATAATTGAATTATGGATATGAGGATAAAAACGGGAGAATGGAAATTGAATATAAAAATAAAAATGGATATTAGAATAATAATGAATAAAATTGGATGTTATGAAGAAAAAAATGGGTAACAAACATAAAAGTGCATTGAGAATGGGGTATGACAACAATCACTTAAATTACAAACTATAATAGCATTCAAAGACACAGAATAACAAAACTAGCAACACTGTAATAGACATAGTAACAAACCAAAGTTACATACAATCACATAATAACATAACATAGTAACATAATATTTCTCTATTTTTTATTTATGAATAAGACTCACTTTTTATATACTTACCGGTCAAAGAATAAAACTTATAGAATATTGTCGTTGAAATTTTGGTCTGACATTAGGGATGTCAAAACGGACCATCCTCCCTGCCCCACCCCATCCCACCAAAAGGCTGTCAAAAAAGTAGCGGGGTGGGCATGTCCACCAAGGTGAATCGGACATGAAATTCAAGTCCGCCTCGTCGGCGGGTTAGCGGACGGAGGACGGAGCACTTGCCCGCATTCTTTTTAGTTTTTTTTTTTTTACATTTCTTTATAAGCTATTTTTAAATTTCTTTTTTGTTTTTATTTTTTTGTATTTTTTATAGCTATTTTTAAATTGTAAGAGACGAGGAATCAACCTAATGTTATTAACAAGAAACAAAGTCAACTATAAAGAGAAGTAACTTCAGTGTTAGTAAAGTTATTGTGACGCATATATGATAAGAAAGAAATTCTTACTAATTGAATATGTTCTGTACATAATATAGTTTAAAATAGATGTATATGTTAAAAAATAGTGAAAACTACTTTGTATATAGTTTGGTATATATGAATGTTCTAATATATATAAATGGAATAGAAATTTTACAATTAAAAATATTTACATATTATAATTAAAATATTAAATTAGAGTATTCTATGTGTTACAGTATAGCAATGTCATGTGTTTTTTTTTCTCTGCACTGTGTATTATATATTATGTATACATTGCATTATATAGAATTTGTCATTGCAATATTTTATTGGTTAGAGTTTTTATATGCAATATAAATAAATATCTATATTGGTACTGTATACAAATTTACATATTTTTTTCTAAACTTTCTATATGAATGCATATAACAATAACTCATTTTAAATTTGAATTGGTTTACTATAATTTCATTTAAATTTGAATTATGACATACATATAAATGCATATTACAATAAATTTAAAAGAAATTATAATAAATTTTTAAGTAGTTTTTGTTTCAAAATTTTTAGCGGCGGGCGAAATTGGGAAGGTTGTACCATATACCCCTACACTTTGACCTACACCCCTACACTATTTTATTTATTTATTATTTATTTTTTGGTATTCTACACTATTATATATATATATATATATATATATATATATATATATATATATATATATATATATATATATATATATATATATATATATTATAAAGAGTAATAAATTTTATTTATCTTATAATAATGATTCAATGGTATAAATGACATTAAATAACTTTGTTTCTCATAATATTTTTATTTATTTTATATTTTTATTCAATGTTTATTATAAAACTGATTTTTTTTATTATTTTCTTTTAAATAATTAATATATAATATTTATTTTTATTGTATTTTAATAATTAATATATAATATTCATATTTCAGTATTTACATCAACAACACATATTCAATAAATCATCATTTAAATGCTATAAATTTTAATTTGTAATAAATATTTGTTATGTTGTTAATGTCAAATAAGTTTTTCTTCCTTGTATATTTAGTTGTTAATGTCAAATATTTTAATTTGTAAATATTTGTTATGCTGTTAATGTCAAATAATTTTTTCTTCCTTAATTGTATATTAAGGATTATAAAGAAAATTTAAAAATTTAAAAATTTAAAAAAAAAAAAAAACGGAACTCTTAGTGTTCCGGTACATGGAAACTTGACAATAGGAAGTTTTATTGATTGGAAACTTGACAACAGGAAGTCTTATTGATTTTGTTGACAACCAGAAGTCTTATTGATTCTGTTCCGAACCGGAACACTTCCCCTGAGTCTTCCGGTGATGTTTGAAAAAAAAACATACCGGAAGTCATATCTAAAGTCTTCTGAAACGTGGCTTTTTGGGTAAATTTTTCGAAACTTTGACGGTTTGACATAAATGGTAAAAATTTTATAATAAAATAATAAAATAATATCAAGGTTATATTTGGTATTTTGAAAATTTTGTAGGGATATAGGTCAAAATGTAGGGGTATATGGTACAACCTTCTAAAATGGGTAGGCTAACCCAAAATCCAAACCCAACCCACCATTTTTTGGCAGGCGGGGCGGGCCGATGGACCCCGACCCGTTTTACCACCCCTATCTGACATCGTACAAGTGAAGTGACATTAGAGATCAAAAGTTTTTTATTTTGATTGCACTGTTAATGAAAAGTCTAATGTCTAATGAAAAAATAGATTATTTAAAGTGAATAAAATAATAAAGTGAGAGAAGTTTTATTAGATAGTGATTTTTAAAATTTAAAGAAAAAAAAAAAGATAAAACCAAGTCAAAGAGTAAAATCCAAAGATTTTACACGATTTTAGATTTTATAGAGATTTAAATCGTGTAAAATCGTTTCAGTATACGATTTTACTTTAAAATAATTTTACCTGCGATTTAACATCAAATGCCGACCTAGAAACATTCTTGTTACACTAACAAAATTCAACGAAAATAGTCAAATTTCAACTTGTAAAAGCAATGTCAATAGAAAAAGCCAATAGAGTCCTAAGCAAATATTTGGTTTCTCTAAAGCTACTCAACGTCAACTATGTCAATCATTGCATTGCAGACTACCATGTCGTAAAATCGAAATAACCACTCACAACTAGTCCTAAAACCTGGAGGAAATACAAGTTGAAGATGGAAAACAGAAGAATGATGAAGAGCAATCTGAAACTAGAATCACAAACCTTTACCCGTGGAGAATCCGATAGAAGAATTACAAACCTTTACCTGCAGAGAATCCGAAAGAAGATTATCGACAGAGGGGGGGAGAGAAATGAAGAAGATCAACGTGGCATATAGATGAGAGATGAGAAGGCATAATAAACAAGAGAAAGAGATAGTTTTATCAAAAAAACAAGCTAAACACAAATAGATGTTACATTACAAAATATAGTTACATACATAAGCACCCTAAAGTCTTGAAAAAATGAAAAGCTTTAGCTTCCAACACATTCCAAGTAAATAAACGTCAGCTTTGTACTGTTACAGAAAAAAACCCAAGTTTGCATAGATCCATGATAACTGAAAATCAATTAATTTCACAAGAAGCAGGAATAAATTAATTCCACAAGAACAAACGTCTTCATTTGTGGGGAAGTTTAATGATTTTTTGTAGAACCACCGTCCTTGCCCTTATAATGTCACGGCTACATGTATCAGCTTGAGCTCCTAAATCTTCGACATTCTTCATAAAAACTCCCAGCTTCTTCTTGATTTCCTCTATTGCAACCTTCACCGCTTCTTCTTCCTCAATGGCAAAATCCACATTCGTCTTTAAGGATTCAATCTCAACTTCAAGTCGATTCACTAGAATCCGTATATTGTCCAAATCCTTTATAGCTACATAGGATCCAACTTCCAATGCGATAGTAACTTCTTTATGTCCTTTCAATGCATTTTCATAGTTCTTCATCAAGGAATCAATCCACTTTCCCATTGAACCGACTGGGATAGCAGTAAGAGCGGCTAGAGCAGCCGCAACGTGGGGAGAAGCAACGGCTGCCGCTACAACTGAGCAGATCAACACAGCAGCAACCGTGGCAACAAATATGATAAGCGAGACCTTCTTCCAAGTATGAATTTGTTTCAGTTTCTTATCAAGCTTCCCTTTTCTGAGCTGCAACTTCTCAAGCATGAGTACTTGTTGATTATAAACAGATTGATATATTTGGAAGAACTCTTCTGTGAAAGGATCACCGATAGCCTTAAAATTCTTCAGCTCCTCTAGCGTCCTCGCATAGCAACTGTCTCCTAAAACAGATTCTTCTTCAAACTTTTGAAGAGCGAGATGAATAAGCAATTGACTATCCCTAGCTCTCTTTAGGCACTTGTCTAAAGCATTGCAGAAATCTAGAGTCTTCAAGCTATTATCAAAATACTCCTCAACAAGCTCAAACAGTTCTTGACTCTCCCATATATCTTTCTTACAGTCTAAGATTACCTTGACAACTTCTTGATTCATCTCAAGAAGACATTCAGTGACTTGTCTGAGTGAATCAAATGAAAGGGATCGAACTTCAACTCCAACTGCAAGAGTGTTGATGACCTGATTCGTTCGAGCTTGAAGGTTAGTGTCAAATGACTGCAAATCTGAGTCAAGCTTGCAGGCAGTTTCATATGACCTCAGTTCAGTTACCATATCAGCACTAAGGTTGATATTAGACGGCGTTCCAGGGGTCTTCTTACTCATACGCCCCCCCATTGCTCTAAATTAAATAACCTGATTACAACATAAAGCATAAAAAGCATAATCAATTTGAAACTAGAACCACTTTGAGCACCACGAATCCTAATTAAAACAATCTTTGGCCGGAGGATTCAAACAAAGATTAGAACCATTTTTCGAGGAATGGAAATATGGCCTTAAATTGCAGTCCGCAACCGCAAGCAATGTTGCTGATGCGGTAGTATCCACAACCACATTAGACTGCAACTATAGTGTGATTTGAAATTAAGCGGCTTTCCACATTAGGAACCGCATCAGACAACTTCGTCCATCTTTCTTCAAGTATTTTTGTCAAAACTCAAAATTTAGAACCCTAAAACTTGATCTACATCTAAAAAGCCTTCACAATAAGTGTTTTTTAACATTGTATTTCAAATAGATGAACAGCATTGGGCATCGCAACAACGGCAATGACTGCAATGGCATCCGCAATTAAAAAGTATGAATGGAAACTACCAGTGAAAGTTGAAATTATGATTACTTATTAGTGCAATTAACAAATAGATGAACTTGATAGGCATTATATAAATCTAATAGCATAAATACAATCTATTCAACAAATCAATGGACTCAATTGATGAACAAGAAACCCTATTTAATGAAATTGATGAACAATTGAAATGAAGCAGACCCAGATAGAGATTTGAGTAAAGTTGATACCTTTGAAAGCTTAATGAAGAAGAAAATGAGTCCCAGGTAGAAAATGAGAAATGCTGAAAGTAAGAATCGATTTTGTTAGTATTAGTAAAAAAGGGAAAGTAAGAGAAATAGAAAGTGAGATTGAAAGGGGTGTAAGATGTTAAAAATAATGGAATTAGAAGTTACAAAGTGTTACTTGCGAGTTACGAAGAAATGTCGTTGGTGATTTATAAATCAATGACTTGCACGCACGAACAAACAAATAAATAATAGTTGAGGGTTTTGCGGGAAGCAATGCACCTTGTTTGTTAAGCTTAAGTTAATTTGGTGAAAGTGCAGAGTTTAACGCGCAAAACATTGGTTAATAGCACAGATAAATGGTGAAGGGTCCACGATGATAGATTAAGCTTAAACAGTTAGCAGATGCTTCCACTTTAGGACTTTTTGAACTTTTACAAAAAAAAAAATGTATTTAGTTATTTGTTTGACAAGTTTAAACCCCAAAAGGACACTAGTCTCTTTGTTGTTACTTTTTCCCAAAAAATTATTACTATTTACTCACGCGTCTTTAAACATTTTGGAGGTTGAATCTTTTTCATTAATATTAATAAAAATAAAAAAGTGTTTCTATAAAAATTCAATAAATTAAAAAAATAGATTGATTAAAAATTAAAATAATTATAATTTAAAATATTTTTTAATAATATATAATTATATTTTATTGTCATTTTTAATTATTATAACTGTATTTTTTAAAAATTTGAATTTATTTTTTAAATTAGAACGGGGCATTTTGGTTGATTGGACTGATACTGTAAAGAGGTGAGTTTTAACTTGTTTGAAGCAATGAAACATTTCAAAGACAAGTAAAATTGTTATAGACACATAAATTTATCATGAATCTGTGAAATAGTCTATGTACGACCGCAAACTTTCCTTCTTACCCTACGTGATTACACTGAGGGCGGCAATTGTCATTGGTCGCCTCTTTCGAGTTGTGAAATAAGTGGTGAAACTCTACATACATCTGCCTATGAATCAAGGCTTTCGTCTGGGAGAGCCTCGAACCAATGTCTGAAAGATCCTATTAATGTTAGTGTAAATATTGTGCACTTAGATGCCTCAACAACATGGTAGTAATTTAAATGGTCGTCGACATGTTATATATGCTCGTCTGGATCTCCCTTTCCATCGTACTCCTTCAACTTTGGAGGTTCCTCCAACGATTTTGGTATCAGGATGTCAAGGATACGGGCACAAAGAAGACGTTTCTATAGGTTCCTCGTTGACGGTTTCTCTACTTGTTCCTCAACAGAAACATGACTACCCCGGACTCTTCCAAGATTCTGAGGAAGAGTTTGTTGTCTCTTATTTTTCTAGTGATTTGAAGATCTCGGAGCCGCGTCTCGTTGTGACGTGGATGGCTCGGGTGAAGGGAAATCGTGATATAAAAGGCATCGGAAAACAAAAATTTCCCTTTAGTTGATCCTTACGAATGATGGATGATCATTGATAGAAAGATAACCTCTTGTGACGATTAACACCTTTGATGCAAAATCAGATGAATGATCACGAGCGTTGAACGAAGATCATTGTCTCTACTTAGTCCACACGAACATAGTGCCTTCAATCTCAGTGTTAGCTACTACGAATGAAGACTTTGAGAGAAGGAGAGTTCAAACCAAATTTGCATCAAGTGAAAAAGCTTTTGCACAAAGGTTCTATTTATATAACCACTTGTGTGGGATATAAGCTAAAAAGGCTCACTTAAGCCCATGGTGCCTTACAGTATTCAGTATTCCACTAAAGTACACCATACCTTACGACGTTCTGTAATTCTCTTAAATATATTGTACCTTACGGTGTTCCTTATATATTCTATCTCTCATCAATTTTTCCTTATGTGTGTGACCTTGTAGGTTCTCGTGACATTGAAAATTATATTAATCACATATTTAATATAATAAATAGTGAGCAGTATCTAGCAACACATAACTGCTACCCAAGTCACGAAAATGTCATGTGATCTCACAAAACCTTTTTTTGATAATGATTATATATACAAATACCATTTTCCCCTCATGTATATATTGAACACAAGGCATATACCGTGTCACCCTTATTCGGTTCAATATTGGGCCCTTAGACATTTATCCTGTTATGCAGGATGGGCAAATTCCATCTAGGTCACTCACGTCCCTCAACATCATTTGTGAATTACCCATCATCTGTCTTTATGGTCATCCAATTATGAATAATGTTTGATCAACAATAAAGTAATCGACTCCACTTCTAGGGTCCATAATGATTTCAGGGCAAAGATTAGTATACACCATTATCCCCATGAGAATACCTTATGATACATTGCATAATATTATACGTATATGAAGAATTGATAACTCTTTATCCATGATCCATGAGATGTGATCATCAGTTTATCCACATAATAGTCTCAATACTTTAATGTCATCCCATTTCACAATAATGCTCGACTACAAGTATTTTAAGAATATTATGCTTATGTTTAATGAGATCTCATATTTAAGACGCACTGAACATTTCAATAAACATAATATTTTATTATTTTAGAAAATTAAACATAATAAAGAAATTTCTTTAAATTATTAATAAATAATTTGATACAAGTACCAAGTTCTAATAAAACAATTTTCCTCTAGAGTTTACACCAACATTGGGGACGATTGTTTGACTTCTTCTAGAGACGGATTTCTGCACCATGTTACCTTTTGAATTTGCATTCGGCAGGATCACTTCAAGAAGAAGTAACCTTTCTTCTACTACTTATGAGTTGTATTATCAAATTATGTTATGAAGGTGTGAGAAAAACACAAGAAAATGGGATTTGAATTGGGTTTTCACTCTTGTAAACTTTTTTGCAGAAGCATAGATAATTTAAACAATGCATAAACAAGAGATAAGAATACACGATATATCATGGTTCACTTGAAAACCTCAAGCTACTCCAGTCCACCCGCCAAGGTGATTTTGCCTTAAACCAAGGACTTAATCCACTATAACCAAACTGATTACAATTGCACAACACCACTTGTGACTAACACCTTGCACAACCAACTATCGTGACTAACTGTAAACACCCCAAATTTGCCCTCACCCATTCACACCATGGCTTGTGATCTCCTCATATGCATAAACTCAATCATAGCATCTCATATCACATTTTTGATTCATTACATTGGTTCAAAGTCATCTGCATCTAGGGTTTGTGATCTGAGCAATCCAAGAGCTTCTTGAGCCACTCCAAAGGTCATCAATCACTTCAAAGGAGTCCATGCATGTTCAAACATCATATTATATCTCCTCAAAGTCAAGAATTTCAAAGGATCACAAGAACTGAAAATGGCATGGAAGCAGAGCCAGGCTTGACTGCACAAATGACCTAAAATTAGGGTTTTGGTTTCAGAGGCCATAACTCCAAATTTTTTGGTCATTTTTGTTTCCATTGGTCTCTATATGGTATAGGGAGTATGCATATCAATTTTCATGAAGAAATTCCATGGGGAAGTCATCTGATCAAGAGTTGACTTTTCAAGCAAATCAGTGCAAAATCAGGGCATCTGAGGCCCCCAATGACCCAACCAAAGGGTGTTCTTCATCATTTTGATTGTATATGATCCTTATTTGATCATAGAAGAAGTTGGAAGTTCACAAAATTGAAGAATTTCAAGTCTTTTGCAAAGTTGACTTTTTGGGAAAGTTTGACTTTTAATGAAATTGCCATTTTGGGAAACTTTTTCAACCCTTGCTTTTTGATTAAAAAATGCTTCAAATGGAAAAACTTTGGTCATGAAAGTTGTAGAATGGATCATTCCCTTTTCAAAAAGTACAAGAACATGACTTAATTCATTTTGGATCAAAAGTTATGGCCTTGCAAAGTTGAGCAAAATCATTAAGAATCCACTTTTGCACAAGATGGAAAACTTGCAATTTCTCATGGCAAGCCTTTATGTGATTTCAACATGACTTCTAATCATCATACCAATGCTATACATGACCTAAAATCAGAATTGGCCCAAGGGATTTCTCATTTTTGTGCCTTGATTTTCAAGTATCCATAAGTCATTTTTCATAAAAATGCAAAGAGGGATTTTTGGCAAAATCATTCTCAAAGGAGTTATGTGATCACTAGCTGGTTTCAATGCATTGACATGACCTAGTGAAGCATCCCACATCAAAAATCCAACAAGAGTTCTCACTTTCACATGGCCAAAATCATGAAATAACACAAGTGGACAAGTTGCAAAAACTCCTCTAGCTCATGATCCAAATGCAGCAGCCTTTCAAGGACCATCCAAGGGTCTTCCTTGAAGCTAGCTGAGGCAATCCAAGCCTCAAGATTTCCTCTGCCATGGTCCATACTCTCAAGGACACATATTTGACTTTTTGGCCAAAACTCCCATACTCTTGGAACAGTGATCAGCAGCCCCTACTGACCTGCTCCACAGCCTACTCACACATCATGGGAGTGATATAGCAACTCATGGGCCATTGAAACAAGACACATTCCAGCCTTCACAAAATCTGTCAAAAAACTCCTCTTCTTCGAATCTCTCTATACAACCATCAAACCTTCATTTTTCCTTCACCAATGAGTCATACACCCTCCATGGAACAAGAATCAATCATTAAGAGAGCCTGAAACATCACATACACAAACCTCAAATTCTGCTACACCAGAACTGAAGCCTTCAAACTAGCCACCATCAAAGCTTTCCAAGCATCCCACTAGCTTCAGAAGGGTCAAGGGAGTTCATTTGCACAAGTGGGAGGTTCTGGAAGCTCACCATTGGAGTTTTCCAGCTCAGGTATGGCCAAGAACACTTTTTCACAGAGCTTGTTTTTCTTGTTATAAAATGAAAGTGTATGTTGTGCTGATCATAATGATGTCCTTGGAATTGAAAATAGTGAAGAAATGATCATTTTATGCCCCTCTGAAATTTTGCCCGTGAATGATTTTGAGCTTGTTTCTCTTTGTTCATGGTTGATGAATGGTTTTTAAGGATGGATCTAGGTTTAGTTTGGGGAGGGGAAGGTTTCTGGGCCATTAATTTGACTTGGGGTAGCCTGTAGAGGAAGCTAGGGTTTTGGCCCTGCCGGAGAAGACGACCGGAGCTCATCTCCGGTCGCCTGAAGTTGATTAGGGTTAAGCCTGTTTAATTACGCAACTTTAAATTCTGTCCCTAGGATGTTGCTTCCCGCGCGCTTGTGAACGACCCAGATGATTCATTATGCCCTAATCCTGATTAATTAAGTAAATCATAATTAATTAAATCAACTTTAAACCTCAGCCATCAGATTGCACGCGTTTAGGAACTTTGAACCTTGGCCTTGGATTTTGATTACTCCCAGTCTTGTTGACTTGCACGCACAGCCTTTAGATCTCTCAACTTTCCATCAGAGCCACTCATACTGCATACTTTTCATTTTCATTTCATTTTCTTTATATTTTATTTCTCATATTTATTAAAAATAGCAAAATACATTTAAAAATTATGAAAATTTTTGTCAAGGTTTTCATTAATTTTCAAAACACAAAAACATTTTTATTTTTATTTTTTGCATTAAAAAATATTTTTAAATCATTTAAAATTTTATTTTTAATTAATTAATGAGAATTAATTAATTAAAAATACTTTTAGGTATTTAAAAATCACCAAAAAATTCATGAGACCTTTAAAATCATTTAGAAACATTGTTCAACCCTCAAACCAAATTTCTTTTTTGATCTTGATGCATTTTGACAATTTTTCATGGAATTAATTCTATTTCAAAGCATTATTTTGATCCAAACTTCAAAAAATCATTTCTGCCTATCCATTGAGAGTTGGACTTTGATTCTTTTTGCATTGTGTCTTGCATATCATGTAGTTTGTAGGATTAAATTGGTATGAATTGATCTTGCATTTTCCATTTGTTTGACATTTTTCTTGTCAAGGTACCCTAAAACCCTAGAAATCTTAGGAAATTCATAACCCAAATTAGGTTAAGAGTTAGAACCCCTCCTTTGGGCAGTGAGTTTGTGTAGGGTTAGGGTTTCCCTTGAATGCATTTTCAATTTTTTTATCATGATGTTTGCTTCTGGTTTTGATTTTTGTTTGTTGCATTGATCATAAACCCTAATTTGGGCTTTCATTTGCATTCATCTTGCATTTGCTCACATACCATGACTTGCCATAGCATTTTGTGCATCCATTTGATTCACTAGACATCTTGAGACATATTAGAAGCATGATTGATCATTGCTTCTTGCATTTGCCATGTTGTATGTCATTTGCATTTCATAACTTTTCATGTATGTTCATGGTTCCAAGCATGCTTCTCTTGCATTCATTTGTTCATGTGATCATCTTCATGCTTTGTTTCATGTTTGCATCATCTCATAAGCATCATTATCATCTCATATATGCTTCTGGTTTTGATTTTCATCATGCCATTTCATCTCATTTTGCATTGCTTTGCATTCCTTTCACTAACTTTTCAGGTGGTAAGTCATTTTGAGAAGTGAATTTGCCTTCACTTCTCACAACTTCTTTTCATCTATCTTATGCATCCTTGCTGCATTTTGTTTTGAGTTTGAGATTGAGCTTGATCTTTCTTCTTCTTCTTACTTTCTTTCCTAAAGTGACTTGTCTTCTTAAATGAAGCAAGTTACTTTGCTTCTCTCTGCTCCTTTCATCTGCTTCCTGGTGGTTCCTTTGAAGATTTCTCTTGTAAAACCTCACAAACCTTAGGAACAACCAAGCATGACAATGATTAGGGTTTTGATTAGTCCCCCACTTAGTTTTACCTTTGTGTCTCATTGAGTCTTCTCTTCTCACCTCATAATCAAGGACTAAACCCTAAAGGCTTTAAGGCTTTGTGATTAAGCTTATGCCTGCATCCTTCTATTAGGATGGAGTGTATAACTTTAATCCTAAGTGTTAAACCCTTAATGTGTTTAAATCTTTTAATCAATTCATCTAATAATCACCAAGACATCAAGCTTGTAACTTGGGCCTTGCATTAGGGTTCTAATTCTTCCTTAATTGGTTAAGAAGGACTAACCCTAGTGTTAATGGACAAGTCCCCCTCAAGTTGTCTTACAAACCCTAAAAATCATTTCATCATCTTATCATTAATTAAAATCCATCTAATAAAGGTTTTGTTTTGTCATGAGTTTAATCCCTAATCATGGATTAAGTTGAGGAGCTTTCCTCAGCTTAAACATTCTCATCTATTATCCTTCTATTAGGATGGTGTAATGAGTCTGTTTAATCCCTGATTATGGCTTAATCTCATTACTCAACACTAAACAAAAAACACCAAAAACATCTAATTAATCACAAGTAGGTTAATGATCTTAACCCTACATCAAAGGTGATTAAGTGTGAGAAGCTGACTTCACACTTAAGGTATTCTCATTACCCCTAATCAGAGGGATGATGTGATGAGTTTACTAAATCCATTGGTTTAGACTTAAGCTCATTAACTTATGACAAACATCCAAAAGCAATAAAAGAATGAAAACTCAAAAACAAACAATAATCGTCTCCTCCGGGATTCTTTTCTCATCATCTTCACTCATAAACGAGAACTTGCTTCTTCTGTCTAATGCAAGACAGTTTGCATCTGTGCCAGACAGATCATACACTTGAGCATAGGCAAGTAAGCAGTTCACAAGTCAATTCATCTTTCAGTCTCTTTGGGTCGAACTACGGTGTTCTGACTTCCTCATTGCACGAGAGGATACGTAGGCATAACTTAACAGTTATCGAACAAAAGTCTCTGTATATTCCCCCCTCTTTCCAGCTTTATTCTTTTAGCCTCATATTCTTGAGCATTTCATTCCTGTTCTCACACTGACACTGTACATTTATACACTTCACTTCTCTTACACTGACACCTGTACTTTCTTTTCCATCTCTTTATACACAGATTGCACGGACACTACCCCTTTAAAACACAAATCTTTTAAGCGTGGATCCCGTCGAGTACGATGGACAATCTGGGTGCTAATACCTTCCCAGGTTGTAACCAACCCCCTTTCTCAGTCTCTCTGGTTCGCAACCGTCTTATCCATATCTTTTCTAGGTCTATGCAGCATTGCCTTTCCTCCGGGATAAAAATGCCTAGCTGGCGACTCTTTTCATTCCCTGTGAGTTCACTCCTGTGTGTTCTCACACCCTCCTTTCGCCGACCGTTCGCGTCTGTACCCTATTTGACCCGGCTTCATTTAGTGGGAGCGACAGCTTGGCGACTCTGCTAGGGAACCTTATACTGTAACCAGGGCTTCTGGTTCTTTTTGTGGGTTCCTCCTAGCGCTTGTTTGATTTGTGTTTAATGGGGTGTTATGTGCTATTTGTGTTTGTATATTTATTTTGTTTATTGCCTTATGTACAGTTGTTTTATTGCTTTCTTTATAGCTTTACATATATCATACTGTCATACTGTTCTGGCTGGATCTGGTTTTGCTTTGGTGGGTGGGGTTCTATTGAGAGTTTAAGGTCCTATACCTGGGACCTGAGTGACACCTAGGTTAGAGTGGTTCATATTCTTTCCCATTCCATTTCGGTCTGGTGCGGGAATATGAAACACGGTTCAGATATGGGTTTCTTCTTGAGAACTCTGTGCTACAGATTTCCTGTAGTGTTAGGGCTATCTGGGAAGCCTGCTAAGTCTGGATGACCTTTAGTATTGACCTTCAGAAACTGAGGTGAATTAGAGGAGGATCTTTTATGGTTATTGTAAACACTGTACCTCCGGGTTAGAAGTGTTTACACTTCTCATAACTGATCCAAGTCTGAGGATCCTTGTTTTAGAACACTACCTGTGAGGGGGTTGGGCTGTTTACAGGTTTGCAGGTACCCTTGACCTCAGCATACCCTGTTACTTTGTTTTGATTAAGAGTACTCCATTTTGGAACAGTTCTTGTGATTTTTAACCCTGGACATGTGGCTCTTTATTTGAGCCCCCCACCTTGGTTACTGGACTTATGAACCTCCATCTGGATTTCTTAAACATACATGGACCTATATCAAGGCAGTTAATCAGATCCAGCTTGATCACAAACCCTTGCATATCATTTGCATACATCATCATTGCATCATTTAACATTTGCTTACTTGTTTTTCAGGGTATCCATCATATATTTTGGCTTGGTTTTGACCCCTTCATCAGCATAGACCTATCTTCATCAGTATCTGCTTCAGCTATCCCCATCAGCTACCTGCTTCAGTCACTTGCATCACTAGCATTAGCCTGTCAGTGGCCCATCTTCTAGTATCAGTCATCATCATCAGCATCTGTTTCAGCTCTTCTTCAGCAGCATGGCACCCAAGAAAAGCAATATCTCCTACCATTTCTTTGAGCCTGAGTTAGCTGGCATCAGAAAGATCCAGGCCTTGATTACTCTAGACCATATACCACTATTCAGAGAACATTATGGAGGCATCCTTGATGTGGTTATGGATTTGGACCCTTCCCAGAGGAGCTTGATTCATACTTGCCTGCAGTTCTATGATCCCCCTCTGAGGTGCTTCACCTTTCAGGATTTTCAGTTGGGGCCTTTATTAGAGGAGTATTCATCATTGGTTGGTGTACCTGTCAAGGGTGGTGTCCCCTTCAACCCTGAGATGGCTTTTCCAAGTAATGAAGAAGTGGCAAAGGCACTACATTTGGAACCCTCTCTGATTGGACAGAATATGACTACCAAGGCTGGAATCTCTGGTCTACACTTGGATTTCTTGACTTCTCAGGCCATCCTGAAGGCCTCCTTGGGAGAGTGGAAGGCAGTCTGTGCTTTGTTGGCCCTCAGCATATATGGGGTTATACTTTTTGCAGATGAGCCTAAGTTTATTAGCAAGAATGCCATTCACCTTTTCATTCTGAGGAACCCAGTGCCCACCTTACTGGGAGATTTCTACTACTCTATTCATCAAAGGAATGAAAAGCAAAGAGGAAGATTGGTGAGGTGCTGTGCTCCCCTGTTCCATACCTGGCTGCTCAAGCACTTGCCCAAGACTGATGCATTCTTGAATCCTCACCAGCAAAAGAATTGGGCTAGAAGACTCATTGCTTTGACCTCAGCTGACATCAGGTGGTGCACTCAGAGCACCAAGGGCAGGGACATCATTACTAGTTGTGGGCAGTTCCCCAATGTACCCCTGATAGGAGTGAAGGGTTGCATCAACTACAACCCTCTGCTATTCAAAAGACAACTGGGCTATGCATTGGTCCACACTCCTAGAGCACAAGATTTGGCTAAGACTCTTTATTGTGAGATTAAGCCTAATCTAGCCATTGTCAGGCAAGAATCTTGGGCTTGGGATAATGTCCAGACCAAGGGATTGGCCATTCTTGGAAGATGCAACAATGTGGCCTCAACCCAGTACTATGAGTGGTCTCATGCCAGGGCTCAAATTTCTGGGATGCCTTTCACCATTGAGGACACACCTGGACCATCCACTGCATCACCTCCTGCCACTGTCAGCTTAGAGGAGTTTGAGAAACTGAAAGAGAGGAATGAGAATCTAACTCAGGCTCTACAGAAGACCCTCTGGGAGAGGAGTGATGGTCGTTTGGACATTGAAAGGTTAGAGAAGCTAAAGGTGGAGCATCTAGCCAGGATTGAGAGGTCAGAGGACTACATCAAGAAGTCAAGGGCTGGAGAGCAGATCTTGAAGAATGCCTGCAAGGAGGCTCAGTTCCAAAAAGCCAGGACTGATTTGTATCTGAAAGAGAGTCAAGCTAGGTGGGTCAGGATCACCGAAGCTCGTACTCAGGAAGATAAAAGGACTCAGGACAAGATTGAGCAGTTGGAGGCTAATGCAAAGGAGCAACAGGAAGCCCTTCTAGCAGCCCAGAGAGAGATCTCAGAATTGAAGATTAGAGCTGGTGTGAAGAGGTCAAAGGACCAGAGTCGACACAAGAAGATAACTGCAGCTGTTACTACCAGGAATCTCCTTATCAGGAACCTTACAGAGCGTCCAGCTGATCCGGTAACTGAAGCACTTCTAAAGGAAGTTCAGGAAGATGAGTTTGGTCTTGGTGTCTGACTTTTGCTTGTTGTTGTTATCATTTCATTGTACTTTTCTTTTCTTATGTTGTATTTGGACCCCTCAGAGGGCATGTATTGTAAAAAGAAACAAACTATGTATCATTTACTTTTTGTAATATATGTGTTGGTTTGTTTTTATCTGAGTTCTTCAAGCAACATCAAAAGTATCTTCCTCAGGGGTCTGGAAAGGTCAAAACCAAGTGCCAAGCCGGATACCTTGGAATCAAATAAGCATACTGCATTGCATACTAACCTTTTGCTTTATTTTGTAGGTTTTTATTTTGTTTGTTACTAACTCTGTTGTGGTTCAGGAACTATTGCTCGACGTTGGGTGTTCCCACTCAACCGTCCACACAGATATCCCACCCGTAACAACCTTCCGGGTATACAAATGGACCAGGTACAACAGGATCTTACAGAGGTCAGGAACCAAATGGCCAATGAGAGACTGGAAATGAGGAATCAGATGACACAATTTATGGAGGTGATGAATGGATTGGCACAGATCCAAGAAAGATTAAGAGCCTTGGTAGAGAGGCGGACTCAAGAAGACCCCCATCTAGGGACTGGTGGGACAAGCAACAATGAGAGGGTTCAGCCTCATATCAACCCACCTGTATTTGGACCCCACCTTCATCCAGAGATCAATATCCCTGCTAATGTACATGGGAATGCTACTACAGGCAGAGTACTCCAAGAAGACCCCCAGGAAGATCAGTTCACAGTGATGGGAGCTGGGGATGAGGCCTATGACAGAAGGCTAGATGAAATTGCTGAGAAATTAAGATCCTTGGAGTCTCAAAACTCCTTGGGTTTTGATGTTATGGACATGGGCTTAGTGGACGGGGTCAGGATTCCCCACAAGTTTAAACCTCCATGCTTTGAGAAGTACAACGGAACTTCTTGCCCGCGAACCCACTTGCAATCCTTTCTGGGGAGGCTGAAGGCATACACCATGGATGAAAAGCTATGGATGTTTTATTTCGAAGATAGCTTAACAGGAGCTTCAAGGGAATGGTACTCTCATTTGACCAGAGCAACCATCAGATGTTGGAAGGACTTGGCTGAGGCCTTCATTAGACAATACCAGTATAACTTGGATATGGCTCCCAACAGGACCCTCCTAATGGGAATGTCACAATCATCCAGAGAAAGCTTCCGGGAGTACGCCCAGAGGTGGAGACAGCTTGCTGCTGCTGTCCAGCCACCCATGTCGAAGAGGGAGATGGACGACATGTTTATGAACACCCTCCAAGGGACATACATTGACAGGCTAGCTGCCTTTTCTTCTACCAGCTTTGCGGATGTAGTTATAGCTGGAGAAAGAATTGAGAGCCTATTAAAGATGGGCAAAATTTCTGACAACGGTGCAAGCTCTTCCAACAACCCAAGAAAGCCTTTTGTGGGCCCAAGAAGAACTGGTGAGACTAATGCTATCCATGCCAGCAGGGGCAGACCCCAATATGTTCATAGGTCTGTGGCAGTTGTCACCATTCCCGCTCCAATTCATCCACAACCAGCATACCAACCTCAGCAACAATCCCACTACCAGCAACAAGCTCAATATCCACCTCAGAGAAATTATAACAACAACAACACCATCAACAACAATCAGCAAAGACCGTTTCAACAGAGACCATCTCAGGCCAATAGGGTGATCGATCCGATCCCTATGCCCTATGCCACATTATTGCCACAACTCCTGAAACTCAACCTGGTTGAGCTAAGGACATTGGCACCTCCAGATCCTGCCAGTCTACCCAGAAATTATGACGCCAGCGCCAAATGTGTTTTTCACTCAAATGCACCTGGCCACAGTACAGAGAAGTGCAGAGCCTTGCACATGAAAGTACAGGATCTAGTGGATTCCAAAGCTCTAAACTTTGCACCTCCACCAAATGTCAGTAAAAATCCTATGCCAAACCACGGAGGACCCAGAATCAATGCTATTGAGGAAGATAAGCCGTCTTACTTGATAACTAGTGTGGGGCAGATTCGGACACCCTTGGTAGAGATTAAAGCTCAACTCCTCGAATGTCAAATGTTCCCTGGATGTGAGCTAGGATGTGCTTATTGCAACATTTCAGTGAATGGGTGTGATAACTTGAGAGATGGCATAGATGGTCTCATTCAGAGTGGTCTACTTCAAATCACAACATCAACACCTCCAAATCCGGCAATCTCCTTAACAGCAATTCCCGAGTCTTCTACAACTGCAACGACAATTGTTCCAAACAACTCTTCAATCTCATCAACAAATGCTTCATCTGTTACTTCAATGGACCAGATATCAACAAACATCCCTTCTACAACTTCAGCACCCCTTCATTCAGAACCTCCTACAACAGCAACACCCATCCAGTCTACAGTGTCTCCTACAACATCAACAACAAATAATGAAAGTGTCTCAACGGTTACGATTTATTATGATCCTGCAAATGATTCTGCCTACAACTCACAAAGTTCCACTCCTGTCAGAGCACCGGTTACAATATACTATGATCCACACACTATCATGGTCCCTTCTGCAGCTGCTATCAGTCCAGTCACTATCACAGTGCCTGGGCCAGTACCTTATGAAAGCAGTAATGCCATCCCTTGGCATTACGGCTCCGATCTATACTGCGAAGGACAGAAAATCACTTTGGAACCATCAACTTCTTCACCACAAATAGACAATGTGGGGGGAGGCGGAGGCTTCACTCGAAGCGGACGTCTCTTTGCCCCGCAAATTCCAAGACCCAGTGCCGAAGCAGAAGCTGCTGCCAAGGCAAAAGGGAAGAGCATGGTGCAAGAAGAACAAGTTGCCAAAGAAGCTTTGAAAACCCCTTTCGATCAAGAGGTTGATGAATTCATGAGAATCATCAAGAAAAGTGATTACAAGATAGTGGACCAGCTTCACCAGACACCTTCCAAGATCTCCATTTTATCATTGCTAATGTGCTCCGAGGCTCATCGGAACGCACTACTAAAAGTCTTGCACGCAGCTTATGTGCCAGAGGAGATTACCGCCAATCAGTTGGAAGCTGTAGTTGGAAACGTCAACGCTAGTCATGGACTAGGATTTACCAACACTAATTTGACTACGGAAGGCCGCTATCACAACAAGGCTTTGCACATTACCATGGAGTGTAAGGGTGCAGTTCTTTCCCATGTACTGGTAGACACAGGGTCATCCCTCAATGTCTTACCTAAAAAAGCCCTTGTGAAGCTGGAGTATGAAGGATTGGCATTACGCCCCAGTAACCTGGTAGTGAGAGCCTTTGACGGTTCTAAGAGATCAGTTCTGGGGGAAATTGAGTTGCCTATAACGATTGGCCCACAAACTTTCAAAACGACCTTCTATGTGATGGACATTCAGCCGGCCTACAGCTGTTTGTTGGGTAGACCTTGGATTCACGCCGCTGGCGTAGTTACGTCTACCCTTCACTAGAAGTTAAAATTCGAGTGGGAGGGCCAAGTCGTTACTATTTGTGGAGAGGAAGATATCTTTGTCAGCCATCTGGCTACATACAAATACATTGAGATGGATGGGGAGATCCACGAAACTATGAGTCAAGGGTTTGAGGCCTTGAACATAAATGAAGCATCCGCTGTACCTGGAACCTCAATGACATCTTATCAACAAGCCCGGAAGGTTGTTGAAGAAGGGACTGCCCAAGGCTGGGGCAAGTTGCTTCCCGTAGAGAAGAAGGAGGATAGATTTGGGTTGGGTTACAAACCAACTCAACAAGATCAAGCAGAGGCTGCTAAGAAGCCCAATTTTGTCAGTGGGGGGATGCTCACCCCAGATGCCGTGAACAACTTGGAAGACGAGGATGAAAGCAACCGCAACCTGGAGAGTTGGATCCGTCCAAAGATCCCGGGGAGCAGTATCTCAAACTGGTCTTCCCAGGAAATTATAAGAGTTACTCCTGCAGAGTAATTATTATTTCCTGTATATTTTGAGCATGCATCAAGTCTTGCATCTTGCCCAAATATGACAAGACTCATTTTGTAATCGGGCCATCTGTAATTTTGTGCAACAAGATTAATCAATGAAATATCAGACATCTTTTGCAAATGAGTCTTTTTTCTTTTCCGCTCACTGTTTTTCCATTTTTCTTTTTGTACAAAAATAAATGGCAATGTTTTCAAAATGTTAACTTCATTTCACTTTTCTAAACAAGATTAAAATCAATCACTAAAATGAACAAACTGAACCCTTGCAGAGAATGCCTTCCAGACCGCACCGACAACAGCACAGCTATGACTTCGTATGACTTTGATAATCCAATCAATCAAGCTGATGAAGGGGTTGAAGAAGAGTATGAGCTTCCTGAAGAGCTAGCTAGGTTGTTGAGACAAGAGGAAAGGGTTATCACTCCTCATCAGGAGGAGGTCGAAACGATTAATCTTGGTACAGATGAAGACGTGAAAGAAGTTAAAATCGGGGCCTGCTTACAAGACTCAGTGAAGAGACAACTGATTGACCTGCTTCAAGAATATGTGGATGTGTTTGCTTGGTCTTATCAAGATATGCCAGGGTTGGACACCGACATTGTTATGCACAAGCTGCCTTTAAGAGAAGATTGCCCGCCGGTTAAACAGAAGCTGCGCCGTACTCGCCCAGACATGGCAATGAAAATCAAAGAAGAGGTACAAAAGCAGTGGGACGCCGGGTTCCTTGCTGTGACTAGCTATCCGCCGTGGGTTGCTAATATAGTACCTGTGCCTAAAAAAGACGGCAAAGTGAGAATGTGTGTTGACTACCGAGATCTGAACAGAGCCAGCCCGAAAGATGACTTCCCTTTACCTCATATCGATGTACTGGTGGATAACACGGCTCAGTTCTCGGTATTCTCCTTCATGGACGGATTTTCAGGATACAATCAGATCAAAATGTCACCTGAAGACATGGAGAAGACCACTTTCATTACACCCTGGGGCACATTCTGTTACAAGGTGATGCCATTCGGACTGAAGAATGCTGGTGCAACGTATCAACGGGCTATGGTAACATTATTCCATGACATGATCCATAAAGAAATCGAATGTTATGTGGATGACATGATTGCCGAGTCCCTCACTGAAGAAGATCACCTGGTGAATCTGCTGAAGCTATTCGAGCATCTGAGGAAGTACCAACTGAAGTTAAACCCCAACAAATGCACATTCGGGGTGCGATCCGGTAAGCTACTGGGATTTATTGTAAGCGAGAAAGGGATTGAAGTTGACCCAGATAAAGTCAAAGTTATTCAAGAGATGCCTGCACCGAAGACAGAGAAAGAAGTTCGGGGGTTCTTAGTGTAGATGTTTAAGAATTGGAAGAATTTTTGACCAAACAAGAAATGTTAAATTCAGTTCAGAATGTCCTATCAGATGTTGGGACATTATCAAACAGAGTATATGAACTTATTTCAGGATGTCCTACCAGATGTTGGGACATTGTGTAAATGACTTAAGTTCAGTTTTTCAGGATGTCCCAACAGATGTTGAGACATCTCAAACCTGCTTCCAGAATTAATTATTGATTAACAGATCAGAGATTTTTAAGGAGAGTTATCTGGAATTAATTAATGATGGATAAAAACAGAACAAGGCGCATCTGTAGGGAGTTTTATATTGAAGTTTCAGTTTAAAACAGAAGACCTAAAAGCACCTAGAATCTAGGAGGTAACAAACCCTAATTCAAGGTGGAAGCTGCTGCGCATTAGGGCTGGATCATTCTACAGAAAGCCCAAAATTCAGATACCTATTTAATTAACAGAAACTCATAGAATTGAGTACGAATTTCAGAAGACCAAATAGGGTGTCTAGTGTTTTAATAGCAGGTTGTGTTTTATATGTACCACTTTATGAGCTTTTAAGCAAAAGTGCATTTGTGACTTGATTGAAACTGTGAAGTAAGATCAAGCTGTATTGTTTGAAGGATGTCTTCAATTTCTGTAAACTTGTAAACTTGATCACTGTGTGATTGAGGGGGAGTGAGTAGGGTACTCTTATCTAAGGTGTGTCTTAGGTAGAAATTGCATTGGGTAGTTATTAAGTGATAGATTAAACAGGGTGGTTTAAGTCTAGAATTAATATTACTTATAGTGGATTTCCTCCTGGCTTGGTAGCCTCCAGATGTAAGTGTGGTTATACACTGAACTGGGTTAACAAACTTCTGTGTTGTTTACTTTTCTTGCTATTTAAGTTTTGGTTAAATTTGTCAAGTGTCCTATCAAGTGTTGGGACATCTCTTAGGACATCTCATACCTGATCACAAAATTTCAATTGGCATCAGAGCAGGCACCCTGCCTGTTTATACTGGGTGAGATCTAGGGAAAACAAATTCTGTAACATGGACAGAGATATAGGGTCAGTAAATAGACCACCTATACTGGATGGATCTAATTATGACTACTGGAAGCCAAGAATGATTGCATTCTTAAGATCACTTGACAACAGGGCATGGAGAGCAGTAAATGTTGGATGGGATCATCCTGTCCAAGACACCAAAGATGGATCAAAAATGCTGAAACCTGAAGAAGAATGGAGTAAGGAGGAAGAAGATTCAGCACTAGGCAACTCAAAAGCCTTAAATGCCTTATTCAATGGCATTGATAGGAACATTTTCAGACTTGTGCATCATTGTGAGCTGGCCAAAGATGTTTGGGACACTCTCAAAACAACTCATGAAGGAACATCAAAAGTAAAAATGTCAAGACTTCAACTTCTCACCACCAAGTTTGAAAACTTGAGGATGAAGGAAGATGAATCAATTCATGAGTTCTACATGAACATCTTGGATATAGACAATACTTCTGGAGCTTTGGGAGAAAAGATGACTGATGAAAAGCTGGTAAGAAAGATTCTCAGATCTTTGCCAAAAAGATTTGACATGAAAGTCACAGCAATAGAAGAAGCTCAAGACATATGTTCCATGAAAGTTGAAGAACTCATTGGCTCCCTTCAAACTTTTGAGATGGGAATGAATGACACAAATGTTAAAAAGAATAAAAGCATAGCATTGGTGTCAAATACTGATGAAGAAGAAGATGATGAATCAGAAAATGGTAAAAGCTTATCAGAAAACCTAGCTATGCTTGGAAGACAATTCAAACAGATTCTCAGAGGAATGGATGGCAAATCCAAATCCAGTGGAAAATACACAAACTCTTCTGAGAACAGGAGACCTTATGATGCTAATAAAAAGTCAAATTATGCTGAAAAGACCAGTCAAGAAGGAATTAAGTGCCATGGATGTGAAGGATATGGACACATCAAGAAGGAATGTCCTACCTTCTTAAAAAGACAAAAGAAGGGACTATCTGTAACCTGGTCTGATGAAGACTCAGGAGGAGATTCAGAAGAAGAATCAGCTAAGCATATTACTGCTTTAGCTGGACTGTGTGAATATGATAGTGATTCCAGTTGTGGAGAGCTTACTTATGAAGAACTTGAGCAAGCATTCAAAGATCTATACAAAAGAAGCTCTGAAATATGCAGTGAGGTTATAAAGCTAAAGAAGCAGAATGAGACATTAGAAGATGAAAAAGCAAATGATCAAGAAATCATTGACACCTTGAAAAGTGAAGTAAGTCTTCTCAACTCCAAGTTGGAACATATGTCCAAATCTGTTAGAATGTTGAACAGCAGCTCAAATACACTGGATGTGATTCTCAACAACAATAAGCACTCAGGGGATAAAAGTGGACTGGGATTTAACAGAGCAAATAAAGATGAAGCTAGTTCTAGCAAAACAGCTTCAAAATCCATACAGTCTAACAAGATGTCCCAACAGATGCTTCAACATCATGAAAGAAACACAAAGTCAAACATAATGTTCCAACAGATGTCTCAACATTCTGAAAAGAACAAAATGAAGAAGAAGTATCAAAGATGGAGATGCCATCACTGTGGAAGATTTGGACATATCAAACCTCATTGTTATAAGTTGCATGGATATCCAAATCAGATGTATCAGCAACCTTCCAAGAAGAAAATAGAAGTTACCAAGAAAGTGCTGCATAAACATCAAAGAAATCAGCAACCTCCTAAGCAGAAGACAGAAAACATCAAGAAGGTATGGAAACCAAAAGCTAGCACTGAAGCTGATCAAAGCTACAAGAACAAGGTCAACAATCAAGCTTGGAGTTCATCTGATAAACAACACACAGGGCAGAGGCATCAAAAGAAATCTCAACTCATCTGGTCAAAGAAAAGTACTGCATACATAACACATACATCACTAAGAGTATCAGCTAAAGAAGACTGGTACTTTGACAGTGGATGTTCAAGACACATGACTGGATTGAAGAATTTGCTAGTAAACTTAAAATCACATTCATCCAGGTATGTGACCTTTGGAGATGGAGCTAAAGGAGAAATCAAGGGAGTTGGAACCTTGGATTGTCAAGATGTTCCAAGACTAGATGATGTGCTGCTAGTTAAAGGTTTAACTGCTAACCTGATCAGCATAAGTCAATTATGTGATCAAGGATACAGTGTAAACTTTACCAAAACTGAATGCATAGTGACTAACAAAGAACAAGAGGTTGTCATGAAAGGAGCCAGATCTAAAGATAACTGTTACATGTGGGAATCCCAAAATCTCAGTCTCACTTCAACTTGCTCTTTAGCTAAAGAAGAAGAAGTGAAACTATGGCACCAAAGACTAGGTCATCTTCATTTCAGAGGCATAAAGAAGATAATATCCATGGATGCTGTAAGAGGTATTCCTAAACTGAAGATTGATGATGGCAAAATATGTGGTGAATGTCAAATAGGCAAGCAAACCAAGATGTCCCATCCAAAGCTCCAACATCTGACAACTTCCAAAGTTTTGGATCTTTTGCATATGGATCTGATGGGACCTATGCAGGTTGAAAGTCTTGGTGGTAAGAGGTATGCCTATGTTGTGGTTGATGACTTTTCAAGATATACATGGATAAATTTCATCAAAGAAAAGTCTGATGTATTTGATGTATTCAAAGAATTATGTCAAAGATTACAAAGGGAAAAATCCAGCTGTGTGATTAGAATTAGAAGTGATCATGGAAAAGAATTTGAGAATCAAAAGTTCTTAGATTTCTGCTCTTCAGAAGGAATCAATCATGAATATTCTTCACCAATCACTCCTCAACAGAATGGGATTGTTGAGAGGAAGAATATAACTATTCAAGAATCTGCAAGAGCTATGATCCATGCTAAAAAGTTACCTCTGTATTTCTGGGCTGAAGCTATGAACACTGCCTGCTACATCCATAACAGAGTTACCTTGAGAAAAGGAACTTTGTCCACAATATATGAAGTCTGGAAGGGCAGAAAACCCACTGTTAAGTACTTTCATGTGTTTGGAAGTAAATGCTATATTCTGGCAGATAGGGAGCAAAGGAGAAAAATGGATCCTAAAAGTGATGAAGGGATTTTCCTTGGATACTCTATAAACAGCAGAGCATATAGAGTATTTAATTCTAGAACCAAGGTTATCATGGAGTCCATAAATGTGATAATTGATGATGATTCTACAGATGTCCTAGAAGATGTTGGAACATCTGCTGATATCAAGATTGAAGCTGAAGAAAAGAATGATCAATATAACTTCACTCAAACTGATACAAGGACAGAAGAATCAAGCAAACCTCCCTCCATCAGAATACAGAAGGATCATCCCAAAGATTTGATAATTGGTGATCCCAACAGAGGTGTGAGCACTAGATCAAGAGAAGTGATTTCAGGTTCTTGTTTTGTTTCCAAAATAGAACCTAAAAATATCAAGGAAGCTCTCACTGATGAATACTGGATTTGTGCTATGCAAGATGAATTAGGTCAATTCACAAGGAATGAAGTGTGGAATCTTGTTCCTAGACCTGATGACATAAATGTGATTGGAACAAAATGGGTGTATAAGAACAAGTCAAATGAACAAGGAGTTGTTACAAAGAACAAAGCCAGACTTGTAGCTCAAGGATACACTCAAATTGAAGGGGTAGACTTTGATGAAACCTTTGCACCAGTAGCAAGGCTTGAATCAATAAGACTACTGTTGGGAATTGCTTGTATCTTAAAGTTCAAGCTATTTCAAATGGATGTGAAAAGTGCCTTTTTAAATGGCTATCTTAATGAAGAAGTATATGTAGAACAGCCTAAAGGATTTGTTGATCCAAGCTGTCCAAATCATGTATACAAATTAAAGAAGGCACTTTATGGTTTGAAGCAAGCTCCAAGGGCATGGTATGAAAGACTGACCACATTTCTCATCAAGCAAGGGTATAGAAAAGGTGGAATTGACAAAACCTTGTTTGTTAAAGATGAAGAAGGAAATTTCATAATTGCTCAAATATATGTTGATGATATTGTCTTTGGTGGGATGTCTGATAAGATGGTCAAACATTTTGTCAAGCAGATGGAATCTGAATTTGAAATGAGCCTAGTAGGTGAGTTAACCTACTTTCTTGGTCTGCAAATAAAGCAAATGGAAGACTCAATGTTTATCTCTCAAAGCAAGTATACCAAGAACATAGTCAAGAAATTTGGAATGGAAATTGCTACTCATAAGAGAACTCCTGCCCCCACACATCTAAAGCTGACTAAAGATGAAAAGGGTGAGAGTGTAGATCAAAGCTTATACAGAAGCATGATTGGAAGCTTGTTATACTTAACTGCTAGCAGACCTGACATAGCATTTGCAGTAGGTGTATGTGCAAGATATCAAGCTGATCCAAAAGTCAGTCATCTCAATCAAGTCAAGAGAATTCTTAAATATGTTAATGGTACTTGTGACTATGGCATAATGTACTTTCATGGCTGCAAACCAATTCTCACTGGCTTCTGTGATGCTGATTGGGCTGGAAGTGCAGATGACAGAAAAAGCACTTCAGGAGGGTGTTTCTTTCTAGGAAACAACTTGAAACAAAATTGTGTATCCTTATCTACAGCTGAAGCAGAATACATAGCAGCTGGAAGCAGTTGTTCTCAGTTGGTTTGGATGAAGCAAATGCTCACTGAGTACAATGTCCCACAGGATGTCATGACATTGTACTGTGACAACTTAAGTGCAATCAACATATCAAAGAATCCTATCCAACATAGCAGGACCAAGCATATTGATATCAGACATCATTTCATCAGAGATCTTGTAGAAGAAAAGGTGATTTCATTGGAGCATGTAGCTACAGATCTGCAATTAGCTGATATCTTTACCAAAGCATTGGATGCTACACAATTTGAGAACTTAAGGGGCAAACTTGGAATCTGTTTATGTGATATTTAGCAGTTAATGAGATGTGCCAACATGTCATATGACATTGTATGGCATAAGTTCCAGATGGCAAAACCAGTCTGGACAAGATCATTGGGAATTCCATTCCTAATCATTTGCACTGTAACGGCTACTTATTTAGTAACTATTTATAAGCAGCTATCAAGATTCTCATCATACTATCACAAGCGAATCACATTAACTAGCTATCCTTCTGAAATCATAAACCCTAAAGCTGTTCATCCATCTTCCTCAACAATGTCTCAAAACCCTAACACAACTGAGGAAGTTCTCAATAAGGAAGACGTAGTTCATGCCACTCCCATATCTGTAGTACCAATGCAATCAACTCCATTGGACGAACTCAGGGGAAGCATTTCTCACACTAAAAAGGAAAGAACTCCAAAGAGAGCTAAAGATCAAGTACGAAGCAAAGCCAAAGGCATTCCCTCTCCTGCTAACATGCCCTCAAAATCTTCACACTATGTGGATGATTCCATCAAGGAGATTGTCAACCAAATTCTCTTTGAACAAAGAGTGGTGAGTGGGATCTCTGTTCCTCTAAACACCATGCCTGCACCTCAAGAAGAACAAGCTCAAGCTGCAGAAGAACAAGATGTCCCAACAGATGTTGGAACATCTGAAGATAAGAGAAAGAACTCATCTGATGTTGAGTTGGAACAAACTAAGGACCAGAATAAGGCCTCAAATGAAAATGATGAAGAAATCTCTGAGGATCAGACCAAAGCCTCAAATGAAGGTCAAATCCCTGCTGATCAACAAGCTGAAGAGGAGACTGCTCAATCTCCTCCAGTGGTCAACCTGGAGCAGGACTCTGATATAGAGATCATAGCCTCTGTTAAACCTAGCATTGCCAAAAGGCTCAGGTCCAGGAAAGGCAAGATGCAAGCTGAAGCAGCAATTCCTGAAAAGAAGAAAGCCTCTCCAAAGAAAGGCAAAGCTAAAGCCACTTTTGGGCCATCAAAACAATGGAGTAAAGTCCAAACTCAGAAAAGGAAAGCTGTCACCCCATCTGACTCAGATGTTGAATCAGATGTCCCAACATCTCCTCCCAAGAAGAGACCAGCCCCATCTAGGGCTTCAACAGCTGTTCCAGAAGCTCCATTAGACAACATATCTTCCCACCATGTCTCTAGTGTGAACAAGTGGAAGTTTGTGTACCAAAGAAGAGTTGCCCTAGAAAGAGAACTGAGCAGCAATGCACTTGAGTGCACTGAACTGATTGACCTCATCTCTGCTGCAGGACTATTCAAGACAGTCTCAGATTTCTCTCCCTGCTATGAACTTCTTGTCAAAGAGTTCATTGTGAATCTTCAGGAGGATTGTTCAAATGGTAAGTCCTCTGAGTTCAGAAAAGTGTTTGTGAGAGGTAAGTGTGTTGAGTTCTCTCCTCAAATCATAAATCAATACCTAGGAAGAGAAACAGATGGACCCAATGAGCTAGGTAAGACAGATAATCAAGTCTGTAAGGTGATCACAGCAAACCAGGTCAAGGCATGGCCTGTGAAGGGAAAGCTCTTAGTGAGCATGCTTACCAGGAAGTATGCCATGCTGAACAGGATTGGTACAGCTAACTGGGTGCCTACCAACCACACTTCTTCAATCTCCACTGGTCTAGCCAGGTTTATATATGCTGTGGGAACTCAAACCAAGATGGACTATGGAGATTTCATTTTTGATCAAACCATGAAGCATGCCAGCTCCTCTGCAACAAAGCTACCAATAGCTTTTCCTTCATTGCTATGTGGTATAATATTAAGCCAATATCCTGGGATTTTAACTGAGAAGGACACAGTCTGCAAGAGAGAAAGCCCCCTGGCTTTTCACTATAAGTTATTTCTCAGTCATCATGCTGCAGATGTTGAAGCTCCTTCTGGGACATCTGCAGGATCCTCCACTGCTAAGACTCCAATCTCCAAGAAGGCTTTAATTACTGAACTTAAAATCACATGCAAGGAACTTGAAGCAAGGAAGCTGAAACTTGAAGACATCATCAAAAGGCTGGAGAGTGAAGAAGATCAGAATGCTGCCTCTGATGAAGACAGTGCCTCTGATGAAGACAGTGAAGCTGATGAAGACAGTGAAGCAGATGAAGAAACAGAAGCTGATGAAGAAACTGAGAGTGATGAATCTGAGTGATCAATGTATGTGAGGCATATGTAATGACAGCAATGTATTTCTGGAATAGTGTCTTTGGCCCCTAATTTTGTGTCTACCAAGGGGGAGAACAACAACAAATTGTATTGCTGTTTAATTGAATGAAAAATTCTGTTTGTTTGCTTCTGAACTGAATAAGTTTTTCTGTTGGAACAAGACTGGATAAGACTGGATACATATATGTTTGAGGGGGAGTAATCTCAAATAAGAATCAACAGAAAAGTAATGCTATACTCTGATAAAAGGAACTTCTGCTGCACTCTGATAACCAGAAAAGATGTTAGCCAAAAATTAGCCAAAGGGGGAGTTTGTAGATGTTTAAGAATTGGCAGAATTTTTGACCAAACAAGAAATGTTAAATTCAGTTCAGAATGTCCTATCAGATGTTGGGACATTATCAAACAGAGTATATGAACTTATTTCAGGATGTCCTACCAGATGTTGGGACATTGTGTAAATGACTTAAGTTCAGTTTTTCAGGATGTCCCAACAGATGTTGAGACATCTCAAACCTGCTTCCAGAATTAATTATTGATTAACAGATCAGAGATTTTTAAGGAGAGTTATCTGGAATTAATTAATGATGGATAAAAACAGAACAAGGCACATCTGTAGGGAGTTTTATATTGAAGTTTCAGTTTAAAACAGAAGACCTAAAAGCACCTAGAATCTAGGAGGTAACAAACCCTAATTCAAGGTGGAAGCTGCTGCGCATTAGGGCTGGATCATTCTACAGAAAGCCCAAAATTCAGATACCTATTTAATTAACAGAAACTCATAGAATTGAGTACGAATTTCAGAAGACCAAATAGGGTGTCTAGTGTTTTAATAGCAGGTTGTGTTTTATATGTACCACTTTATGAGCTTTTAAGCAAAAGTGCATTTGTGACTTGATTGAAACTGTGAAGTAAGATCAAGCTGTATTGTTTGAAGGATGTCTTCAATTTCTGTAAACTTGTAAACTTGATCACTGTGTGATTGAGGAGGAGTGAGTAGGGTACTCTTATCTAAGGTGTGTCTTAGGTAGAAATTGCATTGGGTAGTTATTAAGTGATAGATTAAACAGGGTGGTTTAAGTCTAGAATTAATATTACTTATAGTGGATTTCCTCCTGGCTTGGTAGCCTCCAGATGTAAGTGTGGTTATACACTGAACTGGGTTAACAAACTTCTGTGTTGTTTACTTTTCTTGCTATTTAAGTTTTGGTTAAATTTGTCAAGTGTCCTATCAAGTGTTGGGACATCTCTTAGGACATCTCATACCTGATCACAGAATTTCACTTAGGACGATTGAACTACATTTCACGGTTCATATCTCACCTCACGGCAACCTGTGAACCCTTGTTCAAACTGCTAAGAAAAGAACAAACGGTCAGGTGGAACGAAGATTGCCAGAAGGCTTTTGACAAGATCAAAGAGTACTTGCAAGAACCTCCAATCCTTATGCCTCCAGTTGAAGGAAGACCTCTAATCATGTATTTGACAGTATTAGAAGAGTCAATGGGGTGTGTGCTGGGCCAGCATGACGAGTCTGGTCGAAAAGAGTATGCAATATACTACCTAAGCAAAAAGTTTACCGACTGTGAACAACGTTATTCACTGCTCGAGAAAACTTGCTGTGCTTTAGCGTGGGCTGCTCGCCGACTGAGACAGTATATGTTGACCCACACTACCTTGTTGATCTCAAAGATGGATCCAGTCAAGTACATATTTGAGAAGCCAACACTTACCGGACGGGTTGCAAGATGGCAAATGATCCTCACAGAATATGACATCCAGTACACCTCTCAGAAAGCCATCAAGGGCAGTGTATTATCTGAATATCTTGCTGAGCAACCTATTGATGATTACCAGCCTATGAGATTTGACTTCCCCGATGAAGACATCATGTTCATAAAAGCGAAAGATCATGAAGAGCCTGTTCACACTGAAGGGCCTGACCCGGAGGAAGAATGGACTATGATGTTTGATGGGGCTGTTATAATGAATGGTCGTGGTGTTGGTGCAGTACTCATTACACCTAAAGGAGTTCACATGCCTTTCTCGGCAAAACTCACTTTCAACTGCACTAACAACGAAGTTGAATACGAAGCTTGCATTATGGGTCTTGAGGAAGCCATTGACCTCAGGATCAAGACTTTGACTGTATTCGGAGATTCAGCTCTGGTAGTTAATCAAACCAACGACAAATGGTACACCCACCAGGATCATCTGATACCTTACAGGGATTATACAAGGAGGTTATTGACTTTCTTTACAACAGTCAAGCTTGAGTATATCCCTCGGGACGAGAATCAGTTTGCAGATGCTCTGGCTACCATTTCATCCATGATCAAAGTTCAAGCTGCCAACTTTGTACCTCAAATTTCAGTGTCCAGACTTGACAGACCAGCATATATGTTCGCAGCAGATATTGTTAAAGATGATAAGCCTTGGTTCCATGACATTAAGTGCTTCTTGGAGGATCAAACATACCCACCTGGGGCATCTTCCAATGATAAGAAGACTTTAAGAAGGCTTGCTGGTAGTTTCTTTCTGAACACTGACGGTTCCCTGTTCAAGAGAAACTTTGATATGGTACTCCTCAGATGCGTTGATAGAACAGAAGCAGACTTGTTAATGCACGAGGTGCATGAAGGATCCTTTGGTACCCATGCCGGAGGACATGCAATGGCTAAAAAGTTGCTAAGATCAGGTTATTACTGGATCACGATGGATGCTGACTGTTGTGCTTATGCCAGAAAATGCCATAAAAGCCAGATTTATGCGGATAAGGTGCATGTACCTCCCAATCCTTTGAATGTGATGTCTTCACCCTGGCCCTTTGCTATGTGGGGCATTGACATGATTGGCAAGATTGAACCGACTGCTTTGAATGGCCACAGATTCATCCTGGTTGCCATTGACTATTTCACCAAATGGGTTGAAGCAGCTTCCTATGCAAACGTTACAAGGCAAGTGGTAGCCAGATTTCTGAAGAGAGATATCATCTGCCGATACGGAGTTCCCGAGCGAATCATTACTGATAATGGTTCCAACTTAAACAACAAAATGATGGCAGAGCTATGCCGGGACTTCAAGATCCAACACCACAATTCGTCTCCTTACAGGCCAAAGATGAATGGCGCTGTTGAGGCGGCTAATAAGAATATCAAGAAGATTGTGCAGAAGATGGTAGTCACCTACAAAGACTGGCATGAAATGTTACCATTCGCCTTGCATGGGTACCGCACATCAATCAGAACATCCACTGGGGCAACACCGTATCAACTTGTGTACGGTATGGAAGCAGTCCTACCTGTTGAAGTTGAATTACCCTCCCTACGGGTACTGATGGATGTTAAGCTGAACGAAGCAGAATGGGCCCGATCCCGGTACGAACAACTGAGTCTGATTGAAGAGAAAAGATTGGCTGCAATCTGTCATGGGCAATTGTATCAGAAAAGAATGAAGAGAGCCTTCGATCAGAAAGTCAAGCACCGAGAGTACCAAGTAGGAGATCTTGTGCTGAAAAGAATCCTCCCTCCTCATACAGACCACAGGGGCAAGTGGACTCCGAACTATGAAGGACCATTCGTAGTAAAGAAAGTTTTCTCGGGTGGAGCGCTCATGCTCAGTACTATGGATGGTGAAGACTTCCCGTCCCCTGAGAATTCAGATGCAGTTAAAAAATACTTCGCATAAAATGACCCGCTGGACACAAAAACAGAATGTAAGTCCAGGCAAAAATAGGGCATCCCGGCGAGTCAAAAACAGAATAAAAGACTCGGGCAAAAATAAGGGAAAATAAACAAAAAATGTACACCCGCTGAGTTGAAAAGCCGCATTGGACAACTCAGGCAAAAATGGGTATCCCGATGGATTGAAAACCCGAAAGGGCGATCCATGCAAAATAAGGGAGTAAGCGAACAACTGCATGCTGAATTCGTCTGTATCACTCACAACTTGGTAAGCTTCGAAAGGATCAAGCTTCTTTCAGAATCAACCTTTTTCAGAAAGCAAGACGAGAAGAACGTCAAATGTCATACGAGTCATAGCAGAAAGGAAGCTCCTTGAAGCGTCAACAACATTGCCAGCTTTTTGTTTCTCAATTTGTAACAATCTCCTCATTTCAGGGGATATGTTTCTTTGACTGTATCCTGCCAATTCAGGGCACATGAATTAATAAAATCAGATTTTCAGTCATGTTTCACCCCGTACAGTTCATTTTCATTTGCAAAAATGTCTGGTGTCCTTAAAATACTGATTGCATAAATACAGATGCTTTTCTCCTAAAAATACATGCTTGCAGGGAATATACTTACTCTCGGGAGTGTCTAACTCCTATGACGGAATCTGGTAAGGGATACCTCGGGATCACTTGTGCGTTTCTCTGTCTTTTCAGGATTGCAGGTACTCAAGGCACAACATGGGGCATGTAAGCCTCATCCTGGCAAGCTGGCAAATCAACATTCACTCAGTCTTAGCACTCAAAAGTGTTTTCTCCCCAGCTGAGTTGCCACTTGCTATTTCTCCCCAGCCGAGGTGCCAATCATTCTTCCTCAGCCAGGTACAAAAGTCAGGGAACCATCTCCCCACAGAGCTTCAGCCTCTATCCAGAGGAGCAACGCACGAAGGAATCACAACAGAGTGACGAAAGATTCTGCAAACCCCAGCTGGGTCCCTCATTACCAGGATGGGTCTATCAGTGACCTATTCCCCGAAGCAGATACTTCTCGTCAGATCTACCAATGATCTCATCCCCAGCTGGGACGTCCATTTCAAACAGATCGACCAGAGATCTTCACAGCAACGGGATCCGAATCCCGGATTGGTATCCTTGCATAATCATGGCATGCGCATCATATTCACCCCACAAAGCGTAGCATTCCGTCTAAACACGGAGCATTACGGCAAAAATCCAACATATTGCATAATCATAAGCCATGTTTTGAATCAAACACTTGTGAATAATGACAATCCATCAGCAATATACAGAAAACCCCCCAGATTCCCCAACAGAGAGCTAAAGCTAAAGCAGTTGCCTTACACTCCCAAACATCAGTATACACTCCTTTTGACACACGTCCATGTCATCATTCCCCAGTAAAGTCGCCCGAGCACTCTTTACAAACAGACCACCCGTATTACAGATACTTCTTGACACCCGTCCGTGTCATACCCCGGCAGAAAGCCAAAGCGTCCCCTTTGCACTCACAAATACTTCTTTATACAGATTCCCTGACACCCGTCCGTGTCACCTTCCCCAGCGCAGTTGCCTAAATACTTTGTAAACCATATACTTGTTTATATTACACCTTTCTCTTTTGACACTCGTCCGTGTCACTCTCCCCAGCAAGATAAACACTCATCTATACACCATTCATGCGTAATTTACTTATACAGATACTCGTCCGTATCTTGTATTTACCACTTAAATCCCCGCAAATTCGACACTAGTCCTTGTTCTTTGTTAACCAGTTGGTACTCGTCTGTATCATCATCTCAGAACGTGCGTCAAGCGTTTGTTTCTACCTGATACTCGTCTGTATCATAGTCTTAAGGATGCTCGTCCGCATCTTTAATCCATACACCGTGTCAAACACTCATGTCTTCTTGAATTAGACACTCGTCTGTGTCTACTATTCCCCAGAAGAGTCCCCTCAGATTCAACGCTCGTCCGTGTTCCTTGTTAACAAGTTGATACTCGTCAGTATCATCATCTCTGAACACGTGTCAGTATTTGTTTCTATCCGATACTCGTCCGTATCGTAGTCTTAGGGATGCTCGCCCGAATCTTTAATCTATACACAAACATCCAAACACTTATACCTTTTGTTTCTTGGATATAAACACTCGTCCGTGTTTACCATTCCCCAGTAGATCGCCAACAAAGCAAATTTTCTTTTCTATCTGACATTCGTCCTATGTCATGATAAACCTTGAGAGCAGCCGTACCCTGCTAGGTGATCGTCCTTCACCTCTTGATGATCGTCCTTCATCATGCTCATCCGATGGTCGTCCCCATCGTTGACCTTTTCTATCCGACACTCGTCCTGTGTCGTGATATTCAGCAGCCGTCCCCTGCTAGGAGATCGTCTTTCACCTTTTGATGATCGTCCTTCATCATTTTATCCGATGGCCGTCCCCATTGTTGATTTTGTTATCTGACATTCGTCTTATGTCATGATAAACCTTGAGAGCAGCCGTCCCCTGCTAGGTGATCGTCCTTCACCTCTTGATGATCGTTCTTCATCATGTTCAAACATCATATTATATCTCCTCAAAGTCAAGAATGTCAAAGGATCACAAGAACTGAAAATGGCATGGAAGCAGAGCCAGGCTTGACTGCACAAATGACCTAAAATTAGGGTTTTGGTTTCAGAGGCCATAACTCCAAATTTTTTGGTCATTCTTGTTTCCATTGGTCTCTATATGGTATAGGGAGTATGCATATCAATTTTCAAGAAGAAATTCCATGGGGAAGTCATCTGATCAAGAGTTGACTTTTCAAGCAAGTCAGTGCAAAATCAGGGCATCTGAGGCCCCCAATGACCCAACCAAAGGGTGTTCTTCATCATTTTGATTGTATATGATCCTTATTTGATCATAGAAGAAGTTGGAAGTTCACAAAATTGAAGAATTTCAAGTCTTTTGAAAAGTTGACTTTTTGGGAAAGTTTGACTTTTAATGAAATTGCCATTTTGGGAAACTTTTTCAACCCTTGCTTTTTGATTCAAAAATGCTTCAAATGGAAAAACTTTGGTCATGAAAGTTGTAGAATGGATCATTCCCTTTTCAAAAAGTACAAGAACATGACTTAATTCATTTTGGATCAAAAGTTATGGCCTTGCAAAGTTGAGCAAAATCATTAAAAATCCACTTTTGCACAAGATGGAAAACTTGCAATTTCTCATGGCAAGCCTTTATGTGATTTCAACATGAATTCTAATCATCATACCAATGCTATACATGACCTAAAATCAGAATTGGCCCAAGGGATTTCTCATTTTTGTGCCTTGATTTTCAAGTATCCATAAGTCATTTTTCATAAAAATGCAAAGAGGGATTTTTGGCAAAATCATTCTCAAAAGAGTTATGTGATCACTAGCTGGTTTCAATGCATTGACATGACCTAGTGAAGCATCCCACATCAAAAATCCAGCAAGAGTTCTCACTTTCACATGGCCAAAATCATGAAATAACACAAGTGGACAAGTTGCAAAAACTCCTCTAGCTCATGATCCAAATGCAGCAGCCTTTCAAGGACCATCCAAGGGTCTTCCTTGAAGCTAGCTGAGGCAATCCAAGCCTCAAGATTTCCTCTGCCATGGCCCATACTCTCAAGGACACATATTTGACTTTTTGGCCAAAACTCCCATACTCTTGGAACAGTGATCAGCAGCCCCTACTGACCTGCTCCACAGCCTACTCACACATCATGGGAGTGGTATAGCAACTCATGGGCCATTGAAACAAGACACATTCCAGCCTTCACAAAATCTGTCAAAAAACTCCTCTTCTTCGAATCTCTCTATACAGCCATCAAACCTTCATTTTTCCTTCACCAATGAGTCATACACCCTCCATGGAACAAGAATCAATCATTAAGAGAGCCTGAAACATCACATACACAAACCTCAAATTCTGCTACACCAGAACTGAAGCCTTCAAACTAGCCACCATCAAAGCTTTCCAAGCATCCCACTAGCTTCAGAAGGGTCAAGGGAGTTCATTTGCACAAGTGGGAGGTTCTAGAAGCTCACCATTGGAGTTTTCCAGCTCAGGTATGGCCAAGAACACTTTTTCACAGAGCTTGTTTTTCTTGTTATAAAATGAAAGTGTATGTTGTGCTGATCATAATGATGTCCTTGGAATTGAAAATAGTGAAGAAATGATCATTTTATGCCCCTCTGAAATTTTGCCCGTGAATGATTTTGAGCTTGTTTCTCTTTGTTCATGGTTGATGAATGGTTTTTAAGGATGGATCTAGGTTTAGTTTGGGGAGGGGAAGGTTTCTGGGCCATTAATTTGACTTGGGGTAGCCTGTAGAGGAAGCTAGGGTTTTAGCCCTGCCGGAGAAGACGACCGGAGCTCATCTCCGGTCGCCTGAAGTTGATTAGGGTTAAGCCTGTTTAATTACGCAACTTTAAATTCTGTCCCTAGGATGTTGCTTCCCGCGCGCTTGTGAACGGCCCAGATGATTCATTATGCCCTAATCCTGATTAATTAAGTAAATAATAATTAATTAAATCAACTTTAAACCTCAGCCATCAGATTGCGCGCGTTTAGGAACTTTGAACCTTGGCCTTGGATTTTGATTACTCCCAGTCTTGTTGACTTGCACGCACAGCCTTTAGATCTCTCAACTTTCCATCAGAGCCACTCATACTGCATACTTTTCATTTTCATTTCATTTTCTTTATATTTTATTTCTCATATTTATTAAAAATAGCAAAATACATTTAAAAATTATGAAAATTTTTGTCAAGGTTTTCATTAATTTTCAAAACACAAAAACATTTTTATTTTTATTTTTTGCATTAAAAAATATTTTTAAATCATTTAAAAGTTTATTTTTAATTAATTAATGAGAATTAATTAATTAAAAATACTTTTAGGTATTTAAAAATCACCAAAAAATTCATGAGACCTTTAAAATCATTTAGAAACATTGTCCAACCCTCAAACCAAATTTCTTTTTTGATCTTGATGCATTTTGACAATTTTTCATGGAATTAATTCTATTTCAAAGCATTATTTTGATCCAAACTTCAAAAAATCATTTCTGCCTATCCATTGAGAGTTGGACTTTGATTCTTTTTGCATTGTGTCTTGCATATAATGTAGTTTGTAGGATTAAATTGGCATGAATTGATCTTGCATTTTCCATTTGTTTGACATTTTTCTTGTCAAGGTACCCTAAAACCCTAGAAATCTTAGGAAATTCATAACCCTAATTAGGTTAAGAGTTAGAACCCCTCCTTTGGGCAGTGAGTTTGTGTAGGGTTAGGGTTTCCCTTGAATGCATTTTCAATTTTTTATCATGATGTTTGCTTCTGGTTTTGATTTTTGTTTGTTGCATTGATCATAAACCCTAATTTGGGCTTTCATTTGCATTCATCTTGCATTTGCTCACATACCATGACTTGCCATAGCATTTTGTGCATCCATTTGATTCACTAGACATCTTGAGACATATTAGAAGCATGATTGATCATTGCTTCTTGCATTTGCCATGTTGTATGTCGTTTGCATTTCATAACTTTTCATGTATGTTCATGGTTCCAAGCATGCTTCTCTTGCATTCATTTGTTCATGTGATCATCTTCATGCTTTGTTTCATGTTTGCATCATCTCATAAGCATCATTATCATCTCATATATGCTTCTGGTTTTGATTTGCATCATGCCATTTCATCTCATTTTGCATTGCTTTGCATTCCTTTCACTAACTTTTCAGGTGGTAAGTCATTTTGAGAAGTGAATTTGCCTTCACTTCTCACAACTTCTTTTCATCTATCTTATGCATCCTTGCTGCATTTTGTTTTGAGTTTGAGATTGAGCTTGCTCTTTCTTCTTCTTCTTACTTTCTTTCCTCAAGTGACTTGTCTTCTTAAATGAAGCAAGTTACTTTGCTTCTCTCTGCTCCTTTCATCTGCTTCCTGGTGGTTCCTTTGAAGATTTCTCTTGTCAAACCTCACAAACCTTAGGAACAACCAAGCATGACAATGATTAGGGTTTTGATTAGTCCCCCACTTAGTTTTACCTTTGTGTCTCATTGAGTCTTCTCTTCTCACCTCATAATCAAGGACTAAACCCTAAAGGCTTTAAGGCTTTGTGATTAAGCTTATGCCTGCATCCTTCTATTAGGATGGAGTGTATAACTTTAATCCTAAGTGTTAAACCCTTAATGTGTTTAAATCTTTTAATCAATTCATCTAATAATCACCAAGACATCAAGCTTGTAACTTGGGCCTTGCATTAGGGTTCTAATTCTTCCTTAATTGGTTAAGAAGGACTAACCCTAGTGTTAATGGACAAGTCCCCCTCAAGTTGTCTTACAAACCCTAAAAATCATTTCATCATCTTATCATTAATTAAAATCCATCTAATAAAGGTTTTGTTTTGTCATGAGTTTAATCCCTAATCATGGATTAAGTTGAGGAGCTTTCCTCAGCTTAAACATTCTCATCTATTATCCTTCTATTAGGATGGTGTAATGAGTCTGTTTAATCCCTGATTATGGCTTAATCTCATTACTCAACACTAAACAAAAAACACCAAAAACATCTAATTAATCACAAGTAGGTTAATGATCTTAACCCTACATCAAAGGTGATTAAGTGTGAGAAGCTGACTTCACACTTAAGGTATTCTCATTACCCCTAATCAGAGGGATGATGTGATGAGTTTACTAAATCCATTGGTTTAGACTTAAGCTCATTAACTTATGACAAACATCCAAAAGCAATAAAAGACTGAAAACTCAAAAACAAACAATAATCGTCTCCTCCGGGATTCTTTTCTCATCATCTTCACTCATAAACGAGAACTTGCTTCTTCCGTCTAATGCAAGACAATTTGCATCTGTGCCAGACAGATCATACACTTGAGCATAGGCAAGTAAGCAGTTCACAAGTCAATTCATCTTTCAGTCTCTTTGGGTCGAACTACGGTGTTCTGACTTCCTCATTGCACGAGAGGATAAGTAGGCATAACTTAACAGTTATCGAACAAAAGTCTCTGTTTTTTCCCTTTCTTTCCAGCTTTATTCTTTTAGCCTCATATTCTTGAGCATTTCATTCCTATTCTCACACTGACACTGTACATTTATACACTTCACTTCTCTTACACTGACACCTGTACTTTCTTTTCCATCTCTTTATACACAGATTGCACGGACACTACCCCTTTAAAACACAAATCTTTTAAGCGTGGATCCCGTCGAGTACGATGGACAATCTGGGTGCTAATACCTTCCCAGGTTGTAACCAACCCCCTTTCTCAGTCTCTCTGGTTCGCAACCGTCTTATCCATATCTTTTCTAGGTCTATGCAGCATTGCCTTTCCTCCGGGATAAAAATGCCTAGCTGGCGACTCTTTTCATTCCCTGTGAGTTCACTCCTGTGTGTTCTCACACCCTCCTTTCGCCGACCGTTCGCGTCTGTACCCTATTTGACCCGACTTCATTTAGTGGGAGTGACACTAACAACCTGCACAACCAACTATAATGACTAACTGCACAAGAAACCACTTGTGACTAACACTTGCATAGCTAACTGTTTGACTAACTTTACACAACCAACTGTTTTGACTAACAACCTGCATAACTACATGTTGTAACTATCTGGACAATAATAGTTGTTACTAACAACCACTTATACACACAGTCCTAGTCTTCCTAAAGCTTCTGACCACACTGGCCCTTTAGGGTATACAAATAATTGTTTGTAAAAGGGGAATGTTTACAATTGAGTGCCTCTTTATAAGCTAGGCAAAAACATTTAAAACCAATGGACTAGAAGATCAAGTTATACACACACACACACACTATGAATATTAAATTTTATGGTAGCTCAGAATCATGTGAATTCTTCTTCTTATTTCTCATGAGAGCATCATCATGGACAAAAACCCAACTCTCTTGTTATCATCATGATCCTTGCGCAACAGCTCTAGCAATAAGACATCAGCCCTTTTGTTGCAATCGTTATCTTTATCATATGGTCACATTGTTACGATCTCTGTCTTAGGCACACATGGTTATCAACTAGTATTTTTCTTCTCATGACCACTTCCTTATATAGCCAAATATAGATTCATTGGAGGACATATTAGTAATTCTTTGAATGAGTTGGCTACTGAAGGAATTTCGTTACACATGGATGAAATTCGTACAACCACATATGTCCTTTTCCACAAATTCAAGTTAGTGTAGAGGTAGTGGAATAAAGTGCTTTTGTATTTTGTACCTTTCCTTTATAAACGATAACCTTATATTTTGTTCTTTATTGGCTTTTGATTCTGAGATGATTAAAGCATGAATAGAGAATTGATAACTGGGTCTTCAAAATCTCAAGTCTTCCGAACTTGTTCACCATAACCTCGTTTTCAGAAACTGCAACACTTATCTTTGAAACCCTTGTTCTTTAGAACCTTAAGTCTTTAGAGTCTTCATAACTTCGTTCAACAAAACCTTGTCTTCAGAGTCTTCAACACTTAGTCTTTAGAACCTCAATCTTCAGAAACCTTAAGTCTTCAAAATATTCAAAAACTCGTTCAACAAAACCTTGTCTTCAGAATTCTTCAACACTTAGTCTTCAGAAGATAATAACTTCAGAAGCTTCACTTGCTTCAGAAGTTGAATATCAGAAGCACACACATAACAGAATCTAAGAGATCATTGCATCAGCAACATAGAGTCATCTTAGGATCTTTCTGGTTATGATCAGATACATAGGGACTCGCATATATTCTTCTTAGAATCTTTCTGAATGTTGTCAATTCTTCCCAATTGAGGTTGGAAATAATTTTGGTAAAACAACCTATATTGGTCATGTTGGACAAGGTGTCGTAACATGCTGAAGGTGATGTTCTGTTTTGAGGAGCAACATATTTTTAAAAGATGTCGAAGGAGATGTCCCAGCTTCGGTCTCTCGACATCTACATCAATGACAATGTTAGTAACTGTTAAAATTGAAGAAAATCACAGAATGTTCGATGGAATATTTGTGATTACAGTTGGCGTCCAAGATAGAAGATTTTCAGAGATTGAATGAAGATCGCGAATCAGGGAGGATTTGTTATAAAAACTAAAGATTGAAAAGTTTCTATTTTCTTGGAGAGTTTGAGCAAATTCTATGGGATCAGATTCTTTGAGTTTAAAGCCCAAATCCAGTGTATTCTTTTGTTATAAATAAGTTAGGTTAGACCTAGGTTAATAACAAGAAAAAACAATTACTTGACATAAAGTATTAGGGTTTCTTGTTTTGTAAGCCTTTCTTAGATCATAGTGGATGCTAATAATACGAGAACTTTACTGAGACTATAATGTGTGTACTCTAAAGATATTAAGCATATAGTGTATTGTTGATCACAGAGTGATTGTTAAGGAATAGAGGAGGGCCTCGACCTAGGGAGTGACTTAGGTAGAAATATAGAACAAGTAGTGATTATGTGACAAGTTGGAAACTGGAGGTTGTTTCACTTCGAATTAATACTATTTAGTGTATTTTATTTATGGATTGGTATCCCCTAGAGTATATGTGTTAGACCATACTGAGTAAAAAATTGTTGTGTGTTCATTTACTTTCTGTAGATTTAATTGTTCGTATTGTTTATTGTGTGCAAAAGCAGATATTAGATGTTCCTACATCGTATATGACATTTGTGATTTTCATACCAAAATTTCAATTGGCATCAAGATCTGACACCCTACCATGTTATTAGGTGAGATTCAGGGACGATACTTTCTAGTACAATGAGCAAGGACGAAATAGTGGTGGGAAGACCACCTTTTATAGATGGAACAAACTATGACTATGGGAAGTCTCTCATGGTATCCTTTCTTAAATCCATAGATGGCAAGGCCTGGAAAGTTATGATGAAAGGATGGGATCCTCCAAGAGTTAAAGATAATATGGTGTTATCACTGATGTGGTGAAACTGGAAGAAGATTGGGATGAAGAAGATGACAAACAAGAGCGATGGAACTCCAAAGCATTGAATGAATTATTCAATGGAGTAGACCGAAACATCTTCAAATTAATCAACAAATGCACTATTACAAAACAGGCATGGGAAATCCTGAATACTGCTCATGAAGGGACATCTACAGTGAGGATTTCAAGACTTTAACTTCTTGCAACCAAGTTTGAAAACTTGAAGATGAATGAGGATAAGAGCATTCAGGAATATAACATGACAGTGGTAGGTTTAGCAAATCAGTCAGATGCTTTAGGAGAAAGGATCTCAAAAGCCAAACTGGTTCAAAAAATTCTAACATCTCTTCCAAAGAGATTTGAGATGAAGATTACTGCTATTGAAGAATCTAAGGATATCAACACTTTGAAAGTTGATGAACTTATTGGATCTCTACAAACCTTTGAAGTTGGAATCAAAGGTGATAAGCCAATATAGAGAAAGGATCTAGCCTTTACATCCAATGAAGATGAAGTGGGTCAGTACTCAAAAGGAGCCCATCTAAAACTACCAGAGCTCGCGGAAAACAGTTTGATCAGCCACTTAGCAACTGGAGACCGAGACAAAATGTCAAGAACATGCATTTTGACAGAAGGTCAATTCCTAGGAGACAAATTAGAACCGAATACAATCAAGGCAAGGAAATCAAATGCTATGAATGTGAAGTGATCGATCATGTTAGGTTTGAATGTCCTACCTTTATAAATAGAGAAAGAAAAGGCCTAACACCATCCTGGTCAGAACATGACTCGAGCAATGAGAAGGAACCTACCAATCAAGTTTCCGCTTTCATGGGAGTTTACCAAGAAGATGAGGTTGAAAAGCTAACTCTTGAGGAGCTTATTGATGCCTTTAAAGTTTTATAGGTCAAAAGTGTTGAAATATTCTAAATGGCAACAAAACCATGTGAACTCATTGATGTAACACTCCAAAATTTTCCCTCTCATTTCATGGCATATAGCATATCATATTTCATACATAATTCAACATCCTTGCATAAAGTTGAAGCATAGAAATCATAACTAAAGGCATAATGCTTGTGATCAATGACTGGTGAAATTGATGATTATCTAGAGGCAATAGAAGGGTCGCATGGCTTCTCAACAATGTTCAAATATTTCAAAACATCCCACAAGATCTCAAATGATTCCTCAAGGCTTAGAAAGAGGTGGATTGATCAAAGAATTCAAGCAGTGCAACATCTCCTAGCAAAAGGGGCTAAAATTAGGGTTTCTGATTAATGGAGCTTCCCAAGGAAATTTTGGTTCAAACTTGATCTCATTGTTTTCTACATAAAGTCAAATGTCTAGGGTTGAAAAATCATCCATTGAATCATTTCAGAGGGTCTTCAATTGATCAGTTACTTGAGAATCAAGAAATTGGGGAAAAGTCAACTATGCAGAGGAAAAAGTCAACTCCTGACTTTTTGAGGTCAAAATCATGAAATTGATGTTACAAGAAGTCCATGGACAAAATTTGGTCAAGAAATGATGGAAGAATCATCAATAATCAAGATTATCAAAAATTACCATTTTTGGAAAATTAGGGTTTCCAAATATGGCAAGTTTTGGCCATTTTTCAGTCAAGTTCAAGAGAGGCCTTTTCCCAAAATAAAAGTCAAACAAAAATTCCACTTGGACTGTTTGAAAGAGGGAATCCTAAGCTTCAAATCCATAGGTGGGTCATGTTCATGGGATTAAAATTGAAGAAGTTATGATCAATCAAAGTTTGAGCAAACTAGGGCAAACTAGGCAAAAAGCAAGTCATGCCAAGCATCCTGCGCGCGCCAGGCAAGGCATTTGCACAAACATGTGGTATGCAAGAATTATGGCCCAATTAATCCATCAATATGACCTTAAATGAAATTTTTTCCAACATCAAAGTTGTTCATTGTTTCATTCTCTACAACTTTCATGTTTGAAGATTTTTCATATGATCAATTGTGTGAAAGTTATGGAGGCTCCAACTTATGGCCCAACACTGATCAACCATAGGCACAAATTGCACAAGGCAAGGCAAGTCATGCAGGCCAATTATGCAGTTTTGCTTCTCAAAGTTGCATGACATTTTTTATGTACCTAATTGCATTATCTCATCATGGATCAAACATGTTGTGAGAAACATTTACTTCAAATTAAGCACAAGAATCACATGGAATGATGGCTCGAGCTTAAAGAAACATCCAATGGAAGATCAATGTATGCCATCTGTTTTCTTGCTTGATAAGGCAATGGTCAATGTATAATCTTAACTTAGTTCAAATACTTTGCCTCATTCAGCTTGCTAGGATCACAAGTTCATCACATTTGGAGTACATGATCATATGGCTGCAAGATCACACCAAGTATCATGCACATCTTTGAAATCCAAGCCAAATGACAAACTTTAAACATGATCAAGCATGCTGCAGATTTGATCCAATCAGTTTCACTATACTTCATCACATCACCCTCACATTAATTAACATGAACAACACACCACATGATCAAACTCGTGCCAAGCTGAATTCAGTTACACCAATTCACCTCACACCTTCATTTTTCTCAATTCACCACAAGTTAGAAATAACTCTAGTTCTAACTGTTAACTAGAGTTAGTTAGCACTAACCTATATAAGCATCAGATCTAACTGAATTGCACTACCAGGTTCATTTGCTCGAAATTGCACCCAAAATCTCACACTCACATAATGAGCCATAGCAAGATCGTCACTAATGAGATCCAATGGGGTATATATGCATGAATGATGCTCATTATTTCACTCCATTGAGGATCAGGAACAAGTATCTAGAACATTTGGATCCTCCTCTCTAGTTTTCTTCAACAATTCAAAGCTCTACAACTCAGGTTTTACTTCAATCCTTTGTGCTCTATTTAATGCTTTTATTGCTTGTTTCATGATGTTTGAGGCTTTCTAGAAGTCTATGTTGATCTGGATAGTTGATAGGCATGATAGATGCATAGTTTTAGTTTTTAGGTGGATTCTTATTGGCTTCGATTTGCACTGGTTGTGAGTGATAAATGAAAAATATGCTTAGATTTGTGATGCACTCAGCATGATGAATATTTTGATGGTCTTAGATTACATTTTAATGGAGATTTTATGTTTTCCCTAACTGAGCTCACAGGAGAAGATGATCGGAGGTCTTTTCTGGTGGCCTCAACAATGCCCTAGCCACTTTGTGTAACTTTATATCCTAGCCATCAAATCTCTTGCATCCAATGTCCATAATCATACCAGTGATTAAATGAGGCATGTGTGGGGCACGTGGGAACTTAAGTGTTTGAGTTGGTGGCTTGCGTGTCATCTACCATTGCTATCATGTGTCTCTTAATCCCAACCATGTGATGTGCTTACTTTGACCTTCTTAGCGTGCGTTGCATTAATCCTTTGGTCCAGAGTTGAGTCAACAATTGACTAAGGTCCATCACAAACATTTGTATTCAGTGTGTTTTTAGATTGGGTCTAAACTTGATAATCACAACCCCACGTATCCAGGCCCATGTGATTTCAACTTCATTCAGTTTCTTTTTGCACCTCATGCCATTTTCTTTTTTCTTTTTATTTTCAATTCTTTTCCATTTCAATTTTTATTTTATAAAAATACCAAACTTCATCCAAAAATCCTCAAATAATTTCCTCTGACTATTTAACATTTTTCCAAATTTCTCATATATTTTATTTTTAATTTTCTTTTATTTTTCTGACCATAATTAATTTCCACTTTAATTTCTTTTGGAATTTCTCATTTTTGATCACCTTGCCTTCTCCACTTATTTTCTAATAATCCAAAAATAGTTTGAACTTCATTCCTTTTAATTTGATTAGAGAACATGTTGAGGTCCCCAAAATATTTTTTCTCATAATTTTTAGGTCATGTTTGGTCCATTTGTAAGTCATTTCTTTGAGTCCCCTCCTTCAAAACCCTAATCCTCTTTGTGCAATTATTTGGTTGAGTTAAAATGCAAATTTTTGTGAGATATTTTAGAACACCATGAATGAATGCCAAAACATCCTTTTTATTAATGATTGTATTATTGCATTATGAAACAATGAGCTACTATGCCCCGGGCAAGGCATAAAGCTTTCATATAAAGAATGAAAACACAAAACTATTACTCTTTTTGTTGAGTGACAGAGACGATTTCTTCGGAGGACCAATTGATGAGTTCAACCCCTGGGACACATGGCTTTATCCACTCATCCAAATCATAGTCACTATCAATTGTTTTCTCTTGCACAACACAGATGCTACCATGATCTACGCAACAGGAACTTGTGAAAGTAATTGGGCCTTTTCGACCTCTAGCACTCTGACTTGACATTGGCTTAGCAGGATTATAACCAATCCCGAACATGTCTTCTTTATTTAGGACTTCAACCATTTTACCCCATCCTTCCTTCACGCCTGATTCCACAACCTCCAAGGCATGCTTGTAGGACGAGATAGACACCCCCTTCTTCTTTTCCTTTGAAAGAGCAGTTGATGACGATGTAGCCTCAATTAGGACTTACTCAAAGGCTTGGTAAGGAGTCTCAACAATCTCTCCATCCATCTCCACATATCTGAATGAAGATATATGACTGATGAAAATATCCTCCTCCCCACACACCATAACAATCTGCCCTTCCTAGACGAACTTGAGCTTTTGGTGGAGAGTAGAAGACACAACCCCAACAGCGTGGATCCAGGGACGTCCTAGAAAAAAGCTATAAGAGGGTTGAATACCGATGACATAAAAGGTTGTATTGAATATATGTGGTCCTACCTTAACTGGTAATTCCACTTCTCCGAACACAGACCTTTTGGAGCCATCAAATTCCCTGACTATCAAGTCACTCGGCCTTAGCACCACTCCGTTATAGTCTAACTTAACCAATGCTTTTTTCGGAAGCACATTCAAGGATGATCATGTGTCAACAAGCACATGAGAGATTACAACCCCTTTACATTCCATAGAAATGTGTAGAGCCTTGTTATGGCTGCTTCCCTTAGTAGTCAGATCCATATCCGTAAACCCTAAACCATGAGTAGCATTCACACTTGAAACGACCGTCTCAAGTTGATTTACCGATATGTCTTGTGGTACGTACGCATTGTTTAGGATCCTCAGCAATGCTTTTCGGTGTGAGTCTGAGCACATCAACAAAGACAAGATCAAAATCTTGGAAGGAGTTTGCTACAAATGATCAACTATCTTGTAGTTGCTCCTTTTGATGATCCTCAAAAATTTCTCCGCCTCCTTGTCGAATGTGATGTCAGGTTCTGGAATTGATACATGAACGTCATTGGTTACTTCTTTCTTCCCCTTCGCTCTAGCCCGGGCCTCTGCACTGTCCCTTGGTGGCACCATACTGTTTCTTAACGTTTCAGGTGCGAAAAATCTCCCGCTCCTTATGAACCCCCGACTCCTACATTTTCAACTTGGTGCTGAGTAGTGTTGGAGGTGGGCACGTCCTGTTTCTGACTGTTACAGTAAACTTCAGCCCCATAGTACCATGGGACAGCCTTGTCACTCTGATACGGTATAGGACCTGGAGTGGTAAATGTTATAGGTGCCACTTTTGCTAGTGCCGGAATCTGTATTGGTGTGTAGTAGATGGTAATTGTGGAAACTTCATCTTCTTTGACAATTCTATCAAACTGAATGCTCCCTTCATTGATCATTCTCTGAATCCATGATCTCAACTTGTCACACCCATTAACGGAGTTTTCACACTCTGAGAAAACCTCTTCACAACCTGGAAATATGCCTTTCTAGGTCAGACATCCCTTTACAGCTGATAAATAAGTCTTCAAGGAATTAACGTCAGACACCAAATCCAAACACTCCCCATCATCAATGGCTCCCACCATTCTTCCATGTGAAGGCATGAGGTTTTGCAAAACGTTCGGTGTAGGAGAAAAATTGATAGCTTTGGAATCCAGCATATCCTGAATAACATGCTTGAGGGCCTTACAATTTTCCATGTTGTGACCTGGAGCTCCGGAGTGGAACTCGTAATGGGCATTGGGATCATATCCCTCCATAATTTTCCCTGGCCTCGGTGGGGCCAATGTTCTGAGCTGAATCATCTTCAACTGCAGGAGATTCTGCAAGAGTTGTGAGTAAGACATTGGGGGTACCTCGAAATACCTGTCCTTAGGTCTGGGTGGATAATACTGTCGTGGAGCTCTCTGTTGCTGGTAATTTTGCTGACGCAATTGTTGTGGCTGTGATATCTGTTGTTGATTAGCAGCAGCGAGAATGGTAACAAAAGCTGCCTGATAGTAGAAATTCCTCTCTTCCTCGGAGCGTACACTGCCCATGCTTCACCTTCTCTTCTCTTCACAAATGGCTTCTTAACCCTGGAAGTAGAAGCTCCATTATTCTGAATCTTCCCCCTATTTCATCCAGTTCTCAATTTTCTCGCCGGTCAGGATGATATCAGAAAAACCATTAGATGAACAACCTGCTAATCTTTCCATGAAATACCTGGGTAGGGTATCCATGAAGAGGTCCACCATTTCTCTTTCCAATAGGGGTGGTTGAACCCTAGCTGCCACCTCGCGCCACCTCTGCGCGTACTCTTTGAAGCTTTTGGAGTTCTTCTGGGAGAGACTCTGTAGTTAGGTCCTGCTCGGGGCCATGTCAAGATTATAGTGATATTTCTTGAGGAATGCTTCCCCGAGCTCTTTCCAGTTGCGAACAAAAGTCTTTTCTAGTTTCATGTACCACTCAAGGAAGCCCCCAGACAGGCTGTCTTGGAAAAAATGCATCCAAAGCTTCTCATCTTTGGTGTGAGCAGCTATCTTGCGATAGTAGGCCTGTAAATGAGTTTTGGGGCAGGAACTCCCATTGTACTTATCAAATCTTGGGGCTTTAAACTTTGGAGGAACGACAAGCCCTTGCACCAGACCCATGTCAGAAACATCAATGCCTAGAGTATCTCTGCATTCTAGGGCTCTGACCTTCACTGCCAGCATTTGGAAGTCCTGAGGGTTAGCTCCCATACCGAATCCTATGTCCTCGCTGACCAAGGTGAATTGATCTTCTTGTTGATCTACCACATGAACTGGAGTGGGGCCACCTTCTAGAATAGGAGGCCTGTTACTTCTGGTTGGAATAATGTTACCTTGGGCATCCATAGTGAAAACTGGAGGGTCCATCTGAGGTGGATCCATCCTTTAAATAGCAGCCCTTAGCTCTTGTTGCCCCTGGGCTATTCCCTGCTTCATAGGCATAAATTCAGCCACCCTGGAGCGGAGTTCAGTCAGTTTTGTTTGTACGTTGTCCATGATGTTTCGCTGGTTGTGGTGAGTGGTGTACCGGTGTAGAGGAGTATCATGTTGATGAAGACGGTTCTTTGCAGCTCTCGCAATCTTTCCTGAATAAATAGATAAGTTAAGAAACCCAAATAACCTGCAAAGAAAAAGAATGCAAATGATATGCATGCAAATGTTGTGTTCTTTCATTCTCAAGGTTATTTACATTCCCATTCCAGTATTTATAAGTATTCGGGTGGCCTTTATAAACTTTGACTTTTAAGAAGAAAATCCCATATGAAGCTCAGATTATATAACTGTGGAGAACCAGTGCTTAGAGTCCGTGTCAGTGCAAAGATAACAACCAGAGATTCAAACCATATCAAATAGCATAAAACAAAGTCTGAAAGTAAAAACAAATTCCCCGAAGGGTGCCAATTCTAATAGCAAGAGAAGATAGTAAAAGTAGAGAGGAATCCCACAACAAGCCTGTGGGTAATACTGGTACAAGCAAATGAAACTAAGCCCTAGGGAACTCCATATCCTTCAACCTCCAACTGAGATGCTTGACCACCTGGAATAGCTGAGCTATGTCTACATGAACAGGATCCTAAATTAGTTTATGAATAAGGAGATCTTTCTGTTCAAAGGAAGCATGTAATTCATTGATCTGTTGCAGGAACACCTCTTCACTCTCTTTGTTGAAACTTGGCTCAGGTTTGGCTTTCTTTACTTTTGCATGGATCTTGAGCTCTTCCACCTCTTTCTGAGCATTCTCAATTGCTTGTTGACCCTGTGCTATCTTTCGGTCGTAGTCTATGCGTTGCTTGTAGGCTTGCTGGAGTTGCTCTTCCTGTTCACCCAATAACTCTTGAAGATTTTTAATCTCCAACTTATATCCAGCTTCCACTTCTTTTTTCTTCTTCAGATTATCCTCCCACTTTGTTTGCCAGAGAGTTACAGTTTCGTTGGCTTCATCCAAAGATTGCTTATCCTTTCGACGCTGACTTGCCTTGTGGATCTCAGCCAACCTCTTCTTCTTCTTGAAGTAGAGCTCTATCTCTCTCTTCAAATTCCTTCTGTTTTTCCCTCACTAACTTTTCATCCTTTTGAGCCCTTTCCTCTAGTTTCTGATTAAGGGTCACCATCTTCTGACAAGAATTATTGGCTTCCCAACTCTCAGCCCTAAGCTGTTGGACCAAAGCTTCTAACTTCTGATAGTCTTTCAAAGGCACAATAGCTTCTGGTTCAACCACTAAAGGTAAGGTTGGTGCAGAGAAAGGAATTAGAGCCTCCTGAACTTTCTCTTTTATCCAAGCCTCGTACTTATGAAACATTTGATTATTTCTTCTGCCCAAGCATGCCACACCTTTTCTTCGGATGAGCTTCCAGGAGCCTGCAGCTTCTTGAACCAAAGGAAGGTTATCCTACACGAGGAAGTAGAAAGTATGGACTAGCTCTGACTCCTTAGGAACACTCTTGAGTGCATATCCCAACTGCCTTCTCAAAATAATAGAGTTGTAACTGATGCCCCCTATTACTCCTAAGAGTGGAACATTGGGATAACTCTCACAACCAGAGATGAAGTCCTTCCCTTTTAACCTCAAATTAAACCACCTAATGTCCTTAACAAATAACATGCTCAACTGTTGGGCCCATATTACATTGGGATCAGTGAAAGCTTCAGTAGTGGGTTGGTGTCTCATAAACCACATGTAGAAAAGAGGAGCACAACACCGTACTAGACCACCTCGTTTCTTCTCATTTTTATAATGTACTGAATAATAAAGATCCCCCAAGAGAGTAGGAACATGATTCTTTAGCATAAATAGGTGGATGGCATTCATGGCCACAAACTTATCCATATCAGCAAATAGGATGATCCTATAGATGGACAAGTCCAGGATAACACAGACAGAATCCCACTGAGCAACAGCAAGTTCTTCAGCCCTTCTAACAAAGAAGTCTAAAGGAAAACCAAGTACCCTGGCTTTGGTAGCAGTCAAGTTTGCAGTCACCTCAGATGAGCTCAAATAAAGAGCTTTGGCAATGTCATCATGAGTAGGTCTGGTCATTTCTGAATTGAAAGGAATTGATCTTTGAGTGGCACACCCAAAATCACAACATACTCTTCAAGCATAGGGCCCAACTGGAAATCAGAAAATGTGAAACATATGAGCCTAGGATCATAATACTGCAGTAAGGTGTGAATGGAACTCCTCTGAGAACTATCCAAGTTGACTACCATGTCCAGAATGTCTCTGTAACTCTCTCTAAAGTATCCCACATGGGCTAGGGTAATCAGTGACACCAACTTATTTATCAGATCCACCTTAGTGTCGAAGAATTTGTAGTGAATGTTCTTCTTTCTGAAGTCTTCCATTTCTGAATCAAAAGTCCGACCAAAACTAGGAACAAAGTATAAACCCTGATATTGAAAAGAAACACAAATGATTAATGATGTGATGATGTTATGCAAGGAATAACATGTGATAAATGACGTGTTTTTGTTGTGTTGATCATATAATTAAGTGTCTGTGCAGGGTCACAATAACAGTATAACAGTTTCTTTGAACATAAATCCTAGATATTAGAACCAAAGGACCATATAGAACCATATCATATCATAAAGAAACACTGGTAAAGTGGGTATGTTAAAATTTTAGGGTTCTTGCAAAACTGTACACATCCCTCCCATCTCATGGGTGTGCTCCTGCGAACCAAAGAACTAGGTTTGGGAGTCGGTTACGACCTAGGAAGGTATTAGCACCCATATCCTCCACCGTACCCGACGGGATCCACGCTTATTAGTCTGTTTCAAAGGGTGAGAAATAAGATGCTGCTGAATAAAAGAACTGCTAACTGGGACTGGAGTGAGAAAGAGAACTGGAAAAAGATAACGAAAAGAAAGAGGGAAAATGTAGGGAAAATAAAGAGTAAGCTTGAACAGGCCCTACCCCGTTGCCTACGTACCTCATCGGAAAAATGAGGATCGAATCGACGTAGTTGGCCTAACTAAGGCGGGAACTTTGTTTGTGTTTTTTATGCAGTGAACTGCTTATGCCTATGCTGAGGTGTTGCAAGATCGCCTTGAACAAGTGTGTTACCGTCTTGCAAAGATAAATGTAGGAACACGTTCTTACGTGGTGAATGAATGAGATGAGAAAAGAATTCCCGCAGGAAAAGACGTTTATTGTCTGTTAACTGTCTTTTAAAGAAGTGTTTTACTTTTTTTTATTTGTGAAGCAGTCTCCATGCTAAGACTTATTCATCATGATAGATGCCTTACACATCGCCCCGAAATGGGACGTATGAAAGTACCCCATGGCAAAGTCTCTTAGCGCACGAGACAACTCGACCTTTATTAGGCTCTTTGTTGTTTTCTTTATGAGATGAGAAGGAAAGACTCAAGTTGAGAAAGGAAAAAAAAACTAAGGGGACTAAAACTCACCCTCAATTGTTTATTGCATGGGGGACCCTATGGTTTTTGTGGTCTTCTAATCCTAAAAGTAAAAATAAAAGAAGGAGAAATTAGAAAGCAACTTACTTCTCTAAATAAGTTTTAATTTGTTTCTAAAGAGGGGCTAACATGAATTTGTACAAGACAAAGCCTAAAGGGCTAAGAAAAACACAATTTGAAAGCATAAAGAAAGTGAGGAAAAAAAGGTGTACAAACAAGCTTACCTCAACCTCCCTACAAAACAAAGGTTAGCTTCACAATGAATATTGAAAGCATAAAACACAAGTAAAGCTCAAACTAGCTAAGGGAAATGCACTAAGCCCTTTAAAGGTTAAGACCTATAACTAAAGGACCCTAAGTGATAATAAGGGTCATCATTCATGCAGATGTACCCCATCGGATCATCATTCATGCAGATGTACCCCATCGAGAATATCATATGACAGTGGTAGGTTTAGCATATCAGTCAAATGCTTTAGGAGAAAGGATCTCAGAAGCCAAACTGGTTCAAAAAATTCTAACATCTCTTCCAAAGAGATTTGAGATGAAGATTACTGCTATTGAAGAATCCAAGGATATCAACACTTTGAAAGTTGATGAACTTATTGGATCTCTACAAACCTTTGAAGTTGGAATCAAAGGTGATAAGCCAATAAAGAGAAAGGATCTAGTCTTTACATCCAATGAAGATGAAGTGGGTCAGTACTCAAAAGGAGCCCATCTACAACTACCAGAGCTCGCGGAAAACAGTTTGATCAGCCACTTAGCAACTGGAGACAGAGACAAAATGTCAAGAACATGCATTTTGACAGAAGGTTAATTCCTAGGAGACAAATTAGAACCGAATACAATCAAGGCAAGGGAATCAAATGCTATGAATGTGAAGGGATCAATCATGTTAGGTTTAAATGTCCTACCTTTCTAAAGAGGGAAAGAAAAGGACTAGCAGGATCCTGGTCAGAACATGACTCGAGAAATGAGAAGGAAACTACCAATCAAGTTGCCGCTTTCATGGGAGTTTACCAAGAAGATGAGGTTGAAAAGCTAACTCTTGAGGAACTTATTGATGCCTTTAAAGTTTTATGGGTCAAAAGTGCTGAAATAGTCTGAATGGAAACAAAACCATGTGAACTCATTGGTGTAACACCCCAAAATTTTTCATCTCATTTCATGGCATATAGCATATCCTATTTCATACATAATTCAACATCCTTGCATAAAGTTGAAGCATAACAATCAAAACTAAAGGCATAGTGCATGTGATTAATGACTGGTGAAATTGATGATTATCTAGAGGCAATAGAAGGGTCGCATGGCTTCTCAACAATGTTCAAATATTTCACAACATCCCACAAGATCTCAAATGACTTCTCAAGGCTTAGAAAGAGGTGGATTGATCAAAGAATTCAAGCAGTGCAACATCTCCTAGCAAAAGGGGCTAAAATTAGGGTTTCTGATTAATGGAGCTTCCCAAGGAAATTTTGGTTCAAACTTGATCTCATTGTTTTCTACATAATGTCAAGTGTCTAGGGTTGAAAAATCATACATTGAATCATTTTAGAGGGTCTTCAATCGATCATTCACTTGAGAATCAAGAAATTGGGGAAAAGTCAACTGTGCAGAGGAAAAAGTCAAATCCTGACTTTTTGAGGTCAAAATCATGAAATTGATGTTACAAGAAGTCCATGGACAAAATTTGGTCAAGAAATGATGGAAGAATCATCAATAATCAAGATTATCAAAAATTACCATTTTTGGAAAATTAGGGTTTCCAAATATGGTAAGTTTTGGCCTTTTTTCAGTCAAGTTCAAGAGAGGCCTTTTCCCAAAATAAAAGTCAAACAAAAATTCCACTTGGACTGTTTGAAAGAGGGCATCCTAAGCTTCAAATCCATAGGTGGGTCATGTTCATGGGATTAAAATTGAAGAAGTTATGATCAATCAAAGTTTGAGCAAACTAGGGCAAACTAGGCAAAAAGCAAGTCATGCCAAGCATCCTGCGCGCGCCAGGCAAGGCATTTGCACAAAAATGTGGTGTGAAAGAAGTATGGCCTAATTAATCCATCAATATGACCTCAAATAAAATTTTTTCCAACATTAAAGTTGTTCATTGTTGCATTCTCTACAACTTTCATGTTTGAGATTTTTCATATGATCAATTGTGTGAAAGTTATTGAGGCTCCAAGTTATGTCCCAACACTGATCAACCATAAGCACAAATTGCACAAGGTAAGGCAAGTCATGCAAGCCAATTATGCAGTTTTGCTTCTCAAAGTTCCATGACATTTTTGATGTACCTAATGGCATTATCTCATCATGGATCAAACATCAAACATGTTGTGAGAAACATTTACTTCAAATTAAGCACAAGAATCACATGGAATGATGGCTCGAGCTTGAAGAAACATCCAATGGAAGATCAATGTATGCCATCTGTTTTCTTGCTTGATAAGGCAATGGTCAATGTATAATCTTAACTTAGTTCAAATGCTTTGCCTCATTCAGCTTGCTAGGATCACAAGTTCATCAAATTTAGAGTACATGATCATATGGCTGCAAGATCACACCAAGTATCATGCACATCTTTGAAATCCAAGCCAAATGACAAACTTTAAACATGATCAAGCATCCTACAGATTTGATCCAATCAGTTTCACTATACTTTATCACATCACCCTCACATTAATTAACATGAACAGCACACCACATGATCAAACTCGAGCCAAGATGAATTCAGTTACACCAATGCACCTCACACCTTCATTTTGCTAAAAAAAACACAATTTAGAACTAACTCTAGTTCTAACTGTTAACTAGAGTTAGTTAGCACTAACCTCACATATATAAGCATCAGATCTAACTGAATTGCACTACCATGTTCATATTCTCGAAATTGCACCCAAAAGCTCACACTCATATAATGAGCCATAGCAAGATCGCCACTAATGAGATCCGATGGGATACATCTGCATGAATGATGCTCATTATTTAACTCCATTGAGGATCAGGAACAAGTATCAAGAACATTTAGATCCTCCTCTCTTGTTTTCTTCAACAATTCAAAGCTCTGCAACTCAGGTTTTACTTCAATTCTTTGTGCTATATTTCATGTTTTTCTTGCTTGTTTCATGATGTTTGAGGGTTTCTAGAAGTCTATGTTGACCTGGATAGTTGATAGGCATGATAGATGCATAGTTTTAGTTTTTAGGTGGATTCTTATTGGCTTCGATTTGCACTGGTTGTGAGTGATAAATGAAAAATAAGCTTAGATTTGTGATGCACTCAACATGATGAACATTTTAATGGTCTTAGATTAAATTTTAATGGAGATTTTATGTTTCCCCTAACTGAGCTCACCGGAGAAGATGATCGGAGGTCTTTTTTGGTGGCCGCAACAATGCCCTAGCCACTTTGTGTAACTTTATATCCTAGCCATCATATCTCTTGCATCGAATGTCCATAATCATGCCAGTGAATAAATGAGGCATGTATGGGTCACGTGAGAACTTAAGTGTCTGAGTTGGTGGCTTGTGTGTCATCTACCCTTGCTATCATGTGTCTCTTAATCCCAACCATGTGATGTGCTTACTTTGACCTTCTCAGTGTGCGTTGGATCAATCCTTTGGTCCAGAGTTGAGTCAACAATTGACTAAGGTCCATCACAAACATTTGTATTCAGTGTGTTTTTGGATTGAGTCTAAACTTGATAATCACACCCCCACGCAGCCAGGCCCATGTGATTTCAACTTCATTCAGTTTCATTTTGCACCTCATGCCATTTTCTTTTTTCTTTTTATTTTCAATTCTTTTCCATTTCAATTTTTATTTTATAAAAATACCAAACTTCATCCAAAAATCCTCAAATAATTTCCTCTGACTTTTCAACATTTTTCCAAATTTCTCATATATTTTATTTTTAATTTTCTTTTATTTTTCTGACCATAATTAATTTCCACTTTAATTTCTTTTGGAATTTCTCATTTTTGATCACCTTGCCTTCTCCATTTATTTTCTAATAATCCAAAAATAGTTTGAACTTCATTCCTTTTAATTTGATTAGAGAACATGTTGAGGTCCCCAAAAATATTTTTTCTTATTATTTTTAGGTCATGCTTGGTCCATTTGTAAGTCATTTCTTTGAGTCCCCTCCTTCAAAACCCTAATCCTCTTTGTGCAATTATTTGGTTGAGTTAAAATGCAAATTTTTGTGAGATATTTTAGATATTTGTTACCCCCTGGTTTGTGACTTTGAATCCTAATTTTCGTAATTTTCCATGATCTTAGGTATTTGTTTGGTACCTTCCTTTTCAAGTTACATTTTATGGCTTATTTGCTTATCCTTCTAAGCCCATTTTGATAAGGCATTTATGCCATTCATTAGGAATCTTCCACTTGAGTTATTTGTTTTGATTTGAGGTTTATAAGTCACTTGTGTCCATTATAGGTCCTTACCTTTGGAATTTTAGGGTTACTTGTTCCATAAGTTTCACTTATATTCATATGCATTCCATTTGACCTAATTCTCATTCTCCCTTCATTTTAACACTTCTAATTCCACTTTGTGAGTTTTTTATCCATGTTATACACTTCTTATAAATCTCATAATATGTTTACCTCATTTCCCAATTCATGTCATCAAATCTTAAGTTCACTTACTTCATTTGGTATACTTTTGTACTTAAGAATTCCAAAGTCAAACTTCTTTGTTCTATAACCCTAATATGCTTCACAATTTTTCATTTATGGTTAATTTTTTATTCTAATATTCATCTTATATTATCTTCTAGACTCTGGTTTTTATATGAGAGTTTCACATTTTATTTGTACATGTTTGACTTTTTCTTCTAAGTCCTTTTTCTTCTTAAGAAATTACATGTTCATTTCTTCTTATTCCTTCTTAATGCAACCTTATACTTGAATCTATTTCACTTGAATCTATTTGTTCCTACTTTGGCTCATCATTTTATACACTTTCATTTAGTGTTAGGTTTTGGTTTTAACACTCACCTTTGGTTTAATACAAGTTTACTTTTTGTTTTCATTCAAACTTCTCCATCTCACTTCATCCTGAGTTCCTTTAGGATTTAGTACCTCATTAGGGCATAGTTTGAAGTTGTTTGATCTCATAACCTTAGAACACTTTAATATGGTTTAGATACTGACTTTAGAAGCTTATTATCACTTAGGGTAATTTAGTTTTAGGTCTTAACCTTAGGAGGCCTTAGTCCATTTCCCTTAGCTAGTTTGAGCTTTACTTGTGTTTTATGCTTTCAATATTCATTGTGAAGCTAACCCTTGTTTTGTAGGGAGGTTGAGGTAAGCTTGTTTGTACACCTTTTTTTCCTCACTTTCTTTATTCTTTCAAATTGTGTTTGTCTTAGCCCTTTAGGCTTTGTCTTGTACAAATTCATGTTAACCCCTCTTTAGAAACAACTTAAAACTTCTTTAGATAAGTAAGTTGCTTTCTAATTTCTCCTTCTTTTCTTTTTATTTTAGGATTAGAAAACCACAAAAACCATAGGGTCCCCCATGCAATAAAAAATGTAGGATGAGTCTTAGTCCCCTTAGTTTTTGTCCTTTCTCAACTTGAGTCTTTCTTTCTCATCTCATAAAGAAAACAACAAAGAACCTAATAAAGATCGAGCTTTCTCGTGCGCTAAGAGACTTTGCCATGGGGTACTTACATACATCCCATTTCGGGACGAGGTGTAAGGCATCTATCATGATGAATAAGTCTTAGCATAGAGACTGCTTCACAAATAACAAAAGCAAAACACTTCTTTAAAAGACAGTTAACAGATAATAAACGTCTTTTCCTGCGGGAATTCTTTTCTCATCTCATTCACTCACCACGTAAGAACGTGCTCCTACATGTCTCTTTGCAAGACAGTAACACACTTGTTCAAGTCGAGCTTGCAACACCTGAGCACAGGCATAAAAAGTTCACTGCATAAAAAACACAAACAAAGTTCCCGCCTTAGTTAGGCGAACGACGTTGACTCTGATCCTCATTTTTTCGATGAGGTACGTAGGCAGCGGGGTAGGGGCCGTTTGAGAATACTCTTTATTTTCCCTACATTTTCCCTCTTTCTTTTCGTTATATTTTTCCAGTTCCCTATCTCATTCCAGTCCCAGTTAGAAGTTCTTTTGTTTAGCAACATCTTATTTCTCACCCTTTGAAATAAACTAACAAGCGTGGATCCCGTCGGGTACGGTGGACGATCTGGGTGCTAATACCTTCCTAGTTCGTAACCGACTCCCAAACCCAGTTCTTTGGTTCGCAGGACCTTGTCCTTTCCTTTTTTTCTTAGGTTTGTGCAGCATTACCTTTCCTATTCATTCGGGATAAAAATGCTTGGCTGGAAACTGTACCTTTTCCGCGCCACTTTCACGTTTGTACTAGGAAGAAAATCCCAGGAGCGACATGGAAAAATTGACATCCAGATATAATGTTGAGAGATTATGGAATTAGAAGTTTGATCAGTCTCTCAAGGATAAAATGAAAGAAACTATGACAAGAGGAAGAATCACAGGAAGGAACAGAAGAGCATTTTATTCCATCAGTGAAGGAAATATTTTATTAGTGGAAAGCAACATGAATGATCAGAAGATGGGATACTTGAGTAACAAGAAATATGTGGTGAGAACTAAAGAAGAAGATAACCTCTCTGGGTGGAACTGGATGGATGTCAGACTCAATGTCAGAACTTTGTTTTACGACTTCTGAGAGAATTTAGGGTCAGAAGACACTTACTTTATTTGGATTTGTCAAAGCGGGGATTTTCAAACTTCTATAAACTACCACCACATCATAGTATTCGACTTCCCTTGTCTCTCCAAAAGAAGAAATCATCTCCTGAGTGCCCAACCAAAGACATTCAAGTTGTCTTATCTCCATTCGATCAAGGACCCTTCAAAAGAAAATGTTGCTTAATCAATTAGGGAACAAGATAAAGGTATGAGTGTTTCTCTGTTAAAAATGGTTCCTTTCTCATCTCAAATATCACCAAAGCTGAGGAAACTTGAAGTGAAAAGGGGAAAACCTCTAAGACTAAGTAATGTGTCTAAATCCCCTAAGTCTGCTCCTAACCCTAGGACTGACGAAGAAATCTGTGTGACTCATAGAATCATCTCAAAAAGGGTAGTTGAAACCCTTAATGAGGATAAAAATAGAAATGTTTATGTGAATAAGAAGTCTCTATCTCAGACCAGACATCTTAGTGTAAGGGTTGAACAAGAGAGTGGAAAGAAACATTCTGCTCAAGGTAGTGAAGACTCCTCTAGAAATCTTCAAACATCTACAGAATCAGAATTAAGGAGAGCTAAAAAATGATGATACATCTTCTTACAAGGAAAATAGAAGTTATGAGATCACAAATGTTGATGGACTATGTAACACCCTTCTACCCCACAAATTATTATGCGATAAAATCAATAAATTAATCAGAGTAATTCACCAAAAGGGTGCCATATTTCTTCATAAAACAAAATATTAATAATCTTGCTCTGTAACATAGGTTCATTTGTCAAGAATTCCATTCAATTACTATGCAGCGGAAAAATCATAATTTTATTAAATTTGAAATTCATAACATCTTTAAAATTAATCAAACAACATCAAATTAAAGAGAAATAGAACTCGATGGTTCAACAAAATATTCCTAACCCGATGTTATATTATTAGATCAAGACATATTCTAAATAGACGGAAAATAATAAATGACTACAAGCTAAATCTTCATGCATCTACGAACTAATATTGATTATATACACGTTACCCACATGTAGGCAACATTCAAATAAGCACGGTGAGTATTCACAAATCATTATAAAAGATATAAAGAAAATAATATAAACGAGACAACATCAACATCATCATAGTATCATTAAAGAATCACATACAACCAATCACAATTTACATCATGCACATGCAATGTCATTTAGTATGAAATGCAACATCATCAGAACATGCATGTGGTACCAGTCAACATAAATGGACACTAGGGCCATTAACCGACCACAAGGGAGCACAACATAGTTACTTCAATCCACACAATAGAATTGAAGCCAACAATATTAGACCGAAGTCTCAATATAGTATGCCATGAATGCAACGATGCAACATCAACATAATCAACATAAATCATCACAATTACATTACTCATTAATGTAATAATTGTATAAATCATCCTAAAGCATATATACATCAAATAAACACCTCATAGTTACCTAATGCTACTGGTACGACAACATATACATCATAATAATACCAGAACAATCATCACAACATCAAATTATCAACATATAAACCAACCTAGAATTATCCCAAAAATTGATCCAACGTTTTCTTAAATTCAGCACTGGAAAAATACTTAATTTAACTAACTTTTTTACCAAAATAAAGTTCATAATGTCAGCTTCTCGATGCTTCGAACGACACAAAAATTGAATTTACGGATTAAAAGTTATGAATTTTTCAAAAATATTTTGTGTAACACCCATATAATATATATCTAGAATAATATCATACAAGTGTTATTTTTGGTACTGACACCATCATAAGTTCCTAATAGCATAATTCACATTCTTGAGCAATATTAAAAACAGTACAAACTATGGTGCAAGACATGGAAATTATACTAAAACAAAATGCTAATATCAATATAATATCCATTATTGTATAAAGATAAAATACATAGAGGAATCTAATACTATGCTTCTCTTGAAACATCCCGAGCATAGCTCCACTTGTAAATCAAACATGCAAAAGAAACCTGAAAAGCAACAACAATAGTGGGGGGAGATAACAACATCTCAGTGGGTTCCCTATCTTAGAGTTCTCTCGGCTCTAAGGGTTCAATTTTAATACTATTCAGGTCTTTGGTCACTTTTCTACAAGGAACCAAAACAAGATGGACACGTCCATACAACGCTCTCAACACTTCACGTGGGACTCAAAGGAATACCCACCTCAAGTGTTATCGGCAAGACTTCCCGTGGGACCAAGATCCACCCACCTCAAGTAACTACCAGCCTCACCAACGGTTCCTCAAGCCTTTACGGATGCTTCCCGTGGGACCAAGATCTACCCACCTCAAGACTTACACCAGACTATACAGAGGACCCAATGTGATACTCAACTGGAATCTTTACTGATGCTTCCCGTGGGAACTAAATCCACCCACCTCAAGACTTACACTAATGCTTCCCAAGGACCTAAATCCACCCACCTCAAGACTTACACAAGACTCCCCAAAGAACTCCATGTAGTACTCCTTAAAGCCTTTATAGATGCTTCCCGTGGGACCAAGATCTACCCACCTCAAGACTTACTCAGACTTCTCATAAGTATAATGTACGTACACGCCTTAAGTCTTACAAATGCTTCTATGGGACCTAGTTCCACCCACCTTAAGACTTACACTAGACTTACGGAGGCCCACTCACGAATACACAACTCTAGCCTTCATGGACGCTTCCCATGTGACCCAGATCTACCCACCTTAAGACTTACACCAGACTATTATGGAGGCCTAGTGTATAGCACACTAATGGTTCACAACGACCTAGGGTAATCCTAATCATCTCACAAGTCATACCATCTAACAATTCTAGATACATTACTAGGCCACACTATTGGTTTATAGTAAGATTTCCTCACTCTTTTTCCATTCTTGATGCCTTTAATTATATAGTTTTCAAACATATAATTCTAACATTTTAGTTTAATTATCACAATTAAACTAATCTCACAATGATCTCATTGTCTCTACTTTCATTCAATCCTCATGATTAAACACACACGCGCACACACACACACACACACACACACACACACACACACACACACACATATATATATATATATATATATATATATATATATATATATATATATATATATATATATATCACAATTCGATTAACACCACAATTTCCCAACTAACATAATTACGGTTAATCGGAAAAGTCAGGTAAAAGTCGACTCAAAATAATATTTCCCGGTCTCATAAGATAGTACATGTTTTTAGCTTCAAATCGGTATAAAGAACAATTAAATCAGATAAGGGATGAAGGAAGTTAAGAAGCTTTAAAAGAGGAATCGAAATTAATATTTTTAATCAGCATAAAATAAATAATTATTTCCACTTCAAAAGTAAGAAGTTATGAATTTGCCTCAATCGGATACCCGAGTAAGAAGTTATGAATTTTCTAAGAATTAACATTTTTTTTTCCAAAACCTACAACGTTAATCGTTTAACGCATATGGTTAACCGGTTAACCGACAGTCAGAAGGCCTAAAACCTGTGTTTTTCACATCCAAAACCTCTCCAAATCCAACCCAAACACTAGGGATCATCCAAGCAAGCATAATAGGTTCAAACCATACATAACCCGACTATTCTACCCAATTATTTCAGCATTTTATCCGTTAGATTTCATGATTAACAATTTTATCATTTCTAACCTAAACTCTAAACATCAAAAACTCTTAAAAGAAAAGCTTCTAACTAGAACCCACCTTGCAATCTATGAGGAGTTTGGTGAAGATGATGAAGATTGATGAAGAATGGTGATGATCCATGCTTTCCCTCTTCTAGGGTTTTCCTTTCTCTTCTTTCTCCCTTCTCTTCTCTTCTCCTTTCTTTTCCTTTCTTTCCTTACCAACTTCTTCTTCTTTCTTTCTGTCTAATAAACCTTTCTTTTCCTCTCTTATCTACAAACAATTTCCAGCAAAAGCTCTTACTAAAATCCTTAAATTACTAAAACCATCTCAAAAGTTGTCAAACGACTTCTTTGCCAATTCCACTTGTCCGACATCATACACTATAACCGTTTTACATCTGACACTCCATCCTTTCAGTGTCTTACTATAGACAACACACTTAGAACAAAATTCTCTTACCTCAATACTTATAAATAATTCTCTTTTGATTCTTAATAATATGACTGAACTCTTTCGTCTGTCTCTTCCACAACATTATCAAGGTCTAACAGTGGAGATACCACGAATTCTCAAGCGACACTAGGAAGTTGATAGTCTGCGGAGAACACACTTATCCATTGGAGTTTCCACCAACGAACAAAACAAACTTGCAGACATTCCAGGATAGAACAACTTACTTATCAACCACATAATAATAACATCGGTCCAAACTCTCCAACGATAGAGATACAAGGGTTGTACTATTGCAAACAAAACTGATACAATTTCCAAAACTTAAAGTGTTAACCGGTTAGCACATTACGTTATCTAGTTAACCAGATCAAAATCCAGTTCCAGTAGCGCACCCAAATACTATTAACCGATTAACACATTCTGTTAACCAGTTAACCAACTTCCAGTAGCTCAAAAACCTGCATTTTCTTATGCAAAACCTATCCAATTAAGCTTAACAAATCTGCCATGGTTACTATACTCCATATCAATATTCTCCACATGATTCCATTCACTATAGGTTTCTGCTGACACAAGGTTTCCCTTAACAACGTAGTAACGTTGCAGAGATTTCAATCATTAGAGAGTCACCCGTACCAAACTTAAATCATTCTTATTATACTTGCTGATTTCCAAAACACTTGCCTATTGCATACAATAATCCGTATACTCACCTTTGAAAACCAAGCAAGGCTTCTCGTTAAAAACTCGCTTCTCTCAAGGGTCTCATTCCTTAAATGATCCAATTTAAAGGCTTAACTTCAGAACATTCATCTCTCACTCTTACTTATAAGGTAACTTAAAAATCTATAACACTGGGTGCAACTCAACTGCACACATCTGGTATTACTCTTACGGAGTCCATGACTAACATTAAGAATTAACGATACTAAAACTGACCATTTTCTCATCTCTTATCCACACAATAATTCAGATACCAAAATGTTCATTGGAATATAAACATTTCACGAGTCTCTTATAACTTTGCAATTTAGGTCCTCAATAGTCGCAACAACAACACATCAAAAATTCAGATCATATACTGTCTACCAAAGCATGCTCAAAAGAAGGTTCAACACTTTATCCTCTGGCACTTCGAACGGAAACTAAAAGGGACTTACAGTTCAAAAAGTACGATCAGCCAAAGCTCTCCACAAAAGTCATGTATCAATTGATTATGCTCCGAAACAAGGTCACTGACTCATAGATCTACAACTTTGCTGGCAAAGTCGAGTCGAGATTATGCTCCGAAAAGGTTGACCTCGTCACGTTTTCAAGTAGCAGACACCAAATAAGCCAAAAAAACAACTTATTTAGTGAGGTCTTATAGCTTAAATGTATCGATCACACTCAATTTTGATCGTATGACGTCCGTTCTTTTTGCGCCGCAACCGTGATTCAGAGAGACGATGTTGTGGAAGGCTCAGAGTAAAATAATTGTCAAAGATATTTTTATTTTCACTTAAGCCTAAATTCTACCTTTTGCCTTTCATTTTACACTCCACTATATATTCTTTTAACCCACAATTTGTCTCATAACTTCAATCACAATTTACAAACACCAAAAACTCTCAAAAACTCACTCTAAATAATCAAAGTTCATTCTCTCAACTCTTTCTCAAGAACACAACAACAACTTCATCAAGAACTCAAGAACACAACAATTCCGATCGAGCTTAAGGTCAACTCCGCCACCGCGCGACCACCATTTTCCGTTGCCGGCAGCCCCGCGGCCTCTCCCCCTATCCTTCGTTCACGACCACGTCTCACTTCCTCCGGATTCGCAATTTCTTCGTCGATTCTTCATTCGGTAAGCTTCTTAAACTTTAATTCATGAATAATTGTTGAATTGTTTCTTGAATTGAATTGTCAAGTTGATTTAATCTTGTGGAGATTATATGCATTAATTCTTGAGTTGATTGTAGATTGTTGATTGATGTTTGATTAGTTGATCCTAATAATTGTTGTGGTGCATCATTGGAAATGCTTATTAAAGTTGACATAGAATAATCGGTGCATGTTAGATGTTTGACAAAATTCCTAAGGGAGCTAATTGTTATGACTTGATATTGATTGAAGTGTTTGGCTTTTGAATTCATGCTTGTTTCAATGTGCAAATCTGGAATAGGATAGATTGATTCCTAATCGATGATGTTGTTCATGTGTCGTGTGTCGAGAATTTGTTTTGGTCATAACTTCCTAACCGTAACGCGTTTTCGCGAATGTGAATAGTGTAAATTGACTTTGTTGATTATTCCGGAGCCATCGGTAAACTTTTTAGTCGATTTCGGAAAATTTTTTCGGCTATTTCTCTACTGCCAGCCGACAAAATCGGCAAAAAAGAACCACTTCTGAGCGGAATTTTCAAAAACCGATTGCATATTTGAATCCGTTGGCATGTTTGCAAGTTACCATGTGATTTTCGTTTAATTTTGAGTCGGTGATTTTTGACGCGTTTTTTCCGTTTTAAAGTTTTAAGTTCGGTTTGGTGCAATTTTGATGCATTGATCTTTATTTGACTTGTACTTATGTTTGTTGATCATTTGTCATTCATTGCATATAATTTTGCTCGATTCCGGTTTGAGTTTGCATGTTGTTTATGTTAGTGCATAGGTGCTGCCCCGTTTTGAAACATACATTTCAATGCATGTCCACGACTCGTATGCTCATCTTTCTACTTGATTTTGAGTTGTGAGGCATAGGTGCAACTTCCGGTTGCACCTCTTTTTGATTTCTAATGTGTTTGTTGAGTTCATGCAAGGTTCTCGCAAGGATCTTGATGACGGTCGCTTGGTTGGTATTCCACTTTATTTGTGGGATACCGTTTGGTTTAAAATGATATTTTGTGTCGTTGTTTTGTCTGGATTGTGTTATGTGCAGGGCATTTGTGTGGTTGCATCCGATTTTCACATCTTGAGTGATTTATTTTCACTCCGATGACTTGAGCTTATATGAGAAATGCGATGTCCGACTTGCTTTGTTTGTCGATCCTCGTTTTTTCGAGCAGACCTCTTGGTTTCTATTTTCTGTTTAGCTTGTTGCTACTTCGGATTTACATTCGTGCAGTATAATTTCTTATTTGATTTACTATTTCCGCACTTTATCGCTTACATAGGCTGGAGTCCCGACCGTTTCTTTTTGGTGGGTATTTTCCGGAAGTCCTCCTTCAGAGGCTCTGTATGTGTTTGTTTATATTTGTGTAAAGACCTCAAAATAGGCGCCCTATCCCCATTCCCCCATATAAGACCTCGAAGAAGGCAAGCGAAAAGGGCTTGTAATCAGCCCCACACTATCATTGAGTCTTTCATTAGCGCGTACTTCGTGTTGATGCTTTTGGATAAAGTCCATCCTGCTCTTGTCCGGTCAGTCTGTGGAAGAGGATCTCACTTTCTGGATCCCCACGCTTTGTGTAGCTCACGTCTGTTGACATTGACGCTTTGTGCTCATATGCACATGATATTTCCCCCATTCTGTTCTTACTTGGTGATATGATACCATGTATAGACATACTCCTTTCCCACAGTCACGAGCTCGAGGAGATCTCCTTGCTTCGTGTACCCATCATGCCCGATCCTCGATATCGTGGTAAGGTGTCACCCCTACTTTCGTCTCGCATCGATCCTCCATATCATTGCTAGACCCTCTCTTTGCCACTGTGAAGACATAATCCACAGGTGGATGTTTGCTACTCGAGTTATGTGGATACTCCTCTAGCTTATTTGCTTATTTGTGTGATGTGATCATTTCTACATATGATCGCTAGGCTTTGTATAGTCTCTCGTTTGCATGTTAACTTAGGTAGCACAATTCCTTCGTCTAGGACTACCTTTTTTGCATGAGCACTCCTAAAACACAAATCAAACTCTTTGTTTTCTTTTCATAAGAACATGTTAATTCCTTCTACTCCAGGTTCATGAGTCTCCAAAGGTCGAGCAGCCGGTAGAACGTGAATTTAACATTGTTCAACTAAAAAAATCCAAAACAAACAAAAGTAGTTAGTCAAACTACGTTAACTCTGATTTCTCAAAAGGGATACATAGGCAGTGGGGTAGGGCCCATCCGAGCATAACACTTTCTTTTCCCTATGTTATTTTCCCTTTTTTTGACCATTAGTTTGCTTTTGCTTTCCATATGCTTTCAATGTGAAATTGTTTAGCTAATCTTTGTTTTGTAGGGGGTTATGGTAAGTCATGTGTGTGGGAGGGTATCCCACATAAAACTTCTTGCTTCATCTCTTTATGCTTTTAAGTTGTGATTGCTTTAACATTGTTCTTTGTTTGGTTAACTTCATCACTCCCGCTTTAGAAACAACTTAGCTTCTTTAGAGAAGTAAGTTGTCTTCTATATCCTTCTTTCTTCCTCCTTTCTTCTTCTTTTCATCTTTATTTCTTCTTCATTAGGATATTTGAAACCACACTAACCTAGGTTCATCCATGTATGAAAACTTTAGGATTAGTCTTTCCCTAGTAGTCTTTTTATCTTTAAAGATCTTTTTGGTGCTCTCTCTTCTCATCTTCAAACATAATCTCAAATCCTTAATAAACGACGAGTCTTCTCATGTGACACGAGACTTTTCTATGAGATACTTGCATGCGTTCCATTTCAGGGCGAGGTGTAGGATATCCCTCATGGTGGATAGGTCTTAGCATGAGAAGACTTCACAAAGAAAACATAAAAAACATTTCTTAATCAAAAAGCCACAAAAAACACTTAATAAATGGCAGTAGGTCAGTGTGTCTGAGCCTTCACATGTGGGACTAGATTTGGGGATTTCCTCCATAGCTAGGTGTGCCTCTTGCGCTGTCGGGATGATGTAAGAAGTACACATCCCATAAAGTAGGACTTAGGTACACTTACCTATGTAAACTTCAAAGCAGAAAACTCATAAAAAACACTGGACAAACAATAAACTTCTCTCCTTCATGACTTCTCATCACCTTCACTCTTTACGTGAGAACTTGATCCTACTTCTCACTTTGCAAGACGGTAAACGAGCCTGCAACACCTGAGCATTGATATAGGCAGTTCAAGCCTTAAGACACAAGCAATATTTTCCACCCCTAGTTAGGGGAACTTCGGCGATTCTGATCCTCATGTCCAGATGAGGTACATAGGCAGCGGGGTAGGGCCCATTCGAGCACTCTTTTATTTTCCCTACATTTTCCCCATTTTCTTTTCTTTTCCAGATCCAGTTTTCAATTATTTTGTAGAAACTTCATTCTTTACCCTTTGAAACAGTTTCTTTGCAAGCGTGGATCCCGTCGGGTATGGCGGACGATCTGGGGTGCTAATACCTTCCCAGGTCGTAACCGACTCCCGAACCCATATTCTTTTGTTCGTAGGACCTGTGTCCTTCCTTTTCTTTTCTTCTGGTTTGTACAGCATTACCTTTCCCATTCCTTTGGGATAAAAATGCATGGCTGGCGACTCTACCCTTTTCCGCGCCACTTTCGCGTTTGTACCAGGATGGAAATCCAGGGAGCGACAGCTGGCGACTCTACTGGGGATCGAACCCAGAATATTTGGTTTCCCCTTGAGAGTCTCTCCTAGCGCTTGCATGTTTCTGTTTCGTTGGGTGTTGATTGGTTGTTATTGCCTGTGTATTTTACTGTTATTTTATTTACAATTTATTTATAGCTTTATTTACGATTTTCAGTATTTTATTTTCATGCATCATATTATTACTGGACTGTCGGGACTGGATTTATTGTGTTTGGTGGGACTCGGGTGATACTATTACTGAGAGATAAGCCAAATACCCGTCTTGAGTGCACCCTAGGATTAGAGTGGACACATTGTACTCGCATGTGGCATGATGAGTGGCGATGTGCTTCACACCTAGACTGCGATCGTATTGGAAATATCTTGTGTGGGGATTTCCTCCACTTCGGGATATGACCTAGATAGTTATGTGCATCTGGGGACCGATCATTGAGAACTTTTGTGGAAACAACCCTCTCCAGTGGTGACAGTGGTAGACCATATTCTGTGGCAAACCCATTCACACCCAAGGGTCCACTTGGAACTCGCATAGGATGGCCTGGTTCTCTTATAGGAACTCAATCAAAGCACCTGGTCGTATGATAATAGTATTGTATCCTACGGGATGAATGTACTATTGTGTCTCGATTTTAGCGCTTGAAGCCGGGGACTTATAAGGGATGCTTGTTTTTCCCGGACTCATGCTGAGACCTCCCTGAGTAGTACATAATGCCAAACTGATTCCCTGATTTGGTCATGAGCCATTTCTCGGAAATGATGAACGTATTATTTCTATTCAGATTTGAGAGTCCATGATGTTTGACCCGGAGCACACCCGTGAGATTGGGAGGGGTTTACAGGTTTGCAGGAACCCTTGACCCCATCATACCCTTGCTATCAGTGTGATCGTATATTTTCATCCGGTTATTATGGTTCTGGAGTTCTTGATCCTTGGTTTTGAGTTTCTATCTGGGAGTTATTATTCAGAGGACCTTTGAGGTTTCAGACTTGGTTCTTGGTCCTATATCCAGACAGATGCTAGTCTCTGATCACGTTCCACTTGCATCCATGACATCATAGCATCCCCACATACATGTTCAGTTATTTCCAGGGACCCCATATCTGAATCATGCTGTTGATTTTTTCTTGTGTATCAAAATATGAATTAAAATAGATCGGGTCCTGGGAAACAAACGAACATGGCATTTGCATACATCCTTGCATTTGTGACAGGTATTCAGAGACATTATTATCTTGACTTGGTCTTTCTTCGGACGGAGGTAGCTTACGTGAAGACCCAAATGGGGAAATTCAAGGCAGAGGTACAAGCTTTGTCATAGGGCCAGATGTTCTTGAAGAAAGAGTTTGACGTGATGAAAACTCAGATGAAGTTATTGACAGGGATCATGAATGCCTTGCTGAAGAAAGAAAATGGTCAGACGTCTGTTTCTCCACCAGAAGGTCTAGTTTCTCCCATTTCTTTAGGATTTCCACTGAACCAAGAGTTGTCCGGTGGATTTTCTCCACAACATGAGTTTCCTCACCAAGAGTCACCACTTGGTAATCCAGAAGAGCTCATAACGGAGATCAATCACTCCTTGCCTGATCCAGATGAGATGAATGGTCTTATGCCAGTTATTGCCAAAGAAGTGATCAATTTCTTTCTGTATCAAGGACTTTCCTCAACTCCTACACCTTGGTTTCCCAAAAAAGGATTTCAGCAGATGTCGGGTGTATCTTCTCCAGTGGCAGCAACCCGTTCTCGACAGAAGCAAGAGAGGGTTATTGATCCCGTGCCCATGACTTATGCTGAGTTGTGCCCACAGTTGCTCAATGTGGGATTGATTAAGAGTCGCGAGTTATCTCCTGCTACTGGTGAACTTCCCCAAGGTTGGAATCCATATGCCTACTGTGTCTTTCACTCTGGGGCTCAAGGACATGATGTCAATGATTGTAAGGCATTCATGCATCAGGTGCAAGACTTGGTTGATGATGGAGTAATTAACTTTAAGCCAACTGACTTGAAAGTGCCACAAGTGAGCATTGACGAGGTGGCCAAGTTTCATTCTTCTGGAGTTATCACTTAGGCTGAGTCTTCTAAGAGGCTACAACAATAATATTCTTTGGTTCCTCGTCCAAATCTGGGTAAGAAAGTGCAATGGTCTGCTAGGCGTTCAAATCAACATTAGTAACAAACATATCAACCACAACGAAGGACTTATCCACAGAGAGTTTCACAAGCTGATCATATTCTTGATCCCATCTCCATATCCTACACTGCCATGTTGCGTCAACTGCTAAGGTTTGATTTAATCCAGTTGCGCACTTTGGCCCCACCAACAGGAAATCTTCCAAAGGGATACGATGAAAATGTGCCTTTGCGAGTTTCACTCAGGTTCCCCGGGGCATGCAACAGAAGAATGCATGGCTTTACAATAGAATGTTTAAGATCTGATCGACTTGAAGGTCATCACACCAGATGGTCAGCTAGGGAGGCAGAGACTTCTGGACTAGAATTGATGCTTGTAGGCTTTAGCTCTTTCATGTATCTGGTTACCCTCAGGCTTGTTGAGGGAATCTTTGTTGCTGTACTTATTCGTGTTGGTTTTCAGTACCTTGTATGACTTTTCTCTTGCGGGCCTTTCCCTATTATGTGTTTGGATTTTTGTGGCGGTGGTTTCCTTATTCATGCACTGGCACTCGGTCACAGGATGTTTTTATACCGGATCTTGCTTGCAGAATTTCTTTTCAGAGTGTTCTCTCATTTGTGGTGTTTCTGAGCATTTTCATAGCATAACATCTTGCATACCATATCATTCTATCTTTGTTTTTCAGGTACCCTGGTAGTTTCTCATTTCTATTCCATTTCAGGAAACAGTGTTAGCAAAGCAGAACCGAAATGGCATATCAGGTACAAGTTGAGCTCGTAGAATTGAAGGCTCGTATGGAGCATTTCATGACCCTGATGATGGGGATGGCCCAGAGGCAAGAACAACTAAGGTCGATGGTCGAGCGGCCAGAGAATGAGATTCATGAAGATGGCAATAAGAGAAATCGTAATGGAGCTCCGGGCGGAGACAATGACCGTAATGTTGGTTACATGGAGGGTCAGGAAGATCAGTTTACTTTGATTGATGATGAGATGGATCAACCTAATACTATTGTGGATCTTCGTTTCGACGAGCTTGCTGAGAAAATAGAGGCCATTAAATCTCAGAGCTCACTAGGTTTTGATGTTGTGGATTTGGGGTTAGTTCCTGGAGTGAAAGTTCCTCATAAATTCAAGCCCCCTACTTTTGAAAAGTACAATGGAAACTCTTGTCCAAAAACTCACATCCAGTCTTACTTCGGGAAGATTTCTGCTCAAACGGATGATGCAAAGTTATGGATGTTTTACTTCCAGGATAGTGTAAACACCCCAAATTTGCCCTCACCCATTCACACCATGGCTTGTGATCATTTCATATGCATAAACAATCATAACATCTCATACCACATTTTTGATCCACTGCATTGGTTCTAAGTCATCTGCATCTAGGGTTTGTGATCTGAGCAATCCAAGAGCTTCTTGAGCCACTCCAAAGGTCATCAATCACTTCAAAGGGGTCTATGTGTGTTCAAGCATTATATTATATCCTCTCAAAGTCAAGAATGCCAAAGAATCACAAGAACTGGGATTGATATGGAGGCAGAGCCAGGCTTGACTGCACAGTTGACCTAAAATTAGGGTTTTGGTTTCAGAGGCCATAGCTCCAAATTTTTTGGTCATTCTTGTTTCTATTGGTCTCTATATGGTATAGGGAGTATGCATATCAATTTTCATGAAGAAATTCCATGGGGAAGTCATCTGATCAAGAGTTGACTTTCTGGACAAGTCAGTGCAAAATCAGGGCATCTGAGGCCCCCAATGACCCAACCAAGGGGTGATCTTCATCATTTTGAGTGTATATGACCTTTATTTAATCATGGAAGAAGGTTGAAGTTCACAAAATTCAAGAATTACAAGTTTTTGTAAAGTTGACTTTCTAGGGCATGGTTGACTTTTAATGAAATGTCATTTTATGCAACTTTTTCAACCCTTACTTTTTGATCCAAAAATGCTTCAAATGGAAAAACTTTGGTCATGAAAGTTGTAGATTAGATCTTTCCCTTTTCAAAAAGTACAAGAACATGACCTAATTCATTTTGGATCAAAAGTTATGGTGTGTCAAAGTTGGCAAAAATCACTAATTTTCAAAATATGCACCAAATGAGAAACTTGCAAAAACTTTGTACCAAGGCATTTGTGACTTCTAGTTCATATCAAACCAATATGAAAGCATAATACAAGTTCTAAAAATCAGATTTGAACCAAAAGATCACATGTTTCATGGACTTGGGAGCAAGATATTTCCATGTGAACCAAAAGTGAGCAAGTTGCAAAACCATCATCACACTTCCATCCACTTGCTGCCTTGGCTGCTGAACCAACCCTAGCCTTTCCCCTCACCTTGCTGCGCAGCCTACACCCCTTGTACCAAGCTAGAAGTTGCCCATGCTTTCTCTTACACAAAGTTGACAAAGTGGCAAAAGTAACCATACCAATCAATAAAGGCCAAGTCACATCATCTGACCAATAAGATTTGTTTATGTGGATCAAATGCCAGCCATTTTCACACACCAAGCAAGCCTGAAGCAAGCCATAGCAACACATTCCCATTTTCACTCCCTCAAGCAAAAGCCTTCGAAACTCATTCCACAGGCCATAAACACTCAAACAAACTCCACTAATCATCTCACCATGCCTCATTGAACCCAAACCAACAAGACATAAGCCTGAAACCAGCAAGAACTCAACTTCCCCATTTTTCACTCTCAAAGCCAAAGCATTCGAAACTCTTCATACAGGCCACAAACACTTGAACAAACTTCACAAACCTTCTCAAATCATCATCCTGATCACAAAGAACCCCTCATCCTTGCCTGAAACTGCCTGGATCCCAAACACAGTTCTCACCTGAGCTTGAACAGAACCTGTTCAAACTCTCAAACCAGCCAACATAAATCTTTTCTAAGCATCCAGGCAACATCAGGGGACCAAAGGGAGTGGTTTGCATCAAAGGAAGGAGGCAGAAAGTTGCAAGATTGAAAGCTTCGAAACTCAGGTAGCTCAAGAATATTTTTCCAGAAATCCTTTTTTAAGTTCTTAAGTTGTTAGTCATGCTTCCCTGATCATAAATATGTCATTGGTTTTGAAAATGGTGGAAAAATAAGGATGTAATCGTGTTCTGAAAGTCTTGCCCTAAAATTTTGTTTGTTTCGATTCATGAGATTGATGAAATATAAATGATGTTTGTGTTAGGGTTTTGATTCAGTGGGTTATGGGGATCATTTCTGTGTTCTTAGATTTCATTTTAATTACGTTTTGAGAGTTTTAGAAATTTTCAGGTGGGGTTCCCACCGGAGAAGACGACTGGAGGTCTTCTCCGGCCACCTGAAAATAATTAGGGTTTTAATCCTGCAATTAAGGAAGTTTGAATCTGGTACGTTGGATCCCTTGACTTTGTTGACTTCGCGCGCGTGTGTGTGGCTGTGATTCATCATTAGAAACCCTAATCACATTTATTTATTTAATAATTCAGATTAACCAAGTTTGAATGTGGGCCTTTGATCTGCGCGCGCAGTCAACCCTTTCCTGGCCAGACTCAATCTCAGCCATCCATCCAGCATACTTCCATTTATTTTGATTTTAATTTCATTTTTTCTCATTTAATTTGTACAATTTATTAAAAATAGCAAAAAGGTTTTAAAAATTATGAAACTTTTTGTCAAGAGTTTCATTAATTTTTAAAACACAAAAATATTTTTATTTTCATTTTTAGCATTTAAAAAGTATTTTTAAATATTTAAATGTTTATTTTTAATTGATTAATGAAAATTAATTTATTAAAAATGCTTTTAAGTATTTAAAAATCACCAAAAAATTCATGAAATGTTTTAAGACATTTAGAAACATTGTCCAACCCTCAAACCAAATTTATTTTTTGATCTTGATGCATTTTGAGAATTTTTCATTGAATTAAAATCATTTTTATGCATTATTTTGATCCAAACTTCCAAAAATCATTTCTGCCTAACCATGAAGAGTTGGACCTTGATTCTTTTTGCATTGCATTGTGTTTAGCATGTAGTTTGTGAGATTAAATGGCCATGATTTGATCTTTCATTTTCCATTTGTTTGGTAATTTTCTTGTTAAGGAACCCTAAAACCCTAGAAAACTTAGAAAAATCATAACTTGAATTAGGTTAAGAGTTGAGACCTCCCCTTTGGGCAGTGAGTTAGTATAGGTTTAGGGGTCCTTTGAGTGCATTTTCAATTTTTTATAATGTTGTTTGCTTCTGATTTTGGTTTGTGTTTGATGTATTGTTCATAAACCCTAATTTGGGCTTCCATATGCATCCATCTTGCATTTTCTTGCATAACATGACTTGCCATGACATTCCATGCTTCCATTTGATTCATTGAACATCATAAGACATATTGAAAGCATGTTTGATCATTGCACCTTGCATTTGTCATGTTGTATGCCATATGCATTTCATAACTTTTCATGTATGTTCTTGGTTCTTAACTTGCTTCATCTGCACTCATAAGCTTGTATGATCATCCACATGTGTTGTTTCTGGTTTGTAGCATCTCATAGCATCATTAACATCATGTATGTGCTTCTGGTTTGGTTTTTCATCATACCATTTCATCTCATTTTGCATTGCATTGCACTTTCTTTTCTAACTTTTCAGGTGGTAAGTGGCTTTGAGAAGTGAATTTGCCTTCACCTCTCATAACTTCTCTTCATCTCTCTCTTGCATCCATGCTGCATTTTTATATGTGTTTGAGTTTGGGCTTGCTCATTCTTCCTCTTCCCACTTTCTTTCTTCAAGTGACTTGACTTCTTAAGTGAAGCAAGTTACTTTGCTTCTCTTGATCCTTTCATCTGCTTCCTGGTGGTTCCATTGAAGACTTCTCTTGTAAACCTCACAAACCTTAGGAACAACCAAGCATGACAGTGATTAGGGTTTTGTTTAGTCTCCCCTCTTAGTTTTACCTTTGTGTCTCTTTTGAGTCATCTCTTCTTATCTCATAATCAGGGACTAAACCCTAAAGGCTTTAAGGCTTTGTGATTAAGCTTATGCCTGCATCCTTCTCTTAGGATGGAGTGTATAACTTTAATCCTAAGTGTTAAACCCTTAATGTGTTTAACTCCTTTTAACCAATTCATTTAATAAGTATCAAGACATCACACTTGTAACTTGGGCCTTGCATTAGGGTTCTAATTCTTCCTTAATTGGTTAAGAAGGACTAACCCTAGTGTTAATGGACAAGTCCCCCTCAAGTTGTCTTACAAACCATAAAAATCACTTCATCATCATATCATTAAATAAAATCCACTTAACCAAAGGCTTGTTTTGTCATGAGTTTAATCCCTAATCATGGATTAAGTTGAGGAGCCTTCCTCAGCTTAAACATTCTCATCTATTATCCTTCTATTAGGATGGTGTAATGAGTCTGTTTAATCCTTGATTATGGCTTAACCTCATTACCTAACACTAAACAAAAACCACAAAAACATCTAAATAATCACAAGTAGGTTAATGATCTTAACCCTTCATCAAAGGTGATTAAGTGTGAGAATCTGACTTCACACTTAAGGTATTCTCATTACCCCTAATCAGAGGGAAGATGTGATGAGTTTACTAACCCGTTGGTTTAGGCTTAAGCTCATTAACTTACGACAAACCTCAAAAAGCAATAAAAGACTGAAAACACAAAAACAAACAATAATCGTCTCCTTCGGGATTCTTTTCTCATCTCACTCACTCATAAACGAGAACTCGCTTCTTCCGTCTAATGCAAGACAGTTCGCACCTGAGCCAGACAGGTCATACACTTGAGCATAGGCAAGTAAGCAGTTCACCAGTCAATTCATCTTTCAGTATCTTTGGGTCGAACTACGGTGTTCTGACTTCCTCATTGCACGAGAGGATACGTAGGCATAACTTAACAGTTATCGAACAAAAGTCTTTGTATATTCCCCCTCTTTCCAGCATCATTCTCTTAGCCTCATTATTCATGAGCATTTCACTCTTATTCTCACACTGACTCTTTCATACTTCACATCACTTATACACTTTACACTGACACCTGTACATTTTCTTCCAGCCTCCCTACACACAAATTGCACTGACACTACCCCTTTAAAACACAAATCTTTTAAGCGTGGATCCCGTCGAGTACGACGGACAATCTGGGTGCTAATACCTTCCCAGGTTGTAACCAACCCCCTTTCTCAGTCTCTCTGGTTCGCAACCGTCTTATCCATATCTTTCTAGGTCTATGCAGCATTGCCTTTCCTCCGGGATAAAAATGCCTAGCTGGAGACTCTATTCATTCTCCAGTGAGTTCACGGCTGTGTGTTCTCACTGTCCCTCTCGCCGACCGTTCGCGTCTGTACCTTTATTTGGGTCGGTCCCACTTATCGGGAGCGACAGCTTGGCGACTCTGCTGGGGACCCTTATACTGCAACCAGGGCTTCTGGTTCTTTTTGTGGGTTCCTCCTAGCGCTTGATTGATTTGTGTTTATTGGGGTGTTATATGCTTATTTGTGTTTGTATATTTGTATTTATTTGCTTCATGTATAGTTGCTTTACTGCTTTCTTTATAGCTTTGCATTATATCATATTGTCATACTGTGCTGCTGGCTGGATCTGTTGTTTGCTTTGGTGGGTGGGTGTTCCATTGAGAGTTAAAGTCCTATACCTGGGACCTGAGTGACACCTAGGCTAGAGTGGTTCATATTCTTTCCCATTCTATCTCGGTCTGGTGCGGGAATATGAAACACGGTTCAGATATGGGTTTCTTCTTGAGAACTCTGTGTTGCAGATTTCCTGCAATGCTAGGGCTATCTGGGAAGCCTGCTAAGTCTGGATGACCTTTAGTATTGACCTTCAGAAACTGAGGTGAATTAGAGGAGGAACTTTTATGGTTATTGTAAACACTGTACCTCCGGGTTAGAAGTGTTTACACTTCTCATAACTGATCCAAGTCTGAGGATCCTTGTTTTAGAACACCACCTGTGAGGGGGTTGGGCTGTTTACAGGTTTGCAGGTACCCTTGGCCTCAACATACCCTGTTACTTTGATTTGATTAAGAATACCCCATGTTGGAACAGTTCTTGTGATTCTAAACCCTGGACATGTGGCTCTTTATTTGAGCCCCCCACCTTGGTTACTGGATTTATAGACCTCCATCTGGATTTCTTGAACATACCTTGGACTTATATCAGAGCATTTGATCAGATCCAGCTCAGTCACAAACCCTTGCATATCATTTGCATACATAATCATTGCATCATATTGACATTTGCTTATTTGCTTTTCAGGGTATCCATTTTCATTTGGCTTGGTTTTGACCCCATCATCAGTATTGACCTATCTTCATCAGCATCTGCTTCAGCTATCAGCTATCTACTTCAGTTACCTGCACCAGCCAATCAGTGGCCCATTCTTTCAGCATTATCATCAGCACTTGTCTCAACTCACCCTCAACATCATGGCACCTAAAAAGAGCAACATCACCTACCACTTCTTCCAGCCAGAGCTAGCTGACATCAGGAGGATTCAGACCCTGATCACTCCAGACCATATACCACTGTTCAGGGAACACTATGGAGATATACTTGATGTGGTTATGGATTTGGACCCTTCACAAAGGAGCTTGATTCACACCTGCCTTCAATTTTATGATCCCCCATTGAGGTGTTTCACCTTTCAAGACTTTCAGCTGGGCCCTCTATTGGAAGAATACTCATCATTAGTTGGTATACCTATCAGGGGTGGAGTCCCTTTCAACCCTGAGATGGTCTTTCCTGGTAATGAAGAGATAGCAAAGGCCTTGCATCTGGAACCAGTTCTGATTGGGCAGCATATGACTTCTAAGGCTGGAATCCCTGGCTTGCATCTGGATTTCTTGATCTCTCAAGTTACCCTGAAAGCTTCTTTAGGAGAGTGGAAAGCAGTCTGTGCTTTATTGGCCCTGAGCATATATGGGATCATATTATTTGCAGATGAGCCTCGATTCGTTAGCAAGAATGCAATCCATCTTTTCATCCTGAGGAACCCAGTGCCCACTTTATTGGGGGATTTCTACTATTCAGTGCACCAGAGGAATGAAAAGCAGAGGGGAAGATTAGTGAGGTGTTGTGCTCCTTTGTTCCATACTTGGCTTCTCAAGCATTTTCCCAAGACAGATGCATTTTTGAATCCTCATCAGCAAAGAAACTGGGCTAGGAGACTCACTGCTCTGACTTCAGCTGATATCAGGTGGTGCACTCAAAGCACCAAGGGCAGGGATATCATCACCAGCTGTGGGCATTTTCCCAATGTGCCCCTGATAGGAGTTAAGGGTAGCATTAACTACAACCCTCTGCTGTTCAAAAGGCAACTGGGCTATGCACTGGTCCACGCTCCTAAGGCACAAGACTTGGTTGAGACTCTTTATTGTGAGAACAAGCCAAATCTGGCTATTGTTAGGCAGGCAGCCTGGGCCTGGGATAATGTTCAAGCTAAAGGAGTGACCATTCTGGGGAAGTGCAACAATGTGGCATCAGCACAATATTATGAGTGGTCCCATGCCAGGGCTCAATTCTCTGGACTGCCCTTTACCATGGAGGATATGCCTGGATCATCCTCAGCACCACCCCCCGCCACTGTCAGTTTGGAGGAGTTTGAGAGCTTGAAGGAGAGAAATGAGAAGTTGACTCAGGCTTTGCAAAAGACCCTCCGGGAGAGGAGTGATGGTAGGATGGATATTGAGAGGTTGGAGAAGCTGAGAGTAGAGCATCTGGCTAAAATTGGGAAGTCTGAGGATTATATTAAGAAGTCTAGGGCTGGAGAACAAATTCTGAAGAATGCTTGCAAAGAAGCCCAGTTCCAGAAAGCCAGGACAGACTTGTATCTGAAGGAGACTCAAGCTAGGTGGGTCAGGATCACCGAGGCTCGTACTCTAGAGGACAAGAGGGTCCAAGACAAGATAGAGCAGCTGGAAGCTAGTGTAAAAGAGCAGCAGGAAGCCTTGGCAGCAGCCCAGAGGGAGATATCAGAGCTGAAGATCAAAGCTGGAGTGAAGAGGTCCAAGGACCAAAGTCAGCACAAGAAGCTAACTGCAGCTGTTACTACCCGGAATCTCCTCATCAGGAATCTCACGGAGCGTCCAGCTGATCCTGTGACCGAAGCACTTCTCAAGGAAGTTCGGGAGGATGAGTTTGGTCTTGATGTTTGACCATTTGCTTGTTGTTGCTTTCATTCCATGTACTTTTATTTTCTTGTAATGTATTTTGACCCCTCAGAGGGCTTGTATTTGTAAACAAACTATGTACCATTTGCCTTTTGTAATATATGTATTAGTTTGTTCCACTTCGAAAGCAACATCAACAGCATCTTCAAGGGTCTGGAAGGGTCAAAACTGAATGCCGAGCCGGATACCTTGAAAACAAATAAGCATACTGCATTGCATGCTAACCCTTTTGTTTGTTTTGTAGGTTTTTTGTTTATTGCTACTAACTCTATTGTGATATTCAGGAACTATTGCTCGACGCCGGGTATTTCCCCTCAACCGTCCGCACCGATATCCAACCCGTAACAACCTTCCGGGCATACAAATGGATCAGGTACAGCAGGACCTTGCAGAGGTCAGAAATCAAATGGCAAACGAAAGATTAGAAATGAGAACGCAGATGACTCAGTTTATGGAAGTGATGAACAACATGGCTCAGAGCCAAGAAAGATTGAGGGCCATGGTGGAAAGGCAGAATCAAGAAGATCCACATATAGGGACTGCTGGCACAAGCAACAACGAGAGGGTCCAACCTCATGTCAATCCCCCTGTATTTGGTCCCCACCTTCATCCAGAGGTCAACATTCCTGCAAATGTTCAAGGGACTGCCACTGCAGGCAGGGTGCTGCAAGAAGACCCCCAGGAGGATCAGTTCACGGTAATGGGAGCTGGGGAGGAAGCTTATGACAGAAGGCTGGATGAGATAGCTGAGAAATTGAGATCCTTAGAGTCTCAAAACTCTTTGGGTTTCGATGTTATGGACATGGGCTTGGTAGACGGGGTCAGGATTCCCCATAAGTTTAAGCCTCCTTGTTTTGAAAAATACAACGGGACTTCATGCCCCCGGACTCATTTACAATCATTTCTGGGGAGGTTGAAGGCCTACACCATGGACGAGAAGCTCTGGATGTTTTATTTCGAGGATAGCTTAACTGGAGCATCAAGGGAATGGTACTCTCATCTGACGAGAGCAACTATCAGGTGTTGGAAAGACCTGGCAGAGGCCTTTATCAGACAGTATCAGTACAACTTAGATATGGCACCCAACAGGACCCTCCTAATGGGAATGTCACAGTCATCAAGAGAAAGTTTCCGAGAATATGCCCAGAGATGGAGGCAATTGGCTGCTGCTGTTCAGCCACCTATGTCAGAGAGGGAAATGGCAGATATGTTTATGAACACCCTCCAGGGAACATATATTGACAGGCTGGCTGCTTTCTCTTCCACTAGCTTTGCAGATGTTGTCATAGCTGGAGAGAGAATTGAGAGCTTGTTAAAGATGGGTAAGATTTCTGACAATGGTGCTAGCTCGTCCAGCAATACAAGGAAGCCTTTTGCAGGCCCAAGAAGAACCGGCGAGACCAACGCCATCCACACCAACAGGGGCAGACCCCAGTATGTTCATAGGTCTGTGGCAGCAGTCACCATTCCCGCTCCAATTCATCCTCAACCAGCATACCAACCGCAGCAACCATCTCACTACCAGCAACAAACTCAGTATCCACCTCAGAGAAATTATAACAACAACAATACCAGCAACAACAATCAGCAGAGACCATTCCAACAGAGACCTTCTCAGGCCAATAGGGTGATCGATCTGATCCCTATGCCATATGCAACACTGCTGCCACAACTCCTGAAACTCAACCTAGTTGAGCTAAGGACGTTGGCACCTCTAGATCCTAATAGTCTACCCAGGAATTATGACTCCAACGCCAGATGTGCTTTTCATTCAAATGCACCTGGCCACAGTACAGAAAAGTGCAGAGCCTTGCACATGAAGGTACAAGACCTGGTAGACTCTAAGGCCCTGAATTTCGCACCACCACCCAATGTTAACAAAAACCCTATGCCGCACCACGGGGGTCCCAGAATAAATGCTATTGAAGAAGACAAGCCGTCTTATTTAATAACCAGTGTGGGTCAGATCCGGACACCGTTGGTAGAGATTAAGGCTCAACTCCTCGAATGTCAAATGTTCCCGGGGTGTGAGTTAGGGTGTGCTTACTGCAACATCTCAGTAAATGGGTGTGATAACTTGAGGAATGGCATAGATGGTCTCATTCAGAGCGGCCAACTTCAAATCACCACATCATTTCCTACAAATCCAGCAACTTCATCAGCAACAATTCCAGTATCTCCTACAACTGCAACAACCATTGTTCCCGACAATTCTTCGGCTTCATCAACAAATGCTTCATCTGTCATCTCAACTGACCAGATATCAATGAATATTCCTTCTACAACTTCAGCACCACTTCATTTTGAATCTCCTACAACAACAACACCCATCCTTCCAACAATGTCTCCTACAACATCAGCAACAGACCATGAAGATGTCTCAACAGTTACGATTTATTATGATCCCGAGAATAATTCTGCTTACAACTCACAAAGTGCTACTCCCATCAGAGCACCCGTCACAATATACTACGACCCACAGACTATCACAATTCCTTCCGCAGCTGCAACCAGTCCAGTCACTATCACAGTGCCTGGGCCGGTACCTTATGAAAGCAGTAATGCCATCCCCTGGCATTACGGCTCTGATCTATACTGCGAAGGACAAAAAATCACTTTTGAATCATCAACCCCTGCACCACAAATAGACAATGTGGGAGGAGGCGGAGGCTTCACTCGAAGCGGACGTCTCTTTGCTCCACAAATTCAAAGACCCACTGCCGAAGCAGAAGCTGCTGCCAAGGCAAAAGGGAAAAGCTTGGTGCAGGAAGAGCAAATTGTTAAAGAAGCTTTGAAAACACCCTTTGACCAAGAGGTTGATGAGTTCATGCGAATCATCAAGAAAAGTGATTACAAAATAGTGGATCAGCTTCACCAGACGCCTTCCAAGATCTCAATACTATCATTGCTTATGTGCTCCGAGGCCCATCGGAACGCACTACTCAAAGTCTTGCACGCAGCTTATGTGCCTGAAGAGATCACCGTCAATCAGCTGGAAGCTGTGGTTGGAAATGTTAATGCTAGTCATGGACTAGGGTTCACCAACACTGATTTGACTACTGAAGGCCGCAACCATAACAAGGCTTTGCACATAACCATGGAATGTAAAGGTGCAGTCCTTTCCCATGTGCTGGTAGACACGGGGTCATCCCTCAATGTCTTACCTAAAAAAGCCCTTGTGAAGCTAGAGTATGACGGATTGGCATTGCGTCCCAGCAACCTGGTGGTGAGAGCCTTTGATGGTTCTAAGAGATTAGTTCTGGGAGAGATTGAGTTGCCCATAACGATTGGCCCGCAAACTTTCAAAACGACCTTCTACGTGATGGATATACAGCCTGCCTACAGCTGTCTATTGGGTAGGCCATGGATTCACGCCGCTGGCGCCGTGACCTCAACCCTTCACCAGAAGTTAAAATTCGAGTGGGAGGGTCAAGTCGTTACTATCTGTGGAGAGGAGGATATTTTTGTCAGCCACCTGGCTACTTATAAGTACATTGAGATGGATGGGGAGATCCACGAAACAATGAGTCAGGGGTTTGGGGCCTTGAATGTAAATGAAACATCTGCTGTACCTAGAACTTCAATGACATCATACCAACAAGCCCGGAAGGTTGTTGAGGAAGGAACTGCCCAAGGCTGGGGCAAACTGTTACCGGTGGAGAAGAAAGAGGATAGATTTGGGTTGGGTTACAAACCAACTCAACAAGATCAAGCAGAGGCTGCAAAAGAGCCCAACTTCGTTAGTGGGGGGATGCTCACCCCTGATGCTTTCAACAATTTGGAAGACGAGGATGAAGGCGACCGCAACCTGGAGAGTTGGATCCGTCCAAAGATCCCGGGGAGCAGTATCCCGAACTGGTCTTCCCAGGAAATTATAAGAGTTACTCATGCAGAGTAATTATTATTTCCTGTATTTTATAGCATGCATCAAAGTCTTGCATCTTGCCCAAGATGACAAGACTCATTTTGTAATCGGGCCATCTGTACTTTTTGTGCAACAAGATTAATCAATGAAATATCAGACATCTTTTTGCAAATGAGTCTTTTCTCTTTTCCGTTCACTGTTTTTCCATTTTTCTTTTTGTACAAAAATAAATGGTAGTGTTTTCAAAATGACAACTTTATTTCGCTTTTCTAAACAAGATTAAAATCAAATCACTAAAATGAACAAACTGAACCCTTGCAGAATGTGCCTTCCAGACAGCACCGACAACAGCACGGCTGTGACTTCGTATGACTTTGACAATCCGATCAATCAAGCTGATGAAGGGGTTGAAGAAGAATATGAGCTTCCTGAAGAGCTAGCCAGGTTGTTGAGACAGGAGGAAAAGGTTATCACTCCTCACCAGGAGGAGGTTGAAACGATCAATCTTGGTACAGATGAAGACGTGAAAGAAGTTAAAATCGGGGCCTGCTTACAAGACTCAGTGAAGAGACGACTGATTGACCTGCTTCAAGAGTATGTGGACGTGTTTGCTTGGTCTTATCAAGACATGTCAGGGTTGGACACCGACATTGTTGTGCACAAGCTGCCTTTGAGAGAAGAATGCCCGCCGGTTAAACAGAAACTGCGCCGTACCCGCCCAGACATGGCAATGAAAATCAAGGAAGAGGTACAAAAGCAGTGGGACGCCGGGTTCCTTGCTGTGACTAGCTATCCGCCGTGGGTTGCTAATATAGTACCTGTGCCTAAGAAGGACGGCAAAGTAAGAATGTGTGTTGACTACCGGGATCTGAACAGAGCCAGCCCGAAAGATGACTTCCCATTACCTCACATTGATGTATTGGTGGATAACACGGCTCAGTTCTCGGTATTCTCCTTCATGGATGGATTTTCAGGATACAATCAGATTAAGATGTCACCTGAAGACATGGAGAAGACAACCTTCATCACACCCTGGGGCACGTTATGTTACAAGGTAATGCCATTTGGGCTCAAGAATGCCGGTGCAACATATCAACGGGCTATGGTGACATTATTCCACGATATGATCCATAAAGAAATAGAATGTTATGTGGATGACATGATCGCCAAGTCCCTTACTGAAGAAGATCATCTGGTGAATCTGTTAAAGCTATTCAAGCGTCTGAGGAAGTACCAATTGAAGTTAAACCCCAACAAATGCACATTCGGGGTGCGATCCGGTAAGCTGCTGGGATTTATTGTAAGTGAGAAAGGGATTGAAGTTGACCCTGATAAAGTCAAAGCTATTCAAGAGATGCCTGCACCAAAGACAGATAAGGAAGTTCGAGGGTTCTTAGGTCGATTGAACTACATCTCACGGTTCATATCTCACCTTACAGCAACTTGTGAACCCTTGTTCAAATTGTTAAGAAAAGAACAGACGGTCAGGTGGAACGAAGACTGCTAGAAGGCTTTTGACAAGATCAAGGAATACTTACAAGAGCCTCCAATCCTTATGCCTCCAGTTGAAGGAAGACCTCTGATAATGTACCTGACAGTATTAGAAGAGTCAATGGGGTGTGTGCTGGGCCAGCATGACGAGTCTGGTCGAAAAGAGTATGCAATATACTACCTAAGCAAAAAGTTTACCGACTATGAACAACGTTATTCACTGCTCGAGAAAACTTGCTGTGCTTTAGCGTGGGCTGCTCGCCGACTGAGACAGTATATGTTGACCCACACTACTTTGTTGATCTCAAAGATGGACCCGGTTAAGTACATATTTGAGAAGCCAGCTCTTACCGGACGGGTTGCAAGATGGCAAATGATTCTTACAGAATATGACATCCAGTACACTTCTCAGAAAGCCATCAAGGGCAGTGTATTGTCTGAATATCTTGCTGAGCAACCTATTGATGATTACCAGCCTATGAGGTTTGACTTCCCTGATGAAGACATCATGTTCGTAAAAGCAAAAGATCGTGAAGAGCCTGTTCACACTGAAGGGCCTGACCCGGAAGAAGAGTGGACTATGATGTTTGATGGGGCTGTTAATATGAATGGTCGTGGTGTTGGTGCAGTACTCATTACACCTAAAGGAATTCACATGCCTTTCTCGGCAAAGCTCACTTTCAACTGCACTAACAACGAAGCTGAATACGAAGCTTGCATTATGGGTCTTGAGGAAGCCATTGACCTCAGGATCAAGACATTGACTGTATTCGGGGATTCAGCTCTGGTAATCAATCAGACCAACGGCAAATGGTACACACACCAGGATCATCTGATACCCTACAGGGATTATACAAGGAGGTTATTGACTTTCTTTACAACAGTCAAGCTTGAGTATATCCCTCGGGACGAGAATCAGTTTGCAGATGCTCTGGCCACCATTTCGTCCATGATCAAAGTTCAGGCTGCCAACTTCGTACCTCAAATCTCAGTGTCCAGACTCGACAGGCCAGCATATGTATTTGCAGCAGACGTTGTTAAAGATGATAAGCCTTGGTTCCATGACATTAAGTGCTTCTTGGAGGATCAAACATACCCACCTGGGGCATCTTCCAATGATAAGAAGACTTTGAGAAGGCTTGCTGGTAGTTTCTTTCTGAACACTGATGGTTCCCTGTACAAAAGGAACTTTGATATGGTACTCCTCAGATGCGTTGACAAGACCGAAGCAGATTTGTTAATGCATGAAGTGCACGAAGGATCCTTTGGTACCCATGCGGGAGGGCATGCCATGGCCAAGAAGTTGTTGAGGTCAGGGTATTATTGGATCACAATGGATGCAGACTGTTGTGCCTACGCCAGAAAATGCCATAAATGCCAGATTTATGCGGATAAGGTGCATGTGCCTCCCAATCCCTTGAACATAATGTCTTCACCCTGGCCCTTTGCTATGTGGGGCATTGATATGATTGGCAAGATCGAGCCAACTGCTTCAAATGGCCACAGATTCATCCTGGTCGCCATTGACTATTTCACCAAGTGGGTTGAAGCAGCATCATATGCAAATGTTACAAGACAAGTGGTAGCCAGATTTCTGAAAAGAGACATCATCTGTCGATATGGAGTGCCCGAGCGAATCATTACTGATAATGGTTCCAACTTGAACAACAAAATGATGGCAGAGCTATGCCGGGACTTCAAAATTCAACATCACAATTCTTCTCCTTACAGGCCAAAGATGAATGGCGCTGTTGAGGCAGCAAATAAGAATATCAAGAAGATTGTGCAGAAGATGGTAATCACCTACAAAGACTGGCACGAAATGCTACCGTTTGCCTTACATGGGTACCGCACGTCAATCAGAACATCCACTGGGGCAACACCGTATCAACTTGTGTATGGCATGGAAGCGGTCCTACCTGTTGAAGTTGAATTACCCTCTCTGCGGGTACTAATGGATGTTAAACTGAGTGAAGCAGAATGGGTGCGGGCCCGATACGAACAACTGAGTCTGATCGAAGAGAAAAGATTGGCTGCAATCTGTCATGGGCAGTTATATCAGAAAAGAATGAAGAAAGCCTTCGATCAGAAAGTCAGGCACCGAGAGTACCAAGTAGGAGATCTTGTGCTGAAGAGAATCCTCCCTCCTCATACAGACCACAGGGGCAAATGGACTCCAAATTATGAAGGACCATTCGTGGTAAAGAAAGTTTTCTCTGGTGGAGCACTGATGCTCAGCACCATGGATGGTGAAGAGTTCCCATCCCCTGTGAATTCAGATGCAGTTAAAAAATACTTCGCATAAAATGACCCGCTGGACACAAAAACAGAATGTAAGTCCAGGCAAAAATAGGGCATCCTGGCGAGTCAAAAACAGAATAAAAGACTCGGGCAAAAATAAGGGAAAATAGACAAAAAAAAAATGTACACCCGCTGAGTTGAAAAGCCGCATTGGACAGCTCAAGCAAAAATGGGTATCCCGATGGATTGAAGACCCGAAAGGGCGATCCATGCAAAATAAGGGGATAAGCGAACAACTGCATTCTGAGTTCGTCTGTATCACTTACAACTTGGTAAGCTTCGAAAGGATCAAGCTTCAATCAGAATCAACATTCTTCAGAAAGCAAGACGAGAAGAGCGTCAAAAGTCATACGAGTCATAGTAAAGGGGAAGCTCCTTAAAGCGTCATCAACATTGCCAGCATTTTGTTTCTCAATTTGTAACGATCTCCTCATTTCAGGGGATTTGTTTCTTTGACTGTATCTCGCCAATTCAGGGCATATGAATTAATAAAATCAGATTTTCAGTCATATTTCGTCTTGTACATTTGCAGAAATGTCTGATACCTTAAAAAAAAAACTGATTGCATAGAGTACAGATGTTTACCTTCAAATAAAAAACATGCTTGCAGGAAATATACTTACTCTCAGAAGTGTCTAAACTCTTATGACGGAATCCAGTAAAGGATACCTCGGGATTACTTGTGCGTTTCCCTATCTTTGCAGGATTGCAGGTACCCAGAATGCAACTTGGGGCATGTGAGCTTCATCCCAACAAGCTGACAAATCGACACTCAGCGCTCAAAGTGTTTTCTCCCCAGCTGAGTTGCCACCTATTACTTATCCCCATCAGGGTTGCCAGGCATCACAGAAGGCACCCATATCCCCGGCCAAGTCAAGGATCCTCTTCTACAGAATCCCTAAGGAGGCCTTTCAGTGATCTCTCCATTCCCTAGCCGAGTTGCCATTTCGTCCTTAGCCAAATGAAAAAGTCAAGGAGCCGTCTCCCCTCAGAGTCTCAGCCTCTATCCGGAAAGAGCAACGCCCGAAGGAATCACAACAGAGTGAAGAAAACTCCTACAAACCCCAGCTGGGTCTCTCATTTATAAGGATAGGTCTATCAATGACCCATATCCCCAAGCAGATATCATCTCATCAGATCTTCCAATGATCTCACCCCCAGCTGGGATGTCCATTTCAACAGATCGATCGAAGATCTTCGTGGCAGCGGGATCCGGATCCCGGTTTGGTACCCTTTGCATAATCATAGCATTCGCATCACATTCACCCACAAAGCGTAGCATTCCGTTTTAACACGGAGCATTACGGAAAAAATCAAACATATTGCATAATCATAAGCCATGTTATGAATCAAACGCTTGTGAATAACGACAATCCGTCAATATACAGAATACTTCCCCATATCCCCAGCGGAAGTTCTCCAGCAAAGCAGTTGCCTTACATTCACAAACACTAGTATATACTCTCTTTGGCGCCCGTCCGTGTCGTCACTCCCCAATAAAGTCGCCGAACACCCTGTGCAAACAATAACACTCGTATTACAGATACTTTTTGACACCCATCTGTGTCATAACCCAGCAGAAAGCCAAAGACGTCCTCTTTGCACTCACATATACTTACATATGACAATCCTTTGACACCCGTCTGTGTCATATCCCCAGCGCAGTCGCCTACACTTTGTATATCAGATACTTGTTTATATTACACTCTTCTCCTTTTGACACTCGTCCGTGTCACTCTCCCCAGCAGTTAAATACTCATCTGTATACCACTCACACTTATACTGATACTCGTCCGTATCTTGTATATCCCCGCAGATTCAACACTAGTCCTTATTCTTTGTTAACTCGTTGGTACTCGTCCGTACCATCATCTCAGAACATGCGTCGAGAGTTTGTTTCTACATGATACTCGTCCGTATCATAGTCTTAAGGATGCTCGTCCGTATCTTTAATCCATACACTGTGTCAAACACTTCTGTCTTCTTGAATATAGATGCTCGTCTGTATCTACTATTCCCCAGAAGAGTCCCTTCAGATTCAGCACTCGTCCGTGTTCCTTGTTAACCAGTTGATACTCGTCCGCATCATCATCTCTGAACACGTGTCAGTATTTGTTTCTACCCGATACTCGTCCGTATCGTAGTCTTAAGGATGCTCGTCCGCATCTTTAATCTATACAGATATCTAAACACTTATACCTTTTGTTTCTTGGATGTAAACACGCGTCCGTGTTTACTACTCCCCAGGAGATCGCCAACAAAGCAATTTTCTTTTTATCTGACATTCGTCCTGTGTCACGATAAACCCTGAGAGCAGCCGTACCCTGCTAGGTGGTCGTCCTCCACCTCTTGATGGTCGTCCTCCATCATGCTCATCCGATGGCCGTCCCCATCGTTGATTTTTAGCAGCCGTCCCCTGCTAGGTGGTCGTCCTCCACCTCTTGATGGTCGTCCTTCATCATTTTATCCAATGGCCGTCCCCATTGTTGATCTTTGGTTATCTGACATTCGTCCTATGTCATGATAGGCCCCGAGAGCAGCCGTCCCCTGCTAGGTGGTCGTCCTCCACCTCTTGATGGTCGTCCTCCATCATGCTCGTCCGATGGCCGTCCCCATCGTTGACCTTTTATCCGGCATTCGTCCTATGTCGCGATATTTTCGGCAGCCGTACCCTGCCAGGTGGTCGTCCTCCACCTTAGATGACCGTCCCTCATCTTATACCCAACAGAGCAGCCGTCCCCTGCTAGGTGATCGTCCTTCACCTTTGATGACCGTACCTCATCACCTGTTATTTCATTTATTTTTTAACCCGATGGTCGTCCCCGTCGTGGTCCCTTTTCTTTTTAGCCCGATGGCCGTCCCCATCGTTGGTTACTTTACTTTATGAACTTGATGGCCGTCCCCGTCATGTTTCATTAATCCCCAGAGAATCTTACAGCTTTACTTGATGGCCGTCCCCATCGTAATCCTTTTTATCCCCAGCATGTCGGCCCTCCCCGTCATTGCTTTATTTTCCGCACTTTTCCCAGCATGTCGGCCGTCCCTGTCATTGCTCTTTACCCAGCAGTCGTCCCCTGCTCGACGGTCGTCCTCCGTCGCCCATACTTTACAATATACTTCACTTTCTTTTAATTTATACCCCTTTTCTTCTTCATTCTGTGAGTGCAAATTTTGGACTGTCTTTGGTATTCAACCACAAGTTATCTTGTTTGCCTGTTAAGCCGTTGCTTACATCCTGCACAGCTAACTCATGTTTGAATAGGGGCAGCTGTAAACACCCCAAATTTGCCCTCACCCATTCACACCATGGCTTGTGATCATTTCATATGCATAAACAATCATAACATCTCATACCACATTTTTGATCCACTGCATTGGTTCTAAGTCATCTGCATCTAGGGTTTGTGATCTGAGCAATCCAAGAGCTTCTTGAGCCACTCCAAAGGTCATCAATCACTTCAAAGGGGTCTATGTGTGTTCAAGCATTATATTATATCCTCTCAAAGTCAATAATGCCAAAAAATCACAAGAACTGGGATTGGTATGGAGGCAGAGCCAGGCTTGACTGCACAGTTGACCTAAAATTAGGGTTTTGGTTTCAGAGGCCATAGCTCCAAATTTTTTGGTCATTCTTGTTTATATTGGTCTCTATATGGTATAGGGAGTATGCATATCAATTTTCATGAAGAAATTCCATGGGGAAGTCATCTGATCAAGAGTTGACTTTCTGGACAAGTCAGTGCAAAATCAGGGCATCTGAGGCCCCCAATGACCCAACCAAGGGGTGATCTTCATCATTTTGAGTGTATATGACCTTTATTTAATCATGGAAGAAGGTTGAAGTTCACAAAATTTAAGAATTACAAGTTTTTGTAAAGTTGACTTTCTAGGGCATGGTTGACTTTTAATGAAATGTCATTTTATGCAACTTTTTCAACCCTTACTTTTTGATCCAAAAATGCTTCAAATGGAAAAACTTTGGTCATGAAAGTTGTAGATTAGATCTTTCCCTTTTCAAAAAGTACAAGAACATGACCTAATTCATTTTGGATCAAAAGTTATGGTGTGTCAAAGTTGGCAAAAATCACTAATTTTCAAAATATGCACCAAATGAGAAACTTGCAAAAACTTTGTACCAAGGCATTTGTGACTTCTAGTTCATATCAAACCAATATGCAAGCATCATACAAGTTCTAAAAATCAGATTTGAACCAAAAGATCACATGTTTCATGGACTTGGGAGCAAGATATTTCCATGTGAACCAAAAGTGAGCAAGTTGCAAAACCATCATCACACTTCCATCCACTTGCTGCCTTGGCTGCTGAACCAACCCTAGCCTTTCCCCTCACCTTGCTGCGCAGCCCACACCCCTTGTACCAAGCTAGAAGTTGCCCATGCTTTCTCTTACACAAAGTTGACAAAGTGGCAAAAGTAACCATACCAATCAATAAAGGCCAAGTCACATCATCTGACCAATAAGATTTGTTTATGTGGATCAAATGCCAGCCATTTTCACACACCAAGCAAGCCTGGAGCAAGCCATAGCAACACATTCCCATTTTCACTCCCTCAAGCAAAAGCCTTCGAAACTCATTCCACAGGCCATAAACACTCAAACAAACTCCACTAATCATCTCACCATGCCTCATTGAACCCAAACCAACAAGACATAAGCCTGAAACCAGCAAGAACTCAACTTCCCCATTTTTCACTCTCAAAGCCAAAGCATTCGAAACTCTTCATACAGGCCACAAACACTTGAACAAACTTCACAAACCTTCTCAAATCATCATCCTGATCACAAAGAACCCCTCATCCTTGCCTGAAACTGCCTGGATCCCAAACACAGTTCTCACCTGAGCTTGAACAGAACCTGTTCAAACTCTCAAACCAGCCAATATAAATCTTTTCTAAGCATCCAGGCAACATCAGGGGACCAAAGGGAGTGGTTTGCATCAAAGGAAGGAGGCAGAAAGTTGCAAGATTGAAAGCTTCGAAACTCAGGTAGCTCAAGAACATTTTTCCAGAAATCCTTTTTTAAGTTCTTAAGTTGTTATTCATGCTTCCCTGATCATAAATATGTCATTGGTTTTGAAAATGGTGGAAAAATAAGGATGTAATCGTGTTCTGAAAGTCTTGCCCTAAAATTTTGTTTGTTTCGATTCATGAGATTGATGAAATATAAATGATGTTTGTGTTAGGGTTTTGATTCAGTGGGTTATGGGGATCATTTCTGTGTTCTTAGATTTCATTTTAATTACGTTTTGAGAGTTTTAGAAATTTTCAGGTGGGGTTCCCACCGGAGAAGACGACCGGAGGTCTTCTCCGGCCACCTGAAAATAATTAGGGTTTTAATCCTGCAATTAAGGAAGTTTGAATCTGGTACGTTGGATCCCTTGACTTTGTTGACTTCGCGCGCGTGTGTGTGGCTGTGATTCATCATTAGAAACCCTAATCAAATTTATTTATTTAATAATTCAGATTAACCAAGTTTGAATGTGGGTCTTTGATCTGCGCGCGCAGTCAACCCTTTCCTGGCCAGACTCAATCTCAGCCATCCATCCAGCATACTTCCATTTATTTTGATTTTAATTTCATTTTTTCTCATTTAATTTGTACAATTTATTAAAAATAGCAAAAAGGTTTTAAAAATTATGAAACTTTTTGTCAAGAGTTTCATTAATTTTTAAAACACAAAAATATTTTTATTTTCATTTTTAGCATTTAAAAAGTATTTTTAAATATTTAAATGTTTATTTTTAATTGATTAATGAAAATTAATTTATTAACAATGCTTTTAAGTATTTAAAAATCACCAAAAAATTCATGAAATGTTTTAAGACATTTAGAAACATTGTCCAACCCTCAAACCAAATTTATTTTTTGATCTTGATGCATTTTGAGAATTTTTCATTGAATTAAAATCATTTTTATGCATTATTTTGATCCAAACTTCCAAAAATCATTTCTGCCTAACCATGAAGAGTTGGACCTTGATTCTTTTTGCATTGCATTGTGTTTAGCATGTAGTTTGTGAGATTAAATGGCCATGATTTGATCTTTCATTTTCCATTTGTTTGGTAATTTTATTGTTAAGGAACCCTAAAACCCTAGAAAACTTAGAAAAATCATAACTTGAATTAGGTTAAGAGTTGAGACCTCCCCTTTGGGCAGTGAGTTAGTATAGGTTTAGGGGTCCTTTGAGTGCATTTTCAATTTTTTATAATGTTGTTTGCTTCTGATTTTGGTTTGTGTTTGATGTATTGTTCATAAACCCTAATTTGGGCTTCCATATGCATCCATCTTGCATTTTCTTGCATAACATGACTTGCCATGACATTCCATGCTTCCATTTGATTCATTGAACATCATAAGACATATTGAAAGCATGTTTGATCATTGCACCTTGCATTTGTCATGTTGTATGCCATATGCATTTCATAACTTTTCATGTATGTTCTTGGTTCTTAACTTGCTTCATCTGCACTCATAAGCTTGTATGATCATCCACATGTGTTGTTTCTGGTTTGTAGCATCTCATAGCATCATTAACATCATGTATGTGCTTCTGGTTTGGTTTTTCATCATACCATTTCATCTCATTTGGCATTGCATTGCACTTTCTTTTCTAACTTTTCAGGTGGTAAGTGGCTTTGAGAAGTGAATTTGCCTTCACCTCTCATAACTTCTCTTCATCTCTCTCTTGCATCCATGCTGCATTTTTATATGTGTTTGAGTTTGGGCTTGCTCATTCTTCCTCTTCCCACTTTCTTTCTTCAAGTGACTTGACTTCTTAAGTGAAGCAAGTTACTTTGCTTCTCTTGATCCTTTCATCTGCTTCCTGGTGGTTCCATTGAAGACTTCTCTTGTAAACCTCACAAACCTTAGGAACAACCAAGCATGACAGTGATTAGGGTTTTGTTTAGTCTCCCCTCTTAGTTTTACCTTTGTGTCTCTTTTGAGTCATCTCTTCTTATCTCATAATCAGGGACTAAACCCTAAAGGCTTTAAGGCTTTGTGATTAAGCTTATGCCTGCATCCTTCTCTTAGGATGGAGTGTATAACTTTAATCCTAAGTGTTAAACCCTTAATGTGTTTAACTCCTTTTAACCAATTCATTTAATAAGTATCAAGACATCACACTTGTAACTTGGGCCTTGCATTAGGGTTCTAATTCTTCCTTAATTGGTTAAGAAGGACTAACCCTAGTGTTAATGGACAAGTCCCCCTCAAGTTGTCTTACAAACCATAAAAATCACTTCATCATCATATCATTAAATAAAATCCACTTAACCAAAGGCTTGTTTTGTCATGAGTTTAATCCCTAATCATGGATTAAGTTGAGGAGCCTTCCTCAGCTTAAACATTCTCATCTATTATCCTTCTATTAGGATGGTGTAATGAGTCTGTTTAATCCTTGATTATGGCTTAACCTCATTACCTAACACTAAACAAAAACCACAAAAACATCTAAATAATCACAAGTAGGTTAATGATCTTAACCCTTCATCAAAGGTGATTAAGTGTGAGAATCTGACTTCACACTTAAGGTATTCTCATTACCCCTAATCAGAGGGAAGATGTGATGAGTTTACTAACCCGTTGGTTTAGGCTTAAGCTCATTAACTTACGACAAACCTCAAAAAGCAATAAAAGACTGAAAACACAAAAACAAACAATAATCGTCTCCTTCGGGATTCTTTTCTCATCTCACTCACTCATAAACGAGAACTCGCTTCTTCCGTCTAATGCAAGACAGTTCGCACCTGAGCCAGACAGGTCATACACTTGAGCATAGGCAAGTAAGCAGTTCACCAGTCAATTCATCTTTCAGTCTCTTTGGGTCGAACTACGGTGTTCTGACTTCCTCATTGCACGAGAGGATACGTAGGCATAACTTAACAGTTATCGAACAAAAGTCTCTGTATATTCCCCCTCTTTCCAGCATCATTCTCTTAGCCTCATTATTCATGAGCATTTCACTCTTATTCTCACACTGACACTTTCATACTTCACATCACTTATACACTTTACACTGACACCTGTACATTTTCTTCCAGCCTCCCTACACACAAATTGCACTGACACTACCCCTTTAAAACACAAATCTTTTAAGCGTGGATCCCGTCGAGTACGACGGACAATCTGGGTGCTAATACCTTCCCAGGTTGTAACCAACCCCCTTTCTCAGTCTCTCTGGTTCGCAACCGTCTTATCCATATCTTTCTAGGTCTATGCAGCATTGCCTTTCCTCCGGGATAAAAATGCCTAGATGGCGACTCTATTCATTCTCCAGTGAGTTCACGGCTGTGTGTTCTCACTGTCCCTCTCGCCGACCGTTCGCGTCATTACCTTTATTTGGGCCGGTCCCACTTATCGGGAGCGACAGATAGTCTATCTGGGGCATCCTTGGATTGGTATATGAGTCTGAACAGGTCTCTTGTTAAAAGCTGGAAGGACTTGGCTAAAGCTTTTGGGAAACAATACCAGTTTAATCTTGACATGGCGCCTAACCGCATTCAACTCCAGAGTCTTTCTCAGAAGAAGTCTGAAAGTTTCAAAGAGTATGCTCAGAGATGGCGAGAGATGGTCACCCGAGTGCAACCTCCACTGCTGGAGAGGGAGATGGCTGACATATTCATGAGCACTTTGAAGGGTGTGTTTCTGGATCGTTTAGCCGCTTGTCCATCTACTGGATTTACCGATATTGTGATCGCCGGTGAGCGAGTTGAGAGTTTGCTAATGCTTGGAAAGATTCAAGACTATAGTGCGTCAGGTTCAGGAACCAAGAAGACCTTCGCCAATGGTCAGAGCAAGAATGAAGGGGAAGTTGGGGCCACATCTCATCAACGTGGAAAAGGTAGAGGATATCATCCACGCCATCAACAAACAGCTTTTGTGACTACAACCTCGAATAATCAGCCTAAGCATCAGACATGACTAAGGAATCCTCAACAGGGTCAACGTCAGCAAAGGAGAGAATTAGTTCTTGATCCTCTACCAATGTCTTATACTGATATACTTCAGCATCTTCTTCAGTTGAAACTGATTGAGCTTCGCAAGTTGTCCCCACCTCCTTGTCCATTGCCAAAGGGATAGGATGCCAATGCCCATTGTGATTTCTATTCTGGGGCACCAGGACACCATATTGATGGATGTAAAGCTTTTCATTGCAAGTTATAAGATTTGATTGATTCGAAAGCTGTCAATTTTTCTCCGTACAGATGAAGCAGAAGGTTTTGTCTTGATCAAAGATTATCAGAAAAGAATTAAAGCAATAAAGCCAGAAGCATCAGTAATGGTAGTCAGTTGTTTTCTTCAGTGCATTTCCTCCCTATTGAGGTGAACTACGTCGCTCCGATTCTTCATTGGTCATGGGTCAATGGAGATACATAGGCAGAAGATCGTCAGGTCTTTGCGAGCAACCTTATGTGACAATTTCATTTCAGTGTCACTCTTTTCTTCCGACGTCTCGTGTCAATGTTTGAACGTCGAAGGATTAAGGTTAGAATAATTGGTAATGAAGTATGGCTCTGGGCACATGGCCATTTGATTCAAGACTGAAAATTCCATCAGGAAAAAGTTGATGACTACTGAAAATATTCAAGATCGACAGGTCCAGACGGAGTCAAGTCTCCTCAACAATTACATTTCTCGGTTTTCTTTACTGCAATTTCATTTGTAGCTTTTATATGTTTGTTTGAACATTCGTATGCATGCATGAAGTTTGTTTGTTTTGAATGTTAATTAATGAAATGCACATGTTTTTCTTGAAGTAATTCATTCGCCTTTACTTATAATTTTGTAAATGTGCATTGGAATACCAACTGTCTTTCTTAAACTCTATCATGGAGGATGACGAAATGAAAATGCAAAAATCTCCAATTGTGTGCTCTTGAATAAGACCCTGTTGATTATGTATAGGCTTTGTTTCAAATTCTCAAACACCGGAGATATAAGGGAGATAAACCCTCGTTAACCCCTTTGAGCCTTGAAGTAGGAGTTTCTTTTTAAACGAAAAAACCCTCACATTTAACCCGAGGCAGGGTAGGTGTCAGCTAGTTGGACCAAGCGTTCATACTTTAACAAATGAGTGTATCTGAGGATCCTTAACATTTCATTGTACCAAATCAAGAGGTCCAAAAACCGGAAACAACAATGGTTATCCCTCATCAACTGAAAGTGAGATAGTTACAACCCTTACAAAGCAATCAAGACAAACAGTGTCACACGATTTGTTCAAAGAAATGAAAAAAAAGAAAAAAAGAGAAATAAAGCCCGCTAAGTCGAAACTTGAAAACAAGCGACTTAGGCAAAATTAGGGCATCCCGCTGGACTCCAATTGAAAAATTCACAATAATTAGTCCATGCAAAAGTTAGGGATAAGCGAAAGAATGCAAAAGCGGAAAATGGGAAGGATTACACAAGAAGGATCCTTAAGAAAGAACCAAGTCGTGTGATACAGACACAAAAGACAATAGGGGTGACTGTTACTCCAACAACCTCAGTAGTACTTAAACTGTTAGCAGTAATGGTTCCTCGACCAACATGAAACCCTTAGGAAACGTGAGCGTTTGAGAAAACTAGCTGAACATAGGATTGGAAGGACATCACGAAGAGGGGTGGGTACAAATCAAACTTTGAGCCTATATCCTTTGTTTCTATAACCGTGAACCAGGCCACGATACAACCTTCAAAAGTCCTAACTAAAATAGGGTTAATTCGAGAGCGTACTACCATAAGATAGCGTTCCTGACTCCTACGAGTTGTGCTAAAAGATCTTTGTTGGTGTTGCATGTACATGTTTTAAAAAAAACAATCAAGGTCGTATCTTAACCAGTGAGTTGCTCACAAAGGTTTGCAACATCTTTTCAATAAAAGCTTCAAGATGAACATGTGTGCATTAGAATTTTCATTTTCAAAATAAAACATTTTCTACTTGCATACATTTGTTCAGCAGCACAGAAGTTCACATGTGGAATTTCAGTCCAGAAGCTTAAATCTTGTCAGGTAGAGGAGTCTGAAACTTCTGAAAGACAATCAGGTCGAAGTTCCTATGCGATAAAGTTTCTTTTAACCAGTTGAGTTAGAGGCAGCCAATCCGGGGCAATCATATTGAGCAAATCTTTCACAATTCAGCCAGCCTGGGGGCAATTACTTCGAGATTCAAATCTCTCGAAGAGAAATTAGTGTGGATATTTCTTCAGATCATATTTAATCATAGGAAGTTTCTTTAAGGCTCATACTGCGGCAGGTCACTCTCAAGAGTAGATGAAATCAGTCTCTGCATGCCATTATTCAGCTTATCCTTGATGCAGGACACTGGGGCAGAATGTCTTACAATGGTGTAGGATCTGACGTGAGTCTTCCTCAATCAAATCCCGTTGTAGACCAGGAGGTCTGAGGTGTTTGTTTCAAGATTCAATGAATCCTTCCAAGAGTTTGAAGACATCGAGGCATGTCTGATGCCGGGTCTTCTGTAAAATCCTCTTGGGTTGATGTTTGAACAATCAACTAGTACAGGAAGAAAGATCTTGGCATACAACCTTCCCCAAGTAATTTCTTCTCCCCAACGAGAGATACTTTACAATTCCTATCTCTAGCAGAGGGTGATCTCCAGCGTCCCCAGTAAAGTCTGAGATGGAACCTTCCCCAATTGAGTCAAAGTAGGGTGGTATCCCCAGAAAAACTTCAAATCCAGTTGAACAGTTCTCATCTCCGAGCGGAGTCTTTATATCAAAGTGGGTTATTCCCAGCAAGCAGCTAAATGCTTAATTCCCACAGAGTTAGAATTGTCAGATTTCTTTCCCTAGCAAAGGTTATTTGATCAAACATTTCCCCAGCCGAGTTGAAAGATCGTTATTTCCACAGAGCTTCATGTTTGGGGAGCAACCATCATTGAAATATCCCCAGTGAGGTCGCCAATTTATTTTTGGCCAGTGTGACAAAGTAATACATACATTTGTTCACATTTCATTCCTCAACCAAGTATTTCAAGGGTATCTTGGTCATTTCCTCAGTAAAATGTTAGTTAGAATGTTCTCATACCCAGCGGAGTTACAAATGGTATTCTCCCTTGCAGAATTATTAATCTCTTCTCAAATCAACTAATCTTGTATTGATCGCTTTGTCCCGTGTCAACGAACCTATTTTGGATGGATCGCTTGATACCATTCTCTTATCATATTGCTTGATCTTGTTTGAGTTATAAATCGCTCGATATTGCAACACTATTAAAGTCCACCGTCGCTGTGGCAAGCCAATAGTCGCCTGGCGTCATACCAAAAGATATGGTTGAGACGTAAATCATTTGATGTTACATTCTCATTTTCTTGGTTATGGATCACTCGATACCATTTCCTTAGCAGATCGCTTGATCTTATCCGAGTTTGTAAATCGCTTGATGTTACTCCTCGTTGTTTGAGCCATGCTCATTTTTCCTGGTTATGGATCGCTCAATACCATTTCCTTAGCAGATTGTTTGATCTTGTCAAAGTTGTAAATCACTTGATATTACTCCTTGTTATATGAGCCGTGCTCATTTTCCCGGTTATGGATCGCTTGATACCATTTCCATGTCAGATCGCTTGATCTTATTTGAGTTGTAAATCGCTTGATGTTACTTCTCGTTGTTTGAGCCGTGCTCATTTTCTTGGTTATGGATCGCTTGATACCATTTCCATGTCAGATCACTTGATCTTATTTGAGTTGTAAATCGCTTGATGTTACTCCTTGTTGTTTGAACCGTGCTCATTTTCCTTGATATTACTCCTCTTTGTTCGAGTCGTAAATCGCTTGTTATTACGTTCTCTCCTTCTTGGTTATGGATCGCTCGATACCATTTGTAAACACCCCAAATTTTCCCTCACTCTTTATCACACCATGGCTTGTGATCTTTCATTTTTGCATAAGCATAAGCATACTACCACATATTGCATATTTTGTTTCATCTGCATAGTTCAAGTTCATCTGCATCTAGGGTTTGTGATTTGAGCAATCCAAGATTCCATATGAGCCACCCCAAGGGACTCAAAGTGTTCCAAGAGGGTCCATGTGTGTTCTATCATCATATTGTGCCTCTCAAAGTTCAAGAAAGTCAAGAAATCACAAGAACTGGAAAAGCATGAAAACAGAGCTATGGTTTCACTACACAGATGACCTGAAATTAGGGTTTTGGTTTCAGAGGCCTTAACTCCAAAGTTTTTGGTCATTCTTGTTTCTAATGGTCTCAATATGTTATAAGGATCATGCATACCAAGTTTGATGAAGAAATTCATTGTGGAAGTCATTTGTTCACTAGGTAACTTCTTGGGCAAGTTAAGTCAAAATCAGGGCATCTGAGGCCCCCAACAATGGGACCAAAGGGGTATTTTCATCAAATTGAAGTTCTATGATCTTTATTTGATCTTATAAGAGGTTGGAAGTTCAAAAGATTGAAGAATTTTGAGCCATTTGAAAAGTTGCCAAAAATGGAAATGACTTGTAATGAAAACTTTCCATTTTGGGAAAGTTTTTCAACCTCCTCTTTCTTAACCAAAAATGCTTCAAATGAAAAATTCTTGGTCATGAAAGTTGTAGATTAGGTCTTTCCCTTTTCAAAAAGTACAAGAACATGTCTTGATTCATTATGGAACTCAAGTTATGATCCTTCAAAGTTGGCAAAAATCCTATAATTTTCAAGAATGCACCAAAGAGGGATTTTTGCAAAACCACTTGCCAAGGCTTCTAAAGACTTCTAATGTGCCCAAATACTTCATAACATGATCAAGAAACTTCAAAAACTCAGAATTGGCCCAAGAATTGGATCATTTCATGCCTTGAATCACAAGATACACCAAAGAGGGAAAATATGCAAAACTCATACAAACCCTTGTTCCATGTGTTCCAGCTCATCAAATCTGATCCATAAGCTTTCCTTGATCTCAGCTGATGCCAGATATGCCCAAATCCAACTCTGACCCGTGCCCATACTTGAAGTACACCTAAGCTTGACTTTTTGCAAATCACCCCATACAAATCAAACAAGGCCATCACCCACTCTCTGACCAATCAAGACATCATATGCAAACCTTATGGAACAAAAAACACACAACACATTGGCCTGAAACTCACCCAAGCTCAAGAATCCCAAAAACACTCCAAACCTTGAGCTCTTCGAATCTCTCTGCTCAGCCAACAAAACTTCAAACAAACTTCACCAATCATCTCCATACACCCTCAAGATCATTTCCCAACCATTAAACAAGCCTAAAACCCCAGGAATCAGAAACACGATTTTGGTGCAGCTGAGGTGCAATCTCTCAAACCAGCCATTGCAAGCTTGTTCTAAGCCTTCCATTCACTCAAGGGAAGCCATTGGAGGTTGAATCCACAAAGAAATAGGTCAGAAAGCTCCAAAAGTGAAAGCTCCAGCTCAGGTAGCCATCTTCAAACTTTTTTTCCAGAAATGTGTTTTTAAGTTTCTAAATGAATCTATGAACTTCCCTGATCATGTTGATGTGCTTAGTTTTGAAAATGGTTGAGTAACAAGCATGTATTTGACTTCTGAAACTTTGCCCGTGAAACGTGTTCTTGCTTGATTCTCTCTTTTGATGCAAAATAAATTGTTTTTGTTTGTGGATTCTTGTTCCTTGATGTTTGTTGAGTGATTCTGGAACTTTAGAGGGCCTGGGGTGAGGTTTTGGAGAGTTTCAGGGGAGGAGGCTGCCGGAGAAGACGACCGGAGAAGACGACCTGAGAGTGATTAGGGAAAAACCACATTAATTAGGCTAGTTTGAATTTCAGCCCTTGGATTTGTTTCCCGCGCATTTATGAATGGTCTAGATGAATCCACTTAACCCTAATCCACTTAATTAGGATAATTAATTAGGATTAATTTGAATTTTGCCATAACCAATCCCAACCATTTATTTATGCGCGTGGTCAATTCCCACCAAATTTGTTTGAATCTCATCCACTGGATTTGCATACTTCCCATTTTAATTATTTTTATTTCATTTTATTGCATTTCTTTTGTTTAATTTATTTAAAATATCAAAAATCATTTTAAAAATTTCATTTTCTGCATTTTAGTTTCAAATATTTTTCTCAACCTAAAAATAATTTTTATTTTAATTTTTGCATTTAAAAAGTATTTTTAAAATATTTAAATGTTTATTTTAATTAATTAATGGGAATTAATTAATTAAAATAACATTTAGGTTTCTAAAAATTACCAAAAAAATCATGTTGCATCTTAACACATTTAATAACATTTTCAAACCCTTCATACAAATTTCTTTTTGGTTTTGATCATGACTTGACAATTTTCTTTGAATTTAGGGTTCATAAAATCACATTTTTAAACCCTAATCTTTAAAAAATCTTTTCTGCCTAACCATGAAGGGTTTGAAGATGGTTCTTTTTGCATTGTTTCACAAATATCATGTAGTATCTAGGATATTTTTGGCATGAATTTATCCTGCATTTTCAATTTGATTTACATTTTTTCCTTTTGAAGCACCCAAAAAACCCTAGCAAACTTAGAAAAATCATAACTTTCAATAGGTTAAGAGTTAGACCTTCTCCTTTGGGGTGTGATATCATATTGGATTAGGGGTTGTTTGAGCTCATTTGCAATTTTTTTATCATGTCATATGCTTCTGTTGTGACTATTTGCTTCTCATCCTTCCATGTAACCCTAATTTTGCATCTTTACTTGCATCTTACATTGCATTGCATGAACATATGAACTTGCCATTCCCTTCTAAGATTTTATATGCTATCTTAGACATCTTAAGACATTGCTTGAACATTTCTTGATCATTTATCCATACATTTGCTATGCTTTGCATCCATTTCATTTCATAAACATCCATGTGTTTACATGCTTCTTACATGCTTCATTTGCATTCATCCTCTTGTATGAACACACACATGCATCTTGTATGCCTTTGCATCATATAATAACATCATTTGCATCATGTACATGCTTCTGGTATTGGTATTTTCACTTACATTTGCTTCATTTCAATTCATTCCTTTCATATTGCATCTTGTACTAACTTTTCAGGGTTAATGGTAAGTTGTTTGGGAGGTGGATTTGCCTTCACCTCCCACCTCTTCTCATATCTTCATATTGCATTCTTACTGCATTTTTGTTTGTCTTTGAGTGGGCTTGCCTCACTCGTACTTCTCTTCCTTTCTTCCTTTAAGTTACTTATCTTCTTAGGAAGTAAGTAACTTATTCTTCTCCTTCCTCCTCTTTTCATATTGCTTCTCCTTGGTGGATTCCTTGAAGACTTCTCATTTTAAGCCTCACAAAACCATAGGATGCCTAAGCATGATAATAATTAGGGTTTTGATTAGTCCCCCTTAGTTTTTACCTTTGAGTCTCCTTGAGTCTCTCTTCTCATCTCAACAATTAGAGACTAAACTCTTAAAGTTTTACGACTTTGGAATTAGGGTTATGCCTGTATCCTTCTATTAGGATGGAGTGTATAACTTTAATCCAAAGTGTTAAACCTTTAATTTGTTTAAACCTCTTAATCAAATCATCTTAATAATCACTAAGACTTCATCTTGTAACTTGGGCCTTACATTAGGGTTCTAATTCTTCCTTTATGGTTAAGAAGGACTAACCCTAGTGTTTAATGGACAAGTCCCTCTCAAGTTGTCTTACAAATCATAAAATCCATTTCTTAATCTCACCCTTAATTAAAATCCACTTAATAAAGGCTTTTTTATACAATGAATTTAATACCTAACCATGGATTAAGTTGAGGTATCTTCCTCAGCTTAAGTGTTCTCATCTATTATCCTTCTATTAGGATGGTGTAATGAGCCCACTAATCTGTGATTAGAGATTAAACTCATTACTTAACACTAAACAAAAAAAAACATCTAAATAATCACAAGTAGGTTAATGATCTTAATCCTACATCATCATGGCAATTAAGTTGAGATGCTTATCTCATACTTAAGTAGTCTCATTATCCCTAATCAAGGGAGGATATAATGAGTTTACAAGGCCTTGATTTAGGCTTAAGCTCATTAACTTATGCAAAACACCAAAAACAATAAAAAACTGAAAACACAAAAACAAACAATAATCGTCTCCTTCGGGATTCTTTTCTCATCACACTCATTCATAACCGAGGACTTGCTTCTTCCGTCTAATGCAAGACAGTTAGCACTCGAGCCAGACGAGTCATACACTTGAGCATAGGCAAGCAAGTAGTTCATCAGTCAATTCATTTTCAGTCTCTTTGAGTCGAACTACGGTGTTCTGACTTCCTCATTGCACGAGAGGATACGTATGTATAAATTAACTGTTATCGAACAAAAGTCTCTTTGTCTTCCCCCTCTTTCAGCATTCTCTTTTAAGCCTCAGTCCTGAGCATTTCACTCCCTTTTGCACTGACACTTGTACATTTATTTTCCAGCTTTTGCACACAGATATCACATACACTCCCCCTTTAAACACAATCTTTTAAGCGTGGATCCCGTCGAGTACGACGAACAATCTGGGTGCTAATACCTTCCCAGGTTGTAACCAACCCCCTTTCTCAGTTTCTCTGGTTCATAACCGTCTTATCCATATCTATCTAGGTTTATGCAGCATTACCTTTCCTTCGGGATAAAAATGCCTAGCTGGCGACTCTATTCATCTTCACCTTAATTTCTCCTTTCACCGACCGTTCGCGTCTGCACCCTGTAGGACCAGGTGTCTTTTCGGGGGAGCGACACCATTCCCTTATGATCGCTTGATTTTGTTCGAGTTGTAAATCTCTTGATGTTACTCTCGTTTGTTTGAGTTGTGCTCATGTCCTGGTTATGGATCGCTTGATACCATTCCCATATAAGATTGTTTGATCTTTCTTTGGGTTGTAAATCGCTCGATATTACAATACTAGTAAAATTCCACCGTCGCCATGGCAAGCCAATAGTCAGCTGGCGCCGTTTAAAAGACATCTTCTTTGTTACTAGTTACTTGTTACCTCATCAGGGTTTGCAATAGTTCTCCTTGGTTGGGTTTATTTCTCATTTCTTCTGGTTCTCCAGTAGAGTGCAAATTTCAGGGTCTTTTTGGTATTCAACCACAGTTCATCTCGAACGGCCGACAACCGATGATTTCGTCCTTTTCAGATTAGCAGATGCTTGAATAGGGGCAGCTGTAACACCCCAAATTTTCCCTCTCATTTTCATGTCATTTAGCATATCCTTTCATATACTGTATTGAATTTAGATCATAATTGCATCATAAACATATGTGAACATACATCTCCATTGAGCTATCATAGGTTGCGACTGACCTTTATTTCGTCATATGGCACATGCACAAGAATCTCTGATGAAGCCAAAGTATTTGGTTGATTTAGAGTAGTTTAAGCAGAATATCAATTTTATGGTGCAGTTTGCAAAAGTTGTAACTCATACTCGGAAACTCATTTTGGCTTAAAAGTCCATGTTAAGAACTGTTTCGGTATTCTCTACAACTTTTGTGTTCGGCCTAGAGGCCAATTCATCAAGGAAAGTGGCGGGAGGTATTTGTTTCTGAAATTTCGGTTCGCCGATTAACTATGCTAGCGGTATTCAAGAGTTTATAACTTCTGATTGGATCAATATTTCTGAGATATTCATATTCCAAAAGTTTCGTCTTGATATCTTTTTCAACTTTCAGGTTTTGGCCGAGAACTAATTCTTTGAAGAAGATCTCCGAATGTGCGAGTTTTCAGAGTCGATATAGTGAAAAACAGTGTTGGACCGGTGAGCTTTGAACACTAAAAAATTCATAACTCTCGGCTTGTTCATCAGATTGAGGTCGTTCCGGCGCCTAAAAATCTGTTTAGATGTTATCTTCATTCCGAATTCAATTTGGGTTAGGTTCGAGCAGAAGGATCCCGAAAATGCGAATCACCATTGGGGTTCTTTGATGTAGTACACTGTCTGTCAGATTTTGTAAAATTCATAACTCGGTCAATTTTCATCGGATTGCGTCCGATCTCGAAACATTGGTTCACAAATTTTATCATCTTCAAGTTCCAAGACAAGCTCGAGTTCGAACGATGCCCCGAAGATTGTTGTTTTGGTTTATTTTGCAAAACTGAAGGGCTGAACCGAAGAAAAACGCTGAAAGTGGTTTCACAAGCAAATTCATATCTCCCTCGTCGTTTTTCTGGTTGAGCTCACATTTTAACACAAGGTCATTGACTCATAGGTCTACAACTTTGCTGACAAAGTCGAGTCGAGATTATGCTCCTAAAAGGTTGACCTATTCACGTTTTCAAGTAGCGGACACCAAATAAGCCAAAAAAACAACTTATTCAGTGAGGTCTTGCAGCTTAAACGTATCGATCACACTCGATTTTGATCGTATGACATCCGTTCTTTTTGCGTTGCAACCATGATTCATAGGCAGACGGTGTTGTGGAAGGCTAAGAGTCAAAATAATTTGTCAAAGATATTGTTATTTTCACTTAAGCCGAAATTCTACCTTTTGCCTTTCATTTTACACTCCACTATATATTCTTTTAACCCACAATTTGACTCATAACTTCAATCACAATTTACAAACACCAAAAACTCAAAAACTCTCTCTAAATAATCAAAGTTCATTCTCTCAACTCTTTCTCAAGAACACAACAACAACTTCATCAAGAACTCAAGAACACAACAATTCCGATCGAGCTTCTGGTCAACTCCGCCACTGCGCGACCATCATTTTTCGTCGCCGGCAGCCACACGGCCTCTCCCCCTATCCTCTGTTCACGATCGTCTTCCTCCAGATTCGCAATTTCTTCGTTGATTCTTCATTCGGCAAGCTTCTTAAACTTTAATTCATGAATAATTGTTGAATTGTTCTTGAATTGAATTGTCAAGTTGATTTAATCTTGTGGAGATTATATGCATTAATTCTTGAGTTGATTGTAGATTGTTGATTGATGTTTGATTAGTTGATCCTAATAATTGTTGTGGTGCATAATTGGAAATGCTTGTTAAAGTTGACATAGAATAATCGGTGCATGTTAGGTGTTTGACAAAATTCTTAAGAGAGCTAATTGTTATGACTTGATATTGATTGAAGTGCTTGGCTTTTGAATTCATGCTTGTTTCAATGTGAAAATCCAGAATAGGATAGATTAATGCCTAATCGATGATGTTGTTCATGTGTCGCGTGTTGAGAATTTGATTTGGTCATAACTTCCTAACCGTAGCGCGTTTTCGTAAATGTGAATAGTGTAAATTAACTTTGTTGATTATTCCGGAGCCAATGGTAAACTTTTTAGTCAATTTCGGACAATTTTTTCTGACTATTTCGCTACTGCCATCCGACGAAATCGGCCAAAAGTACCACTTCCGAGAGGAATTTTCAAAAACCGATTTCATATTTGAATCCGTTGGAACGTTTGCAAGTTACCATGTGATTTTTGTTTAATTTTGAGTCGCTGATTTTTGACGCGTTTTTTTCGTTTTAAGGTTTTTTACGTTCGGTTTAGTGCAATTTTGATGCATTGATCTTTATTTGACTTATAGTTATGTTTATTGATCATTTGTCATTCATTGAATTTAAATTTGCTCGATTCCGGTTTGAGTTTGCATGTTGTTTATGTTAGTGCATATGTGCTGCCCCATTTTGAAACATACATTTCAATACATGTCCACGACTCGTATGCTCATCTTTCTACTTGATTTTGAGTTGTGAGGCATAGGTGCAACTTCTGGTTTCACCTTGTTTTGATTTCTAATGCGTTTGTTGAGTTAATGCAAGATTCTCGCAAGGATCTTGACGACGGTCGCTTGGTTGATATTCCACTTTATTTGTGGGATACCGTTTGGTATCAAATGATATTTTGTGTCGTTGTTTTGTCTGGATTGTGTTGTGTGCAGGGCATTTGTGTGGTCGCATCCGATTTTCACATCTTGAGTGATTTATTTTCACTCCGATGACTTGAGCTTATATGGGAAATGCGATGTCCGACTTGCTTTGTTTGTGGATGCTCGCTTGTTCGAGCGGACCTCTGGGTTTCTATTTCCTGTTTAGCTTGTTGCTACTTCAAATTTACATTCGCGCAATATAGTTTCTTATCCGATTTACTATTTCCGCACTTTATCGCTTACATAGGCTGGAGTCCGGACCGCTTCTTTTTGGTGGGCATTTTCTGGAAGTCCTCCTTCAGAGGCTCTGTATGTGTTTGTTTATATTTGTGTAAAGACCTCAGAAGAGGCGCTCCATCCCCATTCCCCTTGATAAGACCTCGAAGAAGGCAAGCGAAAAGGGCTTGTAATCAGCCCCACACTATCATTGAGTCTTTCATTAGCTCGCACTTCGTGTTGATGCTTTTGGATAAAGTCCATCCCGCTCTTGTCCGGTCAGTCTGTGGAAGAGGATCTCACTTTCTGGATCCCCACGCTTTGTGTAGCTCACGTCTATTGATGTTGATGCTTTGTGCTCATATGCACATGATATTTCCCCCATTCTATTCTTACTTGGTGATATGATACCATGTATAGACATACTCCTTTCCCACAGTCACGAGCTCGAGGATATCTCCTTGCTTCGTGTACCCATCATGCCCGACCCTCGATATTGTGGTTAGGTGTCACCCCTACTTTTGTCCTGCATCGATCCTCCATATCGTTGCTAGACCCTCTCTTTTCCACTATGAAGACATAATCCACAGGTGGATGTTTGCTACTCAAGTGATTTGGATACTCCTCGAGCTTGTTTGCTTATTTGTGTGATGTGATCGTTTCTCCATATGATCGCTAGGCTTTGTATAGCCTCTCGTTTGCATGTTAACTTAGGTAGCACAATTCCTTCGTCTAGGACTACCTTTTTTGCATGAGCACTCCTAAAACACAAATCAAACTCTTTGAATTCTTTTCATAAAAACATGTTAATTCCTTCTACTCCAGGTGCGTGAGTCTCCAAAGGTCGAGTAGCTGGTAGAACGTGAATTTAACATTGTTCAACTAAAAAATCCAAAACAAACAAAAGTAGTTAGTCGAACTACGTTAACTCTGATTCTTCAAAAGGGATACGTAGGAAGTGTGGTAGGGCCCATCCGAGCATAAAACTTTCTTTTCGCTATGTTATTTTCCCTTTCTTTTACCATTACTTTGCTTTTGCTTTCCATATGCTTTCAATGTGAAATTGTTTAGCTAATCTTTGTTTTGTAGGGGGTTATGGTAAGTCATGTATGTGGGAGGGTATCCCACATACAACTTCTTCCTTCATCTCTTTATGATTTCAAGTTGTGATTTCTTTAACATTGTACTTTGTTTGCTTAACTTCATCACTCCTTTTTTAGAAACAACTTAGCTTCTTTAGAGAAGTAAATTTTCTTCTATATCCTTCTTTCTTCTTCTTTTCATCTTTATTTCTTCTTCATTAGGATAGTTGAAATCACACTAACCTAGGTTCATCCATGTATGACAACTTTAGGATTAGTCTTTCCCCATTAGTCTTTTTACCTTTAAAGATCTTTTTGGTGCTCTCTCTTCTCATCTTCAAACATAATCTCAAATAACTTAATAAACGACGAGTCTTCTCATGTGACACGAGACTTTGCTATGAGATACTTGCATGCGTTCCATTTCGGGGCGAGGTGTAGGATATCCCTCATGGTGGATAGGTCTTAGCATGAGAAGACTTCACAAAGAAAACATAAAAACATTTCTTAATCAAAAAGCCGCAAAAAACACTTAGTAAATGCCAGTAGGTCAGTGTGTCTGAGCCTCCACTTGTGGGACTAGATTTGGGGATTTCCTCCATAGCTAGGTGTGCCTCTTACGCATTCCATGTCGGGATGATATAAGAAGTACATATCCCATTAAGTAGGACTTAGGTACACTTACCTATGCAAACTTGAAAGCAGAAAACTCATAAAATACACTGGACAAACAATTAATGTCTCTCCTTCGGGACTTCTCTTCTCATCACCTTCACTCTTTACATGTGAACTTTCTCCTACTTGTCACTTTCTAAGACGGTAACGCACTCGTCCAGATGAGCATGGAACACCTGAGCATTGACATAGGCAGTTCAAGCCTTAAGACACAAGCAATCATTTCCACCCCTAGTTAGGGGAACTACGGAGACTCTGATCCTCATGTCCAGATGAGGTATGTAGGCAGCGGGGTATGGCCCGTTCAAGCACTCTTTTATATTCCCTACATTTTCCCCCTTTTTATTTTCTTTTCCAGATCATTTTTTAGTTCTTTTGCAGCAGCTTCATTCTTTTACCCTTTGAAATAGTTTCTTTGCAAGCGTGGATCCCGTCGGGTACAGCGGACTATCCGGGGTGATAATACCTTCCAAGGTCGTAACCGACTCCCGAACCCAAATTCTTTGGTTCGTAGGACCTGTGTCCTTCCTTTTCTTTTCTTCTGGTTTGTGTAGCATTACATTTCCCATTCATTTGGGATAAAAATGAATGGCTGGCGACTCTACCCTTTTCCGCGCCACTTTCGTGTTTGTACCTAGATGGAAATCCAGGGAGCGACACATATCACTTCAATCCACACAATAGGATTAAAGCTACCAATGGACCGAAGTCCCCTCATAATTCAATGCCATGAATGCAAGATACAATTATACATACACCATCCTCAAAACATCATATCATTGCATCCGCATTCATAATTTATCATCATAATACATACTCATTTAACATCATACCTCTACATCATGTAATCATACTTCATAACTCAAATAAATCATATAAGCCATCATACATCATTTTCTCACTAATTCTACTCATATAGCCTCTAAAACAGATCACACAACAACTCTACAATATCATAGCAGCTGACAACATAAACCACGTCAAGAAAACATTTTTCAGGATTAATAATTATTTTTCCAACTTTCCAGGTCTCGCTAAGCAAGGCCCCTTGCTTGATAAGCGACAATCTCTCGGGTTCTATGTTTTCAAAATTTTCTTTGCTTGCTAAGCAAGATGTAGCTCGCTAAGTGAGCTTCGCGATACCTGCAGAATTTATGCGTTTTCAAAATCCACCCTTTTGTGATAAACCTCATAAAAAAACAGTCTTTTGGCAACAACATTCCAGAAAATCATCATCACAATCCACATACCTCACATCATCATAATCATCATAGTCTCGACAAAATACACATAATTCATCGTATATGCATTAATACATCATTGTCATCATATAACAATCATAAACATCGTATTATAGCATCACAACTCCATTCCAATACCAAATCATCATGTCTGTCACATAGCACGTATAAACGTTAAAACATACACCTCATCTATTTATTTCATCATAATATTGTTTAATAACATCATTCACATGGCCTTCATCACATAGGAAATCAACACATAATCATCATATAATTAACATCATAACATAACGACACCCTATCATTATACTCTAGGTCAACATAATCATCATATAATCTTCAACATATAATCAACATCACTAAGGCATTAACACATAACTATCATCCAATCAACAACACGAATTCATCATTGCATATTCATCGGACAACACTACAAACAATCATATCACATCACCTCCACCTCTACGTCACTCTTTCTAACCCCTAAACATCATCTTTACCATCACTAGTCATATGACATCACCGTTCTCCCATTTAGAACAAAATTCATCATCTATAGCAACATGCCTTTAGTTCAATATACAATGACTCACCTTCCAACCTCAATTCATATTATTTAAATTGTTCCTAGCAACATAAGACTATTTTTAAATGAAATTACATTGTCTTAGCTTCGCACAGCTTCGAACGACATGCAAACCGGACACCCGAAGCTCATGATATGAATTTTCGAAGTTTTTACAGTAAAGTTGCCGAGAGCCACTCGCTAAGCGAGATTGGAGCTCGCTAAGCGAGTTATTCGCTGCTTACAAACTCGCCAAAGGTTCCTACGATGACAACATTTTCCCCCTTCACTTCTACACCCTTAAACTACATTTTTTTTACCTCTATTGAGCCAAATTAAGGCAATATAACCTATATCTAACACACATACATCAAAAACAACAATCACAACACATCAATTCATCACAATTCATCATTCATAATCTCATTAACCCTAGGTTTTCTCCCAAAACCCCATATCTCCCCATTACCTAAACTCTACATCAAATTATATTGAAAAGCAATACTCTCTATACCTTAGAGTGAAGTTTTTCTGCGTTCTTCATCAACAATCTCCGGAAATCTCTTCAAGCCTTCGCTCCTCTTCATCGTTCTTCATACCTCTTCTCTACTCCTTTTCCCAAAAGCGATCACAATTGATGGTATTCCAAACCTCAATTCCCTTTTTGTCAAAATTTCCCCTAGGACCCCAAATACTCTTTTCCAACTTCGCCCTCAACTTATTCTCCACAATTACCAACCTATCCTCAAGACCTCTTCTTTTCTTATTTTAATTAAATAATAATAATAATGATAATAATAATAATAATTTGAATAATCTAAATTAATTATTCCTACTATTTATTATTCACTAAAATAATTCAAGTAATCTCTTCCTCAACGCAACAATGGTTGTCTAAGACCAACTATTCGACAACAACAAGCTACACAATTAAATTACGAAATCGGGATGTTACAATACTCAACTGGAGTCTTTAGGGATGGTTCCCGTGGGACCTAAATCCACCCACCTCATGACTTACACTGATGCTTCCCATGGGACCCAAATCCACCCACCTCAAGACTTACAGAAGACTCCCCAAAGAATCTTGTGTAGTACTCCTTCAGCCTTTACAGATGCTTCCCGTGGGACCAAGATCTACCCACCTCAAGACTTACCCAAAATTCTCAGAAGGATAATGTACGTACACACCTTAAGTCTTACAGATGCTTCCCGTGGGACCTAGTTCCACCCACCTCAAGACTTACCCCAGACTTACAGAGGCCCACTCGCGAATACACACCTCTAGCCTTCATGGACGCTTCCCGTGGGACCCAGATCTACCCACCTCAAGACTTACACTAGACTATTATGGAGGCCTAGTGTATAGCACGCTAATGGTTCGCAACGACCTAGGGTAATCATAGTCATCTCACAAATCATACCATCTAACAATTCTAGTTACATTACTAGACCACACTATTGGTTTATGGTTATATTTCCTCACTCATTCTCCATTCTTGATGCCTTTAATTATATAGTTTTCAAACATATAATTGTAAAATTTTAATTTAATGATCACAATTAAACTAATCTCACAATGGTCTCATTGTCTCTACTTTCATTCAATCCTCATGATTAAACATATATATATATATATATATATATATATATATATATATATATATATATATATATATATATATATATATATATATATATATATATATCACAATTCGATTAACACCACAATTTCTCAACTAACATAATTACGGTTAATCGGGTAAAAGTCGGATCAAAATAATATTTCTCGGTCTCATAAGATAGTACATGTTTTTAGCTTCAAATTGGTATAAATAACAATTAAACCGGATAAGGGATGAAGGAAGTTCAGAAGCTTTAAAAGAGGAATCGAAATTAATATTTTCAATCGGCATAAAATAAATAATTATTTTCCACTTCAAAAGTAATATTTTTCTCTACCATTGGATAATACGTTGTCTTAGCTTTCTAACGATATAAAATTTGCCTCAATCGGATACCCGAGTGAAAAGTCATGAATTTTCTAAGAACTAACATTTTTTTTCCAAAACCTACAGCGTTAACCGGTTAACGCATATGGTTAACCAGTTAACCGACAGTCAGAAAGCCTAAAACCTGCATTTTTCACATCCAAAACCTCTCCAAACCCAACCCAAACACTAGGGATTATGCAAGTAAGCATAGTAGGTTCAAACCACACATAACCTGACTATTCTACCCGATTATTTCAACATTTTATCCGTTAGATTTCATGATTAACAATTTTATCATTTCTAACCTAAACTTTAAACATCAAAAACTCTTAAAAGAAAACCTTCTAACTAGAACCCACCTTGCAATCGACGAGGAGTTTGGTGAAGATGATAAAGATTGATGAAGAATGGTGATGATCCATGCTTTCCCTCTTCTAGGGTTTTCCTTTGTCTTCTTTCTCCCTTCTCTTCTCTTCTCCTTTCTTTTCCTTTCTTTCCTTACCAACTTCTTCTTATTTTTTTTTCTTATAAACCCTTCTTTTCTTCTTTTATATAAAATAACCATTATTTATCAGTTAGTAACACTAACTGGCCCAATTGAGAGTATCCAAATATGTCTCTGAGTCAAATATTTAATAAAGCATTCGAGTCAGATAATATTTAATTAATTAATTTAAGTTCGTTAGTTGCTCTAATTATTTTAATTGAAAACTCTTAGAGCACACGGGAACCTTATTAAATTCAATTAATATTATCCAGAGCATTGAATTAAATACAGGGTATTACATTTTGCTTCAGTGGTAACCGGTTACAACATATGGCGTAACTGGTTACATATTGGAAAAACGCCCAAAAATGAAAAAATTTAACGTGTTAACCGGTTACTCATCCTCTGGTAACCGGTTAACAACGAGACAAATGCAATTCTTCTGTTATTACGAATTCTGCATCAAAAACCTCCAACTTTCCACACGAGTTCATCAATATACAACCCCAAAACACTCATAGATCATCATAAAATCATATACAATAATAACACATTATTTTATGCAACACATACACCATTCTAAATTAAAAAAACATCCTAATTTCATCACTTTCTACCTATTTCATCAATAATTCATCATAAACCCCAAAACCTCATAAAACACCAAACTTATTGTCGTACCCCGAAAAATACGACCTCACGCGATCCGAATGGACGGAGCCGTGCGCTGGACGGACTGAAGAGTCGCCACCTAATTCTATTTATTCCCGAGGAGGGAAAGGGGAGATATAGATACAACCCGGGAAGAGAAGGACGAGGACAAAGGTCAACGGAACCATTGCCTGGGTTCGGGAGTCGGTTATGCAGGGGGAAGGTATTAGCACCCCCTACATCCATTGTACTCGATGGGAACCATCTAAGTTAACGCACTTGAAAGGATGTTTATACTTAAACGAATTGCTTGCTAGAGGGAAATGAGTTGAATTATAAGTTAGATTGAACCTAGGTGCTCGGCAAGGATGGAGATCCTCGTGCCTACGTACTCCCGTGTGCAATGGGAAAGTCAGAGCCTCGTAGTTCGGCCTACTAAGGGTAATGGTTGTTGATTTTATTACCTTTCGTCGATGAAAGGGTTTAGGAGTTGAAAAGCACTAAAGACTATGGATAGTTTATCTCGCCCAACAAGACGAGTGTCCTGCGTCGAAATAATCGGAGCGAGTAACGAAAGCTCGTTATCCCCCTTTCTACCGCTTAAGGCTCGTGGCGTACAGATCTTCTCGTATTTATTAAAGTGTTTTATTTCCTAAGACCGCTTGACGTTGGATCAAGGGTTCGGATCTAATCGAAACGTTTTGGTTTTTTTTGAGGTTTAGAGGGTGCATGCAAATGGAGGTTTATTTTGTGGTTTGTCAGCGAGGCACGAATCGCTCGGCTCGCAAAGGTGGAGTGGATCCTAAACGAAACGACAGCTGGAAAATAAAGTGCAAGTGTGCAAGTGCAATCGCTTGGCGTTGGACCAAGGATTCGAAATAAAATGCGAGAAATAAAAGTGCGTACAAATTAAGGGAGAGGGGTACAAAATAAATACAGGGGATTGCGAGAAATAAATGGTCTCGTTGTAATTAGCCCAAGAGAAAGCGTGTGTGCAGTGTGTTTGAACTATTCGAAGGCGTTCGGCCTGTTTATTCGGGACGCAACTATTTGAAGGCGTTGGACCTTTTTCGAGCGCAACTATTCGAAGGCGTTGGACCTTTTTTCGGGACGCGACGAAATTTTGTTCGTGAACTGCCTTAGAATCGGTTCAAAATGGGAACCATTCTATAAGGAGTCGAATCGTAATTTTTTAAATGTGAAAATAAATGAATAAATTGAATTTGCTAGAATTTAAAAATAAAATAATGAATAATGAATTAAATAATATTAAGAATAATAAAATAAAATAAATAGATTTACATGTTTGTTTTGTCGAAATAATAATAAAAAATAATTACAAAGGGGGCCTCATATTGACCAAAAATCACCGATTAGAATCGGGCGATAAATTGGCCGTTTAGTATCTCATTGGCCCTAAAATTAAAATAAATCAGAAAAACAATAAAGAAAATGAAAACTACTTGATAAAATAAATATAAGAGATTACTATATACAAAACATAGAAATAACTCTAAACTTGCCTAAAATAAAGTTCAAAAAATAGAAATAATAAAAAAAAAATAAAGAAATAAAAGGGATGCAACAAATTCTTGATAAATTCAAATTTATTATAACACCTTAACAATATAAAACACAGTAAAACAAATAAGATTAAGAAAAAGATTATGAACATAAATTGATATAAAAAATAAAAAGTCTGATTCATATATATTGTGATAAGTAAAATTGATGGGTCTTCTCAAAGCCCAAGGTTCAAATAAATAAATAAAAAACAATCTGGATTTATTAAACAAAACAAATAAGAAAGTTTAATTAATCTTTTTTTAAACTTAATTTATCAGCAACACAAATCTAAAGTTCCATTATATACTTCTTAACAAATAAAAATGAGAAAATCTTCAGAATAAAAAAAACAAAACATCGTGACCTAAACAAAGAGAAGAGGCATTACCCTCAAGAAAACGGCGGCGGCTCGGCGCTCCCTCTTGGCTTTCCGGTTGTTTCTCCGTCTCCCGGTCTTTCTTTCGCCGTTCTCCCGGTTTCGATCTCGCGGCCCTCCTCATCTCTTTCACGGACTCCGCGATTCGGTTCGCTCTGGTGTTGTTTTGGTGAAGGATGGCCGGCGCGGTTGCTTCTCGGATGGGGTTGACTCGGCGGCGGCAGGTGCGGTTTACGGTTTCGCGAACATCTCTCACTCGCGTTCACGGCGATTTATGTGCGGATCCTCACAGTGGGGGCTTGATTTGTGCGGTGGGTTTTGCGTTCGGTGAGTGAATCAGAAGGAGGTGATGCGTTTTCGGTGGGTGAAGTGATTTTGTTGAGTTTGTGTTGGTGAAATGGCCGGTTTCGGGTTGGTTTCGCGATTTGGGCGAAGGCTGGTTTTGATTTTAATGGTAATGAAGCTGTGAAGATGTTTGTGAAAGTTGAAGAGGATCGGTGCGGTTTGGTTGATTGATGAAGGGATATGGCTGAAGGTGTGCTTATGGTTTTACAGTGAAAACACAAATTTGTGCAGAAGGTTTGTGATGGTTTTAAGTGAAAGAGATAAAGAAAAGAATTGAAGGGAAGTTATTTTTTTATTTTGGTGTTTTATTTTTGTGGCTTGCTCGATTCAGCTTTTGAAATATTTGGTGTTAGTGGATGATGAGCTTATGATGTTGAAAGGTTCTGCAAGTTATAAAATAGAAAAATGTTTATGACTTTTTCTGGTTTTTTCAAGCCCTTTTTTTTACCATGTGAATGAGGGATTTCTGTTATATAAAAATAAATTGGGGAGGGTGAGTTTGGGAAATTTGGATAAAAAATGAGCAGGTTTTTGTGAGCTGTTTTGGAGTGGTGGTGCGGATGGAGAATTTGCGTTTGGTTTTGTTGCAAAAAATCTGTGGAATTGGTTGATAGTGGAGTGGGAGGACAGGCTGTGTAGTGTACGACAGATTCTTTGTTGTTGTGTGTATGCTAGTGGATTGGTGGGGGGTTGTGTGCTAAAAACTGCTGCTGAGTGGGTATTGTATATTGTGGTCTATGAAAAAAAAACATAACAAACGTGATAACCACCATAATAATAATAGTAATAAAAAAACAAAAATAATAATAAGAATGATAACATAGAAAAAAAGTATAATAATAATACACAAATAAAAATCATACTATCTAATAATAATAATAATATTAACTAATAAGAATAATAATAAAATTAGAAATAATAGTAGTACTAATAATAAGGAACACAAATAGAAAATAAAACAAAAAGTGAATAAATAAATAAAAAGTAATAATAATAATAATAATAATAATAATATTTAGATGAAAATGGATAGAATAATAATAAAAAAAAATGAAATGAAATTTTATTTTGTAGAGTTTTATGATAAAAGTGATTTAATGGAAAATAAGGGTAATACTGGAACAATAACCTCCGCACAACACCACACGCGCAAACACCGACAAACCCAAACTGACTCGATTTTTTTTCACAAGAAAATGACATATTTTTTTATTATTTTTTTTAGACAAAAATTAAAATGGTGTGGGTAGGACAAATTTGGGGTATGACAGATGCCCCTATCGAATTGGCTTAGACCGAGTAAGATGAACTGGCTCGCGTTCAATCTTTCAAGGTATAAGATAATTAGATATTAACAGACTCCAAATTTGTCCGACGAATGAAATAACTGGAAATGATGGGTGACACGGCAAAAACAATTGACAAAATAAATCACTTATCACCAGAGGATGATAAGGCAAATGACTGAACAAAATTGCTATCACCAAAAGGATGATAAGGCAATTAACTGAAAATAAAGTCGCTATCACCAAAAGGATGATAAGGCAACCCCGAAAGTAAAGTTGCTATCACCAAAAGGATGATAAGGCAACTGACTGAAAATAAAGTCGCTATCACCAAAAGGATGATAAGGCAACCCCGACACCAAAAGGATGCTAAGAAACAGAAAATTAAACAAATCGCTATCACCAAAAGGATGATAAGGCGACCCCGACACCAAAAGGATGCTGAGTAACAAAAAATTAAACAATCGCTATCATCAAAAGGATGATAAAGCATCCCCGACACCAAAAGGATGACAAGTAACAGAAAATTACATAATCACTATCACCAAAAGGATGATAAAGCGACCCCGACACCAAAAGGATGCTGAGAAACAGAAAATTAAACAATCGCTATCACCAAAAGGATGATAAGGCGACCCCGACACCAAAAGGATGTTGAGTAACAAGAATTAAATAATCGCTATCACCAAAAGAATGATAAGGCGACCCCGACATCGAAAGGATGCCGAGTGACTGAAAATTAAATAATCTGGAAGAGGAATGTCCACCGGGGACGTCCACTGAATAACACATAGGCGAATCTTTGGAATCTTCGGCCGACCCTGGCTTTTGACTTCTGCTGGGGAAAGGCCTGGAATCTTGGATTGATCCTGAACCCTGAGTTATGCACGTATGCTTGACTGTTTTGAAATGGTATTCCATAGGGATGGAGATACAATGCAAATGTTCTATGCACTGAGATGTAAGTTGAAATTGTTGGGGAAAATAAAAAGTTTGTTTTTGTTTGGGCATGCATATGATGCACATGTTGTAAATGATTGATGCAAATGATGCTTATACTGTTGATGATGCATAATGATGCATATGAGCGATTGAAAGGTGCCAACTTGGTGGACTTTTGGTTTGGTAGTTGCCAATAATGATTGGACTTTGGATGGGTGGAGGGACTGATTCCCCGACACTCGATCTTTGATGTCGTTTGGTCATAAGATGTATCTGAATGCTCTAAGCTTTGGTCACTTGCTGATGAGCGAAGCGACTTAATTAACACATAAAGACTGATTTTGCTTTGAATGATTGCCAATGTCTGGCAAGGTCTGTTTGCTCAGCTGGGGAGAAGAGAGAGGAAGATTTGCTCCTTGTCTGCTTGCCCCTGCCTGTAGGGTATTTGAAATAAATTTGATGGGGAAGCTTTGACAACGGCCACGACATGAACTGCCCCTGATTGAGCCTTTGAAGGCGATCTTGCTCCTGATTGAGCTGTTGGAAGATAATTTGCCCCTGATTGGACTGCTGAGGTAGTCTTGATTCATATTGGCAATGAAGTTCAAATTTCTCCTTTGATTGTCCCTTGTTGGGATTGTACTGATGTCAAGCACTAAATTGCAATTAAATTGTTCATACACAAGTGGTAGTGTTAATGCAACGTTCATGTAAGTTTTGAAAAAGTCAATTTATTTGAATGATTGTGATAGTGTGACGAATGGACTGTTAGTCCAAACGAGGTGCTGATTTAGAAAGTTCGTGAAAGATGCAGCAAGAATAATGTGCAAACAAGATTGAATATTTAGCAAATATATAGGAGTCAATTTACACAACCTTGTTGGTAGCATGCTTTTAGAATAAACCGCGCCTCAATTAGGTCTTTTGAGGGTTGTAACGTGGTCTGGTTAATGGTTTGAGAAACAAAGGTATGAGGCTCAAAGTTTGATTTGTACCCATCCCTTCTCCGTAATTTTCTCCAGTCCTACGTTCAGTTAACTCTACATATGCATTTGTTTTGACGTTTCAAGAGTGAAGAGGAAGCTTTAAAGTTCGCTTGAAAATGGCGGTCATCTTACTTTGCTGGTGACCTTTTGATTCTTGATTTTATGGTCACTGATATTTGTTTGCTTTTGCTGAGGATTTGAGTTCCTCTTTTGATTTGTTTTTTTTTCCGACTAAGTCTCCCTTCGGGTGCTCAACTTAGTAGTTCTTTCTTTTTTTTTTTCTTTTTTTTTTGAATGTTGTGACTGCCAAATCATTTGCTGATGGTCCTCTGACGGGATGTCTCATCTTGCAATTTGAAGATGTAGTCAGGTTAACTGAACAACTACCCTGCCCCGGGTTAAATGTAAGGGTTGTATCCGAAAGAAACTCCTACTTCTAGGTTCGAAGTGGTTGACAAGGGATTAACTCCTTATATCTCCAGTGTTTGGGAATTTGAAATAATGCTTGTACATCATCGACGAGGTTTTATCCGAAAGCATACCGCGACAGTTATGGGTATTTTGTTTTCATCATCCTCCCTCAAATATTTGCTAAAGTGAAGTGAGGGAATATTTTGTGATTTTTGTGATAAATGATAAATATGAGCGAATGCGAATAAATTAATTCAAAACATGCATAAACATAACATTAACATAACCAATAACACACGATAACAATGTTCAAAGCAAATAGTACTTAAACAAACATTACAAAACAACAGGAATGCGGAAATAATAAATGGCACTGGCTGCCTTGATTTGAGGAATGAACTTCTCTTGATTGAATGCTTCAAAGTTGGAGACTACTCAGCTTGGTTTTCAACAACCCCTTCACATGTCTTCACTTGTTGGCACCGTGCGGCGGCAATGGATTGTTCTGGACATTTGCATTTCTCGGAGTGAAGGTGAGATCCTTAGAGTCGATTAAATCCTGAATCTTGTGCTTGAACGATTTGCAGTTCTCGAGTGTGTGACCTGGAGCACCCTTGTGATACTCACAGCGAGCATTGGCATCATAATCTCGGGCAGTACCAGTTTGTGGTGGCAAATATTTTAAAACAAGAGTTCCCTTTGCCATCATCTGATTAAAGATTTCAGAATATGTCATAGGCAAGGGATCAAAGGTTCTTTCAGGCCTTCTTGGCTGATATGGTGGACGCTGTTGAGGAGCGCGTTGTTGTTGCTGACCAGGCCGTGGTTGATAAGCCTGTTGCTGGTATGGATTGGGTGCATACTGTGCAGCTGCAACCATAGGACGTGGTTGATGAGCCATCTGAGGCGGAAATTGAGCTTGAAAGGCCTGCTGATAAGGCATTGGAGGAGCTGGCTGATATGGCATAGGAGCCTATTGTGCAACAGCAACATAAGGGTACTGATAGTAGGGAACTGGTGCAGGTGCACTCTGTTGAAAATTCCCACTTGTAGCAGAAATGGCATTTGTTTCACCCTTTTTGTGTCCGTTGAAAGGTTTCTTGGCATTGTTTTGGCTGCTATAGCCTCCTTGGATCTTTCCACTTTTCAAGCCTTCCTCGATTCTTTCTCCGACCATCACCATGTCGGAAAATCCAGAAGATACGCTGCTGATCAGCTTCTCGTAGTATTGCCCCTGTAGGGTACTCATGAAGATATCGATCAATTCACGGTCAACCAATGGAGGATTCACTCTGGCGGCTAGCTCTCTCCAGCGCTGGGCGTACTCTTTAAAGGATTCGCTTTCCTTTTGAGACATACTCTGAAGTTGAGTACGGTTAGGAGCAAGGTCAGTGTTGTACTTGTACTGCTTTTTGAATGCATCAGATAGATCGAGCCAAGTACGAACATTGTTGCGTTCGAGCTGCATGTACCATTCTAGAGACGCTCCAGACAGGCTGTCTTGGAAGCAATGGATCATAAGCTTATCATCTTTGGCATGAGCGGCCATTTTTCTGCAGTACATCCTCAAATGAAGCTCAGGACAGCTGAGGCCTTTGTATTTCTCGAATTCGGGCAGTTTGAACTTAGTGGGGATCACAACATCTGGAACTAAGCACATGTCTGCGGCACTCAGAGAAGTCGAGTTGTGTCCTTCCATGATTCGGAGTTTCTCAGCTAACTCGCGACACATTTTCATAGCTTCAGACTCTTGAGCAGCCTGAGGATTGGTGATTGGAACAGCAGTATGCATCTCATACTCAACTTGATGATTCTCTTCAGTTTGAGGAAACTGGACTTGAATTGGAATAGGTTGAGCTTGAGGAATAGCACCAATAGTAACACCAGAAGCAGGTATTGGTTGGGAAGTGACTTCCTCAACAGCAGGAGTGAAACCTGGAGGCAAACCATAGACCAAAGGATTTGGAACGGGAACTGAAGGCATTGCTCGTGAGGTAGATCCTTGCACTTGAGCATTGTTCATTGCGGCAGCAGCTTCGCGACGTTCTTCCATTCTTGCCAAAGATTGCAAAGTCTCATAAATCTGGTCAATCTTGCTCTTGACCGAGTCAATCTCTTCCCTCATATCAGCTTGTTCTTCTTGAATCACGTCCATCAGTCTTCTAGTGTTGGCTCGAGTTAAGTACGGTCGTCTAACTCGATACGGGCGTCGGGAAACCAGTTTGATTTACTGAGGATGGAGGAACATGGAAATAAGTTTTTTGGCTTTGGAATGAAATGCAATATGAATAATTAATGCAAATGAGATGATATGCAATGTCAGAATCCAGGATCACAAGATCAGGGTCTCATGAGTCCAAGGTACAGATGGAGGGTACTTTGATCAGGAACTCACTGGGTAGACTCTAAAGTTTTAGGGATCCCAAAGTTATCAACTCATATGGCTGTTCATCACACGCGCCATAAGCATGACGGTTGATTGACTCCGCCATACGAATCTATTTTGGGTGAGATCTTCGTATCGACAACCCACGAGAGCAAGTTTTCTCGGGAGTCCATACTACGTGATCATCGACACAAGGTTTAAAACAAAGTCCTGGAGTTATGGAACTTTCTCAACTGTTTGATGCACGTGTCAATTTCATACATTCTTGACAGTCAATCAACTCCATTGAGTAAGTCTATTCCAAGTGAGGTTTTCGTATCGAGCCACGCGAGGGCGAACCCTGGTGCCCAATACTACGCAACCATCAACCGATGTTTTAACCAAAAGGTTCTAAAGGTCCTCAGAGTCGATGACTTTAATGAAAACAACTGAGCACACACGCCAAGAGCTTGACGGTTGTCAGTATTTCCCTTAAAATCTACTCCGAGTGAGGTTTTCGTATCGACAACCCACGAGAGTGGTTCTCTCGGGAGCCCATACTACACAACCTCGCTAACTTAAGTTTATACTCGCAAGCCCGGGTATAGAGCTTTTCCCTCAAGTTTCTTTTGCAAAGTATCGATCCAAATTATAGTACCAAGGAGCCACAAGATATATAAGATGGAATGCGATAAAGAAAGCGATAAAAATAAACAAGCTAGACATAGAAGCAAACATCCAAACAAACGCGGGAACCTAGATTAGGCTTGACTCGCATAGGGGTGAACCAATCCCCAGCAGAGTCGCCAGCTGTCGTACCCCGAAAAATACGACCTCACGCGATCCGAATGGACGGAGCCGCGCGCTGGACGGACTGAAGAGTCGCCACCTAATTCTATTTATTCCCGAGGAGGGAAAGGGGAGATATAGATACAACCCGGGAAGAGAAGGACGAGGACAAAGGTCAACGGAACCATTGCCTGGGTTCGGGAGTCGGTTATGCAGGGGGAAGGTATTAGCACCCCCTACATCCATCGTACTCGATGGGAACCATCTAAGTTAACGCACTCGAAAGGATGTTTATACTTAAACGAATTGCTTGCTAGAGGGAAATGAGTTGAATTATAAGTTAGATTGAACCTAGGTGCTCGACAAGGATGGAGATCCTCGTGCCTACGTACTCCCGTGTGTAATGGGAAAGTCAGAGCCTCGTAGTTCGGCCTACTAAGGGTAATGGTTGTTGATTTTATTACCTTTCGTCGATGAAAGGGTTTAGGAGTTGAAATGCACTAAAGACTATGGATAGTTTATCTCGCCCAACAAGACGAGTGTCCTGCGTCGAAATAATCGGAGCGAGTAACGAAAGCTCGTTATCCCCCTTTCTACCGCTTAAGGCTCGTGGCGTACAGATCTTCTCGTATTTATTAAAGTGTTTTATTTCCTAAGACCGCTTGACGTTGGATCAAGGGTTCGGATCTAATCAAAACGTTTTGGTTTTTTTTGAGGTTTAGAGGGTGCATGCAAATGGAGGTTTATTTTGTGGTTTGTCAGCGAGGCACGAATCGCTCGGCTCGCAAAGGTGGAGTGGATCCTAAACGAAACGACAGCTGGAAAATAAAGTGCAAGTGTGCAAGTGCAATCGCTTGGCGTTGGACCAAGGATTCGAAATAAAATGCGAGAAATAAAAGTGCGTACAAATTAAGGGAGAGGGGTACAAAATAAATACAGGGGATTGCGAGAAATAAATGGTCTCGTTGTAATTAGCCCAAGAGAAAGCATGTGTGCAGTGTGTTTGAACTATTCGAAGGCGTTTGGCCTGTTTATTCGGGACGCAACTATTTGAAGGCATTGGACCTTTTTCGAGCGCAACTATTCGAAGGCGTTGGACCTTTTTTCGGGACGCGACGAAATTTTGTTCGTGAACTGCCTTAGAATCGGTTCAAAATGGGAACCATTCTATAAGGAGTCGAATCGTAATTTTTTAAATGTGAAAATAAATGAATAAATTGAATTTGCTAGAATTTAAAAATAAAATAATGAATAATGAATTAAATAATATTAAGAATAATAAAATAAAATAAATAGATTTACATGTTTGTTTTGTCGAAATAATAATAAAAAATAATTACAAAGGGGGCCTCATATTGACCAAAAATCACCGATTAGAATCGGGCGATAAATTGGCCGTTTAGTATCTCATTGGCCCTAAAATTAAAATAAATCAGAAAAACAATAAAGAAAATGAAAACTACTTGATAAAATAAATATAAGAGATTACTATATACAAAACATAGAAATAACTCTAAACTTGCCTAAAATAAAGTTCAAAAAATAGAAATAATAAAAAAAAAATAAAGAAATAAAAGGGATGCAACAAATTCTTGATAAATTCAAATTTATTATAACACCTTAACAATATAAAACACAGTAAAACAAATAAGATTAAGAAAAAGATTATGAACATAAATTGATATAAAAAATAAAAAGTCTGATTCATATATAGTGTGATAAGTAAAATTGATGGGTCTTCTCAAAGCCCAAGGTTCAAATAAATAAATAAAAAACAATCTGGATTTATTAAACAAAACAAATAAGAAAGTTTAATTAATCTTTTTTTTAACTTAATTTATCAGCAACACAAATCTAAATTTCCATTATATACTTCTTAACAAATAAAAATGAGAAAATCTTCAGAATAAAAAAAACAAAACATCGTGACCTAAACAAAGAGAAGAGGCATTACCCTCAAGAAAACTGCGGCGGCTCGGCGCTCCCTCTTGGCTTTCAGGTTGTTTCTCCGTCTCTCGGTCTTTCTTTCGCCGTTCTCCCGGTTTCGATCTTGCGGCCCTCCTCGTCTCTTTCACGGACTCCGCGATTCGGTTCGCTCTGGTGTTGTTTCAGTGAAGGATGGCCGGCGCGGTTGCTTCTCGGATGGGGTTGACTCGGCGGCGGCAGGTGCGGTTTACGGTTTCGCGAACATCTCTCACTCGCGTTCACGGCGATTTATGTGCGGATCCTCACGGTGGGGGCTTGATTTGTGCGGTGGGTTTTGCGTTCGGTGAGTGAATCAGAAGGAGGTGATGCGTTTTCGGTGGGTGAAGTGATTTTGTTGAGTTTGTGTTGGTGAAATGGCCGGTTTCGGGTTGGTTTCGCGATTTGGGCGAAGGCTGGTTTTGATTTTAATGGTAATGAAGCTGTGAAGATGTTTGTGAAAGTTGAAGAGGATCGGTGCGGTTTGGTTGATTGATGAAGGGATATGGCTGAAGGTGTGCTTATGGTTTTACAGTGAAAACACAAATTTGTGCAGAAGGTTTGTGATGGTTTTAAGTGAAAGAGATAAAGAAAAGAATTGAAGGGAAGTTATTTTTTTATTTTGGTGTTTTATTTTTGTGGCTTGCTCGATTCAACTTTTGAAATATTTGGTGTTAGTGGATGATGAGCTTATGATGTTGAAAGGTTCTGCAAGTTATAAAATAGAAAAATGTTTATGACTTTTTCTGGTTTTTTCAAGCCCTTTTTTTTACCATGTGAATGAGGGATTTCTGTTATATAAAAATAAATTGGGGAGGGTGAGTTTGGGAAATTTGGATAAAAAATGAGCTGGTTTTTGTGAGCTGTTTTGGAGTGGTGGTGCGGGTGGAGAATTTGCGTTTGGTTTTGTTGCAAAAAATCTGTGGAATTGGTTGATAGTGGAGTGGGAGGACAGGCTGTGTAGTGTACGACAGATTCTTTGTTGTTGTGTGTATGCTAGTGGATTGGTGGGGGGTTGTGTGTTAAAAACTGCTGCTGAGTGGGTATTGTATATTGTGGTCTATGAAAAAAAACATAACAAACGTGATAACCACCATAATAATAATAGTAATAAAAAAACAAAAATAATAATAAGAATGATAACATAGAAAAAAAGTATAATAATAATAAACAAATAAAAATCATACTATCTAATAATAATAATAATATTAACTAATAAGAATAATAATAAAAGTAGAAATAATAGTAGTACTAATAATAAGGAACACAAATAGAAAATAAAACAAAAAGTGAATAAATAAATAAAAAGTAATAATAATAATAATAATAATATTTAGATGAAAATGGATAGAATAATAATAAAAAAAAAATGAAATGAAATTTTATTTTGTAGAGTTTTATGATAAAAGTGATTTAATGGAAAATAAGGGTAATACTGGACAAATAACCTCCGCACAACACCACACGCGCAAACACCGACAAACCCAAACTGACTCGATTTTTTTTCACAAGAAAATGACATATTTTTTTATTATTTTTTTTAGACAAAAATTAAAATGGTGTGGGTAGGACAAATTTGGGGTATGACACTTATCTATATTCAGAACTATATATCAATCACAATGAAAACTATATTCCCCATACCTTATGATCGAAATTTAAAAATTATTTCTTATAAATTTTGCAGCAATCTTCAAGAGCCCTAATTTCTCCCTCTTTTGCCTCAGAGTACTTCTCACCAAATAGATCGATAAAGTGATTCTCCCCAAACTCCAATTTTTATGTTTTGTCACTCTTACCCCTTAGACCTCTATTATGTTATTCCTTCTTTGACCTCACTTATTCCATCCAAGTTTACCATTTTACCCTCAAAATCTCTAATATTATTATTTATTTAATTATTTAGATTACTCTTCAATAATTCTTATTAAATCTAAATAATCCTAATTAAATAATAAATTACAACTAATCCTCATAATTTATTCTTAATCCAACACTATCTCACAACACATCATAATATCATCATGTACCGTATTCATCTCGGCATTACATATATTCACGATCATCACATAAACTCACATAATCACACTAAATCAATCAAATAACCAATTAAATAACTAATTATGATTTTTGGGGTGTTACAGCTCTCCCCCACTTAAGGAATTTTCATCCTCGAAAATTTACCTGATATGAACAACTCATGATATGCCTCACGCAATTTGTTCTTCCACTCCCAAGTCATGAAAGGAAACACCACGAAGTACATAAAACAACAAACCTCCTCATCAACGACAACAACACCACCATAATATGCAATGCTCATGCAATGCACTCAACGACCTACTCAAGACGCAAGGAATAACCGAGTTACCAACACACGTGTTCACTCTTGAACCTGAATACAACATGATCGTTACTATCACTATAGGTAACACTCCCCTAATCCACCGTTAAAGGAATTAGCTACTCACACTCGAACCATCTCCATAGGAAACGAGGCAATAATAAAGATAAGAACATCAAACTCAACGACAAAAAATCGTCTTAACCTCATCAACATAACTAGAATACCGACTTCGTTGTCACACAACATCAAGATAACAATGCTACGATTCACCTGTAATACCCCAAAAGTTTCCCTCTCATTCTCATGGCCATTAGCATATCATCATGCACATCCACCCATACATTGCATAATAAAAACAATCATAGAAAGCATACATCATTGGCTGAGGCGCGGGGCATATGATCAAGGGTTTGGCGGCTATTGGGTCTTGGAAGGAAAATAATCTCAGAAAATATGACCAAGACCATATATCCAAGGTTTCCCACCAAAAAGAGAAAAATTCAAATTTTAGTTGAAGTAACCAGTTACCACACAGGTAGTAACCAGTTACCTGTTGAAATTTGAAAGAAAAAGCCCAGTTTTTACTCTGGAAACCGGTTACCTCATAGGTAGTAACCGGTTACTTCGCCTAGATTTTCAAAAGTCCAAAAATCAGTTGGTTGCTTCCCTCCACTTTCCATTTTCCATTTTACTTTGTGTTTCTGCCAAACTCTAGAACATTCCACACTCCCCAAAGGAATATTCCCAGAATATTCCAAGGAATATTCCAAGAATATGCCATGGAATATTCTAGGAATATTCCCGACCAACCCTTAGCTTAGGACATAAGCCTTGCGCCAAACCAAGACCTCACTCCAAAGCTACCGCTTATATAAACCTTGATCAACAAGCCAAAAAGAGGTTGGAATCATTTTCACAAGCTTCACCATTTTCACACTCCCAATTCTCTTAATCCTCCCCATTTTCCAAACTCACACTAAAGCTTCATCATCAAGATTCTTCAAGTTTCGCATTAAAACTCAAAGAATCAGAAGCTAAACCTCCATCATCTTCACCGATTCAGCGGATAATTGAAGTATTTGTCATGGTTATGATGTTTATTTCACCGTTTGGAAGCATTTCAGATAATTCTCATTGATTGCATTTATTTTGTACGCTTGCGGATCGAAGCTTCAGATCTCCGGTATTCTATTCGTTCGTGCATTGATAAACATCGAAACAATCACCAAAGCAAGTCTCCGTTTCTCGTTTTAACTTATTTCTCTTCATCTTGCCTCGTGCATTCTTCGCTTTATCTTGATTTTTTGATACTTTGATTGGTTTGATCATTAGGAGCTAGAATTGTGGTGTGATTATAGTGTTAATAGGTGTTAGAATGTTGCATCTAGGTACAATATTCGGGCTAGGTTGGATAAGTTGCTACTGGTTTTTGCATGAAAATGCAGAATTTTTTTATTCTGGTTGCAGAGTAACCGGTTACTACATAGGTAGTAACCGATTACCTGTGTTAATTTTTCACCGGTTACCACTGAACCAGATTGAAAAATTCTTGCATTTTCTTGAATTTTTTATATTCATTCCCCTTCCAATCATCTTGGATTCTTAGGACATGATTTTAGGAAGTTTTTAGGAGCTGATTTAGAGCAGGTGTACATAGTTTTGATAGCTTTCGACGTACGTTTCGTTAGATCCTGATATTTGGCATAAGTGGTGCATATATGTTCATAGCATGTTAGGATCATTGTTTGCATGATTAAGCATCAATTATAGCATGTTAATAAATGTTTACACTTCTATTTTGCATCACATTTAAAGTCCGTTCATGTTTTAGTGAAATCATGTGCATAATGGAAAAATTACATATTGTTAAAACCACATAAATCATCTAGTTTGCATCCATTGATTGTATGATGATATGTTGCATTCCGTTATTAGTGAGCCATTGCATGTTGTTGCATAACTTGCATGATCTTTGCATTCCATTGTTTGTATTAAATTACATTTTTGCATTTGAAAAATAATGAAAATCTGCCTTGTTTTCATCGCTGCATTTTGAAACAGAAGATGTAAAAACATGCTGCATTATTCTGTTTTGGTCTTTTATACCTATTTTCATGTTGCTTGGTAGTTGTAATAGGCTGTTTGTTATATACATTGCATTTTGTAGCTGTTTGTGCCATAGGGAGCTATAGTAGCTGCTGAATTTAGGTTTTTCTTAGTCTTTAGGGTCCTTAGACATAGGATTGAGTCTAGTTAGGCCATAGTTCTATTAGAATATGTTTGGTACTTGTTTACGTTTTTCTTTTTATCTCTTTAGCCTTATTCTACTAACCTTTTTTTTGTAGGGAGGTTGAGGTAAGCATGTTCACACAACTTCTTCCTTTTTATATTCTTTATGCTTTCTAAGTGTGTTTGCCTTAGCACTTTGTGCTTTGCTTGTATAGGCCTTCCTCTTTCTTAGAAACAACTTAACTTCCTTATGAAGTAAGTTGAGTTCTAAGCTTCCATTTCTTTTCCTTTTTTTCTCATTAGGATTTGAAAACCACAAAAACCATTCGGATATCCTTTGGCATGCAATAAATAACTTAGGGTTATGCCTTAGTTCCCTTAGTTTTTCCCTTTCTCGATTTGAGTCTCTATTTCTCATCTCATAAAGAAAATAACAAAACGCCTAATAAATGTTGAGCTTCTCATACGGTAGGAGACTTTTCCGTGGGTTACTTATACACGTCCCATTTCGGGGCGAGGTGTAAGGCATCTACCACGATGAACAAGTCTTAGTATGAGAATGTTTCACAAACAACAAACTCAAAACACTTCTTTAAAAGATAGTTCACAGACAACACACGTCTTTTCCCGTGGGATGTCTCTTCTCACCTCATTCACTCTCAACGCGAACTTTCTACGACTTGTCTCATTACAAGACGGTAATGCACTCATTCCAGACGAGCCCGCAACACCTGAGCATATGCATAAGCAGTTCAAATCCTAAAAAACACAAACAGAGTTCCCGTCTTAGTTAGGCGAACTACGTCGACTCTGATCCTCATTTTCTCAATGAGGTACGTAGGCAGCAGGGTAGGGCCCGTTCGAGCATACTCTTTATTTTCCCTACATTTTCCCCATTTATTTTCTTTTCTTTTCTTATCCAATTTCAGTATTTCCTTTGCAGCAGCTTTCATTTTTTCACCCTTTTAAACAGTTTCTTTGCAAGCGTGGATCCCTTCGGGTACGACATACGATCTGGGGTGCTAATACCTTCCCAGGTCGTAACCGACTTCTGACCCCAGATCTTTGGTTTGCAGGACCTTGTCCTTTACTTTTCTCTTCGGTTTATGCAACATTACCTTTCCCATTCATTCGGGATAAAAATGCCTGGCTGGTGACTCTACCTTTTCCATGCCATTTTCGCGTTTATACTAGGATGAAAATCCCGGGAGCAACAACTGGCGACTCTGCCAGGGATCGAACCCAAAATCTCAGGTTTCCCTTTGGAGAGTCAATCATAGCGTCTGTTTGTCTCTATTTCTTTGTGTGTTATCTGTTTGTTGTCGTGCGCTTTAGTTTAGCTTTACTGCTTTATTTACAGCTTTACTTTACAACATTTATTTACTGCTTTCAGTATTTATTTTCCATGCATCATATATACTGGACCGTCTGTGCTGATTTGTTTTTTTTTGTGGGATGGGGTTACTGTGAGATAAGCCAAATACCCGGCTTGAGTGCACCCTAGGACTTAGCATGTACATACATTGTACTCGCATGGTATCATGATGAGTGGCAGTGTGTTCCACACCCAGACTGCGACCGTCTTGGAAATATCTTATGTGGGGATTTCTTCCACTCTGGGATAGGACCTTGATATTTATGTGCATATGGGGTCCGATCATCAAGGACCTTAGTGGAAACAACTCTCTCTAGTGATGACAGTGGTAGACCACATTTGTTGGCAAACCCACTCGCATACGAGGCCCCTCTGGGAACTCGCATAGGATGGCCTGGTTCTCTCAAAGGAACCCAGTTAAAGAAAATTGTTCGTATGACGATAGTACTATATCCCAAGGTTTGAATATACTATTGTTTCTCAATTCAGTGCTTGAATATGGGGACTTATGAGGGATGCTTGTTTTTCCCGGACTCAGCTGAGACCTCCCTGAGTAGTACATAATGCCAAACTGATTCCCTAATTTGGTCATGAGCCATTTCTCGGAGATGGTGAACGTATTATTGCTATTCCGCTTTGAGAGTCCGTGATGTTTAACCTGAGTAGCATACCTATAAGATGGGAGGGGTTTACAGGTTTGCAGGAACCCTAAAACTTCCAACATACCCACTTTGCCAGTATTGTTCAGTATTATGATCTGGTTTTATGGTTCTTTGGTTCTGAGATTTGGGATTTCTGTTCAGAGAAGTTGTTACCGTAATTGCTACTGTGACCCTGCACATACACTTGATTATCTGATCAACACAACACATACACGTCACTGATCACATGCCTTGCCCTGCATAAGCATCATCGCATCATTAATCATTTGTGTTCTTTTTCATTCTCAGGGCTCATAATATTCCCGGTTCCTGGTCAGACTTCTGCTTCAGAGATGGAAGACGCCAGAAAGAAGAATATGCACTACAAGTTCTTTGATACCAAAGTGGATCTACTTAGCCAGATGGTGTCTCTTATTACCCCAGGTCATGTGGGATATTTCAAATAGAATTATGGTGATATGTTGGATCTGGTAGTTAACCTGGATAGTTCTCAGAGGAGTGCAATCCATACCTTGTTGCAGTACTATGATCCTAGGCTCAAATGTTTCACTTTTTATGACTTCCAGTTAGGTCCTCTGCTTGAAGAGTATGTTGTGATTTTGGGGGTCCCACTCAAAGACCAGATCCCTTTCAATTCAAAGATGACCAGGCCAACTCATCTTGATATTGCCAAAGCTCTTCATTTGAGCTCAACTGAAGTGGAGGCAAACTTGACTGCTACCAAAGTCGGGGTACTTGGATTTTCTCTTAACTTCTTGGTTAGAAGAGCTGGAGAACTTGTTGTGGCCGCTCAGTGGGATTTAGTTTGTGCTATCTTAGCCTTATCCATCTATGGTATCATCCTATTTGCTGACATGGATAAATTTGTGGATATGAATGCCATCCACTTGTTTGTGCTGAAGAATCCTATGCCCACTCTTCTGGGTGACTTGTACTATTTTGTACCATCTAGTCCGGTGTTGTGCTCCTCTATTCTACAAATGGCTTATGAGACACCTACCCATTACTGAATTCTTCACCGATCACAATGTAATCTGGGCCCAGAAATTGAGCATGTTGTCTGCTAAGGACATCAAATGGTTTACCCTGAGGCTGAAAGGGAAGAACTTTATCACTAGCTGTAATACCCCGTAATTTATTTAATGCTCTGAATAATATTATTTGATATTAATATTGTTTCGGATTACTCTAAGAAATTTTAATGGAAATAAATAGAGTGATCAGCAAGATTTTAATTTATTAATTAATATTAGCTGACTCAGAGGTTTTATAAAATATTGGATTAAGAGACATTTTTGGATACTCTCTATTTGGACCCGTTGATAGGAAAAGTTATGTTTTCCTTTAAGACATAAAGTCTTATTTATTTGTTTTTCTAGAAATAGAAATAGAGAAAGAAGAAGAAGAGAAAAAGGGAGAGAAGGAAGAAGAAGAGAAAATCTTGAAGAAGAATAGGAGAGCTCTTGATCTTGTTGCTTCCACCATCCATCCATCATTCAATCTTCTCCAAATCATCTTGCTAGAGGTGGGTTCATAGCTAGAAACTCTTAATTTTGGTCTTGGTAGAGTATTTAGGGTTTATGAGTTTAGGGTATTTTATGGAAAAATCCTAGAATTGGTGAATTAAACGGTTAGAAATCGATATAAAGGCTTGAGTATGTTGCCTCTAGATGTAGGAACCTTGTTGAAATGTTGCTTTGATGTTTGAAAATTATTTGAGTGGAATTTGGGTGCTGTTGTCATGAAAAATATGCATTTTCTGCATTCTGTCTTCGGTTAACCGGTTAACCATATACGTTAACTGGTTAACGCGTCCAATGTTGCGCTACTTGGATTGTTTTCAGGCTTGGTTAAACGGATAACCCCAGGCGTTAACTGGTTAACACTACAAGTATGGAGATCCAAACTTTGAAAATTCATAACTTCTTACTCGGTTATCCGATTTAAGTGTTCTTTATACTGTTTGAAAGCTAAAATTATGTACTTTCACATGATGTCGACAAACATTATTTTTACCCGACTTTTTCCAGACTTTTCAAATATACCTTAAAAATGTTAAGTTAGGGAATTGTGAAATAAAGGTAATAAAAAGGTGAAACTTGTGAGGTAGCTAGGTTACCCTAGGTTGCTACGGAATTGTTTTAGAGACACGTTAATACTTAGGCGTCGATACTCGGAGGGTGTCTTCGGTCTAGGTAGTTGTGTTAAGTTAGAAGTTTGATTTTTCTCTTTACGATATAATCCTAATTTAGTTATATCTGGCTCGTGTCGTGGTCCCATGAGGTCGGGGAGATATAATTAATCTGTGGATCCGAATCCCTTAATGGATGACTGTAACTCATGCTCGTCCTGGTGTGGCTGGGCGGAGAAATTTATCCATTAGGATAAGTAACGAGTGACCCGTGTCGAGATCTCCGTGTGTGGGATGGCCGGGGAAAGTTAATTTGTGGTAAGGTACCGTGACTCGTGCTAAAGTGCCCTGGGGGTGGCTGGGCGGGGAAAGTACCTTAGGTAGATAATGAGTGACCTATGCTCATCCTTGTGTGGCTGGGCGGGGAAAGTTATCTACACGTTGAGGATCAAGTGACTTGTGCTCGTCTTCTACGGCTATGGATGGAAGGGGAAAGCTGCCTCTAAGCACCTTGTGTGTGCTCCATTTTTGATAACTTTGATGTCTCTAGTTTTATGTGAACTCGAAGTCTAGGTTTTCCCCTAACTTGAGTAGTTTTTAGTTCGACCCCTTTTTGAGCCGAGAGAACTCTAAGATAGGGAACTCATTGAGATGTTTTATCTCACCCCATGTTGATGTTGTTATTTCAGGTACTTCAGGTTCCGCAAAGGGTAAAGATAAGGCGATTTGATTATCTTTGCTAGTTTGATGGTTTCTTCCGCTGTGGACTTTTGAGATCTTCAAATCTAGTTCTTAGACTTTTTATTTTGTGAACATCTTGTATTATTTATAGCCTTTTGTCTTAGTACCTTATGTTGTAATGGCTATATTTATGCAATGTGTACTTAAGAACTTGTTGTATTTCAATACCAAACTTAATTTTATATATGAAAAATATGCTTTGATGTATGTATTTTATATATGGGTATTACACTAGCTGTGGAAGTTATCGCAATGTACCATTATTAGGAGTAGCTAGGGGCTTCAGTTACAACCCCATCCTTTTGAGAAGACAGTTGGGATATGCACTCAAAGATGTTCCCAAAGAATCAGAGTTATTCCATACTTTTTACTTCCCTGTGAAAGATAACCTTCCTTTGGTCAGAAAAGCTACCAGTTCCTGGAATCTTATCAGAAGGAAAGGGTTAGCATATCTAGGAAGAAGAAAAAATCAGAAGTTCCCCGAATATGAAGCTTGAATAAAGGAAAATGCTCAAGTGGTTCTAATCCCCTTTTCTGCACCAGTTCCATCTCCTGCTACTATGCCATTGGAGGATTATCAGAAGTTGGAGGCTTTGGTTCAACAACTTAGAGATGAAAATCTGGAGGCCAATAATGCTTGCCAGAAGCTGATGATCCACAACAAGAAGCTGGAGGAAAGAACTCATCAAGCTGAAAAGATAGTCAGGCTCAAGCAAAAGGACTTTGAAAAAAGTGAGTTCTACTTCAAGAAGAAGATATTGGCTGAAACCCACAAGGCGAGTCAGCGCCGAAAGGACAAGAAGTCTTTAGAAGAAGCCAACGAATCACCCTTTGGCTAGAAAGATATGATGACAACCTGAAAAATAAAAAGGAGGTAGAGGTTGAGTACAAGCTGAAGATCGAAAACCTTCAAGAGCTCCTGACTGAACAGTAAAAGCTACTTCAGAAAGCTCATGAGCAACGTGGAGATTACCTTCAGAAGATAGAAAAAGGTCAACAAGAATTTGAAGATACCCAGGAAGAGGTAGAAGAGCTGAAACTCTGGGCCGATGTCAAGAAAGTCTAATCTGAGCCAAGTCTTAGCAAAGAGAACGAAAAGGTGTTCCTGCAGTAGATCAATGAACTACATACTTCCTTTGATCAGAGGGATCTTCTTATTCAAAAGCTCATCCAGGAGCCAAGTCATCCAAACATAGCTCAGTTGTTCCAGGTGGTCAAGCGTCTCAGCTGGAGGCTAAAGTACATGGAGCTTTCTAGGGCTTAGTTTCATTTTCCTATACCAGGATTACCTACAGGCTTGTTGTGGGACTCCCTTTTCGCTTTGCTATTGTTGTATGAATTGGCACCCTTCGGGGAATTTTTTATCTTCAGATTTCAATTTATGATATTTTACTTGGTTGGAATCTCTAGTTGTTATATTTGCACTGACACGTGGTTCTAAGCACCGGTTCTCCATAATTATCTGATCTGAGCTTCGTGTGGGGCCTTCTTCCCCATAATCTGAATTTTCAAAGGCTATCCAAATTTTCTCAATACCGGAAATGGAATGTAAAAAACCTTGAGAATGAAAAGAACACATAATTGCATGCATTCATATCATTTTCATTCTTTTCCTTTGCAGGTTATCTGAATTTCTTAACTTATCTATTTATTCAAGAAAGATTGCGAGACCCGCAAAGAGCCGTCTTCTCCATCACGACACTCCTCTGCACCAGTACACTACTCTCTGCAACCAAAGAAACAACATGGATACCATATAGACTGAGCTGAATGAACTCCGCACCAGGATGGATGAGTTTATGACTATGATGCAGGGCATGGCCCAGGGGCAGCAGGAGCTAAGAGCTGCTTTTCTTAGACTTGATCCACCATAGATGGACCCTCCAGTTATCACTTTGGATGCTCAAGGAAATCCAATCAACAACAGGGGTAACAAACCTCCAACTCCAGAGGGTGGTAGCTCTATTCGTGTTCATGTGGTTAACCAACAAGAAGATCAATTCAACTTGGTTAATGAAGACATGGGCTTTGGCACAAGTGGTAATTCCCAAGACTTTCAAATGCTAGCTGAGAAAGTTAGGGCTTTGGAATGCAGGGATACTCTAGGCATTGATGTTCCTGACATGGGCCTGGTTCAAGGGGTGGTAATTCCCCCAAAGTTTAAGCCTCTAGGTTTCGACAAATACAACTACAATTATTTCCTAAAAACTCATTTGCAAGCTTTATACTGCAAGATTGCTGCACATACCAAATATGAGAAGCTTTGGATGTACTATTTCCAGGACAGCCTGTCTGGTGGCTCACTGGAATGGTACATGAAATTGGAAAGGACCGTTGTTCGTAATTGGAAAGAGCTTGGGGAGGATTTCCTCAAGCAATACCAATATAATATTGACATGGCTCCAAGTCGCACCCAACTATAATGTTTGTCTCAAAAGAACTCCGAAAGCTTCAAGGAATATGCGCAGAGGTGGCGCAAAGTCGTAGCTAGAGTGCAACCACCACTGCGGGAGAGAGAAATGGTTGACCTTTTAATGGATACCCTCCTTGGGCACTTCATGGAAAGATTAGCAGGTTGTTCATCTAGCGGCTTTCAAACATCATCCTAACTGGCGATAGAATTGAAAGTTGGATGAAGCAGGGGAAAATTCAGAATAGCGGAGCATCGACTTCTAGAGTCAAGAAACCTTTTGTGAAGCGAAGGGAAGGTGAAGCCGGGGCTGTTTACACCCAAAGGAAGAGGGGAAATCAGAGCTCATATCATCAGGAAGCTCTTGTTACCATTTCTGCTCCCACAAATCAACAACAGTTTCAACAGCCGTAGCAACCGTGTCAGCAGAATTAGCAGCAACAAAGAGCTCCTCGTTAATACTATCCTCTTAGACCAAAGTATATGCATATTGATACTCCGCGATGTCTTATTCCTAGCTTTTGAAAAACCTTCTTCAACTTCAATTGATTCAGTTGAGAACCTTGCAGCCTCCGAGATCGGGGCAGATTCCTGAGGGTTACGATGCTAACGCCCATTGCGAGTTCAACTCCAAAGCTCCGGGCCATAGTACTAAAAACCGCAAGGCTTTGAAACATGTCGTTAAGGACCTGATAGAATCTAAGGAAATCAATTTCGCTCCAACACCGAACGTGTTGCAAAACCCCATGCCTCTGCATGGGAGGACCGTAGGAGCTATTGATAATGGTGAGGGTTTGAATCTAATATACGATGTCAACACCTTGAAGACTTCATTGTTAGCTGTGAAGGGTTTCCTAGTCTAGAAGAATATATTTCAGGGTTGCAAAAAGGGCTATTCAGATTGTGAGAATTCTATTGATGGTTGCAACCGATTGAGATCGGGGATATAAAGAATAATTGACGAGGGCAGTGTTCAATTTGACAAAATCGTGAAGGAAGATGAAGTCTCAACAGTGACTATTTACTATAATCCCACACAGATCCCGACACCAGCTAAAGTGGCACCTGTAACATTTACCACTCCTGGACCAATTCCATACCAAAGCGAAAGAGTCGTCCTTTGGTACTATGGGGCCGAAGTTTACTATAATGGTCAGAAGCAGGATGTGACATCTTCCAGTTCAGCCCAACAAGTTGAAAATGTTGGGGTTGGAGGGTTCACAAGGAGTGGGGGACTATTTGCACCTGAAACATTAAGAAACAGTGTGTTGCCTCCAAGGGATAATGCAGAGGCTCAAGCCAAAGCCATGGGCAAGCAGCCTAGGACAAATGATGCTCCTGGGCCAACTCCGGATCTTGATATCACTTTCGACAAAGAAGCGGAGGAATTTATGAGAATCATTAAAAAGAGCGATTACAAAATAGTTGATCACCTGCAGTAAACTCCCTCTAAGATTTCAATCTTATCCTTGTTGATGTGTTCAGTTTCATAAAGGAAAGCTTTGCTGAAGATTTTGAACAATGCCTACGTACCACAAGAAATATTAGTAAACCAGCTTGAGACGGTGGTGTCAAGTGTGAACGCTAGCTATGGTTTAGGGTTTACAGATATGGACCTGACCACTGAGGGACGCAACCATAATCGAGATTTACACATTTCTATGGAATGTAAAGGAGATGTGCTCTCTCATGTACTTTTGGACACAAGAATATCCTTGAATGTACTTCCGAAGAAGGCACTGATTAAGTTGGACTACGATGGGGTAGTGCTCAAACCAAGTGACTTGGTGGTCCGAGCGTTCAATGGCTGGAAAAGGTCTGTCTTTGGAGAAATGGAACTGCCAATTAAGGTAGGACCACATGTATTCAATACTACCTTTTATGTTATGGATATCCAACTGGCATATAGTTGTTTGTTGGGGCGACCCTAGATACATGTAGCAGGGGTTGTGTCTTCAACCCTCCACAAGAAGTTCAAATTTGTCTGGGAAGGACAGATCGTTACAGTGTGCAGGGAAGAAGACATATTCACCAGTCACTTGTCCTCATTCAAATATGTAAAGATGGACGGAATGATTGTTGAAAATCCTTGTGAAGCCTTCGAGCCATTCAGAACCGAGGGTACATCGTCATCAACTGCCTTGTTAGAGGATAAAAATAAAGGGATATCCATTTCATCCTACAAATAGGCCTTGAAGGTTGTGGAATCAGGTATGAATGAGGACTGAGGCAAAATGATTGAAGTCCCAGAGAAGAAGGATATGTTCGGGGTTGGCTACCTGTTGCACCCCAAAATTTTCCCTCCCCTAGTCAAGGCAATGTGTCCTAAGGATCCTCTCAAGGTTCACAAGGTTCACAATTAGTCAGAAAGTTTGACAATCCCCTCAGACAATGCATCCTAAACTAGGGTTTTGGATTTCATCAGGCTAAATAGACTTCCAAGGCTTCAAGTGAGCTTCATAGTATCTTATATGTCTTCAAGAATCCCTATGTCAAGTTTCAAGGCTTTCCCAAAAGGTCTGCTCAGTCAGATGATCAGATATGCAAAAATAAGTCAAAGTGGTTAAAAAGTCAAACTGAGGTCAACTGTGGTCAAACCAAAGTCAAACTTCATGATTTTTTGCCAACATCAAGTTTATTAAGTAAAATTCATCATGTGATCAAGGGTTGATCATGATTCATCAAGGAGATTTTAGATCATCAAGAATCAGGAGTTTCAAAATTAGGGTTTTCGTAGGAAAGGTCAACTGAACTTTGACCAGCCATAACTTTCACACGCTTCATCAAGAATTTTCAATCCAAAGCTCATTTTGAAAGAAATTGAATTCCCTAAAACTTTGTGTCTCACAAGCCAAGCCCAAAAATGCTTCATTTGGAAGGTATGAGCTAAGACATTATAGGTCATTTCAAAAGTCAACATCTTCCAAAAGGCATAACTTGAGAATGGTAAAGGATATGGACATGAAACCAAAAAGGTTTGTTAGAGGACTCTTTAAGCTTTCCAAAATATCCAAGAACACCCTCATAGCCTTAAAATTGAGGGATTTGTGTCTTTGCAAAGTTGGAAATTTTTTGAGGGGTTTATTGAGCAAATGGGATCTTAGAACCAATTCTTTCCACATGGGCTTGCATTTTTATGACCCAATCACCACCATGACATCATGCACGAACCAAAAATCATTTATTCAGATTTTTATTAATTTTATTTTTATTAATTTTGATTTTATACATTAAAAATCATTTAAAATCAAAATAAAATATAAAAGTCTCAATATTTGATATGATTTTCATTCTAGAAATTCTTAAAAGTCATTTAAAGTAGATTGGAATCAAACAAATTCGTGCTAGCCTAAATTGGAAAGGATTGATGAGATTTTTTAAATATTTGAAAGTTGTGAAACTTCATGATCAAGCAATCAAGACAAAGCCCATAAATCCAAAGACTTTTGACCTAATTCAACTCCCTACATATACACAAACTAATCACAAGTGCAAGGGGACGAAATCCTGCCTCCAAGAACATTCATCCAACTTCAAATTTTCTTCCAAAAAGTGAGATTCGGTTTTTGACCTAGAGGACATATCAAGAGGTTTTGATGGTTGCAAAACATTCCTTAATGATCACTGAACCTATTTGAATCATTTGCAGCATCCAAATCATGCCATATTGCATAAACCGAATCAATATTGTTCTTGTTCTTATTTTTTCGATTATGATTATTTGTGTAATAATAATGAATTCTAACCATATATTTGTGTTAGTTGTGATGTTTAGATGATTTTTGGGCAAAAAGATTGGAGAACCATGACCTAAACCGAAAGTTGCCATTGTTAGGGTTCTTGGACAAAATTTAGGGTTCTTCGATTTAGCCATTATAAATTAATTCTAAAGCTGTAAATAAATCGTGTGATGTCTGTGGATCATAATTATGTGATCAATTTGCTGAAACATTACATATTTCTGATGGTATGAGATTGGCAGGTTTTATTCGCAGGAAGTTGCCCAAGTAAATTCGCAGGAAATATTGCAGGTACCATGAAGAAGATGAAGTTGCTTGGCGCGCAACTGGGATTTGAATTTCTGATTTAATATTTTATGAAATTGTTTGAATATGATATCAGTTGATGTTGCCTGGCCCAGTGGTGATGGTTGCGCGTGTTATTATTCAGGACCTTGGTTCGATTCTTGGTAGCAGCATTCTTTTTATTGATTTTTCCATTTATTCATGTAACTTAATATATTATGAATTGTTGTTGTTGTCTAGCAGACGCGCCCCATGAGGCTTAGTGGATGGAGTGTTTGATTGTTGGCTGATGGGCAGGGGTTCGAATCCAGGTTTCCACATTTTTTCTCTTAATTGTTTTGTTTTAGCAGGTTTATAATATAATGATTATGATGCATATGGCTATCACCAACACATGCTGGCTCAACTGGTTTTGAGTATTGCTGATTGAGGTAAGGGACCTGGGTTCAAATCCCAGGTCCAATCTTTTTAGCATTTTGTTGAATTTTTTTATTTTTAACTATTTTTTCAACTTTAATTCAATTTAATATAATTCAAAATAATTACTAAATAAATATCAAAATATATTTCTACAAAAACTTCATATTTTCAAAAATCATAATTTATTTTCTTAAATTTAAACTGTTTATATTTATTTTATAATATGTATATATATATATATATATATATATATATATATATATATATATATATATATATATATATATATATATATATATATATATATATATATATATATATAATTATTATATTTTTTTTTGTAAATAGATTAATCATATATTTTAATTATAATCAAAACCCTAATTTAGTCAACCCTAATTTTCCTAACCCTAATTTTTATCTTAACCCTAAATATTAAAATTAATTTTTTCTAAACCCTAATTATATTATTAATCCTTATTTTTAATATGTAAATAGTTTGTTATTTGTTTATTATTATTAAAACTTATTTTCTTAATTAATTCTTTAAAAACTTTTCTAATATTTTTCTTGCTAATTTCTTATTTCTTTTATTTTATTATTCTAACATTTATTCTTATTTCATTATTACTAATATTTATCTATTGCTTATTTCTTATTATTATTTATCATTATTATTATTTCTCGATTATATTGTAATTGTCCCAAAGCCTTGTAATACTTATAGGTTTATATTTTTGCTTTATTTTTATTATATATATATATATATATATATATATATATATATATATATATATATATATATATTGTATGGTTAATAATTTAGGGAGTGTATAACATACTTGTGATTAAAATTAACTTAGAATAATTAATTTAAATAAGATAAATATTTGAATATGAATACACACACACGTAAGTCGATCTTTGATCGCCATCTTGCACTTTCTAAGGTTACCTCTCATGTTGCCTATTTCAAAAGGTCAAGTAAGGTGTCTTAAGAAAAGTCCCTTCATAAATATCATCAAGTCCCTTCAGTTTATTAGATCAAGTCCCTTCGAGGTTGCATACGATAAATGATCTTGTCCCTTCGAATAAAAGATGATAAGTCCCTACGAATTGCTAAAGACACCTTGTAGTTGCCTATATTCAGATGTCCCTTTACATGTCCCTTCTCACATCCAAGGTAATGACTACCTATTCCTTAATAATAGGGATAGTCTTACCATTGAAAGAATATACGAGAATATGAAAGACTTAATCTAGGGTAGGTACCTCTTAGTTGCTTGCTCACTCTTCAAAAATACTTTTCACACCTCACAATATTTTCAAATATTTCCAAACAAGGCTTTGTATACATCCATACGAGGATCATTACAAAGTACTTAGAAAAATTTCTAATCACACACTACACTCTTCAAAAACAATTTAAGTGAGCTAAGTAACTAAAAGCCCATGGATAACCATGGATATAAAGGGTGCTAACACCTTCCCTTTGTATAACCTACCCCCGGACTCAAAATCCTTTTAAGGTCTTTCCTATTCTTTTATGTCCTTTCCTTTTGGATAAAATAAAAGTCGGTGGCGACTCTTGCTATCCGCAACATTTATAGAAAGTTAGTTCTACCACTGTATTACAGAACTGGCGACTCTGCTGGGGAGTTACTAAGTAAAAGAGGGGTACCCTTAGGAATTAGATCACTTAAATTGTTTGCCTTGTTTGCTTTATATTATTTGTTGGGCTTTATGTGTGAAAGATCCTAACCCGGATCTACTGTATCTTAGGTAAATGGCAATAGATCAAGGAAATTGTACAGCGTATACCGATATGGTTGATCTGGTGGCCATAGTTAGTGTGACTTCTTGGTTGGTGCTTATGTTTCTTAAGTAAGTTGAGGATAATATGAGGCTGCCATATGTTGTCAATACACTAACTAACTTTTAGAACCTTAGTCATCCCATCTTGGCCTTTAGAAAGTAGTGAGATAACCGGCTTTGGTGAAGACTGAAGTTGGTTGATACTCGATGCTACACTCATTGAGATCCTAAACATAGAGGGTTTTGGTTGGCAAGTAAGTTGCCTACTGAACAACCACCCTTGGGAAGGATCAATGATATTGAGATCCCTTAGAACCCGGTTACTTCAGGGGAGGGTACTTACCTTTAAACCTCATGCAAGCCTCTAAACCTAGGGCTATTGTGTGACTTGTTTGTGTGTGCCACATGTTTGTGATTGAGCATAACATCATAGCATCATCATGCATCATAAGCATAGCATTTTCACTAACCATTTCAAGGACCAAAGGATTTATCTTTGTTCTTTGTTGCAGGTCATGGCTTCTGCTCGTAGGAATACTATCCGGATTAACTTTGTAGGAATACCTCCTAAGCTTAAAGAATTGGTCTCTCAAGTTTCTGAAAATTCCCAGTTCATCAAGAAGCATGGTCACCTACTTGACTTGGTTACTTCAGGATTTGATGAAAACATGATGAGTGTCCTGTTTCAGTTCTTTGACCCTAAACATCATTGTTTCACATTCCCCGATTATCAGCTGGTTCCTACAATGGAGGAGTTCTCCAAACTACTGGGTATACCTATCCTTAATCAGAGTCCCTTTACAGGCTTGGAAAAAGAACCTAAACCTGAAGTCATTGCAGCAGCCTTACATTTGAAGAAATCAGACATTGTTCTAGAAACAAGAAGTGGAGTTAAGAGTATCCTTGCCAAGGTATTGATGAAGAAAGCTCAAGTGTTCCTAAAGGCTATGAGTTATGATGCTTTTGAGGAGATCTTAGCCTTATTAATCTATGGCTTAGTTTTGTTCCCTAATCCAGACCAGTTCATAGACGTACACGCCATCAACATATTTCTGACTCATAATCCAGTGCCTACATTACTTGGAGACATCTTACATTCTCACCATACTCGTACTACGAATGAACGAGGAAATCTGATGTGTTGCATACCTCTTTTGTCCAGGTGGTTTATTTTTCACCTTCCTCGATCAGTGATGAAGAATGAACAGGGGTTAAGGTGATCTAAGAGGATTATGTCACTTTCTCATTCAGATATTCATTGGTGCTCTTGATCTATGGAGAATGTTACTATCATTGACCGTTGTGGGGAGTTCCCTAATGTGCCACTCCTTGGCATAAGAGGGGGCATTACTTACAACCCTTCCTTAGCTCTACGCCAGTTTGGTTACGCTCGGAGTGATAGTCCTCATGACATGCTTATTCAAGGTATTATGTTCGACTACGACAACGATCTGCAAGGTTACCGTCAAAGGTTCATACGAGCTTGGGGTAAAGTGAACAAGGTTGACAACAAGACTCTGGAACCAAAGTACACTATTCCTATGGAACCTTATCTCAGATGGGTGCGATCTCGTGCTCAGACTCTTATGATGCCATATCCTACTATCCTGCCAGTTACCATGGAGCCAGTTGCCGAAGGAGATACTTCTTATATCATTCTTCATCCAAACATGCCAATTGACATGGAGGAGTTACAAAGGTCCTGGATCCAGTTAAAGGAGCAAAGGGATACTTTTGAGACTCATTTCAAAGCTAGTCAAGAAAGAATCCTGGAGCTGACAAAACAACTTCACGAGGAGCGGAATCTCAACTCATACCTCAACACAAAGAGGAAACGTCCATGGGAGACTTAAAACCCCATCTTTGTATTCATTTCATTTTTGTTGTAAGCCCCAGGGGAAAACAAGTTTATTGATTACTAATAAAAGTTTACTTTCTGATTGTTTAAACAAATTTAAATCTTGCGGTCCTTGAAAACATTGCATATACATTTACATACCATGTCATTGCATCACAGGTTTCTTATGAACAGGTATCTTATCTTCTCGCTGTTTATTTAAGCAGAAATGGCTCTTGAACAGACTGTCAAGGATCTCCAGGCTCAGAATGCACAATTCCAAGAGTTGATTCTGAACTTGTCCAAGGGACAGGATAAGTTGAAGACACTGCTGGCTAAGAAGAAGAAGAAAACTAGGAAATCAGGAGGCCTTATCAATCTGGGAAGAAGGTTCAGAGGTCCTATCAAGAAAAAGGAACAAATTGAGGATTCTGAGTCTGAAAATTCTGAGAAAGAGGGAGGTAGTCTCCAGGATACTGTAGGAGATTCTGATTCTGAGGCAAATTATTATCATGATCCTGCTAGCGAGGAGAAGTACAAGATGCTGGTGGACAGAATGAACGCCATGGAATTGCAAAAATCTTCTGGGCTTGATTTTGAAGATCTGAGTTTAGTGACTGGAGTGGTTATACCTATTGGTTTCAAGGTTCCTGTTTTTGTAGTGTATGATGGTGTCTCATGTCCCAAGCTGCATTTAAGATCCTATGTCCGGAGGATTCAACCACATACTGCTGATAAGAAGTTATGGATTCACTTCTTCCAAGAGAGCTTGTCTGGAGCTCAATTGGAATGGTACTATCAATTGGAAAGTGTTAATATTCGTGATTGGAATGATCTTGCTGAGGCCTTCTATAGGCAATACCAATACAATGCGGATTTATCACCTACTCACATGCAGCTCCAAAGCATGTCTATGGGTGCTAAGGAGAGTTTCAAAGAGTATGCCCGGAAATGGAGAGACCTGGCTGGCAGTGTTCAACCTCCTCTGACTGGCAGAGAGCTGGTGGATATGTTTATGAGTACACTGAATGGTCCTTTTTATAGTCACCTCATTGGAAGCTCATCATCTGGTTTCAATGAGCTGATAATGACTGGAGAACGCGTGGAAAGTGGTATAAGAAGTGGTAAGATACAAATGAATGCCTCTTCATCAAGCACTGCTAAGAAACCCCCTAGTGGAAAGAAGGAGTCTAATGTTGTGTATGGTCAACATAGTCGTAACAGGAGTCACCAATCTGTGGGAGCAGTTCACATTTCTAATCCTACTCCTGCAACACCAGAGCCACAACAAAACAATCAACAGAAGCCTAGAAGACAGTTCACCAAGATCAACATGTCACTGGCCTAAGCCTTGCAACACATGTTGAAAGGGGAACTCATTACTTTGAGCGATCCTCCTCAGAACCCTAATACATCCTCTCCTCGATACAATCCTAATGCAAGATGTGCCTATCATTCTAATAGTCCGGGACATGACACCAACAACTGCTGGGTGTTGAAAAACAAGATTCAAGACATGATTGAAGTTGGGGAGATTGAATTTGACCCTCCTGGGACCCCAAATGTGATCACTGCTCCCATGCCCAACCATGAGAAGACTGTTAATGTTGTTGATAGGGTTTCCTATGTTTCCTCAATAACAGATGTGACTACTCCATTATCCATTATCAAGAAGAAGTTGGTGCAGGCTGGTTTCTTTCCAGGTTGCAATGAAGACTGTTTTTACTATGCCTATAAACCCGAAAGTTGCTGGAAGCTGAAGGATGGCATTCAACGCCTCATGGACAATTACACTATATTGTTTGAGAAGACTCCTTCTGTTGAAAGTATGTGTGAACATTTGACTCGAAGTACAAAGCTTGAAGATGTAGCTATGGTTGATAAAACACCGGTGAAGATTACCTCCAAAGGTCCTGTCAAGATCACCTCTAAAGGTCCTGTCAGGATTACTGCTGAAGGCCCTGTGAAGACTGTTGCTGAAGTTAGGGTGGCTCCCATGATCAACTACTCCTGGCCCTGTTCCTTATACTTTTGATAAAGCTATACCCTGGAATTATGGTTTGGATGTTTATATTCATGGTGTCAAACAAGAACCTGTGAATGATGCACCCGCTATTAATGTTAATCTTGATGTTGATAATATTGCTGGATCTAGTAAGATCACCAGAAGTGGAAGAATCTTCTCTCCTCAGGCTACCTCCAAAAGTGCAGTTACTCCAACTACTACCTCCACCTCTGAGCCAGATACTGATGCTCGGGGCAAAAGTCCTATGGTTGAACCTGTGCAAGCTGAGGCACCGACTGCTGAAAATCTTTCTAACGAGATGGAAGAAGTGCTGAAGATCATTCGCAAGAGTGATTATGATATTGTTGACCAATTGGGGCATACTCCCTCCAAACTTTCCATGTTATCTTTACTACTGTGTTCTGAGGCTCATGCTAAAGCCTTAATCAAGTTCCTGAAGACTGATCACGTGCCAAATGAGATTTCTGTGGATCAATTTGAGAATTGTGTTGCACATCTGACTTGTGATAATGGGTTGGGCTTTTCTGATGCTGATCTAACTCCTGCCAAGAGGAATCATAATAGAGCTCTGCATATCTCCATTGAATGTAAAGGCACTACCTTGTCTCATGTACTGGTGGACAATGGTTCTTCATTAAATTTGCTCCCTAAAGAGGTTCTGGACAAGCTCAGTCCTGAAGATGTCGTGTTAAGACCAAGTGATGTAGTGGTGAGGGCCTTTATGGCTCAAGAAGAGTGGTACATGGAGAGGTAGACCTCCCGATCAAAGTAGGCTCTCAAGTCTTCAACTCCACTTTCTATGTAATGGATATTCGTCCTGCATATTCTTGTTTGCTTGGGTGCCCCTGGATCAATGGGGAAGGTGCTGTAACATCTACCTTACATCAAAAGCTAAAATATCCAGTGAAGAACAAAATTGTCACTGTCTATGGTGAAGAAGAGTACATGGTGAGCCATGCGAATACTTTCAAGTATGTAGGAATGGAGGGTGAGATGGTTGAAACTCCATGTCAAACATTTGAAGTTGTTCCTTGCTCTGATCCTGTTCCTCAGTTTGTCCCTGTTCCTGAAAGAATTCCTATGGTTACTAACATACCTCCTGCAATGGCCTCCCTCAAGGATGCCAAGGCTGTGGTTACAAAAGGTGGTTCTGCTATTTGGGGTCAGCTTCCCAACATCCCTTACAAGTCTGACAAGTTTGGATTGGGTTTCACTGCAGAATCTTAGAAGGTTGTTCGTCGTGCTCGTGTTGTTCATATCACCAATCAGGGGGTCATAAGAGATCAAATCAATGTTGTGGGTGACTGTAATGAAAACTACAACCTGGATGATTGGATCTTTCCTACCATGGGTGATGGGTTCAACAATTGGAAGACCGAAGACGTTATTCCTATCTCCTTTAGTCAGGAGTAAATACTATTACTGTGTTTTTATTTTTAGTTTGTAATTTCGACAATTAAACTTTTAAGCCTTGTGTCTTACCCGGGGCACAATGGTATGCTTATTTCGGGATGTCATTTCATTTGCATACTTCATTCAATAAAAATCAATGGAAGTTTCGTTTTCGTAAATATTGTGCTCCTTGTCTTTCTTTTATTTTTTATTTTTTATTTTTGTTTTATCAGCTATGTGTTCTTACACGCACCCACATCACTAAAATGCAGATCCTCATCCACTCTGGATCCTGTTGATAACAGTTCTACTATTTCCAATTATAATTTCGAGAATCCGATCTATCAAGCTGAAGATGGAAAGGAGGAAGATTGTGAAGTACCTGTAGAGCTTGCTAGGTTGTTACAACAAGAAGAGAAAGCTATACAGCCACATGAAGAGCCAATCGAAGTTGTGAATCTGGGAACTGAAGAAAACAGGAAAGAGGTCAAGATAGGGGCTGAACTAGAAGATGGTGTTAAGAGCAGGCTAATTCAGATGTTACGTGATTATGTGGAGATTTTTGCCTGGTCTTATGAAGATATGCCAGGTTGGATACTGACATCGTGGTTCACCATTTACCAATAAAAGAAGACTGTCGTCCAAAGAAGCAGAAGGTTCGTTGCATGCGTCCTGAAATGTCAGAAAAGATTAAAGCAGAGGTGATGAAGCAATTTGATGCAGGGTTCTTAGCTGTGACTTCTTATCCTCAATGGGTTGCAAATGTGGTACCAGTACCTAAGAAGGATGGTAAGGTACGTATGTGTGTAGATTACAGGGATTTGAACAAGGCCAGCCCTAAAGATGACTTTCCACTTCCACATATTGATGTTTTGGTAGACAACACTGCTCAACATAAGGTATACTCTTTCATGGATGGCTTCTCTGGTTACAATCAAATCAAGATGGCACCTGAAGATATGGAGAAGACTACGTTTGTTACACAGTGGGGCACTTTTTGTTATAAAGTGATGCCATTTGGTTTGAAGAACGCCGGGGCAACATATCAGCGTGCTATGGTGGCTTTGTTTCACGATATGATTCATCACGAGATAGAGTTATATGTGGATGATATGATATCCAGGTCCCAGAATGAAGAACAACACCTTGATCATCTGCATAAGCTGTTTGAGAGGCTGAAGAAATACAAGCTGAGATTGAATCCAAACAAATGTACTTTTGGAGTTAGGTCCGGTAAACTCCTAGGTTTCATTGTCAGTGGAAAAGGTATTGAAGTAGACCCTGCAAAAGTAAAAGCTATACAAGAGATGCCGGTTCCCCGTACTGAAAAGAAAGTTAGAGGTTTCTTGGGACGACTGAATTACATTGCAAGATTTATTTCCCAGCTAACTGCTACCTGTGAGCCAATCTTCAAGTTGTTGAAGAAAGATCATGTAATGGAGTGGAATGACGAGTTCCAGACAGCCTTTGATGAAATCAAGAGATATCTTCTAGAACCTCCAATCTTGATGCCACCAGTTGATGGAAGACCCTTGATTATATACTTAACAGTGTTAGACAACTAAATGGGGTGTGTGTTGGGGAAACATGACGATTCTGGTCGAAAAGAGCAAGCAATATACTACCTTAGCAAAAAGTTTACCGACTGTGAAACAAGATACTCACTGCTCGAGAAAACTTGCTGCGCTTTGGCATGGGCTGCTCGCCGACTAAGACAATATATGTTGACTCATACTACCTTGTTGATTTCAAAGATGGATCCAATCAAGTACATATTCGAGAAACCTGCTCTCTCCGGACGAATAGTGAGATGGCAAATGATCTTAACAGAATATGATATACAGTACACTACTCAGAAGGCCATTAAAGGAAGTGTTGTGGCTGATCATTTGGCTCATCAGGCAGTGGATGATTATCTGTCAATGAGTTTTGAGTTCCTTGATGAAGACATTATGATTATTACCAAATAACCTGGACAATATGACGGACCTGAACAAGGATCCCGATGGACTATGGTTTTTGATGGAGCTTCTAATGCGCTTGGTAATGGTGTTGGTGTTGTGATTATTTCCTCTGAAGGTTGTCATACCCCAATTACTGCAAGACTTTGTTTCTATTGTACTAATAACATGGATGAATATGAGGCATGTATCATGGGTATCAAAGCTGCCATTGAGATGAAGATTCAGTTCCTGGACGTATATGGAGATTCAGCCCTGGTAGTTAGTCAGATTAAAGGAAATTAGGATACCAAGCATGAAAATCTCATTCCTTACAGAGAGCATGTGTTGTCTTTGATCCCATATTTTGAAGAGATTACCTTTGGACACATTCCACGAGGAGAGAATCAGTTGGCAGATGCACTAGCCACCATGGCATCTATGTTTGAGATTAGCTGGGATGATGAAGCTCCCAAGATCACTATTGATAGATTTGAGAAGCCTGCATACTGCAATAAAATTGACACTGAAGGAGGAGAGGAAAAGCCTTGGTTCTATGAAGTGAAAAGATATCTTGAAGCTCAGGAGTTCCCTGAAGGGGCATCTGTCAAAGATAAGAAGTTTCTGAGGAGGTTTTCTGCTAAATTCTTCTCGAGTAATGGAATTTTGTACAAGCGCAATCATGATTCGACTTTGCTTCGTTGTGTGGATAAGAAAGAAGCAATAGAGATTATGGAAGACATGCATGATGGGATTTTTGGCACTCATTCTAGTGGTCATACCATGACAAAGAAGATATTGAGAGCAAGTTACTATTGGTCTACCATGGAAGCTGACTGCTATCAACATGCTAAAACATGTCACAAATGTCAGATTTATGTTGATAAAGTGCATATACCTCCAGCTCCATTGAATGTGTTGACTTCTCATTGGGCTTTTGCCACGTGGGGCATAGATATGATAGGTGAGATCAAGCCTACTGCTTCTAATGGACATCGTTTCATCCTGGTTGCCATTGATTACTTTACAAAGTGTGTGGAGGCAGCTTCATTTGCATATGTTACGAATAATGTTGTGGCTCGATTCATTAAGAATAATCTCATATGTAGGTATGGCATCCTTGAAAGGGTTATCACAGACAATGGCTCTAATCTGAACAACACCATGATTACTGATCTCTGCACGCAGTTCAAGATTAAGCATCACAACGCTTCTCCGTATCGTCCAAAAATGAATGGGGCAGTGGAAGCTGCTAATAATAACATTAAGAAGATTCTACAGAAGATGACTGTTACATACAAGGATTGGCATGAGATGTTACCATTTGCTCTTCATGGTTATCGTACTACAATACGTACTTCAATAGGGGCAACCCCATTCTCCTTACTCTATGGTATGGAAGCAGTTCTACCCATTGAGGTTCAGATCCCCTCCTTAAGAATCATGAAGGATGCAGGCTTGGATGAAGATGAATGGATTCAGACTCGACTTGATCAGATAAATTTGATTGATGAGAAAAGGCTGGCAGCTGTGTGTCACGGTCAGATGTACCAGAAACGGATGATCAAAGCTTTTAATAAGAAGGTTAAGCAAAAGGTATATCAGGCTGGTGATTTGGTAATCAAGCGTATCATACTACCACAGGGTGATCCTAGGGGCAAGTGGACTCCTACATATGAAGGACCATTTGTAGTCAAAAGGGTATTCTCAGGAGGTGCCATGATGCCTACTACTATGGATGGTGAAGACTTCCTACAGCCTGTAAACGCAGACATAGTTAAAAAATACTACGCATAAAAAGAGACCCGCTAGGTTGATTGGCCTAGGAAAAAATAAGGGCATCCCGGCGAACCAAAAGGGTTCGGGCAAAAATTAGGGATATATATATCAAAAAATGTACACCCGGCAAGTCGAAAACCTGAAAGGGCGGCTTGGGAAAAAAAGGGTATCCCGGTGGATTGAAAACCTGAAAAGGCAATCCAGGCAAAAGTTAGGGATTAAAGCGTATGACTATGTCTCGTTTGGATCACTCATGTAACCCCAACCAATTGTGCTACCTGACTCAAGTTCGAACAGATAAAGCTCAATCCAATCGTTTCCATCTCAACAGCAGAGGATGAGATACTTGAAGATAATGGCAATAGTGGAATTGAAACTCAATAGGACTATTTCTCACATAGTTATTTTTCTTTGTAAAACTTTTTCGACGAATTCCTCTTAGTAGGATTTCTGTCTCCTTGTACAAACTTGCCTGTGTATAGGCCACTTTCTAAAAATAAATAAAATCTCGTCTTTTAAATCCAGATTTACTTTTACCCTGTTTACCTAAATGAAAACATCCATTGGTTGCGTTTGAATGTATGTATGCTTTTGAATATGATTGATGTTTACCATAAATGCATAAAATGCAGTAATAATATTTACTAAGAATGAAAGAGGGTAGGAATTCAACGAAACTTCGCCAGTTCATCCCCACAGAACAACCACAAATCCCCAGCATAATAAATCTATCTTTATAGATACTTCAAGTAACATCTCCCATTGGATTTATGTCCATCTCTTTTATCCTCAGTCAGGATACTCAAGAATTTATTCCTTCAATAAAAGCACGACGAACGAAGACGGGAGGTTATAAGTACTATACTATCAGACAAGACGGGAACGAAGTCCTCATATTCCTCAGCAACGAACCAGGATTTATTTTCCCCAGCCAGCAGTTGTTATACGAATCTACCTAGGCGCTTCTAGCTACATGATTCATACATACATCATTTACATAGCATATTGTCGCTCCCACCAAATGAGGCTAAGTCAAATGGGGTACATTTGCGAACGTTCGGCGAAAGGAGATAACACACAAGGGTGAACTGGAAAGACAAGAGTCGCCAGCTAGGCATTTTTATCCCGAAGGAGAGGTAATGCTGCATAAACCTAAGAAAAGATATGGATAAGACGGTCGCGAACCAAAGAAACTGAGAAAGGGGGTTGGTTACAACCTGGGAAGGTATTAGCACCCAGATTGTCCGCCGTACTCGACGGGATCCACGCTTAAAGGATGTGTGTTTTAAAGGGGTAGTGTCAGTGCAATCTGTGTATCAAAGCTGGAAAGAATGCAAGTGTCAGTGCTAGAAGTAAGTGAAGTGAAACATGTGAAGTGTCAGTGCTAGAATAGGGGTGCAAAGCTCAAAAACATGAGGCTAAAAGAATAATGCTGGAAGAAGGGGGAATATACAAAGACTTTTGTTCGATAACTGTTAAGTTATGCCTACGTATCCTCTCGTGCAATGAGGAAGTCAGAACACCGTAGTTCGACTCAAAGAGACTGAAAGATAAATTGACTGATGAACTGCTTACTTGTCTATGCTCAAGTGTATGACCTGTCTGGCTCAGGTGCAAACTGTCTTGCATTAGACGGAAGAAGCAAGTTCTCGTTTATGAGTGAAGATGATGAGAAAAGAATCCCGGAGGAGACGATTCTTGTTTGTTTTTTGGTGTTTTCAATCTTTTATTGCTTTTTTGTGTTTGTCATAGGTTAATGAGCTTAAGCCTGAACCAAGGGTTAGTAAACTCATCACATCTTCCCTCTGATTAGGGGTAATGAGAATACCCTAAGCATGAGGTAAACACCTCACACTTAATCACCATGATGTAGGATTAAGGTCATTAACCTACTTGCATTTATTTAGATGTTTTTGGTGTTTTTGTTTAGTGTTAAGTAATGAGTTTAAGCCATAATCAAGGATTTAATGGACCCATTACACCATCCTAATAGAAGGATAATAGATGAGAACATTTAAGCTGAGAAAGGCTCCTCAGTTTAATCCATGATTAGGGATTAACCTCATGACAAAACAAGGCCTTTATTAAAGTGGATTTTAGTTAATGATATGGTTAAGAAGTTAATTTTATGGTTTGTAAGACAACTTGAGGGGGACTTGTCCATTAACACTAGGGTTAGTCCTTCTTAACCTTTTAAGGAAGAATTAGAACCCTAATGCAAGGCCCAAGTTACAAGCTTGATGTCTTAGTGATTTATTAGATGGATTGATTAAAGGAGTTAAACACATTAAGGGTTTAACACTTAGGATTTAAAGTTATACACTCCATCCTAATAGAAGGATACATGCATAACCCTAATCACAAAGCCTTAAAACCTTTAAGGTTTAGTCCTTGATTAAGAGATGAGAAGAGAAGACACAAAGATGACACAAAGGTAAAACTAATGGGGGACTAATCAAGCCCTAATTGTGATCATGCTTGGTTGTTCCTATGGTTTATGAGGCTTGCAAAAGATCTTCAAGAGAAAATCCACCATGGAAGAAGCAGGATGAAAAGAAAGAGAAGCAAAGAGAGGCAAGACAAGTTGCTTCACTTAAGAAGACAAGTTGCTTGGAGAAAGAAAGAGGGGAGGGAGCATGAATGAGCAAGCTCACTCTAATATAAAAGTAAAATGCAACAATGATGCATAAGAGATATTGGAAGAGGTTATGAGAAGTGAAGGCAAATTGACTTCTCAATGACTTATCACCTGAAAAGTTAGCAACAAGGAATGAAATGAAATGAAAATGAGATGAAATGCAAAGGTGAAAACCAAAGTCAGAAGCATAAACATGATGTCAATGATGCTAAGAGATAATGCAAACACAAGGCAAAAGTTGTGGATGATCATACAAGGATGGGGATGCAAATGAAGCATGTTTTGAACCATGAAAGTTCATGAAAGTTTATGAAATGGAATGAATGCACAACATGGTAAATGAATGATGCAGTGATCAAACATAATTCTAATATGTCCTAAGATGTCTTAGAAGTCATGTGAAAGCATAAAATGTCATGACAAGTTCATGTATGCAAGCATATGGAAGATGGATGCAAATGAAGGCAAAAATTAGGGTTTATACATAACATGCAATACAAAATTCAAAACCAGAAGCAAATGACATGATAAAAAATTGAAATTGGGAACAAAGGAACCCTAACCCTACACAAGTTCACTGTCCAAAGGGGGAGACCTAACTCTTAACCTAATGGAAGTTATGATTTTCTCAAGTTAGCTTGGGTTTTAAGGCACTTCAAAAGGGAAAATGCACAACAAATTGAAAATGAAAGATAAATTCAAACCAATTTTATCCTAGAAACTAAATGATATGAATAGTGTAATGCAAAAATAACCATCATCAAACTCCTCATGGTTAGGCAGAAAAGATTTTTCTAAGTTAGGGCAAAAATATTGACTTTTAAGAACCCTAATTCCAAAGAAAAATGTCAAAATAGGTCAAGAACCAAAAAGAAATTTGTTTGAAGAGTTTGATAATGTTTCTAAATGTATCAAAATTCAATGTGATTTTTTTGGTGATTTTTAGAAACTTAAATGCTATTTTAATTAATTAATTCTCATTAACTAATAAAAATTATTTTCAGAATGAGAAAAATATTTTATGCCATGGTGCAAAAAATGAAATTTTTTAGAAATGTTTTACTATTTTAAATAAAATGTGTAAGAAAAATGAATTAAAATGAAAATAAAATTGAATTAAAAGGAAAGTAATTAGATTTGATGGCCTAGATTTGAACTGAAGAGGGAAAGGTTGACTGCGCGCGCCTTTTAAAGGCTGAGATTCATTCTAGTTTAATTAACCTAATTGTATTTAATTAAATTAATAAAACCAGATTAGGGCTAAATGACTTGATCTGGGCTGTTCAGAAGTTAACCTAATCCGTATCCAACGGCCACGAAGCAAACTGGCAAATTAATTAGGGTTAAGACCTAATTACTTTCAGGTGACCGGAGAGGAGCTCCGGTCATCTTCTCCGGCGTGTCCAAAACCCTTAAACACTCTACAGGCCACCCCTCATCAAATTAAACACACATAAATGTTCCTCTACCCAAACCCCATTCAAATCACCCCTCAAACATCATTTACAAACCAAGAACAGAGAGAATCGAAACAAAATTATTTCACGGGTGAAATTTCAGAGGACCACAAAATACTCAATTCTTCACCATTTTTTATTCTAAAAGCATCAACATGACCAGCATGACATATATTTTCAATTTGTAACAAAAGAAACAAGCTCTGAGAAATTTGATTCTTGAGCTTACCTGAGATGATGAACTGCCAAAGTGAACTTTTCTGGCCTTTCCTTAATGCAATCAGTCTCCTCTGAACCTCCTGAGATCAATGGAATGCTCAGAAACCTTTGATGGTGGCTGATTTGGGAGTTTGAGTTCGGGTATAGCAGGTTTTACAGTTGGTGTATGTGAGGCTTTTGACTATTTTAATGGTGGATTTTGGTTCTATGGAGGATGTGTGATTTGTTGGTGAAGAGAAAACTGAAGTGTGATGGCTGTATCAAGAATTTCGAAGAGATGAAGAAAAATGCAGTTTTTGTGTATCCTTTCTTATGGGAGGATGCTGGCTTGTATGTGTGTGTCTTTCAAGTCCTTGAGGTCCACATATGAGGTTCTGATTGGGCAGAGGGTTGGTAATGTCACAGTTTGATTGGTATGGGCAAAGATGCAAAAGTCATGACTTTGTGTACTTGAGGTATGGCTCAGGTCAAAGGAAGATTAGGGGCATGGCTGGGCTCAGCATGGATCAAGGAAGGCCCTTAGATTGTTTTTGTGCAGCTGTAATGGCTAGGGCAAGTGGTAGCATGGCTCTTGCAACTTTTCCCTCTTTGGAAATCTTTGTGAATCAAGGCAAAGAAACCTATAAACTCTTGGGCAAATTGCAGCCAAATGGACCATATGAAGTTTTCATGATGTTTTGAGATCTCTTAACATCTAATTCAAACATTAGAAGTTCCTTTTGCAAAAATTCCATTCTTGAAGATTCATGAGAAATGCCTTATGGTGACTTGTAATTCAAGGCATGAAAATGGGAAATCTCTTGGGCAATTCTGAATTTTGGACCATGTATGATATTTGTGCAATGTTTAGAAGTTAATTAGAGATCACATTTGGCTTTGGCAAGTGTTTTTGCAAGTTTCCTCTTTGGCACAAAAGTGAAAATTAAGTGATTTTTCCCAACTTTGCAAAGCCATAACTTTAGTTCTAGAATGAATTAGATCAAGTTCTTGTACTTTTTGAAAATGGGAGTATCCAATCTACAATTTTCATGACCAAGAATTTTCCATTTGAAGCATTTTTGAATAAAAAAGAGGAGGTTGAAATTTTTTCCCAAAATGGCAAGTTTACATTACAAGTCAATTTCCCAAAATGGGAACTTTGCAAATGGCTTGAAATTATTCAATTTTGTGAACTTCTAACATATTCTAAGATCAAATAAAGATCATACACATCCAAAATGATGGAGAAGACCCTTTGGTTGGATGATTGGGGGCCTCAGATGCCCTGATTTTGCACTGACTTGCTCAAGAAGTCATCTATTGATCAGATGCCTTCCCCATTGAATTTCTTCACGAAATATGCATGATCCTTATAACATATAGAGACCAATAGAAACAAGAATGACCAAAAAATTTGGAGTTATGGCCTCTTAAACCAAAACCCTAATTTTAGGTCATCTGTGCAGTTAAGCTTGGCTCTGCTTCCATGCCTTTCCCAATTCTTGTGATTCTTTGACTTCCATGATCTTGGGAGGATGTAATATGATGCTTGAACATACATGGACCCTCTTGAGATGATTGGAGATCCTTGGAGTGGTTCAGATGACCCTTGGTTTGCTCAGATCACAAACCCTAGATGCAGATGACTATGAATCAATGCAGTGAAGCAAATATGTAATATGAGATGATATGATTGAACTTATGCAAAGATAAAAGACCACAAGCCATGGTGTGAACTTAGTGAGGGCAAATTTGGGGTGTTTACACATATTCATAAATACATATGATATGACATTTACTTAAAAGTATCAAGCCATACATGCATACATATTGCATAAACTAACCTTTCCTTTTTCAGGATATTTAAGGGTAGGTAAACACTATCTATTCAAGACAGTTCAGAGACGATCTGTACGAAGATCTAGTACTGATACTTAATTCAGGATTAATTGCCACGAAGATCTAATCCTAATACTCAAGTTATCTTTGGGATAGTGTGTAAATGATTTATACGAAGATCTAGCACTTAGTCCAAGAGATTTTTCAGAAGAAGTTCAGGGATAATCGCCACGAGGATTTAATCCTGATATTCTTATTGTCCTTAGGATGATAGGTAAATGGTCTATACGAAGATCTATTACCTAATCCAGGATATTTCCAGAAGAGATAATCGCTACGAAGATTTATTTATAATGGTCAATCAACAGTTTGTCTTTGGGATGATACATAAATGATCGATACGAAGATCTTGTACTTAGCCCAGGATATTACCAGAAGCAATTCAGAAAAGATCGTCACGAAGATTTGATTCTGATGCTTAAATTAAAGTATGTTCCTAAAGATGGTTCAGAGCCGATCTATACGAAGATCTAAAGACTGACACCTAATGAAGGATATTCTTTTCCCCTAGAGATAATGCAGAGACGATCTATACGAAGATCTAGTGCTGGCATTCAACTCAAACCATGCTACAAAAATAATTCAGAGACGGCCTATACGAAGACCTAGTACTGATATCCAGTAACAACATAAGGATATTATCACCTTCTGATATTATGGATGGCATCTATAAGCCCATCTCCAGTTCCTCTGAGTAGCATCTTCAAGCCCATTCCAGCATATACAACCAATCAGAAGTGTTACTTTACGCACCGTCGAGCGCAAATTTTTGGGCTTTTGTGTTCAATCCCCTTCAACCTTCCAAGTCACGAATGGCACACAGGCCAATCTAACTCCTCATGTTTCAGAAAATTGAATAGGGGCAGCTGTTGCACCGCAAAATTCGCCCTCCCCTAGTCAAGGCAATGTGTCCTAAGGATCCTCTCAAGGTTCACAAGGTTCACAAGGTTCACAACTAGTCAGAAAGTTTGACAATCCCCTCAGACAATGCATCCTCCTAAGCAATGCATCCTAAACTAGGGTTTTGGATTTCATCAGGCTAAATGGACTTCCAAGGCTTCAAGTGAGCTTCATAGTATCTTATATGTCTTCAAGAATCCCTATGTCAAGTTTCAAGGCTTTCCCAAAAGGTTTGCTCAGTCAGATGATCAGATATGCAAAAATAAGTCAAAGTGGTTAAAAAGTCAAACTGAGGTCAACTGTGGTCAAACCAAAGTCAAACTTCATGATTTTTTTTCCAACATCAAATTTATGAAGTAAAATTCATCATTTTATCAAGGGTTGATCATAATTCATCAAGGAGATTTCAGATCATCAAGAATCAGGAGTTTCTAAATTAGGGTTTTCGTAGGAAAAGTCAACTGAACTTTGACCAGCCATAACTTTCACATGCTTCATCAATAATTTTCCATCCAAAGCTCATTTTGAAGGAAATTGAATTATCTACAACTTTGTGTCTCACAATCCAAGCCCAAAAATGCTTCATTTGGAAGGTATGAGCTAAGACATTATAGGTCATTTCAAAAGTCAACAAAAAGTCAACATCTTCCAAAAGGCATAACTTAAGAATGGTAAAGGATATGGACATTAAACCAAAAAGGTTTGTTTGAGGACTCTTTAAGCTTTCCAAAATGTCCAAGAACACCCTTATAGCCTTAAATTTGAGGGATTTGTGTCTTTGCAAAGTTGGGAATTTTTTGAGGGGTTTATCGAGCAAATGGGATCTTAGAACCAATTCTTTCCACATGGGCTTGCATTTTTATGATCCAATCACCACCATGACATCATGCACAAACCAAAAATCATTTATTCAGATTTTTATTAATTTTATTTTGATTTATTTTGATTTTATACATTAAAAATCATTTTAAATCAAAATAAAATATAAAAGTCTCAATATTTGATATGATTTTCATTCTAGATTGGAATCAAACAAATTCGTGCTAGCCTAAATTGGAAAGGTTTGATGAGATTTTTTCAATATTTGAAAGTTGTGAAACTTCTTGATCAAGCAATCAAGACAAAGCCCATAAATCCAAAGACTTTTGACCTAATTCAACTCCCTACATATACACAAACTAATCACAAGTGCAAGGGGACGAAATCCTGCCTCCAAGAACATTCATCCAACTTCAAATTTTCATCCAAAAAGTGAGATTCGGTTTTTGACCTAGAGGCTAAATCAAGAGGTTTTGAAGGTTGCAAAACATTCCTTGATGATCACTGAACCTATTTGAATCATTTGCAGCATCCAAATCATGACATATTGCATAAACCGAATCAATATTGTTGTTCTTATTTTTTTCGATTCTGATTATTAGTGTAATAATAATGAATTCTAACCATATATTTGTGTTATTTGTGATGTTTAGATGATTTCTGGGCAAAAAGATTGGAGAACCATGACCTAAACCGAAAGTTGCCATTGTTAGGGTTCTTGGACAAAATTTAGGGTTCTTCGATTTAGCCATTATAAATTATTTCTAAAGCTGTAAATAAACTGTGTGATGTCTGTGGATCATAATTATATGATCAATTTGATGAAACATTATATATTTGTGATGGTATGAGATTGGCAGGTTTTATTCGCAGGAAGTTACCCAAGTAAATTCGCAGGAAATATTGCAGGTACCATGAAGAAGATGAAGTTGCTTGGCGCGCAGCTGGGATTTGAATTTCTGATTTAATATTTTATGAAATTGTTTGAATATGATATCAGTTGATGTTGCCTGGCCCAGTGGTAATGGTTGCGCGTGTTATTGTTCAGGACCTTGGTTCGATTCTTGGTGGCAGCATTCTTTTTATTGATTTTTCCATTTATTCATGTAACTTAATATATTATGAATTATTGTTGTTGTCTAGCAGAAGCGCCCCATGTGGCTTAGTGGATGGAGTGTTTGATTGTTGGCTGATGGGCAGGGGTTCGAATCCAGGTTCCCACATTTTTTCTCATAATTGTTTTGTTTTAGCAGGTTTATAATATAATGATTGTGATGCATATGGCTATCACCAGCGCATGCTGGCTCAACTGGTTTTGAGAGTTGCTGATTGAGGTAAGGGACCTACCCAGGTCCTATCTTTTTAGCATTTTGTTGTATTTTTTTATTTTTAACTATTTTTTCAACTTTAATTCAATTTAATATTAATTCAAAATAATTACTAAATAAATATCATAATATATTTCTACAAAAACTTCATATTTTCAAAAATCATAATTTATTTTCTTAAATTTAAATTGTTTATATTTATTTTATAATATGTATATATATATATATAATTATTATATTTTTTTTGTAAATAGATTAATCATATATTTTAATTTTAATCAAAACCCTAATTTAGTCAACCCTAATTTTCCTAACCCTAATTTTTATCTTAACCCTGAATATTAAACTTAATTTTTTCTAAACCCTAATTATATTATTAATCCTTATTTTTAATATGTAAATAATTTGTTATTTGTTTATTATTATTAAAACTTATTTTCTTAATTAATTCTTTAAAAACTTTTCTAATATTTTTCTTGCTAATTTCTTATTTCTTTTATTTTATTATTCTAACCTTTATTCTTATTTCATAATTACTAATATTTAATTATTGCTTATTTCTTATTATTATTTATCATTATTATTATTTCTCGATTATATTGTAATTGTCCCAAAGCCTTATAATACTTATAGGTTTATATTTTTGCTTTATTTTTATTATAAATATATATATTGTATGGTTAGTAATTTAGGGAGTGTATAACATACTTGTGATTAAAATTAACTTAGAATAATTAATTTAAATAAGATAAATATTTGAATATGAACACACACACACGTAAGTCGATCTTTGATCGCCATCTTGCACTTTCTAAGGTTACCTCTCATGTTGCCTATTTCAAAAGGTCAAGTAAGGTGTCTTAAGCAAAGTCCCTTCATAAATATCATCAAGTCCCTTCAGTTTATAAGATCAATCTAGGGTAGGTAACTCTCAGTTGCTTGCTCACTCTTCAAAAATACTTTTCACACCTCACAATATTTCAAATATTTTCAAACAAGGCTTTGTATACATCCATACGAGGATCATTACAAAGTACTTAGAAAAATTTCTAATCACTCACTACACTCTTCAAAAACAATTTAAGTGAGCTAAGTAACTAAGAGCCCATGGATAACCATGGATATAAAGGGTGCTAACACCTTCCCTTTGTATAACCTACCCCCAGAACTCAAAATCCTTTTAAGGTCTTTCCTGTTCTTTTATGTCCTTTCCTTTTGGATAAAATAAAAGTCGGTGGCGACTCTTGCTATCCGCAACATTTATAGAAAGTCAGTTCTCCCACCGTGTTACAGAACCACCCTGGACAGTCAGGTCCAAGTCAGAACGCTAGAGGTCAGAAAGGCCCGATTACCTTCACGAGTGCAGGATGGGTTGATCATGGCAGCATCTGTGCAGTGCAAAATGAAACGGTTGATAGTGATTGTGAACTGGACGTGTGGATAAGGACTTGTGTCCCGGGTATACAACTCAACAATTGGTCAGCCAAAGCAATCGTCTCCGTCACTCGACCACAAAAGTAATAGTTCTGTTTTTCTATTCTTTTGTATGAAAACTCTATGCCTTTCCCGGGGAATACTAGCTCATTGTGAGGGTTCATTATTACATAATGCAATAACAATCATTAATAAAGAGGACATTTTGGCATTCATTCATGGTTTTCCTTATCTTTCATTTTATTTTTGTTTTAAAAATAAATGGCAATGTTTTTTCCATGTCTCCCACTTTTTCTAAAATTAGGATGAATCATCATTCATGTAGATGTACCTCATCGGGTCTCATCAGTGACGACCTTGCTATGGCTCAATATGACTTCGACAATCCAATTTACCTAGCCGACGAGGAAGGTGAAGAAGATTGTGAATTACCCGAAGAATTAGCCAGAATGCTCAAGCAAGAGGAGATGGTGATTCAGCCACACGAAGAGGCCATTAAAGTGGTGAACCTGGGTACTGAAGAGGACAAAAAAGATGTCAAGATCGGGGCTACATTGGAAGAATATATCAAGAGTCATTTGATTTCCATGCTCCGAGAATATGTTGACACATTGGCCTGGTCTTACCAGTATATGCCAGGGTTGGACACCGATATCGTAGTGCACAAGCTGCCACTCAGAGAAGATTGCCCACCGGTGAAGTAGAAACTAAGAAGAACTTGACCAGACATGGCTTTCAAAATCAAGGAAGAGGTGAAAAAGCAGTTTGATGTCGGGTTCTTGGATGTGACAAGTTATCCTCTGTGGGTTGCAAACATTGTGCTAGTTCATAAAATGATGGTAACGTCAGAATGTGTGTGGATTATCGAGACTTGAATCGAGCGAGTCCTGAAGATGACTTCCCGTTTCCACATATTGACGTGCTAGTCGAAAATACTTCCAAATCTCTGTGTTTTCCTTCATGTATGGCTTTTTAGGGTACAATCAGATCAAGATGTCACCAGATGACATGGAGAAGACTACTTTCATTACCCCATGTGGCAACTTCTATTACAAAGCAATGTCGTTCGGTTTTAAAAATGCTGGGGCAACATACCAACGGGCAATGGTGACTCTATTCCACGACATGATTCATCATGAGATCAAGGTCTACGTCAATGATATGATCGCAAAATCACAAACAGAAGAAGAACATTTGTTCAACCAAGCCAAACTGTATGGCAGGCTTCGAAAGTTCAGATTGAGATTGAATTACATTGCACGATTCATCTCTCACCTAACAGCTAAGTGCGAGCCAATCTTCAAGCTTCTGAGGATGAATCAGGCCATCACGTGGAATGATGACTGCCAATTAGCTTTCGACCGAATCAAGGAGTATCTGTAGAACCTGCGATTCTCATACCTCCAGTGCCAGGGAGACCTTTGATCATGTACCTCACAGTGCTCGAGGGATCAATGGGCTGTGTATTGGGTTAGCAGGACGTGTATGGTTGAAAAGATCACACAATCTATTACATGAGCAAAACGTTTACCGATTGTGAGACACGATACTCACTGCTCGACAAAACTTGTTGTGTTTTGGCATGGGCTGCTCGCTGACTAAGACAATACATGCTAACTCATACCACTCTTTTGATTTCCAAGATGGACCCCGTTAAATACATCTTTGAAAATCCAGCTTTGATAGGAAGAATAGCTCGATGGCAAATGATTATGACAGAATACGATATCCAATATACTTTGCAAAAAGCTATCAAGGGATGTGTATTATCAGATTATTTGGCCCATCAACTGATTGAGGATTACCAGCCAATGAAGTCCGAGTTCCCAGATGAGGACATCATGTACCTCAAGTCGAAAGACTATGAAGAGCCACTCCCTGAGGAGGGGCCAAATCCCGAATCCAAATGGAGTCCGATATTTGACGGAGCCGTTAACATAAACAGAAGTGGAGTTGGAGTTGTTATTATCTCATCGGAAGGGATCCATATTCCTTTCACTGCCCGGTTGACATTCGAGTGCACCAACAACGAAGCAGAGTGAAGCCTGTATAATGGGGATCGAGGAAGCAATTGGTTTGAGAATCAAGAACCTCGAAATCTTCTTGATTCAATCAGGTTAACGGAAAATGGCTGGTCCATCAACCTCATTTGATTCCTTACAGAGTTATACCCGGAGGCTGTTAACTTTCTTCACGAAAGTCAAGCTACACTATATTCCTCGGGACGAGAATCAATTTGCTGATGCTTTGGCAACCTTGTCTTCCATGATCAAGGTTCACGGTGAGAACTATGTGCCTAAAATCGATATGTCTCGTCTTGATAGACCAACATATGTGTTTGTAGTTGATGGTGTTGATGATGAAAAACCTTGGTACTACGATATCAAGTGCTTTCTGAAATCTCAAGAGTACCCACCAGAGGCGTACAATAAAGACAAGAAGACCCTTAAGAGGTTGGTAGGAGGGTTCTTCTTAAACCAGGATGATATGATCTATAAACAGAACTTCGACATGGTATTGCTCAGATGCGTGGATAGACAAGAAGCAGACATGTTGATGCAAGAAGTTCACGAGGGCTCCTTTGCTACCCATGCTAGAGGGAATTCTATGGCCAAGAAACTTCTCAGGTCTAGATATTATTAGATTACCATGGAATCCGATTGCTGCAAATACTCCCGCAAGTGCCACAAGTTCCAAATTTATGCTGATAAGGTGCATGCGCCTCCAAATCTTTTGAGTGTCATGTCTTCACCTTGGCTCTTCTCCATGTGGGGCATTGATATGATTGGCAAGATTGAGCCTACTGCTTCCAACTGTCACCACTTCATCCTGGTTGCTATAGACTGCTTCACAAAGTGGGTCGAAGCGGCGTCCTATGCCAATGTCACTAAACAAGTGGTAGCCCAATTCATCAAGAGGGATATTATCTGCCGATATGGAATTCCCGAAAAAATCATTACTGACAATGGTTCTAATCTCAACAATAAGATGATGGCAGATCTGTGCCAAGATTTCAAGATCGAGCATCACAACTCTTTACCGTATCGCTCGAAGATGAATGGTGTTGTCGAGGCGGCCAATAAGAACATTAAAAATATTGTACAAAAGATGGTTGTGATGTAAAAATATTGGCATGAGATGTTTCCATTTTCATTGCATGGGTACCGAACATATGTGCGCACCTCGACCGGGGCAACCCCGTTCTCGCTTGTGTACGGTATGGAGGCAGTCCTACCAGTTGAAGTCGAGATTCCTTATTTGAGATTAATGATGGACGTCAAGCTTGATGAAGCTGAGTGGCTCCGATCCAGGTACAATCAGTTAAGCTTCATTGAAGAGAAACGCCTAGCAGCTGTATGCCATGGACAATTGTATCAAAGGTGAATGAAGTGGGCGTTCGACCAGAAAGTGCAGCCTCAACGCTACGATCTAGTGCTAAAAAGGATTCTTCCTCCTTTAACAGATCATAGGGGCAAGTGGACACCCAACTATGAAGGTCCATTTGTGGTTAAAAAGGTCTTCTCAAGAGGAGCCTTGATGTTAACAACCATGGATGGCAAAGACTTCTCATCCCCTATTAATACAGACGCAGTTAGAAAATACTTCAAATAAAGAAACCCGCTGGACAAAACAGGAATAAGAGTCCAGGCAGATAAAGGGCATCCCGGCAAGCCAAAAACAGAATAAAAGACTCGGGAAAAAGTTAGGGAAATGAATGAAAAAATGTACACACGCTGAGTTGAAAAGCCACATCGAACAACTCAGGCAAAAAAGGGTATCCCGGTGGATTGAAAACCTGAAAGGGCGATCCATGAAAAAGAGGGACTAAAGCGAACAATTGCGATCAATGAGATCTATGATGCCTCATCATTAATCAAGGACAATCTGGGGTTAAGGATCAATTCAATCATCTTCCTCCAAAGCGAAGCATGCAGAGAGTCTTGAGGACATATAAGTCACAGCCGGGTCGGAGCTTGATGAGATCTAATTTCCATATTGCCATTAGGATAATTTATTTTCCTTTTATGTAATTTCCTCTTTCTAGGGATTGCTTCCCGGTGTAATGCCTATTCATGGCCATTTTCCAATCAATAAAAGTGAAATATCATTCAAATTTGCTCTCATATGTTTTGTTTTTCATCTAACATTGATTGATTGCAAAAATATCCAACAAACTGTGATAAAATTGCATTGTAAATACATGAATGCTTTATAATACATGCACGAGAGTAAAAAAACTTAACGAGAATCTATTGTTGAGTAACAAGGGTGGTGATTCAGACCATGAACCTGGGACACGTAGGCCAAACTAACTCTCCCTTTTGCAGGTACTATTAGTTGTGTTCATTAACGTGCAGGTATAGGTGTTGCAAGCAAAGGCATTTCCAGCACAATACTTCAGGAAGCCTTTCCTCAGTAGACCTTGGAGCAAAATTCCTTAGCAAGTCTCATTAGACCATCCGTTCTCCAGCAGAACATCAAGGAGAAAGTTACTTCCCGAGTAGAAGGGTATCATTATCCCTCATCCCTTGCATGAGATGATGTGTTCTCTCATCCCTAGCATGAGACGCTTCTAACCTCGCACCCCCAGCGAGAGATTATCAAAACTCTTATCTTCGGCAGGAAGTATCCACTCTGATACGTTCCATCATCCCCAGTAGATGTGGAAATTGAATCTTCCCCAGGGAATTAACAAAAGGCTGAGGATGTTCTCCCCAAGCATAAAGTTTTCGTTCTTCAACAGAGAAGTATTCTCCACTAGAGTCTACGTATCCCCAGCAGTACATGAAGATTCATTATTCCCTAGAAGAGGTGAAGATAGGGAGAAACCTGATGGTTTTTTCTTCTTGCACAACATTGTTCGCAATTTTCCGTAGTGAAGTTGTTAACTAAAAGACTAATCCTTATTGGCATCTCTTCCCCAAGTAGAAGATTGTGTATCTGAGGGATTCCCCAACATATTTCTTCCTCAGCAGAGTACCAACACGTCTGATTCCCCATCCGATTTAGAAGGACATCACTTCCCCAATGGAGTTCAACGGGTAGCGTACCTCTCAAGTTCAGTTCATCCCTAACAGCGTCTTTTCTCTCCAATATTAAAGTCCAATTTAGTTTTGGCAATGGCGGCAGTGCAGAGCCAGTGTATCATTAACATCCTCCCCCATAGAGTTGCTTTTCCCCCACAGGGATTCATCAAATCAATGCAGTGATTATTTCTCCACGGTCAAGCTGCCAAGGATACATGTCATCTCCTCATTAGGAGATCTCTTTGCATTAGAATTTAGTAATCATCATTACATTTGCATCCTCTAAAAAGTAGCATTTCCATCTTTATGGAGCATTTATGCCATGGAAAATTCAAACAAGCATACAAAGCATAAGCTAGTTTTGGGGTACCTTGCACAAAAGCCCAAAACATCATTTTTTCAATCAAACCAAAGTATACCCATAGGAAGAATGTCAAGTTCATTCCTCGATGTTGTTGCTCATAACAATAAACATTTGTTATCCCCAGTCGAGTCTCTGTTTAAGTATAACGGTCTCGTAGTGGGTTATCATTTAAGTATAATGATCCCGTTATCTTCGACTCCATTTAAGTACAATAGTTTTGTATCTTTGAGTCTTCGTTTAAGTACAACAATCTCATTTTCGCGTCCCTGTTTCAGTACAACGGTCTCGTGTTAGGTTATCATTTAAGTACAATGATCTTGATCTCTTCGACTCCATTTAAGTACAATGGTTTCGTATCTGTGAATCTCCATTTAAGTACAACGGTCTCATTTTCTCGTTTCCGTCTTAGTACAACAGTCTCGTGTCGGGTTATCATTTAAGTACAATGATCTCGTTCTCTTCGACTCCATTTAAGTACAATGGTTTCGTATCTTTGAGTATCCGTTTAAGTACAATGGTCTCGTTTTCTCGTTTCCGTTTAAGTACAACGGTCTCGTTTTGTTGATTTCATCTAAGTACAATGATTTCATCTTTTTCGACTCCATTTAAGTACAATGGTTTCATATCTTTGAGTCTTCGTTTAAGTATAACGAACTCATTTCCGCGTCTCAATTTCAGTACAACAGTCTCGTGTCGGGTTATCATTTAAGTACAATGATCCCGTTCTCTTCGACTCCATTTAAGTACACTAGTTTTGTATCTTTGAGTCTCCGTTTAAGTACAACGGTCTCATTTTCTCGTTTCCGTTTCAGTACAACGATCTCGTGTCGGGTTATCATTTAAATACAATGATCTTGTTCTCTTCGACTCCATTTATGTACAATGTTTCGTATCTTTGAGTCTCTGTTTATGTACAACGTCTCATTTTCGCGTCTCCGTTTCAGTACAACGGTCTCGTGTTGTTGATTTCATCTAAGTATGATGATTTCATGTTTTTCGACTCCATTTAAGTACAATGGTTTCATATATTTGATTCTCCGTTTAAGTACAACGGTCTCATTTTCGCGTCTCCATTTCAGTACAACGGTCTCGTCTAGGGTTATCATTTAAGTACAATGATCTCATTCTCTTCGACACCATTTAAGTACAATGATTTCTTATCTTTGATTCTCCGTTTAAGTACAACGGTCTCATTTTCTTGTTTCCGTTTCAGTACAACGGTCTCGTGTCGGGTTATCATTTAAGTACAATGATCCCATTCTCTTCCACTCCATTTAAGTACAACGGTTTCGTATCTTTGAGTCTCTGTTTAAGTACGATGGTCTTATTTTCACGTCTCCATTTAAGTAAAATAGTCCCGTGTTGTTGATTTCATCTAAGTACGATGATTTCATCTTTTTCGACTCCATTTAAGTACAATGGTTTGGTAGCTTTGAGTCTCCATTTAAGTACAACGATCTCATTTTCGCGTCTTTGTTTCAGTACAACGGTCTCGTGTTGTTGATCTCATCTTTTTCGACTCCATTTAAGTACAATGGTTTCGTATCTTTGAGAATCCGTTTAAATAGAACGGTCTCATTTTCGCGTCTCCGTTTCAGTACAACGGTCTCGTGCCGGTTTATCATTTAAGTACAATGATCCCATTCTCTTCAACTCTATTTAAGAACAATGGTTTCGTATCTTTGAGTCTCTGATTAAGTACAACAGTCTCATTTTCTCGTTTCTGTTTCCATACAACGGTCTCGTCTCAGGTTATCATTTAAGTACAATGATCTCGTTCTCTTCGACTCTATTTAAGTACAATAGTTTCGTATCTTTGAGTCTCCAATTAAGTATATCTATCTCATTTTCTCGTTTCCGTTTAAGTACAAATGTATCTTTTTGTTGACTTCCCCTAACTACGATGACTTCATCTTTTTCGACTCCATTTAAAGTATAATGGTTTTGTATCTTTGAGTCTCCGTTTAAGTACAACAGTCTCATTTTCTCCTCCCCGTTTCAATACAACGGTCTCGTTTGGGGTTATCATTTAACTACAATGATCCCGTTCTCTTTGACTCCTTTTAAGTACAATGGTTTTGTATCTTTAAGTTTATGTTTATGTATAACTGTCTCATTTTCTCGTTTCCGTTTTAGTACAACGGTCTCGTGTCGGGTTATCATTTAAGTACTATGATCTCGTTCTCTTCGACTCCATTTAAGTACAATTGTTTCGTATCTTTTAGTCTCCGTTTAAGTACAACGGTCTCATTTTCGCGTCTCCGTTTCAGTACAACGGTCTCGTGTTGTTGATTTCATCTAAGTACAATGATTTCATATTTTTCAACTTCATTTAAGTACAATGGTTTCATATATTTGAGTCTCCATTTAAGTACAACGGTCTCATTTTCGTGTCTCCGTTTCAGTACAATGGTCTCGTACCGGGTTATCATTTAAGTACAATGATCCTTTTCTCTTCGACTCCATTTAAGTACAATGGTTTCGTATCTTTGAGTCTCCGTTTAAGTACAACGGTCTCATTTTCGCGTCTCCGTTTCAGTACAATGGTCTCGTGTTAGGTTATCATTTAAGTACAATGATCGCGTTCTCTTTGACTCCATTTAAGTACAATGGTTTCGTATCTTTGAGTCTCCGTTTAAGTACAACGGTCTCATTTTCGCGTCTCTGTTTCAGTACATTTGTCTCGTGTTGTTGATTTCATCTAAGTACGATGATTTCATCTTTGTTGATTCCATTTAAGTACAATGGTTTCGTATCTTTGAGTTTCCGTTTAAGTACAACGGTCTCATCTCTCCGAGTCTCATCTAAGTACGATGGTCGCGTTTGCTCGTTTCCGTTTAAGTACACCAGTCTCGTGTCGGGTTATCATTTAAGTAAAATAATCCCGTTCCTTTTGATTCCATTTCAATACAATGGTCTTATCATTCCGATTCCGTCTAAGTACGAGGGTCTCGTTTTCTTTTGAGTTATCATCTAAGTACGATGATCTCGTCCCTTTTGATTCTATCTAAGGTCAATTTCATATTTTGAATTGTCATCCAAGAATGGCATTCTTCCGAACATATTTCATTTTCCCACAGAGTGCAAATTTTCTGTTTTATTCGGGTATTCAGTCTCTCCATACCTTAAAAGTCTGAAATCAACTGCTATCATCCCTTCAGGTCTACACTTGATTGAATAGGGGCAGCTGTAATACCCTAAAATTTTCCATCTCATTTTCATGGCCATTAGCATATCATCCTTCACATCCACCCATACATTGCATAATAAAAACAATCATAGAAAGCATACATCATTGTCTGAGGCGCGGGGCATGTGATCAAGGGTTTGGTGGCTATTGGGTCTCGGAAGGAAAATAATCTCAGAATATATGACCAAGACCGGATATCCAAGGTTTCCACCAAAAAGAGAAAAAAATCATATTTTAGTTGAAGTATCCGGTTACCACACAGGTAGTAACTGATTACCAGTTGAAATTTGAAAGAAAAAGCCCATTTTTTACACTAGTAACCGGTTACCTCATAGGTAGTAACCGGTTACTTCGCCTAGATTTTCAAAATTTCAAAAATCTGTTGGTTGCTTCCTTCCACTTTCCATTTTCCATTTTGCTTTGTGTTTCTACCAAACTCTAGAACATTCCATACTCTTCCAAAGGAATATTCCAAGAATATGCCATGGAATATTCTAGGAATATTCCCGACCAAACCTTAGCTTAGGACCCAAGCCTCATGCCAAACCTAGACCTCACTCGAAAGCTACCGCCTATATAAACCTTGCTCATCAAGCAAAAAAGAGGTTGCAATCATTTTCACAAGCTTCACCATTTTCACACTCCCAATTCTCTCAATTCTCCCTATTTTCCAAACTCACACTAAAGCTTCATCATCAAGATTATTCAAGTTTCACATTGAAACTCAAAGAATCGGAAGCTAAATCTCCATCATCTTCATCGATTCAGCGGATAATCGAAGGATTTGTCTCAGTTGTGGTGTTTATTTCACCGTTTGGAAGCGTTTTAGATGATTCTCGTTTCTCGTTTTAACTTATTTCTCTTCATCTCGCCTCGTGCATTCTTTGTTTTTTCTTGATTTGTTGATACTTTGATTGGTTTGATCATTAGGAGCTAGAATTGTGGTGTGATTATAGTGTTAATAGGTGTTAGAATGTTGCATTCTAGGTACAATTTTTGTGCTAGGTTGGTAGGCCTCAGATTAGAGCTTATTTGGATAAGTTGCTACTGGTTTTTGTATGAAAATACATAAAGTTTTGATTCTGGTTGTAGAGTAACTGGTTATCACATAGGTAGTAACCAGTTACCTGTGTTAATTTTGCAGAAAATCTAGTTTTTTGAACTGGTAACCGGTTACTGCATAGGTAGTAACCGGTTACCACTGAACCAGAATGAAAAATTCTTGCATTTTTTATATTCATTCCCCCTCCAATCATCTTGGATTCTTAGGAAATGATTTTAGGAAGTTTTTATGAGCTGATTTAGAGCAGGTGTGCATAGTTTCGATAGCTTTCGGCGTACGTTTCGTTAGATCCCGATTTTTGGCATAAGTGGTGCATATATGTTCATTGTATGTTAGGATCATTGTTTGCATGATTTAGCATCATTTATAGCATGCTAGGATCCTTGCATCCATTGATTGTATGATGATATGTTGCATTCAATTTAATAGTGAGCCATTGCACATTGTTTTATAACTTGCATGATCTTTGCATTCCATTGTTTGCATTAAATTACATTTTTGCATTTGAAAAATAATGAAAATCTGCCATGTTTTCATCGCTGCATTTTGAAACAGGAGTTGTAAAAACATGCTGCATTATTATGTTTTGGTCTTTTACACCTATTTCCATGCTGCTTGGTAGTTGTAATAGGCTATTTGTGTTGTGCATTGCATTTTGTAGTTGTTTGTGCCATAGGGAGCTGTAGTAGCTACTGAATTTAGGCTTTACTTAGTCTTTAAGGTCTTTAGACTTAGGATTGAGTCTAGTTAGGCCATAGTTGTATTAGGATATGTTTGGTACTTGTTTACCTCTATTCTTTTATCGCTTTAGCCTTATTCTACTAACCTTTGTTTTGTAGGGAGGTTGAGGTAAGCATGTTCCCACAACTTCTTCCTTTTATATTCTTTATGCTTTCTAAGTGTGTTTGCCTTAGCACTTTGTGCTTTGCTTGTATAGGCTTTCCTCTTTCTTAGAAACAACTTAACTCCCTTAGGAAGTGAGTTGAGTTCTAAGCTTCCTTTTCTTTTCCTTTTTTCTCTCATTAGGATCAGAAAACCAAATAAACCATTAGAATATCCTTTTGCATGCAATCAACAACTTAGGGTTATTTCTTAGTTCCCTTAGTTTTTCTCTTTCTCGATTTGAGTCTCACTTTCTCATCTCATAAAAAAAATAAAAAACGCCTAATAAAGGTTGAGCTTCTCGTACGCCAGGAGAATTTTCCATGAGTTACTTATACACATCCCATTTCGGGGCGAGGTGTAAGGCATCTACCACGATGAACAAGTCTTAGTATGAGAATGTTTCACAAACGACTGTAGCGGTAAAATCATGAGTGTAAGTTATTAGCGAATAAATCCTAATGAATCTAAAAGCAAAAACCTAAAGAAACACAACAGAGAAACGTGTAAGGGGATAGGTTACACAATGGGAAGGTCTTACGCACCCAAAATGTCTGTGGTACTCCACGGGAGCCCTTTGAAAAATTTACTGCTTTTGGTTTGAAAGAGGTTTGTTAAATGAGAGTGGAGGGATGAGAAAAGAATTATATTTTTTATATTTTTGTGTTTGGAGAGGTTTACCACCTCATGCTTACGTACCCATCAAGTGCAATGCGAGATCAAAACCCCATAGTCCGTGGTACATATAGTGAAAAGTCTTGGTTATGATTGATTTTATTAAGTGAAGAGAATTTGTCATCTTCAAGTGGATGACCAAACAAACTACCATGAGAATGAAGGCATGAACTCATACATCATTATGGGGAGGGCACCAACTCGGATAAAATCAACGCGTATGCCACTAAACCCCCACGAATGACAAGCGACTCAATTACACCAAACTACAACCATGGAGATTGGGAGACTTGCACCCGACTAAAGAATAATGACTCATAACCGGCACTCTTATAAAGAAAATACACAAAGGCACAAAACAACTTGAATGAGTTTGATTCTTTTTATTTTTTGAATTAAGGTCAACATGATTAGATTCATTGATTTTAAAAGAAAAGAAAAAGAGTAAAAGCCACTTGACAAAAGTCAAGGTTTTGTTTATTAAAGAGGTGATGATTTAAAAAGAAGGAATCCCTTGAAAAAGGGAGAAGATTTTGAAAATTAAAGAATGGGAGGAGATGAAGGGACTATCCTAAAAAAAGAAAATAAGGAGATAAGGGAAGAAAAATCTAACCAAACTTGATGACATTCAAATTATGAGCATAAGAGTTCCATCCTTATAAGCTAGAAAATGGCCAAATAAAGGCAAGTTCCAACTTCATGAAGGTCGAAGCAAGGGAGAGGGATTCTAAAATCTAAGTCCAAAATCTCCATTCCAATGCCAAGGATAGTAACTAATAGTCCACAAATTAGAGTCACGAGTTTCTTAGAAGTTTAATCCTTTATTAATATTTTTGTGTCCAAATGGACAAAGGGAAAATAAACAAAACAATAATAAGAGCAAATAATAAATATGATATGGATGCATAAAGTATAATAAAGCAACATAAAATAAAAGCAATAAAAGTGAAAGAAATTAAATATTAGTAGAAAATGCAATTAAAGTGCAAGAATCTAAAATATTAATAATAATAATAGTATAATAATATTTACATAATAGTGGTATGGTGAACATAATCAACCACAACCAAAAGAGTAACCAAAATCGAAAGGCAACCGGATCCGCTTAGAATTTTACACTATAGCGATTAATCAAGGCAAGCCGAACTGAATTCAATGAAATTTGAAAGGCGATTGGGAGACCCAAAACACATACGCATCAAACATTCATAAGTCTCGATTCTTAATGCAATATGATTAACCACTTTGGGATTACGCGACAACAAGAGGTCCGGTCCACGAATGTGCAAGTACCCAATTATATTTTTATTTCGAATTAGGGATAAATTTAGGTCTATGTTAAGCAATCGCCGAGTAATTTATGAAGTAATTACCCTACAAATGAGTCTGGCCACCACCAATTAAGGTACATAATGTTAGTGTTAATGCATGCGAGATAAACGATATGTAAATCACCATCCGAACACAATACCGCACAAAACTAAAGGTGAATACCAAATTGAGATACACTCATGGTATTCTTCCATCCTTAAGTTCAATCACTCATCTTGGTGGATTCAAGCATGAAAATGTATCACTAATACAAAGTACCTTAAATGAATTGAATAATCCACTTAAAGGTAGTTTTGAATTAATGAACATTAACTAATCTAATCTACACTCAAAGTTCATTGAAGTTAAGGAGAATTCACTCCCAAAAATGCTTCCTAAGGTAAAAATAAAAAGGAGGAAGAAGAAGAAGAAAGAGGAACTAATAAAGGGCTTGAAACTAGCCAAAAACACCATTCTGACATGCATTAACCGGTTAACAAATTGGTTAACCGGTTCACATAGGCAAAACCTGCGCAGTTTTAAAGATGGTTAACAGGTTAACCATTTGGTTAATCGGTTAATGCTGTACCAGAAGCAGAAAAATGCAGAAAATTCAGCATGATCTATTTTGTAACCTTTCCTCAACCATTTGATGATCATGATCTGATTTTGTACGAATTTTAAAACCAAAATACAGTGGAATCCCTGCAATCAAACAACAAATAAAGATCCAAAGGATCTAGAAACAAAAGGCACCAAAGATCTACATCTTGAATGTTGATGGTGAATATGGGTTTATGGAGAGAGATGAATTACCAAAAGCACTTCTTCAAATTGGACCAAATCAAGCTAGATCTTGTTGAAATTGATGAACAAGAGAAGGAAAGGATGGAGTTTTAGCTCAAGTTAGTCAAGAATTCAATGTGAATTCTTGATAACTTCAAAAGAAAGAAAATGAGCTTTAGTGATTTGTTTGGTTTTGGAGAATGTTTTGCAAGGGGTTTTTTGGTTCTCAAAAGTTTGGTGAATGAATGAAATTATGGTCCTATTTAAAGACTTTAGGTATGGAAATTTGGTGGAATGGAGCTTGCTTTGGTAATTAAAATTAGGCTTGGTAATTGCAATTTTGGTGGGAAATGGAAAAGAGTGGTGATTAGGGAGGGTTTAGGGTAGGAAATGATCAAAGTGATGTAGAGAAATCAGAAACCAATGGATCTAGAATATTCCAATTAAATCAATGATCTAAGGGTGCTGAATTTGAATAAAATATTCAAATTTCGCAATGGTTAACCGATTAACCAAATGGTTAACCAGTTAACCAAGCCAAAATTTGAATATTTTATTCAAATGAGGTTGCTTGGTTATTGTGGCCCGATTCTTTTTGTACGCTGAAGAAGGAATGGAAATAAACACATGAACCTTGGAAATCCTTTGAATGAATCAATTTACTTGCGAAATCCTTGATCAGATAAATTTGAATTATTTGCGGATCAACTTCGACTTTTGTCTGTGAAATTTTACTCGAGCTGTAGGACTGTTATTTTTGGCATTTTCAATGCTTCCTCTTCCTGAAAAAGGTTAGTAAAAGGAAACAAAATATTTTTGGATTTTGATTAATGGTTAGTAAACATAAACAAATAAAGTAAATAAAGGCAACGGTGATCCCCTGTGAGGCATAATCCTAACCTGAGAAGAACCGAGCAACCAGTGCGATCTTGTTTTATGCAAGATGCAGATGAAATGCGAAGAAAACTTAGGGCAAAAATTAGGGTGCAACAGCTGCCCCTATTTTAGTTTCTTCAATATGAAGATATGAAGATTGACATCTTCGTCTCTACAAGATGGGAGAGGCTTAAATTCTGAAAACCCAATTTATTTTCCTAAGAGAACATGATATGATATGGATATGATATGCAAAGCCAAGGTCTTTGTGGGGAAAAACACGACCACCAGAGAGAAGCGAATGCTTGGGGACACAGAAGAAAATCACGCAGGGGAAAACGAGTGACACCAAAAGAGTTACTAGGAAAATAAATCACTGGATAGTTGACTCTACATGGGGGAAAAGTTCAATGATATAATCAAAGTAAAAGGTTCAACGAGGAAGAGTAAAGACTCTGCCAGGAAATAATAGCCAATCAAAGTATTCGATTCCAAAGATGGAGGAATATTAAGTTGGAAAAGAATCATCAACTACCAATTTACTGGGTAGAAGATATGGACTCAACTATCAATTTACTGGATATGAGAAAAACAAAGAGGGATAACCTCCACTACCTTTTTTCTGGGTAGAGAAATTATCTACTACCAGATTTACTGGGTAGGAGCACAAGAAAAGGGAAAAAACTTCTCTTACCTTTTTATTGGGTAGAAAGAAGAACTCTCGACTACTGGATTATTGGGTAGGAGTACAAGCAAAAGAGCTTGATTAGCTTGGTAACGTTACCCACCATCGAATAATGGATAGCTTAATTCCAAAGTAATATACTCAAGTCGGGGAAAATATTTCCCACTATCAAACAATGATAACTTAATTCCAAAGCAATAAAAATTCACCAAAAGGACCAAAGTAATCCAAGAACAAATTGGAGAGAAACGATCAAACAAGACTCATCCCGAGGAAGAAATATCTCAACTGGGGAAATTCCATCCAGATAATAAACTGGGGAGGAAACTGAATCAATATAATTCACGAGAAACAAACTCAGTGGGGAAATATAAAGGATCAACACTCTAAATTTGAGAGGAAGACAACACACACTCTGTGGGGAAAGATCACACCAAAGAGCGGGGAACAAAGATAAATGCAAGAATGCAAACAAATGATGCTATGCTTATGTGTATGAATATGCGTATGAATATGCTGACAAAACAAACATAAAGATAAGCAACGGGTGTCATAAAAACCATAACAACCAGATACTCGGCTAATCAAGGCAACAAGGTCGGGGACCATGCTGGAGATTCGATTCGAAATCCTGCAGAGGAACATCAAAAGCCATCAAAGGAATAAAATCCTGCTACAAGGCATAACTCAGAATGGCGAAAAAAATGCCAGGGATCCAATTCACATAACAATCTTCAAGAATCCACGAAGGATCAGAAATTCCACTATGAGAGGACAACATGTCAGAGACACCTCTACAACACAAAATCTTCCACACTTTGGGGAAAGAGGGAAAAGTCCCTGTTAAAATCTGGTGAGGACAAATATCTTCATAACTTTGTTTGGGGAAACAAGATAAAGATCTACCAGTGATGCAAATAAAAACTGGAGTAATAAGCATTAACTCTGCATAGGAATACCACCATGTTGAGGAAAAGTAATAATCTTCCGAGAATGGGTAAAGCTTCCACGATCCTTGTTGAGGACATAAGTGTTCTTAATCAAACTCCTGTAGGGAATAATCATCATACTATTCCTGGTCCACTCGGGGAAAGAGTCTTGCCACTCTTTCTCTCCTTGGGGAAGGAGTTATGCCACTCTTGCTCTGCTTGGGGAAAATGTTTTAAACTTATTGAAGATCAAATAGAAACCTGCTAGAAACCATCACACGCAGACCTACTAGGGATCTATGGAGATCATTCATCACTGAAAATTTGGACTTTTCAACCCATGTGGGGATACCAGAAGTTAATATCATAGCGAACCACAGTTACGAGGGATTTTAAATCAATACCCACCAACAGGTGAAAGAAAACCTTTAAACTGATTGTTATACCAATACTTCTGCTAAGGGATGCAACTAACTCAAGTTGAGGAACAAGAAATCGGCTGAGGATTCGCAATGCTTCTCAAGTCAAAGGTAAACTGCTGAGGAAGAGATCAAAACTCAGTTGGGGATTTTCCAGAGTATCCCTTCCAACAACTCTTTTGAGGAAGGAATCAGAACTATGAGCATTTACAATCCTCGTTCATGCTGGTAAGGCACAAAACATCACTAACATCAACATGCTAGGACCATTCAAGAATTCCGTAAGGACACAATCGGATCAAACCTTGCCTTAGGAGAGACAAGTTACACACATTCGGAATTTACCATCCCTGTAATTACTATTGATATACCCTCTTTGTTCTCATATAAAAATAAAATATTTTTATAATCTTCAAAGATTAAATTTATTAAATTTATTTCAAAAAATCATCATCAACAATAAACTGAAATTTTGTAAACATAAACAATATAAAGAATTGCAAACAATTGTATAAAATCTCAAATTCATTTATAGAATGGTAGTCAGCAAATGACATGACTCCATGGATCATTACAAGTTTGAAAAATGGTAAATACATGGAAAAGGGTTACATTGAAACACAATGATCACTATTCTCCCTATCAACTTTGAACACCACTGTGTCTAAAACTTCAGGCAAGGATGAGTGAATAAAAATATTTGATGGGCAATTCTACTGAGGGATAGAATCTGAAATCCTCGGTTACTACAAGTGATCCAGTCTATCGATGCAATTACTTGCCATGATCCCTTACTTTTGCCTAGATTGCCCTTTCGGGATTTCAATCTACCGGGATAATTATTTATGTTTATGTCTCTAATTTTTTCTTGGACCACCCTTTCGGGTTTTCAATCCATCGAGATGCTCATTTTTGCCTAAGCCTCCCTTTCGGGTTTTCAACTTAGTGAGCTGTTTGTTTTATTTTTAGGCGAAGTATTTCTTGACTGCATCCGCATTCACAGGACAAGTAATCTCCTCACCATCCATAGTTGCAAGAAATAATGAACCGCCAGAGAAGGCTTTCTTAACAACATATGGACCATCATAGTTCGGAGTTCACTTGCCCCGAGAATCTGTAATGAAAGACTGGATCATTTTGAGCACGAGGTCTCCTTCTCTGAATACACGAGGTTTGAACTTCTTGTCAAAAGCTTTCGTCATTCTTTGCTGGTATAACCTACCATGACACAAAGAGGTTATTCTCTTTTCCTCATTCAAATTCAACTAATCAAATCTACTTTGGCACCATTCAGCCTCAGTCAACTTGGCTTCCACCAGACCTCTCACTGACGGGATCTCAACCTCGACGGGGAGCACTGCTTCTGTACCATAAACAAGTGAGAAAGGGGTTGCCCCTGTTGAAGTGCGGACAGATGTATGATACCCATGAAAAGCAAAAGGGAGCATCTCGTGCCAGTCCTTATATGTCACAACCATCTTCTGAATGATCTTCTTAATGTTCTTTTTCGCAGCTTCAACAACCCCATTCATCTTTGGTCTATAAGGAGAAGAATTATGGTGTTGAATATTAAATTCTTCACAAAGCTCTTTCATCATCTTATTATTCAAGTTCGAACCATTATCAGTAATGATTCTATTCAGAACACCATATTTGCAGATAATTTTATTCTTGATAAACCGAACCATAACTTGCTTGGTCACATTAGCATATGATGCCTCTTCCATCCACTTGGTGAAGTAGTCAATTGCCACAAGAATAAAATGATGTCCATTCGAAGCCTTGGGTTCAACATATCAGCATACATTGGACACTTATGGCACCTTTTCACATACTTGCAACAATCAGATTCCATTGTCAGCCAATAGTAACCTGCTCTCAACATCTTTTTAGCCATTGCACACCCATTAGCATGAGTACCAAAAGATCCTTCATGAATTTATTTCATTAACATGTCTGCTTCGTGTCTATCCACACATCTGAGCAAGACCATGTCAAATTTCCTCTTATAAAGCACATTTCCATTCAGGAAGAAATTGCCCGTCAATCTCCTCAAAGTCCTCTTATCTTTATCGGATGCCCCAAGTGGGTATTTCTGACTCTGAAGAAAACATTTAATATCATGATACCAAGGCTTGTCATCATGGACCTCTTCAACTGCAAACATATGAGCTGGTCTTTCAAGCCGCATCACTTTGATCGTGGGAACGTCATTCCACTAGTGCACCTTTATCATAGAAGCTATAGTTTCCAAAGCATCTGCTATCTGATTTTCATCATGAGGCACATAATGAAACTCAACTTTAGTGAAGAAAGTTGATATTCTTCTGGCATGATCTCTATAAGGGATCAAGTGAGGTTAATGAGTTACCCACTTACTCTTGATTTGATTGATTACCAAGGCAGAATCTCCATACACATCAAGATTCTTAATCCTCAGATCAATAGCTTCCTCAAGATCCATAATACAAGCTTCATACTCAGCTTCATTATTGGTACAAGGCAAAGTCAACCTTGCAGCAAAAGGAATATGTGAACCATGGGGAGTAATGATCATTGCCCCAATTCCTTTTCCGCGTGCATTTACAACACCATCAAAAACTAAACCCCATCGAGATCCAGGCTCCGGCCCTTCCTCAATCAAAGGCTCATCACAATCTTTCATTTTCAAATACATTACATCCTCATCTAGAAAATCAAACTTGACAGGCTGGTAATCATCAATCGGTTGATGTGCCAAATTGTCAGCCAAGATACTACCTTTTATAGCTTTTTGAGCTTGGTACTCGATATCATATTCTGACAATAACATTTGCCAACAAGCAATCCTCTCATTCAAAGCAAGTTTTATGATTCATCATATACTGGCGATGACGCTTTGCAGCCCAAGCTAAGGCACAACAAGTTTTTTCAAGCATGGAATACCGAGACTCACAATCAGTGAATTTTTTACTCAAGTAGTAAATTGCATATTCTTTTCTTCCAGATTCATCTTGCTGACCAAGCATATAACCCATGGAATCTTCCAACACAGTGAAGTACATAATCAACGTTCTACCTTCCACCGGAGGAGACAAGATAGGAGGTTCATGAAAATATTCTTTGATACTTTCAAAGGCCTTATGACAATCATCTCTCTAGACACAACCTTGGTCTTTCCGAAGCAACTTGAAGATCGGAGCACATGTGGCAGTCATGTGAGAAACAACTTCAGCAAATGTTCAACATGATCCTCCTTAGTTTTTGACTTAGCGATCATATCATCAACATACACTTCAATTTCTTTGTGCATCATATCATGGAAAAGTGTGGTCATAGCTCTTTGGTATGTCTCACCAGCATTATTCAATCCAAAGGGCATCACTCTGTAGCATAATGTTCCCCATGGTGTAATAAATGTAGTCTTTTCCATGTCCTCGGGTGCCATATTTATTTGATTATAACCAGAAAATCCGTCCATAAAAGAGAACACATCAAACTTAGCCGTATTATCTACCAACACATCAATGTGGCGCAATGGAAAATCATCTTTTGGTCTGGCTTTATTCAAATATCTGTAATCAACACACATTCGGACTTTTCCGTCTTTCTTTGGAACAAGTACAATATTGGCCACCCATTGAGGATAATTAGATGTCACAAGAAAACCTGCATCAATCTGCCTTTGAACCTCCTCTTTGATCTTTACTGCAATATCAGGATGAGTTCTTCTCAACTTTTCCTTCACAAGTGTGTCGCTCCCCGGATTTCCAATCTGGTACAAACGCGAAAGTGGCGCGGAAAAGAATAGAGTCGCCAGCCAGGCATTTTTATCCCTGAAGAAAGGGAATGGTAATGCTGCATAAACCGGAAGAAAAGAAAAGGAAGGACACGGGTCCTACGAACCAAAGAGACTGAGTTCGGGAGTCGGTTACGATCTGGGAAGGTATTAGCACCCAGATCGTCCACCGTACCCGACGGGATCCACGCTTGCAAAGAAAATTGTTTCAAAGGGTGAGGGTATGAAAGCTACTGCAAAGAAAAGTAAAATGAACTGGATAAAAGGACTGAGAATAGAACTGAACAAGAAATGAAAAAAGAAAAATGTAGGGAAAAAATAAAGATTATGCTCGAACGGGCCCTACCCCACTGCCTACGTACCTCATCAGGATAATGAGGATCAGAGATGCCGTAGTTCCCCTAACTAGGGGTAGAAAAGAAATTGCTTGTGAATTAAAGCTTGAACTGCCTATGCCATTGCTCAGGTGTTGCAGACTCGGACGACGAGTGTGTAACCGTCTTGCAAAGTGACAAGTAGGAGCAAGTTCTCGTACAGAGCGAAGGAGATGAGAAAAGAATTCCCGAAGGAAAGACGCTTATTGTTTGTTCGTATTTTTTATGAAGCTTTTATGAGTGAAGTTTTCATAGGTAAGTGTACCTAAGTCTTACTCAATGGGATGTGTACGTCTCACATCATCCCGAAATGGAATGCGCAAGAGGCACACCTATCTATGGAGGAAATCCCCAAAGCTAGTCCCACAAGTGAAGGCTCAGACACACTTACCTATTAACATTTATTAAGTGTTTTTGTGGTTTTTTGGATTAAGAAGTGTTTTTTAGCTTTTCTTTGTGAGGTACTCATGCTAAGACCTATCCACCACGAGGGATAACTTAAACCTTGCCCCGAAACGGAACGCGTGCAAGTATCTCATAGCAAAGTCTCATGTCACATGAAAGTACTCAACCTTTATTAAGTGAATTAGAATTAGGTTTGAAGATGAGAAGAGAAAGCACCAAAGGATCTAAAGGTAAAACATCTAATGGGGGACTAAAGAATCCTAAGAGTTGTCATGCATGGATATCCTAAGGTTAGTGTGGTTTTCTATCCTAATGAAGAAAGAAAGAAAAAGAGAAGAAGAAGAAGAAGAAGAGGGGGATGAGTAAGGCCTAATCCCAACAAACAAAGGTTAGCACAATAAAGAATAAGGAGAGAAGAGATGAGATTTGGAGATGTGGAACTCACTTCCACACCTCTCATGTACCATAGCCCCTGAAAGGTTAGCAACATAAGCATACAAGCAAAGCAAAATGAAACAAATGACATGCCAGCATCATACAAACAGAAATGAAATCATATATACAAATGCTCAATGAATATGCAAGTTACAATAATGAGGAAAGAAGCATGCAAGCTAATTATGAAGCAACATGAATCACATGGCAAACAAATGCTAACTTAGGAAATATGCAAAGCAAAAATGCACAAACATGGAATCAAGGCACACAACCAGAACCAAAACAAGTCAAAGAAGAGCTTAAGAAGCAAGATAGATGAGGAGAAGAGAGGCACAAGACCAAACAATCAAAAAATGGAATGAAGGAAGTAAGGGGTGAGGTGGATACACTTAAGAGAAGATGAACTTAAAAGATAAGCAAAACACAAATGTTTCCAAGACACAAACCCTAACCTAAGACCAGGAAGGTTCCCATACCCCAAAGAGATCCCAAATGAGAAGAAGAAGTTGGCACAAGTGCCCTTCTATGCTAATGAGAGAGCTTATGATCAAAAGGAAACAAAATGGGACTAGGTAAGAACAAAAAATTCACTTCAAGTCAACAATGCATCTAAAAATTCCACAACTTAGGACAAATTATCTTCAAACATGATATAACAATGAGCCAAAAGGATTGGGAAAAATTCAGAAGCTAGATAGGTCAAATGAAGACAAGAACATGAACTAGGGTTAAGAAACTTCAATGACAAGTCAAGGATCAAAACCAAATGAATAAATTTCTAAAAATCAGGGGAAAAGTCACACATGAACTACATCATTTTAGCAATCTAGAGCAAAAAGAATCAACAAAAAACTCAAAATAATGAACTCTATGGAAATTGGACAAGGCAGTTTACACCATAAGGAATTAAAAAAGAATTAATGAAGGGGAACAATTAAAAGACACGTGGATATTAAGAAAAAATGGAAAATAAAAATATAGAAAAATAAAGAAAACTCAAATGAACACTCAAGAATTATTTTGGAATTTTTTGATGATTGGAACTAATTTTAATAATTAAAAACCAAAATGAAATAAAAGAAAATAAAAGAAAAAAGAAATAAAATATGAAAAAGGGTGGAAGGTGAAAATAGTCAGGATTCTAGTTGAAAACAAATGGGCTTATGAAGGAGGGGGGTGCGAAAAGCAGGTCTGGGCCCAATAGCTGCGCAGGAATGTGATTCATATGGTGGGAATTCAAGGAAATAAATGGAAAATAACATGGCCTTTAGATGAATCCAACGCTCACTGAAAGGAATTCATTAATTGACGTGGACGTTTTATTGGATGAGGAGCTGAAGCGTATGGAACTTAGGGTGTGGTGCGTTACATTATGAATTAAAATGGGAAACAGAAACCACGTGAGGAGAGGGTGTAACTTCATTAAAGACGTGTCATGATCTGGTGAAGTGAGGGGGAAGATCTAAGGGTGAAGGAACCTTCTTCAACCTCATGAAACCCTAGCACAAGATTTGCAGATTTCGGTGACCGGAGCTAGGGCTCCGGCACCGGAAATTACACCAGACGAACAAACAACAATTAAAATGAACCAAAACCTCCAGATTTACTAATTCAACTACCCTGAATCCAAATATGAGCATGAAAAATTCAAAAGATCAATGAAACTCCTAGATCGAGCAAAAACAGGTTGGACCATGAAAATTGAAATTCAAATATCTCACTCATTATTGCACCAATTTTGAAACTAAACATGGCAGAATGATCAGTGGACATCAAGGATCATAAAACACACAACCAATTCCATTTCCAGATCTGAAGATTCAGATGTTACCTGAAGTTGCAGATCTTGATAGAGCTTGCTAGAAGTCCAGATGATGAAGCAAAATCACTCCAAATGCTCTCTAGTTGCAAAATAAATGCAACTAGAGCCTTGAATATGGCTGGATCTTGAGCTTTGCAAGCACCTGCCCTGAAATGGCAAGGTTGTTGATCTTGAGAGATTGCTTGAACAAGTGTGTGATTAATGATCATGAGCTTCCAAGGATTAAGGATCTACAATTGGTTTGGGGATTGAGCAAGTGTATGAGGAGATTTGAGAGAAAATGCAATTTGTGAAAGAACTTTGAAATGGGAGAATGAGAGAGAACTGAGGCTTCACAAAACCCTAATTTCTTATATACCACCTCATGACCTAATGCTGAAGAAATCAAGAGGTTTGCACGTGGGAATGAGAAGAATTTGTGATTTTGCAATTTGAGAAAGTTTGGTGTGATATCATACAATCTTCATGCACTCTCTTGCCTTCAGCCCATGTGCACTCCAATCTGCACCCTTAATCATAATCCAAAAGATCTTGGCCCTTAGATCAAAGTATCACACTATTTTCATGAATATGCATTTTTTGCATTTTTGAAGCAACACTCTCACTTGGCACGAATTTGGTGTATTATCTTGAGAAAAACATTCCATTTGAATTGTATTTTAACTTTGTAACCTCACTTGATCCATTCCAACACTTGAAATTGAGTTTTGAACCTTTTGGCTTTGGTGCATGCATGAAATTTTGCCATTTGCCCTAATTTGAACCAAATTTTCGAGGGGCCTATATCACAAACCACACATGCTATGAAAAAGTAATTGTACTTTTTGAAAATGGGAGGTCTTAATCTCCAACTTTTATGTTTGACTTTGGTCCATTTGAAGAATTTTTGATTAAGTTAAGGTCACTTGAATTTTAGGGCAAAAGTTGCCAAAAATGGAATTTCCTTAAAACCAACTTTGCACCAATTTTGCAAAACCCTTCAAAACTCCATGATTCTTGATCTTTGAACTTGCAAAACCTCTTATAATATTGTAAGAATACCCCTTGGCTAGAAATATTGGGTTGGACCCCTTGAAATCACACAGTTGACTTTCTAAATGCACAGTTGACCAATTACTTCTTCTGCAAGCAACTGAAGAATTTCCTGACTTCCTCAAGGAAATTTCTCATGAAAATTGGTACCTAGGATCCTCTTGACATATACAAGACTTTGCCCAAATGAAATGGACAAAGTTTTAAGGTTTTCATGCTTGAATCTCAAACCCTAGTTTATGACCAATGCTTAGGAGCCTTGCCCTATTCTGGAATCCCTGGTGATCTTCCAACCTTCTGAGCTTTTGCAAATGAACTTGAACTTGTAATTGCAATGTAGAATCCTCATGGGACTTGTACAAAACCATTGATCCCCTTGTCATGGCTAGAAATGTTTCAAGAACCTCCACAGATGATCATATGCCTAATGCTAGGTCATGAGAAATGTTATGCCTCATCTTTCCATGCTAGGATGCTAAAAAATGATATGTTCATGATGAATATGATGTGATATAATTCTTAAAATGAAGAGGGAAAATTTGGGGTGTTACAATGTGGATATTCAGGTTTCAACGGCAATCTATGTTCCACAATATCAGTATCAAGACCCGACATGTCCTGATAGGACCAAGCAAACACATCAACATATTCTCTAAGAAGCTCAATCATCCTCTTCTTAACCTCAGGACCAAGCAATGCTCCAATATTGATTTCTTTCTTAACATCTTCAGAACCCAAGTTGACTATCTCTATAGATCTCCATGAGGTTGAATAACCTTCTCCTCGTGCTCAAGCAACCGAGAAATCTCATCAGGAATCTCTTCAACATCCTCTTCCTCAGCTTCGAACACAGGGAATTCAAAGTTGGGAGTGGGCATATGATCATTAATTTCGATGGGTTAATCAATCAATCTGCACAATGATGTTATTTTTATTTTAGAGTATGAACAAAAGTGAAAATATCATGCAGATAACAGTGATATTATTATTTTGGGTTTTTTATGTTACCATTTGTCAGAATAAAGCAAAAAAGGAAAAACACATATGGAAATAACAAAATAAAATTTTATTGATGATGATTAAATTTGAAACAAAGCTCGAAAAACATCACTTTCACCTTGGGCAGAGTGAAAGGATTTTTGAAAGAAAATAAAACAAATTACTTTGAGGCATGAACAATAGAAAGAACATCAACAGCAACCCAGTTCTTGCAAATCTTTCCGTGCGTAACAAAGTTAGGCATTTCTTCATCTTCAATGATGGCAGCAGCAGAATGATCGTTGATAAACCTAGCACTTCGGAACCCTTCCTGAATAGTCTTCGGGTCATTGAGAGGAACACCTGGTAAAACCAATACCAAATCCTTCTTTGTTGTCAACAACATCAATAAATCGTCCCCAATCGTCAGATCGACCAATTTCAAGCACACGCAGAGCATCCTTGAGAGAAGACATTGGCATAATATTCTTCTTAGCAGTATTATCAACAACAGAAAGAGCAGGGAATGAAGTTCCCACCTCTTCTTCAACATTAATATAAGAGAAAGATGACAAATTTCTCACTAGCATCGCTTATTCACCGATAATAGTTACTAACTTCCCATCTTTCACAAATTCCAGTTTCTGATGGAAAGTAGATATCATAGCTCCCGCCTCATGAATCCAGGGTCTTTCAAGGAGACAACTATAAGCGGGACGTATATTCATTACTTGAAAAGTAATCTGGAATATAAACGGTCCAATCAGAATATGAAAATCAACTTCACCAATCACAGTCTTCTTCGATCCGTCAAAAGCTTTCACAATAATCCCACTATGCCTCATGGGAGCGCCTTGGTACACAAGCCTTGACAAAGTCAATTTCGGCATCACATTCAAAGAAGACCCAATATCAACCAGCACTTTAGACATAGCCTCTTCTTGACAGTTCACTGAAAAATGCAAAGCCAAGTTATGGTTCCTTCCTTCTTCGGGCAAGTCATCATCACAGAAACTCAGACTGTTGCACGATGTGATATTAGCCACAATACTATCAAACTGATCAACAGTCATATCGTGGTCAACATAAGCTTGATAGAGAATTTTCTACAAAGACTGCCTATGAGCCTCAGAGCACATCAAGAGTGATAAAACTGATATCTTTGACGGAGTATGAAACAACTCTTAGTAATGTAGTACTCGCTCTTCTTTATCAATTTTAACACCTCATCTTCACTATCTTTCAAATTGGAATCACCAAATTGACTTGATCGAATAATAGCATCCCCAATCTGCATACTCGCATTTGAATCTTCATCTCCCTTCGGAGGATCCGAAGCATAAAGTCTACCACTTCGAGTAACTTTTGTCACATCAGCAATGCTAACCACAGACTTTGGAGAAGGAATATGAACTTCCTTACCATTTTCTATCATCGTAGAATTATATCGATACGGAACAACTTTATCAGACTCATATGGCATTGGACCAGGAAAATTGATCACCAAAAGAGTAACAACATTTTTGCAGCCATCAAAAGAAATAACCACCTTCTCAGGAATATTGAACTGAGGCACAATAACATTCACTTCATTGTCATACTCGTCTCTTTTCGCTGTCACTTCAATCAACTTATCATCCATCATCTTTTGAATGTCTCTCTTAACAATCACGCAACCACGAGGGTTCACCGGGAAAATACAACATCCAACATAATCGTGATCAATATCGTGATATTCACTTAAGAAAGCATGCATCTCAACCAAAGACCTTCGAATGTGGCGGACCTCATAATTCTTAAACAAACCAAGACAACCATCAACCATGTTCATAGACGTATTACCATGATTCGGAAGCAGATTTGTCTTCACATTTGGATTAACATCATTAAAAGACATAACATTTCTCCTTATCAATTTTTGTACTTCAAACTTCAATGGATAACAGTTCACAATATCGTTCCCCGAGGCACCTTGATGAAACACACAGTGAGCCTCTGGCTTATACCACCATGGGATAGATTCTAGAACTGGAGGCGGAGAACATGTTTGCACAAGATTCTTCTCGATCAGAGATAGAAGCAAATCAACATATAACATTGGAATGGGTTCAAAATTCGGCTTAGTACGACCCAGTTGATTTCCACCCTGTTGCATAGACGGCTGTTGATAATGAGACTGATACTTTGGGGCTACTGGCACAGTTGGAGTCACATTAATCATCAGAGTTACAGAAGCTACATGTTGATGATGACGATTCTCATGACCGCGAGATCTTCTGTAATTTTCACGAGACACATTATTAGTCTCGCCTTCTTTCTTCTTACCAAAGTTGAACCTTTTAGAACTTGAGCCAATACTACTCTCTTTGCTCAATCTCCCCTCACGGACACCTTCTTCTAAACGCATCCCCATACTCACCATTTTAGTGAAGTCAGAAGGAGCACTTGCAATCATCTTCTCGTAGTAGAAAGCACCTAAAGTATTTAAAAATATCTTCGTCATCTCTTTCTCTTCTAGAGGAGGAGCAATCTGAGCTGCTAGCTCGCGCCATCTCTGCGCATATTCTTTGAAAGTTTCTTTGTCCTTTTGGGACATAGCACGGAGTTGATCTCTGTCCGGTGCCATATCAACATTATACTTGTATTTCCTAACAAAAGCTTCTCCCAAATCATTGAACGTATGGATTTGGCTGCTATCCAAAATCATGTACCATCTCATGGATGCACCAGTCAAACTATCCTAGAAATAATGAATCAACAATTGATCATTGTCTGTCTGAGCAGACATCTTCCTAGCATACATAGTCAGATGACTCGGAGGACAAGCGTTGCCCTTATAATTCTAGAACTCAGGCAACCTGAACTTGTACGGAACCTTGACATTAGGAACCAGACAGAGATCATAAACATCTTTACCAAAAAAATCTTTGTGCTTCAAGGCCCTCTCTCTATAACTCAACAAAACGGCCTTGAAAATCATCAAGTCTTTCAGTTACACCAGCGGCTTCATTGGGCTCAGCATGGTAAATCAGTTCATCATGGTGTGGAGTAGTGTGCATCATAGGCGGTGTAGTATTCCTTACTAGCGGAAGAGTAGTAGATGCAGCAGTCTCATGAGGTAGAGGATGATAACCAGCAGGAGTGAAATTAGCCGGCTTGCCCCATGGTGTACAAGGAGGCATGCAGTAGCGAGGAGAAATGACAACTTCGGCAGGGACTGATGCAATGAAATTCTCAGAGATGAGTATGTGATGAACAGGAGAATTAGGAGGATGGGGTTGGCTGATTCTGAGCTACCACCAAGCTTTCCATCATAGCAATAACTCGTTCCAAGCTATCCTTCAAATAAGCAACTTCCTCGCGCAGCTCGCGATTCTCTTGTTGTAAAGCTTCCGACATCTTCTTCTGATTAGCTCGAGTATCAACCGTGTGAGTCAGCTTGACAGGAGAACTGAAAACAAAGACCAAGAAACAACATAAGATCCCTGGAGAACACTCAAAAAGCAAGACAAATGCGGGTATGATGCATGGTATGCATATGCAAATGCAAATATTTCAAAAGACTATAAGATAAATTGAAATATTTATAAAGAAACACTTTTTGAAGTACTTAAAAACTCATTCTCATTAAAATCAAAGTAAGGATTACAAGTGAAGTACAAGTCTCAACAATCCTAATATATGAGAGAAAAAGTAAACTAGGCCTAGGGGATCATATCTGAAGAAGATCCAAATCCCAACTGGTACTTCATGTGAATCCTCTTAATCTCTTTCTTATACCGATTATCCATTTCTTCCTTATCCTTCACCAACTGGTCAACAATAGCCTTCCAAGAACTGGATGTAGGAGGAATAGTAGATGGAGTACTAGAGGAAAATAAATCCTCTCTTGGCTTCTTCATAACACGTCGCTCAAGTAACTCAATGAGATCATCTTTCTCCTTCAGTTGCTCTTGCATCGTCGTCTTCTCAAGTAGCCATTCTTATTTCTCTCTCTTCATCTTGTCCAACTCTTCTTGAAGAGCAACCTTCTCATCAACAGGAGGAAGAAAAGCGGACAATGGTAGTATGGTAAACAAAGGCTCCTTGGGTGGATAAGGCATCTTGAGCTTAGAAGCCCTGGATCGAACCCACTGGATGTAACATTCAGAAAGAGTAAGGTGTTATCTTCCCAATTGACCCTTCTCTTTCCGATGAACCGCATGCCAAGAATGAGCAATCATTTTCTTCATTTCTACATGATCTGCACCATTAAGAAAGAAGAAACTGGATAATGAAAGGTTTCTTGGTATGTCCTTCAAGAAATATCCCAATTGTCGCCTAGCAAGAATAGAGTTGTAACTAATTCCCCCACATGTACCAAGAAGAGGTACGTTAGGAAACTCTCCACAACTGTCAATAAGCACTCCAATATCATAATAGGAACAATACCAAGTCATATCATGATGAGAAAGAGACTTAATCCTTTGAGACCATCTTCGATTCTCTCTATTATCCATGAACACATCAGACTTTGGTAGGTGCGAAATAAACCACCTATAGAGAAGAGTCGCACAACACACAATCTCTCCATCACCTTTGGAGGTCCTATAATGAAAGGCATGATACATGTCTCCAAGCAAAGTAGGTACTAGATTTCTCTTTAAGAAAATATGAATGGCACTCTCGTCCATAATACCATCTAAGTTAGGAAACAAGACGATCCCATAAATGATCAAAGCAAGAATAGCCTCAAATGAATCCTTATGACCTAAAGCAAGAGAAGTAGAAGCTTTCCCCATTAAGAACATGGCATTAATACCACTGACACTCCCTTTCGGAAGAAACTTCCCATTAAAATCGAACTCCTTGAGAAAAAGGGCTTTGGCGATGACTTTGGTCGTAAGCTCTTTCTCTAAACCACTAAAAATAAATTCCTTGTCCAAAATAGGTAAACCCATCCAATGAGAGTACTCCTCCAAAGTCGGCACAAATACCTCTTAATCTCATTCTTTCAAAATTCATAACCATAAACATCTGAAATTTTGCAAAAATACCTATGACTCCCTTGAAGTCTTAAGAATAATGCTCATGAATGCATGAGTGCATGTATGCAACAACCACAAACAAGATCACACAAAGCACACGAGTCTAGGTTCCGAGTCACGAGCATGAAGTCAAGGTAACAGAATACCAACCCACACAGATAAGTACTAATGTTTTGTCTTCATTGTACCTGCAGAAAACCAAAAGGGTGCTAACAGAGGTGCTCGAAGTTAACAGCCATCTTTAGAATATCATTGGTACATTAAATTACTCCCCAACCGATAACATTCATAAAATAGACCTCGTCCGAGTGTAGTATCGTGTGACAACCACCTTAGGTTTACACCCAGATAGTTTCCGCACTACGTTTCTAAATTGGCTTAGATGGGTTAAAGGTTCTACGGTCCTCAGTATGATCAGCTCAAGGTCAAAAAATAATTCCACATATGATTACTCATCTGGACATTGATAATCCAAGAGAGCCTAACCGAGTGGAGATTATCGAATTGATATAGCTTTGGACTTCTCCATCGCGTATCGCTTTGAATATTGCCGTCCTATCATAAGTTCAACTCAGATCCAAGTTAGAATCTATCTCACTCACAGAGGATCACCAAAACTGAAACAGAATAAACAAATAACAAACAAATCAAACCAAAGCAGTAAATAAATAAAAGTAGGCCGAATCCACTTAGAGATTGACTCCCCAACAGAGTCGCCACTTTTCTGTAGCGGTAAAATCATGAGTGTAAGCTATTACTTAACTTAACTCAAAGTAAACAGAGTCACCACCGCGCTTTTATTTTATTCCAAGAGGAAAAGGAAAAAAGAGCGAATGAATCTAAAAGCAAAAAGCTAAAGAAACACAACAGAGAAACAAGTAAGGGGATATGTTACACAATGGGAAGGTTTTACGCACTCAAAATGTTCGTGGTACTCCACGGGCGCCCTTTGAAAAATTTACTGCTTTTGGTTTGAAAGAGGTTTGTTAAATGAGAGTGGAGGGATGAGAAAAGAATTATATTTTTTATATTTTTGTGTTTGGAGAGGTTTACCACCTCATGCCTACGTACCCACCAAGTGCAATGCAAGATCAAAACCCCGTAGTTCGTGGTATAAAATTGTGAAAAGGGTTGGTTATAATTTATTTTATTAAGTGAAAAGAATTTGTCATCTTCAAGTGGATGGCCAAACAAACTACCATGCGAATGAAGGCATGAACTCGTACATCATTATGGGGAGGGCGCCAACTCGAATAAAATCAACGAGTATGCTACTAAACCCCCACGAATGACAAGAGACTCAATTACATCAAACTACAACCATGGAGATTGGAAAACTTGCACCCAACTAAAGAATAATGACTCATAATCGGCACTCTTTTAAAGAAAATACACAAAAATGCACAAAGGCACAAAACAACTTGAATGAGTTTGATTCTTTTTATTTTTTGAATTAAGGTCAACATGATTAGTTTCATTGATTTTAAAAGAAAAGAAAAAGAGTAAAAGCCACTTGACAAAAGTCAAGGTTTTGTTTATTAAAGAGGTGATGATTTAAAAAGAAGGAATCCTTTAAAAAAGGGAGAAGATTTTGAAAATTAAAGAATGGAAGGAGATGAAGGGACTATCCTAAAAAAAGAAAATAAGGAGATAAGGGAAGAAAGATCTAACCAAACTTGATGACATTCAAATTATGAGCATAAGAATTCCATCCTTATAAGCTAGCAAATGGCTAAATAAAGGAAAGTTCCAAATTCATGAAGGTCGAAGCAAGGTAGAGGTATTCTAAAATCTAAGTCCAAAATCTCCATTCCAATGTCAAATATAGTAACCAACAGTCTACTAATTAGTGTCACATGTTTTTTAGAAGATTAATACTTTATTAATATTTTTGCAATTAGATTAACCACTTTGTGATTACGCGACCAACAAGAGGTCCGGTCCACGAAAGTGCAAGTACCCAATTAGATTTTTATTCCGAATTAGTGACAAATTTAGGTCTATGTTAAGCTATCACCGAGTAATTTACGAAGTAATAACCTACAAATGAGGCCGGCCACCACCAATTAAGGGGCATAATGTTAGTGCTATTGCATGCAAGATAAACGATATGTAAATCGCCATCCGGACGCAATACTGCACAAAACTAAAGGTGAATACCAAATTGAGCCGCACTCATGGTATTCTTCCATCCTTAAGTTCAATCACTCATCTTGGTGGATTCAAGCGTGAAAATGTATCACTAATGAAAAGTACCTTAAATGAATTGAATAATCCACTAAAAGGTAGTTTTGAATTAGTGAACATTAACTACTATAATCTACACCCAAAGTTCATTGAAGTTAAGGAGAATTCACTCCCAAAAATGCTTCCTAAGGTAAAAATAAAAAGGAGGAAGAAGAAGAAGAAAGAGGGACAAAAAGGGGTTTGAAACAAGCCAAAAAAACCATTCTGACTTGCGTTAACCGGTTAACCAATTTGTTAACCGGTTAACGAAGGAAAAACCTGCGCAGTTTTAAAGATGGTTAACTAGTTAACGCTATACCAGAAGCAGAAAAATGCAGAAAATTCAGCATGATCCATTTTGAAACCTTTCCTCAAACATTTGATGATTATGATCTAATTTAGCACGAATTTTAAAACCAAAAAACAGTGGAATCCCTGCATTCAAACAACAAATAAAGATCCAAAGGATCTAGAAACAAGAGGCACCAAAGATCTACATCTTGAATGTTGATGGTGAATATGGGTTTATGGAGAGAGATGAATTACCAAAAGCACTTCTTCAAATTGGACCAAATCAAGCTAGGTCTTGATGAACAAGATAATGAAAGGATGGAGGTTTAGCTCAAGTTAGTCAAGAATTCAATGTGAATTCTTGATAACTTCAAAAGAAATAAAATGAGCTTTAGTGAATTGTTTGGTTTTGGAGAATGTTTTGCAAGGGGTTTTTTTGGCTCTCAAAAGCTTGGTGAATGAATGAAATTATGGTCCTATTTATAGACTTTAGGTATGGGAATTTGGTGGAATGGAGCTTGCTTTGGTAATTAAAATTAGGCTTGGTAATTGCAATTTTGGTGGGAAATGGAAAAGAGTGGTGATTAGTGAGGGTTTATGGTAGTAAATGATCAAAGTGATGTAGAGAAATCATAAACCAATTGTAAACACCCCAAATTTTCCCTCACTCATTTCACCATGGCTTGTGATTCTTTTCATTTGCATAGATTCAATCATAGCATCTCATATTGCATTTTTGCTTCACTGCATTGGTTCTAAATCATCTGCATCTAGGGTTTGTGATCTGAGCAATCCAAGGGTCATCTGAGCCACTCCAAGGGTCTCCAATCATCTCAAGAGGGTCCATGTATGTTCATGCATCATATTACATCCTCCCAAGATCAAGGAAGTCAGAAAATCACAAGAACTGAGAAAGGCATAGAAGCAGAGCCAGGTTTAACTGCACAGATGACCTAAAATTAGGGTTTTGGTTTCAGAGGCCATAACTCCAAATTTTTTGGTTATTCTTGTTTCTATTGGTCTCTATATGTTATAGGGATCATGCATACCAATTTTCATGGATAAATTCAATGGGGAAGGCATCTGATCAATAGATGACTTCTTGAACAAGTCAGTGCAAAATCAGGGCATCTGAGGCCCCCAATCATCCAACCAAAGGGTTTTATCCACCATTTTGGATGTGTATGATCTTTATTTGATCATAGAAGAGGTTATAAGTTCACAAAATTGAAGAATTTCAAGCCATTTGCAAAGTTGCCCTTTTGGGAAAGTGACTTGTAATGTAAACTTGCTATTTTGGGAAAGTTTTTCAACCTCCTCTTTTTGATTCAAAAATGCTTCAAATGAAAAATTCTTGGTCATGAAAGTTGTAGGTTGGATCCTCCCATTTTCAAAAAGTACAAGAACTCATTCTAATTCATTTTAGAACTTAAGTTATGGCTTGTCAAAGTTGGGAAAAATCACTTAATTTTAACTTTTGTACCAAAGAGGGAAGTTTGCAAATTCTTGTGCCAAGCCAATTCTGGACCTCTAATGCATCTCTACACATCATATCATCCTAGTGCAACTCATTTGGATCAGATTTGTGCCTTGAATCACAAGCTTTCATGCTTAGAACTTCACAAATTTCAAAAGGGGCCAAACTTCCCCAAAATTGCAAAATGGATCAAATCTCTTCAGCCACTTGTGCCAGCTGCAAAACATGACTTCCATGGACCTCCTTGAAGCAAGCTGACTCGAGCCATACCCTTGTACCATGACTGAACCAGCCCATGCCTTCACTTACACAAATGTTGACTTTATGCATTTTGCTCCATACCAATCACACTGCTCCACAACAACTCTCTGACCTATCAAGGATTGATATGTGTACCAAAAGCAACCCAACACATAACACAACATAGCCTGAAACTCCAAGAACTCAGCACACTCAAAAATCCCCAAGTTGGCAAAAGCCTTCGAATCTCTTGATTCAACCATCAAACCTTCAAGTTTCTTTCACCATTCAACTCACCATGATCCATTGATCATTTCCCACCTTTCATTTGGCCCTAAAACCTTCACAATCAAAAATACGATTTTCACATTCCACAAACTGAACTTCTGCCATTTTCATTTTGAGGCCATATAAACTCCAACCAAGCATCACAAACACTTGAGGAGGATCATTAGAGCTGGTTTGAAGCAAGGAACTGGCCAGAAAACACCATTTTCGAAAGCTTCAGTTCAGGTATCATCAAGAACTTTTTTTCCAAAAACCTGATTTTAAGTTCTTAGATTGTTCTCCATGCTTCACTGATCACACTGCACCTTTTGGTTTTGAAAATGATTGAATATTAAACATGTATGAAGCTTCTGAAATTTCTGTGATTTTTTCCGTTTTGCTTCGAATCCCTCTGATCATATGATATAAATCCTGTTTGATGATTGATTCTTGTTTAGAATGGGGTGGGGATCATTTCTGGAGAGTTAAAGAGCTTAGGGTTGTGTATTGAGTGAGATTGAAGAAATGGATGGCCGGAGAAGATGACCGGAACACTGTTCCGGTCACCTGAAAGTAATTAGGGCATCAGATTAGGGTTTAATCATAATTAGCGTAGTTTGAATTCTGGCCCTTGGATGACGCGCGAAGTCAATTTCCTCCATCCTGAGTTTGAACCTGGACCCTTGGATTGGCTGACTTTCTCATTTTCTCATTAAATTTAATTTTTATTTCATTTGTTTTACATTTAATTTCAACGAATTTTAAAAAATAGTAAAATGCATCAAAAAATTCTGAAAATTTTTATTAAATCTTTTAATAATTTTCAGAACCCAAAAATATTTTAATTTTATTTTTTGCATCAAAAATTATTTTTAAATCATTTAAATGATTATTTTTAATTAGTTAATGAGAATTAATTAATTAAAAATACATTTAGGTATTTAAAAATTCCAAAAAAATCCACATTGTATTTTAATACATTTAGAAACATTATCAAACTCTTCAAACAAATTTCTTTTTGGTTCTTGACCTATTTTGACATTTTTCTTTGGAATTAAAGTTCTTAAAAGGCAATATTTTGGTCCTAACTTAGAAAAATTCATTCTGCCTAACCATGGAGAGTTTGATGTTGGTTCTTTTTGCATTGCATTCTTCATATCATGTAGTTTCTATGGTAAAATTGGTTTGAATTTATCTTTCATTTTCAATTTGATGTGCATTTTTCTTTTTGAAGTGCCTTAAAACCCTAGCCAACTTGAGAAAATCATAACTTCCAATAGATTAAGATTTAGGTCTCCTTCTTTGGGCAGTGAACTTGTATAGGTTTAGGGTACCTTTGATCCCATTTTCAATTTTTTATCTTGTCATTTGCTTCTGATTTTTAATTTTGCTTTGTATCTTGTGCATAAACCCTAATTTTTGCCTTCATTTGCATTCATCTCTCATATGCTTGCATACATGAACTTGCCATGACATTTTGTGCATTCACATGACTTCTAAGACATGTTAGGACACATTAGAATCATGCTTGACCATTGCATCATTCATTTGCCATGTTACACCTCCATTGCATTTCATAAACTTTCATGAACTTTCATGGTTCAAAACATGCTTCATTTGCATCCTTATCCTTGTATGATTGTCCATAACTCTTGATATGTGTTTTCTTTATCTCTTAGCATCATTAACATCATGTTTATGCTTCTGACTTTGGTTTTCACCATTGCATTTCATCTCATTTTCATTTCATTTCATTTCTTGTTACTAACTTTCCAGGTGGTAAGTGTTTGAGAAGTGAATTTGCCTTCACTTCTCATAATCTTCTCTCATCTCTCTTATGCATTCATTGCTGCATTTTATTTTTTCTTTAGAGTGAGCTTGCTCATTCATGTTCCCTCCTCACTTTCTTTCTTCAAGCAACTTATCTTCCTAAGTGAAGTAAGTTGTCTTGCTTCTTTCTGCTTCTCCTCCTTTCATCTGCTTCTTCCTTGGTGGCTTTTCTCTTGAAGATCTCTTGCAAACTTCATCAACCCTAGGAACACCCAAGCATGATCACAATTAGGGTTTGATTAGTCCCCCATTATTTTTACCTTTGTGTCATCTTTGTGTCTTCTCTTCTCATCTCTTAATCAAGGACTAAACCTTAAAGGTTTTAAGGCTTTGTGATTAAGCTTATGCCTTCATCCTTCTATTAGGATGGAGTGTATAACTTTAATCCTAAGTGTTAAACCCTTAATGTGTTTAAACCCTTTAATCAATCCATCTCAATAATCACTAAGACATCAAGCTTGTAACTTGGGCCTTGCATTAGGGTTCTAATTCTTCCTTAATTGGTTAAGAAGGACTAACCCTAGTGTTAATGGACAAGTCCCCCTCAAGTTGCCTTACAAACCCTAAAATCCACTTCTTAATCTTACCATTAACTAAAATCCATTTAATAAAGGTTTTTTTTTGTCATGAGGTTAATCCCTAATCATGGATTAAGTCGAGGAGCCTTTCTCAGCTTAAATGCTCTCATCTATCATCCTTCTATTAGGATGGTATAATGGGTCCATTAAATACTTGATTATGGCTTAAACTCATTACTTAACACTAAACAAAATACCAAAAACATCTAAATAATTACAAGTATGTTAATGATCTTAATCCTACATCATGATGGTTAAGTGTGAGGTGTTTACTTCATACTTAAGGTATTCTCATTACCCCTAATCGGAGGAAGGATGTGATGAGTTTACTAACCCTTGGTTTAGGCTTAAGCTCATTTTCTTATGACAAACACAAAAATCAATAAAAGATTGAAAACACAAAAAAACAAACAATAATCGTCTCCTCCGGGTTTCTTTTCTCATCTCATTCACTCATAATCGAGAACTTGCTTCTTCCGTCTGATGCAAGACAGTTTGCACCTGAGCCAGACAGGTCATACACTTGAGCATAGACAAGTAAGCAGTTCACAAGTCAATTTATCTTTCAGTCTCTTTGGGTCGAACTACGGTGTTCTGACTTCCTCATTGCACGAGAGGATACATAGGCATAACTTAACAGTTATCGAACAAAAGTCTCTGTATATTCCTCCTTCTTCCAGCATTATTCTTTGAGCCTCATAATCTTGAGCTTCTTACTATTCCCTTACACTGACACTCTCATATTTCACTTCACATTTCTTTTACACTGACACTTGCATTCTTTTCCAGCTTTTGCACACAGATAGCACTGACACTACCCCTTTGAAACACAAATCTTTTAAGCGTGGATCCCGTCGAGTACGGCGGACAATCTGGGTGCTAATACCTTCCCAGGTTGTAACCAACCCCCTTTCTCAGTTTCTATGGTTCGCAACCGTCTTATCCATCTTTTCTTAGGTTTATGCAGCATTACCTTTCCTTCGGGATAAAAATGCCTAGCTGGCGACTCTTTTCTTTCCTTCCTTTTCGCCGACCGTTCGCGTCTGTACCCCTTCTGACCTGGGTGTCATTTGGTGGGAGCGACACCAATGGATCTAGAATATTCTAATTAAATCAATGATCTAAGGGTGCTGAATTTGAATAAAATATTCAAATTTCGCACTAGTTAACCGGTTAACCAAGCCGAAATTTGAATATTTTATTCAAATGATGTTGCTTGGTTATTGTGGCCCGATTCTTTTTGTACGCCGAAGAAGGCATGGAAATAAACACATGAACCTTGGAAATCCTTTGAATGAATCAATTAACTTGGGAAATCCTTGATCAGATAAATTTGAATTATTTGCGGATCAACTTCGACTTTTGTCTGTGAAATTTTACTCGAGCTGCATGACTGCTACTTTTGGCATTTTCAATGCTTCCTCTTCCTGAAAAATGTTAGTAAAAGGAAACAATATTTTTGGATTTTGATTAATGGTTAGTAAACTTAAACAAATAAAGTAAATAAAGGCAACAGTGATCCCCTGTGAGGCATAAGCCTAACCTGAGAAGAACCGAGCAACCAGTGCGATCTTGTTTGTATGCAAAATGCAGATGAAATGCAAAGAAAACTTAGGGAAAAAATTAGGGTGCAACAACGACAAACTCAAAACACTTCTTTAAAAGACAGTTCACAGATAACACACATCTTTTCCTGCATGATTTCTCTTCTCACCTCATTCACTCTCAAAGCGAACTTGATACGACTTGTCTCATGGCAAGACGGTAACACACTTGTACCAGACGAGCCTGCAACACCTGAGCATAGGCATAAGTAGTTCAAATCCTAAAAAACACAAACAGAGTTCCCACCTTAGTTAGGAGAACTACGTCGACTCTGATCCTCATTTTCCCGATGAGGTATATAGGCAGCGGGGTAGGGCCCATTCGAGCATACTCTTTATTTTCCCTACATTTTCCCCATTTCTTTTCTTTTCTTATCCAATTTCAGTATTTCCTTTGCAACAACTTTTAATTATTCACCCTTTGAAACAGTTTCTTTCCAAACATGGATCCCTTCGGGTACGATGGATGATCTGGGGGGCTAATACCTTCCCAGGTCATAACCGACTCCCGAACCCAGATCTTTGGTTCGTAAGTTTGTGCATCATTACCTTTCCCATTCATTCGGGATAAAAATGTCGGGCTGGCGACTCTACCTTTTCTACGCCACTTTCGCGTTTGTACTAGGATGAAAATACCGGGAGCGAAATCACCAATCAAACATGTAACTAATATACCCATCTACAAATTAGTACATGATTAATATTTAAACCTTTCACCATATCTCTTCCATTATGGAATGTCCAATGGTCTCATCATTCCTGTAGGTTCTAATGTTTAACCTTTGAACTCTTACAAGTCACACACACACATATACGAATTGCGCTACCTCTAGCTTGTCATATCCTAATTTTTGACCCTAAGATTTTTTGCATCTCATCTGCATCTTGCATACAAACAAGATCACACACTAGTTTTTCTATCCTTTTCAGTTGCAGGTCTATGCCTCATAGTGGATTACCATTACTTTTATTTTCTTTTATTTGTTTATGTTTACTAACCATTAATTAAAATCCAATTATTTTTTATTTTATTAATCCTTTTTCAGGTTAAAAATGCCAAAAATAGATGTCCCGCAAGGTATTAAGATCACCAAAGCTCAAAATATCATTGTCTTCAGAAATCGCTTGATACATAATACCAAGGTTTGCTATCCTCAACACCATCAATTGCAAAAACATAGGCAGGTCTTTCGAGACAAGAGACGTCGATTCGAGGCACATAGTTCTCTTGGTGCACCTTGATCGGGGAAGATAGAATTGCCAAAGCATCAGCAAATTGGTTCTCATCTCGAGGTATGTAATGCAATTTGACTTTGGTGAAAAACGTTAATAACCTCCTGGTGTAATCCCTATATGGAGCTAAGTGAGGTTGATGAACCAGCCACTTGCCATTGACTTGGTTGATAACTAGAGCAGAATCACCAAAGATCTCAAGGTTCTTGATTCTCATACCGATTGCTTCTTCGATACCCATTATGCAGGCTTCATACTCTTCTTCGTTATTGGTGCATTCAAATGTCAGCCGAGCAGTGAAAGGCATGTGTGCCCCCTCTGGTTAGATAAGGACAACACCTACTCCACTACCATTCATGTTCACAGCTCCGTCAAACATCAATCTCCATTTGGATTCGGTGTCTGGCCCCTCCCTCGGGAGTGGTTCTGCATATTCTTTCAACTTGAGGATCATGATGTCCTCATCCGGAAACTCAAACTTCATCGACTGGTAATCGTCAATTGGCTGCTGAGCCAAATACTCCGAGAATACACTCCCTTTGATGGATTTTTGAGAAGTGTATTGGATATCATATTCTGTCAGAATCATCTGCCATCGGGCAACTCTTCCGATTAGAGTCGGCTTCTCGAAGATATACTTCACATGGTCCATATTTGAAATTAGGAAAGTGGTGTGAGTCAGCATATACTATCTTAGCCGGCGAGCAGCCCATGCCAAAGCGCAACGAGTTTTCTTGAGTAGTGAGTAGTGTGTCTCACAATCAGTAAACTTTTTGCTAAGGTAATAAACGGCATGCTCTTTTCTCCCAGACTCGTCCTGCTAACCCAACACACATCACATTGATCCTTCGAGTATGGTAAGGTACATGATTATGGGTCTCCCTGGAATTGGAGGCAAAAGAATCGGAGGTTCTTGCAAATATTCCTTGGTTCGGTCAAAGGCCTGTTGGCAGTCATCATCCCATTTGATAGTCTGATTCTTTCTCAGAAGCTTGAAAATATGCTCACACGTGGCTGTTAGGTGTGAGATGAACCGTGAAATGTAGTTCAACCCCTAAGAAGCCCCGTACCTCTTTTTCAGTTCTCGGTTCAAGCATCTCTTAGATGGCTTTTACTTTTGCAGGGTCGACCTTAATTCCCCGTTCACTGACGATGAAGCCTAGCAGCTTACCGGAACGTACCCCGAAGGTGCATTTGTTCGGGTTTAACCTTAGTCTGAATTTTCGAAGCCTGTCAAATAGTTTAGCTAAGTTGACTAGATTCTCTTCTTCTGTCTGTGACTTCACAATCATGTCATCAATGTAGACCTTAATCTCATGATTAATCATATCGTGGAACAATGTCACCATTGCACGTTGGTAGGTTGCTCTGTCATTTTTCAAACCAAACGGCATGACTTTATAATAGAAGGTGCCCCAGGGCATAATGAATGTAGTCTTCTCCATGTCCTCTGGCGCCATTTTGATCTAATTATATCCCAAGAAGCCATCCATGAAGGAGAATATGGAAAATTGAGCAGTATTGTCAAATAGCACATCAATGTGCGGCAAAAGGAAATCATCTTTAGGGCTGGCCCGATTCAAATCTCTGTAGTCCATGCACATTCTGACTTTACCATCCTTTTTAGGGACTGGTAAAATATTCACGACCCATGGGGGATAACTAGTCACGGCCAAGAATCCAGCGTCAAACTGTTTCTGCACCTCCTCTTTAATTTTAATGGCCATGTCAGGGCGTGTTCGTCTCAACTTTTGCTTTACAGGTGGGCACTCTTCCCTGAGAGGTAGTTTATGCACCACGATGTAAGTGTCCAATCCAGGCATGTCTTGATAGTCCAGGTGAAGACATCAACATACTCTCGAAGCATGACAATTAGATGAATCTTGATAGATTCTTCTAACACATCCCCAATATTTACCTCTTTCTTGTCTTCCTCATTACCCATATTTATCACTTCAATAGCCTCCTCATGCGGCTTAATCATCTTTTCCTCTTGTTTAAGCAACCTGGCTAGCTCTTCGGGAAGTTCACAATCTTCCTCCCCTTCCTCATTGGCTAGGTAGATCGGATTGTCGAAGTCATGCTGAGCCATAGCAAGGTCTTCGTTGGTGAAACCCGGTGAGGAGCATCTGCATGAATGATGATTCATGCTAGATTTAGAAATGGTTTGAGGAAACACTTCCATTTATTTTGTATGAAATTTGCATTTTTTTTCCAAAAATAAAAAACAAAATGAAAATGAAAGACAAGGAGCAACATGTATAAATGCAAAAAGTCTGCTTTATTGATGATTATGAAATTATATCATGAATAAAAGAACCCTTACAATGAGTTGTTATGCCTCGGGTAAGGCATAGAGCTTGAATACAGGAAAGCAAAACATAAACTATTACTCTTCAGGCTAAGTGACAGAAATGAGCTTTTCAGCCGACCAGTTGTTGAGTTGTGTCCCCAGAGCACAAGGCTTAATTCGATCGTCAAGATCGCATTCACTGTCAATCGTATCCTCTTGTACAAGACAGATGTTTCCATGATCAACCCACTCGGCACTAGTGAAGGTAATTGGGCCTTTCCGACCTCTAGCACTTTGTCCAGGTGTTGACTGACCAAGCTGGTAGCCAACTCCATACATGTATTTCTTTTCTGGGATCTCAATTGTCTTGCCCCAGCCTTCCTTCGCACCTAACTCTACCACCTCTAAGGCCTGTTTGTAAGAAGCTATAGAAGCTCTTTTCTTTGGGTCTTCAGATAAAGCAGCTGATGATGATGCCTTCTCAGACTTAATAGGCTCAAAAGCTTGGCAAGGAGTCTCGACGATTTCTCCATCCATCTCCATATATTTGAATGAGGCTAAGTGGATAACGAAGATGTCTTCTTCTCCTGACACTATTACAATATGCCCTTCCCAAACAAACTTTAACTTTTGATGAAGGGTGGAGGATATTTCCCTTGCTAAATGGATCCACGGTCTCCGTAACAAGCAACTATAGTCTGGCTGAATGTCCATCATGTAGAATGCAGCATTGAGGACTTGTGGTCCCACCTTGATCGGTAATTCCACTTCTCCGAACGCTGACCTTCTCGAGCCATCGAATGCTCGTACGGCTAAGTCTCTTGGCCTCAGCATGACCCCATCATAATTCAGCTTCATGAGGGCTTTCTTTGGCAGTACATTCAATGACGATCATGTGTCAACCAGCACATGGGAGAGCACAGCCCCCTTGCATTCCATGGATATGTGCAAATCGTGATTGTGACTATGTCCCTCGGATGTTAAGTCCATATCTATGAATCCCAATCCATGGCTAGAGTTTACACTTGACACCACTGCTTCCAATTGATTTACTGATATATCATGCGGTACATATGCGTTGTTCAGAATCTTCAATAGGGATTTCCTATGCGAATTTGTACACATTAATAAGGATAATATTGAGATCTTCGAATGAGTCTGTTGTAAGTGGTCTACGGTCTTGTAGTCACTTTTCTTGATGATTCTTAGGAATTCCTCCGCTTCTCTATCAAAAGTGATGTCAGGATCTGTTGTTGGCGCAGGGGCATTATTAGTCATGGGTTGTTTGCCCATGGCTTTTGCTTGAGCCTCAACAATATCTTTTGGTGGCAATGCATTACCTCTCAAAGTTTCTGGCGGAAATAATTTACGGCTTATGGTAAATCCCCCTACTCCAACATTTTCAATTTGGCATGGAGAGGAACTAGACGCAGTTATGTCTTACTTTTGACCATTATAGTACACTTCACCCCCATAATTCCAGGGAATGACCCTATTACTCTGGTATGGGACAGGTCCAAAGGTGGTGATGGTTATTGGCTCCACCCTTGTTGCGGCAGGGACCTGTGCTGGGTTGTAATAAATTGTAACAGTTGATATATCATCATTCCTCACAACTTTATTGAACTGTATACTTCCTTCATTGATCATTTTCTATATCCCCGATCTCATCTGATCGCAACCATCAGGGGAACTGACACAATATGGACAATTTTCTTCACAACCCGGGGACATGTTCCTTTTGGCCAAGCAAGATTTTACTGCCATCAACGGAGTTTTCAAATCCTTGACATCGGATACCAAATTCAAACCTTCACCGCTATCAACAGCCCCCACAATCCTTCCATGAGGAGGCAGAGGATTCTGGATTACATTTGGAGTAGGAGCGAAATTAATGGCCTTAGAGTCTATTAAATCTTGTACAAGATGCTTCAAGGCTTGGTAGTTCTCAGTGCTATGCCCAGGATCCCCATAATGGAATTCACAACGAGCATTTGCATCATAACCTGCTGGGAGTTGGCCTGCCTTTGGAGGCTGCAGAGTCCTTAACTATATCATTTGCAATTGGAGAAGATTCTGTAATAATTGTGAGTATGACATTGGAGGCGTCTCAAAATGCCTATCCTTCAGTCGGGGAGGATAGTATGGTCGAGAAGTCCTTTGATGTTGATAGTTTGGTTGACGCTGTTGTTGTTGAACCTGTGGTTGGTTTGCCGGAGCAATAATGGTGACAGGAGCTGCTTGTTGATACACATTCTGGTTTCCTCTTCTGTTTTGAGTATACACAACCCCAGTTTCTCCTTCTTGGCGCTTCACAAAAGGCTTCTTTACATTGGAGGTTGACGCCCCGCTATTCTGGATTTTTCCTTGTTTCATCCAATTTTCTATCCTTTCACCCGTCAGAATGATGTCCGAAAACCCACTAGATGAACAACCTGCTAATATTTCCATGAAGTTCCCTGGGAGGGTATCCATGAAGAGATCCACCATATCTCTTTCTAGCAAAGGTGGTTGTACTCTGGCGGCGACCTTACGCCATCTTTGAGCATAGTCCTTGAAGCTTTCTGAGTTCTTCTGAGATAAACTCTAAAGTTGAGTACGGCTGGGCGCCATATCAATATTGTATTGATACTGCTTAAGGAAGGCCTCCCCAAGATCTTTCCACTTTCAGACAAAATTCTTTTCTAGCTTCATATACCACTCCAATGAGCCCCCGAAGAGACTGTCCTGGAAGTAATACATCCAGAGTTTTTCATCTTTAGTGTGAGCGGCTATCTTGCGGTAAAAATCCTGTAAGTGTGTCTTGGTGCAGGAATTGCCATTATACTTATTAAAGCTTGTAGGTATGAATTTAGGAGGGATAACCACCCCAAAGACCAAACCCATATCAAATACGTCAATTCCAAGAGTGTCCCTACATTCAAGGGCCATAACCTTCTCAGCCAGCAGTTGAAAATCCTGAAAGTTTCCACCCGTGCCAAAACCCATATCATCGTTGACCGGAGGGAACTGATCTTCCTGGAGATCTTCCACAAGGATAAGAGTATGGGTGCCGGTTTCTTGAACCGGAGTTCCATATCCTTTGTTTTTGTTGGGTGGATTTCCATGGGCATCCAGAGTAACCACCGAAGGGTCTGTGTGGGGAAGAGTAAGCCTCTGCATGGAATTTCTCAACTCTTGCTGCCCTAGGGCCATGCCCTGCATCATCACTATAAACTCTCCCATTCGTTGAGCTCTGTCTGCACAGTATCCATGACGTTTCTTTGATTATTGCGGGTAGCGTACCGATGAGGAATACTTTTTCTGGGATGACGGGTCCTGGCTGCTCTCGCAATCTTTCCCTGAAAATGTATAAGTTAAGTAACTTGAATAACCTGCAAAGAGAAAGAAAATGCAAATGATATGAATGCATGCAATGTTGTGTTCCTTTTATCCTCAAGGGTTTTTTTTTCTTCTTTTTTTTTCTTTACTTTCCCGTTCCGGTATTAAGAGATTAACCTTTGGAAGAAAACCCCGTATGATATTCAGATGTGGTGAGAGTCGTGGAAAATTTGTGCTTATTATCCAGTGTCCGTGCAAAAGATAACAACCAGGGACTTAATACAAGTCAATCATATAAACTGAAATCTGAAACAACAAAGTCCCCAAAGGGTACCAGTTCATATATCAGAAAAGAAACAAAGTACATCAATAAAAGGGAATCCCACAACAGGCATGTGGGTAATCAATATATGAGAGCACGAGACTAAACCCTAGGAAGTTCTATATCTTGCAACCTCCAGCTAAGGTGCTTGACACCTTGGAGCAACTGGGCTATGTTTGGATGATCTGGCTCCTGTATGAGCTTCTGGATTAGGAGATCTCTGAGATCAAAAGAGGCATGCAACTCTTCAATCTGTTGTAGGAACACCTTCTGACTTTCTTTACCTGCACTTGGCTCGGTCTTGATTTTCTTAACATCAGCCCGAAGCTTTAGCTCTTATACTTCCTTCTGAGTGTCTTCAACTGTCTGTTGACTTTTTTCCATATCTTGAAGGTAATCCTTTTGTTGGTCATGGGCCTTTTGGGCAGTTTTCCTTGTTCAGCCAGAGTGTCCTGAAGACTTTGGATCTCTAGTTTGTATTTAGTCTCCAGCTCCTTCTATTTCTTCAGATTATCTTCCCACTTCTCTTGCCACAAGGTTATAGCTTCATTAGCTTCGTTCAAAGCTTTCTTATCTTTCAGGCGTTGACTCGCCTTGTGAATTTCAGCTATCCCCCTTTTCTTGAAGTAGAGTTCTCTCTCCTGGAAGCCTTACTGCCTGAGCCTGGCTATCTCTTCAGCCTGGTGAGCTCTTTCTTCTAACTTTTGATTCTGAACCATCAACTTTTGGCATGATTAGTTGGCCTATTGATTTTCCATTCTAAGTTTTTTAACCAAGGCCTCCAATTTCTAGTAATCTTTGAGAGGTACTGAATCTATTGGTAACTTCTCCTTAGGGTATAGAGGGGACTCCTTAGAGAGCAAGAGAAGTAAGACTTCTAAACGATCTTTCAACCATGTAGCAAAAGGATCATATGTTTTTGGGTCCACCTTCCCAAATTCTTTCTTTCCTTTCCTTATCCTGACCTCCCAAGCTTGGGCTACCTGTATACACAACTCCATATTTCCTTCTTTCGAGAAATACAATGACTCAAATACCTCTTCAGCTAATGGTGGAACCTTCAGAGGATAACCAAATTGTTTCCTGGACAACAAAGGATTATAGTTTATTCCCCCTTTCCTTCCCAGCAAAGGTACATCGGGGAAAGTGTCATAGCTAGCAATAATCCTTTTGCCTATCAGGTCTCTATTGCACCCCCAAGATATGTTGTCTGAGGTTAAGCCCATCAATATCTTGGACCACTTCCAATCTTGTTTCAAGTCTTGGAAAAGTCCTGATTTTGGGAGTTGCCTTACAAACCAATCAGCAAACAAAGGAGCACAACAATTCACATACCCTTTTTTCTCGTTCCTATAATGGACCCCATAATAGAAATCACCTATCTGTGTAGGCACTGGATTTCTCTGAATGAAGATGACAATAGCTTCTAGGCTAATCAAACCTTTCTACCCTGGGAACAAGCTTATCCCGTATACCATCAAAGCTAGTAATGTAGTGAACTTAGCCCACTTGTTCTCTGAGGCCAGATCTTGGGCTTCCATGACAAGAAAATCCAAGAGAAATCCCTTACCTTTATTGACATCCAGCCCTCTACTAACTTTGGACAAATCCAAATGGAAAATGTCAGCTATGTCTCTACATGAAGGAATCTTCTCCAAGCCATAATAGGGAACACCACTTTTGATGGGGACCCTAAGGATGCTGGAAACTTCTTCCAATGTAGGAGCCAAAAGATAATCTGGAAACACAAAGACTCGTAATTGTGGATCATATAATTGTAGCAAGGAATTAAGTTTGTCACTTTGATCAACTGTTGGTTTATTCACCTATTCCAAAATCCTTCCATACTCTCTTCTGAAGTCATCCAGAACCTTGTCATTCATCAAAATGATCATCTTTTAAATACTCTCAGTTTTTGGGTGTGGGAAAGTGTAGTGAACATTCTTCTTCCTTGGAGTTTCCATCTTGAAGTAGCAATACGACCGAGAATCAGGAGTAATATGAACCCTGAGAATAAAAAGAACACATATGATTAATGATGTCATGATGCTTATGCAAGGCAAGTCATGTGATCAATGACATGTTTGTGTAGTGTCAATCATATAAGCAAGTGTCTGTGCAGGGTCACAACATTATCACATCATAATAATCATCTCTCTGATCAAAGGTTCAAATCTCAGAGTTAATGTGTAAGAGAACATATCACAATACTGAATCATGATGGCACAGTGGGTGTGTTGAAGGTCTTAAGGTTCTTGCAAACTTGTAAACCCCTCTCATCTCACGGGTGTGCTACTCGGGTCAACATCATAGACTCTCAAAGCCTAATAGCAATAATACGCTCACTATTTCCGAGAAATGGCTCATGACCAAATCAGGGAATCGGTTTGGCATTGTGTACTACACAGGGAGGTCTCAACTGAGTCCAAGGAAATAAGCGTCCCTCATAAGTCCCCAACTTCAAGCACTGAATCGAGAAACAATAGTACATTTAACCCTTGGGATACAATACTATCGTCATATGAACAATTTGCTTTAACTAGATTCCTATGAGAGAACCAGGCCATCATATGCGAGTTCCTAGTGGGCCTTCGAATGCGAGTGGGTTTGCCAACAAATGTGGTCTTCCATTATCATCACTAGAGAGGGATGTTTCCACAAAGATCCTTAATGATCGGTCCCCATATGCACATAACTATCAAGTTCATATATTGCCCCAGAAAGATTCCGGTATCAATACACTCCCAAGACGGTCGCAAGTCTGGGTGTGGAACTCACTAATACCAACATAGCAAGATGCCATGAAGCCAAAGTGGAACCACTCTAAGTCCTAAATACACTCAAGTCGGGTATTTGGCTTATCTCACAGTAACAAATCCCATCCCACAGAAAAAATGGAACTAGCACAGCCAGAAAGACCAGTATATATGATGCATGGAAAATAAATACTGAAAGCAGTAAATAAATGTTGTAAAGTAAAAAAGCTGTAAATGAGAATAGTAAATAAAAACACAACAACACACATATAAACACCCAAAGAAACAAAAACAAACAGGCGCTAGGATTGACTCTCAAAGGGGAAACTAGAGATTCTGGGTTCTGTCTCCAGCAGAGTCACCAACTGTCGCTCCCGGGATTTTCATCCTAGTACAAACACGAAAGTGGCACAGAAAATGTAGAGTCGCCAGCCATGCATTTTTATCCCGAATGAATGGGAAAGGTAATTTTGCACAAACCTAAGAGAAAAGGAAAGGACAAGGTCCTGCGAACCAAAGATCTGGGTTCGGGTGTCGGTTACGACCTGGGAAGGTATTAGCACCCCAGATCGTCTGCCGTACCCAACGAGATCCATGCTTGTTAGTCTGTTTCAAAGGGTGAGAAATAAGAGGCTGCTGAAAAAACACCGCTATTGGAACTGGAACTGAAATGAGAAATGAAATTGGAAAAGAGAATGGAAAGAAAAGGGGGAAATATAGGGAAAATAAAGAATGTGCTTGAAAGGGCCCTATCCCGCTGCCTACGTACCTCATAGAGAAAATGAGGATCAGAGTCGACGTAGTTCGCCTAACTAAGGCAGGAACTTGTTTGTTTGAGTTTTTTACAGTTGAACTGCTTATGTCTATGCTCAGCTATTGCAGGATCGTCTGGTATGAGTGCGTGTACCGTCTTGCAAATGAGACAAGTTGTCGCAAGTTCGCGTTTAGAGTGAGTGATATGGGAAGAGAATTCCTGTAGGAAAGTCACTTATTGTTTGTTGTTTGCTTTTTAAGAGTTTTTTATGAATTTGGCACAAGGAAGTGAATTCAAACTCTTTTCCGTGGAATGTGTACTTTCTACTACATTCCAAGAGGGAATAGTAGAACAAGCACACCAAGTAAGGAGAATTTATCCAAGACTTGTTTCCAAGGATTATGGCCTAAGTTCACTAGCTTGTTGAACTTATTAGATGTTTTGTAGCTTTTGAAGAATTGTATTTTATGCTTTATTTATGAAGATAGTCTCATGATCAGACTTGTACATCATACTAGACAAGCTCACACTATTCCAAGATGGAATGAATATGAGTTCCCCATGGAATAAGGCTATACACAAGAGACTACTTCCATCCTTTATTAAGTGCCTTTTGGATTTTTATTTGAAGATGAGAGAAGAAAGACTCAAGTGAGAAAGGACAAACACTAAGAGGACTAAGAAAAAATCCTAAGTTCTTTATTGTATACCAAAAAGGGGCCCCTAATGGTTTGTGAGGTTTTCTAATCCTAATGAATAAGGGAAAAGAAGAAAAGAAAATTAGAACTCAACTTACTTCCTAAGGAAGGTAAGTGGTTCTAAGGTAATCACATTTAGGAAGCATAAATAGATGAGGAAGAAGTTGTATAAACAAAGCTTACCTTAACCTCCCTACCAAACAAAGGTTAGCTTTACAAAGCACATTGAAAACATAAATCATGGCAAAAGCTTAAACTAGCTCAAACTAACCAAGAAAAAGCATTAATGATCTTCTAGGGTTAAGACCAAGGTATAGGGTATCCTACATGATAAAAGGGCTTCTAAAGTCAGTAGCTAAACCCTACTTAAGCATTCTAAAGTTATGAAATCCAACAACTACAATCTATGTCCTAATGAGGTACTAAACCCTAATAGAAATGAAGATGAAGTTAAATGAAGTATTCATATGGTTAAGTATGGAAAACTTGAATGAAGTCAAAGGTGAATGCAAAAACCAGAACTAAACACTAAATGGGAGTGTCTTAAAGTGTGAAACCAAGTGGGAAGAAAGAGATTCAAGTGAGAGAGATTCAAATATATGATTGACATATGAAGGAGTAAGTATTGAACATATGATTCCAAAAGAAGAAAAAGACTTAGAAGGAAAAAAGTCAAACATGATCAATAGAACTTGAACTCCCCATACAAAAACCAGGGGCTTGATGAAATGTTAAAATGGAGTTCAAACTCAAAAAATTAGTCACAAATGAATTAGAGTGAATGGCATTAAGGTTGGAGAACCAAAATATGATTTAGAAGTTTTATGACACCACATGACACTAAAATGATCACAAAGTCTTACAACTTGAGATGAAGGCATGGAAATGGGTATAAAACACTTATAAGATGTGTAAGAATGATATAACATGGACACCATATTCACAAAGTAGGGTTAGTGTAAACACCCCAAATTTGCCCTCACCCATTCACACCATGGCTTGTGATCATTTCATATGCATAAACACAATCATATCATCTCATATCTTACTTCTGATTCACTGCATAGTTTCTAAGTCATCTGCACCTAGGGTTTGTGATCTGAGCAATCCAAGAGCCTCTTGAGCCACTCCAAAGGCAACCAATCACTTCAAAGGGATCCATATGTGTTCAAGTATCATATTGCATCCTCTCAGAGTCAAAAATTCCAAGGAATCACAAGAACTAGGGTTTGAATGGATGCAGAGCCAAGTTTGACTGCACAGTTGACCTAAAAATTAGGGTTTTGGTTTCAGAGGCCATAACTCCAAATTTTTTGGTCATTCTTGTTTCCATTGGTCTCTATATGGTATAGGGAGTATGCATATCAATTTTCATGAAGAAATTCCATGGGGAAGTCATCTGATCAAGAGTTGACTTTCTGGACAAGTCAGTGCAAAATCAGGGCATCTGAGGCCCCCAATGACCCAACCAATGGGTGATCTTCATCATTTTGAGTGTATATGATCTTTATTTGATCATGGAAGAAGTTTGAAGTTCACAAAAATCAAGGATTTGGAGTTTTTGCAAATGTTGACTTTTTGGGCATAGTTGACTTTTCAAGAATGCTTCATTTTAGGTCATTTTTCAAGCCTTGATTCTTGATCCAAAAATGCTTCAAATGGAAAAACTTTGGTCATTAAAGTTGTAGATTACATCTTTCCCTTTTCAAAAAGTACAAGAACATGATCAAATTCTTCTTGGATCAAAAGTTATGGTGTGACAAAGTTGGCAAAAATCATTGATTTTCAAGTTATGCACCAAGTGTGAAAATTGCAAAATCATGCACCAAGGCAAATTGCAACTTCTAATTGGCATCAAACCCTCACATAAACATCATGTAAGTCCTAAAATTCAGAATGGACTAGGCATTGCTCATGTTTCATGGCTTTTGGGACAAGATCTTTCCATGTGAACCATAAAGCAACAACTTGCAAAAACTCATGATCACACTTCCTACAACTTGCAACCTTGGATGCTGACTTTGGCTAGCCTTTCCCCTCACCCTTGCTGCGCAGCCCATGCCTTGTACTAGCCTAGATCATGAGCCATACTTCTCTTACACAAAAGGTGGACTTTGAGCAAAAGCAAACTTACCAATCACTATAGGCCAGGTCACATCATCTGACCTATAGGATTAAAATACAATATCCCTTGGCAAGCCAAAGATATGAAGAGGCAAGGCTGAAACACTTCATACCATCACATTCACAAAACACACCCCAGCTGCAAATTGCTTCGAATCTCTCTGCCCAACCACAAAACACTCAAACCATTTTCACCATTCAACTCACCATGCCTCATTGAGTAGAAACCAGCAAGAACACAAGCCTGAAACAAGCTGTAACCCCACTGCACCATTTTCACTCCAACTTGTAGTTTCATTCGAAACTCTCTCCACAGCTCACAAACATCAGAACAAACTCCATAGACCTTCTCCACTCATCATCTGGACCACAAACAACCCTTCACCATTGCCAGAAACAACCTGAAACTCCATTGCCATTTTCAACTGAGCTTGAGCAGAAGCTGCTCAAACTCTTCATTCAGCCAACATAAATTCCTCTTGAGCATTCAAGCATCACCAGAGGGTTAAGTGGAGTGGTTTTCATCAAGAGGAAAGGCCAGAAAGTCATCAGAGTGAAAGCTTCGAATCTCAGGTAGCTCAAGAATTATTTTTCCAGAAATCGTTTTTCATGTTATAAACTTGTTCTCTATGCTTCACTGAGTATCCTGGTGCTTTTGGTTTTTGAAATGGTGTTGAAATGAGTATTTAATTAGCATCTGAAACTCTGTGACCTAGAAATTTGTTTTGTTCGATTCATGAATTCCAGGAAGAATAAATTGGTTTTAAGTGAGGGTTATGATTCGTGAGTGATTGGGATTCATTTCCATGTTTTTAGGTTTTGTTTTTGTTACGTTTTGAGGGAGTTTGGAGATTTTCAGGTGGACTCCCCACCGGAGAAGACGACCGGAGGTCTTCTCCGGCCACCTGAAAAAGATTAGGGTTAACCAGCGTAATTAATGCAAGTTTGAATTTGGACCCTTGATCTGGCTGACTTTAGTTGACTCCCGCGTGAACCAATGGCCCAGATCTCTCATTAAACCCTAATCCTGTTTATTTGAATTAATTAATTGGGATTAATTTTGAATTCCCCAGAATGAATCCTGGCCTTCCAATCTCGCGCGCGTCAATTCCCTCTCTTTTTATTCAAATACAGGCCATTGGATGCGTTGACTTCTCCATAAATCCATTTTATTTTGCATTTTATTTCATTTCTTTTCTCCAATTTATTTAAAATAGTAAAACTAATTTAAAAATTCTGAAATTTTTTATACAAGTTATTATTTAATTTCAGAACACAAAAATATTTTTATTTTTATTTTTAGCATTAAAAAAGTATTTTTAAATATTTAAAAGTTTCTTTTTAATTAATTAATGAGAATTAATTAATTAAAAATACTTTTAGGTATTTAAAAATCACCAAAAAATTCATGAAATGTTCTAAGACATTTAGAAACATTGTCCAACCTTCAAACCAAATTTCTTTTTTGATCTTGATGCATTTTAAGAATTTTTCATTGAATTAAATCATTTTTTGTGCATTATTTTGATCATAAGTTCAAAAAAATCATTTCTGCCTATTTGAGAAGAGTTGGACATTGATTCTTCTTGCATTGTTTTGTGTTTAGCATGTAGTTTCTAGGATTAAATGGCCATGATTTGATTCCTCATTTTCAATTTGTTTGGCATTTCTTTTGTTTAGGAGCCTTAAAAACCCTAATAACTTAGAAAAATCATAACTTGAGATTGGTTAAGAGTTGAGACCTCCCCTTTGGACTTTGGTTTAGTATAGGTTTAGGGTTTCTTTGGGTGGCATTTTCCATTTTTTATCTTAGGGTTTGCTTCTGATTTTGAGTTTTGTTTGATGTTTGTTTCATAAACCCTAATTTGGGCTTTCTCTTGCATCCCCTTTGCATTCTCTTGCATAACATGACTTGCCATGACATTTCAAGCATCCATTTGATTCATTTGACATCTTAAGACATATAGAAAGCATGTTTGATCATTGCATCCCATATTTGCCATCTTGTTTGCCATGTATGTTTCATAACTTTTCATGTAAGATCATGCTCCTTAACTTGCATCATTTTCATCCATGATCTTGTATGAACATCTCCACGCCTTGTCTCATGCTTGTAGCATCTCATAACATCATTATCATCATCAACATGCTTCTGGTTTTGTTTTTCATCATATCATTTCATCTCATTTAGCATTGCATTGCTTTTCTTTCTAACATTTCAGGTGGTAAGTGAGCTTGAGAAGTGAATTTGCCTTCACTTCTCATAACTTTTCTTTTCATCTCTCTTGCATCCATTGCTGCATTTATGTATGAGTTTGAGATTGAGCTTGCTCATTCTTGTTCCTCCCACTTTCTTTCTTCAAGTGACTTGACTTCTTGAATGAAGCAAGTTACTTTGCTTCTCTTGATCCTTTCATCTGCTTCCTGGTGGTTCCATTGAAGATTGTTCTTGAAAACCTCACAAACCTTAGGAACAACCAAGCATGACAATGATTAGGGTTTTGATTAGTCTCCCCTCTTAGTTTCACCTTTGTGTCTTTTGAGTCATCTCTTCTTATCTCATAATCAAGGACTAAACCCTTAAGACTTTAAGACTTTGTGATTAGGGTTATGCCTGTATCCTTCTATTAGGATGGAGTGTATAACTTTAATCCTAAGTGTTAAACCCTTAATGTGTTTAAATCCTTTAATCAATCCATCTAATAACTATCAAGACATCACACTTGTAACTTGGGCCTTGCATTAGGGTTCTAATTCTTCCTTAATTGGTTAAGAAGGACTAACCCTAGTGTTAATGGACAAGTCCCCCTCAAGTTGTCTTACAAACCCTAAAAAATCACTTCATCATCTTACCATTAATCTAAAATCCACTTAATCAAAGGCTTGTTTTGTCATGAGTTTAATCCCTAATCATGGATTAAGTTGAGGAGCTTTCCTCAACTTAAACATTCTCATCTATTATCCTTCTATTAGGATGGTGTAATGAGTCTGTTAAATCCCTGATTATGGCTTAACCTCATTACTTAACACTAAACAAAAACCACCAAAAACATCTAAATAACCACAAGTAGGTTAATGATCTTAATCCTACATCAAATGGTGTTTAAGTGTGAGAATCTGACTTCACACTTAAGGTATTCTCATTACCCCTAATCAGAGGGAAGATGTGATGAGTTTACTAACCCATTGGTTTAGGCTTAAGCTCATTTTCTTATGACAAAATCCAAAAACAATAAAAGACTGAAAACACAAAAACAAACAATAATCGTCTCCTCCGGGATTCTTTTCTCATCATCTTCACTCACAAACGAGAACTTGCTTCTTCCGTCTAATGCAAGACAGTTTGCACCTGAGCCAGACAGGTCATACACTTGAGCATAGGCAAGTAAGCAGTTCACAAGTCAATTCACCTTTAAGTCTCTTTGGGTCGAACTACGGTGTTCTGACTTCCTCATTGCACGAGAGGATACGTAGGCATAACTTAACAGTTATCGAACAAAAGTCTCTGTATATTCCCCCTCTTTCCAGCTTCATTCTTTTAGCCTCATTATCATGAGCAATTCATTCTCATTCTTACACTGACACATCATTATACACTTCACTTCTTTTACACTGACACCTGTACATTCTTTTCCAGCTCTTTTACACACAAATTGCACTGACACTACCCCTTTAAAACACAAATCCTTTAAGCGTGGATCCCGTCGAGTACGACGGACAATCTGGGTGCTAATACCTTCCCAGGTTGTAACCAACCCCCTTTCTCAGTCTCTCTGGTTCGCAAACCGTCTTATCCATCTCTTCCTAGGTTTATGCAGCATTACCTTTCCTTCGGGATAAAAATGCCTAGCTGGCGACTCTATTCATCCTCCAGTGAGTTCACGGCTGTGTGTTCTCATTGTCCCTTTCGCCGACCGTTCGCGTCTGTACCCCATTTGACTTAGCTTCATTTGGAGGGAGCGACAGTTAGAAGTGTTAATATGAAATAATTATGTGAATTAGGGAAAAGTAAGAATACATGATCATATATGTGACTTAAGGACCAAGTAAACCACAAATTTAAAGTTTAATGTCCCAAAAATGGATACACGTCAATTAAAGACCTCTAACAAGATCTAAAAGATTCAAATTTATGATCTCAAATGAATGGCATACATGCCTTACCAACATGGAATGAGAAGGATGGCAAAATGAGGACCAAAATGTAACTTGTGACACAAAGGACTAAAAAAATATCAAATGGAATTAAAAAATTATGAAAATTGACATTCAAAGTCATGAACCAAGGGAAAACATACCTCTAAAAAATCTCACAATAATTTGGATTCTAACTCACTCAAATAAATGTTCAAAGGGAATTAGGGTTTAGGATGATCAAACTCAAAGGAAAGGTACAAAATGGTACCAAACATGACCTAAAAGTAGGGAAACAAAATTTTAGGATCCTTGATGAATCCTCTGGATAGGGTAAAAAGAATGGGATCCATATCTATTTTTGTTTGAAAGAAATAAATTGGTGAAGACAAAGTGTGCAAAAATGAGAATAAACCAAAAGAAATGAAATGGAAATTAAATTCCGGATGAAAAATAAATGGAAAATAAAAATGTAAAAATGTGGAAAATTTGGTAAAATGTCAAAGATAGTCCCTGAATTATTTGGTGATTTTTAGAATTCATTTGTTTTTTTTATAAAATGGAAATTGAAGTGGGAATTAATTGAAAAAGAAAAGAAAATAAATTGGCCAAGGGGTGCAAACAGAAATAAAAACAAGTTGAAATGAACTGGGCTTAAAAGACTGGGGGTGCGAATATGAATGAAAAAGCCCAACCCAGGGGCGCTGAAAACTTGCTTGTGGTGTACTTCAGTCAAAATGTTGACTTAACCTGAACCAAAGGATTGATCTGAAATTTATGGAGTCAAAGCATGTTGATCCAATGGATGAGATCAAAAGACACACACTAACCAAATGGATGACGCGCGTGTGAATACTCAGGACCAAAATTGGTGCACGTGAAATCCATGTGAGTCATTTAAACGCTGGCAAGCTAGTGGACATTGTAAACACCCCAAATTTGCCCTCACCCATTCACACCATGGCTTGTGATCATCTCATATGCATAAACACAATCATATCATCTCATATCTCATTTTTGATTCACTGCATAGTTTCTAAGTCATCTGCACCTAGGGTTTGTGATCTGAGCAATCCAAGAGCCTCTTGAGCCACTCCAAAGGCCATCAATCACTTCAAAGGGGTTCACATGTGTTCAAGTATCATATTACATCCTCTCAAAGTCAAGAATGCAAAAGAATCACAAGAACTGGGATTGGTGTGGATGCAGAGCCAGGTTTGACTGCACAGTTGACCTAAAATTAGGGTTTTGGTTTCAGAGGCCATAACTCCAATTTTTTTGGTCATTCTTGTTTCCATTGGTCTCTATATGGTATAGGGAGTATGCATATCAATTTTCATGAAGAAACTCCATGGGGAAGTCATCTGATCAAAGGTTGACTTTCTGGACAAGTCAGTGTGAAATCAGGGCATCTGAGGCCCCCAATGACCCAACCAATGGGCATTCTTCATCATTTTGAGTGTATATGATCTTTATTTGATCATAGAAGAAGGTTGAAGTTCACAAAAATCAAGAATTTGAAGTTTTTGCAAAGTTGACTTTTTGGGCATAGTTGACTTTTTCAAGGATATGTCATTTTAGGTCATTTTTCAAGCCTTGATTTTTGATCCAAGAAAGCTTCAAATGGAAAAACTTTGGTCATGAAAGTTGTAGATTAGATCTTTCCCTTTTCAAAAAGTACAAGAACATGATCTAATTCTTCTTGGATCAAAAGTTATGGTTTGACAAAGTTGGCCAAAATCACTTATTTTCAAGTTATGCACTAAAAGGAAAATTTGCAAAATCATGAACCAAGGCAAATTGTAACTTCTAATTGTCATCAAACCATTACACAAGCATCATGCAACTCTTAAAAGTCAGATTTGAACCAAGTTTCTCATGGTTTATGGCTTGTTGGACAAGGGAATCACATGTGAACCAAAGTTGAAACAAGTTGCAAAAGCTCATGATCACCTTCACCCACTTGCTGCATTGGCCTTTGAACCTTCCTAGCATCACATACACACCATGCTGCGCCAGTTCATGTACTTGTGCTAGCCTAGAACCAAGCCCATACCTCTCTTACAACAAAGTGGACTTTTTTGCAAAAGTAGACATCCCAATCACAGCAGGCCAGGTCACATCACCTGACCAATGGGAGTTCTTTATGCAAGGAAAATGCTGGCCATAACACCCAAGAAGCCAAGCTGAAACAGGCCAGAAGATCACATTCACAAAATCACCCTCACTTGCATCTTCCTTCGAATCTCTCTGCCCAGCTCACAAACACTCAAACCAACTTCACCAATCATTTCACCATGTTCCACAGAGCATAAACCAAGCAAAGCCCAAGCCTGAATCAAGCAAGAACTCCACTTCTCCATTTTCACTCCAACTTGAAGTTTCTTTCGAAACTCACTCCACAGCTCACCAACATCCAAATAAACTCCACAAACCTTCTCTACTCATCATCTGGACCACAAACAACCCTTCACCATTGCCAGAAACAGCCTGAATCACCATTGCCATTTTCAACTGAGCTTGAGCAGAAGCTGTCCAAACTCATCAACCAGCCAATATAAATTTCTCTCAAGCATTCAAACATCATCAAGAGGTCATAAGGAGTGGATTTCACAAGGAGGGGAGGTCTGAAAGTTGCTGGAGTGAAAGCTTCGAATCTCAGGTAGCTCAAGAACTTTTTTTCCAGAAATGGATTTTTAAGTTCTAAACTTGTTCTCCATGCTTCACTGATTGTTCTGATGCTTTTAGTTTTGAAAATGGTGATGAAATGAGAATGTAATTACTTCCTGAAACTTTTTTGCCCTAGTTCTTATTTGCTTCGATTCAGCCATTCCAGGAAGAATAAATTTGTTTTGATTGGGGGTTTTGGTTCGTGAGTGAGTGGGAATCATTTCCATGTTTTTAGATTTCGTTTTAGTTAGGTTTTGAGAGTTTTAGGGATTTTCAGGTGGGCTTCCCACCGGAGAAGATGACCGGAGGTCTTCTCCGGCCACCTGAAAATCATTAGGGCATAATCTTGTAATTAATTGTCATTTGAATATTGAGCGTAGGATCAGTAGACTTTGTTGACCTGTCGCGCGAATGAATGGCCCAGATCCATTTGTTTAGCCCTAATCCACTCAGTTAGTTTAATTAATCCATAATTAAATTAATTTAACCAGATGCAATCCTGGCCCTCCACTGACGCGCGCAGTCAACCCTTTCAAACTCAGAAGCCATCCCAGCCATCCACTCAGTTGACTCCCATTTATTTCAATTTTTATTTCATTTTCTTTTATTTTATTTGCATAATTTATTTAAAATAGCAAAAATGTCTTAAAAATTATGAAAATTTTTCTCAAGAGTTTTATTAATTTTTATGACACAAAAATATTTTTATTTTTATTTTTAGCATAAAAAATGTATTTTTAAATATTTAAAGGATTATTTTTAATTGATTAATGAAAATTAATTTATTAAAAATACTTTTAGGTATTTAAAAATCACCAAAAAATTCATGAAATGTTCTAAGACATTTAGAAACATTCCCAACCTTCAAACCAAATTTATTTTTTGATCATGATGCATTTTAAGAATTTCTCATTGAATTAAAATCATTTTTGTGCATTATTTTGATCCAAAGTTCAAAAAATCATTTCTGCCTATCCATGAAGAGTTGGACATTGATTCTTTTTGCATTGCATTGTGTTTAGCATGAAGTTTGTAAGATTAAATTGGCATGATTTGATCTTTCATTTTCAAATTGTTTGACATTTCTTTTGTTTAGGAACCCTAAAAACCCTAGAATCTTGTGAAAACCATAACTTGAGTTTGGTTAGGAGTTGAGACTTCTCCTTTGGGCTTTGGTTTAGTATAGGATTAGGGGTCCTTTGAGTGGCATTTTCAATTTTTATCTTAGGGTTTTGCTTCTGATTTTGATTTTTGTTTGATGTATAGTTCATAAACCCTAATTTATGCTTCCATTTGCATCCATCTTGCATTCTCTTGCATAACATGACTTGCCATGACATTTCAAGCATCCATTTGATCCATTTGACATCACAAGACATATAGAAATCATGTTTGATCATTGCATCATGTATTTGCCTTGTTGTATGCCATGTGCACTTCATAACTTTTCATGTATGTCTATGCTTCTTAACTTGCTTCATTTGCACTCATAAACTTGTATGATCATCTCCATGCCTTATTTCATGTTTGTATCACTTCATAGCATCATTAGCATCATGTAAATGCTTCTGGTTTTGTTTCTCATCATGTCATCTCATCCCATTTTGCATTGCATTGCATTCCTTTTCTAACATTTCAGGTGGTAAGTGAACTTGAGAAGTGAATTTGCCTTCACTTCTCATAACCTTTCTTTTCATCTCTCTTGCATCCATTGCTGCATTTTTGTTTGTGTTTGAGTTTGAGCTTGCTCATTCTTCTTCCCCCACTTTCTTTCTTCAAGTGACTTGACTTCTTGAATGAAGCAAGTCACTTTGCTTCTCTTGATCCTTTCATCTGCTTCCTGGTGGTTCCATTGAAGATTTCTCTTGATAAACCTCATAAACCTTAGGAACAACCAAGCATGACAATGATTAGGGTTTTGATTAGTCTCCCCTCTTAGTTTTACCTTTGTGTCTCTCTTGAGTCTTCTCTCCTCACTTCATAATCAGGGACTAAACCCTAAAGGCTTTAAGGCTTTGTGATTAAGCTTATGCCTGCATCCTTCTCTTAGGATGGAGTGTATAACTTTAATCCTAAGTGTTAAACCCTTAATGTGTTTAACTCCCTTAATCAATCCATATAATAATCATCAAGACATCACTTGTAACTTGGGCCTTGCATTAGGGTTCTAATTCTTCCTTAATTGGTTAAGAAGGACTAACCCTAGTGTTAATGGACAAGTCCCCCTCAAGTTGTCTTACAAATCACAAAATTCACTTCATCATCATATCATTAAATAAAATCCACTTAATCAAAGGTTTGTTTTGTCATGAGTTTAATCCCTAATCATGGATTAAGTTGAGGAGCTTTCCTCAGCTTAAACATGCTCATCTATTATCCTTCTATTAGGATGGTGTAATGGGTCTGTTTAATCCTTGATTATGGCTTAACCTCATTACTTAACACTAAACAAAACACCAAAAACATCTAAATAATCACAAGTAGGTTAATGATCTTAATCCTACACCATGGTAATTAAGTGTGAGAAGCTGACTTCACACTTAAGGCATTCTCATTACCCCTAATCAGAGGGAAGATGTGATGAGTTTACTAACCCATTGGTTTAGGCTTAAGCTCATTAACTTATGACAAACTGTCAAAAGCAATAAAAGACTGAAAACACAAAAAACAAACAATAATCGTCTCCTCCGGGATTCTTTTCTCATCATCTTCATTCACAAACGAGAACTTGCTTCTTCCGTCTAATGCAAGACAGTTTGCACCTGAGCCAGACAGGTCATACACTTGAGCATAGACAAGTAAGCAGTTCACAAGTCAATTCATCTTTCAGTCTCTTTGGGTCGAACTACGGTGTTCTGACTTCCTCATTGCACGAGAGGATACGTAGGCATAACTTAACAGTTATCGAACAAAAGTCTCTGTATATTCCCCCTCCTTTCAGTTTCATTCTTTAGCCTCATGATCATGAGCATTTCACTCTTGTCCTTACACTGACACTGTATATATTACACACTTCACTTCTCTTACACTGACACCTGTACATTCTCTTCCAGCTATTTTATACACAAATTGCACTGACACTACCCCTTTAAAACACAAATCTTTTAAGCGTGGATCCCGTCGAGTACGACGGACAATCTGGGTGCTAATACCTTCCCAGGTTGTAACCAACCCCCTTTCTCAGTCTCTCTGGTTCGCAAACCGTCTTATCCATCTCTTTCTAGGTCTATGCAACATTGCCTTTCCTTCGGGATAAAAATGCCTAGCTGGCGACTCTATTCATCTCCAGTGAGTTCACGGCTGTGTGTTCTCATTGTCCTTTTCGCCGACCGTTCGCGTCTGTACCCTTATTTGGGCCATTCCCCATCTATCGGGAGCGACAGCTTGGCGACTCTGCTGGGGACCTTATTCTGCAACCAGGGCTTCCGATTCTTTTTGTGGGTTCCTCCTAGCGCTTGATTGATTTGTGTTTACGGGGGTGTTATGTGCTTATTTGTGTTTATATTTTTGTATCTATTTTTGCTTTATGTACAGTTGTTTACTGCTTTCTTTACTGCTTTTCATATATCATACTGTCATGCTGTCTGGCTGGATCTGGTTTTGCTTTGGTGGGTGGGGTTCTATTGAGAGTTAAGGTCCTATACCTGGGACCTGAGTGACACCTAGGCTAGAGTGAATCATATTCTTTCCCATTCCATCTCGGTCTGGTGCGGGAATATGAAACACGGTTCAGATATGGGTTTCTCCTTGAGAACTCTGTGTTGCAGATTTCCTGCAATGCTAGGGCTATCTGGGAAGCCTGCTAAGTCTGGATGACCTTTTAGTATTGACTTTCAGAAACTGAGGTGAACTAGAGGAGGAACTTTTATGGTTATTGTAAACACTGTACCTCCGGGTTAGAAGTGTTTACACTTCTCATAACTGATCCAAGTCTGAGGATCCTTGTTTTAGAACACCACCTGTGAGGGGGTTGGGCTGTTTACAGGTTTGCAGGTACCTTGACCTCAGAATACCCTGTTACTTTGACTTGATTAAGAATACTTCATTTTGGGACAGTTCTTGTGATTCTAAAACCCTGGACATGTGGCTCTTTATTTGAGTCCCCCACCTTGGTTACTGGATTTGTAGACCTCCATCTGGTATTCTTGAATATGTCTTGGACTTATATCAGGGCTCTTGATCAGATCCAGCTCAGTCACAGACCCTTGCATATCATTTGCATACATAAACATTGCATCATATTGACATTTGCTTATTTGTGTTTCAGGGTATCCATCCTCATTTGGTTCTGGTTTTGACCCCATCTTCAGTATTGACCCATCTTCATCAGCATTTGCTTCAGCTATCTACTTCAGTTATCTGCACCAGCCAATCAGTGGCTCATTCTTCAGTGTTATCATCAGCACCTGTCTCTACTCAGTCTCAGCATCATGGCTCCTAAAAAGAGCAACATCACCTACCACTTCTTCCAGACAGAGCTATCTGACATCAGGAGGATTCAGACCCTGATCACTCCAGATCACATACCATTGTTCAGGGAACACTATGGAGATATACTGGATATGGTTATGGATCTGGACCCTTCACAGAGAAGCCTGATCCACACTTGCATTCAGTTCTATGATCCCCCACTGAGATGCTTCACTTTTCAGGACTTTCAGCTGGGCCCCTTATTGGAAGAATACTCATCATTGGTTGGTCTGCCTATCAGGGGTGGAATCCCTTTCAACCCTGAGATGGCCTTTCCTGGTAATGGAGAAGTAGCAAAGGCTTTGCATCTGGAACCTGTCCTGATTGAGCAGCATATGACTTCCAAAGCTGGAATCCCTGGTTTTCATCTGGATTTCTTGATCTCTCAAGCTACCCTGAAAGCCTCTTTAGGAGAGTGGAAAGCTGTCTGTGCTTTATTGGCTTTGAGTATATATGGAATTGTGTTGTTTGCAGATGAGCCTCGGTTCATTAGCAAGAATGCAATCCATCTTTTCATCCTGCAGAACCCAGTGCCCACTTTATTGGGGGATCTCTATTATTCAGTGCATCAGAGGAATGAAAAGCAGAGGGGAAGATTAGTGAGGTGCTGTGCTCCTTTGTTCCATACTTGGCTTCTCAGGCATCTACCCAGGACAGATGCATTTTTGAACCCTCATCAGCAGAGCAACTGGGCTAAGAGACTCACTGCTCTAACTTCAGCCGATATCAGATGGTGCACCCAAAGCACCAAAGGCAGGGATATCATCACCAGCTGTGGGCATTTTCCCAATGTGCCCCTAATAGGAGTTAAGGGTAGTATCAACTACAACCCTCTGCTGTTTAGAAGACAACTGGGCTATGCACTGGTCCACACTCCTAAGGCACAGGACTTGGTTGAAACTCTTTATTGCGAGAACAAGATTAATCTGGCTATTGTTAGGCAGGCTGCTTGGGCCTGGGATAATGTTCAAACCAAGGGAGTAACCATTCTGGGGAAGTGCAACAATGTGGCATCAGCATAATATTATGAGTGGTCCTATGCCAGGGCTCAATTCTCTGGAATGCCCTTTACTATAGAAGATATGCCTGAGTCATCTTCAGCACCACCCCCTGCCACTGTCAGTTTGGAGGAGTTTGAGAGCTTGAAGGAAAGAAATGAGAAGTTAACCCAGGCTTTGCAGAAGACCCTCCGGGAGAGGAGTGATGGCAGGATGGAGATTGAAAGGTTGGAGAAGTTGAGAGTGGAGCATTTGGCTAAGATTGAGATGTCCGGGGATTATATCAAAAAGTCTAAGGCAGGAGAACAAATTCTGAAGAATGCTTGCAAAGAAGCCCAGTTCCAGAGAGCAAGGACAGACTTGTATCTGAAGGAGAGTCAAGCCCGGTGGGTCAGGATCACCGAGGCTCGTACTCTGGAGGACAAGAGGGTCCAAGACAAGATGGAGCAACTGGAAGCTAGTGAAAAAGAGCAGCAAGAAGCCCTGGCAGCAGCCCAGAGGGAGATATCAGAACTGAAGATCAAAGCAGGGGTGAAGAGGTCAAAGGACCAAAGCCAGCACAAGAAGTTAACAACAGCTGTTACGACCCGGAATCTCCTCATCAGGAATCTTACGGAGCGCCCGGCTGATCCTGTGACCGAAGCACTTCTCAAGGAAGTTCGTGAGGATGAGTTTGGTCTTGGTGTTTGACCCTTTGTTTGTTGTTGTTTTCATTCCATGTACTTTTATTTTCTTGTAATGTATTTTGACCCCCCAGAGGGCTGGTATTTGTAAAACAAACTATGTACCTTTTGATTTTTGTAATATATGTATTAGTTTGTTCCATCCGAGTTTCACTTCAGAAGCAACATCAACAGCATCTTCAAGGGTCTGGAAGGGTCAAAACTGAATGCCAAGCCGGATACCTTGAGAACAAATAAGCATAACTGCATTGCATACTAACCCCTTTGTTTGTTTTGTAGGTTTTTGTTTTATTGCCACTAACTCTGTTGTGATGTTCAGGAACTATTGCTCGGCGCCGAGTATTTCCCCTCAACCGTCCGCACCGTTATCCGACCCGTAGCAACCTTCCGGGCATTCAAATGGATCAGATGCAGCAGGACCTTACTGAGGTCAGAAATCAAATGGCGAACGAAAGGCTAGAAATGAGGAATCAAATGACGCAGTTTATGGAAGTGATGAACAACATGGCTCAGAGCCAGGAAAGATTGAGGGCCATGGTGGAAAGGCAAAATCAAGAAGATCCACATATAGGGACTGCCGGGACCAGCAACAATGAAAGGGTCCAACCCCATGTCAATCCTCCTGTATTTGGACCACATCTCCATCCTGAGGTCAATATTCCTGCAAATGTCCAAGGGACTGCCACTGCAGCCAGGGCACTTCAAGAAGACCCCCAAGAGGACCAGTTCACGGTAATGGGTGCTGGGGAAGAGGCTTATGATAGAAGGCTGGATGAGATAGATGAGAAGTTGAGGTCCTTAGAGTCTCAAAACTCTTTGGGATTCGATGTCATGGATATGGGCTTGGTAGACGGGGTCAGGATCCCCCATAAGTTCAAGCCTCCTTGTTTCGAAAAATACAACGGGACTTCATGCCCCCGGACTCATTTACAATCATTTCTGGGAAGGCTGAAGGCCTATACAATGGATGAGAAGCTCTGGATGTTCTATTTCGAAGATAGCTTAGCTGGAGCGTCAAGAGAATGGTACTCTCACTTGACAAGGGCAACTATCAGATGCTGGAAGGACCTGGCAGAGGCCTTCATCAGACAGTATCAGTACAACTTAGATATGGCACCCAACAGGACCCTCCTAATGGGAATGTCACAGTCGTCAAGGGAAAGTTTCCGAGAATATGCCCAGAGATGGAGGCAACTGGCTGCTGCTGTTCAGCCACCTATGTCTGAGAGGGAAATGGCAGACATGTTTATGAACACCCTTCAGGGAACATATATTGACAGGCTGGCTGCTTTCTCTTCCACTAGCTTTGCAGATGTTGTCATAGCTGGGGAGAGAATCGAGAGCTTGTTGAAAATGGGCAAGATCTCAGACAATGGTGCAAGCTCGTCCAGTAGTACAAGAAAGCCTTTTGCAGGCCCGAGAAGAGCTGGCGAGACCAATGCCATCCACACCAACAGGGGCAGGCCCCAATATGTTCACAGACCAGTGGCAGCAGTCACCATCCCTGCTCCAGCTCATCCTCAACCAGTTTATCAACCTCCGCAACAAAACTATCAACAACCTCAGTACCATCAACAGAATCAGTATCCTCCGAGAAATTACAACAACAACAACACCAATAACAACAACCAGCAAAGGCCATTCCAACAGAGGCTTTCTCAAGCCAACAGGGTAATCGATCCGATCCCTATGCCATATGCTACATTGCTGCCACAACTCCTGAAACTCAACCTAGTTGAGCTAAGGACGTTGGCACCTCCAGATCCCAACAGTCTACCCAGGAATTATGATTCCAACGCCAGATGTGCCTTCCATTCAAATGCACCTGGCCATAGTACAGAAAAGTGCAGAGCTCTGCACATGAAGGTACAAGACCTGGTAGACTCGAAAGCTCTGAATTTCGCACCACCACCTAATGTCAATAAGAACCCAATGCCAAATCACGGTGGTCCCAGAATTAACGCTATTGAAGAAGACAAGCCGTCTTATTTAATAACCAGTGTGGGTCAGATCAGGACACCGTTGGTAGAAATCAAGGCTCAACTCCTCGAATGTCAAATGTTCCCGGGGTGTGAGTTGGGTTGTGCTTACTGCAATATCTCGGTAAATGGGTAAGATAATTTGAGGAATGGCATAGACGGTCTCATTCAGAGTGGCCAACTTCAGATCACCACATCATTTCCTACAAATCCAGCAATCTCATCAGCAACAATTCCAGAACCTCCTACAACTGCAACAACCATTGTTCCTGACAATTCTTCGGCTTCATCAACAAGTACTTCATCTATTATCTCAACTGATTAGTTATCAACAAATTTTTCTTCTACAACTCCAGCACCACTCCATTTTGAAACGCCTACAACAACAACATCCATCCTTCCACCAATGTCTCCTACAACACCAGCAACAAATCATGAAGATGTCTCAACTGTCACAATATTTTATGATCCTGAGAACAACTCTGCCTACAACTCAGAAGGTGTTGTTCCCATCAGAGCACCAGTCACAATTTATTATGATCCGCAAACTATCACAATCCCTTCCGCAGCTGCAGTCAGTCCAGTCACTATCACGGTGCCTAGACCAGTACCCTATGAAAGCAGTAATGCTATCCCGTGGCATTACGGCTCTGACCTGTACTGCGAAGGACAAAGAATCACTTTTGAATCATCAACCCCTGCACCACAAATTGACAATGTGGGAGGAGGCGGAGGCTTCACTCGAAGCGGACGTCTTTTCGCCCCACAAATTCAAAGACCCACTGCCGAAGCAGAAGCTGCTGCCAAGGCAAAAGGGAAGAGCCCTGTGCAGGGAGATCAAGCTGTTAAAGAAGCTTTGAAAACACCCTTCGATCAAGAGTTTGATGAGTTCATGCGAATCATCAAGAAGAGTGATTATAAAATAGTGGATCAGCTTCATCAGACGCCTTCCAAGATCTCAATCCTATCATTGCTTATGTGCTCCGAAGCCCATCGGAATGCACTACTCAAAGTCTTGCACGCAGCTTACGTGCCTGAAGAGATCACTGTCAATCAGCTGGAAGCTGTAGTTGGAAATGTCAATGCTAGTCACGGACTAGGGTTCACCAATACTGATTTGACAACGGAAGGCCGCAACCATAACAAAGCCTTGCACATAACCATGGAATGTAAAGGTGTTGTCCTTTCCCATGTGCTGGTAGACACGGGGTCATCCCTCAATGTCTTACCGAAGAAGGCCCTGGTGAAGCTAGAATATGACGGATTGGCGTTGAGACCCAGCAACCTGGTGGTGAGAGCCTTTGATGGTTCAAAGAGATCGGTTCTGGGAGAGATTGAATTGCCCATAACGATTGGCCCGCAGACTTTTAAAACTATCTTCTACGTGATGGATATACAGCCTGCCTACAGCTGTCTATTGGGTAGGCCATGGATTCACGCCGCTGGCGCCGTGACCTCTACCCTTCACCAGAAGTTAAAATATGAGTGGGAGGGTCAAATCGTTACAATCTGTGTAGAGGAGGATATTTTTGTCAGCCACCTGGCTACCTATAAGTATATTGAGATGGATGGGGAGATCCATGAAACAATGAGCCAGGGTTTTGAAGCCTTGAATGTCAATGAGACATCTGCTGTATCTGGTACTTCAATATCATCATACCAACAAGCCCGGAAGGTTGTTGAGGAAGGGACTGCCCAAGGCTGGGGCAAACTGCTATCGGTGGAGAAGAAAGAGGACAGATTTGGGTTGGGTTACAAACCAACTCAACAAGATCAAGCGGCGGCTGCGAAAGAGCCCAACTTTGTGAGTGGGGGGATGCTCACCCCTGATGCTATCAACTGTCTGGAAGACGAGCTGGAAGAGGAACGCAACCTGGAAATATGGATTCGTCCAAAGATCCCGGGGAGCAGTATCTCAAACTGGTCTTCCCAGGAAATTATAAGAGTTACTCATGCAGAGTAATTATTATTTCCTGTATTTTTATAGCATGCATCAAAGTCTTGCATCTTGCCCAAGATGACAAGACTCATTTTGTAATCGGGCCATCTGTACTTTTTGTGCAAACAAGATTAATCAATGAAATATCAGACATCTTTTTGCAAATGAGTCTTCTTCTTTTCCGCTCACTGTTTTTCCATTTTTTCTTTTTGTACAAAAAATAAATGGCAGTGTTTTCAAAATGATAACTTTATTTCACTTTTCTAAAATAAGATTAAAATCAAATCACTAAAATGAACCAACTGAACCCTTGCGGAGAGCGCCTTCCTGACAGCACCGACAACAGCACGGCTATGACCTCGTATGACTTTGACAATCCAATCAATCAAGCTGATGAAGGGGTTGATGAAGAATATGAGCTTCCTGAAGAGCTAGCCAGGTTGTTAAGACAAGAGGAAAAGGTTATTACTCCTCACCAGGAGGAGGTTGAAGTGATCAATCTTGGTACAGATGAAGACGTGAAAGAAGTTAAAATCGGGGCCTGCTTGCAAGACCCAGTAAAGAGACAACTGATTGACCTGCTTCAAGAATATGTGGACGTGTTTGCTTGGTCTTATCAAGATATGCCAGGGTTGGATACCGATATTGTCGTGCACAAGCTGCCTTTGAGAGAAGAATGCCCACCGATCAAACAGAAACTGCGCCGAACTCGTCCAGACATGGCAATGAAAATCAAGGAGGAGGTACAAAAGCAATGGGACGCCGGGTTCCTTGCTGTAACTAGCTATCCACCGTGGGTTGCTAACATAGTACCTGTACCTAAGAAGGACGGAAAAGTAAGGATGTGTGTTGACTACCGGGATCTGAACAGAGCCAGCCCGAAAGATGATTTCCCATTACCTCACATTGATGTATTGGTCGATAACACGGCTCAGTTCTCGGTATTCTCCTTCATGGACGGATTTTCAGGATATAATCAGATCAAAATGTCACCTGAAGACATGGAGAAGACAACCTTCATCACACCCTGGGGCACGTTCTGTTACAAGGTGATGCCATTCGGACTGAAGAATGCTGGTGCCACATATCAACGGGCTATGGTAACATTATTCCACGATATGATCCATAAAGAGATAGAATGTTATGTGGATGACATGATTGCCAAGTCCCTTACTGAAGAAGACCACCTGGTGAATCTGCTAAAACTGTTCAAGCGTCTGAGGAAGTACCAATTGAAGTTGAACCCCAACAAAGTGCACATTCGGGGTGCGATCTGGTAAGCTGCTGGGTTTTATTGTAAGCGAGAAAGGGATTGAAGTTGACCCTGATAAAGTCAAAGCCATCCAAGAGATGCCTGCACCGAAGACTGAGAAAGAAGTTCGAGGGTTCCTAGGTAGATTGAACTACATTTCACGATTCATATCTCATCTTACAGCAACCTGTGAACCCTTGTTCAAGCTGTTAAGAAAAGAACAGACGGTCAGGTGGAACGAAGACTGCCAAAGGGCTTTTGACAAGATCAAAGAATACTTACAAGAACCTCCAATCCTTATGCCTCCAGTTGAAGGAAGACCTCTGACAATGTACCTGACAGTATTAGAAGGGTCAATGGGGTGTGTGCTGGGCCAGCATGACGAGTCTGGTCGAAAAGAGTATGCAATATACTACCTAAGCAAAAAGTTTACCGACTGTGAACAACGTTATTCACTACTCGAGAAAACTTGCTGTGCTTTAGCGTGGGCTGCTCGCCGACTGAGGCAGTATATGTTGACCCACACTACTTTGTTGATATCAAAAATGGACCTAATTAAGTACATATTCGAGAAGCCAGCACTTACCGGACGGGTTGCAAGATGGCAAATGATCCTCACGGAGTATGACATCCAGTACACATCTCAGAAAGCCATCAAGGGCAGTGTATTGTCCGAATATCTTGCTGAGCAACCTATAGATGACTACCAGCCTATGAGATTTGACTTCCCTGATGAAGACATCATGTTCATAAAAGCAAAAGATCATGAAGAGCCTATTCACACTGAAGGGCCTGACCCGGAGGAAGAATGGACTATGATGTTTGATGAGGCTGTTAATATGAATGGTCGTGGCGTTGGTGCAGTACTCATTACACCTAAAGGAGTTCACATGCCTTTCTCGGCAAAGCTCACTTTCAACTGCACTAACAACGAAGCTGAATACGAAGCTTGCATTATGGGTCTTGAGGAAGCCATTGACCTCAGGATCAAGACATTGACTGTATTCGGAGATTCAGCTTTGGTAATCAATCAGACCAACGGCAAATGGTATACCCACCAGGATCATCTGATACCTTACAGGGATTATACAAGGAGGTTATTGACTTTCTTCACAACAGTCAAGCTTGAGTATACCCCTCGGGACGAGAATCAGTTTGCAGATGCTCTGGCTACCATTTCATCTATGATCAAAGTTCAAGCTGCCAACTTTGTACCTCAAATCTCAGTGTCCAGACTTGATAGACCAGCATATGTGTTCGCAGCAGATGTTGTTAAAGATGATAAGCCTTGGTTCCATGACATTAAGTGCTTCTTAGAGGATCAAACATACCCACCTGGGGCATCTTCCAATGATAAGAAGACTTTGAGAAGGCTTGCTGGTAGTTTCTTTCTGAACACTGATGGGTCTTTATATAAAAGGAACTTTGATATGGTACTCCTTAGATGCGTCGACAGGACGGAAGCAGATCTGCTAATGCATGAAGTGCACAAAGGCTCCTTTGGTACCCATGCTGGAGGACATGCAATGGCTAAAAAGTTGCTAAGATCAGGCTATTACTGGATTACAATGGATGCTGATTGTTGTGCCTACGCCAGGAAATGCCATAAATGCCAGATTTATGCAGATAAGGTGCATGTGCCTCCCAATCCTTTGAATGTGATGTCTTCACCCTGGCCCTTCGCTATGTGGGGCATTGACATGATTGGCAAGATTGAACCGACTGCTTCGAACGGCCACAGATTCATCCTGGTTGCCATTGATTATTTCACCAAGTGGGTCGAAGCAGCCTCATATGCAAATGTTACAAGGCAAGTGGTAGCCAGATTTCTGAAAAGAGACATCATCTGTCGGTATGGAGTTCCCGAGCGAATCATTACTGATAATGGTTCCAATCTAAACAACAAAATGATGGCAGAGCTGTGCCGGGACTTCAAGATCCAACATCACAATTCTTCTCCTTACAGGCCAAAGATGAATGGCGCTGTTGAGGCAGCGAACAAGAATATCAAGAAGATTGTGCAGAAGATGGTGGTCACCTACAAAGACTGGCATGAAATGCTACCATTTGCCTTGCATGGGTACCGCACGTCAATCAGAACATCCACTGGGGCAACACCATATCAACTTGTGTATGGTATGGAAGCAGTCCTACCGGTTGAAGTTGAATTACCCTCTCTACGGGTACTAATGGATGTTAAACTGAGTGAAGCAGAATGGGTTAGGGCCCGATACGAACAACTGAGTCTGATTGAAGAGAAGAGATTGGCTGCAATCTGTCATGGGCAGTTATATCAGAAAAGAATGAAGAGAGCCTTCGATCAGAAAGTCAGGCACCGACAGTACCAAGTGGGAGATCTTGTGCTGAAAAGAATCCTCCCTCCTCATACAGACCACAGGGGCAAATGGACTCCAAATTATGAAGGACCATTCGTAGTAAAGAAAGTTTTTTCTGGTGGAGCACTGATGCTCAGCACCATGGATGGTGAAGACTTCCCGTCCCCTGTGAATTCAGATGCAGTTAAAAAATACTTCGCATAAATGACCCGCTGGATACAAAAACAGAATGTAAGTCCAGGCAAAAATAGGGCATCCCGGCGAGTCAAAAACAGAATAAAAGACTCGGGCAAAAGTAAGGGAAAATAGACCAAAAAAATGTACACCCGCTGAGCTGAAAAGCCGCATTGGACAGCTCAGGCAAAAATGGGTATCCCGATGGATTGAAAACCCGAAAGGGCAATCCATGCAAAATAAGGGAATAAGCGAACAACTGCATTCTGAATTCGTCTGTATCATCTACAACTTGGTAGGCTTCGAATGGATCAAGCCTCAATCAGAATCAACATTCCTCAAAAAGCAAGATGAGAAGAACGTCAAAAGTCATACGAGTCATAGCAAGAGAGGAAGCTCCTCAAAGCGTCATCAACACTGCCAACATTTTGTTTCTCAATTTGTAACAATCTCCTCATTTCAGGGGATATGTTCCTTTGACTATAACTCGCCAATTCAGGGCATATGAATTAATAAAATCAGATTTTCAGTCATGTCTCGTTTTGTACATTTTATTTGCAAAAATGTGTCTGATATCTTAAAAGAAACACTGATTGCATAAGAATACAGATGTGTATCTTCAAATAAAAACGTGCTTGCAGGAAATACACTTACTCTCAGAAGTATCTAAACTCCTATGACGGAATCCAGTAAAGGATACCTCGGGATTATCTTGTGCGTTTCTCTATCTTTTTCAGGGTTGCAGGTATCCAGAACGCAACTTGGGGCATGAAAGCTTTATCCCAGCAAGCTGGCAAACAACACTCAATTTTAGCACCCGAAGTGCTCTCTCCCCCAGCTGAGTTGCTTCCCATGACTTCTCCCAGCTGAGTTGGCCACTTATTACTCATCCCCATCAGAATGGGCAGATATCGCAGGAGATGCCCATATCCCCGGCTGAGTCAAGGATCCTCTTCAATAGAATCCCTAGGGAGGTCTCTCAATGATCTCTCTTTCTCCCCAGCCGAGTTGCCATCTCGCCCTCAGCCGAGCACAAAAGTCAGAGAACCATCTCCCCACAGAGTTCCAGCCTCTATCCGGAAGAGCAGTGCATAGAAGACCACAACAGAGTGAAGAAAGCTTCTACAAACCCCAGCTGGGTCTCTCATTTATAAGGATATGTCTATCAGTGACCCGAATCCCCAAGCAGATACATCTCATTAGATCTACCAATGATCTCATCCCCAGCTGGGATGTCCATTTCAAGCAGATCGGCCAGAGATCTTCGCAGCAACGGGATCCGAATCCCGGTTGGGTATCTTTGCACAATCATAGCATTTGCATCATATTCACCCACAAAGCGTAGCATTCCGTTTTAACACGGAGCATTACGGCAAAAATCCAACACATAGCATAATCATAAGCCATGTTTTGAATCAGCACTTGTGAACAATGACGGCTCATCAATATACGGAAAAATCCCCACCAGGGTCCCCAGCAAAAGCAGGTGCCTCACAAATCCCAAACACCAGTATATACTCATTTTGACACCCATCCGTGCCATTTTTCCCCAGTAAAGTCACCTGAACACTCTTTGCAAACAACACCACCCGTATTACAGATACGTCCTGACATCCGTCCGTGTCAAATCACCAGCAGAAAGCCAAAGACATCCTCTTTGCACTCACATATACAAATACGTCCTGACACCCGTCCGTGTCATATCCCCAGCACAGTCATCTACACTTTTATATACTTGTTGATATCATTATACTTTTCTCTCTTGACACTCGCCCGTGTCACTCTCCCCAGCAGATAAACACTCATCTATATATACTCATACTACCCATACTTATACAGATACTCGTCCGTATCTTGTATATACTTGTATATCCCCACAGATTCGACTTTGGTCCTTGTTCTTTGTTAACTCGTTGGTACTCGTCCGTACCATCATCTCAGAACAGGCGTCGAGCGTTTGTTTCTACATGATACTCGTCCGTATCATAGTCTTAAGGATGCTCGTCCGCATCTTTAATCCATACACCGTGTCAAACACTTTTGTCCTCTTGAATATAGATACTCGTCTGTGTCTATTATTCCCCAGAAGAGTCCCTTCAGATTCAACACTCGTCCGTGTTCTTTGTTAACCCGTTGATACTCGTCTGTATCATCATCTCTGAACACGTGTCAGTTTGTTTCTACCCGATACTCGTCCGTATCGTAGTTTTAAGGATGCTCGTCCGCATCTTTGATCTATACATAAACATCTAAACACTTATACTTTCTTTTCTCGATTGTAAACACTCGTCCGTGTTTACCATATCCCCAGTAGATCGCCAAGTAAGCAATTTTTTTTCTTTTTATCTAACACTCGTCCTGTGTTATGATAAACCTTGAGAGCAGCCGTACCCTGCTAGGTGGTCGTCCTCCACCTCTTGATGGTCGTCCTCCATCATGCTCATCCGATGGCCGTCCCCATCGTTGATATTTAGCAGCCGTCCCCTGCTAGGTGGTCGTCCTCCACCCTTTTGATGATCGTCCTTCATCATTTTATCCAATGGCCGTCCCCATTGTTGATTTTGGTTATCTGGCATCCATTCTATGTCATGACAAACCCTGAGAGCAGCCGTCCCCTGCTAGGTGGTCGTCCTCCACCTCTTGATGGTCGTCCTCCATCATGCTCATCCGATGGCCGTCCCCATCGTTGATATTTTCGGCAGCCGTACCCTGCCAGGTGGTCGTCCTCCACCTTTGATGGCCGTCCCCATCACATTTCCTTTATTCCCCAACAGAGCAGCCGTCCCCTGCTAGGTGATCGTCCTTCACCTTTGATGGTCGTACCCCATCATCTGTTTATTTCATTTATTCTTTAACCCGATGGCCGTCCCCGTCGTGGTCCCTTTTCCTTTTCTTTTAGCCCGATGGCCGTCCCCATCGTCGGTTACTTTGCTTTGTGACATTGATGGCCGTCCCCGTCATGTTTCATTAATCCCCAGAGATTTTTACAGCTTTATCTTGATGGCCGTCCCCATCATGATTTCTTATCTTTCCCCAGCTAGTCGGCCGTCCCCGTCTTGGCTTTACCTTTTATCCCCAGCATGTCGGCCGTCCCCGTCATTGCTATTTACCCAGCAGTCGTCCTCTGCTCGACGGTCGTCCTCCGTCGCCCACACCTTTACAATATAATTTATTTTCCTTTTACAATTTATATCCCTTTTCTTCTTCATTTCTGTGAGTGCAAATTTTGGACTGTCTTTGATATTCAACCACAAGTTATCTCGCTTGCCTGTTAAGCCGTTGCTTACATCCTGCACAGCTAACTCATGTTTGAATAGGGGCAACTGTAAACACCCCAAATTTGCCCTCACCCATTCACACCATGGCTTGTGATCATCTCATATGCATAAACACAATCATATCATCTCATATCTCATTTTTGATTCACTGCATAGTTTCTAAGTCATCTGCACCTAGGGTTTGTGATCTGAGCAATCCAAGAGCCTCTTGAGCCACTACAAAGGCCATCAATCACTTCAAAGGGGTTCACATGTGTTCAAGTATCATATTACATCCTCTCAAAGTCAAGAATGCAAAAGAATCACAAGAACTGGGATTGGTGTGGATGCAGAGCCAGGTTTGACTGCACAGTTGACCTAAAATTAGGGTTTTGGTTTCAGAGGCCATAACTCCAATTTTTTTGGTCATTCTTGTTTCCATTGGTCTCTATATGGTATAGGGAGTATGCATATCAATTTTCATGAAGAAACTCCATGGGGAAGTCATCTGATCAAAGGTTGACTTTCTGGACAAGTCAGTGTGAAATCAGGGCATCTGAGGCCCCCAATGACCCAACCAATGGGCATTCTTCATCATTTTGAGTGTATATGATCTTTATTTGATCATATAAGAAGGTTGAAGTTCACAAAAATCAAGAATTTGAAGTTTTTGCAAAGTTGACTTTTTTGGCATAGTTGACTTTTTCAAGGATATGTCATTTTAGGTCATTTTTCAAGCCTTGATTTTTTATCCAAGAAAGCTTCAAATGGAAAAACTTTGGTCATGAAAGTTGTATATTAGATATTTCCCTTTTCAAAAAGTAAAAGAACATGATCTAATTCTTCTTGGATCAAAAGTTATGGTTTGACAAAGTTGGCCAAAATCACTTATTTTCAAGTAATGCACTAAAAGGAAAATTTGCAAAATCATGAACCAAGGAAAATTGTAACTTCTAATTGTCATCAAACCATTACACAAGCATCATGCAACTCTTAAAAGTCAGATTTGAACCAAGTTTCTCATGGTTTATGGCTTGTTGGACAAGGGAATCACATGTGAACCAAAGTTGAAACAAGTTGCAAAAGCTCATGGTCACCTTCACCCACTTGCTGCATTGGCCTTTGAACCTTCCTAGCATCACATACACACCATGCTGCGCCAGTTCATGTACTTGTGCTAGCCTAGAACCAATCCCATACCTCTCTTACAACAAAGTGGACTTTTTTGCAAAAGTAAACATCCCAATCACAGCAGGCCAGGTCACATCACCTGACCAATGGGAGTTCTTTTTGCAAGGAAAATGCTGGCCATAACACCCAAGAAGCCAAGCTGAAACAGGCCAGAAGATCACATTCACAAAATCACCCTCACTTGCATCTTCCTTCGAATCTCTCTGCCCAGCTCACAAAAACTCAAACCAACTTCACCAATCATTTCACCATGTTCCACAGAGCATAAACCAAGCAAAGCCCAAGCCTGAATCAAGCAAGAACTCCACTTCTCCATTTTCACTCCAACTTGCAGTTTCTTTCGAAACTCACTCCACAGCTCACCAACATCCAAATAAACTCCACAAACCTTCTCTACTCATCATCTGGACCACAAACAACCCTTCACCATTGCCAGAAACAGCCTGAATCACCATTGCCATTTTCAACTGAGCTTGAGCAGAAGCTGTCCAAACTCATCAACCAGCCAATATAAATTTCTCTCAAGCATTCAAACATCATCAAGAGGTCATAAGGAGTGGATTTCACAAGGAGGGGAGGTCTGAAAGTTGCTGGAGTGAAAGCTTCGAATCTCAGGTAGCTCAAGAACTTTTTTTCCAGAAATGGATTTTTAAGTTCTAAACTTGTTCTCCATGCTTCACTAATTGTTCTGATGCTTTTAGTTTTGAAAATGGTGATGAAATGAGAATGTAATTGCTTCCTGAAACTTTTTTTCCCTAGTTCTTATTTGCTTCGATTCAGCCATTCCAGGAAGAATAAATTTGTTTTGATTGGGGGTTTTGGTTCGTGAGTGAGTGGGAATCATTTCCATGTTTTTAGATTTCGTTTTAGTTAGGTTTTGAGAGTTTTAGGGATTTTCAGGTGGGCTTCCCACCGGAGAAGATGACCGGAGGTCTTCTCCGGCCACCTGAAAATCATTAGGGCATAATCTTGTAATTAATTGTCATTTGAATATTGAGCGTAGGATCAGTAGACTTTGTTGACCTGCCGCGCGAATGAATGGCCCAGATCCATTTGTTTAGCCCTAATCCACTCAGTTAGTTTAATTAATCCTTAATTAAATTAATTTAACCAGATGCAATCCTGGCCCTCCACTAACGCGCGCAGTCAACCCTTTCAAACTCAGAAGCCATCCCAGCCATCCACTCAGTTGACTCCCATTTATTTCAATTTTTATTTCATTTTCTTTTATTTTATTTGCATAATTTATTTAAAATAGCAAAAATGTCTTAAAAATTATGAAACTTTTTCTCAAGAGTTTTATTAATTTTTATGACACAAAAATTTTTTTATTTTTATTTTTAGCATAAAAAAAGTATTTTTAAATATTTAAAGGATTATTTTTAATTGATTAATGAAAATTAATTTATTAAAAATACTTTTAGGTATTTAAAAATCACCAAAAAATTCATGAAATGTTCTAAGACATTTAGAAACATTGTCCAACCTTCAAACCAAATTTATTTTTTGATCATGATGCATTTTAAGAATTTCTCATTGAATTAAAATCATTTTTGTGCATTATTTTGATCCAAAGTTCAAAAAATCATTTCTGCCTATCCATGAAGAGTTGGACATTGATTCTTTTTGAATTGCATTGTGTTTAGCATGAAGTTTATAATATTAAATTGGCATGATTTGATCTTTCATTTTCAAATTGTTTGACATTTCTTTTGTTTAGGAACCCTAAAAACCCTAGAATCTTGTGAAAACCATAACTTGAGTTTGGTTAGGAGTTGAGACTTCTCCTTTGGGCTTTGGTTTAGTATAGGATTAGGGGTCCTTTGAGTGGCATTTTCAATTTTTATCTTAGGGTTTTGCTTCTGATTTTGATTTTTGTTTGATGTATAGTTCATAAACCCTAATTTATGCTTCCATTTGCATCCATCTTGCATTATCTTGCATAACATGACTTGCCATGACATTTCAAGCATCCATTTGATCCATTTGACATCACAAGACATATAGAAAGCATGTTTGATCATTGCATCATGTATTTGCCTTGTTGTATGCCATGTGCACTTCATAACTTTTCATGTATGTCTATGCTTCTTAACTTGCTTCATTTGCACTCATAAACTTGTATGATCATCTCCATGCCTTATTTCATGTTTGTATCACTTCATAGCATCATTAGCATCATGTAAATGCTTCTGGTTTTGTTTCTCATCATGTCATCTCATCCCATTTTGCATTGCATTGCATTCCTTTTCTAACATTTCAGGTGGTAAGTGAACTTGAGAAGTGAATTTGCCTTCACTTCTCATAACCTTTCTTTTCATCTCTCTTGCATCCATTGCTGCATTTTTGTTTGTGTTTGAGTTTGAGCTTGCTCATTCTTCTTCCCCCACTTTCTTTCTTCAAGTGACTTGACTTCTTGAATGAAGCAAGTCACTTTGCTTCTCTTGATCCTTTCATCTGCTTCCTGGTGGTTCCATTGAAGATTTCTCTTGATAAACCTCATAAACCTTAGGAACAACCAAGCATGACAATGATTAGGGTTTTGATTAGTCTCCCCTCTTAGTTTTACCTTTGTGTCTCTCTTGAGTCTTCTCTCCTCACTTCATAATCAGGGACTAAACCCTAAAGGCTTTAAGGCTTTGTGATTAAGCTTATGCCTGCATCCTTCTCTTAGGATGGAGTGTATAACTTTAATCCTAAGTGTTAAACCCTTAATGTGTTTAACTCCCTTAATCAATCCATATAATAATCATCAAGACATCACTTGTAACTTGGGCCTTGCATTAGGGTTCTAATTCTTCCTTAATTGGTTAAGAAGGACTAACCCTAGTGTTAATGGACAAGTCCCCCTCAAGTTGTCTTACAAATCACAAAATTCACTTCATCATCATATCATTAAATAAAATCCACTTAATCAAAGGTTTGTTTTATCATGAGTTTAATCCCTAATCATGGATTAAGTTGAGGAGCTTTCCTCAGCTTAAACATGCTCATCTATTATCCTTCTATTAGGATGGTGTAATGGGTCTGTTTAATCCTTGATTATGGCTTAACCTCATTACTTAACACTAAACAAAACACCAAAAACATATAAATAATCACAAGTAGGTTAATGATCTTAATCCTACACCATGGTAATTAAGTGTGAGAAGCTGACTTCACACTTAAGGCATTCTCATTACCCCTAATCAGAGGGAAGATGTGATGAGTTTACTAACCCATTGGTTTAGGCTTAAGCTCATTAACTTATGACAAACTGTCAAAAGCAATAAAAGACTGAAAACACAAAAAACAAACAATAATCGTCTCCTCCGGGATTCTTTTCTCATCATCTTCATTCACAAACGAGAACTTGCTTCTTCCGTCTAATGCAAGACAGTTTGCACCTGAGCCAGACAGGTCATACACTTGAGCATAGACAAGTAAGCAGTTCACAAGTCAATTCATCTTTCAGTCTCTTTGGGTCGAACTACGGTGTTCTGACTTCCTCATTGCACGAGAGGATACGTAGGCATAACTTAACAATTATCGAACAAAAGTCTCTGTATATTCCCCTTTCTTTCAGTTTCATTCTTTAGCCTCATGATCATGAGCATTTCACTCTTGTCCTTACACTGACATTGTATATATTACACACTTCACTTCTCTTACACTGACACCTGTACATTCTCTTCCAGCTATTTTATACACAAATTGCACTGACACTACCCCTTTAAAACACAAATCTTTTAAGCGTGGATCCCGTCGAGTACGACGGACAATCTGGGTGCTAATACCTTCCCAGGTTGTAACCAACCCCCTTTCTCAGTCTCTCTGGTTCGCAAACCGTCTTATCCATCTCTTTCTAGGTCTATGCAGCATTGCCTTTCCTTCGGGATAAAAATGCCTAGCTGGCGACTCTATTCATCTCCAGTGAGTTCACGGCTGTGTGTTCTCATTGTCCTTTTCGCCGACCGTTCGCGTCTGTACCCTTATTTGGGCCATTCCCCATCTATCGGGAGCGACAGACATTGGATGGAGAATATCCTAGGGCTGGGATATAAAGTTGGAGAAATATTAGGGCAACTGTTCAGGTGACCGAAGCTAGTCTCCGATCACCTTCTCCGACCAACTCTGGTTAGGGCTTCACTCAAACTCCACTAAAATACAATCTAAGACCATAAAAATGCTCGTATCAGTGAGTACATCTATAATCTGGGCTTGGTTTTCATTTATCACTCACAAGCAATGCAAATCGAAGCCAATAAGAAATCACCTAGAAACTGAAACTAAGCATTTAGGATGCCTATCAACTAGACAGAGTATGCACAACTTCTATCAAGCTTTAAACCATATAAATCAAATGAAATTGAAGAAAATCGTGCAAGTTAAATTTCAGAAGAAAACTGAAAATATAGATATGTAGAGTTTGAAGAAATCCAAATGTGAGGTTCCTTCTATGCTTGCTGATTGTCTCTGATCCTCAGTGGAATGAAATAAACACTCACTGGATGATGAATCTTGGAGAAACTTGGAGTAATGCAGTGATGATGCAGAAACTAAATCTTGAAGTTTCAAACTGCTTGTGCCATGGATCTTGTGACTTGGATGATGGTCAAGCTGCAATGATGATGATTGATGCAAGATTGCTGAAGATCAGTGAGAATCTTAGCAATTTGCAGAGGTATGCATTGGTGCAATGTTGAAACTCCCACTGAATTCAGCCATGGAAATGGAGCTTAAGTTGATGATGATGAGTAATGAAGAATGAAGTGTGTTGATGAAGAACAATGCAAGCTGAGAGCAAAATGTAGAGTGGGATCTTCAATTTGCAGAGAGAATTTCCAGAGCATTTTGAAGTATGATTCGAGCAAATGGAAAGTTGGTTATGATTCAGTTATGAGGAGCCTCTTATAGGTGTGGTTAGAAGTTAACTACTCTAGTTAACATTTAGAACTAGAGTGGAGTTAATTTGAGGTGAAAGAAGTAAAATGAAGGTGTTTGACTCAATGGAGTGAAGCTGAGTTCATGTAACTTGTGGCTAGTGTTAATGTGTGATGCAGATTATGGAAATTATGGCGAGGTTGAGTGATATATGGTGAAGCTGAGATCAATGCATAAGTTGTTCAGTTATTTGGATTCTTTATGATAGTGCATAGCAGTTGGTGTGTATGGTCATACATGCACTACAACAAACAAGACCTTAGAAAACTCTTTTTTTTCCCACTTAGACGGCGCTTTAAAGCGCTGTCTAAACCTCCGCTGCTAAAGGTTTAGACAGCGCTTTTTTAAATCTTAAAAGCGTTGTCTAAGGTACCCTTAGACAGTGCTTTTAGGAATACCTTAGACAACGCTTTTGATTTAAACTCTGTCTAATCCCCTCCTATTTTAATTTTTTTAGGTATACCTTAAACAGTGCTTTTGGTGAAAGCGCTGTCTAATCCCCTCCTATTTTAATTTTTTTAGGTATACCTTAGACAACGCTTTTGGAAAGCGCTGTCTAAGCCCCTCTTAGACAACGCTTTTTCCAAATGCACTTTCTAAGCCCCCCCTTAGACAACGCTTTTTGTGTAAAGCGTTGTCTAAGGTATACGTAAATTTTTGAATAGTTATTTTGAAACCACTTTTTTTCCAGGTTTTTAAACCAGAATTTTGACCTATTTTCAACCAATTTTTGGCAGACAAATATCACAAATTATATATCAATTTATGCACCAAAATTCTAAATCCAAAATTGGCAATTCAAGCCAATATATATATATATATATATATATATATATATATATATATATATATATATATACCAATTCAAACCATTTTGGCCTATTATAATTACAAGTCATTGCATTTTACTACAAATGTACATATTATAAGTACACATATCTAATCCATCCAAATCATTGCTTCAAATATACATAGGTCATGAAATAACACAAAGATTGTAATTCAATTAATAAATAATATTATAGAAATTACAACGTTACACATATTTAAATTCTCATCAATTAAAGTAAGAGTATAATATTATACCTCACATAACACCTAGCTCTATAATGAATTGACACCATTCCTCTTTGATTTCGTCCACTTGATCTTTTGTATAATATGCACACTTGAATTCATCAAAGTACTACATAATAATATAACATAGTTTGATTTAATTTCAACTATTTAATTATATGAGAGATATGTGTAAATATTAAAATAACTCATAAGTTAGAAATACATACATCGGTGGGAATCTCTAATCGGCCCAAAACAAGAGTATCTCGCATAAACATCAAAATGAAATATCTGTAATATATTTGATTACGTTGCTGAGGACACTACAGATGAAAAGAAAATATGGATAAATCCTATGTTTTATAAAGTATCATCACTAATATAATAAAAAATCTGATAATTAATAATATACCGCCACTTTTATCCATGTAATGCAGTTGGCTCTCCTCTTTGATGTTTGGATATCTCGTTGGGCTCGAAAAGCTTGTAGGATGCTAATAAAATGAAAATGAAGTAATTAGAACAATTCACACAAATTAATAAATACACACAAGAAAATTTAGAACAATCTCACTTACGTGTCAATTGTGTCCTTCATATCTGGGTATGTTGCTCAATCATTTCCTAACGAGTCAAGATAATAAACAAATTCTTTGATAGGATTGATTGCGAGCAACAACCAATGTCCACTGTATGATTAAACAAATGTTAGATGTAAATTTTCTACACGACGTCAAAATACAAAATAATTATAATAGATGAACTTAGAATGAAATTCTAACCCGATATTAAACGGTATAAAGAACAACTTCTCCGCGTCTTTGTTGGCCATGAGGATCCTGAGAATGTCCTCTGTCACGGTATCCGGTCTACTTATGATTAAACTTAAGTTGACGGATGCGGGTGCTAAGAATCCAAATGTTACGTCCAATCCATTGGGGCGCATCAATTTGTCATACAAAAACCTTAAATAAAAACATCATTAACATTAGACTCCTCATTTGAAACATAAAGTAAATAAGTTGTTCAATTAATATAACCAATTATATCGGATTTACCTGATATATATATTGACAACACTGACGCCAATTTCTTCACGACCAAAAACTTGCATGAAGTCTTCATTACCAATCATTTGTTCGTAATCAAAGCCGAAAATACCTTCCTCCATATGCACAAGACGAACACCTCCGGTCGGTATATCTGTCATCTCTAGAAATGTCTAGAGGCACGTCCTATACTTGGTGGTAGGTTTTTTCTTAACTATGGTCTTCTTAGCACCAGCCTTTTTTTGTTGTGCGGAGGCGTTGCTAACCTCCTTTTTTTGCTGTGCGGAGGCTTTGCTAACCTCCTTTTTTTGGTGTGCGGAGACGTTGCTAACCTCCTTTTCTTGAAGCTATATATCATATAAATAGTTAGATGAAATTAAGAATTTAACTTCCATGAATATATGTCATATAATTGTATTGTACCTGTTTTTTTGAAACCACAGACTCGGTATGCCGCGGAATAACATTATCTTTTGATTTAGATCTTGTGGGAGTCTATTTAACATAACCAAGTAAAAAATGTACGTAAAATGCCCGTAAAAACTTTGAATATACACATTAAGGTTAAAAAAGGTTTTAGGCATACCTCATATCCTACGCTAATGAGGTTTTTCGTCCATGCAACAAATGAACCTACTACTTCGTCCATCGTTGTTGCATCTGAACCATCGTTAGGATATGGTAATGATGCATTCGGCTCAACTGCAATATCAACCGATACTTTCAAACATCCAGCATGGAGCTCTCTGGTGTGAAGTAATACTCCGCTAATGTTATGCACTTTTCCCTTGCCAAACATCCGATAATATGGTGACGATAAATAGAGCTGACAATGGGAAATGCCCTAAAACCAATAATAAAATGAAATTGTTAATGTGTATATATGTCAAATACATAATTTAAGAAAATAGTTCAATTTAAGACAATTATATGTAATTACCTCTGGAATGTTCGGCTTAAAGGTACAGTTCATACTATCTTTGTCCGAAGCATCTCTGAAACATGCTGAGGCGCTAGCCTCTCTTTCTCTCCTTAATGCATCAAGCTCAGCTTGCATTGCTTCCAATTTTGTATGAAGCTCCCGATTACTAGGAGCCTTTCCTTTTTTAATACTCAGGGAGGTCGGAGTGACTCCAAATCCCTTACCCCTCACCCAACCAGAATACTCACGGAAATCTAATGCCTGACTAAGTATACTCCTAGTATCATCTGGAGGTAAAGACTGAGATAGCGCCTCCTAAAAATCAGATGAATACCGTATACTTGTCAAATATTTTTTCATAAAGTTTTTATTTAATTAAATAAAAAATGTTATATTTACACATTTCTCGTATACTTGTAAAACATCTTCTTTAGGAACTCCAGATTTGCCCACACAGGCTTCCTTCCACAAAACATGTGCAGGAATAGACGTTTCAGAACTTTTCTCCTTCTGCAGCTACACATTAAGTCATACAATATGATCAAATAAAACTAATATATGATGAAAAAATATGTTATCGCAATTTATAAATACTTACCATGGATTGTTCTATGCGTCCATATCCGACACGTCCTTTTCGGTACAGATATGCGGGACTTGATGCTCTTTCCCGATTTGTGGCACTTAGTCTTTTAAATACAGGGTCCTGTCGTTTGGATTTGAAGGCTTCCCATTCTTCTGCCGATATCAAACTTTCATATTGTTTAGGAAGCTCCGCATCAACATAATTATCATCCGCATACTTAAGGAACTTGGATGATAAAAATGTTCTAAACCCTCGTAAAAGCTTTCCAGCCAATTTCATACAAAAACCTCTTCTTTCTTCTTCGATGTTAAAACACCGCTAAGAAAAACATATAGATTGTGCATTAGTACAGGTAATCGAAAAAACATAATTGATTCGCATAATTAAAGACATAATTATTGTACCTTTATCTCACTCCAAATTCTTTCTTTGGAGTCATTCAGATCTTTGTTTCTCCAATCATCACAAGTAATGGGAACTTCATTCCTTACTAGTGCACCGATGAAACTAGTTAAGGTGTGCCCATTAGGTTCTATAAGCTGCCCCTGATGGCTCCAATTCACATCTAGAATGATGCCTCAAGATCTACCATTGACCACTCTTCTCATAACCGTTATACCTCTTCGAATCTCTTCTTCAGTTGATACTTTTTTACTACCTCTTTCACGTGTCGAATGATCATCATGTGGGTTATCATCATTAGTGGCCATGTCTAACCTGTAATAAAGAAACCAAGGATGATCAAATATAACTTATAATAAAAGCAATTGAAAACACAAAAATAAAGAAACCATGCATGATCAAATCTAACTTATAATCAAATAAATACAACAATGTCAAATAAAGACATACATAATAAAGAAACCATGCATGATCAAATCTAACTTAATAAAAAGTGCTTAAACTAATAAAAATGCTTATTTTATGAATCTTTTATCTATTATAATTTTGTGTATTGAGAATATCTTTGTCTATTAGTTTGATTATCTCAAAATTTTCATGAATACCCTAACAAAAAGCTTCAACAATGAACTAATAAGCAAAACGTTTCATGAATACCCTATTAAAGTGCTTATTTTATGAATCTTTGTATATTAGTTAGATATTCTCAAAAGTTTCATGAATACCCTATATTGATACATACTCTAAGTTTCATGTCCAATATTAATAACTTACACTATTCTAGTTTTTATGTATAGAATAGTGTAACTATATACAAAAAGAGCTTAAAATAATAAGCACTTCTTCAAACAATGTCAATCATATACAAAACGATATTAAACTCATAAGAACTTCAACAACAATGTCAACTATATACTAAAAGAGCTTAAACTAATAAGCACTTCTACAATAATATACAAAAAGAGCTTAAACTAATAAGCACTTCTACAACAATGTCAACTACAAACAAAAAGAGCTTAAACTAAAAGAGATAAAGTTGATTTTGTTCTTGCCCTAAACAGAGAAGAAAAGAACAGAGAAGAAAAGAACAGAGAAGAAGCTTACCAAATAATGTGTTGAACAATGGTGAACGTGGAGGACGACGATGGCGAGAAGCTCAGTTAGGGCAATGGTGGCGAGAACCTTAGTTAGGGCAATGGTGGAGAAAAGCTCAGTTAGGACGATGATGGTGTTCGTTCATAGAAAGTGAGAGAGTCCGCAGAAGAGAAGGAAATGAAAATAGAAAATGTATATTTTTAATATAATTAGACCTTAGACAACGCTTTTGGGAAAGCGCTGTCTATGGTCAACCTTAGACAACGCTTTTGATTTTAATTTTTTTTATATTGAAAGCCTAAGACAGCGCTTTTTTAAAAGCGCTATCTAAGGTCTATCTTTAAAAGTGCTTTCTACAAGTGCTGTCTAAGGTCTATCTTAGACAGCGCTTTTGAAAAAGCGTTGTCTAAGGTATGAATTTTAGCAGCGCTTTATTATTTTTTTGACAGTTTCCGTGTTTTCTTTTAATTTTGACCTATAGCAGCGCTTTCTTTATAAAACGCTGTCTAAGGTGCGCTGGTAAATGTCAATTTTGGCATAATGATGTGATAACTTACACTCTAAAAATGAAGCCTTGTGATCATAACATGGTAGCTAAACTTTGCAAGCCTGAATTAAATAAAATCAGTTCATGATTCAATGTCTTAGCCTATAAGAAATCAGGATGCAAACTATGATCTTGTATTATTGTTAGCCTTTAGTTGGAAAATTTTTTACAATGTGTTTTACTAAGAACTTATTTGTATTTCAGTACCCAATATGAACTTATATATTAAATATATGCTTTGATGTATGTATTTTATACATGGGTATTGCACCGGACTTTGACGAAATCGAAAGGAATTTACCACACTTGGGTTATAAAGTGAACAAGACACATCGTGAGTGAGTTTAAAAAAAACCATCATACTTAGATTATAACTCAAAGAAACGAAACCGGACTTGGACGGAATAAAAAGGCATTTACCACACTTGGGAAATAAAGCAAGCAAGACACACCATGAGTGAGCTTGAAAAGAGACCATCGTACATACACGATAAATCAAAGGAACTAAATCGGACTTGGACGGAATCGAAAGCATTTATCACACTTGGGTATTAAAGCGAACAAGACACACCATGAATGAGCTTGAAAAGAGACCATCATACTTAGATGATAACTCAAAGAAACGAAATCGGACTAGGAAGGAATCGAAAGGCATTTACCACATTTGGGTGACAAAACAAACAAGACACACCGTAAGTGAGCTTGAAAAGAGACCATCATACTTAGACGATAATTCAAAGAAACAAAACCGGACTTGGATGGAATCGAAAGGAATTTACCATGCTCTGGTGATAAAGCGAACAAGACACATAATAAGTGAGTTTGAAAAGAAACCATCGTACTTATATGATATCTCATAGAAATTAAACCGGACTTGGACGAAATTGAAAGGAATTTACCATGCTTGGGTGACAAAGCAAACAAGAAACACCATGAGTGAGCTTGAAAATACACCATCGTACTTATATGATACTCAAAGAAAAGAAATCGGACTTGGATGGAATAAAAAACATTTATCACACTTGGATGATAAAACAAACAAGACATACCGTGAGTGATCATTAAAAATGACAATCGTACATAGATGTTAACTCAAAGAAACGAAACCGAACTTGGACGGAATCGAAAGGAATTTACCACGCTTGGGTGACAAAGCAAAAAAGACACACAACGAGTGAGCTTTGAAAGAGACCATTGTACTTAGATGATAACTCAATGAAACAAAATGGGACATGACTGAAATTGAAAGGCATTTCCCACACTTGGGTGATAAAGCGAGCAAGACCCGCCCTAAGTGAGCTTGAAAATAGACCATCGTAATTAGATGATAACTAAGAAACGAAATTGTACTAGGACAAAAACGAAAGGCAATTACCACGTTTGGGTGATAAAGCTAACAAGAAACACCGTGAGTAAGTTTGATAAGAGACCATTGTACTTAAATGATAATTCAAAGAAACGAAACTGGACTTGAAAGGAATTGAAAGGTATTTACCACGCTTGGGTGATAAAGTGAACAAGACACATCGTGAGTAAGCTTGAAAAGAGACCATAATACTTAGAGGATAACTCAAAGAAACGAAACCGGACTTGCATGGAATTGAAAGGCATTTACCACGCCTGGGTGACAAAGAAAACAAGATACAATGTGAGTGAGCTTGAAAAGAGACCATTGTACTTATATGATAACTCAAAGAAACAAAACCGGACTTGGACGGAATCGAAAGGAATTTACCACACTCTGGAAATAAAGCGAGCAAGACACACCATGAGTGAGCTTGTAAAGATACCATCGTACTTAGACTATAACTCAAAAGAACGAAATCGGAGTTGGATGGAATCAAAAGCATTTATCACACTTGGGCTATAAAGCAAAAAAGACACACCGTGAGTGAGCTTGAAAAGAGACCATCGTACTTAGATGATAACTCAAAGAAACAAAATCGTACTTGGACTGAATCGAAAGTCATTTACCACGCTTGGGTGACAAAGTAAGCAAGCCACACCATGGGTAAGCTTGAAAAGAAACCATCGTACTTAGATGATAACTCAAAGGAATAAAACTAGACATGGACATAATCGAAAGCATTTATCACACTTGGTTGATAAAGCGGACAAGACACACCGTGAATGAGCTTGAAAAGAGACCATCGTACTTAGACTATAACTCAATAGAAGGAAATGGAGTTGGACGGAATCAAAAGCATTTTTCACACTTGGGCTATAAAGCAAACAAGACACACAATGAGTGAGCTTGAAAAGAGACCATCGTACTTAGATGATAACTCAAAGAAACAAAATCGGACTTGGACTGAATCGAAAGTCATTTACCACGCTTGGGTGACAAAGCATGCAAGACACATCACGAGTAAGCTTGAAAAGAGACCATCGTACTTAGACGATAACTCAAAGGAACGAAACTAGACATGGACAGAATCAAAAGCATTTATCACACTTGGGTGATAAAGCGAACAAGACACACCGTGAGTGAGCTTGAAAAGAGAGCATCGTACTTAGATGATAACTCAAAGAAATGAAATCGGATTGTGACGTAATCGAAAGGCATTTTCCATGCTTAGGTGACAAAGCAAACAAGACACACCGTGAGTGAGTTTGAAAATAGACCATCGTGCTTAGATGATAACTCAAATAAACAAAACCGGACATGGACGGAATCGAAAGGCATTTAACACACTTGGGTGACAAAGAAAACAACACACACCGTGAGTGACCTTGAAAAGAGACCATCGTACTTAGATGATAACTAAGAAATGAAATCGGACTAGGATGAAATCAAAAGGAATTTACCACATATGGGTGATAAAGATAACAAGATACACCGTGAGTGAGCTTGAAAAGAGACCATCGTACTTAGATGATAATTCAAAGAAACGAAACCAGGCTTATAAGGAATCGAAAGGAATTTACCACGCTTGGGTGATAAAGTGAACAAGACCCATTGTGAGTGGGCTTTACAAGAGATGATCATACTTAGATGATAATCCAAAGAAATGAAACCGGACCTGGACGGAATCAAAAGGCATTTACTACGCTTCAGTGACAAAGCAAACAAGACATACTGTGAGTGAGCTTGAAAAGAGACCATTGTACTTATATGTTAACTAAAAGAAACGAAAATGGACTTGGACGGAATCGAAAGGCATTTACCACACTTGGGAGATAAAGCAAGCAAGACACACCATGAGTGAGCTTGAAAAGAGACTGAGATTGAAAGGACGGTTCAAGTCACGTAAGTTGTGTCCGAGATACGTATGACCGCATCAGATCTTAGAAAGGATTGATGAAGTTGCTTACCGAGTAGCCTTACCACCCTCTCTGTCAGAAATGCATGATGTTTTTCATGTATCTCAACTCTTTAGGTTTGTTCTTGATCCTCTTCAGCCTATTCTACCGGATTCTATCGAGTTAGAAACAAAATTGACTTTTGAACCCCAACCAAGCCGTATAGTTGGAAGAGAAACCAAAGTGTTAAGAAACAAAGAGATTCACTTGTTAAGGTACAATGGGATGTGACGCATCCGGGAGATGCTACGTGGGAACTGGAATCAGAGATGTGACAGGTGTATCCTCACCTGTTCAGGTCATATTTTTAATTCGAGGACGAATTTCTATTTAAGGGGGGAGGATGTAACACCCTGTAATTTATTTTTAATGCTCTGAATAATATTAGTTGATATCAATAGTGTTCCGGTTTGCTCTGATATATTTTAACAAAAATAATTGGAGCAATCGGCGAATTAATTTTTATTAACTAATATTATATTACTCATATATTTTATTAAATTTTTAATCAAAAAACATTTTTGGATACCCTCTATTTAGAACCGTTGGGAGGAAATTATACTTTCTCGTATAAACCTAAGTTTGTTTTCTTTATGTTATGTTAACATAGAAACAAAAACACAGTAAGAGAAAGAGAAAGAGGAAGAGAATGAAGAGAAAAATGAGAAGAAGGGAAAAACTTTAAGAAGAATAAGAAGAGAACTCTTGGTCTTGAAGATTCACCATTCATTCATCTCTCAATCATCTTTGGTAGTGGGTTCTAGTTAGAAACTTTTATTTCTAGAAGTTATAGTTTTCTTTAGGTTAGGGCATAGTTCTAGAAATCGTAGAATCGAAAGTTTGAACGATTAAAATGTCGATTAAATGCATGAGTATGCTGGCTATATGTGTAGAAACATTTATTTAAAACTATTTTGAAGTTTGGTGTTATTTGGATTGAGTTTGGAAAAGTTATGCATTTTAAAACGCAAGATTTTTAGCTACTGACTGTCGGTTAACCGGTTAATAGAATGTGTTAATTAGTTAACGAGACTTTGATACGCTACTGGAAATGAAAATTTAGACTAGTTAACTGGTTAACCAAATGCGGTACCCGGTTAACACTGTAAGTCTTGGAAAAATATTATTTTTGTTCCTTCTAAACAAATTCATAACTTCTTCATCGTTTATCCGATTTAACTGTTCTTTATATCGATTTGAAGCTAATAATATGTTCTATCTTATAAGACTGAGAAATATTATTTTGAGCCGAATTTTACCCGACTTTTCTATTTAATCGTAATTTAATTAGTTAGGTAATTATGAGCATTTTGGAAATAAAAGGTATAACTTTGAGATGTTTAGGACTACCCTAGGTTGATGCGAAACTGTTGGAAATGTGGGTAGTGGCTTGAGGTGGGTATTACACTGAGTCCCACGGGAAACCTTACCCAGGAAGTCTTGAGTAAGGCTTGAGGTGAGTTACCTTGAATCCCATGGGAAGCATCCGTAAAGACTTGAGATGTGTATTTACACTGTTTACCACAGTGCAGTCTTGAGTAAGTCTTGAGGTGGGTTACATTTAGTCCCACAGGAAGCATCCGTAAAGGCTTGAGGTACCATTAGTGATGTGTTGGTAGTGGCTTGTGGTGGGTATTACACTGAGTCCCACATTAATCCTTGCCCGGTGAAGTCTTAAATAAGTATTGAGGTGGGTTACATTGAGTACCACGGGAAGCATCCGTAAAGGCTTAGTAGTGGCTTATGGTGGGTATTACACTGAGTCCCATGGGAAGCCTTTCCATTAAACACTTGAGGTGGGTATTCCACTGAGTCCCACGTGAAGTTTCGAGAGCGTTGTATGGACGTTTCCATCTTGTTTTGGTTCCTTGTAGAGAAGTGACCAAAGATTTGAGTAGTGGTTAGATTCAAACCTGTAGAGCCGAGAGAACTTTAAGATAGGGAACTCACTTAGATGTTGTTAACTCACCCCATGTTGTTGATAAATTTTTAGATATTTAAGGTTCCGTGAAGGGTAAGGATAAGGTAGTTTGGTTATCCTTACTTATCGATGCCTTTACTTCCGCAGTGGATATTTTGAGATCTTCGGATCTAGTTCTTAGATTTCTTTTGTTTTGACATCTTGTATTATTGTTAGACTTTAGTTGAAGTACCTTATGTATTTAGTTGGATAAAAATTTACAATGTGCTGTACTAAGAACTTATTTGTATTTTAGTACCAAACATGAACTTATATATGAAAAATATGCTTTGATATATGTATTTTATATATGGGTATTACACCGGACTTTGATGTAACCGAAAAGCATTTACCATGCTTGAGTGATAAAGTGAACAAGACACATTGTGAGTGAGCTTAAAAAGAGACCATCATACTAAGATGATAACTCAAAGAAACAAAACCAGACTTGGATGGAATAGAAAGGCATTTACCACACTTGGGAGATAAAGCAAGCAAGACACACCATGATTGAGCTTGAAAAGAGACCATCGTACTTAGACGAGAACTCAAAGAAACGAAATCGAACTTGGACGAAATCGAAAACATTTATCACAGTTGGGTGATAAAGCAAACAAGACACACCGTGAATGAGCATGAAAAGAGACCCTCATACTTAGATGATAACTCAAAGAAACAAAATTGGAATAGGACGAAATCGAAAGGTATTTACCATATTTGGGTGACAAAGCAAAAGAGAAACACCGTGAGTTAGCTTGAAAAGAGACCATCTTACTTAGATGATAACTCAAAGAAACAAAACCAGACTTGTATGGTATCGAAAGGCATTTAACACACTTGGGTGATAAAGCGAATAAGACACATCATTAGTGAGCTTGAAAAGAGACCATCGTACTTAGATGATAACTCAAAGAAATGAAACTGGACTTGGACGGAGTCAAAAGGAATTTACCATGCTTGGGTGATAAAGCAAGCAAGAAACACCATGAGTGAGCTTGAAAATAGACCATCATAATTGGACAATAACTCAAAGGAACAAATCCGGACTTGGACGGAATCGAAAGCTTTTATCACACTTGGATGATAAAGCGAAAAAGACACTTCGGGAGTGAGCTAGAAAAGAGACACTCAGACTTAGATGATAACTCACAGAAACAAAATTGGACATGGCCGAAATCGAAACCATTTATCACGCTTGGATGATAAAGCGAACGCGACACACCATGAGTGATCTTGAAAAGAGACCATAGTACTAAGATGTTAACTCAAAGAAACAAAATCGAACTTGGATGGAATCGAAAGGAATTTACCATGTTTGGGAGACAAAGCAAATAGATACACCGTGAGTGAGCATGAAAAGAGACCATCATACTTAGATGATAACTCAATGAAACAAAACCGGACATAGACGGAATCGAAAGACATTTACCATACTTGGGGTGATAAAGTGAGAAAGACACGCTGTGAGTGAGCTTGAAAAGAGACCATCGTACTTAGATGATAACTAAGAAAAGAAATCGGACTAGGATGGAATCGAAAGGCATTTACCAAACTTAGGTGATAAAGTGAACAAGGCACATCGTAAGTGAGCTTGAAAAGATACCATCGTACTTAGATGATAACTCAAAGAAATGAAACCAGACTTGGACAGAATCAAAAGGGATTTACCACACTTGGGTGAAAAAGCAAACAAGACACACCGAGAGTGAGATTGAAAAGAGACCATCGTACTTATAGGATAACTCAAAGAAACGAAACGGGACATGGACGAAATCTAAAGGAATTTACCAAACTTAGTAAATAAATCAAGCAAGACACACCATGAGTGAGCTTGAAAAGTGACCATCGTACTTAGACGATAAATCGAAAGAATGAAAGCGAACTTGGACATAATCGAAAGCATTTATCACAATTGGGTGATAAAGTGAACAAGACGCACCCTGAGTAAGCTTTAAAAGAGACCATCATACTTAGATGATAAATCAAAGAAACAAAATTGGACTTGGACGGAATCGAAGGTCATTTACTATACTTGGGTGACAAAGCAAGCAAGACACACCATGAGTAAGCTTGAAAAGAGACCATCGAACTTAGACGATAACTCAAAGGAACGAAATCGGGCTTGGGCAGAATCGAAAGCAATTATCACACATGTGTGATAAAGAGAACAAGACACACCGTGAGTGAGCTTGAAAAGAGACAATCATACTTAGATGATAACTCAAAGAAACAAAATCTGATTGTGAGGTATCGAAAGGAATTTTCCATGCTTAGGTGACAAAGCAAACAAGACACACCGTGAGTGAGCTTGAAAAGAGAGCATTGTACTTAGATGATAACTAAAAGAAACAAAAGCGAACTTAGACAGAATCGAAAGGCATTTACCATGCTTGGGTGACAAAGAAAACACGACACACCTTGAGTGACCTTTAAAAGAGACCATCGTACTTAGATGATAACTCGAAGAAACGAAACCGGACTTGGACGGAATCGAAAGGCATTTACCACACTTTGGAGATAAAGCAAGCAAGACACGCCGTTTGTGAACATGAAAAGAGACCATCGTTCTTAGATGATAAATCTAAAGCATTTATCACATTTTGGTGATAACACTAACAAGACACACCGTGAGTGATCTTGAAAAGAGACCACCATACTTAGATGTTAACTCAAAGAAACAAAATCGAACTTGGACAGAATCAAAAGGTATTTACCATGCTTGGGTGAAAAATCAAAAAAGACACACCGTGAGTGAGCTTGAAAAGAGACCATAGTACTTAGATGATAACTCAAAGAAACGAAATCGGACTTGGACAGAATCAAAAGGCATTTACTACACTTTGTCGATAATGCGAACAAACCACGTCGTGAGTGAGCTTGAAAAGAGGCCATCATAATTAGATGATAACTCAAAGAAACAAAATTGGATTATGACGGAATCGAAAGGCAATTTAGATACTTGGGTGACAAAGCAAACAAGACACATTATGAGTGAGCTTGAAAAAAGACAATCGTACTTAAATGATTACTCAAAGAAACAAAATCGGACTTGGAAAGAATCCAAAGGCATTTACCCCTCTTGGGTGACAAAGAAAACAAGACACATCGTGAGTGAGCTTTAAAAGAGACCATCGTACCTAGATGATAACTCAAAGAAATGAAACTGGACTTGGACTGAATCGAAAGGCATTTACCCCACATGGGAGATAAAGCAAGAAAGACACGTCCTGAGTGACCATGAAAAGAGACCATCGTAATTAAATGATAACTCAAAGAAACGAAACCGGACTTGGACGCAATCGAAAGGCATTTAACACACTTGGCTGACAAAGCAAACAAGAAACAACGTGAGTGAGCTTGGAAAGAGACCATCGTACTTAAATGATAACAAAGAAACGAAATCAGACTAGGACGAAATCAAAAGGCTTTTACCACGTTTGGGTGATATAGCTAACAAGACACACCGTGAGTGAGCTTGAAAAGAGACCATCGCACTTAGATGAAAACTCAAAGAAATTAAACCAGACTTTGACGGAATCGAAAGGCATTTACCAAGCCTGGGTGAAAAAGCAAACAAGACACGAAGAGTGAGCTTGAAAAGAGACCATCGTACTTATATGATAACTCAAAGAAACGAAACCGGACTTGGACGAAATTAAAAGATATTAACGACACTTGGGAGATAAAGCAAGCAAGAGATACCATGAGTGAGTTTGAAAAGAGTCCATCTACTTAGAAGATAACTCAAAGGATCGAAACCGGACTTGGACAGAATCGAAAGCATTTATCAAACTTGGGTATTAAAACGAACAAGACACACTGTGAGTGAGCTTGAAAAGACACCATCGTACTTAGATGATAACTCAAAGAAACAAAATCGGACTTGGACGGAATCGAAATACATTTACCACGCATGGGTGATAAAGAGGGCAAAACACACAATGAGTGAGCTTGAAAAGAGACCATCATGCTTAGACGATAACTCAAAGGAACAAAACTGGACATGGACGGATTATAAAGCATTCATCACACTAGGGTGATAAAGCGAACAAGACACACCGTAAGTGAGCTTGAAAAGGGAACATCGTACTTAGATGATAACTCAAAGAAATGAAATCGGATTGTGACAGAATCGAAAGGCATTTTAGATGCTTGGGTGACAAAGCAAACAACACACATTATGAGTGACCTTGAAAAGTGACAATCGTACTTAAATGATAACTCAAAGAAACGAAACCTGACTTCGAAAGAATCGAAAGGAATTTACCCCTCTTGGGTGACAAAGAAAACAAGACACATCGTGAATGAGCTTGAAAAGAGACCATCGTACTTAAATGATAACTCAAAGAAATAAAACTGGACTTGGACGGAATCGAAAGGCATTTACCCCATATGGGAGATAAAGCAAGCAAGACACGTCGTGAGTGAGCTTGAAAAGAGACCATCGTAATTAAATGATAACTCAAAGAAACGAAATCGGACTTGGAGGGAATCGAGAGGCATTTAACACACTTGGTTGACAAAGCAAACAAGAAACGCCGTGAGTGGGTTTGAAAAAAGACCATCGTACTTAGATGATAACTAAGTAACGAAATCGGATTAGGACGGAATCAAAAGGCTTTTACCACTTTTGGGTGACAAATCTAATAAGATACACCGTGAGAGCTTGAAAAGAGACCATCGCATTTAGATGAAAACTAAAAGAAATTAAACCGGACATGGACGGAATCGAAAGGCATTTACCACGCCTGGGTGAAAAAGCAAACAAAAAACACCGAGAGTCAGCTTGAAAAGACACCATCCTACTTATATGATAACTCAAAGAAACAAAATGGGACTTAGACGGAATCAAAAGGAATTTACGACACTTGGGAGATAAAGCAAGCAAGAGACACCATGAGTGAGCTTGAAAAGAGACCATCTACTTAGAAGATAACTCAAAGGAACGAAACTGGACTTCGACGGAATCGAAAGCATTTATCAAACTTGGGTGATAAAGCGAACAAGACACACCATGAGTGAGCTTGAAAAGATACCATTGTACTTAGACGATAACTCAAAGGAACGAAACTGGACATGGACAGAATCAAAAGCATTCATCAAACTAGGGCGATAAATCGAACAAGACACACCGTGAGTGAGCTTGAAAAGGGACCATCGTACTTAGATGATAACTCAAAGAAACCAAATCGGACTTGGACATAATCGAAAGGAATTTAGCACACATGAGAGATAAAGCAAGAAATACACATCGTGAGTGAGCTTGAAAAGAGACCATCGTAATTAAATGATAACTCAAAGAAACGAAATCGGAATTGGACGAAATCGAAAGGTATTTAACACACTTGGATGACAAAGCAAAACAGACACACCGTGAGTGAGCTTGAAAATAGACCACCGTACTTAGATGATAACTAAGAAACGAAATCGGACTAGGACGGAATAAAAGGCTTTTAACACGTTTGGGTGATAAAGCTAACAAGACACGCCATGAGTGAGCTTGAAAAGAGACCATCGTACTTAGATGAAAACTCAAAGAAATTAAACCAGACTTGGATGGAATCGAAAGGCATTTACCACGCCTGGTTGAAAAAGAAAATAAGACACACCGAGAGCGAGCTTGAAAAGAGACCATTGTACTTATATGATAACTCAAAGAAACGAAACCGGACATGGACGAAATCAAAAGGAATTTACGACACTTGGGAGAAAAAGCTAGGAAGAGATACCATGAGTGAGCATGAAAAGAAACCATTTACTTAGAAGATAACTCAAAGGAATGAAACCAGACTTGGACGGAATCGAAAGCATTTATCAAATTTGGGTGATAAAGTAAACAAGACACACTGTGAGTGAACTTGAAACGAGACTATCGTACTAAGATGATAACTCAAAGAAACAAAATCGGACTTGGACGAAATCGAAAGGCATTTACCACGCTTAGGTAACAAAGAGGGAAAAACACACAATGAGTAAGATTGAAAAGAGACCATCGTGCTTAGACGATAACTCAAAGGAACAAAACCGGACTTGGACAGAATCAAAAGCCTTCATCACACTAGGGTGATAAAGCGAACAAGACACACCGTAAGTGAGCTTGAAAAGGGACCATCGTACTTAGATAATAACTCAAAGAAATGAAATCATACTTGGACGGAATCGAAAGAAATTTACCACGCTTGGGCGACAAAGCAAAAAAACACACACCGTGAGTCAGCTTGAAAAGAGACCATCGTACTTAGATGAAAACTCAAAGATACGAAACCAGAATTGGACGGAAATGAAAGGAATTTACCACGCTTGTGTAAAAAAACAAACAAGACACATCGTGAATGAGCTTTAAAAGAGACCATCGTACTTATATGATAACTCAAAGAAACGAATCCGGACTTGGACTAAATCAAAAGGCATTTACCACACTTGGGAGATAAAGCAAGCAAGACACGCCATGAGTAAACTTGAAAAGAGACCATCGTTCTTAGATGATAACTCAGTGGAACGAAACCGTACTTGACAGAATCAAAAGCATTTATCACATTTGAGTGATAAAGAGAACAAGACATACCGTGAGTGAGCTTGAAAAGAGACCATCGTACTTATATGATAATCCAAAGAAACGAAACCGGACTTGGACGGAATCAAAAGAATTTACGACACTTGGGAGATAAAGTAAGCAAGAGACACCATGAGTGAGCTTGAAAAGAGACCATCTACTTAAATGATAAATGAAAGGAACAAAACCGGACTTCAACGGAATCCAAAGCATTTATCAAACTTGGGTGATAAAGCGAACAAGGAATACCGTGAGTGAGCTTGAAAAGAGTCCATCGTACTTAGATGATAGTTCAGAGAAACAAAATCGGATTTGGACGGAATCGAAAGGCATTTACCACACTTGGATGACAAAGAGGGCAAAACACACCATGAGTGAGCTTGAAAAGAGACCATCGTACTTAGACAATAACTCAAAGGAACGAAACCGGACTTGGACAAAATCGAAAGCATTCATCACACTAGGGTGATAAAGCAAACAAGACACACCGTGAGTGAGCTTGAAAAGGGACCATCGTACTTAGATGATAACTCAAAGAAACGAAATCAGACTTGGACGAAATCGAAAGAAATTTACCACGCTTGGGCGACAAAGCAAAAAAAAATACACCGTGAGTGAGCTTGAAAAGAGACCATCGTACTTAGATGAAAACTTAAAGATACAAAACCAGACTTGGACGAAAATGCAAGGCATTTACCAGGCTTGTGTGAAAAAACAAACAAGACACACCGTGAATGAGCTTTAAAAGAGACCATCGTACTTATATGAAACCACAAAGAAACGAATTCGGACTTGGACGGAATCCAAAGGAATTTACTACACTTGGGAGATAAAGCAAGCAAGACACGCCATGAATGAACTTAAAAAGAGACCATCGTTCTTAGATGATAACTCAGTGGAACAAAACCGTACTTGGACGGAATCGAAAGCATTTATCACATTTGGATGATAAAGCGAACAAGACACATCATGAGTGATCTTGAAAAGAGACCATCGTACTTAGATGATAACTCAAAGAAATGAAACCGGACTTGGATGCAATCGAAAGGCATTTACCACACATGAGAGATAAAGCAAGCAAGACACGTCGTGAGTGAGCTTTAAAAGAGACCATCGTAATTAAATGATAACTCAAAGAAATGAAATAGGACTTGGACGAAATAGAAAGGTATTTAGCACACTTGGCTGACAAAGCAAACAAGTCACACCGTGAGTGAGCTTAAAAATAGACCATCGTACTTAGATGATAACTAAGAAACGAAATCGGACTAGGACAAAATCAAAAGGCTTTTACCACGTTTGGGTGATAAAACTAACAAGACACACCGTGAGTGAGCTTGAAAAAAGACCATCGTACTTAGATGAAATCTCAAAGAAATTAAACTGGACTTGGACAGAATCGAAAGGCATTTACCACGCTTGGGTGAAAAAGAAAACAAAACACCGAGAGTGAGCTTGAAAAGAGACCATCGTACTATATGATAACTCAAAGAAACGAAACCGGACTTGGAAGGAATCAAAAGGAATTTACGACACTTTGGAGATAAAGCAAGCAAGAGATACCATGAGTGAGCTTCAAAAGAGACCATCTACTTAGAAGATAACTCAAAGGAACGAAAACGGACTTGGACGGAATTGAAAGCATTTATAAAACATGGGTGATAAAGCGTACAAGACACACCGCGAGTGAGTTTGAAAAGAGACCATCGTACTTAGACGATAACTCAAAGAAACAAAATCGGACTTGGACGGAATCGAAAGCATTCATCACACTAGGGTGATAAAACGAACAAGAAACACCGTGAGTGAGCTTGAAATGGGACCATCATACTTAGATGATAAATCAAGGAAATGAAACCGGACTTGGAAAAAATCGAAAGGCATTTACCCCGCCTGGGTGAAAAAGCAAACAAGGCACACCGTGAATGAGCTTGAAAAGAGACCATCGTACTTATATGATAACTCAAAGAAACGAATCCAGACTTGGACGAAATCGAAAGGCATTTACTACACTTGGGTGATAAAGCAAGCAAGATATACCATTAGTGAGCTTGAAAAGAGACCATCATACTTAAATGATAACTCAAAGAAACGAAACCGAACTTGGACGTAATCAAAAGACATTTACCATGCTTGGGTGATAAAGCGAACAAGACACATCGTGAGAGAGCTTGAAAAGATACTATCGTATTAGTTGATAACTAAAAGAAACGAAACCGGACTTTGACAGGAATCAAAAGGCATTTACAATGCTTGGGTCACAAAGCAAACAAGACACACCCTAAGTGAGCTTGAAAAGAGACCATTGAAATTATATGATAACTCAATGAAACAAAATTGGATCATGACGGAATCAAAAGCCATTTTCCACGTTTGGGCGACAAAGCAAACAAGACACACCGTGAGTGAGCTTGAAAATAGACCATCGTACTAATATGATAACTCAAAGAAACGAAATCGGACTTGTACTGAATCGAAAGGAATTTACCACGCTGTAAACACCCCAAATTTGCCCTCACTAAGTTCACACCTTGGCTTGTGATCTTTTCATTTGCATTAGTTCAATCATATCATATCATGTGGCATTTTTGCTTCACTGCATTAGTTCAAGTTCATCTGCATCTAGGGTTTGTGATCTGAGCAATCCAAGATCCATCTGAGCCACTCCAAAGGTCTTCAATCATCTCAAGGGGGTCCATGTATGTTCAATCATCATATTTTATCCTCCAAAGATCAAGTCAAGTCAAGAATCACAAGAACTGGCAGAGCATGGAAGCAGAGCTAGGGTCTAACTGCACAGATGACCTAAAATTAGGGTTTTGGTTTCAGAGGACATAACTCCAACTTATTTGGTCATTCTTGTTTCTATTGGTCTCAATATGTTATAAGGATCATACATACCAAGTTTTAAGAAGAAATTCATTGTGGAAGTCATCTGATCACTGGGTAACTTCCTGGCAAGTTAAGTCAAAATCAGGGCATCTGAGGCCCCTATCCATGGAACCAAAGTGGATTTTTCATCAAATTGAAGTTATATGGTCTTTATTTGATCATTGAAGTGTTTAGAAGTTCACAAATTTGAAGAAAAGTGTGCTAAACCAAAAGTTGCCAAAAATGGAAATGACTTGTAATGTAAACTTTCCATTTTGGGAAAGTTTTTCAACCTCCTCTTTCTCAACCAAAAATGCTTCAAATGAAAAATTGTTGGTCATGAAAGTTGTAGATTGGATCATTCCCTTTTCAAAAAGTACAAGAACAGGTTCTAATTCATTATGGAACTCAAGTTATGGCTTTCCAATGTTGGCAAAAATCACATAATTTCAAGTTTCATGCCAAAGGGGGATTTTTGCAAATTCACTTGCCAAGCTTCTAAGTGTCCTCTAATTGACTTCAAAACATCATAACAACATCACATGACTCATTTTGATACAAATTGCCCAAGAATTCACAAGATTTCATGCCTTGGTTCACAAGAAACTTCAAAGAGGGAAAAATGCAAAACCTATGCCATCTTGCTATCCAAGCCATCCCGCTGCCTTCTTTTGATCCTAGGGCTCACCTTAAACCATGCTGAAGCAAGACATCCCATTGAACCACTTATGTTCCAGCCCATGCTTGTGGTACACATACTTTTGACTTTTTTCATTTTCACCCATACCAATCAAGTTGTGACATTACCAACTTTCTGACCAATCACAATACCTTAAACAAATCAAAAGCAATCCAAAACACACCACACACAAGCCTAAACTCTCTCATAAGTCAGGATTCACAAAAACTTGCCAAAAACTTCATTCCTTCGAAACTCTCTGCCCAGCCATCAAACCTAAGAACAAACTTCACCATTCATTCTGAAATGCTTCATAGAGCATAAACCACCCTTCACTTTGCCCTGAAAGTCCCTAAAACTCAAACACGATTTCTGGTGCAGCAAGAACAAAACCCTCAAACCAAGCCATACAAACTTGTTCTAAGCTTCACATCATCCTCAGGAGGTTCATAGGAGTTGACTTGCACCAAAGAAGGGTCCAGAAAGCCCAGAATCAGAAGGCTCAATCTCAGGTATAGCTCAAGAACTTTTTTCTCAGAGCTTTGATTTTAAGTTACAATGTGATAAAGCATGTTTCTCTGATCATTATACACTTTGAATCATTGAAAATGGTCAAGTATTTAGGATGTATTCAACTTCTGAAAATTTGGTCAGTTTTCCGTTTGGCTTCGATTCTCTCTTTTGGTGGAAAATAAATTGTTTTTGTTTGTGGATTCTTGTCGTTTGATGTTAGTGGATGGATTCTGGAGATTTTGGCATGTTTTTATGGCCTGGGGAGGGAGATAGGAGTTTGGCCTGCCGGAGAAGATGACCGGAGCTTAGCTCCAGTCACCTGAGAGTGCTTAGCCCTAATTAGGGTTTAGTTGCCCAGATTGATTTTGGACCCTTAGATCTTGATTAGTTTAGTGCATGGATGGCCCAGATTAGTTCGTTAGCCCTAATTCCAAATTAATTAAGTAAATCACAATTAATTAGCCAGAAGCAATCCAGGCCCTTAAAAAACGCGTCAGTCAACCCTCCACTCCCAACTTTGAATCTGGAGCCTTGGATCAACATACCTTTCATTTATTTTAATTTTATTTCATTTTTCTTATTTATTTTGTACGAATTTTTAAAAATAGTAAAAACCATCAAAAAATTCTGAAACTTTTTATCAAACTTTTTACTAATTTTCAGAAACCAAAAATATTTTTATTGTTATTTTTTGCATTAAAAAAGTATTTTTAAATCATTTAAATGTTTTATTTAATTAATTAATGAAAATTAATTAATTAAAAATACATTTAAGTATTTAATAATCACCAAAAAAACCAGAGATCATTCTTAGACATTTAGAAGCATTTACAAACTCACCATACAAATTTATTTTTGGTTTTGATCATGCTTTGACATTTTTCAATGAATTAGGGTTCTTAAAATTGTTCATTTTCTAACCCTAACTTCAAAAATTCATAACTCTTAAACCAAGTTGAGTTTGTGAATGATTCTTTTTGCATTGTTCTATGCATGGCTTCTAGTATCTAAAAACATTTTTGTTTCATTTTTATCTTGCATTTTCAATTTGTTTGACATCTTACATTGAAGATCAGCCATAAAAGGCTAGAAACTTAGGAAATTCATAACTCCTTCTAGGTTTAGCTTCTGACCACCCCTTTGGATGGTAGCCTAGTATAGTTTTAGGGTTCCTTTGAGTGCATTTTCAATTTTTTATCTTATGATTTGCTTCTGTTTTTGAGTTTTGCATCTCACATGTTCATATAACCCTAATTTCTCATCTTCATTTGCATTCATCTTGCATAAGCTTTCATATAAGAACTTGCCATGACATTTTATGCATTCACATGACTCTTAAGACATCTTAGGACACATTAGAATCATGTTTGATCATTGCATCATCCATTTGCCATGTTATGCATTCATTTCATTTCATGTGCATTCATGAACTTTCATGCTTCTTACATGCTTCATTTGCATTCCCATCTCCTGTATGATCATTCACATCTCTTGACATACATTTGCATCATCTCTTAGCATCATTTACATCATGAACATGCTTCTGGTTTTGGTTTGAATCCTTGCATTCATTCCATTTTCATTTCATTTCATTTCATTTTGCTAACTTTTCAGGTAGTAAGTTACTTTGAGAAGTGAATTTGCCTTCACTTCTCACAATCTCTTCTCATCTCTCTTATGCATTCATTGCTGCATTTTGTATTTGTATTAGAGTGAGCTTTCTCATTCATGTTCCTCCTTCACTTTCTTACTTTAGGCAACTTATCTTCTTAAGTGAAGTAAGTTGACTTGCTTCTTTCTTCTTCTCCTCCTTCCATCTCTCTTCTTCCTTGGTGGCTTTTCCTGAAGATCTCTTGCAAGCCTCATAAACCCTAGGAATACCCAAGCATGATCACAATTAGGTTTTGATTAGTCCCCCCTATTAGTTTTACCTTTGTGTCATCTCTTGTGTCTTATCTTCTCACCTCATAATCAAGGACTAAACCTTAAAGGTTTTAAGGCTTTGTGATTAAGGTTATGCCTGCATCATTCTCTTAGGATGGAGTGTATAACTTTAATCCTAAGTGTTTAACCCTTAATGTGTTTAAATCCTTTAATCAATCCATCTAATAATCACTAAGACATCAAGCTTGTAACTTGGGTCTTGCATTAGGGTTCTAATTCTTCCTTAATTGGTTAAGAAGGACTAACCCTAATGTTAATGGACAAGTCCCCCTTAAGTTGTCTTACAAACCATAAAATTCACTTCTTAATCCTACCATTAACTAAAAAAAACTTTAATAAAGGCTTTGTTTTGTCATGAGGTTAATCCCTAATCATGGATTAAGTTGAGGAGCCTTCATCAGCTTAAATTTTCTCATCTATTATCTTTCTATTAGGATGGTGTAATGGGTCCATTAAATCCTTGATTATGGCTTAAACTCATTACTTAACACTAAACAAAAACTCCAAAAACATCTAAACAAATGCAAGTAGGTTAATGATCTTAATCCTACATCAGGGTGATTAAGTGTGAGGTGTTTACTTCATACTTAAGGTATTCTCATTACCCCTAATCAGAGGGAAGATGTGATGAGTTTACTAACCCTTGGTTTAGGCTTAAGCTCATTTTCTTATGACAAACTCAAAAATTAATAAAAGATTGAAAATATCAAAAACAAACAATAATCGTTTCCTTCGGGATTCTTTTCTCATCATCTTCACTCATAAACGAGAACTCGCTTCTTCCGTCTAATGCAAGACAGTTTGCACCTGAGCCAGACATGTTATACGCTTGAGCATAGACAAGTAAGCAGTTCATCAGTCAATTCATTCTTCAGTCTCTTTGAGTCGAACTACGGTGTTCTGACTTCCTCATTGCACGAGAGGATACGTAGGCATAACTTAACTGTTATCAAACAAAAGTATCTGTATATTCCCCCTCTTCCAGCATTATTCTTTAAGCCTCATTGTCTTGAGAATTGCATTCTTTTCTTACACTAACACTCCTTTATTTAACTTCACATTTCTTTTGCACTGAAACTTGCATTCTTTTCCAGCTTTTGCACACAGAATAGCGCTGACACCACCCCTTTAAACACAAACATTCAAGCGTGGATCCCGTCGAGTACAACGGACAATCTGGGTGCTAATACCTTCCCAGGTTGTAAGCAACCCCCTTTCTCAGTTTCTCTGGTTCGCGACCGTCTTATCCATCCCTTTCTAGGTTTATGCAGCATTACCTTTCCTTCGGGATAAAAATGCCTAGCTGGCGACTCTTTTCAGTTCATCTTCATCTTTCTCCTTTCGCCGACCGTTCGCGTCTGTACCCCTCTTGGCCCATGTGTCATCAGGTGGGAGCGACACACGCTTGGTTGATAAAGCAAGTAAGACATACATTAAGTGAGATTTAAAAGAGACCATCATACTTAGACGATAACTCAAAAGAACTAAACCGGACATGGACGGAATGGAATGCATTTATCATGCTTGGGTGATAAAGCACACAAAACACACCATGAATGAGCTTGAAAAGAAACCATCGTACTTAGATGATAACTCAAAGAAAAAAATAGGACGTGGACAGAATCGAAAGGCATTTACCATGCTTGGGTAACAAAGCAAATAAGACACACCATGAGTAAGCTTGAAAAGAGACCATCGTACTTCGAAGATAACTCAAAGGAACAAAACTAGAGTTGGACATAATCGAAAGCATTTATCACACTTGGGTGATAAAGCGAACAAGACACAACGTGAGTGAGCTTGAAAAGAGACCATCGTACTTAGATGATAACTCAATTAAACGAAATCGGACTTGGATGGAATCTCAAGGAATTTACCACGCTTGGGTGATAAAGCAAAAAAGACACAATGTGAGTGAGCTTGAAAAGAGACCATCGTACTTAGTTGATAACTAAAAGAAACGAAACCGAACTTGGACGGAATCGAAAGGCATTTACCATGCTTGGGTGATAAAGCAAACAAGACACATCATGAGTGAGCTTGAAATGAGACCATCGTACTTAGTTGATAACTAAAAGAAAAAAAACCGGACTTGGACAGAATCGAAAGACATTTACCATGCTTGGGTGACAAAGCAAACAAGACATGTCGTGAGTGAGCTTGAATAGAGAGCATCGTACTTATATGATAATTCAATGAAACGAAATCGAATTATGACAGAATCGAAAGGTATTTTCCATTCTTGTGGGACAAAGCAAACAAGACACACCGTGTGTGAGCTTGAAAAAAGACCATCGTACTTAGACGATAAGTCATAGAAATGAAACTGGACTTGGACAGAATCGAAAGGCATTTACCACACTTGGGAGATAAAGATAGCAAGTAATGCCATGAGTGAACTTCAAAAGATACCATTGGACTTAGATGATAACTCATAGGAACGAAAACGGACTTGGACGGAATCGAAAGCATTTATCACATATGGGTGATAAAGCTAAGAAGGCACACTGTGAGTGATATTGAAAAGAGACCATTGAACTTAGATGTTAACTCAAAGAAAAGAAATTAAACATGGACGAAATCGAAAGGAATTTACCACGCTTTGATGACAAAGAAAAAAAGACACACCGTGAGTGAGCTTGAAAATAGACCATCGTACTTAGATGATAACTCAAAGAAACGAAACCGGACATGGACGGAATCAAAGGCATTTACCACACAAAGGTGATAAAGCGAATAAGACACACAATTAGTGAGCTTGAAAAGAGACCATCGTACTTAGATGATAACTCAAAGAAACGAAACCGGACTTGGACGGAATTGAAAGGTATTTACCACGCTTAGGTGACAAAGAAAAAAAGAAACATTGTGAGTGAGCTCGAAAATAGACCATCTTACTTAGGGGATAACTCGAAGAAACGAAACCGGACTTGGACGGAATCGGAAGGAATTTACCACACATGGGAGATAAAGATAACAAGATATGTCGTGAGTGAGTTTGAAAAGAGACCATCGTAATTAAATGATAACTCAAAGAAACGAAACTGAACTTTGACGGAATCGAAAAGCATTTAACACACTTGGGTGACAAAGTTAAGAAGACACACCGTGAGTGAGCTTGAAAAGAGACTATCGTACTTAGATGAAAACTAAGAATCAAAATTGGACTAGAACGGAATTGAAAGGATTTTACCACATTTGGGTGATAAAACTAACAAGACACACCATGAGTGAGCTTGAAAAGAGACCATCATACTTATATGATAATTATAATAAACAAAACCGGACTTGGAAGGAATCAAAAGGCATTTACCACGCTTGGGTAATAAAGTGAACAAGACATATCATGAGTGAGCTTGAAAAGAGACCATCGTAGGTAGATAATAAGTCAAAGAAATGAAACCGGACTTGGACGGAATCAAGAACATTTATCACACTAGGGTGATAAAGTGAACAAGACACACTATAAGTGAGTTTGAAAAGAGAAAATTGTACTTATATGATAATTCAAAGAAACAAAATCGGACTTGGACGGAATCGAAAGACATTTACCACGTTTGGGTGACAAAGAGGGCAAGACACACCATGAGTGAGCTTGAAAAGAGACCATTGTACTTAGATGATAACTCAAAGGAACGAAACCGGACCTAGATGAAATCAAAAGGCATTTACCAAGCTTAGGTTATAAAGAGAACAAAACACACCTTGAATGAGCTTGTAAAGACACCATCGTACCTAGACGATGACTAAAAGAAACAAAATTGGATTATGAAGGAATCGAAAGACATTTCCCATGCTTGGGTGAAAAAGCGAACAAGACACACTGTGAGTGTGCTTGAAAAAAGACCATCGCACTTTGGTGATAACTCAAAGAAACAAAATCGGACTTGGACGGAATAGAAAGGAATTAAACGTACTTGGGTGATAAAGCAAACAAGACACACAATAAGTGAACTTAAAAAGAGACCATCGTACATAAATGATAACTCAAAGAAAGGAAATCGGACTTGGACGAAATCAGAATGCATTTACCACGCTTGGGTGACAAAGAAAACAAGACACGCAGTGAGTGAGCTTGAAAAGAGACCATCATACTTAGAAGATAACTAAAAGAAATGAAATCAGACTTGAATGGAATCGAAAGGCATTTACCACACTTGGGAGATATAGCAAGCAAGACACACCATGAGTGAGCTTGAAAAGAGACCAACGTACTTAGATGATAACTCAAAGAAACGAAACCGTACTTGGAGTGAATCTAAAGGCTTTGGGGTGACAAAGCAAACAAGACACACCCTGAGTGATCTTAAAAAGAGACCATCATACTTAAATGATAATTCAAGGAAATGAAACCGTACATGGATAAAATCGAACGGTATTTACACGCTTGGGTGATAAAGCGAACAAGACACATCGTGAGTGAGCTTGAAAAGAGAATATCATGCTTAGATATTAACTTAAAGAAACAAAACCAGACTTGGACGGAATCGAAAGTCATTTACCATGCTTGGGAGACAAAGAAAATAAGACACATCGTGAGTGAACTTGAATAGAGACCATCATTCTTATATGATAACTCAAAGAAACAAAACTAAACTTGGACGGAATCGAAAGGCATTTACCACACTTGAGAGATAAAGCAAGTAAGACACACCATGAGTGAGCTTGAAAAGAGACCATCGTACTTAGATGATAATTCAAAGGAACAAAGCGGTCTTGGACGAAATCGAAAGCCTTTATCACATTTGGTTGATAAAGTGAACAAGACACACCGTGATTGAGCTTGAAAAGAGACCGTAGTACTTAGATGATAACTCAGAGAAACAAAATCGGATTTGGTTAGAATCGAAAGGATTTTACCATGCTTGGGTGACAAAGCAAACAAGACACATCGTGAGTGAGCTTGAAAAGAGACCATCGTACTTATAAGATAATTAATAGAAACGAAACTAGTCTTGGAAAGAATTGAAAGGCATTTACCACGCTTGGGTGAAAAAGAAATCAAGACACACCATGAGTGAGCTTGAAAAGAGACCATCGTTCTTAGACGATAATTCAAAGAAACGAAATCGGATTGTGACGGAATTGAAAGGCATTTTCTACGCTTGGGTGACAAAGCAAACAATACACACAGTGAGTGAGCAAGAAAAGAGACAATTGTACTTAGATGATAACTCAATGAAATGAAACCGGACTTTGGCGGAATCGAAAGGCATTTACCACGCTTGAGTGATAAAGCAAACAAGAAACATTGTGAGTGAGATTGAAATGAGAACATTGTACTTAGATGAAAACTCAAAGAAACGAAACCGTACTTGGAAAAAATCGAAAGGAATTTACCACACATGGGAGATAAAGCAAGAAAGACACGCTGTGAGTGAGCTAGAAAATAAGACATCGTAATTAAACGATAACTCAAAGAAATGAAACCGGACTTGGACGGATTTGAAAAACATTTAACACACTTGGGTGACAAAGCAAACAACACACACAGTGAGTGAGCTTGAAAAGAGACCATCGTACTTAGATGATAACTAAGAAAATAAATTGGACTAGGACGGAATCGAAAGGCTTTTACCATGTTTGGGGGATAAAGCTAACAAGACACACCGTGAGTGAGCTTGAAAAGAGACCATCGTACTTATATGATAATTCAAATAAATGAAACCAGACTTAGAAGGAATCGAAAGGCATTTACCACACTTGGGTAGATAAAGTGAACAAGACATATCATGAATGAGATTGAAAAGAGACCATCGTAGTTAGATGATAAGTCAAAGAAATAAAATCGGGCTTGGATAGAATCGAAAGGAATGTATCACTCAAACGTGTGTCTTGTTAGCTTTATCACCCAAATGTGGTAAAAGCCTTTCGATTCCGTCCTAGTCTGATTTCGTTCCATTAAGTTATCATCTATGTATGATGGTCTCTTTTCAAGTTCACTCACAGTGTCTCTTGTTTGATTTGTAACCCAAGAGTGGTAAATTCCTTTCAATTCAGTCCAAGTCCAATTTCGTTTCTTTGAGTTATCATCTAAGTACAATGGTCTCTTTTGAAGCTCACTCATGGTTTGTCTTATTCGCTTTATTACCCAAGTGTGATAAATGCTTTCGATTCTGACCATGTCCAATTTCGTTCCTTTGAGTTATCATCTAAGTACGATGGTCTCTTTTCAAGAACACCCATGGTGTGTCTTGCTGGGTTTGTCACCTAACCATGGTAAATGCCTTTCGATTTCGTCCATGTCCGATTTCGTTTCTTTGAGTTATCATCTAAGTATGATGGTCTCTTTTCAAGATCACTCACGATGTGTCTTGCTCAATTTATTACCCAAGTGTGATAAATGCTTTCGATTTCGTCCAAGTATAATTTCGTTCCTTTGAGTTATCTTCTAAGTACGATGGTCTCTTTTCAAGCTCACTCATAATGTGTCTTTCTTTCATTATCTCCCAATTTTTGTAAATTGCTTTAGATTCCATCCTAGTCCGGTTTCATTTCTTTGAGTTATCATATAAGTATGATGGTCTCTTTTCAAGCTCACTCACGGCGTGTCTTGTACGATTTATCTCCCAAGTGTGATAAATGATTTCGATTCCGTCCAACTCGGGTTTCGTTCCTTTGAGTTATCATCTAAGTATGATGGTCATTTTTCAAGCTCACTCACGATATGCCTTGTTTGCTATGTCACCCAAATTCCTTTCGATTTTGTCCAAGTACGGTTTCATTTCGTCGAGTTATCATCTAAGTACGATGGTCTCTTTTCAAGCTCACTAACTATGTGTCTTGTTTTATTTGTCACCCAAGCATGGTAAATTCATTTTGATACCGTCCAAGTCTGATTTCATTTCTTTGATTTATCATCTAAGTACGATGGTCTCTTTTCAAGCTCATTCACGTGTGTCTTGTTTGCTTTATCACCCAAGCATGGTAAATGCCTTTCGATTCCATCCAAGTCCAGTTTCGTTTTTTTGAGTTATCATCTAAGTACGATGATCTCTTTTCAAGCTCACTTATGGTGTGTCTTGCTTGCTTTGTCACCGAACCGTGGTAATTTCCTTTCGATTTCGTCTAAGTCTGATTTCGTTTCTTTGAGTTATCATCTAAGTACGATGGTATCTTTTTAATATCCCTCACGGTGTGTCTTGTTCGCTTTACTACCCAAGTGTGATAAATGCTTTTAATTTCGTCCAAGTCTAATTTCGTTCTTTTGAGTTATCTTCTATGTACGATATTCTCTTTTCAAGCTCACTCATGGTGTGTCTTGCTTGCTTTATCTCTTGGTCGAGACTCACTGAGTCTAACGATTACTAACTACAAGTGCACAGTCTATTGCGTGGTAATAAAAGATATTAATCCCACAAAAACTTGATAATCAACCTAGTGTAGTCACGTGTTGCTATGTTTAGTTAAGGAAAGCGATGTTTTAGGTTTTAAAGGATTAAGAATTAATTAAATTAAATTAATGATATAAATTAATGATATACGTTATCGATACGTAATTGATTTCGCCTTCGTGAATTCAATAGAGGGTCGGCTTATTAATGTTTATTAAGTTATCTCTCTATAGAAACTCTCTGTTAAGAAGTCCTTAACTCACACTCCTGTGGTCTTACCTAATACCATACTCCTAAGTTCAATTTAGCGATCCCGCTGTGTCAATCCAAGTTAGAAATACTTTTTGGAAACCTAAAGGTTCTAATTAGCTTTAAAGCGCTCCCGTTGTGTTTAAAACTAATGCCTGATTTCAGCTATCTGACTAGAATCTCACACTCCCGTAGTCTTAATCCTAATCTTTTAGACTTTCTTACTCTCGTAACGAAAGAGAATTAAAACAAGAAATCGAAACCAGATTGTAACTTAATTTAAGGTTTTAGCCTGATTCTATCGAATTCATTCTGATTTACACAATTACATACCGATTAACGGTATAAGCTGACTACTAAATAAAGAAAGGTAGAAGGAAGAGAAGTGCATAATGTAAATAAGTGCAATAATAAATAAATAAAATAACATTAAAATAGGAAACCTGGTTGTACTGTCTTGATCAACCAAACTTCGAAACTTGAACAATAAAGAAAATACAAGGCGAACGAATAAAGAAAATAAAAGACGAATGAATAAAGAAATATAAAAGGAGAACTTCGAAATTTAAAAAGGAAGAAATTGGAAAATAATAGAAGCTCATGGCTTTTGTGTCAGAGATCTCTATTTATAGATGTTGTGATGGAGTTTATTGAGAGATTCCTTGCTTGGACTTCTACTGGGATTTTAACTAGGTTTGTTGGACTTGTGGATTAGGGTTGAGGGATTTTCTCTATGTTGAACGAAAATCTCTCTGGTGTTGACTTCGTATTACTTCTGTTACGTGCTTTACGTTACTGGGTCAATTGGTTTGAAGCGAGCGTCACAGAATTGAAATAGGCACTTTGCATGTGAAACGACCAACTAAGTTCCCAAGTTGGGCGTTTGAGAAGTGAGACGACCGTATCATTGATGAGACGACTATTTGATGGTGAAATGCAGAAATGAATTTTTCTGTCCTTTTTTCCTTCTGTTTCCTCGGTTTCTTGGCTTAAAATCTTCCTTTTTGCATTATTGCCTCCAAACGACGTGTCTTGTCAAATGTCTGCAAAACAAACACAATATGCACGTAAAATCATCCAAATCAAATAAATAAATGTGTTAATTAATCATAAATCACATCAAATAATTGATATGAATTCGAGTTATCAAACTCCCCTAGACTTGAATCTTTGCTTGTCCTTAAGCAAACAATCAATCATGGTTTTAAATAAAATACCTTTACAAGCAGACATGAAACATAACACCTATCTGTAAGTGGTCGTGAGGCTTCATGATAAATCAACCTATATTAACTCTAACATTAAGAATACACTAGTGACACTAAAAACGAGTAACGCTCTTGAACCCCACTTACAAACCAATCTGAATCATGATATTATAGCTCAGCCTGATGCTCTTATATCTATTTCACCCGATTTCATTCTAGCGTAATCACATTAAGCCCTTTTACCTTTGCACGCGCATAGTGGAATAGCTTGTTAGTGAATTTGATATTTATTTTCAAATGGGGTCTGTTACACGAGTGCAGTAACCCTTTATTGAGCCGAATGTAAGTCGTGGGGGATCGAACAGTAATTCACCCTACCGAGTTCAGAACCAGATTCCTCTGAACCGACTGACATCAATCTTTTTGCTTTGCCTTTTGTGCAGCTTGATTGTTTTACCAATGGCTTGCATGATCTTGATATTTTTTCCTTTTCTTCTTTTTGTCATTTTTGCGATCAATCACTTATTTTCATCAGCTTTCCATGTAGCTTGTACTTCAGGTGGTGTTGATTGCTAAAATAAACTACTCAGGGCTAATTTAGACTTAAAGCTTAGACTTTGGTATAATAGATATCCAAATCGATATTGCTTCTAAGGGTTCAAGGTGTCAAGACTATATAGGTTTTGTTTAGTCTTTCTCAGTTTCTCTAACATTTCCTATTAACCTATATACTTGAAGGGTATGCTAAGTGGAAACATTGTAAAAAAAAATTGGTAATGCTAAAAATACTGGAGAGAATATTAAAACTGAATATTTTGATTAATTTAATTTGATTTCTTACAACTGAATAAGGAAATCTAATACCTTCTCCCACACTATCTCAGACATTGTCATTGATGTTGTAAGATATAGGTACACTTCTAAGAATTATAACAAAAACATAACAAAACTAAAAACTAACTAAGGAAATAACTAAAAAGTAATTATTCCTGCTGTGGTGGTATTTGCCTTCTTCCTCTTGCTCTGCCCCTGCCTCTCATAGCTGGATGTCCGTAGGTTGATACATAGTATGGTATACCTTCTTCGTGGATGTACTCATGCAGAGCCTAGACTCTACTTGTCAATCTTCCCAAAGCCTCGGTGTTAGAAGCTATCATCCTTCTATGCTCTGTCTACGTCAACTCCATCCTCGTCATCCTCTATGCAAAATCTTCATATTGCTTTTGTTGTACCTCTTGGGTCTGCATTATGGCTGCCATAATGTCATCCATAGTTGCGGGTTGTTGATTCCTTTGTCGGTGCCAAGTGGATGTGCTGGTGCTTGCGAACTCAACGACTCTCTATTGTTCTCTTTCCTCATCATCCAAAACCTGCTGGACTTCGTCTATTCCGGCACCTGGTTGAGCATCCTTTGCAGCCGTACCTGGTGAAGGAGCTCAGAGATCGAAGTACCAATTGGCCCGATTTCTCACATCCGTCCTGGTGTGGCAAGGTAGGATGATGCTTCTTATAACTTTTCCGTTCACGACGAGGTTGTATCTGCCATCTTTCCTTGCCTTGATTTGCAAAATTCCATATCAAGGTATATGGCAGGTAGTCCTTGCAGCTGGTTCAGGTTTTCCTCTAAACCAAGCTTAAGTGCGATATTCGTGATCATGCCGCAAAAGCAGAAGGAGATTTCCCTTTGTTACAGATGTATTTGATGTTTTTGAAAATGAAGGCGACGAGATTGACTTGTATGTCGAAGAAAGCACAATAAATCAAAAAAAACTCCGTTTGATTTACCTTATGGTTGTTGGCTCTCCCGAAGATAACACTTGACATGGCCTTTTGAAAATACCGAATGGCGGGGTTCTGAATATGCGTGGCATACAGCTCCTCCCAACCATCTTCTCTTTCACCAGATAATTCTTCCCACAGATCAGAAGCTTTGATCTGCCAATCTCCTCCCTTCGGAATAATAAGGTGCACACCTTCACCATAAGGGAACCCAAACCATTCACCGAATTATTCTTGAGTTACGGAGAACTCCCTTGCGAACATACAAAGGTGATGTTCCCTATGAGAAATTTGGTTTCTCCCTTAGGTGTGTGATACTCAAATGATCTAAGAAATTCCAGCACGAGCGGGGTGTAGGTTGGTTGGTTGATTCGGCAGAGTGCTGTGAGATGAGTCCTCTCCATCATATAGTTGACGCTATCGAGGAGGCCCAAACGAGCGAGGAAATCCTCGCCGGCATAACTGGTGATGTTGATTCCCCTCCCGTGGTACTCCTGAAAGCGACCTGTTGGAGAATTCCAGCGTCTCCTGGTCTTGAAACAAGTGGTACAGGTCCTTGTCCATCCATTTTTAGAAGGTGTAGAAAAAAATAATAAGGATGAAAAGTGGTTGGTGTTTGATGAATATGTGAGAAAGGGTGGTGGCTGGTGTTGAAAAAGAAATTATGAGCGACTGAATTAGAAACAGAAGTTGTAAAAGCTTAGAAAAGAAATTTTATGATAGTGTAAGGTAGATGATTTTGTGAAAATAAAGTTTGTGAAGGGTGTATTTATAGGGATAGGAACATAGTCATTGGAAACAAAGAGTAGTGGGGATGCAACGACTCTGACGACCATTGCTAGAAATAGACATTGGCATTTGAGACGGTCGTCTGGAATGAGTGACGATCGTCTGAGGTATTGAGACAGTCATCTCAAGGCTCAAACGATCGTTTGGCATGAAAAATCCAAAAATTCCTACAAATTAATAACTACTCCTCTGTTTGTACTACATTCATACGTATAATACCTATAACATATCTTCATGCATATAGGAAATATAACAGCTAACAGAATAAGGGAAATGGCATTCATGCTATGTATAATAGTAACGAACATGAAACTTTTGTCTAGCAGTAGGTAAATGTAACGCCCATATAATATATATCTAGAATAATATCATACAAGTGTTATTTTTGGTACTAACACCATCATAAGTGTCTAATAGCATAATTCACATTGTTGACCAATACTAAAACAATACAAACTATGGTACAAGACATGGAAATTATACTAAAACAAAAAAAATGCTAAGATCAATACAATATCCATTATTGAAAAAAGATAAAATACACAGCGGAATCTAAAGCTAAGCTTCACTTGAAACATCCCAAGCATACCTCCACTTGTAAATCAACCTGCAAAAGAAACCTGAAAAGCAACAACAATAGTGGGGTGAGATAACAACGTCTCAGTGGGTTCCCTATCTTAGAGTTCTCTCGGCTCTAAAGGGTTTGAATCTAAAAATCACTCAAGTCAGGGAAAACCTAGACTTCGAGTTCACACAATAACTAGAGACATCAAGGTAATAAAACGAAGCACACACAAGGTGCTTTAAGGCATCTTTCCCCACCCAGCCACACTCCCCGGTGGCAAGAAAGTATGGGTCACTCTATCCTTAATGTATAGATAACTTTCCCCGCCCATCCACACTATCAGGTGGCAAGCAAGCACGAGTCACTAATTATCTATCAAAGGTACTTTCCCCGCCAAGCCACACTCCCAGGTGGCAAGCAAGCACAGGTCACGGTACCTACCACAAAGGTAACTTTCCCAGCTCACTCATACTCCCAGATGACAAGCAAGCACGGGTCACGGTTACTTTCCTAATGGATATCTTTCCCCGCCCAACCATACTCCCTGATGGCAAGCAAGCACGGGTCACGATTATCTATTAAGGGATTTGAATCCATGGATTAATTATTTCTCCTCGACCATCCCATACAAGGAGATCTCGACACGAGTTAATCATAATTAAATTAGGATTATAACACGATGGGAACAAAACCTCCATCCTATCACAACTACCTAGCCCGAGGATACTATTCAAGTATTGACGCCTAAGCATTGTCATGTCTCTAAACAATTTGTATCAACCTAGGGTAATCCTACTTACCTCACAAGTTATACCATCTCTCAAATCCTAGTCACAATACTAGGCCATTCAAATGGTTTTAGGTAAAGTTTCCTCACTCTTTCAATATTCTTGATACCTTTAAATTATATAGTTTTCAATTACATAATTCTAATATTTTAGTTTAATTATCACCATTAAACAATTCTAACAATAATCTCATGTCTCTACTCTCAATCAGTCCTCATGATTAGGCATACCTTCCACAATAGATTAATACCCCAATTCCTTAACTTTACATAATTACGGTTAATTGAAAATGTCGGATAAAAGTCGGGTGAAAATAATATTTCTCAACATCATCAATTTGTAAATGTTTTTAGCTTCGAATCGATATGCGGCACACTAAAAATGGATACCCGGATCAAAAGTTATGAAAAAACATAATTCAGCTAAAAGCTACTGTTCGCGGGGCGAACTCAGAAAATTCTACAGTTCGCTGGGCGAATTGGGAAAAAATCTGCTAAAAACCAACTACGGGAAACCATTCTCAAAACCTCCAAATTTCACAAAAGTGAACCAAAAGAAAGGAATCAAATCACAAATATGCATATAATCATAAACCAAACATCATACTTTGATTTGATTGAGTTTTTGACCGTTTAATCTTTCAATTTTTAAGATTTTCTACAAAACCTAAAACTCATAACTCCTTTTTCTCCTTTTTCTTTCTCTTCCTTTCTTCTCCTTTCTTTTCTTACCCACTTTCTTCTTCTTTCTTTCTTATAAATCATTCTTCCTAACTTTATTTTCTTCTATTTTCCTTTTAAACCAAACAAATTATATTTATCAGTTAGTAACACTAACTGGTCCAATTGGAGAGTATCCAAAATATCTCCGAGTCGAATATTTAACAAAGCCTCTGCGTCAGATAATACTAATTAATCTTAATTAATATTATCCAGAGTGTTTAATTAAATACGGGGTATTACATCCTCCCCTCCTTGAATTGAAATTCATCCTCGAATTTTCTTTACTCATTCATAACGACGGTTTATAACACTATCTTAGATCCATACTTATCCTTAATTATCATACATATCCTGACATACTTATATTTCAATTCGACTTCGCGGCTCAAAATCATCATTTCATAACAAATCAAACCTCGTGTCCTTACTCATATGCTAGTTTCCAATATTGGGTTAACTTCCAACTTTCTATTTCTGCAATTCATTTGTTGCTTCATACCGAAACACTTAGTCTCATTCCTCCTTCGGAGAAAACATACCATGATAATTCCTTCCATCGAGTCATAACACAAAGCATAACACTCCGATTTGATTTCGGAACCATAACACTCGACAAAACTCCACAAGTATCTCAGTGAAATCTTTTCTACACACCATTTCCAACAAAAACTCTTATTAAAATCCTTCAATTACTATAACTATCTCAAAAGTTGTCAAACGACTTCTTTACTAAATCCACTTGTCCGACATCACACATTGTAACTGTTTACATCTGATACTCCACCCTTACTTCAACCCTTATAAATAAATCTCTTCAAAATCTCATAATCCGATTGAACTCTTTTATCTGTCTCCCTCCACTATGCTTCCAAAGCCTAACAGTGGAGATACCACAAATTCTCAAGCAATACCAAGTAATTGGTAGTCTGTGAAGAAAACACTTATCCATCGGAGCTCTCACCAACCAATAGAATAAGAACTTGAAAACATGCAACTATAGAACAATTCACTTGTTGACTAAACAATAATAACATCAGACCAAAACTCTCCAACGACAGAGATACAAGGGTTGCATTGCTGCAAACATAACTTACACAAACTTAATTCCCTTCTAAACTCGAAATAATCCATCAAATTTAAACTTAACCAATATGACCATGGTTACTATTCTCCATATCAATTCTCTTTACAAAATTCCATTCACTCGAGATTTCTGTTGACACAAGGTCTCCATCAATAATAACGCAGTAACGCCACGGAACGTACAATAACCAGAGAGTCACCAATACCAAACTCAAATCATCCTTGGAACACTTGCGGGTTTACATAACACTTGCCTTTTGCATACAATATTCTACTTACTCACCCTTTTGGATCACAGAAAACTTATCATTTAAATTCACTTCTCTCAAGGTCTCGTTCCTTAATTGATCCAATTTACATGTTTAACTTTGGAACATTCATCTCTCACTCTTACTTAGAAGGTAACTTAAAATTCTTATCTCTGCATAAGTTTCAACTGCACACAACCGGTATTACTCTTACGGGTTCCATAACTTGATGTTAATAATTTACAATACTAAAATTAACCAATGGTTTATCTATTATCCACATAATAATTCAAATATCAAAATATTTCCGGAAAGATCAACACTTCATGATCCTTGTATTGCTTCGCAACTTAATCCCTCAATAGTCACAACGACGACACACCAATTATCCAAATCATTTACCACCTACTAGAACATTCCCAAAGGAATATCCAACACTTCATTCTCTGACACTTCTAATGGAAGCCAAAACAAACTTGCAGTTCATAAAGTACAATTTTAATGACCATATAATATATATCTAGAATAATATCATACAAGTGTTATTTTTGGTACTGACACCATCATAAGTACCTAATAGCATAATTCATATTCTTGACCAATACTAAAACAATACAAATTATGGTGCAAGACATGGAAATTATACTAAAACAAAAATGCTAAGATCAATATAATATCCATTATTGTATAAAGATTAAATACACAATGGAATCTAAAGCTAAGCTTCACTTGAAAAATCTCGAGCATAGCTCCACTTGTAAATCAAACTGCAAAAGAAACTTGAAAAACAACAACAATAGTGGGGGATAAAAAAATCTCAGTGGGTTACCTATCTTAGAGTTCTCTCGGCTCTAAAGGGTTCGTATCTAGACATTACTCAAATCGGAGGAAACCTAGACTTCGAGTTCACATAAAAACTAGAGACACAAGGTAAAATAAAAACGGAGCACACAAGGTGCTTTAAGGTATATTTCCTCGCCCAACCATACTCCCCAATTGCAAGCAAGTACGGGTCATTCGATCTTTAACGTATAGATAACTTTCCCCGCCCAGCCATACTTCCCGATGGCAAGCAAGCACGGGTCACTCATTATCTACCAAAGGTACTTTCCCCGCCAAGTCATACTCCCAGATGACAAACAAGTATGGTTCATGGTACCTCACCACAAAGTAACTTTCACCGCCCAGTCATACTCCCAAATGACAATCAAGCACGGGTCACGGTTACTTTCCTAATGAATAACTTTCCCCGCCCAGCCATACTTGTAAACACCCCAAATTTTCCCTCACTAATTTCACACCATTGGCTTGTGATCTTTAATCTTTGCATAAGTTTAAGCATATCATCTCATATTGCATTATTGTTTCACTACATTAGTTCAGGTTCATCTACATCTAGGGTTTGTGATCTGAGCAATCCAAGATTCCATTTGAGAAACTCCAAAGGCCTCCAAACATTTCAAGAGGGTCCATGTGTGTTCTATAATCATATTATATCTCTAAAAGATCAAGGAAGTCAAGAAATCACAAGAACTTGGAAAGCATGGAAGCAGAGCTAGGGTTTCACTACACAAATGACCTGAAATTAGGGTTTTGGTTTCAAAGGCCATAACTCCAAATTTCTTGGTAATTCTTGTTTATAATAGTCTCAATATGTTATAAGGATCATGTGTACCAAGTTTGATGAAGAAATTCATTGTAGAAGTCATATGTTCACTGGGTAACTTCTTGAGCAAGTCAGAGCGAAATCAGGGCATCTGAGGCCCCCAACATTGGAACCAAAGTGGATTTTTCATCAAATTGAGGTTATATGATCTTTATTTGATCATTTAAGTGCTTGGAATTTCACAAAGTTGAAGAAATTTGAGCTAAACCAAAAGTTGCCAAAAATGGAAATGACTTGTAATGGAAACTTTCCATTTTGGGAAAGTATTTCAACCTCCCCTTTCTCAACCAAAAATGCTTCAAATGAAAAATTGTTGGTCATGAAAGTTGTAGATTGGATCATTCACTTTTCAAAAAGTACAATAAAAAGTTCTAATTCATTATGGAACTCAAGTTATGGCTTTGCAAAGTTGGCAAAAATCCTATAATTTTCACTTTCACACCAAAGAGGATTTTTTGCAATTTCACAAACCAAGTCATTTTGTGACCTCTAATCACTCTCTAAGCATCATACAAACATATTACAATGCATTATGACCAAAATTACCCAAAGAATCATTCCATTTCATGCCTTGAACTTCAAGAAATTCAAAAGGGGCCAAAGTTCTTCAAATTTGCAAAAGGGGATGAATCTTCTCATAAACTTGCTGCATCACCCCAAAACATTTTCCATGGCTCTCCTTGATCAATGCTGAACCAGGAAATGCCCTAAAACAGCTGCAACATGAGCCCATACCTCAAGTACACTATTTGTTTACTTTTTGCAAAATGACCCATACCAATCAGCTGCAGCCACAACCACTCTCTGGCCAATAGGGTTATGTTATGTGGACCAAAAGCAAGCCAATCCATAACACACACAAGCCTGAATCAGTTCATACACCAAGCTTCACAAGAATCACCTTCAAGCAAAAACTTTCGAAACTCTCTGTCCAGCCACTCAAACTCCAAACAAACTTCATCATTCAACTCACCATCACCATTAGAGCATTTCCCAACCATTACAAGGCCCTGAAAGCCAGCCAAACACAAACAAGATTTCAGGCCAGTTGAAGTGCAACCACTCAATCCAGCCATTCTAAGCTCCTTCAAAGCATTACAACTTCATCATGGGGTCAAGAGGAGTAGATTTGCACAAGAGAAAAGGTCCAAAAGCTCCAAACTGAGAAAGCTCAAGCTCAGGTAACCTCAAGAACTTTTTTTCCAAAAATGAAAATTTAAGTTCCTAAATGAATCTATGTGATGTGCTGATCATGCTGATGTTTTTATTTTTGAAAATGGTTGAGTATTAAGGATTTCATGACTGTCTGAAAGTTTTGCCATTTTTATGATTTTCTTTGAATCTTGAAAATGATGAATGAGAAATGTGTTTTGATGCTTGATTCATGTTTAGGGAGGTGTGGGGAAGTGATCTGAAGCTTTAGAGCTCTGGAAATGGCCTAGGGAAGAAGTTGGGTTGAGGGTCCTTCCGGAGAAGATGACCGGAGCTAGCTCCGGTCACCTGAAAATAATTAGGGTTAGCAATTAGGGTTAATCAGCCAGGTTTAAATGTCAGCCCTTGGATTTAGGTTCCTGCGCGCATGAAAGGCTCAGATCACTTCACTTAAGTTTAATTATTAATTAATTAGGTTAATTAGTTAATTAAGCCAGATTCAATCTCACCCACTCATCTGCGCGTGCAGTCAAACCAGGTTTAAACCTCAGCCATTGGATCAGTTGACTTCACTTATTTTCATTTTTATTTCATTTAAATGCATTTTTCTTTATCATTTTATTTAAAATACTTAGAAAAATCCTAAAAAAATTTCCTTCTGCATTTTAATTCCAAATATTTTTCTTCACCCAAAAACATTTTTATTTTTATTTTTTGCATTAAAAAATCATTTAAAAAATATTTAAATGTTTATTTTAATTAATTAATGGGAATTAATTAATTAAAATACCATTTAGGTTTCCAAAAATCACAAAAAAATTCACATTGAATCTTAGGACATTTAGAAACATTGTCAAACCATTCATACAAATTTCTTTTTGGCTTTGATCCAATCTTGACTTTTTCTTGAATTTAGGGTTCATAAAATGCCTTTTTTAGAACCCTAACTTTGAAAATTCTTTTCTGCCTAACCATGAAGGGTTTGACAATGGTTCTTTTTGCATTGTTTTCCATATAGCATGTAGTTCCTAGGATATTTTTGTGATGAATTTATCTTTCATTTTCAATTTGATTTGCCTTTTCCCTCTTAAGGTACCCAAAAACCCTAGTTAAGAAAATTCACAACTTTCTTTAGGTTAAGAGTTAGACCTTCTCTTTTGGGGTGTGATATCATATGGGGTTAGGATTCCTTTGAGTTCATTTGCAAATTTTTATCATGTGATTTGCTTCTGTTTTTGACATTTGCATCTCATCCTTTCATGTAACCCTAATCTTGCATCCATACTTGCATCTTACATTGCATTGCATGAACATGTGAACTTGCCATGACATTCTAAGAACTTGTATGCCATCTTAGACATATTAAGACATTGATTGAACATTGCTTGGTCATTTATTCATACATTTTCTATGCTTTGCATCCATTTCATTTCATAAACATCCATGTATTTTCATGCTTCCTACATGCTTCATTTGCATTCTATCTCTTGTATGAACATTCATAAGTACTTGGTATGCCTTTGCATCATCTCATAGCATCATTTGAATCATGTGTTTGCTTCTGGTTTTGGTTTTTACCTTTGCATATGTTTCATTTTCATTTCATTTCTTTCCTTATGCTAACATTTTCAGGTGGTAAGTAATTTGAGAAGTGAATTTGCCTTCACTTCTCATTTCTCTTCTCATTCTTCATATGCATCATTGTTGCATTTCTATTTTCCTTAGAGTGAGCTTGCTCATTCATGTTCATCATTCACTTTCTTTCCCCAAGTTATTTATCTTCTTCAGTGAAGTAAGTAACTTGTTTCTTTTGCTTCTCCTCCTCTCATCTGCTTCTTCCATTGGTGGCTTCTTTGAAGATCTTTCTCAAGCCTTACAAACCATAGGAACATCCAAGCATGATAATAATTAGGGTTTTGATTAGTCCCCCTTTAGCTTTTACCTTTGTGTCTTCTTTGTGTCTCTCTTCTCATCGCATCATTAGAGACTAAACCTTTAAGGGTTTAAGACTTTGTGATTAGGGTTATGCCTGTATCCTTCTCTTAGGATGGAGTGTATAATTTTAATCCTAAGTGTTAAACCCTTAATTTGTTTAAACCTCTTAATCAATCCATCTTAATAATCACTAAGACATTAACTTGTAACTTGGTCCTTGCATTAGGGTTCTAATTCTTCCTCTATTGGTTAAGAAGGACTAACCCTAGGGTTAATGGACAAGTCCCCCTCAAGTTGTCTTACAAATCATAAAACTCATTTCTTAATCTCACCCTTAATTAAAATCCATTTTAATAAAGGCTTGTTTTGTCATGAGGTTAATCCCTAATCATGGATTAAGTTGAGGTATCTTCCTCAGCTTAAGTGTGCTCATCTATTATCCTTCTATTAAGATGGTGTAATGGGTTCACTAATCCTTGATTATGGCTTAAACTCATTACTTAACACTAAACAAAAACCAAAAACATCTAAATAATCACAATTAGGTTAATGATCTTAATCCTACAGCATCATGGTAATTAAGTTGAGATGTTTATCTCATACTTAAAGTATTCTCATTATCCCTAATCAAAGGGAGGATATGATGAGTTTACTAACCCTTGATTTAGGCTTAAGCTCATTAACTTATGACAAACACCAATAACAATTAAAAGATTGAAAACACAAAAAAAAAATAATCGTCTCCTTCGGGATTCTTTTCTCATCATCTTCACTCACCAACGAGAACTCACTTCTTCCGTCTAATGCAAGACAGTTAGCACTTGAGCCAGACAAGTCACACACTTGAGCATAGACAAGCAAGCAGTTCATCAGTCAATTTATCTTTCAGTCTCTTTGAGTCGAACTACGGTGTTCCGACTTCCTCATTGCACGAGAGGATACGTAGGCATAACTTAACTGTTATCGAACAAAAGTCTCTATGTCTTCCCCCCTCTTCCAGCATTATCCTTTAAGCCTCATTCCTGAGCACCTCACTTCACTTTCTTGCACTGACACTTGTACATTCTTTTCTAGATTTTGCTCACAGATAGCACAGACATTACCCCTTTAAACATAATCTTTCAAGCGTGGATCCCGTCGAGTACGACGGACAATCTGGGTGCTAATACGCTCCCAGGTTGTAACCAACCCCCTTTCTCAGTTTCTCTGGTTCGCGACCGTCTTGTCCATCTCTTTTCTAGGTTTTTGCAGAATTACCTTTCCTTCGGGATAAAAACGCCTAGCTGGTGAGTCTATTCATCTTCACTTCATTTCTCCTTTCGCCAATTGTTCGCGTCTGTACTCTATCTGACCAGGTGTCTTTTCGGGGAGCGAAAACTTGGCGACTCTGCTGGGGACCCTTATACTGCAACCAGGGCTTTTGGTTCTTTTTGTGGGTTCCTCCTAGCGCTTGTTTGATTTGTGTTTACGGAGGTGTTATGTGCTACTTGTGTTTATTTATTTTCTTTATTTATTGCTTTCTGTACAACTTTATTTACTGCTTTCATTTACAGTTTTATGCATTTCATACTGTCATTATCATGTGCTGGTTCTGTGTTTTCCTTGGTGGGTGGGGATCATTGAGTGAGTAAGGTCCTATACCTGGGACCTGAGTGACACATAGGCTAGAGTGGCTTCATATTCTTTCCCATTCCATTTCGGTCTGGTACGGGAATATGAAACACGGTTCAGACGTGGGTTTCTTCTTGAGAACTCTGTGCTACAGATTTCATGTAGTACTAGGGCTATCTGGGAAGCCTGCTAATTCTGGATAACCTTTTTATGACCTTCAGCATCTGAGGTGAGTTAGAGGAGGATCTTTTATGGTTATTGTAAACACTGTACCTCCGGGTTAGAAGTGTTTACACTTCTCATAACTGATCCAAGTCTGAGGATCCTTGTTCTATAACATTACATATGAGGGGGTTGGGATGTTTACAGGTTTGCAGGAACCCTTGGCCACATCATACCCTGTTACTAGTTTTGTTCTAAGAATGCATCACTTTGGACACTTCTTGTGATTACCTTGGACTTGTGACTCTTTATTTGAGTCCCCCACCTGGTTACTAATTTTCTAAGCCTCCATCTGGACTTATGAACATATATGGACTTTTACCAAGGCATATAAATAGATCCAGCACTTGATCACAAACCCTTTGCATATCATTTTGCATACATCATTTCTGCATCATTTAACATTTGCCTATTTGTTTTACAAGGTATCCTTATTTTCTTTGGTTTGGTTTTGACCCCTCTCGCTGCTCAGACCTCCTCAGTTATCCTCTCTAGCACATTCATCAGCTTATCTGTGATTCTTCTCCAGCACCTTCATCAGCTTATCAGTGATTCTTTTCCAGCACCTTCATCATTTTATTAGTGATTCTTCTCCATCTATCAGAGGCCCATCCTCCAGCATCTCATTCAGTGACCTTCATCAGCAGTTTCTCTCAGCTTCTTTACCAGCATCTATGGACACTTCAAGAAAGAGCAACATCACTTACCACTTCTTTGAGCCAACCCTGACTGGCATCAGGCAGGTCCAGTTTCTCATTACCCCTGATCATGTCCCACTATTCAGAGAGCATTATGGGGGCATATTGGACATGGTAATGGATCTAGATGCATCTCAGAGGAGCATGATCCATACTTGCTTACAGTTTTATGATCCTCCACTCAGATGTTTCACATTCCCTGATTTCCAGTTGGGACCTTTGCTAGAAGAGTTTTCCATGTTGTTAGGAGTTCCTATCAGGAGAGGGATTCCTTTCAACCCTGAGATGGTTTCTCCCAGAAATGAAGACATAGCCAAGGCATTGCATTTGGAACCTTCCCTCATTAATCAGAACATGACAACCAAGGCTGGGGTTCCAGGCCTTCACCTAGACTTCTTGATCTTCCAGGCTACCCTGCATGCTGCATTAGGGGAATGGAAGGTTGTCTGTGCACTTCTAGCCCTCAGTATATATGGGGTTATCTTGTTTGCAGATGAGCCAAAGTTTGTGAGAAAGAATGCCATTCACCTGTTTTTATTGAGGAACCTAGTTCCTACCTTGCTTGGAGACTTCTACTACTCAGTACATCAGAGGAATGAAAAGCAAAGAGGAAGACTAGTCAGATGATGTGATCATCTTTATTACTCTTGGCTGCTAAGACATTTTCCAAAGTCAGATACCTTCCTGAACCCTCATCAGCAAAATAACTGGGCTAAGAGATTTATTGCCTTGACATCAGAAGACATTAGATGGTGCATTCAGAGCACCAAAGGCAAGGACATCATTACTAGTTGTGGGCAGTATCCTAATGTGCCTTTGATATGAGTGAAAGGTTGCATCAAATACAACCCTTTTACTTTTTAAGAGACAATTAGGATATGCTTTGGTTCATCCTCCCAGAGGGCAAGATTTGGCTGAGACCCTCTACTGTGAAATCCAACCCAACTCTGTTGTTGTCAGACAAGCTGCCTGGTGTAACACCCCAAATTTGCCCTCTTCTGTTTTAGCATCATCATCATATCATATTCATCATAAGCATGCCATATCCTTAGCATGTTGCATATAAAAATGAAGCATAACACTCACATGTTCTAGCACAAGGCATATGATCAGTCATCCGGGAATTTTGAAGCACTGCAAGTCAAAATCAAGAGCAAGGTGACCTGGCAAGAAGCTCACAGGATCATTTTGTACAAGTTTTGTATCATGTTCCAGACCCTAAAAAAGGATGAGGGTCAAAATCAGGTCAAAGCGGTTGGCGCCAGCTTATTTTTGAAGGTTCCCACCAAAAGGAGGGAAATTCAAATTTTTCATGCGTTAACCGGTTAACGCATATGGTTAACTGGTTAACAGCTGCGAAACTTGAATTTCAGCAGCAAGTTTAGCATGTGTGTTTTGGCTCCATTTTCCAATTTTCTGATTTTTATTCATTTGAATTAAATTTGAATTATGGAGAAAGATCTAGAGCATTTATCCAAGCCTCATTCCAATGCTAAATCCTAATCACTTTCTAAGCCAATGCCAAGCCATATTTTTGGATCCCAAACCAAAATTTTGGGCCCCAAACCTAAACCATATTTATTCCATTTCCCTCCAAACCAAGGGGAAATTCCCTCATTTTTCATTCTCATTTTCTGAATTTTCATTCTTCTCACACAATTCTCTCACTTTTCTCTCCCAATTTTCCCAAATACTCAAAGTTCCTCTTTGAAGATCACATAACTTTGCATCAAAGTGTGTGGATCTTGGAACTAAACCTCCATCCATAGCTTCTTTGCATCATTTTGCTGGTTTATTACTTGGTTCAGATCTGGTTTGGCAATTAGAAGTGCTTGTGGAGTCAAAATTCTGCATCAAGAGCTTGTTCTTGCATTTATTTTGCATGGAGTGTGAAGCTTAGCACCGGATCTTCAAAGTTTTCCGCGAAATCTCTCATTTCCAGCTCAATCAACAACTACCAAAGCATACCTCAGCTTTGTAGGTTGGTTAAATTCAGATCTAGCTCTGTTTTAGCTTATTTGTATGCTTGTGCTTTAGATCCACCATGTGTTTGCATATTTGTTTGTGTTGCTTGATTTGATTGGTTGATTTGTAACCGGATCCGATTGTTATTGTTCATGAGCTTGATGATATGAATTAATGTGAATTGATCTAATTTTTCCATGTATAATTGATTGTTGGTCTGGTGCAAGATTATGTAAATAAGCTGGTATGAGCTGCTATTTTCTGCAGGATTTGTTGTTGTTTTAACAGTGTTAATCGGTTAACGCATATGGTTAACCGGTTAACGCACTTGGTTTATGCGCATTTTGTGCAGGTTTGAGCTGGTTAACCGGTTAACGCATTTGGTTAACCGGTTAACACTGAAGCAGAATGACTTTTTGGGGCTGTTTTGAGCTTGTTTGATCCCCTTAATTGTTTCAATTGCCATGGATCATTGTATGATCATTGAATATGTTATTTTAGGGTGATTTGCTTGGTGATTGATGTATGCTTTCATGTTTTCGACACGTAAGTCGTATATTTGCAATGCTTGGCATGTTGTTTGATCCTTGTTGATTAGAACCTTTGAGCATGTTAATTCCATGATTGTGTTGACCAATTTGCTGGATTTTTGCTAACATTTCAGGGGCTCATGGTAATAGAAGTGTGGTTGTTTATCCACATTTCAACCTTTCATATTTTCCTCTTTTACTTTGTTTTTGCTTTTTGAGTTTTGATGTGCTTTGTGCCATCATGTGGTTCTCTTTCCTCTCTCTAGCTTTCTTCTCCTTTCTTATCGCTTCTCTTTTGATCATCCTTTCTCTTAGGATATAATTCAAACCATACTAACCTAGGAATCCCATGCATGATAACATTAGGAGTAGTCTTCCCCATTAGATTTTACCTTTGAGATCCTTTTGGTGCTCTCTCTTCTCATCTTCAAATTTAACTTTAAATCACTTTAATAAATGACGAGTCTTCTCATGTGACACGAGACTTTGCTATGAGATACTTGCACGCGTTCCATTTCGGAGCGAGGTGTAGGATATCCCTCGTGGTGGATAGGTCTTAACATGAGATTACTTCACAAAGAAAAGCTAAAAAACACTTCTTAACCAAAAATCACAAAAAACATTTAATAAATGTCAGTAGGCCAGTGTGTCTGAGCCTTCACTTGTGGGAATAGATTTGGGGATTTCCTCCATAGCTAGGTGTGCCTCTTGCGCATTCCATTTCGGGGTGATGTAAGAAGTACCCATCCCATTGAGTAAGACTTAGGTAAACTTACCTATGCAAACTTCAAAGCAGAAAACTCATAAAAAACACCGGACAAACAATAATCGTCTCTCCTTCGGGAATTCTTTTCTCATCTCCTTCGCTCCGTCCGCGAACTTGCCCATACTTGTCACTTTGCAAGACGGTAACGCATTCGTCGTTCGAGCCTGCAACACCTGAGCATTGGCATAGGCAGTTCAAGCCTTAAGATACAAGCAATCTTTTCCACCCCTAGTTAGGGGAACTACGGCAACTCTGATCCTCATTGTCCAGATGAGGTACGTAGGCCGCGGGGTATGGCCCATTCGAGCACAATCTTTTATTTTCCCTACATTTTTTTTCTTTTCATTTCTTTTCCAGTTCCGTTTTCTTTTCTTTTATCCAATACAGTTCCTTTTCTTCGCAGCAGCTTTCATTTCTTCACCCTTTGAAACAGTTTCTTTGCAAGCGTGGATCCCGTCGGGTACGGCGGACGATCTGGATGCTAATATCTTCCCAGGTTGTAACCGACTCCCGAACTCAGTCTCTTTGGTTTGCAGGACCCGTATCCTTCCTTTTCTTTTCTCCTGGTTTGTGCAGCATTACCATTCCCGTTCCTTCGGGATAAAAATGCCTGGTTGGCGACTCTACCTCTTTCTGCGCCACTTTCACATTTGTTCCAGGATGGAAATCCGGGGAGCGACACCAGGGCTTGGGATAACATTCAGACTAAGGGAACAACTATCCTTGGCAAGTGCAACAACATTTCTTCAGCATAGTATTCTGATTGGTCTCGCACCAGAGCTCATATCACCCGGATGCCATTTACTTTAGAAGATGTACTTGGACCTTCAACAGTGTAACCTGCAGCCACTGTCAGTTTGGAAGAGTTTGAAAAGCTGAAAGAGAGGAATACTCATCTATCTGAAGCCTTAAAGAAGACTTTCTTGGAGAGAAATGACATTCGTCTAGATAATGAGAGGTTGGAAAGGCTCATGATGGAGCACTTGACCAAGATTGAGAAGACGGATGACTATATCAGAAAGGCAAGAGCAGTGGAGTTAGTATTGAAGAATGCTTGCAAAGAAGCAAAGACTCAGAAGGCTAGGGCAGAGCATTACCTGGAGGAGAGCCAGGCTAGGTGGATCAGGATCACTGAAGCCCGTGCACAGGAAGATCAAAGGACTCAGGCAAAGATAGAGCAGTTGGAGGCTAGTGAAAAGAAGCATCAGGAGGCCTTGTTGGCAGCTCAGAAGGAGATATCTGAATTGAAACTCCGGGCGGGGTTGAAGAGGTCAAAGGATCAGGATAATCATAAGAAGTTAACCAGTGCCATTGCTACCAGGAACCTCCTCATCAGGACTATTACAGAGCACCCAGTAGGTCCAGTGACTGAGGCCCTCCTGAAGGAAGTCAGAGAGGATGACTTTGGATTAGATGTTTGATTATTTTGCATGTACTTTTCTTTTGTTGTACTTTTCTTTTGTTGTTGTATTTTGACCCACCATGGGATGTTATTGTAATCAAACTATGTATTTTCACTCTTTGTAATATATCAGTTTGTATTATTGGTGGGCTTTATCTATCTCTACAACATCATCAGCATTTCCTCGAGGTCTGGAAAGGTCAAAACCAAAGAACCAAACCGGATACCCTTGGAAGACAAATAGGCATATTGCATTGCATACTAACATTTTCTTTGTTTTGTAGGTTTTTGTTTTATTGTTGTTTCTTACTTTGTTGTGGTTTCAGGAAACATTGCTTGCAGAAGAGTGTTCCCTGTCAACAGAACACATCGGTACCCGACAAAAAACAACCTTCCGGGACTCCAGATGGATCAAGTTCAGCAAGACTTGAATGAAGTAAGGGCCCAGATGGCCAATGAGAGGGTTGAGATGAGGAATCAGATGACCCAATTCATGACTGTAATGACTGGCTTAGCTCAAAGCTAGGAAAGACTAAGGGAGTTGGTTGAGAGACAAACTCCTGAAGAACACCATCCAGGTACAGGAGGTACTAGCAACAATGATCACGTGCAGCCTCACACTGATCCACCAGAGTTTGGGCCTCATCTAAACCCGAAAATCAATGCCATAAGGAATACACAGGGTAACACTGTTTGAGGAAGGGTCTTGCAAGAGGATCCTCAAGAAGAGCAGTTTACAGTTGTTGGGGCTGGGGACAAAGTTTACGACCGTAGGCTGGATGAAATTGCAGAGAAGCTGAGGTTTCTTGAATCCCAGAATTCCCTAGGGTTTGATGTCATGGACATGGTATTGGTGGAAGGGGTGATAATTCCTCACAAGTTCAAACCCCCGTGTTTCGAAAGGTATAATGGCACATCCTGCCCACGCACCCACCTTTAATCATTCTTGGGAAGGTTAAAAGCATACACCATGGACGAAAAGCTGTGGATGTTCTATTTCGAGGATAATATAACAGGGGCATCCCGAGAATGGTATTCCCACTTGACTAGAGCCACAATAAGGAATTGGAAAGACTTGGCTGAAGCTTTCATCCGAAAGTATTAGTATAACTTGGACATGGCTCCTAACAGGATCCTCCTAATGGGAATGTCTCAATCTTCCCGTGAGAGCTTCAGAGAATATGCTCAAAGGTTGAGGCAACTTGCTGCTGCAGTTCAACCCCCCATGTTTGAAAGGGAAATGGCAGACATGTTCATGAATACTCTCCAAGGAACATACATTGACAGATTGGCTGCATTTTCTTCTACCAGCTTTGCAGATGTGGTGATAGATGGGGAAAGGATATAGAGCCTATTGAAGATGGGAAAGATCTTCGATAACGGTGCCAGTTCAAGCAATACAAGAAAACCATTTGCTGGGCCCCGTAGATCTGGTGAGACAAACTCTGTGCACATGGGAAGAGGGAGACCCCAATACTTGCCCAGAACAGTTGTTGTTGTTACTATCCCTGCTCCACCTCCTCAGTATGCCCAACAACCACAACACTTTCCGCAACAACAACAATTTCCACAACAGAGATCATACCACAATAATAACAATAATCAACAACAACGCCCGTTTCAACAGTGGCCACCTCAGGTTAACAGGGTGATTGACCCCATTCCAATGTCGTATGCTACACTACTGCCAAAACTCCTAAAGCTCAATCTTGTTGAGTTGAGGACATTGGCTCCACCTGAGCCTCAAAACCTTCCAAGAAACTATGATGTCAATGCTAGGTGTGCTTTTCATTCCAACGCACCTGGGCACTCTACGGAAAAATGTAGAGCTCTGCATATGAAGGTTCGGAATCTGGTAGATTCAAAAGCCCTGAACTTTGCACCTCCTCCCAATGTAATGAAAAATCCTATGCCAAGCCACAGTGGGCTAAGGATTAATGCTGTAGAGTATGGTTTGCCCATGAGTTTAATAGAAAATATTGCATGTATTCAGACACCTCTGGCAAAGGTTAAAGCCCAGCTTTTAAAGTGCCAAGTGTTCCCAGGTTGTGAGGCCGCTTGTGAATCATGCAAACTTTCTGAGAATGGGTGTGCTAGCTTGAGGAGTGGAATTAATGTCTTAATCAAGGAAGGCATTCTGCAAATTACAACCACCATTTCTACAACACCAACAACTCTTTTGTCAACAATAAGTGAATCTTCTACAAATACAACAACCATCTTTCCTATTGGTTCTTCTACAAATGCAACAACCATCTTTCCTAGTGATTCTTCTACAACTGCAGCAACCATTGTTCTAACTGATTCAGCTACAACTTCAGCAATCATTCCATCTGACACTTCAACACACAACAATTCATTTGTACCTGCTACGACAACTTCAACACCTACCAATAATGATTTTTCAACTGTCACAATTTATTATGACCCGACAACGGTCCCGAATTCCAAAAACTTCCAACAATCTCAACAGTTTCAACCAAGCTTCAATTCACCTCCACCAACATCCACCAGAGGTCCTGTTATTATTTTCTACGATCCACAGACTATTACAGTCCCAACATCTGCTACAATGAGCCTAGTCACTATCACGGTGCCCGGGCCAATCCCATATGATAAAGACAGTGCTATACCATGGCATTATGGTGCTGATCTGTACTGCAACGGAGAGAAAGTCCTTCTTGATTCTCCAGTTCTCACTCCCCAAGTGGATAATGTTGGGGGAGGCGGAGGCTTCACCCAAAGCGGACGTCTCTTCGCATCACAGGTCCCTAGAACTAACACTGAGATAGAGGTTGTTGCCAAAGCTAAAGGGAAGAGTGTGATACCATAAGAATCTGCGCCAAAAGAGACTCATGAATCATCCTTTGATCAGGATGTGGATGAATTTATGAGGATAATTAAAAGAAGTGACTATAAAGTTGTAGAACAGCTCCACCAGACTCCTTCAAAGATCTCTATCTTACCCCTGCTGTTGTGTTCCGAGGCCCATCGGGATGCACTACTCAAAGTTCTGCACGCTGCCTACGTACCAAAAGAGATCACGGTGAATCAGCTTGAAACAGTTGTGTCAAATGTCAATACTAGCCATGGGCTAGGGTTCACTGATGCTGATTTGACCGCAGAAGGATGTCACCACAACAAAGCTTTGCACATTACCCTAGAGTGCAAGGGAGTTGTACTATCTCATGTTCTTGTAGACACTGGGTCCTCACTCAATGTCTTACCGAAGAAAGCTCTTGTCAAGATCGAATATGACGGGATAGCTCTCCAGCCAAGTAATCTTGTGGTCAGGGCTTTTGATGGCTCCAAAAGGCCTGTTCTTAGATAGGAGGGGTTGCTAGTGATAATCGGTCCACAGGACTTTAAGACCATTTTCTATGTGAGGGACATACAGCCGGCATACAGCTGTTTGCTAGGTCGACCTTGGATTCACGCCGCAGGCGCAGTAACGTCGACCCTTCACCAGAAACTGAAGTACGAATGGGAATGACAGATTATCACCATCTGTGGTGAGGAGGACATATTTGTTAGCCATCTGGCTACATACAAGTATATAGAGATGGATGGTGAAATCCATGAGACAATGAGCCAAGGGTTCGAGGCCCTGAATGTCAATAAGGCTACTGAAGTATTTGCTGCATCCCAGGAAGACAGGATGGGTACTTCAATTGTCTCTTATCAGCAAGCCCGGAAGGTTGTTGAAGACGGTAATGCCCAAGGCTGGGGCAAGCTGCTGCCGATAGAGAAGAAGGAAGATAGATTCGGTTTGGGTTACAGACCATTCCGACAAGATCAATCAAAGGCTGCAAAGGAGCCCAAGTTCATCAGTGGGGGGATACTCACCCCAGATGTTGTTAACAACCTGGAAGACGAGGGGGAAAGCGACCGCAACCTGGAGAGCTGGATACGTCCAAGGATCCTGGGGAACCAAGTTCTTAACTGGTCTTCCCAGGAAATTATAAGGGTTACTCCTGCAGAGTAATTATTATTTCCTGTCTTTTTAGCATGCATCAAGTCCTGCATCTTGCCCAAGGTGTCAGGACTCATTTTGTAATAGGACCATATTGTAATTTTGTGCAAATGGATTAATCAATGAATATCGGACATCTTTTGCAAACAAGTCTTTTTTTTCGCTCACTGTCTTTTCATTTTTCACTTTTGTACAAAACAATAAAGTGGCAATGTTTTCAAAATAAACGACTTCATTTTCATTTTTTCTAAACAAGATTAAAACTGATCACTAAAACGAACCAATCTCAACCCTTGCAGAGATGATCCTCTAGATTGCACCGACAACAGCACTGTTATGATCTTGTATGACTTCGACAATCCAATTAATCAAGTTGATGAAGGGGTTGAAGAAGCCTATGAGTTTCCTGAAGAGTTAGCCAGGTTGTTGAGGCAGGAAGAGAAAGTGATCACTCCTCATCAGGAGGAGGTTGAAACAGTTAATCTTGGTACCGAAGAGGATTTGAAAGAAGTGAAGATTGGGGCCGGTTTGCAAGCTTCAGTAAAGGAACAACTTATTGACATGCTTCAAGAATACGTCGACGTCTTTGATTGGTCCTATCAAGACATGCCAGGTCTAGATACGGACATTGTTATGCACAAGCTGCCTTTGAAAGAAGATTGTCCTCCAGTGAAACAGAAGTTGCGCCGTACTCGTCCAGATATGGCTATGAAGATTAAAGAAGAGGTACAAAAATAGTGGGACGCCGGTTTCCTCGCTGTAACTAGTTACCCGCCGTGGGTTGCTAACATTGTACCAATGCCTAAGAAGGATGGCAAAGTACGGATGTGTGTGTATTATCGGGATCTGAACAGAGCTAGCCCAAAGGATGATTTCCCTCTACCTCACATTGATGTATTGGTCGACAACACAGCTCAGTTCTCGGTATTCTCTTTCATGGATGGATTTTCTGGGTATAATCAGATCAGAATGTCACCCGAAGATATGGAGAAGACAACCTTCATTACACCTTGGGGGACATTTTGTTACAAGGTGATGCCTTTTGGACTGAAGAATGCTGGTGCTACTTATCAACGGGCTATGGTGACATTATTCCATGATATGATCCACAAAGAAATTGAATGTTATGTGGATGACATGATTGCCAGGTCCCTCACTGAAGAAGATCACATGGTAAATCTGCTGAAGTTGTTCAAGCGTCTGAGAAAGTATCAGTTGAAGCTAAACCCCAACAACTGCACATTCGGGGTACGTTCCGGTAAACTGCTGGGATTCATTGTAAGTGAAAAAGGAATTGAAGTTGATCCTGACAAAGTCAAAGCCATTCAGGAGATGCCTGCACCTAGGACTGAAAAGGAAGTTCGGGGGTTCTTAGGTAGATTGAACTACATTTCAAGGTTCATATCTCATCTTACTGCAACCTGTGAACCCTTGTTCAAACTGTTAAGAAAGGAACAAACAGTCAGGTGGAATGAAGACTGTCAGAAGGCTTTTGACAAAATCAAGGAGTACCTACAAGAACCTCCAATTCTTATGCCTCCAGTTGAAGGAAGACCTCTAATAATGTACCTAACAGTATTAGAAGGATCAATGGGGTGTGTGTTGGGCCAGCATAACGAGTCTAGTAGAAATGAGTATGCAATATACTACCTAAGCTAAACGTTTACCGACTGTGAACAACGTTATTCACTGCTCGAGAAAACTTGTTGTGCTTTAGCGTGGGCTACTCGCCGACTAAGACAGTATATGTTGACTCACACTACTTTGTTGATCTCAAAAATGGATCCAGTCAAGTACATATTTGAGAAGCCAGCACTTATCGGAAGGGTTGCAAGAGGGCAAATGATTCTGATAGAGTATGACATTCAGTACACATCTCAAAAGGTCATCAAGGGCAGTGTATTGTCTGACTATCTAGCTGAGCAACCCATTGATGATTATCAGCCCACGAGATTTGACTTCCCTGATGAAGATATCATGTTCCTGAAAGCAAAAGATCATGAAGAGCCTGTTTACACTGAAGGGCCTGACCCAGAAGAAGAATGGACAATGATGTTTGATGGGGCTATCAATATGAATGGTCGTGGAGTTGGAGCAGTGCTCATTACACCAAAAGGAGTTCATATGCATTTCTCGGAAAAACTCACCTTTCCATGCACTAACAACGAAGCTGAATACGAAGCTTGTATCATGGGTCTTGAGGAAGCCATTGACCTCAGGATCAAGACATTAATTATATTCGGAGATTCAACTTCGGTAATCAATCTGACCAACGACAAATGGTACACTCACAAAGAGAATCTGACCCCATACCGTGACTACACGAGGAGATCATTGACTTTCTTCACAATAGTCAAACTTGAGTATATCCCTCGAGACGAAAATCAGTTCGCAGATGCTTTAGCTACCATTTCCTCCATGATCAAGGTCCAAACTGCAAATTTTGTGCCTCGGATTTCTGTATCCAGGCTAGACCGACCAACATACGTTTTCTCCGTGGACATTACTAAAGATGACAAGCCTTGGTTCCACGATATCAAATGCTTCTTAGAGAATCAAACATACCCACCTGGGGCATCATCCAATGATAAGAAGACATTAAGAAAGCTGGCTGGTAGTTTCTTCCTTAATGCTGATGGTTCATTATACAAGAGAAACTTTGACATGGTTCTTCTCAGATGTGTCGATAAGAAAGAAGCAGACTTGCTGAAGCACGAGATGCATGAAGGATCCTTCGGTACCCATGCTGGAGGACATGCAATGGCAAAGAAATTGTTAAGATCAGGTTACTAATGGATCACAATGGATGCAGACTGTTGTGCCTATGCCAAAACGTGCCACAAGTGCCAGATTTATGCAGACAAGGTGCATGTGCCTCCGAATCCTCTAAACGTGATGTCTTCGCCTTGGCCCTTTGCCATGTGGGCCATTGACATGATTGGAAAGATCGAATCGACTACTTCAAATGGCCACAGATTCATCCTGGTAGCCATTGATTACTTCACCAAATGGGTTGAAGCAGCTTCGTATGTGAATGTCACCAGACAAGTGGTAGCCAGATTCCTGAAAAGGGAAATCATCTGTCGATATGGAGTACCCAAATGAATCATTACTGATAATGGTTCCAATTTGAACAACAAGATGATGGCAGAACTGTGTCGGGACTTCAAAATCCAACATCACAACTCTTCTTCTTACAGGCCAAAGATGAATGGCGTTGTTGAGGCAGCTAACAAGAACATCAAGAAGATTGTGCAGAAGATGGTGGTTACTTACAAATACTGGCATGAGATGCTACCATTTGCCTTGCATGGGTACCGAACCTCGATCAGAACGTCCACTGGGGCAACACCGTATCAACTTGTGTATGGTATGGAAGCAGTCATACCTGAACGAAGCAGAATGAGTCTGATCTCGTTACAATTAATTGAATCTGATTGAAGAAAATAGATTAGCTGCAATATGTCATGGGCAGTTATATCAGAAAAGAATGAAGAAAGCCTTCGATCAAAAAGTCAGGCTTCAGGAATACCAAGTTGGAGATCTTGTGCTGAAAAGACTCCTTCCTCCTCATACAGACCACAGGGGCAAGTGGACTCCGAACTACGATGGTTCATTCATAGTAAAGAAGGTTTTCTCTGGTGGAGCACTAATGCTCACTACTATGGATGGTGAAGATTTCTTGTCCCCTGTGAATTCAGATGCAGTTAAAAAATACTTCGCATAAAATGACCCGCTGGACATAAAAACAGAATGTAAGTCCAGGAAAAAATAGGGCATCCCGGCAAGTCAAAAACAGAATAAAAGACTCAGGCAAAAATAAAGGAAAATTAAGAAAAAATGTACACCCGCTGAGTTGAAAAGCCGCATTGGACAGCTCAGGCAAAAATGGGTATCCCAGTGGATTGAAAACCCGAAAGGGCGATCCACGCAAAATAAGGGAATAAGCGAACAACTGCATTCTGAATTCGTTTGTATCCTCACAATACGACAAGCTTCAAAAGGATAAAGCGTCGGTCAGAATCAATCTTCTTCAAAAAGCAAGATAAGAAGAACGTCAAGGTCATACGGATCATAGCAAAGGAAGCTCAATGGAGCATTGTCAACATTGCCAACACTTTTACTTTTTCAATTTATAACAATCTCCTCATTTCAGGGGATCTGTTTCTTTGACTGTATTTGCCAATTCAGGGCATCCAGATTAATAAAATCAGATTTTTAGTCACACCTCATTTCGTACATTTTTGTTTCGTTTGCAAAATGTCCAATATCCATGATATAATATTTGCATAAAACAAATGTGCCATTCTTAATAAATGCTTGCAGGAAATGTATTTACTCCCAAGAATACCTAACTCCTATGACGAAATCCGGTAAGGGATACCTCTGGATACTTGTGTGTTTCTTTGTCTTAACAGGATTGCAGGTATTCAAATACGCAACATGGGACATACCAAGCATCACTTCCCCAGCACACCTCCTCCAAGCAGTATCTGGAATGCTTTTCCCAGCGGAGTTTTTTAAAACATCCCCATCCCCAGCCAGGATCCCCACAGAGAACTCTAGGAAGATTGTTCAGTGATCTTTCCTTCCCTAAACAGAGTACCGAGTCTCTTAAAGACAAAAAAGAACCATCTCCCCGCAGAGTTCCAGCCTCTACCCAGAAGAACAATGCCTGAATTTCTCATGCAACAAAGTGACGGAAGCTTTCTCTTCCCCAACTAGGTTTTCCCCTTATCGGATAGGTCTATCAAGGATCTAGTTCCCCAAGCAGAGCCATACATCTTATCAGATTTACCAATGATCTCCCTCAGTTGGGATATCCTTCCAAGCAGATCAGCCAGAGATCACCACAACGGCGGGATCCGAATCCCGGATCGGTTTCTTTTACATAATCATAACATTCTCATAATTTTTCACCTCAAAGCGTAGCATTACGACAAAAATCAAACATTTGCATGATCACAAGTCAGGTTCAAACCAGTCACCTGTAAATACCAACAGTACCTCCTCGGCAATGAATATAAAAGCTCACATCCCTTAAAAAGCCAAAATGTCCCCTTTGCACTCTCCAACACAAATGCATGTTCATATATACCCCTTTTGACACTCGTCCGTGTCATACTATTCCCCTGTAGATATAAGCCAAAACATCTTCACAAATACAAATACTTATACACTCTTTTGACACCCGCCCGTGTCACCTTTCCCTATCACTGTTGCCCAAACACTTGTTGCAAACCAAACACTTGTTCATAACACACTCCTTTTGACACCCGTCTGTGTCATCCTATCCCCACAGACCGTAATAACACCTTTTGCACTCCTATATACATATAAGTTCATAACTTATACACTTTCTCTTCTGACACTCGTCCGTATCACACCTTTCCCTAGAAAGTTGAACACTCGTCTGTGTCTTGCTCATACTTCACAATAGTCATTCATACTTATACAGATACTCGTCCGTATCTTATATACATATATTATTCCCCACAGATTCGACACTCGTCCGTGTTCTTTGTTAACCAGTTGGTACTCGTTCGTACCATCATCTCTGAACATACGTCAGCGTTTGTTTCTACCGATACTCGTCTGTATCATAGTCTCAAGGATGCTCATCCGCATCTTTAATCTATACACATTGTCAAACACTTATACCTTTTATTTCTTAAGCGTAAGCACTCGTCCGTGTTTACCATTCCCCAGCAGAACAACTTTCTCTTATCCGACATTCGTCCTATGTCGTGATACTTTCGAAAGCCGTACCCTGCCAGGTGATCGTCCTTCACCTTTTGATGATTGTCCCTCATCCTTTCCCCAACAAAGTTTCCATTATTGGAACCCTTTTTCTATCCGACATTCGTCCTATGTCATGATAAAGAGCAGCCGTCCCCTGCTAGGTGATCGTCCTTCACCCTTTGATGACCGTCCCTCATCATTTTATCCGATGGCCGTCCCCATTGTTGATTTTGTTATCCGACATTCGTCCTATGTCGTGATAAACCCCGAGAGCAGCCGTACCCTGCTAGGTGATCATTCTTCACCTCTTGATGATCATCCTTCATCATGCTTATCCGATGGTCGTCCCCATCTCCGACCTTTTCTATCCGACATTCGTCCTATGTCGTGATAAAGAGCAGTCGTCCCCTGCTAGGTGATCGTCCTTCACCTTTGATGAACGTCCCTCATTATTATTTAATTTATTATTTAAACCGATGTCCGTCCCCATCGTCGTTTACTTTACTTTATAAACCTGATGGCTGTCCCCATCATTGCCTTAACTTTAATCCCCCAGAGAATCTTGTTTATTTACCCGATGGCCGTCCCCGTCATGATCTCTTTATTTCCCCAACATGTCGGCCGTCCCCGTCATTGCTTTATCACTAGCAGTCGTCCTCTGCTCGATGGTCGTCCTCCATCGCCTTTATTTGATAATCATGCTATACTTTCTTTTATAATTTATATCCCTTTTCTTCTTCTCCCCCAGCAAGTGCAAATTTTGGACTGTCTTTGGTATTCAACCACAAGTTATCTTGTTCGTCTGTTAAGCCAGGCGCTTACATCCTGCACAGCTAACTCATGCTTGAATAGGGGCAGCTGTAAACACCCCAAATTTTCCCTCACTAATTTCACACCATGGCTTGTGATCTTTCATCTTTGCATAAGTTTAAGCATATCATCTCATATTGCATTTTTGTTTCACTGCATTAGTTCAAGTTCATCTGCATCTAGGGTTTGTGATCTGGGCAATCCAAGAATCCATCTGAGCCATTCCAAAGGCCTCCAATTGTTCCAAGAGGGTCCATGCGTGTACAATCATCATATTATGTCTCTCAAAGTTCAAAGAAGTCAAGAAATCACAAGAACTGGGAAAACATGGAAGCAGAGCTAGGGTTTTCACTACACAGATGACCAAAATTAGGGTTTTGGTTTCAGAGGCCTTAACTCCAAATTTTTGGCCCATTCTTGTTTCTAATGTTCTTAATATGTTGTAAGGATCATGCATACCAATTTTGATGAAGAAATTCAATGGGGAAGTCATCTGATCAATGGATAAGTTCTTGAGCAAGTCAGTGCAAAATCAGGGCATCTAAGGCCCCCAACAATGGAACCAAAGGGGTATTTTCATCAAATTGAAGTTATATGATCTTTATTTGATCATTTAAGTGCTTGGAAGTTCACAAAATTGAAGAAATTTGAGCTAAACCAAAAGTTGCCAAAAATGGAAATGACTTGTAATGGAAACTTTCCATTTTGGGAAAGTTCTTCAACCTCCTCTTACTCAACCAAAGATGCTTCAAATGAAAAATTGTTGGTCATGAATGTTGTAGATTGGATCATTCCCTTTTCAAAAAGTACAAGAACTTGATCTAATTCTTCCTAGAACTCAAGATATGGCCTTGCAAAGTTGGCAAAAATCACATAATTTTCACTTTCATAACAAAGAGGGAGTTTTGCAATTTCACATGCCAAGCCATTTTGTGAACTCTAATGCATCTTTAGGAATCATACAAACATAGTACATTGCATTGTGATCAGAATTGCCCAAAGAACCACAACATTTCATGCCTTGCATCACAAGATTTCTCAAAGGGGCAAAATTGCATAACACTTGCAAAATCTCTTGCAGCCATGCTTCCACTTGTGTCAGCTGCATAAAATGAATCCCATGGCTCTCCTTGAACCAAGCTGAGGCCAGACATGCCCTTAAACAACCCCTGCATGAACCCATACCTCAAGTACACATAATCTTGACTTTTTGCAAATCACCCCATATCAATCAGCTGCAGCCACAACAACTCTCTGGCCAATAGAGACAATTTATGTGGACCAAAAGCAAGCCATTTCACATAACCTTGGAGCTCAGAACCATACAGAAGAGAAGTTTCACAAAAATCACCCTCAACCTTCATCTCTTCGAAACACACTGCACAAGCCATAAAACTTCAAACAAATTACATAGATTGACTCACCAACATCCATAGATCATTTCCCAACCATTGCCAAGCCCTACAAGTCAGCCAAACACAAACACGATTTTGGACCAGCTGAGTTGCTATCTCTTAAACCAAGCCATATAAACTCTTGCAAAGCTTCTCAACATCATCAAAGGACTCATTGGGGGTAGGATTGCACAAAAGAGGAGGCCAGATAGCTCAGATTGCAAAGCTCCAGCTCAGGTATACCTCATGAACTTTTTTTTCCAGAAATGCTATTTTAAGTTCCTAGATTGTTCTTTGTGTCTCCCTGATCATTGTGATGTGTTTAGTTTTAAAAATGGTTGAGTATTAAGGTTGTACCGTGCCTCTGAAACTTTTTCAGTTTTGATGTTTTGAATCATATCTTGAGTTTGAGCCATTAGAAATTTGTTTTGAGGGTAGATTCAGGATTGGGAAGGTTTGGGGATTTGATATGGAGCTTTAGAGCTCCTGAAATGGCCTAGGGAAGAAGTTGGTTTTGGGGTCTCGCCGGAGAAAACGACCGGAACCACTATTACGGTTGTCTGAAGGTGATTAAGATTAGGGTTAGGGTTAGCGTGAGTTTGAATGAGGGCGTTGGATCAGTTTTCCCGCGTGCTTTGGAGGGTCAGGATGTGTCCACTTAACCATAATTGTGATTAATTAATTTAATTAATTAGGTTTAATTTTGAATTGCCTGTTTGAATGTGAGTCGTCCAGATGCGCGCTAGTCTTTCCCTCCATTCCCAGTTTAAATACCAGCCTTTGGATGCGCTGACTTTCTCTTTTATTCATATTTATTTTCTTTTCTTTTCATTTATTTTGTGCATTTTATTAAAAATATCAAAACTCATCCAAAATATTTCAAACTTTGAATTTCTGATTCAAATATTTTTCTTCATCCAAAAAAAAATTTTATTTTATTTTTTGCCTTTAAAAAGTATTTTTAAACTATTTAAATGTTTATTTTAATTAATTAATGGAAATTAATTAATTATAATACCATTTAGGTTTCTAAAAATCACCAAAAAATTCACATTGCATCTTAAGACATTTAGAAATATTGTCAAACAATTCATACAAATTTCTTTTTGGTTTTGAACATACTTTGACATTTCCTTTGAATTTACGGTTCATAAAATCCCCCTTTTGGTACCCTAAATTTGAAAAATATTTTCTGCCTAACCATGAAGGTTTTGATGATGATTCTTTTTTTATTTTTTCCATATAACATGTAGTTTCTAGGATATTTTTGGCATGAATTTGTCTTACATTTTCAAATTGATTTGCATTTTCCCTTTTAAGATACCCAAAAACCCTAGTTAACTTAGAAAAATCATAACTTTCTTTAGGTTAAGTGTTAGACCTTCTCCTTTGGGGTATGATATCATATGGGGTTAGGGTTTGCTTGAGCTCATTTACAAATTTGTATCATGGCATATGCTTCTGTTTTGATCATTTGCATCTCATCCTTTCATGTAACCCTAATTTTGCATCTTCATTTGCATTTACCATGCATATGCATCCATACATGAGCTTGACATGACATTTCATGCATTCATATGTCATATTAGACTTATTAAGACATGTTAGAATCATGCTTAATCATTTCTTCATTCATTTGCCATGATTTGCATTCATTTCCTTTCATTAAACTTCATGAACTTTCAAACTTCAAAGCATGCATCCATTTGCATCTCATCTTTGTATGACCATTCATTGCACTTGGTATGCCTTTGAATCATGTCATAACATCATTTGCATCATGTGTATGCTTCGGGTTTTGGTTTTTTCCTTTGCATATGCATCATTCCATCTCACTTTTTTCTTTATACATCTTGTGCTAACATTTTCAGGTGGTAAGTTAATTTGAGAAGTGGATTTGCCTTCACTTATCATTTCTCTTCATCTTCTTCATATGCATCTTGGCTGCATTTTTAATTGTCTTTGAGTGGGCTTGCTTACTTGTTTCCATCTCTCACTTTCATTCTTTAAGTTACTTATCTTCCTCAATAAAGTAAGTAACTTATTTCTTCTGCTTCTTCCTCCTTTCATCTGCTTTTTCCATTGGTGGCTTCCTTGAAGATCTTTCTCAAGCCTTACAAACCATAGGAACATCCAATCATGATAATAATTAGGGTTGGGAATAGTCCCCCTTAGTTTTTACCTTTGAGTTTTCTTTGTGTCTCTCTTCTCATCTCATCATTAGAGACTAAACCTTTAAGGCTTTAGGACTTTGGAATTATGGTTATGCCTGCATCCTTCTCTTAGGATGGAGTGTATAACTTTAATCCTAAGTGTTAAACCCTTAATTTTTTTAAACCACTTAATCAATCCATCTAATAATCACTAAGACATTAACTTGTAACTTGGGCCTTACTTTAGGGTTCTAATTCTTCCTTTATTGGTTAAGAAGGACTAACCCTAGTGTTTAATGGACAAGTCCCCCTCAAGTTTTCTTACAAACCATAAAACTCACTTCTTAATCTCACCCTTGATTAAAATCCACTAAATAAAGGCTTTGTTTTGTCATGAATTTAATCCCTAATCATGGATTAAGTTGAGGTATCTTCCTCAGCTTAAGTGTGCTCATCTATTATCCTTCTATTAGGATGGTGTAATGAGTTCACTAATCCTTGATTTTGGCTTAAACTCATTACTTAACACTAAACAAAAACCCAAAAACATCAAAATAATCATAAGTAGGTTAATGATCTTAATCCTACATCATCATGGCAATTAAGTTGAGATGCTTATCTCATACTTAAAGTATTCTCATTATCCCTAATCAGGGAGGATATAATGAGTTTACAAACCTTTGATTTAGGCTTAAGCTCATAAACTTATGACAAACATCAAAAACAATAAAAAACTGAAAAACACAAAAAAACAAACAATAATCGTCTCCTTCGGGATTCTTTTCTCATCATCTTCACTCACAAACAAGAACCTGCTTCTTTCGTCTAATGCAAGACAGTTAGCACTTGAGCCAGACAAGTCATACACTTAAGCATAGACAAGCAAGCAGTTCACCAGTCAATTTATCTTTCAGTCTCTTTGAGTCGAACTACGGTGTTCTGACTTCCTCATTGCACGAGAGGATACGTAGGCATAACTTAATTGTTATCGAACAAAAGTCTATGTGTCACCCCCCTCCTTCAGCATTCTCTTTTAAGCCTCAGTTCCTGAGCATTCACCATTTTGCACTGACACTTGTATATCTTTTTCTAGTTTTTAACACACAGATAGCACATACACTACCCCTTTAAACACAATATTTTCAACGTGGATCCCGTCGAGTACGACGAACAATCTGGGTGCTAATACCTTCCCAGGTTGTAACCAACCCCCTTTCTCAGTTTCTCTGGTTCGCGACCGTCTTATCCATATATTTTCTAAGTTTACGTAGCATTACCTTTCCTTTGGGATAAAAATGCCTAGCTGGCAACTCTATTCACCTTCACTTAATATTCTCCTCTTGTCGACCGTTCGCGTCTGTACCCCATCTGACCAAGTGTCTTTTCGGGGGAGCGACATTGTGGCACAGGCTGATTGGTATGGTGTGTTTTGCAAAAAAGTCAACATTGTGTACTTGGAGGTATGGGCCATGGTAGGAGCTATTCAATGGGGTGTTTGGCCTCAACAAGATTCATGGAGAGCCATAGAATCAAGATTATGCAACTGGCACAAGTGGATGAAGCCTTTCCAAGCATTTTGCAACTTTTCCCTCTTTGGTGTTTCTTAGATCACAAGCCATGAAATGCTTGAAATCTTGGGCCAATTCTGATCCTTTTAGGATGCTTTGACATATTATGATTCATAGAAGTTGATTTGAGGTCATTAGAATGCTTGGCAAGTGAAATTGCAAAATTCCCTCTTTGACATGAACTTGAAAATTATAGGATTTTTGCCAACTTTGAAAGGCTAGATCTTGAGTTCTAGGATGAATCAAGACATGTTCTTGTACTTTTTGAAAAGGGAAAGACCTAATCTACAACTTTCATTCCCAAGAATTTTTCATTTGAAGCATTTTTGGTCATGAAAAAGGAGGTTGAAAATCTTTCCCAAAATGGAAAGTTAACATTACAAGTCATTTCCAAAAATGGAAAGTTTGCAATTGGCTCAAAATTCTTCAATATTGTGAACTTCCAACCACTTATAAGATCAAATAAATATCATAGAACTTCAATTTGATGAAAATAACCCTTTGGTTCCATTGTTGGGGGCCTCATATGCCCTAATTTTGACTTAACTTGCTCAGGAAGTTACCCAGTAAACAAATGACTTCCATAATGATTTTTTTCATCAAACTTGGTACACATGACCCTTATAACATATTAATAACATTAGAAACAAGAATGACCCAAAAATTTGGAGTTAAGGCCTCTGAAACCAAAACCCTAATTTTGGTCATCTGTGTAGTGAAAACCCTAACTCTGCTTCCATGCCTTTGCCAGTTCTTGTGATCCCTTGACTTTCATGGACTTTGTGGAGCATAATTTGATCATAGAACACACATGGACCCTCTTGGAAAACTTCAAGACCTTTGGGATGGCTCAGATGGATTCTTGGATTGTTCAGATCACAAACCCTAGATGCAGATGAATTTGAACCATGCAGATGAAACAAATATGCAATATCAGATGTAATGCTTATGCTTATGAAAAAAATGAAAGATAACAAGCCATGGTGTGATAAAGAGTGAGGGAAAATTTTGGGTGTTTACATAGGTATTTAAAAATCACCAAAAAAATCATGAAGCATTCTTACATATTTAGAACAATTTACAAACGCATCTTACAAATTTCTTTTAGGGTTTGATCATGTTTTGACAATTAACCATGAATTAGGGTTTCCAAATTTCCTATTTTTCTAACCCTAACTTCAAAAATCCATTTCTGATCAACCAAGATGAGTTTGCACATGGTTCTTTTTGTATTCTTTCATACTTTGCATGTAGTATCGAGGGAACTTAACTGATATTTTTTCATCGCATTTTCCATTTGTTTGGCATTTTTCATGAAGAAGTACCCAAAACCCTAGCCTAACTTAGAAAAACCATAACTTGACTTTGGTATAGCTTCTGACCTCCATCTTTGGGGAGTGATCTTATGTGTATTTAGGGTTCATTTGGTTGCATTTTCAAATTTTTATCATGTGTTATTCTTCTGTTATGGACATGTGCATCTCATACTTTCTTAAAACCCTAATTTGCCATGTTCATTTGCATTCATCTTGGCATACCTTCATCATATGAACTTGTCATGAAATCTCATGCATTTTTATTTCATCTTAGATACCTTAGGAAATGTATGAACATTGGTTGATCATTGTTGCATCCATTTGGTATGTTTTGTATTCATTACTTCTTATGTGTATTCATGTGATTTCAAGCTTCTAACATGCCTTCCTTTGCATCCCATCTCTTGTATGATCATGCATAAACATTGTACGTGTCTTTGCATCATTTCATAACACATTTGCATTGTGTTTGCACTTCTGTTCTTGATCATTGCATCTTCATTTGCCTTATTTCCTTTTGTTTCACATTTTATGCATTCATACTAACCATTTCAGGGGCTTCAGGTAAGTTGTTTAGGATGTGGATTTGCCTCCACATCCAACTTCTTCTTATCTCTCCACTTGCATCTTTATTTGTCTTTGAAGTCAGTTTGACTCACTTATGCTCTCTCTTTCTCCCTTTCTTTCTCTTAGGTTACTTAACTTCTTCAGGAAGTAAGTAACCTATTATCCTTTCTATTCTCTTTTCATCTGCTTCTTCTTCCTTGGTGGCCATCTGAAGATCTTTCTCTAAGCCTCACAAACCATAGGAATATCCAAACATGATAACTTTAATACTTAGTGTTAAACCTTTAAGTTTTTTACGCCTCCTAATAAAAACACCTAATAATCATTAAGACTTAAGCTTGTAACTTGGGCCTTATATTAGGGTTACATCTCTGCCTGTTGGTTCAGAGGGACTAACCCTAGTGTTCAATGGACAAGTCCCCCTCAGGTTTAGTCTTACAAACATAAAATTCATTTCTTAATCCCACCTTTAATTAAAATCCACTTTAATAAAGGCTTGTTATATAATGATTTTAATCCCTAACCATGGATTAAGTTGAAGAGTCTTCCTCATCTTAAGTGTTCTCATCTATTATCCTTCTCTTAGGATGGTGTAATGAGTTCACTAATCCCTAATTAGAGATTAAACTCATTACTTAACACAAAACAAAATCCAAAAACACTTAATAATCACAAGTAGGTTAATGATCTTAATCCTGCATCATTAGGGTAATTAAGTTGATATTTTCATCTCATACTTAAGTAGACTCATTATCCCTAATCAGGGGTGATATAATGAGTTTACGACCCTTGATAAGGCTTAAGCTCATTATCCTATGAAAAACACCAAAAAAATAATAAAAAACTTAAAACACAAAAACAAACAATAAACGTCACATCCGAGATTCTTTTCTCATCACATTCACTCTGAAAACGAGAACTCGCTTCTTCCGTCTAATGCAAGACAGTTAGCACTCGAGCCAGACGAGTCACACACTTGAGCATAGACAAGCAAGCAGATCACAACAAAAACACTAAGTCTCTTTGGGTCGAACCACGGTGTTCTGACTTCCTCATTGCACGAGAGGATACGTAGGCATAAACGGTTATTGAACAAAAGTCTCTTTGTCTCCCCCTCCTCTCCTCCTCCCAGTTCTCTTTCCTCATCCTCAGTTTTGAGCATTCACTTTCTTCTGGCAACGACACTTTGTACATCCATTCCTCCCTAGCCTTTTATAAACAGTTTAGCACATACACTATCCCCTTTTAAACACAATCAGGTATGCGTGGATCCCGTCGAGTACGAAGGACGATCTGGGTGCTAATACCTTGCCAGGTCGTAACATACCCCCTTACTCAGACTCTTTGGTTTGCAACCGTCTTATCCATCTCATTCTAGGTTTATGCAGCATTACCTTTCCTTCGAGATAAAAATTCCTATCCGACGACTTTATTCAACCTCAACCTTCAACATCACCGACATCCAGTTCGCGTTTGCACCAGGATGAAACTCCGGGGAGCGACATCTTGGCAACTCTGCTGGGGACTTTGCAATCAGGGCTTCTGGTTCTCTTGTGAGTTTCTCCTAGAGCTTGTTTATTTGTGTTTATTGGGGGTGTTATGTTCTATTTGTGTTTATGTTTTTTCTTTATTTATTTCTTCCTGTACAACTTTATTTATTGCATAATCGCTTTCATTTATTGCTTTATGCATTTCATTTATTATTATCTTATCATTATGCTGGATTCTGGTTTGCTTTGGTGGGAGGGGTATTCCAGTGAGAAAGGTACAACACAAAGGCCTGAGTGACACATAGGATTAGAGTGGTTTTGTATTCTTTCCCATTCCATTTCGGTCTGGTGTGGGAATATGAAAACACCGTTCAAACATGGGTTTCCTTTTGAGAACTATGTGCTACGGGTTTCCTGTAGTGCTAGGGCTATCTGAGAAGCCTGCTAAGTCTGGATGACCTTTTGAGATGACCTTCAGCAACTGAGGTGAATTAGAGGAGGAACCTTTATGATTAAGGTAAACACTGTAGCTCCAAGTTTGAAGTGTTTACACTTCTCATAATAGATCCGAACCTGAGGATCCTTGTTCTAGAACAATACCTGTGAGTGGGTTGGGTTGTTTACAGTTTTGCAAGAACCCTTAACCTCAACATACCTTGCTACTGGAATTTTTTCTTAAGGTTGTACTATTTTGGACTAGTTCTTTGAAACCCTGGATTATTGACTCTTTATTTGAGTCCCCCACCTGGTTACTGGTTCTCAGACATCCATCTGAAACTCTGAACACTCAAGGTTCATGTCAAAAGGAAACTGATAATCCAGCACATGATCACAAACCATTGCATATCATAAGCATACATCATATTGCATCATTTAACATTTGTCTATTTTTTTTACAAGGTATCCATCTTCCCTCTGTTTGGTTTTGACCGTTCTTCTACTCAGCTTATCTGCTTCAACACTTCTACAATTATCTTCTTCAGTTATCCTCTTTAGTTATCTCCTTCAGGACACATCTTCAACATGGATTCAACCAGGAAAAGCAACATCACCTACCACTTCTTTGAGTATCCTCTAGCATGCATCAGGCAGATACAGGCCCTTATCACCCCTGATCATGTTCCTATATTCAGAGAGCATTATGGTGGAATCCTTGACATGATCATGGACTTGGACACATTTCAGAGGAGCATGATTCACACCTGTCTTCAATTTTATGACCCTCCTCTACGGTTCTTCACTTTCCCAGATTTTTCAGATAGGTCTTTTGCTGGAAGAATACTTTATGCTATTGGGTGTCCCTATCAGAAGAGGAATTCCTTTCAATCCAGAAATGACTCCTCCAAAGATGAAGACATAGCCAAAGCATTACGTCTGGAAGAAACTATCATTAATGAGCACATGACTTCCAAAGCTGGAATCCTAGGCCTTCATCTGGATTTCTTAATTACTCAAGCTACAAAGCAAGCTGCAGTAGGGAATTGGGAAACTGTGTGTGCTCTCCTAGCTCTCGGCATTTATGGTATCATTTTGTTTGAAGACGAGCCTAAGTTTGTAAACAAAAATGTCATCCACATCTTCATGCTAAAGAATCTGGTTCCCACCCTGTTAGGAGACTTTTACTACTCAGTTCATCAGAGGAATGAGAAACAGAGAGGAAGACTGGTTAGGTGTTGTGCCGCTCTCTTCTATAGTTGGTTGATGAAGCAATAGCCAAAGAAGAAAGCTTTCCTAAACCCACATCAGTCAAGGAATTGTACTCATAACACCAAGGGCCGAGACATAATAACAAGTTGTGGGCAATACCCAAATGTGCCACTTATTGGAGTAAAGGGTTGCATCAACTACAATCCTTTACTCTTCGAAAGACAGTTGGGGTATGCCTTGATACATCCACCTAGGGAGCAGGACTTAGCAGAGTCTCTTTATTGTGCTATTCAAAACAACCATGCCACTGTCCGACAAGCAGCCTGGGCTTGGGACAATATACAGACTAAAGGAACCGCCATTTTGGGAAATTGAAATAACATAGCCTCTGCTCAGTACACTGAATGGTCGCGCATCAGAGGAAAGATTACTCGTATGCCATTCACCCTATAGGATGTACCAGGGCCATCAGTAGTTGAGCCCATAGCCACAGTGAGCCTGGAAGAGTTTGAAAAGCTGAAGGAAAAAAATACCTAGCTCGCCGAAGCTTTAAAGAAGACCCTTTGGGAAAAGAGTGATGCTCGTTTAGACATTAAGAGGTTAGATAAGCTACGCATCGAGCATATATCCAAGATTGAGAAGACTGAAGACTTCATCAGGAAAGCCCAAGTAGGAGAACTTGTGTTGAAGAATGCATGTAAAGAGGCAAAAATTCAGAAGGTAAGAGTTGAGCATTATCTGGAAGAAAGTCAGGGTAGATGGGTCAGAATAACTGAGACTCGTTTGCAAGAAGACCATAAGATGCAAGCCAAGATAGAGCAGTTAGAGTCTAATGAGAAAAGAAGCCAAGAAGCATTGCTAGCAACTCAGAAGGAGATCTCAGAGTTGAAACTCCGGGCGGGGTTAAAGAGATCCAAAGAACAAGACAAGTATCAGAAGATGACAAATGCCATTGCAACCAGAAATATTTTCATCAGAACCATTACAGAGCACCCAGTTGGACCGGTAATTGATGCTCTCCTGAAGGAAGTCAGGGAGGATGCATATGGATTGGATGTTTGATTTTCTTTGTACTTGTTTTTGTATTTCGACTCACCATGGGAGTTTGTTTTGTTGTATTCGTGATTGTATTATAGTTTATATTGTTGTATTTCAACTCACCATGGGATTTTTTGTTTTGTTGTATTCATGAACTATTTATATTTTGGCATTGCCACTTGTATTTTTATGGTTATGTATTGGATTTTCTTATGGACTTCGTTTGCTTCAATATCTTCATCTCCCAGAGGTCTGGAAGGTCAAAACAAGGAACCAAACCGGATACCCTCTGAAGATAAATAGACATATTGCATTGCATTCTAACCACATACCTTTCGTTTTTGCAGGTGATTTTGTTGTTGTTTTCTCACTTTGTTGATTGTTTCAGGAAATATTGCTCGTAGGAGGGTCTTTTCCGTCAACCGAGTCCACATATGTCCAACTCAACACAACCTTCTGAGTCTACAAATGGATCAGCTACAACAGGAACTGACAGATGTGAGGACTCAAATGACAGATGTGAGGACAGAAGTGAGGACCCAAATGAATCAAGTCATGGTTGTAATGACTGGACTGGCCCAGACCTAGGAAAGATTGAGGGAGTTAGTCGAGCGGCAAACCTCAGAAGATAATCACGCAGGCACTAGAGGTACTAGTAACAATGAGCGCGAGCAGCCGCGAACGACTCCAGTAATGTTTAGATCTGACAACAATCCTGAAGCTAATATCCTTGGGCATGGCCAAAGAAACACTAGAGATCGTATTCTACAGGAAGATCCTTAAGATGAGCAGTTTACAGTATTAGGTGCTGGGGAAAATGAAGCTTATGACTGTCGGCTGGACGAGATCTCAGAGAAGCAAAGATCCTTGGAATCCCAGAACTCCTTGGGATTTGATGTGATGGATATGGGCCTAGTCGAGGGAGTAAGGATTCCTCACAAGTTCAAACCCCCGTGTTTCGAGAAGTACAATGGAACTTCCTGCCCTCGTACTCATTTACAGTATTTTCTGGGAAGGCTAAAAGCATACACCATGGATGAGAAGCTGTGGATGTTTTACTTTGAAGATAGCTTGACTGGGGCATCCAGAGAATGGTACTCACACTTGTCAAGGGCCACTATTAGAAATTGGAAAGACTTAGCTGAAGCCTTTGTGCACCAGTATCAATACAACTTGGATATGACACCTAATAGGACCCTCTTGATGGGTATGTCTCAGTCCTCGAGAGAAAGTTTCCGCAAATACGCTCAAAGGTGGAGACAACTCGCTGCTGCTGTCCAGCCACCTATGTCTAAAAGGGAAATGGATGATATGTTTATGAATACCTTGCAAGGGACCTACATTGATAGACTTGCTGCCTTCTCTTCTACCAGTTTTGCTGATGTGGTTATAGCAGGCGAGAGAATCGAAAGCCTATTGAAGATGGGTAAGATTTCTGACAATGGTGCTAGCTCCAGCAATGCAAAGAAACCCTTCTAAGGACCTAGAAGGACTGGGGACACTAATGCAGTGCATGTTAGTAGAGGTAGACCCCAGTGTAAACACCCCAAATTTTCCCTCACTTTTTTTTCTCACACCATGGCTTGTGATCTTTTCATATTGCATTGCCTAGGCATATCATCTCACATTGCATATTTGTTTCATCTACATAGTTGCATAGCTAGGGTTTGTGATCTGAACAATCCAAGAAGTGATATGAGCTATATCAATGGTCTTGAAGCATGCCAGGATGGTCCATGAGTGGTCTATGATCTTATTACATCCCCAAGAAGTCTTTGAAGTCACAAAATCATAAAGGATTGCATAGAGGTCTAGGCAGACTAAAGATTTCCTGCACAGATGACCTAAAATTAGGGTGTTTGTTTCAGAGGCCTTACACCCAATTTTTTTGGCTATTCTTGATTCCATTGGTCTTAATATGTTATAAGGAGCATGTGTACCAAATTTGATGAAGAAATTCATTGTGGAAGTCATTTGATCAACTGGTAACTTATTGTGCAAGAAAAGTCAGAATCAGGGCATCTGAGGCCCCCAACAATGGAACCAAAGGGTCATTTTCATCAATTTGAGGTTCTATGATCTTTATTTGATCTTATAAGTGGTTAGAATTTCACAAGATTGAAGAATTTAAAGCCATTTTCAAATTTTCCATTTTTGGACATGACTTGTAATGGAAACTTTCCATTTTGGGAAAGATTTTCAACCTCCGCTTTCTTGATCAAAAATGCTTCAAATGAAAAATCCTTAAACATGAAAGTTGTAGATTGGATCTTCCCATTTTTAAAAAGTACAACAACTCCTCTTGATTCATCCTAGAACTCAAGATATGATCTTTCAAAGTTGGGAAAAATCTTGTAATTTTCAAATATGTGCCAAAGTTGGATTTTTGCAAAATCAGGTTTCAAGACATCTTTTGACCTTTAATTGACTTCTAAGCTTCATAACATATTAGTGCAACATTGCAAGACCAAAACCATGCCTTGAATCACAAGTTTCTACAAGCCATTTTCACAAAATTCTCAAAGAGGGAAAGTTGCAAAACATATGCAATCTTGCAATTCAAGGCATTCAGCTCACAAAATCCAATCATAGGGCCATCCATGAACTCAGCTGAGGCAAGACACCCCTTAAAACAACCTCTGACCCGTGCCATGCCTCAAGTACACATTCTTTGACTTTTTTGCAAAATCACCCATACCAATCACACTATGCCACTACCGCCTTTCTGACCAATCAAGACATCTTATGCAAGTATCATGGACCTCATTTCACATAACCTTGGAGCCTGAAACATCTCAACACTCAGATTGCCCAAAATTTCCCTAAAACTTCATCACTTCGAAACTCCACACACAACCATCAAAACTCAATTATTTCTTCACTAATCATCTCAATATCACTCAAGGATCATAAACCACCCTTCATCTTGCCCTAAAATCCACTGAATCATACACACGATTTCTGAGATATCAGAACCAAACATCACAAACCAGCCTTAAAAAACTTGTTCTATGCCTTTCAGAAGCACAAGAGGGATCATTGGAGTGATTTTGCACAAGGGAAGAGGTCAAAAAGCTCCAAACTGAAAAGCTTCAACTCAGGTAATCATCAAGAACATTTTTCCAGAACTCTCCTTTTAAGTTATAGAATGAATCTAAATGCTCTCCTGATCATGCTGATATGTTTAGTTTTCAAAATAGTTGAGAAATGAGGATGTATTTAACTTCTGAAAGTTTTGTACATTTTTCCGTTTTGCTTCGATTCATGAGTTTGATGAAAAATAAATGAATTTTGTTGTTGGATTTGTGTTTAATGTTGTTTAATGATGCATTCTAGAGAGTTTGATGCATTTTCACGGGGTTTTAGGGAGATAGGGTGAAAGGGTGACCGGAGAAGATGATCGGAGCTTCCTCCGGTCACCTGAGAGTGATTAGGTTTAATTTTAGGGTTAATTAGGTTAGTTTGAATTCTGACATTTAGATCATGTTTACCGCGTGTTTGGATGGCTAGGATGCGTTCACTTAAACCCTAATGCAATTAATTAAATTAATTAAGATTAATTATCCAGATTCAATCTGAACCTTGGGATCCCGCGCGCAATCAATCCCCCTTTGAACCTCAGCCATCAGATTGGCCTACTTTCATTTTATTTTGTTTTTATTTCATTTTTATTTCATTTGTTTCTAAATTTATTTTAAAATAGCAAAAAGACTTTAAAAAATCTCATTTTCTGCATTTTTACTTTAAGTATTTTTCTTAACTCAAAAACATTTTTTATTTTAATTTTAGCATTAACAAAGTATTTTTAAATCATTTAAATGTTTTATTTAATTAATTAATTGATTTAATTAATTAAAAATACATTTAGTTTTCTAAAAATCACCAAAACATTCATGATGCATTCTCATATATTTAGAAACATTTACAAACTCATTACACAAATGTCTTTTTAGGTGTGATCACATTTTCACAATTGTCTTTGAGTTAGGGTTCATAAATTTCACATTTTTTAACCTTAACTTGAAAAAATCATTTCTGATCAACCACGATGAGTTTGAACTTGATTCTTTTTGCATTGTTTCACATGGTGCATCTAGTATCTAGGTTATTTATCCCATGATTTTGCATTGCATTTTCAAATTTATTTGCATTTTTCCTTTAGAAGTATCCAAAAACCCTAGTTAACTTAGGAAATTCATAACTTTCACTAGGTTTAGCTTCTGACCTTCTCCTTTGGGGTTTGTTCTTGTATATGTTTAGGGTTTGTTTGTGTTCAATTTCAATTTTTTATCATGATGTATGCTTCTGTTTTGGTCATTTTCATCTCATACATTCATAAACCCCTAATTTCTCATGTTCATTTGCATTCATCTTTGCATATCTCAATCATATGAACTTGCCATGACATTTCAAGCATTTGTATGACATCTTAGACATCTTAAGACATGCTTGAACATTGCTTGATCATTTATTCATTCATTTGGTATGCTTTGCATTCATTACATTTCATGAACATCCATGTGTTTTCAAGCTTCTTTCATGTTTCCTTTGCATCTCATCCTTTGTATGATCATGCATAAGCATCTTACATGACTTTTCATCATCTCATAACACATTTGCATTGCATATTCACTTCTGTTTTTGGTCATTTCACTTCCATTTGCTTTATTTCCTTTTGGTTTGAATCTTATGCATTCATACTAACCTTTTAGGGGCTTATGGTAAGTTGTTTGGGATGTAGATTTGCCTTCACATCCCACCTCTTCTTATCTTCTCATTTGCATATTTACATGTCTTTGAAGTTAACTTACTTCACTTATGCTCCCTCCTTCTTATTTTCTTTCTTTTAGGTTACTTATCTTCTTCAGGAAGTAAGTAACATATTCTTCTTTCTTCTTCTCTTTTCATCTGCTTCTTCTTCCTTGGTGGCCTCTTGAAGATCTTCTCTTAGCCTCAAAAACCATAGAATATCCAAGCATGATAATTTTTAGGGTTGTATATAAGCCCCCCTAGTTTTTTACCTTTGAGTTTCCTTGAGTCTCTTTTCTCATCTCATAATCAGAGGCTAAACACTTAAAGCTTTAGGACTTTGAATTAGGGTTATGCCTGCATCCTTATCTTAGGATGGAGGGTATAACTCTAATCCTTTGTGTTAAACCTTTAATTTGTTTACACCTCTTAATCAAAACACCTAATAATCACTAAGACTTAATCTTGTAACTTGGTCCTTACATTAGGGTTCTATCTCTTCCTTATGGTTAAGAGGGACTAACCGTAATGCTTAATGGACAAGTCCCCCTCAAGATAAGTCTTACAAACTTAAAACTCACTTCTTAATCTCACCCTTTAATTAAAATCCACTTAATAAAGTCTTGTTATATAATGAATTTAGTCCCTAACCATGGATTAAGTTGAGGTATCCTCCTCGGCTTAAGTGTTCTCATTTATCATCCTTCTCTTAGGATGGTGTAATGAGTTCACTAATCCTTGATTAGAGATTAAACTCATTACTTAACACTAAACAAAAACCCCAAAACACTTAATAATTAACAAGTAGGTTAATGATCTTAATCCTACATCATCATGGTAATTAAGTTGAGATGCTTATCTCACACTTAAGTAGGCTCATTATCCCTAATCAGGGAAGTTTACAACCATTGATTTAGGCTTAAGCTCATTATCCTATGCAAAACACCAAAAACAATAAAAAACTGAAAACACAAACAAACAAACAAACAATAATCGTCTCCTCCGGGATTCTTTTCTCATCACACCCATTCACAAACAAGAACTCGCTTCTTCTGTCTAATACAAGACAGTTAGCACTCGAGCCAAACGAGTCACACACTTGAGCATAGACAAGCAAGCAGTTCATAGTCAAATCATCCAGTCTCTTTGAGTTGAACTACGATGTTATGACTTCCTCATTACACGAGAGGATATGTAGGCATAACTTAACGGTTATCGAACAAAAGTCTCTTTGTCATCCCCCTCTTTCAGCATTCTTTCTAAGCCTCAGTCTCGAGCATTTCACCACTTCTTTTGCACTGACACACATTCTTCTCTCCCTAGCTTTTTCATACACAGTCAGCACATACACTACCCCTTTAAAACACAATCTTGTAAGCGTGGATCCCGTCGAGTACGATGGACGATCTGAGTGCTAATACCTTCCCAGGTCGTAACCAACCCCATTTCTCAGTTTCTTTGGTTCACAACCGTCTTATCCATATCCCTTCCAGGTTTATGCAGCATTACCTTTCCTTCGGGATAAAAATACCTAGCTGGCGACTCTATTCAACCTCAAACTCCAACATCACCGACCGTTCGCGTCTGCATCGGGACGTGAAGTCCTGGGAGCGACAGCTTGGCGACTCTGCCGGGGACTTTGCAACCAGGGATTCTGGTTCTCCTGTGGGTTTCTCCAAGCACTTGTTTGTTTGTGTTTACTGGGGGTGTTATGTGCTATATGTGTGCTTTTGTTTTGCTTTATTTATTGCTTTCTGTACAGCTTTATTTATTGCATTTACTTTTTTCGCTTTCATTTACCGTTTTATGCATTTCATATTACTGTCATATCATTTGTGCTGGTTTGCTGGTTTGCCTTGGTGGGAGGGGTATTCCAGTGAGAAAGGTCCAACACAAAGGCCTGAGTGACAGAAATAGGATTAGAGTGGATTCATATTCTTTCCCATTCCATTTCGGTCTGGTGCGGGAATATGAAACACGGTTCACATATGGGTTTCTTCTTGAGAACTCTGTGCTATGGATTTCCTGTAGTGTTAGGGCTATCTGGGAAGCCTGCTAAGTCTGGATGACCTTTTTAGATGACCTTCAGCATCTGAGGTGAGTTAGAGGAGGATCCTTTATGATTAGGGTAAACAATGTACCTCCGGGTTAGAAGTGTTTACACTTCTCATAATAGATCTGAATCTAAGGATCCTTGTTCTAGAACAATACTTGTGAGTGGGTGGGGTTGTTTACAGGTTTGCAGGTTTGCAGGAACCCTTCGCCTCAACATACCGTATTACTGGATATTGTTTTAAGGTTACACTATTTTGGACTGATCTTATGAAACCCTAGACAAGTGACTCTTTATTTGAGTCCCCTACCTGGTTACTGGTTCTCAGACCTTCATCCAAAATTATGAACACTCATGGGCCCTACCAAAAGCAACTAACAATCCAGCACCTGATAACAAACCATTGCATATCATTCAGCATACATCATATTGCATCATTTAACATGTGTCTATTTGTTTTAGAGGGTATCCACATCTTCTTTGGTTTGGTTTTGACCGTTCTTCTGCTTCAGCCATCTTCATTAGATATCTTCTCTAGTCGTTTTCATCATATATCTTCTTCAGTTACCTTCATCAACACCCATTGTCAGTATGGATTCAACCAGGAAGAGCAACATCACATACCATTTCTTTGAGCACCCTCTAGCAGGCATCAGGAAGATTCAGGCCCTTATCATTCCTAACCATGTCCCCTTATTTAGAGAACATTATGGTGGTATTCTGGACATGATCATGGATTTGGATGCATCACAGAGGAGCATGATTCACACTTGCCTTCAGTTCTATGACCCTCCTCTCCGATGCTTCACTTTCCCAGACTTTCAGATAGGCCCTCTAATGGAAGAGTTTTCTATGTTGTTGGGTGTCCCTATTAGAAGAGGAATTCCTTTCAACCCTCAGATGACTGCTCCTAAGAATGAAGACATAGCTAAGGCTCTACATTTGGAAGCCACCATCATTGATCAGCATATGACCACCAAGGCTGGAATCCCAGGCCTTCACTTGGACTTTTTAATCACTCAGGCTACCAGTCATGCTGCAACAGGGAAGTGGGAAGCTGTTTGTGCTCTTCTGCCCTCAGCATATATGGTATCATCTTGTTTGCATACGAGCCTAAGTTTGTAAGTAGAAATGCCATCAATATCTTCATGCTCAAGAATCCAGTACTGTAAACACCCCAAATTTTCCCTCACTAAGTTCACACTATGGCTTGTGATCTTTCATGTTTGCATTAGTTCAAGCATATCATGTCATATTGCATTTTTGTTCATCTGCATAGTTCAAGTTCATCTGCATCCAGGGTTTGTGATCTGAGGAATCCAAGATCCATCTGAGCCACTCCAAAGGTCTCCAATCATTTCAAGAGGGTCCATGTATGTTCAATCATCATTTTATATCCCCCAAAGATCAAGGAAGTCAAAAAATCATAAGAACTTGGAAAGCATGGAAGCAGAACTAGGGTTTCATTGCACAGATGACCTGAAATTAGGGTTTTGGTTTCAGAGGCCATAACTCCAAATTTTTTGGTCATTCTTGTTTCTAAGGGTCTAAATATGTTATAAGGATCATGTGTACCAAGTTTGATGAAGAAATTAATTGTGGAAGTCATCTGTTCACTGGGTAACTTCTTGAGCAAGTCAGAGCAAAATCAGGGCATCTGAGGCCCCTATCCATGGAACCAAAGTGGATTTTTCATCAAATTGAAGTTATATGATCTTTATTTGATCATTGAAGTGCTTTGAAGATCACAAAATTGAAGAAAAGTGAGCTAAACCAAAAGTTGCCAAAAATGGAAATGACTTGTAATGTAAACTTTCCATTTTGGGAAAGTTTTTCAACCTCCTCTTTCTCAACCAAAAATGCTTCAAATGAAAAATTGTTGGTCATGAAAGTTGTAGATTGGATCATTCCCTTTTCAAAAGTACAAGAACAAGTTCTAATTCATTATGGAATTCAAGTTATGGCTTGTCAAAGTTGGCAAAAATCACATAATTTTCAAGAATGCACCAAAGAGGGATTTTTGCAAAACCACTTGCCAAGCTATTTTGTGACTTCAAACACACTTCTAAGAATCATAACATCATAGTGCATTGCCTTAAGATCAGAATTGCCCAAAGAACCATGCTATTTCATGTCTTGCATTTCAAGAATTTCAAAAGGGGCCAAACTTCATAGAATTTGCAAAATTACACATAACTTTGCTTCAACTTGCTGAATTGCCTCAAAACCATTTCCATGGACCTCCTTGATCCATGCTGCGCATGGACAAACTAAAATGCCAGCTGCACCATTTCCCATACCTCAAGTACAAGTCATGTTGACATTTTGGGAACTAGCCCATACCAATTAGCTGCAGCCACCACCCACTCTCTGGCCTATCACTACTTGTTATGTGGATCACACAGAAGCCATAACACACAACATTGTAGCCAGAAACCTCAGCATCCTCAAGTTCTCAAAAATCATCCCTCTTGCAAACTCCTTCGAAACTCACTACTCACTCACTCAATCTTCAAACAAATTTAACCATTCATCTCAAAATCATCCACTGAACAAAAAGCAACCATTAAAACAGCCAAGAACACCCCATACACAAAACACGATTCTTGGCCAGTTGAAGTGCAATCACACAAACCAGCCAAAACAAACTCTTTCCAAGCCTCAAAGCTTCTTCAGGAAGATCATTGGAGTGGGTTTGCACAAGAGAAGTAGCCAGAAAGCTCCAAATTGAGGAAGCTCAAGCTCAGGTAACTTCTTCAAAATGTTTTCCAGAAGTGTCATTTTAAGTGTTTATATTGTTATTTATGCTTTGCTGATCACCATGATATGTTTACTTTTGAGAATGGTTGAGAAATAAGCTTGTATGCGTGTTCTGAAAGTTTTGCCATTTTTGAGTTTCTCTTCGAATCTTGTTTATCTACTATCAAGCCATTACTATTAAGTTGTCCAAACTACCTAAATTACCCTTTCAAAAAAACAATATTTACACTACCAAAGGGACTGTTCCGTAACTAACAAATTCATTACTACAACTTTTCCCCTATCCACAAGACACAGCCACGTGTATTGTAAAATGTCTTTCTCTTAATTCAAACCCTATCACATTAAAAAGAACGGGAAAAGTCTTTCTCCTAATTCAAACCTCTCTTCATTCTCTCTCTGTCTCTCTCTCATCAAACCCTACTCTGCCGCCCCCTTTCTCCACCGTCTTTGTTTATATCCTCTCCATTCTCTTCCATGAAACCTTACACTACCGCCGTCCTACTATGGTTTAGTTGTATTCTCTTTTAATTTACCCGTTCCTTTATGTTTAGGTAGATCCAGAAATCAATAAGGAACACAAACCGGGCATAACGGTTGATGAAGCTTTCCCTCATGTTCATTCTCAAAGATTCCGCCTTTTTGAATCTCTAATGTAGTTTTTTAATTTGTTACAAATTTTGTAGTGGTTTCATCTGGAATAGTTTCTTTTTTCACTATCTCATTCATAGTTTTCAGTATCTTCCATTCTTTTCTCGATTTAATTTAAGGTGAAAATATATTTTTATTTTTCCTTTTCTTTTCCTTTTGATTTATGTTTGAGTGAGTGGATTTTCTGGATTTTGAGTGATTTTCCAGATGTAATCTATATATATTGTAGTGATTTTGTGGAATAAGTTTATATTGTATCTAAATTGAGTCTATATAATCATATTTTTTCTCCTTTCATTGTTTATATAATCACTGGTATATATATTTTTTCATACAAGTTATTTTTCAAATAGTTTGTAAGCCCTCAAAAGGAAAATATAGCGGTGGGACCAATCATGTGAATTGTAATGCTTGACAAAATTGTTTATAGGAAGGACTCTTTTTTCTTCTTCTTTCAGTAGCATCATTCTGAATCATTCTCACCAGACGGGTATTTTGGAACAACAACATAGAAAACAGAGTAAGCTCTCATCAATTATATGTTATGCTATGTTTAAGAATGTTACTGTTAAATCTAGGCACTAGCTAATGTGAACATGCACGCCACCTGTTTGATTAATTGCAAATTATAAATATCATATGTGATAGTTGTATTATATACCTTCATGTTTATGCGTTTGTATGTAGTAGCTAAATGTGAGATGTGGAATTTGCAACATTTGTGTTTGTATGAATATCGTTTCTATCTGTATAATGCACGGTACCCGACTATTCCTTACCCATGGTTGGTTTTTGGTGAGAAAGTAAAGGTCAATGTTGTTTTCTTTCGTGATTCTACCCGTGTATCTGATTCAATACTCATGTTTCAGTCCATATATTAAAGTATACTTTTGTGTAATTAATATTCAATAGAGCTCTTTTATGTTTACTGTTACATGCTTTAGCACCAAATATGAGTTGGTTTATCTAATTGATTAAGCTTTTAACTAAGCACAAGGAGTATGATTTATGACTGATATAATTGTTGCGACTACCATATTTTGTATGATTTATGACTGATTATGTTCTACATTTGATATTTTGTCCTTTGTTTTTTTGTTTCTCATGGCATATATATCAGGAAACTATGATATAATACATCAGCCCAGTATAGAAGCAAGGAGAAACATTCCTTTCTATATATGTTTATTGATGAAGAGACAAAAATTTATATGAGAAATGCCAATATTTTGGATAGCAGCATGATAGTTGGATTGTGGAGAATCATTAATGTGATTTATTGCTATTGAAATTAACATTTTCTAGCTTCTCATTTGTAGTGCATGTAGATAGTAGTAGTTAATTGAAAAATAATTTTAATTTTATAGTTTAGTTATGTAGAAAAATACTTATTTGGAACAGTTTGTACTAGATATGCAAAGAAGACAATTTGGATTGGATGTCAATGGAAATTCTCAATGGTGATATGAGTCAGGTAATAATTGCTTAAATATCAGTAAATGGGTTTCTTTGTTTATAACAATAGCAATTTGGTATTTAATGTAAGCTTGTACAGGATTGTGGTTGGGTTCTGGTATCATTGGATGTCTAGAAGATCGGTAGGTTCTCATTCAAAATTCTCACCAATTCTGTAGCCTCAAAAGCATTGAGATTAGTCCATTTCTAGCTTTTGGTTGGCTGTGTTCTTTTTGGCTGTGTTCTTTTTACTTTTCCATACTTTATGTTTTGTCCTCCTAAAATATTTGCTTACTTTCATGATTTTTTTTGTCAAGGTAAGTTAGCAATTTTTTTGATGCCTCCCTTTTAGTTTCAACACCATTATTTCATCCATGCTATATATTGCTTACAAAATTCTTAAAAATCTGAGTTTTTAATGTATTTGCTTTAACATTTCAAATAATAGGAAAATAATTACTTTTAAGTCTTCAATTGCCTGTATATTTTGCATTGAATTCACGATTTTTTCTGAGATTTTAATGCATTTGCTTTATAAATTTTGCTTCAATGGGCTGTATGTTTCAATATATTCAATGGTAAGTTTAACTAATTTTTTTCATGCCTCCCTTTTTGTTTCAAGACCATTCATTCATCCCTGCTATATTTTGCTTACAATTTTTTTATAAATCTGATCTTTTTGTTGACTTTTTGCTGGAACTGCTTTAACATTTCAAATAATAGGAGAATCATCATACTAGCAATACTGACTCACAAGTTTAACTTCCATGCTATACAGAACTTTCTTAATGGAAAATTCAAACCTGATTTGTTATATGGTGAGTCATAACTTAACATCAAAGATGGTTTCCATGTGTGTGTTTGTATTGATAAATTTGTCCATATCAAGAGTATATCATAAACGTCATTGTTTTGTTTTTCAGATGTTATTGGTGTTTTGCAAGATGTGAAGACGCAAATGGGAGGTGGTGGTAAGAATTCTTGTGCCAATATCACTTTACGAGACATTGAAGGAAATGTTATCGAGGTTGTTTTATGGGATGATTACGGAAAGCAATTCATGAATTACAACAACCCTACAAAAGATGTAGGTGCTACCGTTATTGTTTTGAATACTTTTGAAACAAGTTTCCTAATACAGTATTTGGATTTGGTTTGTTAGATGTTGTAATATTACTTCAAAGCATTGTATACAAGTTTCCCTCTATTATATATACTGCATTATATATATAATGCATTATATATTAGAGGTTGTTTCTTTACTTCAAAGCTTTGTAAACAAGTTGCCCTCTTATTAACACAAACAACAGCTTTTACACACAAACAACAACATGTACATGTACTTTTTGGAAAAACCTCTAATGGTCTCTATGCATCCATAGCTAGCAGACTGAGTTTTTGCTGAGTTTTTTAATCAGTATTGTAAACTTCTTTATCTTGATATGTACTTTTGTGTGCCTCACATGTAATTTACCATATAGAATCCCCTGTTTTGACTACAGAAAAATGTGGTCAACGTGTACAAGGGTCAATGTTTTTGTTGTTTATTTTGTGATGTTGATTTTGCTAGCAGTATTTTCGTGCTTTAGAAACAGTAAATTATTTCCACGAGTTTTGTCCTTTATGGATCCATGCGAGGTTGATTCATTCATTATATAAAATTATTAATGATAATAATAATATAGTACTGAACATGAGGATGGACCACCACTAGACAAATCAAATTCATGTAAGCCAAGCACATAAATTCACTATAAAGCTTTTCGTAGATGATTGACTAGAGGCTTAGAGTTCTTTAATATTGCAATATTAAAAAGTTTCCCTCTAGCAGATTGTTATAAGCAAAGTTTGAAACAACAAGCATATTGGTGCATATAGACTGAAGAAACGCATCAACTTATACAAGTTTCAATTGTTGTAATACCATATTTTAGGGAGAATGCCATTGTAGTGTCATGTCTTCATTTAATGCCACCTGCACCCCTCTCCAAAAAGTCATTATCAGACACATTCTCCAATGACAGCAAAGCTGGAAATAGGCAAAAGGTACATTTGAGGTTTTTTTCAAAATGTCAGTTCAATTCATATATACTTTGATTTTGTTTGATATATGTATTATAATATCAATTGTACAAGATCAAGATAGGTTCCTATATTAATGCAAAGGAGTTTTATACATTCATTTTGATTGTACTATAGATGGCTTCACACACTATCTTACCTAATTGTCTTACAATCCCTGTAAATTTAATATAAATAACTATGTTGCTAAAGCTAAGACAAAACAAGAGAAACTTTGTCACTTCCTTATAATTTATGAACTTGCATACTCAAAACTAAGCACTTTAATTTTCACATCAAATACATATACTAACGTGTTTATTAGCATCAATCATTTATTATAGTTTATCTTTTTCTGAATTGAAAAATCAGCCTCAAATAAACTTTGAAGTATATAACCTTGGTTCAATAGATATGGTATTACACCATAAATTAAAAGAATACATGTATAAAATGATTCTAAAAAAGCAAGAAGGCAGAAAAACAAGAATTCCAATTATAAGTCAACCACGCTTCCAACATCTAATTGTTTTCTATTTGATTTAGATAGCAGCCAGATGTTTAAAATACACTATAGAATAGATTTGAGAAGACCAGAGCCAAATACACTAAACATAATAAGTCAAATAAATTATAAATGAAATAGTTAATCAGAAACAAACATTGACAGCTTTAAAACAATGATACTCCTATGAGATAAGTCAAAGTGGTTCACACTACATCAATACAGTAACCGGTTAACTAAAAGTTACATTATTTGTAGTTTCAAAATGTCAGTTAAATTCATATATACTTTGATTTTGTTTGATATATGTCTTATAATATCATGAGCTACAAGATCAAGACAGGATCCTATATTAATGCAAAGGAGTTTTATATATTCATTTCGATTGTACTATACACGGCTATACACAATGTTTACGTTGACATTTTTGCTATTTCAATTGTTAAAAGTACATACTAAAATTTTCTGCTAATCAAACTAAGCAAACATGGATTGTGATATATGTAAAACTGGATCAATTCCATACAATTGATTGTGCTAACAAACATGGATTGTGATATCTGTAAAACATGGATTGTGATATCTGCTAATGAAATTTTCCCATACAATTGAACCAATTCCATGGGAAAAAGATATTTAAAAATTATGTTATTATTGCATAAAATGAAAATATATATTTATATTTATATTCTAAATATGTATTATATCCTATCAAATAAATTTACCCGTGCGGGAGCACGGGTATTTTACTAGTTAGCCATTATAAATCTGTTTTGAGGTTGAATTTGAGTTTAGGAAGATGAGAGGAGTTGATCTGGAGCTTTACAGCTCCAGAAATGACCTAGAGGTGAGGTTTTGGGTTTGCTCAGGGAGGAGCTGGCCGGAGAAGATGACTGAAGGTCTTCTCCGGCCACCTGAATGTAATTAACTGTCTAATTAAGGTTAGGGCTAGGTTTAAACGTGGACCTTTGGATCTTTGGTTCCCGTGTGTGATGGATGGTTGAGATTAGATCATTAATTATAATCCTGGATTAATTAAATAAATAGGATTAGCTGGATTTTAATTGTGACCCTAGGATGTGGCGCGCAGTCAACCATAAAATCCCCAGTTTCAACCTAAACCCTTGGATCAACATACTTTCCCTTTATTTAATTTTTATTTCATATTGTTTCATTTATTTTTCACATTTTATTTTAAATAGCTTGAAAATCTCAAATAAATATTTTCTTCTGCATTGTGCATTCAAATAATTTTCTTCACCCAAAAATATTTTTATTTTTATTTTTTGCCTTAAAAAATCATTTTTAAAATATTTAAATCTTTATTTTAATTAATTAATGGAAATTAATTAATTAAAATATCATTTAGGTTTCTAAAAATCCCAAAAAAAATTCACATTTCATCTTAGGACATTTAGAAACATTGTCATGCCATTCATACAAATTTCTTTTTGGTTTTGAATCATCTTTGACAATTTTCTTGACTTTAGGGTTCATAAAATTCCTATTTTTGAACCCTAACTTCAAGAATTCTTTTCTTCCTAACCATGAATGGTATGACTTTGATTCTTTTTGCATTGATCTTCATTTAGCATGTAGTATCTAACATAATTTTGTCATGAATTTATTTTTCATTTTTGATTTGATTTGCATTTTTCCCCTTTAGGTACCTTAAAACCCTAGATAACTTAGAAAAATCACAACTTTCTTTAGAATAAGAGTTAGGTCTCCTCCTTTGGGGTGTGATATCATATGGGGTTAGGGTTCATTTGAGTTCATTTTTCAATTTTTTATCTTGTGATTTGCATCTGTTTTTGACTTTTGCATCTCATGTTGCATGAAAACCCTAATTTCTCATCTTCATTTGCATACATCTTACATAAGAATTCATACAAGAATTTGCCATGACATTTTATACATTCACATGACTTCTAAGACATCATAGGACACATTAGAACCATGCTTGATCATTTCTTCATCCATTTTCCATGTTATGCATTCATTACATCCCATGAACTTTCATGTGCTTTCATGCATCCTACATGCTTCATTTGCATTTTCATCCTTTGTATGATCATTCACAACTCTTGACATACACTTGCATCATCTCTTAGCATCATTTACATCATTAATATGATTCTGGTTTTGGTTTTCATTCTTGCATACATCTCATTTTTATTTCATTTCTTCCTTCTTTTGCTAACTTTTCAGGTGGTAAGTAATTTGAGAAGTGAACTTTCCTTCACTTCTTACTTCTCTTATCATCTCTTTTATGCATCCTTGCTGAATTTTATATTTGCTTTAGAGTGAGCTTGCTCATTCATGTTCATCATTCACTTTCTTTCTTCAAGTAACCTATCTTCTTAAGAGAAGTAAGTTAACTTATTCTTCTGCTTCCTCCTCCTTTCATATGCTTCTTCCTTGGTGGTTATTCCTGAAGATCTCTTGCAAGCCTTACAAACCATAGGAACATCCAAGCATGATAATCTTAGGGTTTTTTATTAGTCCCCCTTTAGTTTTACCTTTGTGTCATCTTTTGGGTCTCTCTTCTCATCTCATAATCAGAGACTAAACCTTTAAGGTTTTAAGGCTTTGTGATTAAGGTTATGCCTGCATCCTTCTCTTAGGATGGAATGTATAACATTAATCCTAAGTGTTAAACCTTTAATGTGTTTAAATCTCTTAATCAATCCATCTAATAATCACTAAGACAATAGCTTGTAACTTGGGCCTTGCATTAGGGTTCTAATTCTTCCTTAATTGGTTAAGAAGGACTAACCCTAGTGTTAATGGACAAGTCCCCATCAAGTTGTCTTACAAACCATAAAATCCACTTCTTAATCTTACCATTAACTAAAATCCACTTTAATAAAGGCTTGTTTTGTCATGAGGTTAATCCCTAATCATGGATTAAGTTGAGGTATCTTCCTCAGCTTAAATGTTCTCATCTATTATCCTTCTATTAGGATGGTGTAATGGGTCCATTAAATCCTTGATTATGGCTTAAACTCATTACTTAACACTAAACAAAAACTCAAAAAACAAACAATAATTGTCTCCTCCGGGATTCTTTTTCTCATCATCTTCATTTATAAACAAGAACTCGCTTCTTCCGTCTAATGCAAGACAGTTAGCACTCGAGCCAGACGAGTCATACACTTGAGCATAGACAAGCAAGCAGTTCATCAATCAATTTATTCTTTCAGTCTCTTTGAGACGAACTACGATGTTCTGAATTCCTAATTGCACGAGAGGATACATAGGCATAACTTAACTGTTATCGAACAAAAGTCTCTGTCTCTTCCCCCCTCTTCCAGCATTCTCTTTTTAAGCCTCATTCCTGAGCACCTCACTTCACTTTCTTGCACTGACACTTGTACATTCTTTTCCAGCTCTTACACACAGATAGCACATACACTACCCCTTTAAACACAAACTTTCAAGCGTGGATCCCTTCGAGTACGACGGACAATCTGGGTGCTAATACTTTCCCAGGTTGTAACCAAACCCCTTTCTCAGTTTCTCTAGTTCGCGACCGTCTTATCCAACTTTTCTTAGGTTTATGCAACATTACCTTTCCTTCGGGATAAAAATGCCTAGCTGGCGACTCTTTTAAGTTCATCCTCATTTCTCCTTTCGCCGATCGTTCGCGTCTGTACCTATCTGACCCGGTGTCATTTGGCGGGAGCGACAGCCTGGCGACTCTGCTGGGGACCCTTATATTGCAACCAGGGCTTCTGGTTCTTTTTGTGGGTTCCTCCTAGCGCTTGTTTGATTTGTGTTTACGGGGGTGTTATGTGCTACTTGTGCTTATTTATTTTCTTTATTTATTGCTTTATGTACAGCTTTATTTATTGCTTTTCTTTTACAATCTTATGCATATTTCATACTGTCATTATCACTGTGTTGGATCTGGTTTTCCTTGGTGGGTGGGGTTTCATTGAGTGATTAAGGTCCTATACCTGGGACCTGAGTGACACCTAGACTAGAGTTGCTTCATATTCTTTCCCATTCCATTTCGGTCTGGTGCGGGAATATGAAACACGGTTCAGACATGGGTTTCTTCTTAAGAAATTTGTGCTACAGATCTCCTGTAGTGCTAGGGCTATCTGGGAAGCCTGCTAAGTCTGGATGACCTTTATATTGACCTTCAGAATCTGGGGTGAATTAGAGGAGGATCCTTTATGGTTATTGTAAACACTGTACCTCCGGGTTAGAAGTGTTTACACTTCTCATAACTGATCCAAGTCCGAGGATCCTTGTTCTAGAATATTACATGTGAGGGGGTTGGGTTGTTTACAGGTTTGCAGGAACCCTTGGCCACATCATACCCTGTTAATGTATTGTTTAAGAATGCATCATTTTGGACAGTTCTTGTGATTAACCCTGGACTTGTGACCCTTCATTTGAGTCCCCCACCTGGTTATTGGATTTCTGAGCCTCCATCCGGACCTTTGAACATACATGGACTTTTACCAAGGCAGAAAGACAGATCCAGCTCTTGATCAAAAACCCTTTGCATATCATTTGCATACATCATTTTTGCATCATTTAACATTTGCTTATTTGTTTTACAAGGTATCCATATTCATATTTGGTTTGGTTTTGACCCCTTCTGCTACTCAGACTGCTTCAGCTATCTTCTCCAGCACCTCCACCAGTCTGTCAGAGATTCATCTCCAGCTTTGTCTTCATCAGAGATCTTACCTCCAGCTTCTCATTCAGTGACCTTCATCAGCAGTTGTTCTTAGCTTCTTCACCAGCACCCATGGACACTTCAAGAAAGAGCAACATCTCTTACCACTTCTTTGAGCCCACCTTGACTGACATCAGGCTGGTCCAATCCCTCATTACACCTGACCATATCCCACTATTCAGAGAGCACTATGGGGTATATTGGACATGGTCATGGATCTTGATGCATCTCAGAGGAGCATGATCCATACATGCTTGCAGTTCTATGATCCTCCACTCAGGTGCTTCACATTCCCTGATTTCCAGATGGGACCATTGCTGGAAGAGTTTTCCTTGTTGATTGGAGTTCCTATCAGGAGAGGGATCCCTTTCAACCCAGAGATGACTGCTCCCAGAAATGAAGACATAGCCAGGGCATTGCATTTGGAGCCTGCCCTCATTGAGCAGAACATGACAACCAATGCTGGGGTTCCAGGCCTTCATCTGGACTTCTTGATCTCTCAGGCTACCCTGAAGGCTGCAGTAGGGGAATGGAAGGCTGTCTGTTCACTTTTAGCCCTCAGTATATATGGGGTTATATTGTTTGCAGATGAGCCCAAGTTTGTGAGTAAGAATGCCATCCACCTGTTCTTATTGAGGAACCTTGTTCCTACATTGCTGGGAGACTTCTACTACTCAGGACATCATAGGAATGAAAAGCAAAGAGGGAAGTTGGTCAAATGTTGTACTCCTCGGTATTACTCTTGGCTGCTCAGACACTTACCAAAATCAGATGCCTTTTTGAACCCACATCAGCAGAAGAATTGGGCTAAGAGATTCATTGCCTTGACATCAGATGACATCAGGTGGTGCACTCAGAGCACCAAGGGCAAGGATATTATTACCAGTTGTGGGCAGTACCCTAATGTGCCTCTGATAGGAGTAAAAGGTTGCATCAACTACAACCCTTTACTGTTTAAGAGACAATTGGGATATGCCTTGGTCCATCCTCCCAGAGGACAAGATTTGGCTGAGACTCTCTACTGTGAAGTTCAACCCAACTCTGCTATTGTCAGACAGGCTGCCTGGGCTTGGGACAACATTCAGACCATATGGACAGCCATCCTTGGAAGGTGCAACAATATTGCTTCAGCCCAGTATTCTGATTGGTCCCGTACTAGAGCTTGGATCACCCGGATGCCTTTCACCTTGGAAGATACACCTGGACCTTCTGTAGTACAACCTGCAACAATTATCAGCCTGGAAGAGTTTGAAAAGCTGAAAGAGAGGAACACTCAGCTAGCTGAAGCCCTGAAGAAGACTCTCTGGGAGAGAAATGACAGCCGTTTGGATATTGAGAGATTAGAAAGACTCAAGATTGAGCATCTAACCAAGATTGAAAAGACAGATGACTACATCAGGAAGGCAAGAGCAGGGGAGTTGGTACTGAAGAATGCCTGCAAGGAGGCAAAGATTCAGAAGGCTAGGGCAAAGTATTATCTGGAGGAAAGCCAGGCTAGGTGGCTCAGGATCACTGAAGCCCGTGCACAAGAAGACCAAAGGACTCAGGCTAAGATAGAGCAACTGGATGCTAGTGAGAAGAAGCATCAGGAGGCATTATTAGTAGCTCAGAAGGAAATATCTGAATTGAAACTCCGAGCGGGGTTGAAGAGGTCAAAGGATCAAGATAAGCATAAGAAGCTAACCAGTGCCATTGATACTAGAAACCTCCTCATCAGGACTATTACAGAACACCCAGCGGGTCCAGTGACTGAGCCCCTCTGGAAGGAAGTCAAGGAGGATGACTTTGGATTGGATGTCTGATCCTTTTGCTTGTATTTCTTTCTTTTGATGTACTTTTCCTTTGATTGTTGTATTTTGACCCACCACGGGCATATAATGTAAACAAACTATGTATTTTCATCCTTTGTAATATATCAGTTTGTTTTATTTTGGTGGGCTTTATCGCTCAACATCATCAGCATTTCCTCGAGGTCTGGAAAGTTCAAAACCAAAGAACCAAACCGGATACCCTTGGAAGACAAATAAGCATACTGCGTTGCATACTAACATTTTTCTTTGTTTTGTAGGTTTTTGTTTTATTGTTGTTTCTCACTTTGTTGTGGTTTCAGGAAACATTGCTCGCAGAAGAGTGTTCCCTGTCAACAGAATACACCGGTACCCAACGAGAAACAACCTTCTGGGCATTCAGATGGATTAAGTACAGCAGGACTTTAATGAAGTAAAGACCCAAATGGAAAATGAAAGGGTTGAAATGAGGAATCAAATGACCCAGTTCATGGCTGTGATGACAGGCTTAGCTCAGAGCCAGAAGAGACTGAGGGAATTGGTGGAAAGACAAACTCCTGATGAACACCATCCGGGTACAGGAGGTACCAGCAATAATGATCGCGGGCAGCATCGCATTGATCCACCAGAGTTTGGGACTCATCTAAACCCAGATGTTAATGTCACAAGGAATACACAAGGTAACACTGCTGGAGGCAGGATCTTGCAAGAGGATCCTCAAGAAGAGCAGTTCACAGTTATTGGAGCCGGGGATAAAGTTTATGACCGAAGGCTGGATGAGATTGCTGTGAAACTGAGGTCTCTTGAATCCCAGAATTCCTTAGGTTTTGATGTAATGGACATGGGGCTGGTGGATGGGGTGAGAATTCCTCACATGTTCAAACCCCCGTGCTTTGAAAAATATAATGGTATCTCCTGCCCGCGTACTCATCTGCAATCTTTCTTGGGGAGACTCAAAGCTTATACCATGGACGAGAAGTTATGGATGTTCTATTTTGAGGACAGCCTGACTGGAGCATCAAGAGAATGGTATTCGCATCTGACCAGGGCCACTATAAGATGTTGGAAAGACTTGGCCGAAGCCTTCATCCGGCAATACCAGTATAATCTAGACATGGCTCCCAATAGAACCCTTCTAATGGGCATGTCTCAGTCTTCAAAGGAAAGCTTCCGGGATTATGCTCAGAGGTGGAGACAGCTTGCTGCTGCTGTCCAGCCACCCATGTCTGAACGGGAAATGGCAGACATGTTTATGAATACCTTGTAGGGAACTTATATCAACTGACTTGCTGCATTCTCCTCCACTAGCTTTGCTGATGTAGTCATAGCTGGGGAGAGAATACAGAGACTTCTTAAGATGGGCAAAATCTCTGACAACGGTGCAAGTTCCTCCAACAATATAAAAAAACCTTTCTCAAGACCCCGAAGGACGGGTGAAACAAATGTTATTCATGCAGGCAGGGGAAGACCCCAATACTCTCACAGATCAATAGTAGATGTTACTATCCCGGCTCCAGCTCCACAACAGCCACGTTTTCCTCAACAACAGCAACACCAACAACATTATCAGCAACAACCGCACTTTCCGCAACAAAGATCGTACAACAATAACCACAACAACCAACAGCAGCGCCCCTTTTAACAGAGGCCATCTCAAGCAAATAGGGTGATTGACCCCATTCCTATGCCATATGTCGCCCTACTGCCACAACTCCTGAAGCTCAACCTGGTTGAGTTAAGGATGTTGGCTCCACCAGATCCTCTCAACCTCCCAATGAATTATGATGCCAATGCTAGGTGTGCCTTTCATTCCAACGCACCTGGTCACAATACTGAGAAGTGTAGAGCCTTGCAAATGAAGGTTCAGGATCTGGTCGATTCCAAAGCTCTCAACTTTGCACCTCCTCCAAATGTTACCAGAAATCCTATGCCTAGTCATGGTGGGCCCAGGGTTAATGCCATAGAGGGGGACCAACCATCTGCACTGATTGATAGTATTGCACATATTCGAATGCCGCTGGCAGAAGTCAAAGCTCAACTCTTAAGATGCCAGGTATTCCCAGGTTGTGAGGCCTGCTGCAAATCGTGCAAGACTGCTATTAATGGTTGTGAGAGGCTAAGGCTTGGCATAGATGGCCTTATCAGAAATGGAATTTTGCAAATTACCACAACGGCATCTACAACATCAACAACTCTTTCTTCAGCAACAATAGATCCTCCTACAACATCAACAACTCTTTCTTCAGCAACAATAAATCCTCCTACAACTGCAACAAACATTACTCCAACTGATTCATCCACAACTCCAGCAATCACTCCATCCATTATTTCAACAAACCAAAGTTCAGTTATGCTTACTTCTACAACGTCAACACCCATCTTATCAACGGAATCGCCTACAACGCCAACAAACACTAACGGAGATGTCTCAACGGTCACAATCTATTATGACCCGGCAACTGTTCACCCCAACAACAATTTTCAACAACAAAATGCAACACCTACTGTCAGATCTCTAGTCACAATCTATTACGACCCGCATACCATCACAGTTTCTTCCGCTGCAGCGATCAGTCCAGTCACCATTACGGTACCTGGACCCGTTCCTTATGAAAGCAGTAATGCCATACCTTGGCACTACGGCTCTGATCTCTACTGCGACGGAAATAAGATCACTCTAGATTCATCAACCTCTTCAGCAAATGTTGACAATGTTGGGGGAGGCGGAGGCTTCACCAGAAGCGGACACCTTTTTGCCTCATAAATACCGAGACCCAATGCTGAAGCAGAGGCTGTTGCTAAAGCAAAAGAGAAGAGTGTGGTACTCGAAGAGCCAGCTATTAAAGAAACTCCGAAGACGTATTTTGACCAAGAGGTGGACGAGTTTATGAGAATAATCAAAAAGAGTGATTACAAAGTGGTGGACCAGCTTCATCAGACGCCCTCAAAAATCTCTATCTTGTCATTGTTAATGTGTTTCGTGTTAGATGCTGTGGCGAGTGATCTAGAGGGGGGGTGAATGGATCACCTCCTTGTTTTCAAGGATTTAAAAAGTTTTTCAGAGTTTTCAAAGTATTATGGAAGCGAAGGTCCCGAATAGAATAAGCGTCTATTCTGAACCGGCCACTAGAAGACCAGACAAGCGATAACGTGCTGGATTTTATGATTGCTATGATAAAGAATAAAACACACGATATGAAAACAGTTGAATGCACCTATCACTAAATCAATTTCCAATGAATCGAAAAACAAATTAAAACGAAAGTAAAGATAGAGAGGAGAAACAATACGCCGAGATTTGGTAAGGAAGTTCCCCACGGTCGTCCTCGCGTGTGGGTACGTCTCCCTCTCAATTTCAAATCGAAATTGAGAATTCTTATATCAAAGTTGTTGAATCCGTTGATTACAAGGTTCGAATAGAAAATACAGAATTCTAAACTCCTAGAATTTCCTATTGTATCAACCTCCACTCGATTTGAGCCCAATCGAGATTTCCTGCAAGTTTCACAATCAATCCACCGGTTCCACGACCTATTTGCGAAATCCATCGATTCCCAAAACTCTCGCTGCGGCTGAATCTGACTTGTAAACGTGACTCACAAAAACCCTCAAGAACACGCCCGTTCTTGAAGGAAAACCCAGCTGGTTTTTCCCTTGAAACCTTCTATCAATCTTCAACTCAGCTGGATCTACGATCGTACCACTGAACGTTGTCTCGAAAGCCTTTAATTCACAAGACAACAAACACTCTTGTTGATGTTCTTGAATAAGATCTTTGAGAAGATGATGAAGATGTCTTGATTCTAGGTTTCAAACTTGCTCAACAAATTGAAGTTCCAACACTCCAAAAACCCTATCTTGATGTGTTCTTCAATGTTCAATCACTACAAAATTCGTCTCACCAATTTCTGTAATCTGTGATCTGTGTTTTTAAATGGAAAACAAACATATATATATATATATATATATATATATATATATATATATTGCAGAATCTGTTAGGCAAATAACAGAAGAATGAATCGATTCATACTGATTGAATTTTAGAAAACAGAATTAGTTAAACTGTATGAATCGATACATCAAAGATGAATCGATTCATTTTGCGAAATCCAGAATCCACACAACAGCATGAATCGATTCAACCCATAATGAATCGATTCATTATGCGTATTTTTCCAAAAATCCATAAACAATGAAGAACAAGAGAGCCAAAGTGATAAAAGCATATGTCTTAACATAGAACAAACATAAAACACTTTAAAATTCATAATCGATCAAAAACCAAGGGTTCTCACAAACTCCCCCTTTTTGATGATGACAAATTTTGAAGTGTGAGAGAGAACTCCCCCTGAGTTTGTGCTCATCATTGTCTTGTCACACGTGCCTTTTTCTCTCCCTTTGTCAACAGCAAGAAAGGGTTATAGATGATGGGCGAAAAACAGCAAAACTAAGATACAATGGCAAAAGTCACTCACAAAGAATGAAATAGAAAGCGCAAAAAATTGAAACAAAAGCAAATGACATAAACAAGCAGTGAAATTGTCAAGAAAAGTTACGAATTACAAAGCCAAACCAAAACAAATTTTTCAAACATGAATTACAAAAGAAACTTAAGCAACACACAAATATGAAATGCAAAATGAAATGCTTCAATGAGGGATATGGCCACCACACGACTCTGCATCATCACGGTCAGGGTCACGGAAGCTTGGAGGAGGCGATGGAGGAGGCATTTCATCTGGATTCTGCCCCATGAACGCATAACGCCGAAAACGCCTCTGGACTTCGGTACTTTGAAACCTTTCCATAATGCCCGGGTGCGAACGACAGTCATCCATAAAGCCTGACATCTCATTATAAAAAACTTGATGCCATTTAACTAGCTCAGTATGCCAGGAATATTGATTATGGTACATGCGAGTATGTTCATCGTGCCACTCACGATGCTCCTTATGCCATTCAGATTGCTGGACATGCCAAGCACGAGCTTCCTCATGTCGGGCATTGTTTGCCACTTCCAATTGTGCAAACATATTAGTGAGATAAGCTGGAGCAGCAGTGGAGAAAGTCGGTGCAGTCGTCGAGGGAGCAGGATCATAATTAGTGGGAGACCACCTTTGTGGTATCCACTCACCCCATCCGGTGTTTGCAGGTGCATCGGGAGCAGGAATTTCAGCTTCTTCCATATCTTCATCTCTGATTTCTTCCACATATATGTGTTCAGCCGGGTTATCAAAGTTGTAAATGCGAGTACGTGTGATGCGTTCAAAGAAGTAGTAACAGCGACGCTCGATGTCCCATCGATACCCCATATGAGAAAGTGTGGCATTGTTAAATTCCTGCACACTAGAGACTGGTACAAGAGGCACAGGAGGAAAAGTAACTTTCCAAAACTTTAGAATCCTCATGATTTGAGAAGCATAGGCAAGAGTTATGTTCTTGGAGCTGTTTCGTGTAAGGAAGATGCGCTTGACAAAGTAATTTGCCCAATTTAAGGGAATCTTGTTCTGCAAAATATAAAGCAAATGGATATCCCTCTTGTCCAAACGAGAATGATCACCGGACCTTGGATGCAATATGTGCGAAAGGATCCAATGCAGGATTCGTGGTACACTTTTGATCATACCTGAAGTTAGTGGCTCATCATCAGCAAGGGGTCTATCCAACTTAGAAATGGATGCACAGAATACCTTTAAATTAAACTGAGTTTCGAAATTCTGGTCATGCCACATCTGCAAATCGTCCAACTCAGATGGCATACCGAACACAGTGGCCCAGTCAGCAGCTTCAAAACGATATGTTCTTGTTCCAATCAAACATTTAAACATATATCCTCTTGCAGTTCTCACACCAGCATAGAAAGCACGAATAAAATCCTCATGATACTCATCTTTAACATATAAAAAGAAGCCAAGATTTTGTGCATCAACCAAAGCAGCAACTTCTTCTAATCCTAGAGTACGAGCATCACTAGGATCAAACATATGAGGTTTCATTACTAACCTTGATTTGAAGGAAATTTCAAACTCTTCAATGACAGCCGGATGAAGGATAGCAGCCCCGGATGGAGGGATTTCAGGAATAGGAGGAGCTTGAGAAGAAGACCCAATAGGTTCCTTTCCTTTTCTCTTGCTTCTTTCTCTTGAGATCATAACTCTTGGAGGCATGGTGAAGGTTTAGGGTTTGAGAGAAGAAGAGGGGTTTTTGGGATAGTTAGGTTTATGATGCAAATGATGTAACTGATGTAAATGAGATAATGAGAGAGACATAATGGAGATAATGGGGTTTTGAAACAGTTACAAATGTAATGGATGTTGCTGATGTGTCGATTCATTAAAGAAAAACTGAAATTTCGTCAGTATGAATCGATTCATTGATGTATGTATCGATTCATTATGCGAAAATTTTTAAAAGGCAACTGCTATGAATCGATCCAAGAGAGTATGTATCAATACATACTGTAACTGTCTTTAAAAAAATTTACAAAATTAATTCATGAATCGATTCAAGCTAGTTGGGATCGATTCATATTGCGAATTTTTGGTTTTGTAAATGAGAATGAATCGATCCAAGTGAGTATGAATCAATACATACTGTAACTGAATTTTAAAAAAATCTGCAAAATTAAATCATGAATCGATTCATGAATGTTGGGATCGATTCATTATGCGAAAATTTGAATATTTCAGTGATTTTTCACAAATTGACACATTTATGCAGAAGCAAAACAATCATTATGCATTTAAATGAAATACAACAAGGTATGCAAGCTTAAGAATAACAAAAATCAAAGTTCAAACACTCATATGAACAGAAGTTCATGTAAACAAATGATCATTAATCAAAACATACATTGATCATACAATATTATCAAGGAGAGGAGAGGAAACGATATTACCTCCATCGTAGTATTCTCATAAGGCACTATTGAAGGCTACAATCAAAACTTAGCAAATATGATGAGATAAATGGAAGTAATATCAATCAAGCTTAAGACAGCAAAGCGGAGAGATCAAGAATTCCCAACTCGCGACGAATGTTGAAGAACGGTTCAGTTGCCAGAGGTTTAGTGAAAATGTCAGCAAGCTGATTTTTAGTATCAACATGCTCAAAAATGACATCGCCTTTTTCAACATGATCACGAAGAAAGTGATGTCGAATCTCAATATGTTTGGTGCGCGAGTGTAAAACAGGATTCTTAGAAAGGTTAATGGCACTAGTGTTGTCACACTTAATTGGAATATGTTTCAGTTCAATATCAAAGTCTTGTAGTTGTTGTCTTAGCCACAGAATTTGAGCACAACAGCTACCGGCTGCGACATACTCAGCTTTTGCAGTAGACAAAGCTACGGATACTTGCTTTTTACTATGCCAACTTATCAAAGAATTTGAAAACAGATGACAAGTGCCACTAGTGCTTTTCCTATCTGATTTGCAGCCAGCAAAATCAGAATCAGAATAACCTACTAAGCTACAATCACTTCCTTTGGAATACCAAAGCCCATATTTAGGTGTTCCATTGAGATACCTAAATATACGCTTGACTGATTTTAGGTGAGATTCCTTAGGATTTGATTGATATCTTGCACACATACACACACTAAACATGATGTCTGTTCTAGACGCAGTAAGATACAAAAGAGATTCGATCATACCTCTATACCTCTTGACATCAACACACTTACCATGTTCATCTTTATCCAAGTTTACATTGGTAGGAATAGGAGTGTCAATTGATTTAGAATCATTCATTCCAAACCGTTTGAGCAGCTCTCTACAGTATTTTGTTTGACATACTGCTGTACCTTCATCAAGTTGCTTTATTTGGAGGCCTAAGAAGTAGTTCAACTCTCCCATGAGACTCATCTCAAACTCACCCTGCATAAAATTAGAAAATTCCTCGACCAAGTGTATGTTAGTTGAACCAAATATGATATCGTCTACATAAACTTGAACTAAAAGAATGTGTTTTCCTTTGTGTTTAATGAAGAGTGTATTATCCATTTTACCTCTAGAATATCCATGATCAAGTAAAAATTTACTAAGTCTTTCGTACCACACACGAGGTGCTTGCTTAAGACCATATAAAGCACGCTTTAACTTGTAGACATGATCTAGATATTCAGAATTTTCAAAACCAGGAGGTTGTGAAACATATACTTCTTCATTTATAACACCATTTAAAAATGCACTCTTTACGTCCATTTGGTAAAGCTTAAAATTCATGGAACACGCATAGGCAAGCAAGAGACGTATAGCTTCAAGGCGAGCAACAGGAGCATAAGTGTCCTCATAATCTATGCCCTCCTCTTGGTTATACCCTTGTGCTACCAAGCGTGCCTTATTTCTAGTTATCACCCCGCTTTCATCTAGTTTATTCCTAAAAACCCATTTAGTGCCTATGATATGATGATCTCGCGGACGAGGGACAAGTTCCCAAACGTCATTTCTTTTAAATTGATTTAGCTCTTCTTGCATGGCCATTAGCCAAAATTCATCAACCAAGGCCTCTTTGGCGTTTTTAGGTTCCACTTGTGATACAAAAGCAAAGTGAGAACAAAAATTACTTATCTTAGAACGAGTCAAGACTCCCTTTGAAATGTCTCCCAATATATTGTCTATGGGATGGTCTTTAGAGGATTTCCAAGCTAGTGGAAGATCCTTTACTTCGGATGTTCCTTCCTCTTTATCTTTTTCAATACATGTATCTTCCTCCTTCTCAATAGCAACCGCTTCGGATTGATCAATTTCCGAACCAGCTTCTTTGAGTATGTCTTGTGTAGATACACCTGCATCATTAAAAGAGATACCTTTTCCGACAATTTTTGGGTAAGACTCATCAAAAGAAACATGGACAGATTCTTCGACAGAAAGTAAACGCCTATTATAAACTCTATATGCTTTGCTTGATTGAGAGTAACCAAGAAAAATGCCTTCATCAGCTTTGGCATCAAACTTCCCAAGGTTTTCCTTACCGTTATTCAAGACAAAACATTTACAACCGAACACATGAAGATGAGACAAGTTGGGCTTTTTACCTTTTAAGATTTCATAAGGAGTTTTATTCAAAATAGGACGAATTAGAATCCTATTGAGAACATAACAAGCCGTACTAATTGCATCGGCCCAAAAGTATTTTGGTAATCCACCCTCATTGAGCATTGTTCTTGCCAATTCTTCTAAAACTCGATTTTTGCGTTCCACAACACCGTTTTGTTGTGGAGTTCGAGGAGCTGAAAAGTTATGCTCAATGCCATACTTGTCACAAAATTTATCAAAGAGGTGGTTTTGAAATTCACCTCCATGATCGCTTCGGATTGTAACTATTTTAGAATTCATTTTATTTTGGGACAGCTTTGCAAAACTTTTGAAAGCAGAAAAAGTTTCATCTTTGCTATGAAGAAATATAGTCCAAGTAAATCTAGAGTAGTCATCTACTATTACGAAACCGTAATAGTTTCCACCTAAGCTCTTTGTCCTAGATGGTCCAAAGAGATCCATATGGAGAAGCTCAAGGGGTCTTGAAGTTGAAATTATATTTTTAGATTTAAAAGAGACCCTTGTTTGTTTTCCCATTTGGCAAGCATCACATAGGTGGTCTTTTGAAAACTTTATTTTTGGTAGACCTATCACTAGATCCTTGGATATAACCTTGTTAAGCAAATCGAAATTAACATGCGCTAAGCGTCTATGCCATAGCCATGAATCATCATTTAAGGCAACTAGACATTTAGTGCTTGTTAAGGATACACTCAAAAGATCAAGCATATATATATTGTTTACTCTAACACCCTTAAACACAACATTTTGTTCGGTATGTTCAATTTTGCAACATGTTTTTGTGAAAGACACTTTATAACCTTTGTCGCATAGTTGACTTATACTTAACAAATTGTGTTTAAGTCCCTCTACAAGATGTACATCAGAAATAATAGTGGTAGAGGGATTACCTACACTACCTTTACCAAGTATTGCTCCTTTGTTATTGTCTCCATAAGTAACATACCCCTTTTTCTTCGCTTTGAAGTCAATAAAAAGCGATATGTCACCCGTCATGTGCCTTGAACATCCGCTGTCCAGAAACCATCTTCCTTCCATGGATGCAAGACACTCATCCTACAATATCAAAAGAGAGAAGTAGGTACCCAATTTTTATTGGGTCCAAGTGGGTAAGTAATAACATGGTTGCCTTTAGGCTTCCATTGGTAAATGCCTTTAGGAACAAGAAATCTTCTAAACTTGCATTTCTCAATGGTATGGCCAGCATGACAACAATAGTGACAAACACTACGATAATGATAATGTTTACTATTGGTCTTTAAATCCCTTGGAACAAAAGAATATTTTGCATACGGAGGATTTAATGACTTTTTGAACAATCTAGTATCAACGGCATAAGTAATCTTAGGTTACAAGGCTTTCTCCAATTTGGCTTTAAGAGAGATGACCTCTTGTTGCCAAATGTGACACCTTTCACAATGCCTAATTTTATTACAACCATCAATATCAATAGCTTTTGAATTTTCTGTAATACTAGCTTTCAAGCATTCTAAATCTTTTTTAGCATATTGTACTTTACCTTCCAAGTATGAAAAAATTTTCTTATCAGAAGCTAACCTTTTGAATGCTTCCTTAGCTTCATTATGCAGTTTTTCAAAAGCTACTTTTAATTCAGAAAAAGACAAGGAAGAAAAGTTGTTATAATAAGCTTGTTTTACCTTTTTATCATCACTTTTCTTCTTGTGATGGGACTGATTTTTAGTGTGAGCCATAAGACACAAATTTGCGGTTTCATCGCTATCACTTGTGCATTGTGTACTTGATGAATCACTATCACTTTCCCTAGCAATGTAAGCTCTTCTTTGCTTATTATTGTACCTTCTTGGAGGAGCTTTTCCTTTATCCTTTTTCTTTAAAGGGCAATCCATTTTATAATGACCGGACTTGCCACAATTAAAACAAGACCCTCTTTCTCTATTCTTCTTAACCTCTTCCTGTTTTGTATCCATAGATTGTCTTCTAAAGTTTATGAGATTTTTGTCGAAGTGCTTTATTCCATTCTTTCGAATGAATCTATTATATCTCCTAACAAAAAGTCCCATTTCTTCGTCACCGGAGTCTTCGTCACTACTTGACTCATTGTTGCTTACTCTTTTTGTGAGGACTTTGAGTTTGAAGCCATAAGAGCTATAGGCCTCTTCTCACCCTCTTTGTCTTTGTTCTTCTCTTTTCCCTTTTTACTTTTGTTTTCAAACTTTTCTAGACTTTCTAGTTCTTGCTGATGTTCCTCCAGCTTTCCAAACAAAGTAGTCATTGTGAGTGTCGTTAGATCATTGGCTTCCTTGATAGCTGTCACTTTAGGTTGTCATTCCCTGCTAAGACATCTCAGAATTTTATTAGTAGCAATATCATTGGAAACCGGTTTTCCAAGTGCATTCAAACGATTAATAAGATGAACAAATCTCTTTTGCATGTCGGGAATTGATTCTCCTTGTTTCATGCGAAAAAGTTCGAACTCTTGATTAAGTGTGTTAATGCGGGACTGTTTTACTTCAGTTGTACCCTCATGAGCAATTTCTAAAGCATCCCACATTTCTTTAGCTGTCGAGCAATGGGAAACTCGATAATACTCATCTGCACTAAGTGCTGAAATTAGCATATTTCGAGCTCTCCAATCACTTGACCACTTTTTCTCATCTTTTTCATCCCAATCGTCTTCTGGTTTAGGTACTATGGCTCCTGCCTCATTCATCATGGTAATTTGAAAAGGACAATTTTGAATGGCAGCCCATACGCGCCTATCAACAAAATTTATATGTACTCGCATGCAGTCTTTCCAATAGCCATAATTTTCACCGTTGAAAACAGGAGCTCTATTATACGCCCCCTTTGGTTCAGAATCCATAACGTTACAGGCAGCCATAAAGCACCAGCGAACCGGTGCTCTGATACCACTTGTTAGACGCTGTGGCGAGTGATCTAGAGGGGGGGTGAATGGATCACCTCCTTGTTTTCAAGGATTTAAAAAGTTTTTCAGAGTTTTCAAAGTATTATGGAAGCGAAGGTCCCGAATAGAATAAGCGTCTATTCTGAACCGGCCACTAGAAGACCAGACAAGCGATAACGTGCTGGATTTTATGATTGCTATGATAAAGAATAAAACACACGATATGAAAACAGTTGAATGCACCTATCACTAAATCAATTTCCAATGAATCGAAAAACAAATTAAAACGAAAGTAAAGATAGAGAGGAGAAACAATACGCCGAGATTTGGTAAGGAAGTTCCCCACGGTCGTCCTCGCGTGTGGGTACGTCTCCCTCTCAATTTCAAATCGAAATTGAGAATTCTTATATCAAAGTTGCTGAATCCGTTGATTACAAGGTTCGAATAGAAAATCCAGAATTCTAAACTCCTAGAATTTCCTATTGTATCAACCTCCACTCGATTTGAGCCCAATCGAGATTTCCTGCAAGTTTCACAATCAATCCACCGGTTCCACGACCTATTTGCGAAATCCACCGATTCCCAAAACTCTCGCTGCGGCTGAATCTGACTTGTAAACGTGACTCACAAAACCCCTCAAGAACACGCCCGTTCTTGAAGGAAAACCCAACTGGTTTTTCCCTTGAAACCTTCTATCAATCTTCAACTCAGCTGGATCTACGATCGTACCATTGAACGTTGTCTCGAAAGCCTTCAATTCACAGGACAGCAAACACTCTTGTTGATGTTCTTGAATAAGATCTTTGAGAAGATGATGAAGATGTCTTGATTCTAGGTTTCAAACTTGCTCAACAAATTGAAGTTCCAACACTCCAAAAACCCTATCTTGATGTGTTCTTCAATGTTCAATCACTACAAAATTCGTCTCACCAATTTCTGTAATCTGTGATCTGTGTTTTTAAATGGAAAACAAACACACACACACACACACATATATATATATATATATATATATATATATATATATATATATATATATATATATATATTGCAGAATCTGTTAGGCATATAACAGAAGAATGAATCGATTCATACTGATTGAATTTTAGAAAACAGAATTAGTTAAACTGTATGAATCGATACATCAAAGGATGAATCGATTCATTTTGCAAAATCCAGAATCCACACAACAGCATGAATCGATTCAAGCCATAATGAATCGATTCATTATGCGTATTTTTCCAAAAATCCATAAACAATGAAGAACAAGAGAACCAAAGTGATAAAAGCATATGTCTTAACATAGAACAAATATAAAACACTTTAAAATTCATAATCGATCAAAAACCAAGGGTGCTCACATTTCGAAGCCCATTGGAATGCACTTTTGAGGGTCCTGCATGCAGCCTACATGCCGGAAGAGATCACGGTTAATCAGCTGGAAACAGTAGTTGCAAATGTTAACACCAGTCATGGACTGGGCTTCACAGATGCTGATATAACGATGGAGGGACGCAATCATAACAAGGCTTTACACATCACCTTAGAGTGCAAAGGTGCTGTTTTTTCTCATGTGATGGTAGACATTGGGTCCTCACTCAATGTCCTCCCAAAGAAAGCCTTGGTGAAGCTGGAATATGATGGTTTGGCATTGCGTCCAAGTAACTTGGTGGTAAGAGCGTTTGATGGCTCTAAGAGATTAGTGCTTGGAGAGATTGAATTACCCATGGTGATTGGCCCACAAGTCTTTACAACTACTTTCTTCGTGATGGACATTCAGTCGGCCTACAGCTGTTTGTTGGGTAGACCCTGGATTCACGCCGCTGGCGCTGTTACATCTACCCTTCACCAGAAATTAAAATACGAGTGGGAAGGCCAGATCATCACAATCTGTGGGGAGGAGGATATCTTCGTCAGTCATCTAGCTACTTACAAGTACATTGAGATGAACGGAGAGATCCATGAGATGATGAGCCAGGGGTTTGAGGCCCTTAACGTTAATGAAGCAACTATTGTGTCTGGAACTTCTATCACTTCATATCAGCAAGCCCGGAAGGTTGTTGAAGAGGGTAACGCCAGAGGCTGGGGCAAACTGTTGCCGGTGGAGAAAAAAAAAGACAGATTCGGGTTGAGTTACAGACCAATCCGACAAGATCAATCAGAGGCTGCCAAGGAGCCCAAATTTGTCAGTGGGGGGATGCTCACCCCAGATGCTATGAACAATCTGGAAGACGAGGAAGAAGGCGACCGCAACCTGGAGAACTGGATACGTCCAAGGATCCCGGGGAACCAAGTCTCTAACTGGTCTTCCCAGGAAATTATAAGGGTTACTCCTGCAGAGTAATTATTATTTCCTATCTTTTAGCATGCATCAAGTCTTGCATCTTGCCCAAGATGTCAGGACTCATTTTGTAATAGGGCCATCTTATATTTTGTGCAAATGATTAATCAATGAATATCAGGACATCTTTTGCAAACGAGTCATTTTTCGCTCACTGTCTTTTTCATTTTTCACTTTTGTACAAAACAATAAAATGGCAATGTTTTCAAAATAAATAACTTCATTTTCACTTTTCTAAACAAGATAAAACTGATAACTAAAAAGAACCAATCTCAACCCTTGCAGAGGTCATCCTCCAGATTGCACCGACAACAACACTGCTATGACCTTGTATGACTTCGACAATCCAATTAAGCAAGCCGATGAAGGGGTTGAAGAAGACTATGAGTTACCTGAAGAGTTGGCCAGGTTGTTGAGACAATAAGAGAAGGTGATCACTCCTCATCAGGAGGAGGTTGAAACGATTAATCTTGGTACCAAAGAAGATTTGAAAGAAGTGAAGACCGGGGCTCGTCTGCAAGATTCAGTGAAGGAACAACTTATTGACATGCTTCGAGAGTACGTTGATGTCTTTGCTTGGTCCTATCAGGATATGCCAGGTCTGGATACTGACATTGTTATGCACAAGCTGCCTTTAAAAGAAGACTGTCCTCCAGTGAAACAGAAGTTACGCCGTACTCGTCTGGATATGGCAATGAAGATTAAAGAAGAGGTACAAAAACAGTGGGATGCCGGTTTCCTTGCTGTAACTAGTTATCCGCCGTGGGTTGCTAATATTGTACCTGTGCCTAAGAAGGATGGCAAAGTAAGGATGTGTGTGGATTACCGGGATCTGAACAGAGCTAGCCCGAAGGATGATTTCCCTTTACCTCACATTGATGTATTGGTCGACAACACAGCTCAGTTCTCGGTATCTTCTTTCATGGATGGATTCTCCGGGTATAATCAGATCAGGATGTCACCCGAAGACATGGAGAAGACTACCTTCATTACACCTTGGGGCACATTCTATTATAAGGTAATGCCATTTAGATTGAAGAATGTTGGTGCCACTTATCAATGGGCTATGGTAACATTATTCCACGACATGATCCATAAAGAAATCGAATGCTATGTGGATGACATGATTGCCAAGTCCCTCACTGAAGAAGACCATCTGGTAAATCTACTGAAGCTGTTCAAGCGTCTGAGAAAGTATCAACTGAAGTTAAACCCCAACAAATGCACATTCGGGGTACGTTCCGGTAAACTGCTGGGGTTCATTGTAAGTGAGAAGGGAATTGAAGTGGATCCTGACAAAGTCAAAGCCATTTAGGAGATGCCTGCACCTAAGACTGAAAAGGAAGTTCGGGGATTCTTAGGTAGATTGAACTACATATCAAGGTCCATATCTCATCTTACTGCAACCTGTGAACCCCTATTCAAATTGTTAAGAAAAGAACAAACGGTCTGGTGGAATGAAGATTGCCATAAGGCTTTTGAAAAAATCAAGGAGTACTTACAAGAGCCTCCAATTCTTATGCCTCCAGTTGAAGGAAGACATCTAATAATGTACCTGACAATATTAGAAGGATCAATGTGGTGAGTGTTGGGCCAACGTGACGAGTCTGGTCGAAAAGAGTATGCAATATACTACCTAAGCAAAAAGTTTACCGACTGTGAACAACGTTATTCACTGCTCGAGAAAACTTGATGTGCTTTAGCGTGGGCTGCTCGCCGACTAAGGCAGTATATGTTGACCCACACTACCTTGTTGATCTCAAAGATGAATCCAGTCAAGTACATATTTGAGAAGCCAGCACTTACCGGAAGGGTTGCAAGATGGTAAATGATTCTGACAGAATATGACATTCAGTACATATCTCAAAAGGCCATCAAAGAAAGTGTAATGTCTGACTATCTAGCTGAGCAACCCATTGATGATTACCAACCAATGAGATTTGACTTCCCTGATGAAGACATCATGTTCCTGAAAGCAAAAGATCATGAAGAGCCTGTTCACACAGAAGGGCCTGACCCAGAAGAAGAATGGACAATGATGTTTGAGGGGGCTGTCAACATGAATGGTCGTGGAGTTGGTGCAGTACTCATTACACCTAAAGGAGTTCACATGCCTTTCTCGGCAAAACTCACCTTTAACTGCACTAACAATGAAGTTGAATATGAAGCCTGTATCATGGGTCTTGAGGAAGCCGTTGACCTCAGGATCAAGACTTTAACTGTATTCGGGGATTCAACTTTGGTAATCAATCAGACCCACGACAAATGGTACACTCACCAAGAGCATCTGATTCCATACCGTGACTATACGAGGAGATTATTGACTTTCTTCACAACAGCCAAACTTGAGTACATTCCTCGAGACAAAAATCAGTTCACAAATGCTTTGGCTACCATTTCCTCCATGATCAAGGTTCAGACTGCAATTTATGTGCCTCGGATTTCGGTATCCAGACTTGACCGACCAGCATACGTATTCTCCGTGGACATTGCTAAAGATGACAAGCCTTGGTTCCATGACATCAAATGCTTCTTAGAGGATCAACCATACCCACACGGGGCATCATCCAATGATAAGAATACATTGAGAAGGTTGGCTGGTAGTTTCTTCCTGAATGCTGACGGGTCATTATACAAGAGAAACTTTGACATGGTGCTTCTCAGATGTGTTGATATGAAAGAAGCAGACTTGTTGATGCACGAGGTGCATGAAGGATCTTTCGGTACCCATGTTGGAGGACATGCAATGGCAAAGAAGTTTTTGAGATCAGGTTACTACTGGATCACAATGGATGCAGACTGTTGCGCCTATGCCAGAAAGTGCCACAAATGCCAGATTTACGCAGACAAAGTACATGTGCCTCCAGATCCTTTGAACGTAATGTCTTCTCCTTGGCCCTTGGTCATGTGGGGCATTGACATGATTGGAAAGATCGAACCGAATGCTTTAAATGGCCACAGATTCATCCTGGTAGCCATTGACTATTTCACCAAGTGGGTCGAAGCAGCTTCGTATGCAAACGTCACCAGGCAAGTGGTAACCTGATTCCTGAAAAGAGACATCATCTGTCGATATGGAGTTCCTGAGCGAATCATTGCTGATAATTGTTCTAATTTGAACAATAAAATGATGGCAGAACTGTGTCGGGACTTCAAGATCCAACATCACAACTCTTCACCTTACAGGCCAAAAATGAATGACGTTGTTGAGGCAGCCAACAAGAACATTAAAAAGATTGTGCAAAAGATGGTGGTTACTTATAAAGACTGACATGAGATGCTATCGTTTGCCTTGAATGGGTATCGTACCTCGATCAAAACATCCATTGGGGCAACACCGTATCAGCTTGTGTATGGTATGGAAGCAGTCATACCTGTTGAGGTTGAATTACCCTCCTTATGGGTACTGATGGTTGTCAAACTGGACGAAGCAGAATGGATCCATTCTTTGTACAATCAACTGAATCTGATCGAAGATAAGAGATTAGCTGCAATCTGTCATGGGCAGTTATACTAGAAAAGAATGAAGAAAGCCATCGATCAGAAAGTCAGGCTTCGGGAATACCAAGTAGGAGATCTTGTGCTAAAAATACTCCTTCCTCCTCATACAGACCACAGGGGCAAGTGGACCCCAAATTACGATGGTCCGTTCATAGTAAAGAAGGTTTTCTCTGGTGGAGCACTGATGCTCACTACTATGGATGGTGAAGATTTCTTATCCCCTGTGAATTCAGATGCAGTTAAAAAATACTTCGCATAAAATGACCCGCTGGACATAAAAACAGAATGTAAGTCCAGGAAAAAAAAAGGGCATCCCGGCGAGTCAAAACAGAATAAAAGACTCGGGCAAAAATAAAGGAAAAATAAAAAAAATGTACACCCACTGAGTTGAAAAGCCGCATTGGACAGCTCAGGCAAAAATGGGTATCCCGGTGGATTGAAAACCCGAAAGGGCGATCCACGTAAAATAAGGGAATAAGCGAACAGCTGCATTCTAAAATAAGGGAATAAGGGAATAAGGGCGATCCACGTAAAATAAGGGAATTTGTCTGTATCATTTACAACATGGAAAACTTCGAAAAGTTAAAGCATCGGTCAGAATCAACTATCTTCAGAAAGCAAGATGAGAAGAACGTCAAGGTCATACAGGTCATAGCAAATGGAAGCTCACCGGAGCATCGTCAACATTGCCAGCACCTTTATTTTTCTCAATTTTGTAACAATCTCCTCATTCCAGGAGATTTGTTTCTTTGACTTTATTTGCCAATTCAGGGCACCCAGATTAATAAAATCAGAGTTTTCAGTCCCACTTCGTTTTGTACATTTTCGTTCCATTTGCAAAAAATGTCTGATGTTCATGACATGATACTTGCGTAAAACAGATGTGCCTTTTAATAAATGCTTGAAGGAAATGTATCTGCTTCCAGGAACATCTAATTCCTATGACGGAATCCAGTAAGGGATGCCTCGGGACACTTGTGTGTTTCTTTGTCTTAACAGGATTGCAGGTATTCAATACACGACATGGGGCATGCAAAACCTACTTCCTCCCCTAACAGTATCTGGAATGTGTTTCCCCAGCAAAGTTGCCAAAGCATCACTTCCCCAGCACATCTTTTCCAAGCAGCATCTAAAGAACTTTTTCCCCAGCTGAGTTGTCAAGTCTCCTCATCCTTAGAAGGATCCTCACAGAAATCTCTAGGAAGATCGTTCAGTGATCTTTCCTCCCCCAACAAAGTGTTAAGGATGAGGGGAACCATCTCCCCACAGAGCTCCAGCATTTCCCAAGAAGAGGAATATCTGAAATTCTGACACAACAAAGTGACGAAAGCTTCCACATCCCCAGCTGGGTTATCTCCTCACCGGATAGGTCTATCAGTGATCTAGTCCCCAAGCATAACCATATGTTTTATCAGATCTACCAATGATCTCATCCCCAGCTGGGATATCACTTCAAGCAGATCAGCCAGAGATCTTCACAGCAGCGGGATCCGAATCCCGAACCGGTTTCTTTTGCATAATCATAGCATTCGCATCATTTTTTTCTCCCAGAGCGTAGCATTCCTTCTAATATGGAGCATTACGGAAAAAATCAAACATATTGCATGATCACAAGTCAGGTTCGAACCAGTCACCTATAAATACCAACAACACCACATCAGCAATATACGAAATACATCCCTTGCACTTAAAAGCCAAAGCGTCCCCTTTGCACTCTCAAATACAGATACATGCTCCTTTTGACACTCGTATGTGTCATCATTCCCCAGTAAAGTATCCAGAACACTTTCTATAAATAGATACTTATACATAACATGTTCTTCTCGACACTCGTCCGTGTCACCTCATATTTCCCCACAGAAAGCCAAAGCGTCCCCTTTGCACTCACAAATACATGATGATATACACTCTTTCGACACCCGTCCGTGTCATATCATTCCCCTGCAGATATAAACCAAACCAATGCTTATACACTCTCTTGACACCCGTCCGTGTCACATATCCCCAACACAGTTGCCCAAACACTTGTTTACAATACTTCTTTTGACACTCGTCCGTGTCATCCTATCCCCACAGTGCCAAAACACTTATACCTTTTTATTTTGGGAAAGCGTAAGCACTCGTCCGTGTTTACCATTCCCCGGCAAGTCCCTATTAAAACATCTTTTTTCTATCCGACATTCGTCCTATGTCGTGATACTTTCGGCAGTCGTACCCTGCCAGGTGATCGTCCTTCACCTATGGATGACCGTCCATCATCCTTTCCCCAGCGTAGTCTCCATTATTGGAACCCTTTTCTATCCGACATTCGTCCTATGTCGTGATATTTAGCAGCCGTCCCCTACTAGGTGATCGTCCTTCACCTTTTGATGATCGTTCTTCATCATTTTATATGATGGTCGTCCCCATCGTTGATCTTGTTATCTGACATTCGTCCTATGTCATGATAAATCCTGAGAGCAGTCGTACCCTGCTAGGTGATCATCCTTCACCTCTTGATGACCATCCTTCATCATGTTTATCCGATGGTCGTCCCCATCTTCAACCTTTTCTATCCGACATTCGTCCTATGTCGCGATAAGGAGCAGACGTCCCCTGCTAGGTGATCGTCCTTCACCTTTGATGACCGTCCCTCATCATTTATTTCATTCATTCTTTAAACCGATGGTCGTCCCCATCGTTGTTTAATTTACTTTGCAAAACATGATGGTCGTCCCCATCATTACCTTTACTTTAATCCCCAGAGAATTTTATTTTATGGTCGTCCACATCATGATCCCTTTATTTCCCCGGCATGTCGGCCGTCCCCGTCATTGCTTTATCCCCTAGCAGTCGTCCTCTGCTCGATGGTCATCTTTCGTCTCCCGCATTTTCATAATCATACAATACTTTCTTTTACAATTTATATCTTTTTCTTCTTCTCCCCAGTGAGTGTAAATTTCAGACTGTCTTTGGTATTCAACCACAAGTTATCTTGTTTGCCTGTTAAGTCAGACGCTTACATCCTGCAAAGCTAACTCATGCTTGAATAGGGGCAGCTATAAACACCCCAAATTTTCCCTCACTAAGTTCACACCATGGATTGTGATCTTTCATGTTTGCATTAGTTCAAGCATATCATGTCATATTGCATTTTTGTTCATCTGCATAGTTCAAGTTCATCTGCATCTAGGGTTTGTGATCTGAGCAATCCAAGATCCATCTGAGCCACTCCAAAGGTATTCAATCATTTCAAGAGGGTCCATGTATGTTCAATCATCATTTTATATCCCCCAAAGATCAAGGAAGTAAAAAAATCACAAGAACTTGGAAAGCATGGAAGCAGAGCTAGGGTTTCACTACACAGATGACCTAAAATTAGGGTTTTGGTTTCAGAGGCCATAACTCCAAAATTTTTGGTCATTATTGTTTTTAAGGGTCTCAATATAATATAAGGATCATGTGTATCAAGTTTGATGAATAAATTAATTGTGGAAGTCATATGTTCACTGGGTAACTTCTTGAGCAAGTCAGAGCAAAATCGGGGCATCTGAGGCCCCTATCCATGGAACCAAAGTGGATTTTTCATCAAATTGAAGTTATATGATCTTTATTTGATCATTGAAGTGCTTGTAAGATAACAAAATTGAAGAAAAGTGAGCTAAACCAAAAGTTGCCAAAAATGGAAATGACTTGTAATGTAAACTTTCCATTTTGGGGAAGTTTTTCAACCTCCTCTTTCTCAACCAAAAATGCTTCAAATGAAAAATTGTTGGTCATGAAAGTTGTATATTGGATCATTCCCTTTTCAAAAAGTACAAGAACAAGCTCTAATTCATTATGGAATTCAAGTTATGGCTTGTCAAAGTTGGCAAAAATCACATAATTTTCAAGAATGCACCAAAGAGGGATTTTTGCAAAACCACTTGCCAAGCTATTTTGTGACTTCAAACACACTTCTAAGCATCATAACATCATAGTGCATTGCCTTAAGATCATATTTTCCCAAATAACCATGCTATTTCATGTCTTGCATTTCAAGAATTTCAAAAGGGGCCAAACTTCATAGAATTTGCAAAATGACACATAACTTTGTTTTAACTTGCTGAATTGCCTCAAAACCATTTCCATGGACCTCCTTGATCCATGCTGCGCATGGACAAACTAAAAAGCCAGCTGCACCATTGCCCATACCTCAAGTACAAGTCATGTTGACATTTTGGCAACTTGCCCATACCAATCAGCTGCAGCCACCACCCACTCTCTGGCCTATCACTACTTGTTATGTGGATCACACACAAGCCATAACACACAACATTGTAGCCAGAAACCTCAGCATCCTTAAGTTCTCGAAAATCATCCCTCTTGCAAATTCCTTCGAAACTCACTACTCACTCACTCAATCTTCAAACAAATTTCACCATTCATCTCAAAATCATTCACTGAACAAAAAGCAACCATTAAAACAACCAAGAACACCCACTACACAAAACACGATTCTTGGCCAGTTTAAGTGCAATCACACAAACCAGCCAAAACAAACTCTTTCCAAGCCTCAAAGCTTCTTCAGGAAGATCATTGGAGTGGGTTTGGACAAGAGAAGTGGCCAGAAAGCTCCAAACTGAGGAAGCTCAAGCTCAGGTAACTTCTTCAAACTTTTTTCCAGAAGTGTCATTTTAAGTGTTTAGATTGTTATTTATGCTTTGCTGATCACCATGATATGTTTACTTTTGAGAATGGTTGAGAAATAAGCTTGTATGCGTGTTCTGAAAGTTTTGCAATTTTTGAGTTTCTCTTCGAATCTTGTTTATTAGCCATTATAAATCTGTTTTGAGGTTGGATTTGAGTTTAGGAAGATGAGAGGAGTTGATCTGGAGCTTTAGAGCTCCAGAAATGACCTAGAGGTGAGGTTTTGGGTTTCCTCAGGGAGGAGCTGGCCGGAGAAGATGACCGGAGGTCTTCTCCGGCCACCTGAAAGTAATTAACTGTCTAATTAGGTTTAGGGCTAGGTTTAAACGTGGGCCTTTGGATCTTTGGTTCCCGTGTGTGATGGATGGTTGAGATTAGATCATTAATTATAATCCTGGATTAATTAATTAATTAAATAGGATTAGCTCGATTTGAATTGTGACCCTAGGATGTGGCGCACAGTCAACCATAAAATCCACAGTTTCAACCTAAACCCTTGGATCAACATACTTTCCCTTTATTTAATTTTTATTTCATATTTTCTCATTTATTTTGCACATTTTATTTTAAATAGCTAGAAAATCTCAAAAAAATATTTTCTTCTGCATTGTGCATCCAAATAATTTTCTTCACCCAAAAATATTTTTATTTTTATTTTTTGCATTAAAAAATCATTTTTAAAATATTTAAATGTTTATTTTAATTAATTAATGGAAATTAATTAATTAAAATATCATTTTGGTTTCTAAAAATCCCAAAAAAAAATTCACATTGCATCTTAGGACATTTAGAAACATTGTCCTGCCATTCATACAAATTTCGTTTTGGTTTTGAATCATATTTGACAATTTTCTTGAATTTAGGGTTCATAAAATTCCTATTTTTGAACCCTAACTTCATTTAGCATGTAGTATCTAGCATAATTTTGTCATGAATTTCTTTTGCATTTTTTATTTGATTTGCATTTTTCCCCTTTAGCTACCTTAAAACCCTAGATAACTTAGAAAAATCACAACTTTCTTTAGGATAAGAGTTAGGTCTCTTCCTTTGGGGTGTGATATCATATGAGGTTAGGGTTCCTTTGAGTTCATTTTCAATTTTTTATCTTGTGATTTGCTTATGTTTTTTACTTTTGCATCTCATGTTGCATGAAAACCCTAATTTCTCATCTTCATTTGCATACATCTTACATAAGCATTCATACAAGAACTTTCCATGACATTTCATACATTCACATGACTTCTAAGACATCATAGGACACATTAGAACCATTCTTGATCATTTCTTCATCCATTTGCCATGTTATGCATTCATTACATCCCATGAACTTTCATGTGCTTTCATGCATCCTACATGCTTCATTTGCATTTTCATCCTTTGTATGATCATTCACAACTCTTGACATACACTTGCATCATCTCTTAGCATCATTTACATCATTAATATGCTTCTAGTTTTGGTTTGCATTCTTGCATACATCTCATTTTTATTTCATTTCTTCCTTCTTTTGCTAACTTTTCAGGTGGTAAGTAATTTGAGAAGTGAATTTGCCTTCACTTATTACTTCTCTTCTCATCTCTTTTATGCATCCTTGCTGCATTTTATCTTTTATTTAGAGTGAGCTTGCTCATTCATGTTCATCATTCACTTTATTTCTTCAAGTAACTTATCTTCTTAAGTGAAGTAAGTTAACTTATTCTTCTGCTTCCTCCTCCTTTCATCTGCTTCTTCCTTGGTGGTTATTCCTGAAGATCTCTTGCAAGCCTTACAAACCATAGGAACATCCAAGCATGATAATCTTAGGGTTTTTGATTAGTCCCCCTTTAGTTTTACCTTTATGTCATCTTTTGTGTCTCTCTTCTCATCTCATAATCAGAGACTAAACCTTTAAGGTTTTAAGGCTTTGTGATTAAGGTTATGCTTGCATCCTTCTCTTAGGATGGAGTGTATAATTTTAATCCTAAGTGTTAAACCTTTAATGTGTTTAAATCTCTTAATCAATCCATCTAATAATCACTAAGAAAATAGCTTATAACTTGGGTCTTGCATTAGGGTTCTAATTCTTCCTTAATTGGTTAAGAAGGACTAACCCTAGTGTTAATGGACAAGTCCCCCTCAAGTTGTCTTACAAACCATAAAATCCACTTCTTAATCTTACCACTAACTAAAATCCACTTTAATAAAGGCTTGTTTTGTCATGAGGTTAATCCCTAATCATGGATTAAGTTGAGGTATCTTCCTCAGCTTAAATGTTCTCATCTATTATCCTTCTATTAGGATGGTGTAATGGGTCCATTAAATCCTTGATTATGGCTTAAACTCATTACTTAACACTAAACAAAAACTCAAAAAACAAACAATAATTGTCTCCTCCGGGATTCTTTTTCTCATCATCTTCATTCATAAACGAGAACTCGCTTCTTCCGTCTAATGCAAGACAGTTAGAACTCAATCCATACGAGTCATACACTTGAGCATAGACAAGAAAGCAGTTCATCAGTCAATTTAATCTTTCAGTTTCTTTGAGTCGAACTACGGTGTTCTGACTTCCTCAATGCACGAGAGGATACGTAGGCATTAACTTAACTGTTATCGAACAAAAGTCTCTGTCTCTTCCCCCCTCTTCCAGCATTCTCTTTTTAAGCCTCATTCCTGAGCACCTCACTTCACTTTCTTGCACTGACACTTGTACATTCTTTTCCATCTCTTGCACACAGATAACACAGACACTACCCCTTTAAACACAAACTTTAAAGAGTGGATCCCGTCGAGTACGATGGACAATATGGGTGCTAATACCTTCCCAGGTTGTAACCAACCCCCTTTCTCAATTTCTCTGGTTCGCGACCGTCTTATCCATATTTTCTTAGGTTTATTCAACATTACCTTTCCTTCGGGATAAAAATGCCTAGCTGGCGACTCTTTTCAGTTCATCCTTATTTCTCTTTTCGCCGACCGTTCGCGTCTGTACCCTATCTGACCCGGTGTCATTTGGCGGGAGCGACAAGTACCTACCTTGCTAGGGGATTTCTACTACTCAGTGCATCAGAGGAATGAGAAGTAGAGGGGAAGATTGGTGAGATGTTGTGCACCCTTTTTCTACAGTTGGTTGATAAGATATATGTCGAAGACGGAAGCTTTCCTAAATCCACATCAGTCAAGGAAATGGGCTAAGAGGATGATTTCCCTTACTTCATAAGACATCAGGTGGTGTACTCAGAACACCAAGGGCGGGGACATAATTACAAGTTTTGGACAATATCCTAATGTACCTCTTATTGGAGTAAAGGGTTGCATCAATTACAATCCGTTACTTTTCAAAAGACAGTTGGGGTATGCCCTGGTACATCCACCTAGGGAGCAGGACTTAGCAGAGTCTCTTTACTGTGCTATTCTGAAAAATCATGCCACCGTCCGACAAGCAGCCTGGGCTTCAGACCATATACAGACAAAAGGGACTGCTATTCTTGGCAAGTGTAATAACATAGCTTCATCTCAGTACATTGAATGGTCGTTCATTAGAGGACAAATCACTCGCATGCCATTTACCCTGGAAGATGTGCCAGGGCCATCGGCAGTGGGGCCCATAGACACAGTCAGTTTGGAGGAGTTTGAAAAGTTGAAAGAAAGGAATACCCATCTTTCTGAAGCTATGAAGAAGACCCTTTGGGAAAGGAATGACAGCAGTCTGGACAATGAAAGATTAGAGAAGCTCCGTATCGAGCATGTGACCAAGATTGAGAAGACAGAGGACTTCATCAGAAAAGCCTGGGAAGGGGAATTGGTATTAAAGAATTCTTGCAAAGAAGCCAAGATTCAGAAAGCCAAAGCTGAGAACTACCTAGAGGAGAGTTATTCTAGATGGATCAGGATCACTGAAGCTCATTTGCAAGAGGAACAGAAGACACTGGCTAAGATAGAGCAGTTGGAAGCCAATGAGAAGAAGAATCGGGAAGCTTTGTTAGCAGCACAAAAGGAAATCTCCGAGTTGAAACTCCGGGCGGGGTTAAAGAGATCAAAAGAACAAGACAAGTACCAGAAGTTGAAAAATACCATTGCAACCAGGAACCTTTTCATCAGGACCATCACAGAGCATCCAGTTGGACCAGTAACTGATGCTCTCCTGAAGGAAGTCAAGGAAGATGACTTTGGGTTGGATGTTTGATTTCTTTTGCTTGTATTTTGTTTTGGTTGTACTTTGTTCACCGTGGTGATTTTGTTTGTATTCTTGATTTGATTGTATTCCGACCCATCATGGGGACTTGTTGTAACCATAAAACTATGTATTTTGACATTTATAATGTATGGTTTATGTATTACTTGGATTTTTTGATGGGCTTTGATTGCTTTAACATCTTCATCATTCTCAGAGGTCTGGAAGGTCAAAACCAAAGAACCAAACCAGGATACCCTCTGAAGACAAATAGACATACTACATTGCATGCTAACCTCATTCTTTGTTTTGTAAGTGTTTTGTTGTCAGTTTCTCACTTTGCTGCTTGTTTCAGGAAATATTGCTCGTAGGAGAGTCTTTCCCGTCAACCGCATCCACCGGTATCCAACCAGAAACAACCTTCTAAGCTTACAGATGGATCAACTTCAGCAAGAATTGACAGATGTGAGGACTCAGATGACTGATGTGAGGACAGAAGTGAGAACCCAGATGAATCATTTCATGGCTGTAATGACTGGGCTAACACAGACCCAAGAAAGGTTGAGGGAGGTATTCGAGTGGCAAACTCCAAAAGAGAACCATGCTGGTACTGGAGGAACAAATAACAACACGCGCGACCAGCCGCAAGCAAATCCACTGGGGTTTGGACCCCACATTAACCCTGAAGTCAATGTTATTGGGAATACCCAGAGAAACACTGGAGATCATGTTCTGCAGGAAGATCCTTAGGACGAGCAGTTTACAGTGTTGGGTGCGGGAGCTGATGAATTTTATGATCGTCGTCTGGACGAAATATCTGAGAAGCTGGGATCCCTGGAATCACAAAACTCTTTGGGATTTGATGTGATGGATATGGGTTTAGTGGAAGGAGTCAGGATTCCTCACAAGTTCAAACCTCCTTGCTTTGAGAAGTATAAATGTACCTCTTGTCCTCGTACCTACCTTCAATCTTTTATGGGGAGATTGAAAGCTTACACCATGTATGAGAAGCTGTGGATGTTCTACTTCGAAGATAGCTTGACTGGGGCATCCCGTGAGTGGTATCCTCACCTATCCAGAGCAATAGTCAGGAACTGGAAGGAATTAGCTGAAGCTTGCATATGCCAATATTAGTACAACCTGGATATGGCTCCCAATAGGACCCTCTTGATGGGTATGTCTCAATCTTCAAGAGAAAGTTTCAGGGAATATGCCCAAAGGTGGAGACAACTTGTTGCTGCTATCCAGCCACCCATGTCAGAAAGAGAGATGGCTAGCATGTTTATAAACACATTATAGGGAACCTACATTGACCGACTTGCTGCTTTCTCTTCCACCAGTTTTGCTGATGTAGTTATAGCTGGTGAGAGAGTTGAAAGTCTTTTGAAGATGGGTAAGATCTCTGACAACGGTGCTAGTTTCAGCAATGTAAGGAAACCTTTATCGGGACCTAAAAGGACAGGTGAAACCAACTCAGTGCATATGGGCAGAGGTAGGCCCCAATACATGCAAAGATCAATAGTCGCTGTCACCATTCCCACTCTAGCACCTCAGCAACAACACTTCCCACAGCAACAACAGTTTCCTCAACAACAGAGATCTTACAACAACAACAGTCAACAACAACGTCCGTTCCAGCAAAGGCCTTCTTAAATCAACAGGGTTATCGATCCCATCCCGATGCCCTATGCAGCTTTGCTTCCACAGTTATTGAAGCTTAACCTGATTGAATTAAGGACCTTGACTCCACCTGATCCTCAGAACCTCCCAAGGAACTATGATGTCAACGCCAGATGTGCCTTCCACTCCAATGCACCTGGCCATACAATAGAGAAAAGTAGAGCATTGCACATGAAAGTTCAGGACTTAGTTGATTCCAAGGCTTTAAACTTTGCACCTCCTCCGAATGTCACAAAGAATCCAATACCAAATCACGGTGGACCGAGGATTAATGCCATTGAAGGGGACCAACCAGCAGTTTTGATTGACAACATTGTAGAAATTCAAACACCACTGGTGAAGTTAAAGCTCAGCTATTGAAGTTCCAAGTGTCTCCAGGTTGTGAGGCATGTTGTGAAGCTTGTCGTAATTCTACCAATGGTTGTGCAGATTTGAAGATTGGTATCAGTGGCCTTATCAGAGAGGGCATCCTACAAATCACTTCAAAAGTTTCGTCTTCTACAACATCAACAGACATCCCTCCTACAACTTCAACAACAATCATTCCAACAGATTCTTCTTCAACATCAACAGACATCCCTCCTACAACTTCAACAACAATCATTCCAGCAGATTCTTCTTCAACTTCAACAGACATCAGTTCAGTAGCATCTTCTACAACAACAGCAACTACCAACAATAACGTCTCAATAGTCACCATTTACTATGATCTGGCAATAGTTCATGTCCCGGATTCTTCAAATAACTTTCAGCAACATCAACATCAATAACTTCCTGCACCTGTATCATCTCCAATCATACCTCCTGTCATAATCTATTATGATCCGCAGACTGTAACAACTCCTTCTTCCGCAGCAATCAGTCCGGTTACCATCACGGTACCAGGGCCAGTTCCATATGATAGTAGCAATGTCGTGCCTTAGCATTACGGCTTAGATCTTTATTGCAACGGAAAGAAAGTCACTCTTGATTCTTCAACTACACCACAGATTGATAATGTCGGGGGAGTTGGAGGCTTCACTCGAAGAGAACGTCTCTTCGCGTCACAATTTCCTAGAGTTAATGCTGAAGCAGAAGCTGCTGCCAAAGCAAAAGGCAAGAGTGTGGTGCCTGAAGAACCAATTGTCAAGGAAACTTAGAAGACATCTTTTGATCAGGATGTAGACGAGTTCATGAGAATTATCAAGAAGAGTGACTACAAGGTTGTCGACCAACTTCACCAGACACCCTCCAAGATCTCCATTCTATCTCTGCTCATGTGTTCCGAAGCTCACAGGAATGCACTACTCAAAGTCTTGCACGTAGCTTACGTTCCTGAGGAGATCACAGTTAATCAGCTAGAAACGGTGGTTTCAAATGTCAATACTATTCATGGACTAGGTTTTACTGATGATGATCTGACTACGGAGGGCCGTAACAACAACAAGGCTTTACATATCACCTTGGAGTGTAAAGGTGTTGTACTTTCTCATGTCTTGGTTGACACTGGGTCATCTCTCAATGTTCTACCAAAGAAAGCCTTAGTCAAGATGGAATATGATGGTCTTGCACTCCACCCAAGTAACTTAGTTGTGAGAGCCTTTGATGGTTCTAAGATATCGGTTCTTGGAGAAATTGAGTTGCCAGTGGTAATTGGCCCACAAATTTTCACAACTACCTTCTATGTGATGGACATTCAGCATGCTTACAGCTGTTTGTTAGGTCGACCTTGGATTCATGTCGCTGGCGCCGTAACATCGACCCTTCACCAGAAGTTAAAATACGAGTGAGAGGGACAAGTTATCATCATGTGTAGGGAAGAGGACATCTTTGTTAGTCATCTAGCTACGTACAAGTACATTGAGATGGATGGGGAGATCCATGAGACAATGAGTCAGGGTTTTGAGGCTCTCAATGTCAATGAAGCAACAACTGAAGTGTCGGGTACTTCAAATGCTTCTTACAAACAAGCTCAGAAGGTTGTTGAAGACGAGAATGCCCAAGGCTGGGGCAAGCTTCTACATGTCCAAATCAAGGAAGACAAATTTGGTTTGGGTTACAGACCATCCCGACAGGTCCAAGAGGAGGTTGCTAAAGCTCCCGAGTTCATAAGTGGGGGAATACTGACCCCAGATGCTATCAACAATGTGGAAGACGAGGCTGAAAGTGACTACAACCTGGAAAGCTGGATTCGTCCAAGAGTCCCGGGCCAACAAGTCCTCAACTGGTTTTCCCAGGAAATTATAAGGGTTACTGCTGTAGAGTAATTATTATTTCCTGTTTAAGCATGCATCAAGTCCTGCATCTCTCCCAAGGTGTCAGGACTCATTTTATAATAGGGTCATATATGTATTTTGTGCAAATGGAATATTAATGAACAATGGACATATTTTGCAAACAATTTTTTCGCTCACTGTCTTTTCATTTTTGTTATTTTTGCACAAAATAATAAACGACAATGTTTTTCTTAACTAATAAAACTTCATTCACTTTTTCTTAATAAAATAAAATCAATCACTAAAATGAACAAATCTCAACCCTTGCATAGATAGCCTTCCAGATTGCACCGACAACGACATTGCTATGACCTCGTATGACTTCGATAATCTGATTAATCAAGCAGGTGAAGGGGTTGATGAAGACTATTATTTGCCTGAAGAGTTGGCCAGGTTGTTGAGACAAGAGGAAAAAGTGATTTCTCCTCATTAAGAGGAGGTTGAGACTATTAATCTTGGTACCGTGGAAGATGTGAAAGAGGTGAAAATCGGGACTAGTCTGCAAGCTCCAGTGAAAGACCAGCTCATCAGTAAGCTTCGAGAGTATGTCGACGTCTTTGCTTGGTCATATCAAGATATGCCAGGTTTGGATACGGATATTGTCATGCACAGGTTGCCACTGAAAGAAGATTGTCCGCCAGTTAAACAGAAGTTACGCCGTACTCGCCCGGACATGGCCATGAAAATCAAAGAAGAAGTACAAAAGCAGTGGGACGCCGATTTTCTCGCTGTAACTAGTTACCCGCTGTGGGTTGCTAACATTGTACCCGTACCTAAGAAGGATGGCAAGGTGCATATGTGTGTTGATTACCGGGATCTGAACAGAGCTAGCCCGAAGGATGATTTCCCATTACCTCACATTGATGTATTGGTAGATAAAATAGCCCAGTTCTCTGTGTTTTCTTTCATGGATGGAGTTTTTGGATACAATCAGATTAAGATGTCACCTGAAGACATGGAGAAGACAACTTTCATCACACCTTGGGGCACGTTCTGCTACAAGGTAATGTCGTTTGGTCTGAAGAACGCCGGTGCAACTTATAAACAGGCTATGGTAACATTATTCCACGATATGATCCATAAGGAAATCGAATGCTATGTGGATGATATGATTGTCAAGTCCCTTATAGAGGAAGAGCATTTGGTGAATCTATTCAAGCTGTTCAAGTGTCTGAGGAAGTATCAATTATGGATGAACCCCAACAAATGCACATTCGGGGTACGTTCTGGTAAGCTGCTAGGTTTTATTGTAAGCGGAAAAGCAATTAAGGTTGATCTCGACAAAGTCAAAGCTATTCAGGAAATGCCTGCACCTAAGACTGGGAAAGAAGTTTGAGGGTTCTTATGTAGATTGAACTACATCTCAAGGTTCATATCTCATCTCACTGCAACCTGTGAGCCCTTGTACAAACTGCTAAGAAAAGAGCAAACAGTCAGGTGGAACGATGACTGTCAGAGAGCTTTTGAAAAGATCAAAGAATATCTGCAAGAAACTCCAATTCTCATGCCTCTAGTTGAAGGAAGACCTCTAATCATGTATCTGACAGTATTAGAAGAGTCGATGGGTGTGTGTTGGGCCAGCATGACGAGTCTGGTCGAAAAGAGTATGCAATATACTACCTAAGAAAAAAGTTTACCGACTGTGAACAATGTTATTCACTGCTCGAGAAAACTCGATGTGCTTTAGTGTAGGCTGCTTGCCGACTAAGACGGTATATGTTGACTCATACTACCTTATTGATCTCAAATATGGACCCAGTCAAGTACATATTTGAGAAGCCAGCACTTACCGGAAGGTTTGCAAGATGGCAAATGATTCTAACAGAATATGACATTCAGTACACCTCTCAGAAAGCCATCAAGGGCAGTATATTATCTGACTATCTGGCTGAACAACCCATTGATGATTACCAGCCTATGAGATTTGATTTCCCTGATGAAGACATCATGTTTTTGAAAGCAAAAGATTGTGAAGAGCCTATTCATACTAAAGGGCCTGACCCAGAAGAAGCATGGACTATGATGTTCGATGGGTAGTTAATTGTAACGGTCGTGGGGTTGGTGCAGTGCTTATTACACCTAAAGGGGTTCATATGCCTTTCTCAGCGAGGCTTACCTTTGCCTGCACTAACAACGAAACCGAGTACGAAGCTTGTATCATGGGTCTTGAGGAAGCCATTGACCTCAGGATCAAAACTTTGAATGTATTCGGAGATTCAGCTTTGGTAATCATCCAGACCAACGACAAGTGGTATACTCATCAGGAGCATTTGATTCCCTACCATGACTATACGAGGAGATTATTAGCCTTCTTCACAACAGTTAAGCTTGAATACATCCCTCGAGATGAGAATCAGTTTGCAGACGCCTTGGCTACCATTTCATCCATGATCAAAGTACAAGCTGCCAATTATGTACCTCGGATTTTCTATCCAGACTGGACCGACTGCTATATGTATTCTCTGTGGACACTGTCACTGATAACAAGCCTTGGTACCACAACATCAAATGCTTCTAGGAAACTCAGACATACCCACCTGGGGCATCGACAAATGATAGGAAGACATTAAGAAGGCTAGCTGGTAGCTTCTTCCTCAAGGCTGATGGTTCTTTGTATAAGCGAAACTTCGACATGGTCTTGCTCAGATGTGTTGACAAGAAGGAAGCAGACCTACTGATGCACGAAGTACATGAAGGTTCTTTCGGTACCCATGCCAGAGGATATACAATGGCAAAGAAATTGTTAAGATCGGGTTACTACTGGATCACAATGGATGCAGACTGTTGTGCTTATGCCAGAAAATGCCACAAATGCCAGATCTACGCAGATAAAGTGCATGTGCCTCAGAATCCTTTGAATGTAATGTCTTCACCTTGGCCTTTCTCCATGTGGGGCATTGATATGATTGGAAAGATTGAACCGACTGCTACAAATGGTCACAGATTCATCTTGGTAGCCATTTATTACTTCACCAAATGGGTTGAAGTAGCTTCATATGCAAACGTCACCAGACAAGTGGTAGCTCGATTTCTGAAAAGGGATATCATTTGTCGATATGGAGTTCCCAAGCAAATCATTACTGATAATGGTTCCAATTTGAACAACAAGATGATGGCAGAACTATCCCGAGACTTCAAAACTCAACATCACAACTCTTCTCCTTATAGGCCAAAGATGAATGGCGCTGTTGAGGCAGATAACAAGAATATCATGAAGATTGTGCAAAAGATGGTAGTCACCTACAAAGACTGGCACGAAATGCTACCATTTTCCTTGCATGTGTACCGAACCTCTATCATTACATATACTAGGGAAACACCTTATCAGCTTATATATGGTATGGAAGTTGTCCTACCTGTTGAAGTTGAACTACCCTCCTTACGGGTAATGATGGATGCGAAACTGGATGAAGGAGAATGGGTCTGATCTCGATATAACCAACTGAGTCTGATTGAAGAAAAGACATTAGCAACCATCTATCATGGGCAGTTATATCAAAAGCAAATGAAGAAAGCCTTTGATCAGAAAGTCAGACCTTGGGAATACCAAGTGGGAGAGCTTGTTCTGAAAAGACTTCTTCCTCCTCATACAGACCACAGGGGCAAATGGACGCCAAACTACGAAGGCTCATTCATAGTAAAGAAATTTTTCTCTGGGGGGGCACTGATGCTCACTACTATGGATGGCGAGGATTTCTTATCTCCTGTGAATTCAGATGCAATTAAAAAATACTTCGCATAAAAGACCCGCTGTACATAAAAACAGAATGAAAGTCTAGGAAAAAATAGGGCATCCCAGCGAGTCAAAAACAGAATAAAAGACTCGGGCAAAAATAAGGGAAAAAAATGTGTACACCCGCTGAGTTGAAAAGCCACATAAGACAACTCAGGCAAAAATGGGTATCCCAGTGGATTGAAAACCCGAAAGGGCGATCCACGCAAAATCATGGAATAAGCGAACAACTGCATTCTGAATTCGTCTGTATCACTCACAACATGGCAAGCTTCGAAGGGATAAAGTGTCGGTCGGAATCAACCTTCTTCGGAAAGCAAGATAAGAAGAGCGTTCATCAAACCACCTAGATAGCAAAGGTATGCAGCACATCAAAGTTCCTCTTCATTACTGAGCGAGGAAGGTGAGAAATAAACCACCTAGATAGCAAAGGTATGCAGCACATCAAAGTTCCTCTTGCCCTTGTAGTACGAGTATGAAGAGAATGTAGGATGTCTCCAAGCAATGTAGGCACTGGATTGTGACTCAGGAATATGTTGATGGCATGAACGTCTATGAACTGATCAGGATTGGGGAACAACACTAAGCCATAAATCAGCAAGGCTAAGGTCTCCTCAAAAGCATCATAGCTCATAGCCTTCAAGAACACTTGAGCTTTATCCATTAATACCTTAGCAAGAATACCCTTAACTCCGCTTCTAGTTTCTAGAACAATGTCAGACTTTTTCAGATGTAGGGCTGCAGCAATAACTTCAGGTTTAGGCTATTTTTCTAAGCCTGTAAAGGGTCTTTGATCAAGGATAGGTATACCCAACAGTTTGGAGAACTCCTCCATTGTAGGAACCAGCTGGTAGTCGGGGAATGTGAAGCAATGGTGCTTAGGATCAAAGAACTGAAATAGGACACTCATCATGTCTTCATTGAACCCTGAGGTGACTAGATCCAATAGGTGACCATGTCTCTTGATAAACTGGGAATGATCAGACACTTGAGAAACCAACTCTTTAAGCTTAACAGGTATGCCTACAAAGTTGATCCTGATAGTGTTTCTACGAGCAGAAGCCATGACCTGCAACAAAGAACAAAGATAAATCCTTTGGTCCTTGAAATGGTTAGTGAAAATGCTATACTTATGATGCATGATGATGTCATGATGTTATGATCAATCACAAACATGTGGCACACACAAACAAGTCACACAATAGCCCTAGGTTTAAAGGCTTGCATGAGGTTCAAAGGTAAGTACCCTCCCTTGAAGTTAGTTGGTTCATCCTGTCCTACAAAAGTAACCAGGTTCTAAGGGATCTCAATATCATTGATCCTTCACAAGGGTGGTTGTTCAGTAGGCAACTTACTTGCCAATCAAAACCCTCAAAGTTTAGAATCTCAATGAGCGTAGTATCGAGTATCAACCAACTTCAGTCTTCACCATAGCCGGTTATCTCACTACTTTCTAAAGGCCAAGATGGGATAACTAGGGTTCTAAAAGTTAGTTAGTGTATTGACAACATATGGCAGCCTCATATTATCCTCAACTTCACTTAAGGAACATAAGCACCAACCAAGAAGTCACACTAACTATGACCACCAGATCAACCATATCGGTATACGCCGTACAGTTTCCTTGGTCTATTGCCATTTACCTAAGGTACACTAGATCCGGGTTAGGATCTTTCACACATAAGAGCCCAACAAGTAAGTATAAAGCAAACAAGGAAAACAATTTTAAAGTGATCTAATTCCTAAGGGTACCCCTCTTTAATATTAAATCCCCAACAGAGTCGCCAGTTCTGTAACACGGTGGGAGAACTGACTTTAGTTAAATGTTGCGGATAGCAAGAGTCGCCACCGACTTTTATTTTATCCAAAGGAAAGGCATAAAAGAATAGGAAAGACCTTTAAAAGATTTTTGGGTTCGGGGGGTAGGTTATGTAAAGGGAAGGTGCTAGCACCCTTTACATCCATGGTTATCCATGGGCTCTTAGTTACTTAGCTCACTTTAAAATGTTTTTGAGAAGTGTAGTGTGTGTTTAGAAATTTTCTTAAGTACTTTATAATGATCCATGTACGGATATATATAAAGCCTTTGTTTTGAAAATTGCTTGAAAAATGTGAAGTGTTTTGAAATGTTTTTGAAAAGTGAGCAAGTATCTAAGAGGAACCTACCCTAAGTTTAAGTCTTTTCTGTTCTTGAATCCTTTAAATGGTAAGACTATCCCTATTATTAAGGAATAGGTAGTCATTACCTTGGATGTGAGGGACAAGTGAAGGGACATTGTTATTTAGGCAACTGTGGGGTGTATAAGCAATTCGAAAGGGACGTATCATCTTTATTTCGAAAGGGACAAGATCATTACGAAGACAACATTCGAAAGGGACTTGATCTTTTATCTGTTAAGGGACTAGATTATGTGAAATTAGGGACTTTGCTTTATACACCCTACTTGACCTTTTTGTATTAGGCAACATGAGAGGTATCCTTATGGAAGTGAGATGGCGATCAAAGATCGACTTACGTGTGTGAGTGTACAATTTTAATATTTATCTTTTTAATTAGTGAGCTAAATTAATTTTAAAAATACAAACATGTTGCACTCCCTATTTTACTAACCATAGCATAAAATAAATATTAAAACATTACAATATTACATCCAGGAGACAATTACATAATAATAATAAAAGCAAATTAAATAAATAAGCAAAATATTAAATAATAATAATAATTGGGTTAGTAGAAAAATAATAACAATAAATCACAATATAAATGGGGTTAGTAATATCATATAAAAATAAACATAATTAATAATATAAACAAAAATATTAGCATAATAATTAAAAGATCAATTTTTTATATGAACAATTATTTTTTAAGATTAATAAGAAAATATAAACAATTATTAATTATTATAAAATTCTAAATTATTTACAAATTATAAATTAGGTTAATTATAAACATATTATGATAATAAATGGAATTAGCAAATTTGAATTATTTTTAAGCATATATTAAAAATTATTATTATAAACAAATTATAAAAAATAAGTACATAATTAAAGTTTTACAAATAAATAAATTAAAAGTTATGATTAAATTGAAAAGCATTATGAAATTAAAATAAACAAATGAACTAATATTCACAATTAGGGTTTATAGAGATAATTAGGTTTTTTACAAAAAACATTTTAGGGTTTTAGAAAATTAGGGTTAGTTTTTAAATTTAGAATAAATTATTTACAATTTAGAAGAAAATAATATTTTACATACAAAGTTGTTTATTAAATTAACTAAGGTGATTTATCAAAAATATTATAAGATTAATATAAAATATAAACTTAATTAGTCATTTAAATAAAATTATGATTATATAAAAAACAAGTTAATTAATATAAAATAAATAAAAGAAACTAGTGATAAAAAGAAAGTGGGGAGGCCTGGTTTTGATCCCAGGACCTCCCCCTTACCATGCCTAAAACCCAGCCACTGGGCTAGCGCGTGCTAGCAAACACAAAAGGAACAACAACTATTAAATATACAAGCTGGTAAATGTGATAAATAAAACAAAAAAAGGTAAAAACCTGGGATTCGAACCCATGTACTGAAGCCATCCACATGCGCGTCCAATCAACTGAGCCAACTTGTTTTTCTGAAACATATATCACAACAATAACATGAAATATAATATTAGAATTTGAAATGGGAATTTGGCGGGCAGCTTCATCTTCAAGCTCCAGCCGTCCACTTAGGTTTTAGTGACACCTCTTCCATCACTAGAACTTATAGTGACGACTTATGTCCGTAGCTATAGGTCCTGCGAATTGAAAAACGCATTGCATACAAGATAAATTCATTCCAATGGCATAAATCAATTCATGACAGTCCTATGAGTCCAAATAACTTATCAATTTCATGGGAAATTGCCTCTGTCTATGGTTCCCGATTTCAAATTTCTAAAACCCTAAAAATGGTGAAACCTCATTCCTGCATCAAAACTCAAATCAGATCACCCAGAAACATTCAGAAGGTTACTACAAACAAGAATATATGATCAATTGTTATTTATAACGCATAAATAAGTGAAATCGAAAAAATTTAAAACAAGCAACAACATGGATGCGGTTTATGCGATTCTGTGTGCTTTTGAGGATGATGATGATGTATTCATGTTCTACAAGTCCTAAGGAACACAATGTAACCTTCGAAATCCTTTGAGAGTGGCTGGAAATAGCAAACCGAATTTGAGTTTTCTTTCAAAATTTTGAAGCTTGTTCTTATGCTTGGAGGCTGAAAATTCGTCCCTAGTGTATTGCTTCATGTTGTATACTTATAGTGGACTGAATTAGGTCAAGAAACTTTGGATTTATGGGCTTTTTTGGATGCCTTGAGTGTGAAGGAAAGTCATGATCCAAAAATGTGAAAAAATCAAATATTTGTATTCCAATCTGGTCTAGCACGAATTTGTACAAGATCCAATCATGTTAAACAGCATTGATGAATTTCTAGAAGAAGAATCATGTCCAAATTTTGATTTTTAGATTTTATTTTGATTTAATTTGATTTAAAATGAATAAAATTCAAATAAATATCAAAATAAAATATAAAAAATCAGAATTGCTTGTCATTGGGTCGTGCATGAAGTGTTTGTATGGATTGGATCATTATATGGCAAGCCCATTTAGAAAAAATTGGTTTTAAACCTCCATTTTCTTCATAAACCAACCAAAAATTTCCCAACTTTGCAAGGGCACACATCCTTGAATTTTAATGCTATGAGGGTGTTCTTGGACATTTTGGAAAGCTTGAAGAGTCCTATAACCAACCCCACTGGTTTCATGTCCATATCATTTACCATTCTCAAGTTATGCCCTTTTGAAGTTGTTGACTTTTTGTTGACTTTCAAAAGGACCTATAATGTCTTAGCTCATACCTTCCAAATGAAGCATTTTTGGGCTTGGCTTGTGAGACACATAGTTGTATAGAATTCAATTTCCTTCAAAATGAGCTTTGGATGGAAAATTGGTGATGAAGTATGTGAATGTTATGGCTGGTCAAAGTTTAGTTGACTTTTCCTGAGGAAACCCTAATTTAGAAACTCTTGATTCTTGATGATCTGAAATCTCCTTGATGAATCATGATCAACCCTTAATCAAATGATGAATTTTACTTCATATACTTGATGTTGGCAAAAAATCATGAAGTTTGACTTTGGTTTGACCACAGTTGACCTCAGTTTGACTTTTTAACTGCTTTGACTGATTTTGACTTATCTGATCATTTGACTGAGCAAACCTTTGTGAAAAGTCTTGAAATTTGTCATGGGGATTCTTAAACACATATAAGATGCTATGAATCTCACTTGAGTCCTTGGAAGTCCATTTAGCCTGATTAAAGTCAAAACCCTAGTTTTGGATGCACTGCTTAGGAGGATGCATTGTCTGAGGGAATTGTCAAATCTTCTGACTATTTGTGAACTTTGTGAACCTTGTGAACCTCATAAGATGTCTTGTGAACCTTGTGAACTTCATGGGAGGTCTTGTGAACCTTGTAAGCCTCATAAGATGTCTTGTGAATCTTGTGAACCTCATAAGATGTCTTGTGAACCTTGTGAACCTCATAAAGTGTCTTGTAGACTTCATGAACCTCATGAAAGGTCTTGTGAACCTTGTGAACCTCATAGCACACAAAGTCTTGTATTGTGAGGGAAAATTTTGGGGTGCAACAGCTGCCCCTGTTCAATTTTCTGAAACCTGAGGGGTTAGATTGGTATATGTGCCAGTCGTGACTTGGAAGGTTGAAGGGGATTGAACACAAAAGCCCAAAAATTTGCACTCACCAGTGCGTAGAATGATACTGATGACTAGTTGAATATGCCTGAGTGGGTTTAAAGATGCCACTTGGAGAAACATTCTCCAGATGCATTTCTTGGAGGATAAAGCAGTCCAAAATATGAAGATATAATGATAGCTTTCAGGAGGATAAACAACGTCCTGAGGTAATGGTGATAGCTTTCAGGAAGATAAACAACGTCCCGAGGTAGTGATATGCTTTCAGAAGGATAAACAACGTTCTGAGGAAATGATATGCTTTCAGGAGGATAAATAACGTCCTGAGGTAATGATATGCTTTCAGAAGGATAAACAACGTTCTGAGGTATAAGTATAACTTTTGGGAGGATAAACAACGGCCCAATAGTCATGATATGTTTTCAGGAGGATAAACAACATCCTGAGGTATGATATAACCTTTGGGAAGATAAACAACGGCCCAAAGTCTTGATAGCTTTCAGGAGGATAAACAACGTCCTGAGGAAATGATATGCTTTCAGGAGGATAAACAATGTCCTGAGGAAATGAGGTAACCTTTGGGAAGATAAACAACGGCCCAAAGTAATGATATGCTTTCAGGAGGATAAACAACGTCCTGAAGTATAAGAAGCTTTCAGGAGGATAAACAACGTCCTGAGGAAATGATAACATTTGGGAAGATAAACAACGGCCCAATAGTCACGAGTTGTTGAGGAAGTTTGTCTGCTGGAGAATTAATCTGAAAAACAAGATTATAACATTCTGTATGATAATATTAGCTTATGCATTATGTATGCATGTATAATATGATGCACTTAGGTAATGTATTATGTATTTATGTATATGTATGATATGATGTAAATGATGTATGTATGAATCATGTAGCTTGAAGCGTCTGGATATCTTCGTATAACAACTGCTGGCCAGGGAAAATAAATCCCGATTTGTTGCTGAAGAATATGAGGAACTTGTTCCCGTTTTGTTTGATAATAAGGTATATCTAACCTCCCGTCTTCGTTTGATAGTAGGGTATACATAACCTCCCGTCTTCGTCCGATAGTAAGGTATACATAACCTCCCGTCTTCGTTTGATAGTAGGGTATACATAACCTCCCGTCTTCGTCCGATAGTAAGGTATACATAACCTCCCGTCTTCGTTCAATAGTAAGGTGTACACAACCTCCCGTCTTCGTTCGTCGTACTCCTATTGGAAAATAAATTTCTGAATATCCGTATGAGGATAAAAGAGATGGATATAAATTCCAGGGGAGATGTGACTTGAAGTATTTATGAAGATGGATCTATCCTACTGGGGATTTGTAACTGTCTTGTAGGGATGAACCGGTGAAGCTTCGTTGAAATCCTTCCCTCGTTCGTCCTTAGTAAATACTATTACTGCATTTTCATGCATTTCTGGTAAACATCAATCATATTAAGCATTTATGCATTTTTGGTAAACATCAATCATATTCAAAAGCATACATACATTCAAACACAACCAATGGACGTTTCGCTTATGTAAATAGGGTAAAAGTAAATCTGGATTCAAAGATGGAATTTTATTTATATCAAAAAGTGACCTATACATAGGTAGGTTTGTACAAGGAGACAGAAATCCTAGCAAGAGGAATTCGTCGTAAATTTTTTACAAAACAAAGAAAATCAGCTATGTGGGAAATAATCCTATTGAGTTTCAATTCTACTATTGCCATTATCTTCCAGTATCTCATCTTCTACTGTCGAGACGGAAACGATTGGATTGAGCTTTATCTGTTCGAGCTTGAGTAAGTAGTACCACTGGTTGCAATTTCATGGGTGATCCAAACGAGACATAGTCATACGCTTTAATCCCTAACTTTTGCCTGGATTGCCTTTTCAGGTTTTCAATCCACCGGGATACCCTTTTTTGCCCAAGCCGCCTTTTTAGGTTTTCGACTTGCCGGGTGTACATTTTTTTATATATATCCCTAATTTTTGCCCAAACCCTTTTGGTTTGCCGGGATGCCCTTATTTTTGCCTAGGCCAGTCAACCTAGCGTGTCTCTTTCTATGCGTAGTATTTTTTAACTATGTCTGCGTTTACAGGTTGCGGGAAGTCTTCACCATCCATAGTAGTAAGTATCATGGCACCTCCTGAAAACACTGTTTTGACCACAAATGGTCCTTCATATGTAGGAGTCCACTTGCCTCTAGGATCACCCTGTGGTAATATGATACGCTTGATTACCAAGTCACCAACCTGATATACCTTTGGCTTAACCTTCTTGTTAAAAGCTTTGATCATTCGTTTCTGGTACATCTGGCCATGACAAACTGCTGCTAACCTCTTCTCATCAATCAAATTTATCTGGTCAAGTCGAGTCTGAACCCACTCATCTTCATCCAAGCCTGCATCCTTCATAATTCTTAAGGAGGGAATTTGAACTTCAATGGGCAGAACTGCTTCCATACCATAGACTAAGGAGAATGGGGTTGCCCCTGTTGAAGTACGTATTGTAGTACGATAACCATGAAGAGCAAATGGTAACATCTCATGCCAATCCTTGTAAGTAACAGTCATCTTTTGTATAATCTTCTTAATATTCTTATTAGCAGCTTCAACTGCCCCATTCATCTTCGGACGATACAGAGAAGAGTTGTGATGCTTAATCTTGAACTGCGTGCAGAGATCAGTAATCATAGTGTTGTTCAGATTAGAGCCATTTTCAGTAATAATCCTTTCAGGGATACCATACCTACATATGAGATTATTCTTAATGAATCGAGCCACCACATTCTTAGTAACAGATGTAAATGAAGTTGCCTCCACCCACTTCGTAAAGTAATCAATAGCAACCAGTAGGCTTGATCTCACCAATCATATCAATGCCCCCACATAGCAAAGGGCCAAGGAGCAGTCAACACATTCAATGGTGATGGAGGTATATGTACTTTATCAGCATAAATTTGACACTTGTGACATGTCCTGGAGTGTTGATAGCAATCAGCTTCCATGGTAGACCAATAGTAACCTGCTCTCAATATCATCTTTGCCATAGTATGACCACTAGAATGAGTTCCAAAGATCCCATCATGCATATCTTCCATAATCTCTGTTGCTTCCTTCTTATCCACACAACGGAGCATAGTTGAATCATGATTGCGCTTGTACAGAATCCCATTACTCAAAAAGAACTTAGCAGAAAACCTTCTCAGAAACTTCCTATCTTTGACAAATGCCCCTTCAGGGAACTCCTGAGCTTCAAGATATCTTTTTACTTCATAGAACCAAGGCTTCTCCTCTGCCCCTTCAGTGTCAATCTCATTGCAGTATACAGGCTTTTCAAATCTATCAATAGTAATCTTGGGAGCTTCATCATCCCAACTGATCTCAAACATAGATGCCATGGTGGCCAAAGCATCTGCCAACTGATTCTCTCTTCGTGGAATATGTCCAAAGGTAATCTCTTTAAAATGTGGGATCAAAGACAACACATGCTCTCTGTAAGGAATGAGGTTATCATGCTTGGTATCCCAATCTCCTTTAATCTGACTTACTACCAGTGTTGAATCTCCATACACATCAAGGAACTGAATCTTCATATCAATAGCCGCTTTAATACCCAGGATACATGCCTCATACTCAGCCATGTTATTAGTACAATAGAAGCAAAGTCTGGCAGTAATAGGGGTGTGACAACCTTCAGGGGAACTAATCACAACACCAACACCATTACCAAGTGCATTAGAGGCACCATCAAAAACCATAGTCCATCGGGATCCTTGTTTAGGTCCGTCATATTGTCCAGGTTCTTTAGTAATAATCATAATATCTTCATCAGGGAACTCAAAATTCATTGACTGATAATCATCCACTACTTGATGAGCCAAATGATCAGCCACAACACTTCCTTTAATAGCCTTCTGAGTAGTATACTGTATGTCATATTCTGTCAAGATCATTTGCCATCTTGCAATTCTTCCGGAGAGAGCAGGTTTCTCAAATATGTACTTGATCGGATCCATCTTCGAAATCAACAAGGTAGTATGAGTCAACATATACTGTCTTAGTCGGCGAGCAGCCCAGGCCAAAGCGCAGCAAGTTTTCTCGAGCAGTGAGTATCTTGTTTCACAGTCGGTAAACTTTTTGCTAAGGTAGTATATTGCCTGCTCTTTTCGACCAGACTCGTCATGTTGCCCCAATACACACCCCATTGAGTTGTCTAACACTGTTAAGTACATAATCAAGGGTCTTCCATCAACTGGTGGCATCAAAATTGGTGGTTCCAGCAAATATCTCTTGATTTCATCAAAGGCAGTCTGGCACTCATCATTCCATTCCATCACCTGGTCTTTCTTCAACAACTTGAAAATCGGCTCGCAGATAGCAGTTAATTGGGAAATAAATCTTACAATGTAATTCACGCGTCCCAAGAAACCTCTAACCTCCTTCTCAGTACGGGGAGCTGGCATCCCTCGTATAGCTTTCACTTTTGCAGGATCCACTTCAATACCTTTTCCACTGACTATGAAACCCAAGAGTTTACCAGATATGACTCCAAAAGTACACTTGTTAGGGTTCAATCTCAACTTGTATTTCTTCAACCTCTCAAACAATTTATGCAAATGATTAAGATGTTGCTCTTCATTCTGGGACCTGGCTATCATATCATCCACATATACCTCTATCTCATGATGAATCATATCATGAAACAAAGCCACCATAGCACGCTGATATGTTGCCCCTGCATTCTTCAAACCAAATGGCATCACCTTATAACAAAAAGTGCCCCACTATGTAACAAATGTTGTCTTCTCCATATCTTCAGGTGCCATCTTGATCTGATTATAACCAGAGAAACCATCCATAAAAGAGAATACCTTATGCTGAGCAGTGTTGTCTACCAGAACATCAATATGAGGAAGTGGAAAGTCATCTTTGGGGCTGGCCTTGTTCAAATCCCTGTAGTCTACACACATACGTACCTTACCATCTTTCTTAGGTACTAGTACCACATTTGCAACCCACTGAGGATAAGAAGTCACAGCTAAGAACCCTGCATCAAACTGTTTCATTACCTCTGCTTTAATCTTCTTTGACATTTCAGGACGCATACGACGAACCTTCTGTTTCTTTGGACGACCATCTTCTTTTACTGGTAGACGGTGAACCACAATGTCTGTATCCAACCCTGGCATATCTTCATAGGACCAAGCAAAGATCTCCACATAATCATGTAGCATCTGAATCAATCTGCTCTTGACAATATCCTCTAATTCAGCCCCTATCTTGACTTCTTTCCTGTTTTCTTCAGTTCCCAGATTCACAACTTCGACTGGCTCTTCATGTGGCTGTATAGCTTTCTCTTCTTGTTGTAACAACCTAGCAAGCTCTACAGGTACTTCACAATCGTCCTCATTTCCGTCTTCAGCTTGATAGATCGGATTCTCGAAATTATAATTGGCAATAGTAGAACTGTTATCAACGGGATCCAGAGTGGATGAGGATCTGCATTTTAGTGATGTGGGTGTGTGTAAGAACACATAGCTGATAAAACAAAAATAAAAGAAAAGAAAGACAAGGAACACGATATTTACGAAAACGAAACGTCCACTGATTTTTATTGAATGAAGTATGCAAATGAAATGACATCCCGTAACAAGCACACCATTGTGCCCCGGGCAAGGCACAAGGCTTGAAAGTTTTAATTGTTCAAGAAATTACAAACTTAAAAAAAGCAACAACACAGTAATAGTATTTACTCCTGACTAAAGGAGATAGGAATAACATCTTCAGCCTTCCAGTTGTTGAGCCCAGCACCCACAGTAGGAAAAATCCAAGCATCCAAGTTGTAGTCTTCATCATAGTCACCCACAGCATTGATCTGATCTTTCATAATCCCCTGATTGGTGATACGAACAGCACGAGCACGACGAACAGCCTTCTGGGACTCTGCAGTGAAACCCAAACCAAATTTGTCAGACTTGTATGGAATATCAGGAAGCTGACCCCAAATAGTACAACCACCTTCATCCACCACAGCTCTAGCATCTTTAAGGGAGGCCATTGTAGGAGGTACTCTGGTAACCACAGGAACTTTCTTGACAACAGGAGGAGCTTCATAATCATTAACAATCCAACGAACCACTTCAAATGTCTGACACGGAGTTTCAACATATTCACCTTCCACTTCTAGATACTTAAAGGTGTTCACATGGCTAATCATATACCCTTCCTCTCCGTAGACAGTAACAACTTTCCCTTCTACTGGATATCTCAGCTTCTGATGCAATGTAGAGGTTACAACAGCTGCCCCATTGATCCAGGGACGCCCAAGCAAACAAGAATATGACGGACGAATATCCATGACATAAAAGGTAGCATTGAAAACCTGAGAACCAACTTTGATTGGGAGATCAATTTCTCCATGCACCACTCTTCTCGAACCATCAAAAGCCTTCACCACTATGTTACTGGGCTTCAGCACAACATCTTCAGGACTCAGCTTATTCAAAACTTCTTTGGGCAACACATTCAGAGAGGAACCATTGTCTATCAATACATGTGACAGGGTAGTGCCCCTACATTCAATAGAGATATGTAGAGCCCTGTTATGGTCCCTCTTGGCAGGAGTCAAATCAGCATCAGAGAAACCTAACCCATTATCATAGGTCAAGTGTGCAACACAATTTTCAAACTGGTCAACAGAAATTTCATTTGGTACATGAGCAAACCTCAGAAACTTGATCAAAGCCTTAGCATGAGCCTCTGAACACAATAATAAAGACAACATAGAAATCTTGGAGGGAGTATGCCCCAATTGATCAACAATGTCATAATCACTCTTGCGAATGATTTTCAATACTTCATCCATCTGCTTAGAGAGATCATCAGCAGCTGGCACATCAGTTGGTATAGGTTCAATAACAGGACCTTTGCCCCGAGCATCAGTGGTGGAGGTAGCAGCTGGAGTAACTGCATTCTTAGAAGTAGCGGGAGGAGAGAAAACTCTTCCGCTTCGTGTGATCTTACTAGATCCAGCAATATTATCAACATCAACATGCATATCAGCTAAAGGTTCCTGCTTAACACCATGGATATAAACATCAGACCCATAATGCCAAGGCACAGCTTTATCAGAAGTATACGGAATAGGACCAGGAGTGGTGATGACCATAGGATCCACTCTGGCTTCAGCAACAATCTTCACAGGGCCTTCAGCAGTAATCTTGATTGGACCCTTGTGAGTGATTTTAACGGGTCCCTTTGAAGTAATTCTTACCGGTACTTTATCAACCATATCCACCTCTTCAATCTTTGCACGCTGGGTTATATGATCAACCATACTCTCTACGGAAGGTGGAGTCCTCTCAAACACTATGGTATATTTGTCCATGAGACGTTGAATTCCATCTCTCAACCTCCAGCAGCTATCTAGCTTATAGGTACAATACAAACAATCTTCACGACAACCTGGAAAGAACCCAGCTTGTACTAGCTTCTTCTTAATGACAGACAATGGTGTGGTCAACTCTGCAACTGAATAAATATGTGAATCTTCATCAATGGCATTGACAGTCTTCTCATGATTTGGCATGGGAGCAGTAATCACATTTGGATTAACCGGAGGGTCAAACTCAATTTCTCCTGCCTCAATCATATCTTGAATTTTGTTCTTCAATACCCGACAACTATTGGTATCATGTCCCTGATAATTCTAATGATATGCACATCGTGCATTAGGATTGTACCTGGGAGAGGTAACATTAGGATTCTGAGGAGCATCTTTCAGAGTGATAAGTTCAGCCTTCAACAAGTGTTGCAATGCCTGAGCGATTGACATGTTGATCTTAGTGAACTGCCTTCTAGCCCTCTGTTGGTTGCCCTGTGGCTGCTCTGGTGTTGTAGGAGTTGGATTGGAGATATGGACTGCACTCACAGATTGATGCCTTCTGTTATGCTCAGGTTGACCATAAACAGCATTTGATTCTTTCTTTCCACTGGGAGGCTTCTTTGTAGTACCTGATGAAGAAGTACCCACTTGAATATTGCCACTCCTAATACCACTTTCCACGCGCTCTCCTGTCATTATCAACTCAGTGAAGCCAGATGATGAGCTTCCAATGAGATGACTGTAAAAAGGTCCATTCAACGTACACATGAACATATCAACCAACTCCCTGTCAGTTAAAGGGGGTTGTACTCTTCCAGCTAAATCTCTCCACTTCTGAGCATACTCCTTGAAGCTTTCTTTAGCACCCATAGACATGATTTACAGCTGCATGCGAGTGGGAGCTAAATCAGCATTGTACTGATACTGCTTATAGAAGGCTTCGGCAAGATCATTCCAATCACGGATGTTGACACTCTCCAACTGATAGTACCATTCCAATTGAGCTCCAGATAAGCTCTCTTGGAAGAAATGGATCCATAACTTCTTATCAGCAGTATGGGGTTGGATTCTCCTGACATAAGACCTTAGATGCAGCTTGGGACAAGAGACCCCATCATAAACAACAAAAGTAGGAACCTTGAAACCAATGGGTATGACTACCCCAGATATCAGACTCAAATCTTCAAAATCCAGCCCAGAAGACTTCTGCAACTCCATAGCATCCATTCTATCCACCAGCATTTTGAACTTATCTTCATTAGGCTCATGATAGTAGTTGGCTTCAGAATCAGAGTCCCCCATAGTGTTGTGGAGACTGCCTCCCTCTTTTTCAGACTCTTCAGACTCATAATCTTCAATTGGTTCTTTGGTCTTGGCAAGACCTATGAACCTTCTTCCCATGTTGATCAGGCCACCTGACCTTCTAGTCTTCTTAGTCTTCTTGGCCAGCAGTGTCTTCAATTCATCTTGCCCCTTGGACAAGTTCAGGATTAGCTCTTGGAACTGTGCATTTTGTGCCTGGAGATCCTTAATTGTTTGTTCAAGAGCCATTGCTGAAATAAACAGCGAGAAGATAAGAAACCTGTGCACAATAAACCTGTGATGCCATGATATGATATGTGAATGCATATGCAATGTTTTCAAGGACCGCATGATTTAAATTTGCTTAAACAAACAAGAAGGTAAACTTTTATTAGTAATAAATTTGTTTTGCCTCTTGGGCTTATAGAAAATGAAATGCAATAAGAGATGGGGTTTTAAGTCTCCCATGGACGTTTCCTCTTTGTGTTGAGGTATGAGTTGAGATTCCGTTCCTCGTGAAGTTGCTTTGTTAGTTCCAAGATTCTTTCTTGGCTTTCTTTGTAATGAGCCTCGAAGGTATCCCTTTGTTCCTTCAACTGGATCCAGGATCTCTGTAAATCTTCCATGTCAGTAGGCATGTCTGGGTGAAGGATGGTATAAGAAGTATCTCCTTCAGCAACAGGTTCCATGGTAACTGGCAGGATAGCAGGATATGGCATCATGAGAGTCTGAGCACGAGATCGCACCCATCTGAGATAAGCCTCCATAGGAATAGTGTACTTAGGCTACAGTGTCTTGCTGTCAACCTTGTTCACTTTTCCCCATGCTCGTATGAATCTCTGACGGTAACCTTGAAGATCGTTGTCATAGTCAAACACAATGCCCTGAATCAACATGTCATGTGGGCCATCACTCCGAGCGTAGCCAAACTGTCGTAAAGCTAGAGAGGGGTTGTAGGTGATGCCTCATCTTATGCCTAGAAGTGGCACATTAGGAAACTCCCCACAACGGTCAATGATAGTGATATTCTCCATGGATCTGGAGCACCAGTGGATATCTGAATGAGAGAGTGACATAATTCTTTTGGACCACCTGAACCCTTGCTCATTCTTCATTACTGAGCGAGGAAGGTGAGAAATAAACCACCTAGATAGCAAAGGTATGCAGCACATCAAAGTTCCTCTTGCCCTTGTTGTACGAGTATGAAGAGAATGTAGGATGTCTCCAAGCAATGTAGGCACTGGATTGTGACTCAGGAATATGTTGATGGCATGAACGTCTATGAACTGATCAGGATTGGGGAACAACACTAAGCCATAAATCAGCAAGGCTAAGGTCTCCTCAAAAGCATCATAACTCATAGCCTTCAAGAACACTTGAGCTTTATCCATTAATACCTTAGCAAGAATACCCTTAACTCCGCTTCTCGTTTCTAGAACAATGTCAGACTTTTTCAGATGTAGGGCTGCAGCAATAACTTCAGGTTTAGGCTCTTTTTCTAAGCCTGTAAAGGGTCTTTGATCAAGGATAGGTATACCCAACAGTTTGGAGAACTCCTCCATTGTAGGAACCAGCTGGTAGTCGGGGAATGTGAAGCAATGGTGCTTAGGATCAAAGAACATAAATAGGACACTCATCATGTCTTCATTGAACCCTGAGGTGACTAGATCCAATAGGTGACCATGTCTCTTGATAAACTGGGAATGATCAGACACTTGAGAAACCAACTCTTTAAGCTTAACAGGTATGCCTACAAAGATGATCCTGATAATGTTTCTACGAGCAGAAGCCATGACCTGCAACAAAGAACAAAGATAAATCCTTTGGTCCTTGAAATGGTTAGTGAAAATGCTATGCTTATGATGCATGATGATGTCATGATGTTATGCTCAATCACAAACATGTGGCACACACAAACAAGTCACACAATAGCCCTAGGTTTAAAGGCTTGCATGAGGTTCAAAGGTAAGTACCCTCCCTTGAATTTAGTTGGTTCATCCTGTCCTACAAAAGTAACCAGGTTCTAAGGGATCTCAATATCATTGATCCTTCACAAGGGTGGTTGTTCAGTAGGTAACTTACTTGCCAATCAAAACCCTCAAAGTTTAGAATCTCAATGAGCGTAGTATCGAGTATCAACCAACTTCAGTCTTCACCAAAGCCGGTTATCTCACTACTTTCTAAAGGCCAAGATGGGATAACTAGGGTTCTAAAAGTTAGTTAGTGTATTGACAACATATGGCAGCCTCATATTATCCTCAACTTCACTTAAGGAACATAAGCACCAACCAAGAAGTCACACTAACTATGACCACCAGATCAACCATATCGGTATACGCCGTACAGTTTCCTTGGTCTATTGCCATTTACCTAAGGTACACTAGATCCGGGTTAGGATCTTTCACACATAAGAGCCCAACAAATAAGTATAAAGCAAACAAGGCAAACAATTTTAAAGTGATCTAATTCCTAAGGGTACCCCTCTTTAATATTAAATCCCCAGCAGAGTCGCCAGTTCTGTAACACGGTGGGAGAACTGACTTTAGTTAAATGTTGCGGATAGCAAGAGTCGCCACCGACTTTTATTTTATCCAAAGGAAAGGCATAAAAGAACAGGAAAGACCTTTAAAAGATTTTTGGGTTCGGGGGGTAGGTTATGTAAAGGGAAGGTGTTAGCACCCTTTACATCCATGGTTATCCATGGGCTCTTAGTTACTTAGCTCACTTTAAAATGTTTTTGAGAAGTGTAGTGTGTGTTTAGAAATTTTCTTAAGTACTTTATAATGATCCATGTACGGATATATATAAAGCCTTTGTTTTGAAAATTGCTTGAAAAATGTGAAGTGTTTTGAAATGTTTTTGAAAAGTGAGCAAGTATCTAAGAGGAACCTACCCTAAGTTTAAGTCTTTTCTGTTCTTGAATCCTTTAAATGGTAAGACTATCCCTATTATTAAGGAATAGGTAGTCATTACCTTGGATGTGAGGGACAAGTGAAGGGACATTGTTATTTAGGCAACTGTGGGGTGTATAAGCAATTCGAAAGGGACGTATCATCTTTATTTCGAAAGGGACAAGATCATTACGAAGGCAACATTCGAAAGGGACTTGATCTTTTATCTGTTAAGGGAGTAGATGATGTGAAATTAGGGACTTTGCTTTATACACCCTACTTGACCTTTTTGTATTAGGCAACATGAGAGGTATCCTTATGGAAGTGAGATGGCGATCAAAGATCGAATTACGTGTGTGAGTGTACAATTTTAATATTTATCTTTTTAATTAGTGAGCTAAATTAATTTTAAACATACAAACATGTTGCACTCCCTATTTTACTAACCATAGCATAAAATAAATATTAAAACATTACAATATTACATCCAGGAGACAATTACATAATAATAATAAAAGCAAATTAAATAAATAAGCAAAATATTAAATAATAATAATAATTGGGTTAGTAGAAAAATAATAACAATAAATCACAATATAAACGGGGTTAGTAATATCATATAAAAATAAACATAATTAATAATATAAACAAAAATATTAGCATAATAATTAAAAGATCAATTTTTTATATGAACAATTATTTTTTAAGATTAATAAGAATATATAAACAATTATTAATTATTATAAAATTCTAAATTATTTACAAATTATAAATTAGGTTAATTATAAACATATTATGATAATAAATGGAATTAGCAAATTTGAATTATTTTTAAGCATATATTAAAAATTATTATTATAAACAAATTATAAAAAATAAGTACATAATTAAAGTTTTACAAATAAATAAATTAAAAGTTATGATTAAATTGAAAAGCATTATGAAATTAAAATAAACAAATGAACTAATATTCACAATTAGGGTTTATAGAGATAATTAGGTTTTTTACAAAAAAACATTTTAGGGTTTTAGAAAATTAGGGTTAGTTTTTAAATTTAGAATAAATTATTTACAATTTAGAAGAAAATAATATTTTACATACAAAGTTGTTTATTAAATTAACTAAGGTGATTTATCAAAAATATTATAAGATTAATATAAAATATAAACTTAATTAGTCATTTAAATAAAATTATGATTATATAAAAAACAAGTTAATTAATATAAAATAAATAAAAGAAACTAGTGATAAAACGAAAGTGGGGAGGCCTGGTTTTGATCCCAGGACATCCCCCTTACCATGCCTAAAACCCAGCCACTAGGCTAGCGCGTGCTAGCAAACACAAAAGGAACAACAACTATTAAATATACAAGCTGGTAAATGTGATAAATAAAACAAAAAAACGTAAAAACCTGGGATTCGAACCCATGTACTGAAGCCATCCACATGCGCGTCCAACCAACTGAGCCAACTTGTTTTTCTGAAACATATATCACAACAATAACATGAAATATAATATTAGAATTTGAAATGCGAATTTGGCGCGCAGCTTCATCTTCAAGCTCCAGCCATCCACTTAGGTTTTAGTGACACCTCTTCCGTCACTAGAACTTATAGTGACGGCTTATGTCCGTAGCTACAGGTCCTGCGAATTGAAAAACGCATTGCATACAAGAAAAATTCATTCCAATGGCATAAATCAATTCATGACAGTCCTATGAGTCCAAATAACTTATCAATTTCATGGGAAATCGCCTCTGTCTATGGTTCCCGATTTCAAATTTCTAAAACCCTAAAAATGGTGAAACCTCATTCCTGCATCAAAACTCAAATCAGATCACCCAGAAACATTCAGAAGGTTACTACAAACAAGAATATATGATCAATTGTTATTTATAACGCATAAATAAGTGAAATCGAAAAAATTTAAAACAAGAAACAACATGGATGCGGTTTATGCGATTCTGTATGCTTTTGAGGATGATGATGATGTATTCATGTTCTACAAGTCCTAAGGAACACAATGTAACCTTCGAAATCCTTTGAGAGTGGCTGGAAATAGAAAACCGAATTTGAGTTTTATTTCAAAATTTTGAAGCTTGTTCTTATGCTTGGAGGCTGAAAATTCGTCCCTAGTGTATTGCTTCATGTTGTATACTTATAGTGGACTGAATTAGGTCAAGAAACTTTGGATTTATGGGCTTTTTTGGATGCCTTGAGTGTGAAGGAATGTCATGATCCAAAAATGTGAAAAAATCAAATATTTGTATTCCAATATGGTCTAGCACGAATTTGTACAAGATCCAATCATGTTAAACAGCATTGATGAATTTCTAGAAGAAGAATCATGTCCAAATTTTGATTTTTAGATTTTATTTTGATTTAATTTGATTTAAAATGAATAAAATTCAAATAAATATCAAAATAAAATATAAGAAATCAGAATTTCTTGTCATTGGGTCGTGCATGAAGTGTTTGTATGGATTGGATCATTATATGGCAAGCCCATTTAGAAAAAATTGGTTTTAAACCTCCATTTTCTTCATAAACCAACCAAAAATTTCCCAACTTTGCAAGGGCACACATCCTTCAATTTTAATGCTATGAGGGTGTTCTTGGACATTTTGGAAAGCTTGAAGAGTCCTCTAACCAACCCCACTAGTTTCATGTCCATATCATTTACCATTCTCAAGTTATGCCCTTTTGAAGTTGTTGACTTTTTGTTGACTTTCAAAAGGACCTATAATGTCTTAGCTCATACCTTCCAAATGAAGCATTTTTGGGCTTGGATTGTGAGACACAAAGTTGTAGAGAATTCAATTTCCTTCAAAATGAGATTTGGATGGAAAATTGGTGATGAAGTATGTTAAAGTTAGGGCTGGTCAAAGTTCAGTTGACTTTTCCTGAGGAAACCCTAATTTAGAAACTCCTGATTCTTGATGATCTGAAATCTCCTTGATGAATCAATATCAACCCTTGATCAAATGATGAATTTTACTTTATATACTTGATGTTGGCAAAAAATCATGAAGTTTGACTTTGGTTTGACCACAGTTGACCTCAGTTTGACTTTTTAACTGCTTTGACTGATTTTGACTTATCTGATCATTTGACTGAGCAAACCTTTGTGAAAAGTCTTGAAATTTGTCATGGGGATTCTTAAACACATATAAGATGATATGAATCTCACTTGAGGCCTTGGAAGTCCATTTAGCCTGATTAAAGTCAAAACCCTAGTTTTGGATGCACTGCTTAGGAGGATGCATTGTCTGAGGGAATTGTCAAATCTTCTGACTATTTGTGAACTTTGTGAACCTTGTGAACCTCATAAGATGTCTTGTGAACCTTGTGAACTTCATGGGAGGTCTTGTGAACCTTGTGAGACTCATAAGATGTCTTGTGAATCTTGTGAACCTCATAAGATGTCTTGTGAACCTTGTGAACCTCATAAAGTGTCTTGTAGACTTCATGAACCTCATGAAAGTTCTTGTGAACCTTGTGAACTTCATAGCACACAAAGTCTTGTATTGTGAGGGCAAATTTTGGGGTGCAACAGTTATCAGAACCAAACATCACAAACAAGCCATCACAAACTTGTTCTAAGCCTTTCAGAAGCACAAGGGGGATCATTGGAGTGGTTTTTCACAAGGGAGGAGGTCAGAAAGCTCCAAACTGAAAAGCTTCAACTCAGGTAATCATCTAGAACATTTTTTCCAGAACTCTCCTTTTAAGTTATAGAATTAATTAAATGCTCTCCTGATTATGCTGATGTGTTTAGTTTTCAAAATAGTTGAGAAATGAGGATGTATTTAACTTCTGAAAGTTTTGCACATTTTTCCGTTTTTCTTCGATTCGTGAGTTTGATGAAAAATAAATGAATTTTGTTGTTGGATTTGTGTTTAATGTTTTTTAATGATGCATTGTGGAGAGTTTGATGCATTTTCATGGGGTTTTGAGGGATATAGGGTGAAAGGGTGACCGGAGAAGATGATCGGAGCTTCCTCCGGTCACCTGAGAGTGATTAGGTTTAATTTTAGGGTTAATTAGGTTAGTTTGAATTCTGACCTTTAGATCATGTTTACCGCGTGTTTGGATGGTTAGGATGCGTTCACTTAAACCCTAATCCAATTAATTAAATTAATTAAGATTAATTATCCAGATTAAATCTGAACCTTAGGATCACGCGCGTAGTCAATCCCCCTTTGAACCTCAGCCATCAGATTGGCTGACTTTCATTTTCTTTTGTTTTTATTTCATTTGTTTCCATATTTATTTTAAAATAGCAATAAGACTTTAAGAAATCTCATTTTCTGCATTTTTACTTTACGTATTTTTCTTAACTCAAAAACATTTTTTATTTTAATTTTTGCATTAAAAAAGTATTTCTAAATCATTTAAATGTTTTATTTAATTAATTAATTAATTTTAATTAATTAATTTTAATTAATTAAAAGTACATTTAGTTTTCTAAAAATCACCAAAAAATTCATGATGCTTTCTCATATATTTAGAAACATTTACAAACTCTTCAAACACATTTCTTTTTAGGTTTGATCAAATTTTCACAATTGTCTTTGAATTAGGGTTTATAAATTTCACATTTTTTAACCCTAACTTGAAAAAATCATTTCTGATCAACCATGATGAGTTTGAACTTGATTCTTTTTGAATTTTTTCACATGTTGCATCTAGTATCTAGGTTATTTATCCCATGATTTTTCATTGCATTTTCAAATTGATTTGCATTTTTCCTTTAGAAGTATCCAAAAACCCTAGTTAACTTAGGAAATTCATAACTTTCACAAGGTTTAGCTTCTGACCTTCTCCTTTAGGGTTTGTTATTGTATATGTTTAGGGTTTTTTTGTGTTCAATTTCAATTTTTTATCATGATGTATACTTCTGTTTTGGTCATTTGCATCTCATACATTCATAAAACCCTAATTTCTCATGTTCATTTGCATTCATCTTTGCATATCTCAATCATATGAACTTGCCATGATATTTCAAGCATTTGTATGACATCTTAGACATCTTAAGACATGCTTGAACATTTATTGATCATTTCTTCATTCATTTGGTATGCTTTGCATTCATTACATTTCATGAACATCCATGTGTTTTCAAGCTTCTTTAATGCTTCCTTTGCATCTCATCCTTTGTATGATCATACATAAGCATCTTACATGACTTTGCATCATCTCATAACACATTTGCATTAGATATTCACTTCTGGGTTTGGTCATTGCACTTCCATTTTCTTTATTTCCTTTTGCATTGCATCTTATGCATTCATACTAACCTTTCAGGGGCATATGGTAAGTTGTTTGGGATGTGGATTTGCCTTCACATACCACCTCTTCTTATCTTATCATTTGCATATTTATATGTCTTTGAAGTGAACTTGCTTCACTTATGCTCCCTTCTTCTTATTTTCTTTCTTTTAGGTTACTTATCTTCTTCAGGAAGTAAGTAACCTATTCTTCTTTCTTCTTCTCTTTTCATCTGCTTCTTCTTCCTTGGTGGCCTCCTGAATATCTTCTCTTAGCCTCACAAACCATAGAATATCCAAGCATGATAATTTTTAGGGTTGTGTATATTCCCCCCTAGTTTTTTACCTTTGAGTCTCCTTGAGTCTCTCTTCTCATCTCATAATCAGAGGCTAAACACTTAAAGCTTTAGGACTTTGAATTAGGGTTATGCATGCATCCTTATCTTAGGATGGAGTGTATAACTCTAATCCTTAGTGTTAAACCTTTAATTTGTTTACACCTCTTAATCAAAACACCTAATAATCACTAAGACTTAAGCTTGTAACTTGGGCCTTACATTAGGCTTCTATCTCTTCCTTATGGTTAAGAGGGACTAACCCTAGTGTTTAATGGACAAGTCCCCCTCAAGATAAGTCTTACAAACTTAAAACTCACTTTTTAATCTCACCCTTTAATTAAACTCCACTTAATAAAGGCTTGTTATACAATGAATTTAGTCCCTAACCATGGATTAAGTTGAGGTATCCTCCTCAGCTTAAGTGTTCTCATCTATCATCCTTCTCTTAGGATGGTGTAATGAGTTCACTAATCCTTGATAAGAGATTAAACTCATTACTTAACACTAAAAAAACAAAAAACACTTAATAATTAACAAGTAGGTTAATGACCTTAATCCTAAATCATCATGGTAATTAAGTTGAGATGCTTATCTCACACTTAAGTAGGCTCATTATCCCTAATCAGGGAGGATAATGAGTTTACAACCCTTGATTTAGCCTTAAGCTCATTATCCTATGCAAAACACCAAAAACAATAAAAAATTGAAAACACAAACAAATAAACAATAATTGTCTCCTCCGGGATTCTTTTCTCATCACACTCATTCACAAACGAGATCTCGCTTCTTCCGTCTAATGCAAGACAGTTAACACTCGAGCCAGACGAGTTACACACTTGAGCATAGACAAGCAAGCAGTTCACAGTCAAATCATCCAGTCTCTTTGAGTCGAACTACGATGTTCTGACTTCCTCTTTGCACGAGAGGATACGTAGGCATAACTTAACGGTTATCGAACAAAAGTCTCTTTGTCATCCCCCTCTTTTAGCATTCTTTTTAAGCCTCAGTCTTGATCATTTCACCACTTCTTTTGCACTGAGACGCATTCTTCTCTCCCTGGATTTTTCATACACAGTCAGCACATACACTACCCCTTTAAAACACAATGGTGTAAGCGTGGATACCGTCGAGTACGACGGACGATCTGGATGCTAATACCTTCCTAGGTCGTAACCTACCCCTGTAACACCCCAAATTCGATTATGAGAAATTGTTGCTTAATTGAGGATATATGATAATTTTGGAAAATAAGTGGTTATGTGGCCAGATGCATTGTGGTGATATTATTTTAATAATATTAATAATAAGAATAATCATGTAGTATTATTCGAAATTATTGTTTATTATTAGATAATAATAAAAGTGGGGGGTATGGAGGTTATGTTGGTCAATTGGGAATATGAGGAGTACTTTTATATAATATGAATAATTAGTATATTATTATATTAGTATTATTTAATAAAAATATTGAGGAAAAGGGCAAGATGGTCTTTATGAGGAAAGAGTAAGGTTAAGTTGGGGAAAACATTAACTGGAATAGTTTTGTAAAAGAGAGAGTACAATTAGTTTCTCATTTTGGTTGTTACCTATCGTGTTTGGGAAGTGCTCTGAAGAAAGGAGAAGCTCAGAGTCAGAAGCTGTGGAGAACCCCAGAGAAGCGTGTAAAGCGGCGAAATTCTCTAAGGTATGGGGAGTTTTCATAATTTATTGTAATTATATAGGAATTGTTGTATGAGTAGATTGGATTTGTATGAGTTTTGTGAAGTTTGGAGATTTTGATTTAGGTTGAGTTCATGAGTAAAATTATGATGAATTGGAGTGATTAAAACATGTTAGAATCATATAATTTATTATGTAAATTGTTGTATTGATATTAGTGTGTTTGATTAACACTTTGGAATGATTTTGGGGTGACTTGATATGGAACCCGTAGTGGAATTTTGGGGTTTTTGAGCTTCTGCAACATGGTTAACCGGTTAACCAAATGGTTAACCGATTAACCAATGAAAAATAGTGTTTTACGTGAAATTTAGACTGGTTAACCTGTTAACGCTTTGGTTAACCGGTTAACACTGAGTCAGTTTTGGAAAAATGTTTAAGAACCCGTATCTTTTGAACCGTAAGTCTGTTTTGGTCCCCGTTCGAAGCGTCGGAAAGCTAACGAGATGAACTTTAATTTAATGAAATAAAATGAGTGAAATGATACATTTTAAATGATGAATATTTAGAAAAGGTTGAATTGGTTTTATGATTATAAATAGGATTATATTGTGAATTGGCCTTTTGTTGTTGTTGATGAGGGGATTTGGTTGGTTGTCTCGTTGATTCGAATAATTGTTTTGTGGTATGGTTGATAAAAGAAGTATGGTTGATGTGTTGTTGTGATGAAATACATGATTTTATGATGATTATCTGTTGAACATAAAAATGATGGGTTAATTCTTGATGTGTCAGAGTGGTTAGAAAACCAGTGTTCAGGGTGTAATGTCATGATGATATAAATATATGAATATTTGATGGTTGTTTTGCTGATTGAAATGAATGATGCGATTTATTTTGGTGAATTTTTCGGTGTAGCGCATCATTGCATTTCATAACATTCACGGTGGGGCTTCGGCCTATTTATTTGCTTCAATCCCATTGTGTGGATTGAAGTGTCTTGGTGATTATGGTGTGGTCCCTTGTGGAGGGTTGATGGTCATGTATCCATCTTATGGTGTGCTTCCTTGTGGAGGGTTGATGGTCATGTATCCATCTTATGGTGAAATTGGTACCACATTCATATTGCATATCAGGATGTTAGAACTGCATATTCTGGATGAATTTCATGACTGTGTTTGTGTTGATCTATTTTATGATAGTGTTATGGTTGTTGCTGAGTTTAATTGTTAATGATGTTATGATATGTTAATCTAATTATTTATATTTCATATTCTTATATGTTTATGATATATTATGATTACTCACCCTGCCTGCTTGGAAATGTTGCCTCCTTCGTGGGTAACTTGCAGATGTCGAAGAGTAGACTTTCAGTGCAATAGGAGTAATTCATGAGTCTCGGAGCATGCTTTAGTGTTCCTTAGGAGTGGTTATGGTTATGTGTCCTGCTCTGTGTCATGTAACACTGTGATGGGTTTCTTTTGTTAAACTGTTTTCAGTATGTTGTTATCTAGATAATATTTTCCAGTTTATGATGTTAAATTCAGGATGGTGAAAATTATTATTATGAAGTTTTTGAATTTATGAATAAAATTCCGCTGCAAAGTGTTTGTGATATTTTGATGCTGATTAACCCGTGTTACGGGACAAGACACTGTTTGTGTTTATTTATGATGAAAATGTGATACCCGTTTTGATGATTACTCTGATAGTATTTAAATATTATGTTTTGGGGTAGAAGGGTGTTACAACCCCCTTTCTCAGTTTCTTTGGTTTGCAACTGTCTTATCCATATCCCTTCCAGGTTTATGCAGCATTTCCTTTCCTTTGGGATAAAAATGCCTAGCTGGTGACTCTATTCAACCTCAACCTCCAACATCACCGACCATTCGCGTCTGCACCGGGACGTGAAGTCCTGGGAGCGACACCCAGTATTTGCTAAGATCAATGGTTGCAGTCACTATCCCTACTCCAGCACCTCAACAACAACAGTATCCTCGACAACAACAAAGATCTTATAATAACAAAAACCAACAACAATGTCCTTTCCAACAAAGGCCTTCTCAGATTAATAGGGTAATCGATCCCATCCAGATGCCCTATGCAGTCTTAATCCCGCAACTATTGAAGCATTACCTAACTGAACTAGGATTTTGGCGCCACCAGATCCTCTGAATCTTCCAAGGAATTATGATGTCAATGCCAAATGTGCTTTTCACTCCAATATGCCTGGTCATTCAACAGAGAAGTGTAGGGCCCTCTACATGAAAGTCCAAGATTTGATTGACTCCAAAGCTTTGAATTTTGCACCTCCACCAAATGTCACAAGGAATCCAATACCAAATCATGGTGAGCCAAAGATCAATTCCATTGAGGAGGACCAACCAGAAATTTTGATTGATGATATTGCAAGTATTCAAACACCATTGGCCGAAGTAAAAGCTCAGCTATTGAAGTGCCAAGTGTTTCCGGGTTGTGAAGCCCGTTGTGAAGCTTGAAAAGTTTCTACCAATGGTTATGCAAATCTGGAGAATGGTATTAGCTGTCTTATCAGAGAAGGCATCCTGCAAATCACATCAACAGTTCCATCTTCCACAAAGACAACAAAAATCTTTCCTACAGCACCAACAAACATTATCTCAACAGAATCTTCTACAATGCCAGCAGAAGTCATTCCAATAGAATCGACTACAACAACAACCAACACCAGTGACGACATCTCAACGGTTACCATCTATTATGATCCAGCAACCATCCATGTTCCAGATTCTCTCAACAACAACTTTCAACAACACCCTCATCAACATCAACAACTTCCTGCACCTGCACCATCTTCAATCAGACCTCCTGTCACCATCTACTATGATCCACAAACTATCACAACTCCTTCTTCCGTTGCAATTAGTCTGGTAACCATCACGGTGCTTGGGCCGATTCCCTAAGACAGCAACAGTGTCGTGCCTTGGCACTACGGCTCAGATATTTACCGTCACAAAAGGAAATTTACCCTTGACTCTTCAACTTCTACACCACAAATCGACAATGTCGGGGGAGGCGGAGGCTTCACTCGGAGCGTACGTCTCTTTGCTTCATAGTTTCCAAGAATTAATGTTGAAGTAGAAACTGCTGCCAAAGCAAAAGGCAAAGGTGTGGTGCCAGAAGAATCAGCTGCAAAAGAAACTCAGAAGACGTCCTTTGATCAGGATGTGGACGAGTTCACGAGGATTATCAAGAAAAGTGATTACAAAGTTGTGGATCAGCTCCACCAAACACCCTCCAAGATCTCCATACAATCTCCGCTCATGTGTTCCGAGGCTCACCGGAATGCACTACTCAAGGTCTTGCACGCAGCTTATGTGCCGGAAGAAATCACGGTCAATCAGCTAGAAACGGTGGTCGTAAATGTCAATAATAGTCATGGACTAGGTTTCACCAATGCTGACTTGACTACGGAGAGACGTAACCACAACAAGGCTTTGCATATCACTTTGGAATGTAAAGGTGTTGTACTTTCTCATGTCCTTGTTGATATTGGATCATCACTCAATGTGTTGCCAAAGAAAGCGTTAGTCAAGCTGGAGTATGATGGTCTTGCACTCCGTTCGAGCAACCTAGTTGTCAGAGCTTTTGGTGATTCTAAGAGATCGGTTATCGGAGAGATTGAGCTGCCTGTGGTAATTGGCCCACAAGTTTTCAAAAATACCTTATATGTGATGGACATACAGCCTTCCTACAGTTGTTTGTTGGATCGACCCTGGATCCACGCCGCCGGCGCGGTAACTTCTACCCTTCACCAGAAGTTAAAATATGAGTGGGAAGGCCAAATTATCACCATCTGTGGAGAAGTTGACATCTTTGTCAGTCACCTGGCTACATACAAGTACATAGAAATGGATGGAGGGATCCATGAAACCATGAGTCAGGATTTTGAAGCCTTGAACATCAACAAGCTACAACTGAGGTGTTTGCTGCATCCCAAGAGGAAAGGATGGGCACCTCAATTGCTTCCTACAAACAAGCTCGGAAGGTTGTGGAAGAAGGGAATGCCCAAGACCGGGGCAAGCTGTTAAAGGTTCAGATGAAAGAAGACAAATTTGGTTTGGGTTACAGATCATCCCGACAAGTTCCAGAGGAGGCTGCTGAAGCTCCCAAGTTCATAAGTGGGGGAATGTTGACCCCGAATGCTATCAACACTTTGGAAGACGAGGTTGAGAGAGACTATAACCTGGAAAGTTGGATCCGTCCAAGAGTCCCGGGCCAACAAGTCCTCAACTGGTCTTCCCAAGAAATTATAAGGGTTACTACTACAGAGTAATTATTATTTCTTGTTTTAAGCATGCATCAAAGTCCTGCATCTTGCCCAAGATGTCGGGACTCATTTTGTAATAGGGACATATGTATTTATGCAAATTGAATATTAATGAACAATGGACATCTTTTTGCAAACAATCTTTTTCGCTCACTGTCTTTTCATTTTTGTTATTTTCGCACAAAACAATAAATGGCAATGTTTTTCTCAATAATAACTTCATTCACTTTTTCTAAATAAGATAAAATCAATCACTAAAATGAACCAAATCTCAACCCTTGCAGATATAGCCCTCCAGATTGCACCGACAACGACACTGCTATGACCTCGTATGACTTTGACAATCCCATTAATCAAGAGATGAAGGGGTTGAAGAAGGTTATGATTTACCTGAAGAGTTAGCCAGGTTATTGAGACAAGAGGAAATGGTGATTTCTCCTCATCAGGAGGAGGTTGAGACTATCAAACTTGGTACCGAGGAAGATGTGAAAGAAGTGAAGATTGGGGTCAGTCTGCAAGCTCTGGTAAAAGAACAACTTATCAGTATGTTGCGAGAGTATGTCGATGTCTTTGCTTGGTCTTACCAATATATTCCGGGATTGGATAAATATATTGTCATGCACAGGTTGCCATTAAAAGAAGAATGCCCGCCGGTCAAACAAAGGTTGCACCGTACTCGCCCGGACATGGCCATGAAAATCAAAGAAGAAGTGAAAAAGCAGTGGGATGTTGGTTTCCTTGTTGTAACTAGTTACCCGTCGTGGGTTGCCAACATTGTACCCATACCTAAGAAGGATGGAAAGGTGTGTATATGTGTCGATTACCGGGATCTAAACAGAGCAAGCCCGAAAGATGACTTCCCATCACCTCACATTGATGTATTGGTAGACAACACAGCTCAATTCTCGGTATTTTCCTTCATGGACGGATTTGCTGGATACAATCAGATCAAGATGTCACCCGAAGACATGGAGAAAACAAACTTCATCACACCATGGGGCATGTTTTGCTAAAAAGTAATGTCGTTTGGTTTGAAGAACGCCAGTGCAACATATCAAAGGGCTATGGTAACATTATTCCACGACATGATCCATAAAGAAATTGAGTGTTACGTGGATGACAGGATTGCCAAGTCCCTCACAGAAGGAGACCATTTGGTGAACCTGTTGAAACTGCTGGGATACGTTCTGGTAAGCTGCTGGGTTTTATTGTAAGAAGAAAAGGAATTGAGGTTGATCCCGACAAAGTCAAAGCAATTCAGGAAATGCCTGCACCTAAGACTGAGAAAGAAGTTTAAGGGTTCTTAGGTAGATTGAACTACATTTCAAGGTTCATATCTCATCTCACTGCAACCTGCGATCCCTTGTTCAAACTGCTAAGAAAGGAACAAATAGTCAGGTGGAACGATGATTGTCAAAGAGCTTTTGACAAGATCAAAGAGTATTTGCAAGAACCTCCAATTCTCATGCCTCCAGTTGAAGGAAGACCTCTAATAATGTACCTGACAGTATTAGATGGATCAATGGGGTGTGTGTTGGGCCAGCATGACGAGTCTAATCGAAAAGAGTATGCAATATACTACCTAAGAAAAAAGTTTACCCACTGTGAACAACGTTATCCACTGCTCGAGAAAACTTGTTGTGCTTTAGCGTGGGCTACTCGCCGACTAAGACAGTATATATTGACTCATACTACCTTGTTGATCTCAAAGATGGACCCCGTCAAGTACATATTTGAGAAGCCAGCACTTACCGGAAGGGTTGCAAGGTGGAAAATGATTCTAACAGAATATGATATTCAATACACCTCTCAGAAAGCCATCAAGGGCAGTGTATTGTCTGACTATCTGGCTGAGCAACCCATTGATGATTACCAGTCTATGAGTTTTGATTTCCCTGATGAAGAAATCATGTTCTTAAAGTCAAAAGATTGTGAAAAGCCTATTCACACTGAGGGGCCTGATCCAGAAGAAGCATGGACTATGATGTTCGATGGGGCAGTTAATTGTAACGGTCGTGGAGTTGCTGCAGTGCTTATTACACCCAAAGGAGTCCATCTTTCTTTCTCAGCAAGGCTCACATTTTCCTGCACTAACAACGAAGCAGAGTACGAAGCTTGAATCATGGGTCTTGAGGAAGCCATTGTCCTTAGGATCAAAACCTTGAATGTATTCGGAGATTCAGCTTTGGTGATCAACCAAACTAATGACAAGTGGTATAATCATCAAGAGCATATGGTTCCCTACCGTGACTATAACAGGAGATTGTTGACTTTTTTCACAACAGTCAAGCTTGAATACATCCCTCGAGATGAGAATCAGTTTGCAGACGCCTTGGCCACTATTTCATCTATGATCAAATTACAAACTGCTAACTATGTACCTCGAATTTTAGTATTCAGACTAGACCGACCGGCGTATGTATTCACTGTGGACACTGTCATTGGCAACAAACCTTGGTTCCACGACATCAAATGGTTCTTGGAGACTTAGACATACCCACCTGGGGCATCGTCTAATGATAAGAAGACGTTGAGAAGGCTAGCCGACAGTTTCTTCCTCAATACTGATGGCTCCTTATACAAGCGAAACTTCGACATGGTCTTGCTCATATGTGTTGACAAGAAGGAAGCAGACCTGCTGATGCACGAAGTACATGAAGGTTATTTCGGTACCCATGCTAGAGGACATGCAATGGAAAATAAATTATTGAGATCAGGTTACTTTTGGATCACAATGGATGCAAACTGTTGCGCCTATGCCAGAAAGTTCCATAAATGTCAGATCTACACAGACAAAGTGCATGTGCCTCCAAATCCTTTGAATGTATTTTCTTTACCCTGGCCCTTCGCCATGTGGGACATTGATATGATTGGAAAGATCGAACCAATTGCTTCAAATGGTCACAGATTCATCCTGGTAGCCATTGATTACTTCACCAAATGGGTTGAAGCAGCTTCGTATGCCAATGTCACCAAGCAAGTGGTAGCCCAATTTCTGAAAAGGGATATCATTTGTCGATATGGAGTTCCCGAGCGAATCATTACTGATAATGGTTCAAACCTTAACAACAAGATGATGGAAGAACTGTGTCGTGACTTCTAAATTCAACATCACAACTCTTCTCCTTACAGGCCAAAGATGAATGGTGCTGTTGAGGCGGCTAATAAGAACATTAAGAAGATTGTGCAAAAGATGGTAGTCACATACAAAGACTGGCATGGAATGTTAACATTCGCCTTTCATGGGTGCCTAACTTCCATCAGAACATCTATCGGGGCAACACCTTATCAACTTGTGTATGGTATGGAAGCAGTCCTACCTATTGAAGTTGAATTACCCTCCTTGCGGGTAATGATGGATGTAAAACTGGACGAAGCATAATGGGTCCGATCTTGTTATAACCAACTGAGCCCGATTGAAGAAAAGAGATTAGTAGCTATCTGTCATGGTCAGTTATATCATAAACGGATGAAGAAAGCCTTCGATCAAAAAGTCAAACCTCGGGAATATCAAGTGGGAGAGCTTGTATTGAAAAGGATCCTTCCTTCTCATACAAACCAAAGGGGCAACTGAACACCAAACTATGAAGTTCCCTATGTGATAACTAATGTCTTCTCGGGCGGAGCACTGATGCTCGCAACCATGGATGGTGAAGACTTCCCGTCTCCTGTGAATTAAGATGCAGTTAAAAAATACTTCGCATAAATGACCCGCTGGACATAAAATAAGAATGTAAGTCCAGTCAAAAACAGAATAAAAGACTCAGGAAAAAATAAGGGAAAAATTGAAAAAAATGTACACCCGCTGAGTTGAAAAGCCACATCGGACAGCTCAGGCAAAAAAGGGTATCCCGGTGGATTGAATACCTGAAAGGGCGATCCACACAAAATCAGGGAATAAGCGAACAACTGCATTCTGAATTCGTCTATATCACTCATATAACATGGCAAGCTTCGAAAGGACAAAGCGTCTTTCAGAATCAACTTTCTTTAGAAAGCAAGATAAGAAGAGTGTTCGGGTCATACAGGTCATAGAAAAGGAAGCTCATTGGAGCGTCAACTTCAAAATTGCTGAATAGGACTTTTATTTTCTCAATTTTGCAGCAACCTCCTCATTTCAGGGATTATCTTCCTCACTGTACTCGCCTATTCAGGGCACACAAATCAATAAAGTAAAATATTCATTCACACTTTGTTTTGTACCTTTTTGTTTTGTTTGCAAAATGTCCAAAGTTCGTAATACAACATTTGCATGAAAACATATAAGTCATTTTCAATAAATGCTTTCAGGAAATATGTGCTCTTAAGCAAACCTAACTCCTATGACGAAATCCGGTTGAGGATACCTCAGGGCACTTGTGCGTTTCCTTTGTTTGACAGGTTGCAGGTACTCAAGGCGGACAACCTTTCACATCATGGGGCATATCAGGCACTATATCCCCAGCCAAGCCGACAATCACATCATCAGAAGGACTACTTGACGAAAGTATTCCCCCACGGAGCTTTTTATCCCCTTAGAGTATCCCTCACAAAGCTGATCCTCCGACAGATTACTTCCCAGAAGTTCTCTCATTCCCAAGCAGGATCTCCAAAGCAATGCCTAAATCACTTTTCCCCAGCGAGTTTCCAGATCTTCTCATTCCCAGCATTGGATCCCCACAGAGTTCTTCCCCCAGAATTCTCCAGAAAGATTGTGCAGTGATCCTTTCTCCCCACAGATCGCCCAGTGATCCGTTCTCCCAGAAGATTTCAGATCTCGGATCTCGTTTCTCTCATATGCATAATCATAGCATTCGCATCATTCCTCCCCAAACAGAGCGAAGCATTCTGTCTAATATGGAGCATTATGGAAAAAATCAAACATTTGCATGATAATAAGCCAGGTTCGACCCAGTCACCTGCAAATACCAAAATCACTCCACCAACAATACGCAAAAACTTATCCGCTGCAGAAAAAAGCCAAAATATCCTTTTTCACTCTCAATACAAATACTTTTACATACTTATACACAATCCTTCTGATACTCGTCCGTATCCTACTTATACATAATCATATCATGGCTGATCAAAGAACTCTGAGAGAACTGGCTGAACTTGTGAATTATAATGCTTTATGTATTGAATATCCTGTTGTTGATGCACCTTTCGAATTGAAATTTGGTTTAATACACTTGTTGCCAAGTTTTAATGGTTTTGCAGGTGAGGGTCCACATAAGCATATGAATGAATTTCAGTTTGTGTGCTCTTCACCTTCTGAACCTTCACTAGAGGATCTTGTAAACCAAATGGCTACAAATAATATCAAGAATCAACAACAAATAGATTCTAATTTTCAGACTTTGCAAATACAGCTTGATCAACTTACCACTTCGATAAATGCCATGCAGCAAGCTCAAGGATCAAACCAACAACCTTTGGAAGAACATTCTATTTTTCAAATAGAGTTGCCTTCTAAAACTTTCGATGATACTTGTATTAATTTGTTTACAGCTGATTTTCCATCATTGTCTGATTTTAATGATGTTTACTCTTGTGATGTTTGTACTGACTCTAAAATTTTCTATGTTTGTGCTGAAGTTGAGGTTGCCTTGCAAGTTGATATTCTTACTGCAAATGAGGTTTCAAATGAAGTTGTTCATGTCAATGAAGCTCTTGACACCTCGGCTTCCCGGAACAAACCATCCATCGAGAAATCACCCTCTTTAGAGCTGAAGCCACTTCCTAATAATTTATTTGAATTTGTGCAGGAAGAGAAATCAATACAGGAACATAAGAAGAGAATTAGATGGAATTTGGCTGACACTTGTGATATTAGCCCATCCATGAGTATGCATAGGATCTCAATTGAAGATGGAACAAAAGTATCAAGGCATCCCCTTAATCCTTTGATTCTTAAAGTTGTTGAAAAAGAGATCACTATCATGTTCACATTCAACATTTTTACTTATCAAAGATTCTTCTTTGATCCTGGAATAAAGGCGAAGACACTAATAAAAAATCCAAGATTAATGGATACTACCCAAAGTTACTCTATGAGATCCCCACTTTGGAAGAAGAGACTGTAGAAGAGCTCTCTTTAGGAAATGCTGCTTATGTGATCACTTATCCACCTTGACTACTCGGGTGTGTTCTTTCCTTTATCTCCCTCTTATTTTATATTTATGTCCTTTCATTGAGGACAATGCTTGTTTTAAGTGCGGGGGAGGGAATAATTTATTTTCTTTTTTTTTTGTTTTGTTTTATTTTGTTTTAGAAACACTAGACATTTTTTAAAAAAAAGTTTTAGGCTATAGACTAGTTTGAGGTTAGATTCTGGAGCAGTTTGATCCGCGTGTTGCGCACGGATCAAAAACGAATTATTTAAAAATGTAGTTACTGTAACGACAACTCGAGTATCGTCTCACAAGGATTCTTGATCTTATTAACTAACGATAGTAACGATTAACGGGGTTTAGATTTTAATTTGAAGAAAAAACAATTAAAATAAAAAGTGATTACCAAATAAGCTAAAACGGCTAATCCTACAGATTTGGGTTCCAACTTATCATTGGTTATTATAATTTCAACCTCCTAAGTGGATTATCTATTCCTATTTGATTATAAAATTCATTGACAAACCCAACTAGTTTTATGTGATGTATGTTCCTATTATCTGAATTAAGTAAGCGAATTTAAGCTCTCGTGAATTAAGAAAACACGGTTTAATCAAACACGATAACGAATTAAGCAAACGCTAACGTGACTACGGTCAAGGATCATACAACAATCAAATTAAATCAACACTAATATATGATAATCGAATTAAGCAAACAATGATCACATATCATAATATTGAAAGGAATAGAATTTGGATTGAAAATTATTATAATCTCAAAGTATGATGCAACCTGTAATCAGCTGGGTTTTGCCTTGGAATTAGTTTATCATTCCGGTTCTTTCAAGCGTAAGAAAAATATAAAAAAATCGTAAAAAGTTTGTATTGAACAGTTGCGGATGCTAGGGTAAATAGAAAAACCTAAAAAACCTGTTTACAACCCAACTGGGTCAAATACATAACCCAGACCCAATTCTAAATGACCCGAAACTAAATAAAACTAATGCAGCAAATTCAAACGAAATTCTGGAAAATATGACTCTGAATCTTACTTCGAGTCCAACACAAAAGTTGTAGCTATCTCTCTTAGCTTTCCATCGACTGGTAGAACACCTCAATCAGATTCCTGGAACTCCGTTTATGATCATTTCCGTAAAAGCTGTTAAAGCTGAAAATTAAGTATGAAAATTAAATTAAGCCAAAAATAAAGTAAATTAGGAAAAAAAATTAAAATATAAAAATAAACAAATAAAACTAAAGAAATGCCTAAGTGCAATCATGGGAGAATGCACAGTAAAATGCACTGATTAAATTCCCCCACACTTGAACTTTTGCACTCCGAGCAAAAATAAACTCAAGACTCAAGAAACACAACATCATTCAGATACTCATTCTAGGCTACAAACTCTTCTTCGATTAAGATAGCATCGATAGGTATTAATCTTACACACTAAAGATATCGTAAGAACACAAATCCGCAATTGTGCGGTCATAAGCCTCCATCATATACAAACCATTTTGAATCATTTTATTATGCCTAAGCCTAACTTACTCATCCTCCCTTTTGCTCTCTTTCATTCTAGTGAAATCACATTAAGCCCGTTATCTATTCATACACATGGTAAATAAGCCTGTTAGTGATTATGATTCATACTTGACAATTTTTTTAAGTTACCTTAGTAACAAGAATTTTTTTTCTTAAGGTTTCACATTCGTTAGGCTAAATGACCGGGTGAGGGTCACCTGACTTATAAGGTGGATTCCTATTCAGATATCTTTTTAAGCGCAAGATCATTCACTTATTTTCATCAGCTTAATTACTTAGTGTTTGATTTTTAGATGGTGCTGACTGCGAGATAAACTACTTAAGAGATATTAAAGGATGAGAACTCAAGGCTATGGCATAACAAGTATTCAAAATGATTTCCATATTTAGGAGACTTAAGGTGTTAAAACGATAATGGTCTTGTGAACTTTTCCCAAGTCTCCACAACTAACCTCAAAACAATTTATAGCCTAAAACATTTGTTTAAAAAATGTCTAGTGTTTCTAAAACAAACAAAAACAAAACAAAAAAAAATTAAATAAATTATTCCCTCCCCCGCACTTAAAACAAAAATTGTCCTCAATGAAAGAACATAAATATAAAATAAGAGGGAGAGAAAGGAAAGAACACACCCGAGTAGTCAAGGTGGATAAGTGATCACATAAGCAGCATTTCCTAAAGAGAGCTCTTCTACAGTCTCTATTTCCAAAGTGGGGATCTCATAGAGTAACTTTGGGTAGTATCCATTAATCTTGGAGTTTTTATTAGTGCCTTCTCCTTTTATTCCAGGATCAAAGAAGAATCTTTTATAAGTAAAAATGTTGAATGTGAACATGATAGTGATCTCTTTTTCAACAACTTTAAGAATCAAAGGATTAAGGGGATGCCTTGCTAATTTTGTTCCATCTTCAATTGAGATCCTATGCATACTCATGGATGGGCTAATATCACAAGTGTCAACCAAATTTCATCTAATTCTCTTCTTATGTTCCTGTAATGATTTCTCTTCCTGCACAAATTCAAATAAATTATTAGGAAGTGGCTTCAGCTCTAAAGAGGGTGATTTCTCGATGGATGGTTTGTTCCGGGAAGCCGGGGTGTCGAGAGCTTCATTGACATGAAAAACTTAATTTGCAACTTCATTTGCAGTAAGAATATCAACTTACAAGGCAACCTCAACTTCAGCATAAACAGAGCAAATTTTAGTGCCAGTACAAACATCACAAGAGTAAACATCAATAAAATCATACAATGATGGAAAATCAGCTGCAATCAAATTAATACAAGTATCATCAACAGTTTTAGAAGGCAACTCTATTTGAAAATAGAATGTTCTTCCGAAGGTTGTTGGTTTGATCCTTGAGCTTGCTGCATGGCATTTATCGAAGTGGTAAGTTGATCAAGCTGTATTTGCAAAGTATGAAAATTAGAATCTATTTGTTGTTGATTCTTGATATTATTTATAGCCATTTGGTTTACAAGATCCTCTAGTGAAGGTTCAGAAGGTGAAGAACACACAACCTGAAATTCATTCATATGCTTATGTGGATCCTCACCCGCAAAACCATTAAAACTTGGCAACAAGTGTGTTAAACCAAATTTCAATTCAAAAGGTGCATCAACAACAGGATATTCAATACATAAAGCATTATAATTCACAAGTTCAGCTAGTTCTCTCAAAGTTCTTTGATCAGCCATGATATGATTATGAATTTCAACACAGTATCAAATAAAATCAATACAGATTTAAAAAGAATGGAAAAAAAGCGATTAAAATAAAATCTAAAAAATAACGCTAAAAATATAATTAAATCAAATAAAGCTCGCACAAAAAATTTCAGATTTTTTTGAAAATATGAAAAAAGAAAATAAATCAAATAAAATAGAAAAACGCAAAATTTGCGATTTTGAGGGTCGAAATCGTTTAGAATTCTATTCTAAAAGAGTATTGTTCTGCAATTTAATTATGATTTTCTGGAAAACAATCAGAGGAAATCGAAATAGTAGCTTCCAACTTACCTGAAAGGCTGGAAAACTTATCACTATACTACAACCGGTATTGCAACCCTAAAAATCAACAAAAAAACTAGCAAGAAAACTATAAAATTGGTTAATAACAACAAGAATCCCCGGCAACGACGCCAATTTGATCCGCATGTCGCGCACGGATCAAAAACGAGTGATTTAAAAATGTAGTTACGGTAACGACAACTCGAGTATCGTCTCACAAGGATTCTTGATCTTATTAACTAACGATAGTAACGATTAACGGGTATTTAGATTTTAATTTAAAGAAAAAGCAATTAAAATAAAAAGTGATTACCAAATAAGTTAAAACGGCTAATCCTACTGATTTGGATTCCAACTTATCATTGGTTATTATAATTTCAACCTCCTAAGTGGATTATCTATTCCTATTTGATTATAAAATTCATTGACAAACCCAACTAGTTTTATGTGATGTATGTTCCTATTATCCGAATTAAGCAAACGGATTTAAGCTCTCGTGAATTAAGCAAACACGGTTTAATCAAACACGATAACGAATTAAGCAAACGCTAATGTGACTACGGTCAAGGATCATACAACAATCAAATTAAATCAACACTAATATATGATAATCGAATTAAGCAAACAATGATCACATATCATAATATTGAAAGGAATAGAATTTGGATTGAAAATTATTATAATCTCAAAGTATGATGCAACCTGTAATCAGCTGGATTTTGCCTTGGAATTAGTTCTTTATTCCGGTTCTTTCAAGCGTAAGAAAAATAAAATAAAATCGTAAAAAGTTTGTATTGAACAGTTGCGGCTTCTAGGTTAAATAGAAAAACCTAAAAAACCTGTTTACAACCCAACTGAGTCAAATACATAACCCAGACCCAATTCTAAATGACCTGAAACTAAATAAAACTAATGCAGCAGCTTCAAACGAAATTCTGGAAAATATGACTCCGAATCTTACTTCGAGTCCAACACAAAACTTGTAGCTATCTCTCTTAGCTTTCCATCGACTGGTAGAACGCCTCAATCAGATTCCTGGAACTCCGTTTATGATCATTTCCGTAAAAGCTGTTAAAGCTGAAAATTAAGTACGAAAATTAAATTAAGATAAAAATAAAGTAAATTAGAAAAACAAATTAAAATATAAAAATAAACAAAGAAAACTAAAGAAATGCCTAAGTGCAATCATGGGAGAATGCGCAATAAAATGCATTAATCACATACTTATACACAATCCTTCTGATACTCGTCCGTATCCTACTTATTCATAATTCTTTGATACTCGTCCGTATCTTACGCATCTCCCCAGCAGATCAACACTCATTCGTGTTCCTTGTTCAAATAGTTGATACTCGTCCATATCATCACTCCTTAAACACGCGTCGTTGTTTGTTTCTATCGATACGCATCCGTATCGTGGTCCTAAGGATACTCGTCCGTATCTTTAATCTATACACATTGTCGAAACACTTATACCATTTTATTTTTAGGGCTTAAACACTCGTCTGTGTTTATGTATCCCCAGAATTCGCCAACAAAACAACATTCTATCCGACATTCATCCTATGTCGTGATAATCCTCAGCATTCATTGTAAACACCCCAAATTTGCCCTCTCTTTTTCTCACACCTTAGCTTATGATCTTTCATATTGCATTTGCATAAGCATATCATCTCACATTGCATATTTGTTTCACTGCATAAGTTGCATAGCTAGGGTTTGTGATCAGATGAATCTAAGAAGTGATCTGAGCTATATCAAAGGTCTTGAAGCATTCCAAGAAGGTCCATGTGTGTTCTATGATCATAATATGCTCCCCAAGATTCATTAAAGTCAAAATATCCCAAAGCATTGCAAATGCATAGAGGCAATCTGAAGATTTCCTGCACATATGACCTAAAATTAAGGTTTTGGGCTTGAGGCCCTTAATCTCAAATTTTTTGGTCATTATTGATTCTAATGGTCATAATATGTTATAAGAATCATGTATACCAAATTTGATGAAGAAATTCATTGTGGAAGTCACCTGATCAACTGGTAACTTGTTGTGCAAGAAAAGTCAGAATCAGGACATCTGAGGCCACCACCAATGGTACAAAAGGGTCATCTTCATCATTTTGAGGTTCTATGATCTTTATTTGATCTTAGAAGTGGTTAGAAGTTCACAATATTGAAGAATTTCAAGCCATTTGCAAACTTTCCATTTTTGGACATGACTTGTAATGAAAACTTTCCATTTTGGGAAAGATTTTCAACCTCCTCTTTCTTGATCAAAAAGGCTTCAAATGAAAAATCTTTAAACATGAAAGTTGTAGATTGGATCTTCCCATTTTCAAAAAGTACAAGAACTCCTCTTGATTCATCCTAGAACTCAAGATATGATGTTTCAAAGTTGGGAAAAATCTTATAATTTTCAAGTTCATGCCAAAGAGGGATTTTTGCAAAACCAAGTTTTAAGACTTCTTGTGACCTCTAATTGACTTATAAGCATCATAACATGATAATGCAACATTGCAAGATCAAAATCGTGCCTTGGATCACAAGTTTCTATGAGCTATCTTCACAAAATTCTCAAAGAGTGAAAAATGCAAAAGTCTTGCTATCTTGCAATCCAAGCCATACATTTCATGAAATCTGATCCAAGGGCTCTCCACAATGCTAGTTGAGGTAGTACAAGCCATAAGATCTCCTCTGCCCAAGCCCATACTCATGGTACACATTCTTTGACCTTTTTTTCAAAAGAAGCCATACCAATCACACTATACCACAACAACTCTCTGGCCAATCAGTACATCTTATGCAAACCCTAAGGACCTCAAAACACACAACATTGAAGCCTGAAACAAGACATACACTCAGAATCAGAAAACTTTCAAAAAACTTCATTCCTTCGAATATCTCAATACAGCCATCAAAACTCAAAACTTTCTTCATCATTCATCTCCACATCACTCATAGAACACAAAGCACCCTTCACAATGGCCTGATAAGCTCTATAACCAAAACACGATTTCTGAGTTATCAGAACTGAAACACTCAAACCAGCAAAAACAAACTTGTTCTAAGCCTTTCAGAAGCACAAGGGGATCAAGTGGAGTGGATTAGCATCAAAGAAGAGGCAAGAAAGTTCAGATTGACAAAGCTCCAGCTCAGGTAGCTCATTCGAAACATTTTTCCAAAACTCTTATTTTAAGTTCCAATGTGATTCTATATGCTTCCCTGGTTACCATGATGCTTTTACTTTTGAAAATGATTGAGTTTTAAGCATTTCATAGCCTTCTGAAATTTGCCCGTGAAATGTTCTTGCTTCGATTCTCTCTTTTGATGCATGATAAATGGTTTTTGTTGTTGGATTCTTGTTTAATGATGTTTAATGAGTGATTCTGGAGATTTTGGTGTATTATCATGGCCTAGGGAGTGAGTTCAGATGAGGGTGTCGCCGGAGAAGACGACCGGAACACTGATATGGTCGCCTGAAAAAGATTAGGGTTAATCTCATTAATTAGGCTAGTTTGAATGCTGACCCTTGGATCCTGTGTTTACCGCGTGTTTGGATGGTCCAGATCACTCATTAAAACCCTAATCTTTAATTAATTAATTTAATTAGGTTTAATTAGTCAGATTCAATCTCAGTCACCCATTCACGCGCCAAATCCCCAACTTCAAATCTTGGCCTTTGATTTTGCATACTTTTCATTTTTCTTTTAATTATTTCACATTTCTTTCATATATTTATTAAAAAGAGCAAAAATATGTTTAAAAATCTCATTTTCTGCATTTTCACTTCAAATATTTTTCTAAACTCAAAAACATTTTTATTTTTATATTTTGCATTAAAAATGTATTTTTAAATCATTTAAATATTTTATTTAATTAATTAATTGATTTTAATTAATTAAAAATACATTTAGGTATCTAAAAATCACAAAAAAAATTCATGAAGCATTCCCATATATTTAGAAACATTTAAAATCTCATCACACAAATTTCTTTTTAGGTTTGATCGCATTTACACAATTTACTTTGAATTAGAGTTTCTAAAATACACATTTTTCTAACCCTAACTTGAAAAAGTCATTTCTGATCAACCATGATGAGTTTGCATTTGGTTCTTCTTGCATTGTATCATACTTTGCATCTAGTATCTAGGTTATTTAACTCATAATTTTGCATTTCATTTTCAAATTGTTTTGCATTTTCCCTTAGAATCACCCAAAAACCCTAGTTAACTTAGGAAATTCATAACTTTCCCTAGGTTTAGCTTCTGACCTCCATCTTTGGGGAATGATCTTGTATGTGTTTAGGGTTTGTTTGAGTTCATTTTCAATTTTTTTATCATGATGTATGCTTCTGTTTTGATCATTTTCATCTCATACATTCATAAAACTCTAATTTCTCATGTTCATTTGAATTCATCTTTGCATATCTCAATCATATGAACTTGCCATGACATTCCATGCTCTTGTATGCCATCTTAGACATCTTAAGACATGTTTGAACATTTCTTGATCATTTCTTCAGTCATTTGGTATGCTTTGCATTCATTAAATCTCATGTACATCCATGTATCTCTAAGCTTCTAACATGCCTTGTTTTGCATCTCATCCCTTGTATGATCATACATAAGGATCTCACATGTCTTTGCATCATTGCATAACACATTTGCATAACATATTCACTTCTAGTTTTGATCATTGCATCTTCATTTGCTTTATTTCCTTTTGCTTTGCATCTTATGCATTCATACTAACATTTCAGGGGCTTATGGTAAGTTGTTTAGGATGTGGATTTGCCTTCACATCCCACCTCTTCTTATCTCTTCATTTGCATATTTACTTGTCTTTGAAGTGAAATTGCTTCACTTGTTCCCTCTTGTTCTTATTCTCTTTCGTTTAGGTTACTTATCTTCTTTAGGAAGTAAGTAACCTATTCTCTTTCTCCTTCTCTTTTCATCTGCTTCTCTTCCTTGGTGGCCATCTGAAGATCTTCTCTTTAAGCCTCACAAACCATAGGAACATCCAAGCATGAGAATTTTAGGGTTGTATATAGTCTCCCCTAGATTTTTACCTTTGAGTCTCCTTGAGTCTCTCTTCTCATCTCATAATCAGAGGCTAAACACTTAAAGCTTTAGGACTTTGAATTAGGGTTATGCCTGCATCCTTATCTTAGGATGGAGTGTATAACTTTAATCCTTAGTGTTAAACCTTTAATTTGTTTACACCTCATAATCAAAACACCTAATAATTATTAAGACTTAAGCTTGTAACTTGGGCCTTATATTAGGGTTACATCTCTTCCTTTTGGTTAAGAGGGACTAACCCTAGTGTTTAATGGACAAGTCCCCCTCAAGTTGTCTTACAAATATAAAATCCACTTCATAATCCCACCCTTTAATTAAAATCCATTTAGTAAAGGCTTGTTATATAATGAATTTAATCCCTAACCATGGATTAAGTTGAGGTATCTTCCTCAGCTTAAGTGTTCCCATCTATCATCCTTCTCTTAGGATGGTGTAATGAGTTCACTAATCCCTAATTAGAGATTAAAATCATTACTTAACACTAAAAAAAAACCCAAAAAACATCTTAATAATCACAAGTAGGTTAATGATCTTAATCCTACATCATTATGGTAATTAAGTGGAGATGCTTATCTCACACTTAAGTAGGCTCATTATCCCTAATCAGGGAGGATATAATGAGTTTACAACCCTTGATTAAGGCTTAAGCTCATTATCCTATGCAAAACACCAAAAAACAATAAAACACTGAAAACACAAAAACAAACAATAAACTTCTCCTCCGGGATTCTTTTCTCATCACACTCACTCTGAAAACGAGAACTCGCTTCTTCCATCTAATGCAAGACAGTTAGCACTCGAGCCATACGAGTCATACACTTGAGCATAGATAAGTAAGTAGTTCACAACAAAATCATCTAGTCTCTTTGAGTCGAACTACGGTGTTCTGACTTCCTCATTGCACGAGAGGATATGTAGGCATAACTTAACAGTTATCGAACAAAAATCATTGTGTCTTCCCCCTCTTTCAGCTTTCTTTCTAAGCCTCAGTCTTGAGAATTTCCCCTTTTTGCACTGACACGCTGTACATTCATTCCTAGCTTTTATACACAGTCAGCTCATACACTACCCCTTTTAAACACAATCAAGTAAGCGTGGATCCCGTCGAGTACGACGGACGATCTGGGTCCTAATACCTTCCCAGGTCGTAACCAACCCCCTTTCTCAGTTTCTTTGGTTCGCAACCGTCTTATCCATACCCTTCCAGGTTTATGCATAATTACCTTTCCTTCGGGGGAAAAATGCCTAGTTGGCGACTCTATTCAACCTCAACCTCCAACATCGCCGACCGTCCGTGTCTGCACTGGGACGAGAGTCCGGGGGGGCGACAACCGTACCCTGCTAGGTGATCGTCCTTCACCTTTTGATGATTGTACCTCATCAATCATCCAATGGCCGTCCCCATCGTCGATCTATTTATCTGGCATTCGTCCTATGTCGAGATAATCCCCAACAGAGTAGCCGTCCCCTGCTAGGTGATCGTCCTTCACCTCTTGATGACCGTCCCTCATCATTTATTTTGATGACCGTCCCTCATCATTTTATCCGATGGTCGTCCCCATTGTTGATCTTTCTATCTGACATTCTTCCTATGTCGTGATCTTTTCAGCAGCCGTCCCCTACTCGGTGATCGTCCTTCACCTTTTTGATGAACGTCCCTCATCATTATTTCATTTATTCTTTACCCAATAACCGTCCCCGTCGTGGTTTTCTTCTTTATCTTGATAATCGTCCTTCATCACTTTACCCGATGGTTGTCCCCGTCGCGGATTCTTTATTCCCCAGCATGATGGCCATTCCCGTCAATGTGTTTCTCACTGTTTTTATCCCCAGCAGTCGTCATCTGCTCGATGGTTTCCTCCGTCGCTATCATTTGATATTCAGTCTATACTGTCTATTACAATCTATATCCTTTTTCTTCTTATAATAAAGAGTGCAAATTTTGGATTGTCTTGGTATTCAACCACAAGTTATCTGGTTTGTCTGTTAAGCCAAGCGCTTCCATCCTACACAGCTAACTCATGCTTGAATAGGAGCAGTTGTAAACACCCCAAATTTTCCCACTCTTTTTTCTCACACCTTGGCTTGTGATCATTCATATTGCATTGCATAAGCATACCATCTCACTGCATAGTTATTTCCCTGCATAAGTTGCATAACTAGGGTTTGTGATCAAATGAATCTTAGAAGTGGTTTGAGCTATCTCAGAGGCCATGAAGTATGCCAAGAGGGTCTATGAGTGTTCTATGATCATATTATACCTCCATGTTTGCTTTAAAGTCACAAAATCTCAGAGGATTGCACAACCACCCAGGCAGGCTTAGGGTTTCCTACACAGATGACCAGAAATTAGGGTTTTGGGTTTGAGGCCCTTACACTTAAAAATTTGGCCATTCTTGATTCTATTGGTCTATATATGTTATAAGGAGCATGTGTATCAAATTTGAAGCAAAAATTCATTGTGGAAGTCATCTGATCAAATGGTAACTTGTTGTGCAAGAAAAGTCAGAATCAGGGCATCTGAGGCCTCCATCAAGGGTACCAAAGGGTCATCTTCATCAATTTGAGGTCCTATGATCTTTATTTGATCTTGGGAATGGTTAGAAGTTCACAAGATTTGAGAATTTTGAGCCATTTGCAAAGTTGCCATTTTTGGACATGACTTGTAATGTAAACTTTCCATTTTGGGAAAGATTTTCAACCTCCTCTTTCTTGATCAAAAAGGCTTCAAATGAAATTTTTTCAAACATGAAAGGTGTAGATTGTATCTTCCCATTTTTAAAAAGTACAATAACTCCACTTGATTCATCCTAGAACTCAAGTTATGATGGATCAAACTTGGCAAAAATCACATAATTTTTTAAGTTCATACCAAAGAGGGAAATGTGCAATTTTGCTTTCAAAGCCTTCTCATGACCTCTAATGCACTTCTACACATCATAGAAACATAATGCAACTTGTTTAGACCAGAATTGTACCAATAACCAAGGGTTTTCATGACTTGTTCTTCAAGAATTCACAAAGTTGGAAAAATGCAAAATCACTTCTAACTCTTGATCCAAGTGTTATAGCTCATCACAAATGATCCAAGGGTGCTCCATGAAGTTAGCTGATGCATAACCACCCTTCAAAACATCTATGTCCCAGCCCATGCCTCTAGTACACAAAATCTTGACTTTTTGCATTTCAAGCCATGCCAATCCCACAGTGCCACAACAATTCTTCTGACCAATAGCATTGTTTATACAAACCCTAAGAAGCATAAAACACATAACAACAAGCCTTGAAACATAACATAAAATCAAATTGCAAAAAAATCCTCTCAAACTTGCCTTCTTCAAAACTCATTACACAACATTAAACATCAAATTTTATTTCACCATTCAATCATACATGACCTAAGGAACACATCCCACCCATTGCCATGGCCTAAAACTCAACACACAAGAACTCCATTTTCTGCCAAACCAGAACTGGATATCACAAAATAGCCCAAACAAACTCTTTCCAAGCATCACATTAGCTTCATGAGGTTCAGTGCAGTTGGTTTGCACCAAGGAAAGGCCCATAAAGCTCTTATTCAAAGGTCTTCAAATCAGGTATCCATCAAGAACAAATTTTCCAGAACTTCATTCTCTTGTTATAAATTGAATCTATATGTTATCCTGATCACCATGATGTATTTAGATTTGAAAATGAGTGAGAAATGACCATTTTATGATGCTCTGAAATTTTGCCCGTGTTTGATGTTTGCTTCGATTCTCATGATTCTTGTTGTATGATGTTAGAGGATCATTTCTGGGCAAGATTTATGAGTTTTAGTGAGCTATAGAGGAAACTAGGGTTTGGGGTTCGCCGGAGAAGGTGACCAAAGCTTCCCTCTGGCCACCTAAGAGTAATTAGGGTTAGTTGTATTTTATTTCCCAGATGCAACCACATCCATCAGATCTTGTTTTAATTAGCGCGCGAACGGCCCAGATTCCTCATTAAACCCTAATCTCATTTAATTATATTAATCTAAATTAATTAATTCAGAGTGAACCAGGACCCATAGATCACTCGCGTAACCAAGCTTTGAACCTGGGCCTCTGGATCGTCATACCTTGGGTCACGTTGACTTCCCTTCACAGCCCTTGATCTCATCAACTTTGCATCCTAGCCATCCATTGTGATTACTTTGCATTTCTTTTTATTTATTTTGCATTTTTATTTCACATATTTATTTAAAATAGTAAATCATTTTATAAAAATATAATCTTTTGCACTTTCACTTTAAATAATTTTTATAAACCAAAACCTTTTTTATTTTTTATTTTTGCATTAAAAATCTATTGTTAAATCATTTAATTGTATTATTTAATTAATTAGTTCATTTTAATTAATTAAAAATAATTTTAGGTATTTAAAAATCACCAAAAAATCATGAAGCATTCTTACATATTTAGAAAAATTTACAAACTCATATTACAAATTTCTTTTAGGGTTTGATCATGTTTTGACAATTAACCATGAATTAGGGTTTCCAAATTTCCTATTTTTCTAACCCTAACTTCAAAAATCCATTTCTGATCAACCAAGATGAGTTTGCACATGGTTCTTTTTGCATTATTTCATACTTTGCATGTAGTATCTAGGGCATTTAACTCATATTTTTGCATTGAAGTTTCCATTTGTTTGGCATTTTTCATGAAGAAGTACCCAAACCCTAGCCTAACTTAGAAAAACCATAACTTGACTTTGGTATAGCTTCTGACCTCCATCTTTGGGGAATGATCTTATGTGTGTTTAGGGTTCATTTGGTTGCATTTTAAAATTTTTATCATGTGTTATTCTTCTGTTGTGGACATGTGCATCTCATACTTTCTTAAAACCCTAATTTGCCATGTTCATTTGCATTCATCTTTGCATACCTTCATCATATGAACTTGTCATGACATCTCATGCATTTGTATGTCATCTTAGATACCTTAGGACATGTATGAACATTGGTTGATCAATATTGCATCCATTTGGTATGTTTTGCATTCATCACTTCTAATGTGTATTCATGTGATTTCAAGCTTCTAACATGCCTTCCTTTGCATCCCATATCTTGTATGATCATGCATAAACATTGTACATGTCTTTGCATCATTTCATAACACATTTGCATTGTGTTTTCACTTCTGGTCTTGATCATTGCATCTTTATTTTCCTTATTTCCTTTTGTTTCACATCTTATGCATTCATACTAACCATTTTAGTGGCTTTAGGTAAGTTGTTTAGGATGTGGATTTGCCTCCACATCCAACTTCTTCTTATCTCTCCATTTGCATCTTTAATTGTCTTTGAATTGAGTTTGAATCACTAATGCTCTCTCTTTCTCCCTTTCTTTCTCTTAGGTTACTTAACTTCTTCAGGGTGTAAGTAACCTATTCTACTTTCTCTTCTCTTTTCATCTGCTTCTTCTTCCTTGGTGGCCATCTGAAGATCTTTCTCTAAGCCTCACAAACCATAGGAATATCCAAGCATGATAACTTTAGGGTTGTACATAGTCTCCCCTAGTTTTTACCTTTGAGTCTCCTTGAGTCTCTGCTTCTCATTTCATAATCAAGGCTAAACAGTTAAAGTTTTAAGACTCTGAATTAGGATTATGCCTGTATCCTTATCTTAGGATGGAGTGTATAACTTTAGTACTTAGTGTTAAAACTTTAAGTTGTTTACACCTCCTAGTCAAAACACCTAATAATCATTGAGACTTAAGCTTGTAACTTGGGCCTTATATTAGGGTTACATCTCTACATGTTGGTTCAGAGGGACTAACCCTAGTGTTCATTGGACAAGTCCCCCTCAGGTTTAGTCTTACAAACATAAAATCCATTTATCAATCCCAAATTTAATTAAAATCCACTTTAATAAAGGCTTGTTATATAATGATTTTAATCCCTAACCATGGATTAAGTTGAGGAGTTTTCCTCATCTTAAGTGTTCTCATCTATTATCCTTCTCTTAGGATGGTGTAATAAGTTCACTAATCCCTGATTAGAGATTAAACTCATTACTTAACACAAAACAAAATCCAAATACACTTAATAATCACAAGTAGGTTAATGATCTTAATCCTGCATCATTAGGATAATTAAGTTGAGAGTTTCATCTCATACTTAAGTAGACTCATTATCCCTAATCAGGGGTGATATAATGAGTTTACGACCCTTGATTAAGGCTTAAGCACATTATCCTATGCAAAACACCAAAAAAACAATAAAAAACTGAAAACACAAAAACAAACAATAAATGTCTCCTCCGGGATTCTTTTCTCATCACATTCACTCTGAAAACGAGAACTCGCTTCTTCCGTCTAATGCAAGATAGTTAGCACTCGAGCCAGACGAGTCACACACTTGAGCATAGACAAACAAGAAGTTCATAACAAAAACACTAAGTCTCTTTGGGTCGAACTACGGTGTTCTGACTTCCTCATTGCACGAGAGGATACTTAGGCATAAAGGGTTATCGAACAAAAGTCTCTTTGTCCCCCCCCCCTCCTCCTCCCAATTCTCTTTCCTGAGCCTCAATTTTGAGCACTCACTTTCTTCTGGCACCGACACTTTGTACATCCATTCCTCCCTAGCCTTTTATACACAGTTTAGCAGATACATTATCCCCTTTTAAACACAATCAGGTATTCGTGGATCCCGTCGTGTACGACGGACGATCTGGGTGCTAATACCTTCCCAGATCGTAACCTACCCCTTACTCAGTCTCTTTGGTTCGCAACCGTCTTATCCATCTCATTCTAGGTTTATGCAGCATTACCTTTCCTTCAGGATAAAAATGCCTAGCTGGAGACTCTATTCAACCTCAACCTTCAACATCGCCGACATCCAGTTCGCGTTTGCACCGGGATGAAAAGCCGGGGAGCGACAACCTCAGGATATCTCAGTGAACCAACTAGAAACTGTGGTGTCCAGTGTGAACGCTAGTCATGGACTGGGTTTTACTGATATGGACGTAACAGCTGAGGGTCGTTCCCACAATTGGGCAATGCATATTTCTTTGGAGTGTAAGGGTGCAATGATATCTCATGTATTGGTGGATACTAGATCATCATTGAATGTTCTTCCTAAGAAGGCATTAATGAAGTTGGATAATGACGGAGTTATTCTGAAGACTAGTAACTTGGTGGTTCGAGCGTTTGATGGATCGAGAAGATCAGTGTTTGGGGAAGTGGACTTACCAATAAAGGTAAGGCCACAAGTCTTCAATACCATATTTTATGTAATGGATATCCAGCCTGCATATAATTGTTTACTGGGGAGGCCATGGATCCATTCGGTAGAGGCAGTATCATCTACGCTTCATCAAAAATAGAAATTCATTTGGGAAGGGAAAATCGTAACAGTCTGCAGAGAGGGGGATATCTTTATCAGTCATTTGGCTTCATTTAAATATGTAGAGATGGATGGTGAGATAGTTGAGACTCCATGTCAAGCTTTCGAGCCCCTGAAGACAGAATTAGCATCCTCATCAGCAGCTTCTTCCGAAGAGTCAAAGAGAGGAATTTCCATAACATCTTACAAACAAGCTCTAAAGGTGGTGGAGTCAGGAATACGAGAAGGCTAGGGTAAGCTAGTAGAAGTATCAGAAAAGAAGGACATGTTTGGTGTTGTCTACCAACCTAGGCAGTCGTCATCTGAACAGAGCGCCAGAGGTCATCAAGGCCCAATTACCTTCACAAGTGCAGGATGGGTTGATTATGGGAGTATCATTGCAGTGCAAGACGACATAATTGATAGTGATTGTGACTTGGACAAGTGGATCAGACCTTGTGCTCCAGAGACTCAGCTCAACAATTGGTCATCTGAAAGGCTCATTTCAGTCACTTCCTTTGAAGAGTAATGGTTTTTGTTTTTGTCTTTCCTGTATTCAAGCGCTATGCCTTTCCCGGGGCATAGTAGCTCATTGTAAGGGTTCCATTGTTCCTAACACAATACCATGATCATTAATAAAGCTGACGTTTTGCATTCATCCATGTTGTTCATTGTCTTTCATTTTTGTTTTTGTTTTCAAAAAAGAAAGAAAAGTTTAAAAAAAATGGCAATGTTTTCATTTTTTCAAACTCCTTCTAAAGCCTTGCATGAATCATCATTCATGCAGGTGCTCTTCACCGGGTCTTATCAATGACGACCTTGTTATGGCTAAGTATGACATTGACAATCTGATTTACCAAGCTGATGAGGAAGGTGAAGAAGATTGCGAACTACCTGAAGAGTTAGCCAGATTGCTTAAACAAGAGGAAAAGATGATTCAGCCACATGAAGAGGCCATTGAAGTGATAAACCTGGGTACCGAAGAAGACAAGAAAGAGGTAAAGATCGGGGTTGCATTAGAAGAATCTATCAAGACTCTTATAATTGACATGCTTCGAGAATATGTTGATGTCTTTGTCTGGTCTTATCAATACATGCCTGGTTTAGACACATATATTGTGGTGCACAAGCTGCCTTTGAGGGAAGACTGCTCGCCAGTGAAGCAAAAGTTGAGACGCACATGCCTTGATATGGCAATCAAAATTAAAGAGGAAGTACAGAAGAAATTTGATGTTGGTTTCTTGGTTGTGACCAGTTACCCTCCATGGGTTGCCAATATTGTGTCGGTCCCTAAAAAAGACGGTAAAGTCAGGATGTATGTAGACTACATGGATTTGAACCGGGCCAGCCCTAAAGATGATTTCCCTCTGCCTCATATAGACGTGCTTGTTGACAACACTGATCAATTTTCCGTATTCTCTTTCATGGACGGGTTTTCAAGTTATAACCAGATTAAAATGTCTCCCGATGATATGGAAAAGACTACCTTCATTACACCTTAGAGCACCTTCTATTATAAGGTCATGTCGTTTGGTCTTAAGAATGTTGGAGCCACATACCAACAGGAAATGGTGACGTTATTTCACGACATGATTCATCATGAGATTGAGGTCTATGTTGATGATATGATAGCAAAATCCCAAACAGAAGAAGAACACTTGGTCAATCTAGCAAAGTTGTTTGACAAACTCCGAAAGTTCATATTGAGGTTGAATCCGAACAAATGCACCTTTAGGGTCCGTTCTGGTAAACTATTGGGTTTCATTGTTAGTGAGCAGGGAATTGAGGTTGACCCGGCCAAGGTAAAAGCCATCCAGGAGATGCCTGAACCGAGAACTGAAAAGAAAGTATGTGGTTTCTTAGGGAGACTAAACTATATTGCACGGTTTATCTCACACCTATCTGCCACGTGTGAGCGTATCTTCAAACTTCTGACGAAGAATCAGGCTATCAAATGGAATGAAGACTGCCGACAAGCATTTGACTGAATCAAGGAGTATTTGTTAGAACCTCCAATTCTCATGCCTCCAGTGCCAGGGAGACCCTTAATCATGTATCTTACCGTACTTGAAGAATCAATGGGATGTGTGCTGGGTCAGCAAGACGAGTCTGGTCGAAAAGAGCACGCCATTTATTACCTTAGCAAAAAATTTACCGATTGTGAGACACGCTACTCACTACTCGAGAAAAATTGTTGCGCTTTGGCATGGGTTGCTCGCCGACTAAGACAGTACATGCTGACTCACACCACTTTCCTAATTTCCAAGATGGATCCTGTAAAGTATATCTTCGAGAAGCCAGCTTTAACAGGAAGGGTATCCTGATGGCATATGATTCTAACAGAATATGATATCCAGTACACTTTGCAAAAAGCTATCAAAGGGAGTTTATTGTCAAAATACCTGGCTCAGCAGCCATTTGACGATTATCAACCCATGAAGTTCGAGTTTCCTGATGAGGACATCATGTTCCTCAGGTTGAAAGACTGTGAAGAACCACTTTCGGAGGAGGGGCCAGACCATGAATCCAAATCAAATTTGATGTTTGACGGAGCTGTGAACGTAAACAGAAGTGGAGTAGGTGTTGTCATTATCTCAATAGAGGGTGTCCATATGCCTTTCGCTGCTCAGTTGACTTTCGAATGTACCAACAATGAAGCTGAGTATGAAGCTTGTATCATGGGGGTTGAAGAGGCAATCAATTTGCGAATCAAGAATCTCGAGATCTTTAGAGATTCTGTTCTGGTGGTGAACCAAGTCAATGGAAAGTGGTCAGTTCATCAACCTCACTTGGTTCCTTACAGGGATTATACCAGGAGGTTGCTAACTTTCTTCACCAAGGTCAAGTTGAATTATATTCCAAGAGATGAAAATCAGTTCGTTGATGCTCTGGCAACTTTGTCATCCATGATTAAAGTTTGTCAAGAGAATTACGTGCCTCGAATCATGGTCCCTTGTCTCGAAAGACCTGCCTATGTCTTTTCAGTTGACAATGGTGAAGATAACAAACCTTGGTATCATGATATCAAGCAATTCTTGAAGTCTCAAGAGTACCCGACTGGGGCATCTAGTAAAGACAAGAAGACTCTCAAAAGGCTAGCAGGTGGATTCTTTTTGAATTAAGATGATGTGTTAAACAAGTGAAACTTCGATATGGTGCTGCTCAGATGCGTGGATAGACACAAAGCAGACCTGTTGATGCAAGAGGTTCATGAAGGCTCCTTTGGTACCCACACTGGATAACATGTTATGGCGAAGAAACTGTTGAGATCGGGATATTATTGGATCACCGTAGAATCTGATTGCCGTAAATACTCCCGCAAATGCCACAAGTGCCATATTTATGCTAATAAGGTCCATGTACCTCTGAATCCATTGAGTGTCATGTCTTCACCTTGGCTATTCGCCATGTGGGGCATTTATATGATCGGCAAGATTGAACGAACGACATCTAACGGTCACCGCTTCATCCTGGTTGCTATAGAATATTTCACGAAGTGGGTTGAAGCGGCATCTTATGCCAATGTTACAAAACAAGTGGTAGCCCGGTTTATCAAAAGAGATATCATTTTCCGGTATGGAATTCCCGAAAGAATCATTATTGATAATGGTTCTAACCTCAATAACAAGATGATGGCTGACTTGTGTCGGGATTTCAAAATAGAGCATCACAATTCTTCTCCGTATCGGCCGAAGATGAATGGCGCTGTCGAGGCGTACAACAAGAGCATCAAGAAGATCGTGCAAAAATGGTTGTGACATACAAAGACTGGCATGAGATGCTACCATTTGCGCTACATGGGTACCGAACGTCGGTGCGTACCTCAACAGGGGAAACCCCGTTCTCATTGGTATATGGTATGGAGGTAGTCCTACCAGTCGAAGTGGAGATCTCCTCATTGAGATTAATGATGGATGTTAAGCTAGATGAACATGAGTGGCTCCGATCCAGGTATAATCTGTCGTACCTCGAAAAATACGATCCCTCGCGAACGCGGTCGCGGCTGGGCTGACTTGAGAGTCGCCACCTAATTTTATTTATTCCCGAAGTGGGAAATGGAAAATATATATAAAACCACCAAGAAGGGATAAAACAAGGTCATCGCAAACCATTGTCGGGGTTCGGAAGTCGGTTATGTAGGAGGAAGGTATTAGCACCTCCTACATCCATCGTACTCGATGGGAACCATCTAGATTGTCATGCGCGAAGGGATGTCTATACTTATGATTACTTGTTGAACTAAAGGGTTTATTGATCCTAGGGGCTCGGCAAGGATTGAGATCCTCGTGCCTATGTATTCCCTTGTGCAATGGGAAAGTCAGAGCTTCGCAGTTCAACCTACTAAGGGTAATGGTTGTTGATTTTATTACCTTTCTTCGATGAAAGGATTTAAGAGTCCATTTGCACTAAAGACTATGGATAGTTTATTCCGTCCAACAAGACGAATGTCTTGCGCCGAAATAATCGGAGCGAGTAACGAGAGCTCGTTATCCTCCTTTCTATCGCTTAAGGCTCGTGGCGTGCAATTTTCCTCGTATTTATTGAAGTGTTTTGTTTCCTAAGACCGCTTGATGTTGGATCAAGGGTTTGGATCTAAGAAGTAACATTTCGATTTTTTGAAGTTTAAGGTGAATGCGAGTGGGAGTTTATTTGTTGGTTTTGTTAGCGAGGCACAATGTGCTCGACTCGCAAAGTGAGGAAATAAGCTAAAGACTAGCTATGGAAAACAAGCGTAATGCGTTGATTCGTTAAGTTAGAAAATGTTGCTAAAAGTGTAAGGTGCAAAGTTCGTGCAGATGGCGATCGAGGAACGATCGACTTACGTGTGTGTATGAAGTGAAGTGCATATGGATGTTTATTTGGCGTTGGACCAAAGATTTCGTTTATCATTGAAATGACTAATCTTAATGTGCGTTCGTTTTTTACTTAGCAATTTATCATCAAAAATGAAAAAGTAATCACACAAGTAAGCATTGTATCATGTCACAAGCAAATAGGAATCGAGCATACGCAAACATTCATAGCACACATAATCGAGCAAAGGAGAAAAATTAATTAATTAAATAGAAATATTTAATTAGATTAACTACCAAATTCATTAATCTAATTAAACAAAAAAACTATTTAATTAATCTATGCATTTTTGATAAGGGGAAACTACATAATTAAATTAAACAAGATTACTTAATTAAATTAATTAGAAAAAACTGATTAATTTAGTTTAAACAAAACTGTTTAGAACTTAATTATATTTTTTTGTTTTGATTTCTTTTATTCTTTTTCTTTGTAAAGGCAAAACAAAATAAAAAAGAAGAAAATAAAATGCCTGATTTTAGGGTAAATCTGAACCATCAGACCTAGAAACAATAAAATAAAAACTTCCATCTAATAGGTCACAAATAAACCAAATGTATTAGATGGGCAAAAAATATAAAAAGAAACAAAACAGACCTAGCTAGAATGCATCATCGGTCACTATTATCCACAGAAGCTGCAAACACATCAACTAATAACTTTTGGAAAGACAGATGTCTTCTTGGGCATTGCAGCATTAGTGACTATTGTATTTTCTCAAAATGATAATAAAAACAAAAAAAACTGCATATTAATACTCTATTTCCATATTTCACATGTCTTAAAAAGTAAGGATAGAATGAAAATCGCTTGAACCAATCAAACCAAACTATTTTAGACAGCAGGAAAATGAACAAATTTCAAAACGTGTATTCAGTTCTCTTTCTCTCAAAGAGAATCGGACGAACTCCTCATCATACACCAAGCCACAAATCCTTACGAAAATCAAGAAAACATCAATCGGAGATTCAAAGAATCGTATCACACAGACAAACAAAATCCCTAATCCCGATCAAAACCAACCCCAAATTTCAATTGATTCACATCACACAAGACAAAGTTTCAGAAGCAGTAAAGTGAATGTAAAAGAAACTACCTCAGCGTGATTTCGAGTCGGCTCCAAGGTAAGGTTTCGCCTCTTTTCGGTTCCTATTTTCTTCTCCCGGCCTTCGCTTTTCCGTTCGCGTGTTGTTGTTTGCTTGTTAGGGAATGCGGAAAAAATGGTGAGGTTTAGCTCTTCAACCTCTGATTTCCAATGCAAAAATCAGAGATGAGTAAAGGGTGCTTGAGCTTTGGTATTAGGGTTTCTGGTGTCAATCACGTTTTTGCCGTTTTCTTCTTTTTAGGGTTTTCTATGCGTGTTCAGGTCCTCTCATCATTGACAATGATTAGGCTTCTTATAGGAAGGTTTGGGAGGATCTGATGCGTGTGAGCTTTGTGAGAAAATCGTGTGAAGTGAGCTGGCTTTTTCCCTTAGCAAGATCTCTTGAGTGTGATTCTACGTATTGGTTTGAAGGATCCGCGAGAGACGATCCTGAGTTGGATTTTTTTTTAGGATACGTTTTCCTCTGAGTGAAATAGTGCGGGGACCACGGGAGAGGTGAGTCATTCTTTTCGATTTTGTCTGTAGTGTGCTTCCAGAAAAGGGTGGGGCCCTGCTTAAGCTTTGATTTCTTTATCACTGATTTTACTGAATTTCCAAGTCTTTTACCATGGTGAATTTTGACCTGTTTAAATCTTTGATTTCTTTGTTTTTGGTTTTAATTGCTTTGAACTCAGTATATGTGAATTGGCTATTTGAACTTGCTTTGGCTATGGATCACGGTTGCTAACATTAGTTGGTTTCCTTTGTATTTATACAGGTAGTAAGGGATTCGATGCTATTGAAGTTGTGAAGCAAATGGCTCGTGGATGAGAGGGACGATTTATGTCTTCATCACATTTTCTGGGACTGGTTTACATCTCATCCTTCAGTTGACACAAAGCCTTCTTATTATTACTAAATGTATGGTGCAACTGTTGTGTTTTTTCGCAGGTAAACGTCCACTTTATCATGGAGAAAAGCACCTAAATGGTGATTATGGCAAGCCTTAAAGCTGTGGCTGGATATTGAAGACAAACTCGATCAGGGTTGTCGCAGTGAAAAACTTGTAGCTGCATTTTGGTACATTGTAAATGCATTGAAGCATCCTTATATCTCCCTTAAATTATGCTCATGCTAGGGACTAACATGGCTTTCCTGTTTGTGCAGTTCCAAAGGACCATCCATTTGAATTCTATCAACAGACTTCGAGGGATTTCGTGAAATGCTAAAAGAAAGAAACCTGCCAAGACACCTCTCAGAATCACAGTTCAAAGGTAATCTATTAAGTTCTGAGTTTTTTTCCGACATCTCTTGTCAAATGATTTCGCTATTAGTCTGATTTCTGTAATCATGATTCTGTCATAAACTTCTTCTCTCTTTTTCTGTGAGCAGAGATCTTTTTGCCAAAGGACTTTCCAACATGGTATAGTCTAGCAATTGAAATCGATGAAGCTAATGAAGCTAAAACAAAACTGCATTCTCTATGATCAATGTCTACTTCTTTGCAAATCTCAAGTGGAACATTAATGAGTGTTATTGGTGTGAGGAATACAAGCTAAATAGCTTATGGAAATGGTTCAACATCAGCTTAGGTGCAAATAGTTTTCAATACTTGATTATTAGGATTCCCCTTTTTTCGGATCTTGTTGTCATGAACATGTAACTTTGGATTCATCAAGCCGTAACACTTGTAGCATTGTATCCCTCTTGTTTTTCTTGCTGCAGTGGTGAGACTTTGATATGAAGAGCTTGGGATGGTATGGTATAGAGAACTTAGACCCTGATAGTGAACATTTTCTTGGTATTATGCAGGTCTTGTCATGGTTGAAGTGGTAGCATGGCTGATGCGTAGATTACAGATTTTATCCAACTGAGGGTCACCAAGAAGAATTAGTTGAGACACACTACTGAATCGGTTAATTCACTTTCAGTCCAGACTTCAATTGCATACTGCTTGTGTCAAAGTCGAATCAATGCCTTGAATCATGTTTGCTGCATAATTTGCACAATTGGTATATCGGTTACAATCATGGACTTGTTATGCATTATTTCATACTTAGACATTATTTTCTGAACATGTTATTTCGACTTCCTTGCTTGTGACTTCTGCTCATACTCAGACATCTGATCTTGAATGAATCTGCATGTTCACTGTATTAACATTTTTTTCTAAAATTGAGACCAACCTTTGTGTATTTGTGTGCCTCTTTGCAGGTAGAATTATGGAGGATACATTGGTAAGCCCAAGTATATCACGAACCACGCGATGTCACGACAATAGTATAATGATGAAGGTGGTACGAAACTTGGCATGGAAGTCTCTAGGCATGGATTAGTTTCCACACGCTGTCGAAGCGTCGACATCTTCTGTTACCTTCTGTTCACAGATTATGCCGTTGGCTCTTTTTACTTGCAGCTTGGTGTAGCATTGTCTGAATCTTTGCAATCATTTTTTTTTTGCATGTAAGCTGACTGTTACGGCTTAGCTTTGGCAAGGAATAGTTGAGAATGAAACTTGGAGTGATTTAGATTAGCTGAAGAAATTTAAATCCTTGAATCCCTTTGTATAACCTTTGTACCAATGTAATTTTCTTGAATTTCAAACTTGTAATCTCAAGACTTAATAGCATAGTGAACTGTGTGTTCTTTTAACTTTGATAAATTTCAATTAGACACCTTCTAATGACCTCTTGTTGATATCTTTGGATTTTTTCTTTTTCTGCAATTCGTATTAGAACACTTAGTCTTTCAATACACCCTGAAAACACCTTAGGCATGAATTACTCCACCATGAATTTATCATGAAGGGTTTGAGCTTAAAATGATGCAAATAGCTAGCCATATTAGTATGGAGGCACCACAAGGTGGACTCCAAATGAATACGAATTCTTCTATCTCCTAGAAACAAATTGCCGCAGCTCTTGACATAACATGACTCTTGAAACAGTATAAATTAATTACATGATAACACTTTGAAACCAAGCACTACAAATGGATCATTCCTTAAGATCAGATGGAAATCAAGGCTTTTCTTTGAAACTTAAGACATGAAGAATGAGTTTGGAAGTAAATTTGAGCTTTTCCTTCTGAAATCTTCTATTTCGAATACTTTTCACACTTTAAGCCTATCTTTTGCACAACCGAATACATCTACACGATTAATCCTCCACAAAATAACCTTTAACACCTTGGCTTAGATCATAAACGCGAATATATCTACAAAGCTTATTAGTCACAATGAGCAAATATCGGGAAATCGTGGCCACGGATCAGATGACCCTTTTAGAGGAGAAAAACAAATAGGGTAGGACAAATTTAGGGTATGACAGATGCCCCTATCTAATTGCCTTGGACCCAAGAAAGTGAACCGCTGCATGGCGTTCAGTTTTAGAGTAAAAGTCAATTAGATATAAGAAGACCCCGAAATTTGTCCGGCAAGAGAGAAAATGCGACACAACTGAAAGGGATATGAGGATGAAATTGGCAAATTGTGCGAAATATCTGAGGTTCTTTGAATTAACGAAGCAGTATCTCAATAAATTTCTCTAGGTCGTATGAAGCAGTTCCTTTCAGTCAAGGCTCTTCAGTGACTCTAGAACAAATGTCTTAACAAAGCATGAGATTCTTTAGTCCATCAAAGTAGTACCTTACCAATGAAGGCTCTTTGTGGATGTTAGAACAATATCTCGAATAAATAGTGCAAGATTTTCTATATCATGTGAAGCAGTTCCTTATATTCAAGGATCTTCAATGATACTAGAACAATATCTTTACCAAACATGAGACTCTTCATGTCTTGCGAAGCAGCACCTTTTCGATTAAGGTTCTTCGGAGAAGGCCAAAGCAGTATCTCGAACAATGAGATTTCCTAGCTCATTAAAGCAGTGCCTTACCAATGAAGGCTCTTTGGGAATATTTAGGGCAATATCTCGAACAAAATGGTATACGATTTTTTTAGACTATGCGAAGTAGTTCCTTATATTTAAGGATCTTCAATGATACTAGAACAGTATCTCCATCACAATATGAGATTCTTTGGGTCTTGCGAAGCAGCACCTTTTCGGTTAAGGTTCTTCGGAGAAGGCCAAAGTAGTATCTCGAATAAAATGGTATAAGATTTTCCAGATCATGCGAAGCAGTTCCTTATATTCAAGGATCTTCAGTGATACTAGAACAGTATCTTTACCAAATGATGCAAGATTTTCTAGATCATGCGAAGCAGTTCCTTATATTTAAGGATCTTCAATGATACTAGAACAGTATCTCCATCACAATATGAGATTCTTCGGGTCTTGCGAAGCAGCACCTTTTCGGTTAAGGTTCTTCGGAGAAGGCCAAAGCAGTATCTCGAATAAAATGGTATAAGATTTTCCAGATCATGCGAAGCAGTTCCTTATATTCAAGGATCTTCAGTGATACTAGAACAGTATCTTTACCAAATGATGCAAGATTTTATAGATCATGCGAAGCAGTTCCTTATATTTAAGGATCTTCAATGATACTAGAACAATATCTCCATCACAATATGAGATTCTTCGGGTCTTGCGAAGCAGCATCTTTTCGGTTAAGGTTCTTCGGAGAAGGCCAAAGCAGTATCTCGAATAAAATGGTATAAGATTTTCCAGATCATGCGAAGCAGTTCCTTATATTTAAAGATATTTAGTGATACTAGAACAGTATCTTTAACAAATGATGCAAGATTTTCTAGATCATGCGAAGCAGTTCCTTATATTTAAGGATCTTCAATGATACTAGAACAATATCTCCATCACAACATGAGATTCTTCGGGTCTTGCGAAGCAGCACCTTTTCGGTTAAGGTTCTTCGGAGAAGGCCAAAGCAGTATCTCGTTTAAACTTTCAAGATAATCTCTGCTTGGAGAGCAACGAAGATAGTGGACGACATCATCATCAACTATAAAGTTTGAAGAATGATTTGCTGGGGGATAAAAATCTGTAAGCATATTCGGGATATCAGCTCCTTTCAGAGGAATACCATCAACTTTGAGAGAGGAAAATCTTGGATGCATGTCCTGGATCCTGCTATGCTATCCTGATAAGACCTCGTACATTGCATGATGCACGATGATTCTTATGAAAATGCAATTACAAATGATTCTAATGCAAATGCTTTGTTATATGCTAATGATTAATATGATTGTGTTTGATGACATTCTTGTTTTCGGACAAGAATGTTGCATGTCATGCATGTGACAATGCAAATGATTGGATATGCTCGATATAAGGTTTTTGGTAGTTACCAACAAAATTGGATTTTGGAAAGATGCCACTCCACGGGTGGACTTTTCGGTTTTTTTGAGTGGTTTTGAAAGCAAGGGTGAAAAGACTCACTAGGTATCAACTCAGGGTTGAGAAAGCAAAGGTATCAACACGGGGTTGAAAAGCTAAAGGTATCAACACGGGGTTGAGAGAGGAAAGGTATCAACACGGGGTTGAAAAGGTAAAGGTATCAACACGGAGTTGAGAAAGGAAAAGATATCAACACGGGGTTGAAAAGGCAAAGATATCAACACAGAGTTGAAAAGCAAAAGATATCAACACGGGGTTAAAAAGGCAAAGGTATCAACACGGAGTTGAAAAAAGAAAGGTATCAACACAGGGTTGAGAAAACAAAGATATCAACACAGAGTTACAAAGGTATCATCAACACAGGGTTGAAAAAGGTAAAGATATCAACACGGGGTTGAAAAGGCATCGAGGTATCAACACGGGGTTGGAAAGGCAAAGATATCAACACGGGGTTGAAAAGGTAAAGATATCAACACGGGGTTGAATAAGATTGGATTGTGAGAAATGCCAAGAGGACTTGGACCTTTGCGTGGTGCCAAACACTGTTGGACTTTTGAGATGTGCCAGACATAGTTGGACTTTTGGCTTTCTAGTAGTTGCCACCATAGTGGACTTTTTAGGAATTACGGTGAAAGGTATTGACTTCTCGAAACTTGGTATCCGACGATGCCCTGATCGGAGGATGGATGCGACCATTTGTGGTATCCCCAAGTATGATCTATTGTTGAAGTTGTAAGCTGCTGACAGAATTTCAACTTCTTTGACTGATGTCATGGTGACTTTAAAATGAGCGTAGCGACATAATCAATGCATGTTGATTATGCTTTGGCTTAGCCCTAAGGCATCCCTTTATAACTGTCTTGCCCCAGTCTGTAGGGACTTTGAAAGAATCTTCTTTAAATTGAAGCCTTGAGAATGACTGTGCCATATCCTAGCACTTTACAAGTTGCCTCGGTATCTGGGTCTCATGGAGAGTTGCCCCTGTCTGAGTATTTGGAAGGACTTGCCCCGAATTAGGTGATCATGAATTATTTGCCCCAAATAGGCTACTAATTGGGATAGTCTAGTTCTAATGCTTGGAGACTTGATTTTCGACCAACCAATTCTCATGTCCATACAGTCATTGAAAGTCTTGCCCCTGATTAGGAGTGATTTTGATTCGAGTCAACACCACTGAATTCTCAAGCTCCTCTTTGACTTTTCCTTGTTTAGAATTTCCTTAGACGCTAATTACTGACTTGCAATTAAAATTTATTTGTACAGAAATGGTAATTTTAATGTACTATTCATGCGAGTTTTGAAAAATCAAAATTTATTTGAATGATGTGATAGTGTGTGACGAATGGCTCGATTGTCCAAACGTTGTGCTGATTTAGAAAGTGCGTAAAATATGCAGCAAGAATAATGTGCAATCGAGATTGAATATTAGCAAATATATGGGAGTCATTTTACGCAACCTTGCTGAAATACGCTTTCAGAATAAACCCTGCTTCAATTAGGTCTTTTAAGGGTTGTATCATGGTCTGGTTCACGGTTATGAAACAAAGGATATAGGCTCAAATATTTTGTACCCACCCATCTTCGTGATGTTCTCCAGTCCTACGTTCAATTAATTGACACACGTATTTCTCTCCTAAGAGAGTTTGAAAGTGTAATGGTTGAAGATGATTGTTCCAGACTTTATTACAATGGAAGTCACCTTATTTGTTTTTCTGGGATGTTAGTGACCCTTTAGGTTTTGGATAAGATGGTCACTGCAACTTATTTTGTTTTTTGCTGAGGATTTTGACAACCTCTTTCTACTGTTTTTATTTTAATCCCTAATTTTGCATGGACTGTTATTTTTTGAAGTCTTTAGTCCATCGGGACTGCCCTAACTTTTGCCTAAGTATCCTATTAGGATGTTCAACTTAGCGGGCTTTTTATATATTTTTATTTCTTTTTTTGTTGAAGGATTTACGACCGCCAAGTCATTGGTCATGGATGGATCTCCAAATTGGAAAGTTTCGCCTTGTAGTTTGGATGCATAGTCAGGTTAACTGAACACTACCCTGCCCCTGGTTAAATATAAGGTTTTGAATATTCGAAATAAACTCCTACTTCTAGGCTCGAAGTGGTTGTCTAGGGATTAACTCCTTATCTCTCCAGTGTTTGGGGATTTGAAACAATGCCTGTATATCATCAACAAAATTCTTTCGGAAAGCATATTATCAGCAATTATGGGTATTTTGTTTTCGTCATCCTCCCTCAAATATTTGCTAACAATGTGATAAAGGAGGTAAAGTGCATTTTTATATTATTTTTTTGAAATAAGTGGGAAAATGTGAGTGAATACGAATGGATTCGTTCAAAACAGGCATGTTCATTACATTAATATTACCATTAAAGACAACAGTTCTTAAAAGCAAGTAGCTCCAAACAGAAAAGGAAATACAAATGCAAAGTAATGATATGAGCTAAAGATTGCCAGTGTTGAGGAACTGGGCTTTGATTTGCTGTTGGGGAACCTTAATTCAGAATTGCTCTTCAAGATCAGTTTGAGAACCATCTTCGCATGTACTCTCAGAACCTTCTTCCATGACATGGATTGATGAGCCCGCCTGATTGTGGATTTGAATTCCTTGAGGTGTGAATGAGATTACCTTGGAATCAATCAGATCCTGGACTTTATTTTTGAATTGTTGGCAATCATCAGTTGAATGTCCCAGTGAGTTGGCATGGAATTCACAATAAGCATTAGGATCAAAGTTTGGTCGATGTGGAAGAGGCATTGGATTTATCTTCCTTGGCTCTACCAATCCACTATTAATCAAACATGGAAGTATGTGACTGTGAAGCATCGACAATTGATAAAAATGCCTTTTTGGTCTCTTAGCGTAGTAAGGACGCCGTCGCGGAGTACGTTGTTGTTGCATTGGCTCTTGATGTGCAACCTGTTGTCGATACTGATGAGGTCCTCAGCATGGGTGCTGTTGGTAAGGCACTGGAGGTGGAGCTTGTAGAGTTTCCCAAACTGCATTAATTTCCTCCTCTGTTTCTTGGGAACTGATAATTGATTCACTCTCACTAGTCTGGACGTCTGAGGTGTCCTGTACTTTTCTACTCTTGAGTAGGATTTCAATTCGTTCTCCAACTGACACCAATTGTGAAAAGCCGGGAAAAGAACTGCCTATCATTCTTTCAATGTACGGACTTTGCAAACTATCCATAAATAAGCCAACCAGTTCTTTCTCTAAGATTGGTGGTTGAACACGAGCAGCTAACCCTCTCCATCTTTGAGCATACTTTCTGAATGGTTCATCGCTTTCTTGAGATAACCCTTGCAATTGCATTCGGTCTGGAGCCATGTCGAGATTGTAGTTATACTGCTTCATAAAAGCACTGGACAAGTCCATCCATGATTGGATGTGGCTACTTTTTAGTTGTGTGTACCAGTTTAATGATGCTCCACTCAAGCTGTCTTGGAAACAGTGAATCATTAATTTATCGTTCTTAGTATGAGTGGTCATTTTTCTACAAAACATCACCAAATGATTCTTTGGACAACTATCTCCTTCATACTTCTCATATTTTGGCATTTTGAATTTAGGAGGGATTACCACATCAGGCACTAAACATAAGTCAGAAGCGTTCAGACCAAGAGCATCATGTCCTTTTAAGGCCTAAAATTTCTCTTCCAACACACGACATCTTTCAGCAAACTCAGGGTTTTGAGGTTGTTCAGCATTCAATACCAGGTTTGACCCTTTGGGATTAGGCGCGGAGATTGAAAAGCTATGATACTCCATAGCGTCAACTGATGAAGAATTCTCATTCCTGACAATGTGACACTTTTGTGTAATAGAATCCCCAACTGCCGTTCGTTGAATGTTGTCCTCTCTTTTTGCCAAAGCTATCATGGCCTCCATCAGTTGCTCCACTTGTTTCTTCATTGAGTCTACATCTCCTCTTAAATTAGCATGGCTTCGCTCCAACGGATCCATGGTCTTTAAAGCTACTTCAAGTCTGATACAAGTGTCGAGAAATCAACTCTGATATGTACAAAGGATGAATGAGTTCTTTGGTTTTTGGGAAAATGATATGTAATACGTATGAAATGGTATGCAAATGAAATGCAAGATCCAGGATCAAAGGACCAGAGGTATGGATGGAGGATACTTTGATTACTCACCTTATGAGGATATCACCGGGTAGGCTCTACAGTTTAAGGACCCCAAAGTTAACAATTCACATGATTGTTCATCACACACGCCATCAACATGGCGGTTGATTGACTCCACCATATGGATTTCGTTTGGGTGAGATCTTCGTATCGAGCCACGCAAGAGAGAAATCTCTTGATGCCCCATACTACGTGATCGTCGACACGAGGTTTAGAACAAAGTCCTGGAGTTATGGACCTTCCTCAATTGTTTGATGCACGTGTCAATTTTTATATATTTTGACAGTCAGTCAACTCCATTGAGTAAGTCTATTCCAAGTGAGGTCTTCGTATCGAGCCACGCGAGGGCGAACCCTGGTGCCCACTACTACGCAACCATCAACCGATGTTTTTAACCAACAGGTTCTAAAGGTCCTCAGAGTCGACGACTCTAATGAAAACATCTGAGCACACACGCCAAGAGCTAGACGGTTGTCAGTATTTCCATTAAAATCTACTCCGAGTGAGGTTTTCGTATCGACAACCCACGAGAGAGGTTCCCTCGGGAGCCCATACTACACAACCTCGCTAACTTATGTTTACACTCATAGACCCGGGTATAGAGCCTTTCCCTCATGTTGTTTCGATCAAAGTATTAATCCGGTACAAGAGATCCACAATAAGGATATAAAATGTAAAGCAATAAAGAAAGCGATAAACAAGTAACACATAAGCAAACATCCAAACGAGCGTGTAAACCTAGACTAGGCTCGACTTGCATAGGGGTGAACCAGTCCCCAGCAGAGTCGCCAGCTGTCGTACCTCGAAAAATACGATCCCTCGCGAACGCGGTCGCGGCTGGGCTGACTTGAGAGTCGCCACCTAATTTTATTTATTCCCGATGTGGGAAATGGAAAATATAGATAAAACCACCAAGAAGGGATAAAACAAGGTCATCGCAAACCATTGTCGGGGTTCGGAAGTCGGTTATGTAGGAGGAAGGTATTAGCACCTCATACATCCATCGTACTCGATGGGAACCATCTAGATTGTCATGCGCGAAGGGATGTCTATACTTATGATTACTTGTTGAACTAAAGGGTTTATTGATCCTAGGGGCTCGGCAAGGATTGAGATCCTCGTGCCTACGTATTCCCTTGTGCAATGGGATAGTCAGAGCTTCGTAGTTCGACCTACTAAGGGTAATGGTTGTTGATTTTATTACCTTTCTTCGATGAAAGGATTTAAGAGTCCATTTGCACTAAAGACTATGGATAGTTTATTCCGTCCAACAAGACGAATGTCTTGCGCCGAAATAATCGGAGCGAGTAACGAGAGCTCGTTATCCTCCTTTCTATCGCTTAAGGCTCGTGGCGTGCAATTTTCCTCGTATTTATTGAAGTGTTTTGTTTCCTAAGACCGCTTGATGTTGGATCAAGGGTTTGGATCTAAGAAGTAACATTTCGATTTTTTGAAGTTTAAGGTGAATGCGAGTGGGAGTTTATTTGTTGGTTTTGTTAGCGAGGCACAATGTGCTTGACTCGCAAAGTGAGGAAATAAGCTAAAGACTAGCTATGGAAAACAAGCGTAATGCGTTGATTCGTTAAGTTAGAAAATGTTGCTAAAAGTGTAAGGTGCAAAGTTCGTGCAGATGGCGATCGAGGAACGATCGACTTACGTGTGTGTATGAAGTGAAGTGCATATGGATGTTTATTTGGCGTTGGACCAAAGATTTCGTTTCTCTTTGAAATGACTAATCTTAATGTGCGTTCGTTTTTTACTTAGCAATTTATCGTCAAAAATGCAAAAGTAATCACACAAGTAAGCATTGTATCATGTCACAAGCAAATAGGAATCGAGCATACGCAAACATTCATAGCACACATAATCGAGCAAAGGAGAAAAATTAATTAATTAAATAGAAATATTTAATTAGATTAACTACCAAATTCATTAATCTAATTAAACAAAAAAACTATTTAATTAATCTATGCATTTTTGATAAGGGGAAACTACATAATTAAATTAAACAAGATTACTTAATTAAATTAATTAGAAAAAACTGATTAATTTAGTTTAAACAAAACTGTTTAGAACTTAATTATATTTTTTTGTTTTGATTTCTTTTATTCTTTTTCTTTGTAAAGGCAAAACAAAATAAAAAAGAAGAAAATAAAATGCCTGATTTTAGGGTAAATCTGAACCATCAGACCTAGAAACAATAAAATAAAAACTTCCATCTAATAGGTCACAAATAAACCAAATGTATTAGATGGGCAAAAAATATAAAAAGAAACAAAACAGACCTAGCTAGAATGCATCATCGGTCACTATTATCCATAGAAGCTGCAAACACATCAACTAATAACTTTTGGAAAGACAGATGTCTTCTTGGGCATTGCAGCATTAGTGACTATTGTATTTTCTCAAAATGATAATAAAAACAAAAAAAACTGCATATTAATACTCTATTTCCATATTTCACATGTCTTAAAAAGTAAGGATAGAATGAAAATCCCTTGAACCAATCAAACCAAACTATTTTAGACAGCAGGAAAATGAACAAATTTCAAAACGTGTATTCAGTTCTCTTTCTCTCAAAGAGAATCGGACGAACTCCTCATCATACACCAAGCCACAAATCCTTACGAAAATCAAGAAAACATCAATCGGAGATTCAAAGAATCGTATCGCACAGACAAATAAAATCCCTAATCCCGATCAAAACCAACCCCAAATTTCAATTGATTCACATCACACAAGACAGAGTTTCAGAAGCAGTAAAGTGAATGTAAAAGAAACTACCTCAGCGTGATTTCGAGTCGGTTCCAAGGTAAGGTTTCGCCTCTTTTCGGTTCTTATTTTCTTCTCCCGGCCTTCGCTTTTCCGTTCGCGTTTTGTTGTTTGCTTGTTAGGGAATGCGGAAAAAATGGTGAGGTTTAGCTCTTCAACCTCTGATTTCCAATGCGAAAATCAGAGATGAGTAAAGGGTGCTTGAGCTTTGGTATTAGGGTTTCTGGTGTCAATCACGTTTTTGCCATTTTCTTCTTTTTAGGGTTTTCTATGCGTGTTCAGGTCCTCTCATCATTGACAATGATTAGGCTTCTTATAGGAAGGTTTGGGAGGATCTGATGCGTGTGAGCTTTGTGCGAAAATCGTGTGAAGTGAGCTGGCTTTTTCCCTTAGCAAGATCTCTTGAGTGGGATTCTACGTATTGGTTTGAAGGATCCGCGAGAGACGATCCTGAGTTGGATTTTTTTTTAGGATACGTTTTCCTCTGAGTGAAATAGTGCGGGGACCACGGGAGAGGTGAGTCATTCTTTTCGATTTTGTCTGTAGTGTGCTTCCAGAAAAGGGTGGGGCCCTGCTTAAGCTATGATTTCTTTACCACTGATTTTACTGAATTTCCAAGTCTTTTACCATGGTGAATTTTGACCTGTTTAAATCTTTGATTTCTTTGTTTTTGGTTTTAATTGCTTTGAACTCAGTATATGTGAATTGGCTATTTGAACTTGCTTTGGCTATGGATCACGGTTGCTAACATTAGTTGGTTTCCTTTGTATTTATACAGGTAGTAAGGGATTCGATGCTATTGAAGTTGTGAAGCAAATGGCTCGTGGATGAGAGGGACGATTTATGTCTTCATCACATTTTCTGGGACTGGTTTACATCTCATCCTTCAGTTGACACAAAGCCTTCTTATTATTACTAAATGTATGGTGCAACTGTTGTGTTTTTTCGCAGGTAAACGTCCACTTTATCATGGAGAAAAGCACCTAATTGGTGATTATGGCAAGCCTTAAAGCTGTGGCTGGATATTGAAGACAAACTCGATCAGGGTTGTCGCAGTGAAAAACTTGTAGCTGCATTTTGGTACATTGTAAATGCATTGAAGCATCCTTATATCTCCCTTAAATTATGCTCATGCTAGGGACTAACATGGCTTTCCTGTTTGTGCAGTTCCAAGGGACCATCCATTTGAATTCTATCAACAGACTTCGAGGGATTTCGTGAAATGCTAAAAGAAAGAAACCTGCCAAGACACCTCTCAGAATCACAGTTCAAAGGTAATCTATTAAGTTCTGAGTTTTTTTCCGACATCTCTTGTCAAATGATTTCGCTATTAGTCTGATTTCTGTAATCATGATTCTGTCATAAACTTCTTCTCTCTTTTTCTGTGAGCAGAGATCTTTTTGCCAAAGGACTTTCCAACATGGTATAGTCTAGCAATTGAAATCGATGAAGCTAATGAAGCTAAAACAAAACTGCATTCTCTATGATCAATGTCTACTTCTTTGCAAATCTCAAGTGGAAAATTAATGAGTGTGATTGGTGTGAGGAATACAAGCCAAATAGCTTATGGAAATGGTTCAACATCAGCTTAGGTGCAAATAGTTTTCAATACTTGATTATTAGGATTTCCCTTTTTTCGGATCTTGTTGTCATGAACATGTAACTTTGGATTCATCAAGCCATAACACTTGTAGCATTGTATCCCTCTTGTTTTTCTTGCTGCAGTGGTGAGACTTTGATATGAAGAGCTTGGGATGGTATGGTATAGAGAACTTAGACCCTGATAGTGAACATTTTCTTGGTATTATGCATGTCTTGTCATGGTTGAAGTGGTAGCATGGCTGATGCGTAGATTACAGAATTTATCCAACTGAGGGTCACCAAGAAGAATTAGTTGAGACACACTACTGAATCGGTTAATTCACTTTCAGTCCAGACTTCAATTGCATACTGCTTGTGTCAAAGTCGAATCAATGCCTTGAATCATGTTTGCTGCATAATTTGCACACTTGGTATGTCGGTTACAATCATGGACTTGTTATGCATTATTTCATACTTAGACATTATTTTCTGAACATGTTATTTCGACTTCCTTGCTTGTGACTTCTGCTCATACTCAGACATCTGATCTTGAATGAATCTGTCTGTTCACTGTATTAACATTTTTTTCTAAAATTGAGACCAACCTTTGTGTATTTGTGTGCCTCTTTGCAGGTAGAATTATGGAGGATACATTGGTAAGCCCAAGTATATCACGAACGACGCGATGTCACGACAATAGTATAATGATGAAAGTGGTACGGAACTTGGCATGGAAGTCTCTAGGCATGGATTAGTTTCCACACGCTGTCGAAGCGTCGACATCTTTTGTTACCTTCTGTTCACAGATTATGCCGTTGGCTCTTTTTACTTGCAGCTTGGTGTAGCATTGTCTGAATCTTTGCAATCATTTTTTTTGCATGTAAGCTGACTGTTACGGCTTAGCTTTGGCAAGGAATAGTTGAGAATAAAACTTGGAGTGATTTAGATTAGCTGAAGAAATTTAAATCCTTGAATCCCTTTGTATAACCTTTGTACCAATGTAATTTTTTTGAATTTCAAATTTGTAATCTCAAGACTTAATAGCATAGTGAACTGTGTGTTCTTTTAACTTTGATAAATTTCAATTGGACACCTTCTAATGACCTCTTGTTGATATCTTTGGATTTTTTCTTTTTCTGCAATTCGTATTAGAACACTTAGTCTTTCAATACACCCTGAAAACACCTTAGGCATGAGTTACTCCACCATGAATTTATCATGAAGGGTTTGAGCTTAAAATGATGCAAATAGCTAGCCATATTAGTATGGAGGCACCACAAGGTGGACTCCAAATGAATACGAATTCTTCTATCTCCTAGAAACAAATTGCCGCAGCTCTTGACATAACATGACTCTTGAAACAATATAAATTAATTACATGATAACACTTTGAAACCAAGCACTACAAATGGATCATTCCTTAAGATCAAATGGAAATCAAGGTTTTTCTTTGAAACTTAAGACATGAAGAATGAGTTCGGAAGTAAATTTGAGCTTTTCCTTTTGAAATCTTCTATTTCGAATACTTTTCACACTTTAAGCCTATCATTTGCACAACCGAATACATCTACACGATTAATCCTCCACAAAATAACCTTTAACACCTTGGCTTAGATCATAAACGCGAATATATCTACAAAGCTTATTAGTCACAATGAGCAAATATCGGGAAATCGTGGCCACGGATCAGATGACCCTTTTAGAGGAGAAAAACAAATAGGGTAGGACAAATTTAGGGTATGACATAATCAACTGAGCCTCATTGAAGAGAAACGCCTAACAGATGTATGCCAGGGAAAATTGTATCAACGGCGCATGAAACAGGCTTTCGACAATAAGGTACGGCCTCAAAGGTACATACCAGGAGACCTGGTGCTGAAAAGAATTCTTCCTCCTCTTAACGATCACAGGGGCAAATGGACACCCAATTATGAAGGACTATTCGTGGTTAAAAAGGTTTTCTCGGGCGGAGCCTTGATGCTAACAACCATGGATTGAGAAGACTTCCATTCCCCTGTCAATGCAGACGCGGTAAGAAAATACTTCGTGTAAAAAAGGACCCGCTAGATAAAAACAGAATAAAGATCTAGGAAAAAATAGGCATCCCAGCGAGCCAAAAACAGAATAAAGGGCTCAGGCAAAAATTAGGGAAATATTGAAACAAAATGTACAACCGCTAAGCTGAAAAGCTACATCGGACAACTCAGGCAAAAAAGGGTATCCCGGTGGATTGAAAACCCGAAAGGGCGATCCACACAAAAGAGGGACTAACACGAACTGTAGGATCAAACGCTTACCACTGCACTAAAAGCAATTGCTGTTAGTGAAGGCGCAACTTTATTTCCTTATAGTATAGAGTCTTTCAAGGGGCTGCGCCTATTAAGCGCCATGGGTTGAGATGTTAAGCCCATCGAATCCCTAAGGGGGACGCTGAATTAATAAATCCAACAATCTCCCCCCCAGTGTCAGCCGGGGGGATTCGAACCCATGACCTGGCTCTGATACCACTTGTAGGATCAAGCACTTACCACTGCACTAAAAGCAATTGCTGTTAGTGAAGGCGCAACTTTATTTCCTTATAGTATAGAGTCTTTCAAGGGGCTGCACCTATTAAGCGCCATGGGTTGGGATGTTAAGCCCATCGAATCCCTAAGGGTGACGCTGAATTAATAAATCCAACACGAACGACTATGATCTATGAAATCCATAATTCATTTGCAACCAAGGTTATTCTAAGGGTTGAAGACTACTCCAATCACCTTTCTCAAGGGGCAGAGCAAGCGGATAGTTTTGAAGATATACGAGTCATAGCCGGGTCGAAAATTGATGAGATCCATTTTTTCACATTGCCAATAGGATAGTTTGTTTTCCTTTTGGGTGATTTCCTCTTTCCAGGGAATTGCTTCTTGATGTAATGCCTATTCATGGCCGCTTAACGAATCAATAAAATTCAATTTCAGTCAACTTGTGACTATTTGCTTTTTGTTTTTGTTTTTCATCTAGCATTGATTGATTGCAAAAATGTCCATCAAACTGCGATTTGTATTGTGTTGTGAACATTTGAATGCTTTCTAACTCATGCAGGAGGACAGAAACATCTAATACAAATCTAAAAAGGGTTTTAAGTGGTCGGGATGGTGATTCATACTATAAGCCTGGGGCATACAGGTTCAAACTAACTCTCTATGTTGCCGGCATTATCAGGTGTGTTTACGCAGGTGCAGGTACAAGCGTTGCTAGTAGAGCTAAAGTGGATTTCTAGGAGGAATATTTCAATAGTGCTTGAACCAGAACAGGTGTCTTCCCGTGTGTCTCCTGTTATCCCCAATAGAGATAGGAGTTGAAATCTCCATCAACAAGGCAACTGAAAGTTGGTGTTCACTACAAGCAGAGACTTCCCTTCCATACAGGGGAAATCCCCAACAATACAAAGATTGTTTTTCTCCCCAGCAATTTTCCTCCTCGGCTAAATCATACCTCTGGTTCTCAGCCCAGTCAGGAGTTCTTCACTTCCCCATCAGAGTTCAACGGGTAGTGTGCCTAGCAAGAAGGTTCCATCTCCAGCAGGGTCTTGGCTCTCCAATCTCAAAGTCCAATTTATTTTTGGCTATGGAGGCAGTTCAGGGCCGGTGCATCATTAACAACGTTCCCGCAGAGGTGTTTTCTCCTCACGGAGATTAACCAGATCAATGCAGTGATCATCAGTTCTCCCTAGTCAATCCATCTGGGATACTTGCAGATTTCTTTGCATTTTACATATTCATAACCACCATTACATTTGCATCCTCCAAAGCGTAACATTTCCATCATCATGGAGCATTACGCCATAAATCCAAACATATGCATGCCAGCATGGGCCAGTTTTGAGGTATATTACATACGACCCGTAACATCTTTTCAACCTGAGGTACTCCCCACAGAGGATACCAATACCGTTTGCCAGGCATCCTTGTCTTTCCAATCCATTGTTTGTCATCACCTTTGAGTTTCGTTTTGTACAATGGTCTCGTTTTCAAGCCATGTTTTGTACAACAGGCTCTCATTCTGTGGCTTGTTTCGCACAGCAGTCACGTTGCAGGTTCTTGTTTTGTACAATGGTCTTGTTTTCCTAGGCTCTCGGTTATGTACAACGATCATGTTCCATCATCGAGTTCCGTTTTGTACAATGGTCTTGTTTTTAAGCCCTGTTTTGTACAACAGGCCCCCATTATGTGGCTTGTTTCGCACAACAGTCACGTCGCAAGTTCTCGTTTTGTACAACGGTCCTGTTTTCCTGGGCTCTTGTTTATGTACAACATTCCTGTTCCATCATCGAGTTCTGTTGTGTACAATGGTCTCATTTTTAAGCCCTGTTTTGTACAACAGACCCCCATTTCGTAGCTTGTTTCGCACAGCAGTCGCGTCGCAGGTTCTCGTTTTGTACAATGGTCATGTTTGCATGGGCTCTTGTTTATGTACAACGATCATGTTCCATTATCGATTTCCGTATTTTACAATGGTCTCGTCTTTAAGCCATGTTTAGTACAATAGGCCCCCATCATGCGTCTTGTTTTGTACAACAGTAGCGTCGCAAGTTCTCGTTTTGTACAACGGTCATGTCTGCTTGGGCTCTCGTTTATGTACAACGATCCCGCTCCACCTTGTTCTATTTCCGCTACCTATTCAGAGGTAAAAACTCAAAAAGAAGAAAGCAAAACAATAAAGGCAGATGACATTTGCCCCATCCACAGAGTCAAATTTCCAGGTTTTATTTGAGTATTCAATCACTCCACATCTTGAACATCTAAAAGCTGTTGCAATGATTCGTTCAGGCTTGCAGATGATTGAATAATGGAAGTTGTAATACCTCAAAATTTTCCCTCTCATTTCCTCAACATTTTGTTTAGCATTTAGCATAAACAAATTCATGGTATAATAAAAAACATTGCATCATGTATATCATAGCTAAGGCATAGGCATGTGATCTTTAATTGGAGCAATTGAAGGCTATACAAAGGAAACCAAAGAGCCACAAAGCTTCTTGACCTTGGGCAAGGGTTTCAAAACATCCTACAAGTCCTCACTTGAAGCCACAAGCCATGGAAATATTTGAATTGATCAAAGGAGGCAAGCAGTGCAACATCTCCTGATGAAAAGGGCCAAAATTAGGGTTTCATCTCTATTGTCTTCTCAATGAAATTTTGATTTAAAGTGGATTCCATTGTCTTATATATGATTTCAAGTGCCTAGGGTTCAAATTTCATCTATAGAAACATTTTGGAAGAGGTTCAATTGGCCAGATAACTGAAAACTAGGGATTTGGGGAAAAGTCAACCATGCTAGGGAAAAAGTCAACTCCTAACTTTTTGAGATCAAAATCATGAAATTAGGGTTACAAGGATCCTATGGTTCAAATTTGATCAAGAAATGATGGATGAATCTAGAGAAATCAAGAAACCAAAACTTACCATTTTTGGTAAATTAGGGTTTCCAAAAATGGCAAGTTTTGGCCATTTTTGCAGCATCTTCAAGAGAGGCCTTCTCCCAAAATATGAGGGCTATCAAAATTCTACCTTGAGCCAATTAAAGAGGGCATCTTAAGCTTCAAATCCATGGGTGGAACTCATTCATAGCATCAAAATTGAGTGAAATATGATCATTCAAAGTTGGTGCAAATCAAGGCAAACTATGGCAAAAATAAGGCAAGCCTTGCATCCTGCGCGCGCGCCAGGCAAGGCATTCCATCAAACATGTGGTGGGTCATAATGAAAGATATTTTTCTCTATTTTAAAGGCTTCAAATGAAATTTCTTTGAATTACAAAGTTGTTTATTGCCATGTTTCCAACAACTTTGATGTTCAAAGATTTTTCATTTGATCAATGGTTTGAGAGCTATAGAGGGGCAAAGTGTGTGCCTCACAACTGATCATGTGTAGGCTTCCATGGCACAAGACAAGGAAAATCGTGCAGGCCCATTGTGCAGCCTCATGATGTGATTTCCAATGGTTATTTTGAGTGGCTTATAAGCTTTATCTTCACTTGTCATCAACATCAAACATGTAGTATGAAATATCTCCTTCAATTTGATCACAAGAACTTCTCCATTTGATGACATGTTCATGAAGGTACATCCAAGGGAAGATCAATGTATGCCATCTGGTTACTTGTATGCTAAGGCATTGTATCAAGGCTTGAATCTAAGGCAGTTCAATTTGTAAACAGTATTCATTATGTTATGATCAAAAGGTATCCAATTGAAGATGCAAATCATCCCATGTATGCACATACTTCATAGCTGCCATGCACTATGATGATGGTTCAAGTGAATGAGAAGCCTCCTTCATGGACCAGTTGCATTGTTCTCAGCTTCATCATACCTCATTGAGACCTCACTATAAGGCATGAACCTCACCACATTCAATCAATTTCGAGCCAAGAAAAATCAGCATTGCACCCTTGCACTTCACACCTTCACATTGCTCAATTCACCACCAGTGTAGATGCAGTTTTTAGGTTGGATGATGTTTGCTTCGATTTGCTTTGTTTAGGGATGATAACTGAAAACTAAGGCTAGATATGGATTCAAGGTGAAGAGACGAGCAAGATTGTGGTCTTAGATATTGTTTTAGGGAAGATTGGTGGAATTCCCTAACCAGAGTGACCGGAGAATAGCTCCGGTCACCTGAATAGTGCCCTAATTTTAATTGTTAGAACATATCCTGGCCCTTAGATGATGTGTATCATGAGGTCACAAATGAGCTAGCGCATTAATGACTCATATGCATCTCACGTGCCTTTTTTATGAAGCAAATCTTCAGGATCTTATTCACACTCCCCATGTGTGTTATCAAAGCCCAAGCTAGTTGATTTTGTTACTGAATGCACCCCTAATTTTCAAGATAGTGTGGACTGGATTGATAATTTTCGAGTTGGATTGTTTGTTAACGAGAGGAACAAGTTCAGTTGTGTTTGACCAATTAGCCTCAGATAGGTAATCGATTGACACATGAATTTTGTGGAGGACTTTAGAGAATTGTACTTTCTAAACGATAAGTCCGTTTTGGCTTCCGTTCAAAGTGTCAGAGGATAAAGTGTTGAACTTTCTTTTGAGCATGTTTTGGTAGACAGTATATGATCTGAATTTTTCGTGTGTTATCGTTGCAACTACTGAAGACCTAAATTGAGAAGTTATAAGAGACTCATGAAGTGTTGATCTTCCAGGAAACGTTTTGGTATATGAATTACTGTATGGATAAGAGATGAACAATTGGTCAGTTCTAGTATCGTTAGTTCTGAAACACCAGTTATGGACTCCGTAAGATTAATACCAGATGTGTGCAGTTGAGTCGTACTAAGAGATATGGATTTTTAAGTTACCCTTCTGGGTAAGAGTGAAAGGTGAATGTTCCAAAGTTAAGCATGTAAGTTGGATCGTTGAGGAACGAGACCCTTGAGAGAAGAGTGAAATATGAATGTTCCAAAGTTAAGCATGTTAGAAAGAGCCATTTATTACCTTAGTAGATTTTTAAATGATGAATAAACTAGTTATAGTATGATAGAAAACTTATGCCTATGTTTGTATTATTCTTGTAGTACATTGAAGCAATATATAAAACTAGTTGATGTTTATATTTCTTCTCGTTTTGATGTTATAAAACATATGTTGTCCAAACCTATTTTGCATAGTCAAATTGGGAAATGGGAACTAGCATTAATTGAGTACTCATTAACATATAAACCCTTAAAAGTTGTTAAGGGGCAAGTGGTCACAGACTTCATAATCGACCACTCTATAAATGAAAGTCCTTTGAATTATCTGGAGATTGAGTCCTGGAAGTTATACTTCGACGGGTCTAGTCATAAAGATGGGACTGGAATTGGGGTGCTTGTTATTTCTCCTAATAAAATTCCAACAACACTTAAGTATAAAGTTGATGGTCGTTGTTCTAACAACGAAGCTAAATATGAGGCTTTAATAGCTGGACTTGAAGTATTGTTGGAATTGGGGGCAACTCATGTCGAAATAATGGGAGATTATGAGTTGGTAATAAAATAAATCACCAAAGAGTACAAATGCATAAAAGAAAATTTAATTATGTATTTTGTAGTGATAAATAGGCTGCTTAAAAGATTCGAAGCAGTCACCTTTTGACAAATTCCTAGACTAGAGAATCAAGTTTCAAATGACTTGGCTCAGATTGCTTCAGGGTACAAATTTTCAAAAGAAAAATTACAAAGTGCAATTGAGGTCAGAGGAAAAGTTGTGGCAGTAGGATTAACCCCATCAGATTTAGAAGAGACTAAGCTTGGGTGTGCTGATGAAGACAGTTTTGCAATATTGGTAGTCGATAACATAAGTGACAAAGATTGGAGAAAGCCCTTAGTGGACTATCTTGAGAATCCAACAGCTTCGACAGAAGGGAAGATCAGATACCAAGCTTTAAGTTATGTTCTCTTGGCATATTTAGTGAAGCTGAGGTATATTTAGCTCTTTCGATTGTCCATAGTGGGGCATGTGGAGCACATCAAGTAGGCCATAAAATGAAATGGTTGTTATTTCGACATGGTATGTATTGGCCTTCTATGTTGAAATATTGCATTGAATTTGCTAAAGGATGTCAAGAATGTCAAGTTCATGTTGGCATTTAACATGTTCCTGCAAGTGAATTGCATTCCATTATGAAACCTTGGCCCTTTAAAGGATGGGCTTTAGATTTGATTGGAGAAATTCGACCAGCATCTTCAAAGAATCACAAATACATTTTGGTAGGGATTGACTATTTTCTAAATGGGTCGAAGATATTTCATTTCCAAATGTTGATCAAGAAGATGTAATTGATTTCATTCAGAAGCATATCATCTATAGGTATGGGATCCCAGAAACAATCACTACATACCAAGGTTTGTGTTTACTGGTCAAAAGATGCAGGAATTTGCCACAGAAATGGGTTTTAAACTTTTAATATTTACACCTTACTATGCCCAAGCTAATGGCCAGGTTGAAGCAGCAAACAAGATAGTCATTGGGTTGATAAAGAAACACGTAGGTAAGAAGCCAAGAAATTGGCATAAGACATTGGACCAAATCCTTTGGGCGTGTCGAACTTCACCTAAAGAAGCAACTAATACTACCTCGTTTCGACTCACATATGGGCATGATGCAGTTTTGCCCATGGAAATCTACCTTCAATCCACAAGAATTCAAAGGTGTCATGAGATTCCATCAGATGTTTATTGGAATAGGATGCTAGATGAGTTGCTAGATTTGGATGAAGAAATACTTTATACCTTAGAATTACTGGAAAGGTAGAAGAGGAGAGTAGAGAAATCCTACAACAAGAAGGTCAAGTAAAAGACTTTTTCAATTGGTGAATTATTTTGGAAGGTAATCTTGCCCATGGATCGAAAAAGCAGATCTTTAGGGAAATGGTCACCCGAAAGGGAGGGTCCCTTTCAAGTTGCTAAGATATTTAGTAATATTGCTTATGAGATACATGAGATTGAAGCTGATTTAAGAATCTTGAAAGTAAATGGGAAATATCTAAAGAGGTATAGGTCAATACTTAAGGAGATTCAAATAAAAACATAAATTTTTATTAAACATTAAGGGGCCACAAATGGCTTATAAGTGCAGAAATTTAAAACATGGTTTAATAACCAGAAAAGAAAGAAGAACTACACTATTTACAGTCTTTCCAGTCAAGGGAATTTAGAAAAGTGATGTAGTCTTCATCAGCTTCATCATCCAGATGTTCACCTTTTGGTGGCTCCTTCTTGGGAGATGTCTTGCCCTCTTTAGTTTTGGAGCGAGTGATCATCCCAATGGAAGTATTGGAAGAAGAAGTACCCTTCTTTCTAGTGCTTTTTCCCTGCTTGTTTGATTTAGCATCACCCACTTTCTCCATAGAACTACTCATGTTTGTTTGGTGAAGAAGATGAATTGATTAGGGAGTTATTTATAGAAGAAGCTCATGTGTGTTGATTGGCCAATCAAAAGGAAACTAAAAAGCACGTGAATTCTTCCTTGGGAATGAAATCCTAAAAGGCATGTTGCAGGTATAACCTTTGAATGGTAACTTGTGCCATTCAATTACATAAGGCATTTAAAGTTGTAATGTTGCCACATGGACCAAGATCAAGGCAAAATTTCTTTACAATCAAGGTTCAAATTTAATTTTCGACTGAAGACTGTTCTATAGTTTTTCTTATGTAATGAAATAAAATGCAAGTCTAAGAATAATAAAGTGGCTTGAGGCATAAAATAAAAAGGGCAAAATAATACCCAAAATGTCATTACATAAAAGGCCTTATTAGGGCCAAAGGATTAATACAAAGAGGGAACAAAAATTCTAAATATTACAAGAGCCTTTGGAATTAGAAGGGAAGTTTCTCTTGCAACTGAAGAAAATTGAACTTCTGAGTCTGGAGATGAGTCTCACATAGAGCCTTATCAAGCTTAGTCGTCAAAAACTCTATGTCAAGACGCTCAACAACAACAATGAGGTCTAGGGTGCACTTTAGCTCAGCCTCCAATTCATTATCATCAGACTTGCACAACTCAAGGTTGCGTTGTTCAGCTGTAGAGATTTTGTTTTGAATCTCCTCAATCTCCTTCTTCCGTATTTCAATGGCCATTTCATTAGTAGTTTTTTCCCTTTCCTCTTTGGTCTTAATGAGCTCTAGGGTTTTTGACATGAACCTCAGCTACATGTGCTCGATCCCAGGCTGAACCCCTTTCTATACCAGTTGTCTCGATGATTTTTTAGATCTTTGGGAGAGACTTGAAATCATTAGACATTTGGTTCACCAGGATGGTCAGTTCTATGAGGGAGATGGAGACCTTGGGATCAAGAGTCGAAAGATTTAGCTTTTGCAGATTATCCTTAAGGAAGAGAGGGTCAGGTTGGATCTGCATTCAAGACAAGATGGATGACCCTTTTGAAGAATTTGTCCTTGATCCTTTTAAGGATAGGACCAACAAAGTCATCTGAAGGTGAATTCTCTGGAGTTGTCGAAGCACTGCTCCTAGAAGAGCCAAGACTCTTCCCAATTTTCCTTCTAGCATAATCCCGAGGATTCGACCACCTTAGAGACACCAATGGGTCCTCAGTTGAGACTTCTTTTGGGATTGAAAGTTGAAAAGTTGGAGCTTGTAAGGGATTTTTCCCAGGTGAAGTTTGTTGAGTCTTTTCAAACTCTATTTCTTTAATGAATTCACCCTCGTCCTGATTTCCTTCTTCCTCTTTTTCAATTTCATCTTCTTCAACATCCATAGGATTGTCTTAAACATCACCTTGGGTTTGTCCCATATTTTTTGGCTCTTTATTAGTTGGACTGGAGGGAGTAAGGGCCTGAGTATCCTCAGTTTCTTGTTCTTCTTCTGTAGCAAAAGCTTGGTTTATCTCCCTAGAAAGTCTATTGGATTGGCCAAGAAAGTCCTTACTTAAAGTATATTTACACTCATGATCAGAGTCATCATTATGAGATTGTTGAGTGGTAGTTCTAGCAGGCGAACTTCTATTGGCTTCGACCATTAGAGGAGGAACAACTGTTGTAGTAACAGAATGATTAATCTCACTCAAAGAACTATAACCAGGGCCAAAATCAGAATTAGAATGATAAGTTGGCTCACCTTGGCTGTTCAGAAGGACTGTTGGTGTGGGAATAGAAGTTGGTGTTGGTTGAGAGATATCTACCTCAGCTTGTTATGAGAAAAGGATTAGGTCGAAGTTGTAAAATGGATTAGAAGATGAAGGGCGAAAATTTTAAATACCTCATTCTCTCCGGCACCTGGGCTAGAGTTTGCACTCTCAGGAGGGCCATTAGTTGGTGCCACTACAGGAGTAGGAGGTGAAACTTTGACAGCACCTGCAGTAGGTGCCTTTTCAATAATTTTGGCCACCTTGGAGGAAGGTTGGCCAGCCGCACCAAGAGACTGTGCAATCTTCCTTTTTCTTTTGAGGGGCTGCTCCTTAGGAGATTGATCATCATCTGATCTAATGGTGACGCTTGATGACCAAGACAATTGTTATGAGTTAATAATTGATCAGTTAGTAGGAAACAAATGAAAACCTCAAACCTTCATATATTTCAAATTTGACATGAATGTCTTCGATCCCTATATGAAGGTATCTTTTGAAACTGTCCAGTGTATGCTTAGTCGCAGCCACCTTTTTGGCTTTCGGCTGAGACTGTTGTCGAAGGATTTTTATTGAATCCCCACAAACAAACTAGTATGGAAATAGAGGGGAAAGCACCACTCTAAAATCAGAAGTGGGTAGAGGAAATGTTGGAGGAAAGAGTTTGAAAGCCACCTCATAACGCTTCTCAACGTTTGAAAGGATTTTCAACTTATCCATTTTCTGCAAAAAAATTCTCCTTCAAAGTGACAGCAGCCTCACAAAAAGTTCGACTAAGATCATCTAGTTGATAGATAGTTTCAAATTACTTCTGAAAAGCTTGTATCTCTTTGATATGAGTAGACTTACTCTTCTTGACCTTTTCCTGCACATTAATGAAGGCTTGGTCAAGTAAGGTAGAAAATTCAGCATTAGTGAGAAAATGGTCATTGTAATACTTGTGCCACCATTCATTAAAGGGGTGGGAACACAAGGTAGTAGGCTGGAAAAACACAGGAGATAAAACTGCTTTTTGAGTATCCCATCTGTCGAAGATAGTGTTGGCAACGTCCTCGTCGAAGAGTTTGGTGTGGAAAATTACTTGGCCCTTCTTTTCATAAAGGCGTCTGGGAAAACTTTTTCTCAGTCCAAACTTCCTAGAAAACAATTCGGTTGGTAAGCAATTTGGACCGTATCTAATTTCCCACCATTCATCCTGTGAATAATGAACCTGGGAATTAGAAAAGCTTCCCAGACTGCAATGGAGTCCAGGTGGAGTTTCCTTGAAGGAGAATTGCGAAACGCCCTAGTAAACCACTTTGGACCAAGCTTCCTCCAGCTAAAGGAGCCATTGTGGGTGCAAACTCATACTGATGTGCAAACATCAGGAGATAGCTAGAGAAGACCCCTTTCAGGATTTCTCCATCATCATTTAGCGTAAGTTTGGCTAGTCGAACACCTTCAGTATGTCTTTGCCTAATTTCATCAGAGTCTTCATCAACTTTCCCTTTTCTGGGAAGGATAGGTTCAAAAGTGGCATTTAGCCAAAGTTGAAGAAGCCAGAGTGGACCATTTAGGCTCATAACACCAGAGGTCCCAGTTGGATTTTTGAGTCGAGACACCCCCCACACTTATAAAGGCTGGCTAATATTATCTCACTTAAGCAAACCCCTCTATTATAGTGGAGCTGTTTCGCCAAAGGTAAGTATTTCTTCGCCACCTACAAAGATTTGGTGCAAAAAACATATCTTGATAGCCAGAGGCTGAGGAAGGTGTCGCTCCCTGGATTTCCATCCTGGTACAAACGCGAAAGTGGCGCGGGAAAGAATAGAGTTTCCAGCCAGGCATTTTTATCCCGAAAGAACGGGAATGGTAATGCTGCACAAACCAGAAGAAAGAAGAGGAAGGACACAAGTCCTACGAACCAAAGAGACTAAGTTCGGGAGTCGGTTACGACCTGGGAAGGTATTAGCACCCAGATCGTCCGCCGTACCCGACGGGATCCACGCTTGCAAAAGAAACTGTTTCAAAGGGTGAAGGGATGAAAGCTGCTGCAAAAGAAAAGAAGAGAAACTGGAGCTGGAAAGGAAACTGAGAAAAGAAACTGAATAAGAAAACAAAAAGAACAAAATGTAGGGAAAATAAAAATTGTTCTCGAACAGGCCCTACCCCGCTGCCTACGTACCTCATCAGGATAATGAGGATCAGAGACGCCGTAGTTCCCCTAACTAGGGGTGGCAAGGAAATTACTTGTGAATTAAGGCTTGAACTGCCTATGTCAATGCTCAGGTGTTGTAGACTCGGACGATGAGTGCGTAACCGTCTTGCAAAATGACAAGTAGGAGCAAGTTCGCGTACGGAGCGAATGAGATGAGAAAAGAATTCCCGAAGGAAAGACGCTTATTGTTTGTTTGTGTTTTTTATGAAGCTTTTATGAGTGTGTCACAAGGAAGTGAACTCAAGCTCTTTTCCATGGAATGTGCACTTGTCACTACATTCCAAGATGGAATAATAGAACAAGCACACTCAAGTAAGGAGAAGATCCCCAAAACTTGAACCCAAAGATTAGGGCTTAGGCTCACTAACTCATTAAATTATTAATTGTTTTTGGTATTTACGGTGAAGAAGTGTTTTTTATGCTTTTCTTTGTGAAGAAGACACCTTGATTAGACTTGTGCATCACAAGGTAAACTTGTACTATCCCAAGATGGGAAGACTACAAGCACACCTCATGGGATAAGGCTATTGCTAAAGGATTACTTCAAACATTATTAAGTGTTTTTTAGGGTTTAGAGATGAGAAGAGGAGAAGAACCAAAAGAATCATAAAGGTAAAAGCTAACGGGAAAAGTCTAATCCTAATATTCACATGCTCGGATGGTCCTAGGTTAGTGAGGCTCACTATCCTAATGAAGGAGAAGAAAAGAAGAAGAATGAGGAGAAGAAGAACCATGGTGGCCTAAGCACACCTCAAGTAAGAAAGAAATAAAAGATGAGGAAGAAGCAAGATGAATAAGAAATAAGATAAGGAGATGAGAATGCGAAATGGAGAAATCGAACAATGCACAAACAGAGCCTACACCAGTAGGACTTTCAGATGCAACAACATGCAATAAGTAAAAATTGGGCCTCAGTGGTACCTAACGGAGAAGGTTCGTTGCCTCTTCAATTCGCAAAAGAAACTCAGGAAATAATGTCAAGTCCAGAACAGACTTATAAGTCAAGCGTAATTGTCTATTATCATGATATCAAGCAAACGTCCATCATTCAAAGCCAATCGACAAATGAAACCAGAGTTAATATCAAGAATTGGTCCTCCCTGTATCAGGGACTAAATATAATCTGCACCCAAAAACTCATCAGCCTAAACAAAATTATGGAAGTTAATCACAAGAAGATAATAATTAATCGTACATTCTGAAATCAAGAGATAATCACAAGTCTAAACCAAAAAAGATAATAATCATGAGTTTATAAAAATATTCTATTCTAATCAACCAAAGCTTTAATAATAAATAAATAAAAATATGTGAAAAGAATAATAATAACATATTAACTCAAAACTAGAATAACAAAAAAACTATAAAAATAATAGAAATCTTAAACCAAAACAAATTAACCAAAAAACTAATTATATTATATTATAATTAATAAGGTAAATACTAATGACTAAGAAAATTAAAACAAAAGATATAACAAGAAGGGAGGCATCTTCTGGAATGGGGTGCAGTGAGGAAAGCCGATGGGCCTATGATCTTAAGGCCCGACAGCAACAACAACAATGGAGGTCTCTAGTCGCGGAGCGCCGACGTCATGATCCTCTCAATCTTTTTCGGAATTGTCGGTGGCTCTGCGTTCTTCTTCTATTTCAAAAACTCAATCAGATCCAACTCCAATCTCAAAAAAGGAAAACAACACCATCAGAAAAACAAAATCGTCGGTGATTTGTCATTAAAAACGAACGCCGGAAATCAACCATTGTCGTTCAACTCAGCTTCGCATCTCTCGTGGTTTTGTTCGAATGGAACTTTCTCAAATCGCCGGTGTTGGAGCCTTAATCAACGCGTCTGCATTTCTTTCACTCTCACGGCGGATTAGCAAGGTTTGTTCCGGTGTTCTCGTCTCGTTCTTCATTTGTTTCTGTTTCTCCGTGTTCTGAGATTGTTGAAGATGGTTTAAGATGCATTGAGATTTAGAGGTAGTGGATGTTGTTTGATTTTTTGCAGGTTCGAAGAAGGACGATTTTGTGATTTGGAGAAGAAATAAAACGGTGGTGGTGATTTATTGAAGGTGGATTTGGTTGTTGTTGATGAAGATTTCGTTATTGAGTTTGTTTTTGTTTAATATTAGAGGTTGAAATGGTGGCTGAGAGTTGAGGCTGATTTTTACAGAACGTCAGAAATGTGTTAGCAGAAAGGGCGATTTGCAGATTGCGGTATGTGGCCAGGGAAGGTAATTTGTTGAAGGGATTTGCTTTTGGCGTGCCACATTGCTTTTTGTTTTTGCTGTGTTGCTGATGGAATGATGCTTTGTTTGCGTGTTTGTTATGTAGGCTTGGTATCCGTGAGAACATCTGTTTTGGATGAGTGTGGTAGCAGCTGTGGAATTGTGGAAGGCGTGTGGGGAAATGCGTGTGATGCATTGTGTGTACGGGAAAAAAATGGCATGGGAAAGGTAGAAGTTGTTATGCATCATGTGGCTGAGTGTAGGTGGGGGCACTTGGATGGAAAAAAAAGAAAAAGTTATGACAACAAGTTTGTGATAATTGTTGAAAAATGAAATAAAAATATGGTTAGTAAAATTTAAAAAAATGGGCTTAAAAGAAATGTAAATGGACTTTTATTTAGAAATGACATAGGCTAATAATGATATTAGTGAGAATATGGTTCTAAGAAAACAATAATAAAATGGTTTAATGGACAAATGTGATTATGGATATGTGTAATAATCGAAAATGATAGTGAAATTGTTTTGATTGGATACAAATTATGAAAGCGGACAAATGGTTAGAAAAATGGATTAATAAAAAAAGGAAATTGGATAACGAAAAATGATTATTTGAATAAATGGGATTAAAGATGAGGAATAATTGAACATGGATTGAAAAAATAAGAGAATGGAATGGTTATTAAATAAAAATCGGATAACGGAAAGGAAATGATGGAAATAACGAATACGAATATGAATAAATGGTTTAGACATGAAACAAAAAATAAATGGAATTTAGTCAAAACACCCACGCAACCATAACCATGAAATCCCGATTTTTTTCACTTGGAACCATTTTTGAACTGCTTTCACAAAACCACTGATTAAGAATAACGCAGCTACCACTGAACAATTCAACGTTGAAATAACAACTGTCCGAATTAAACATCTTCTGGCTAAACAAATCGTGAACCACTGAAAAAGTTCCACAACCAGAACTTTTTTAGAAAGATGAGATGCTGAAAGGATGTATAGCCTTGTAACTTGATGATGAAGAAAACCCTGATGACGAGCCAAATGAACCGGTGAATAGTTTTCATACTTGAAATCCTTACCAAGGAAATAAACCCTACTTCCTTAGAAAAATACGATCCCATGTCTCGAGAGCACGATGCAAATGATATGACCTAAAGTAGATGCGAATGAATGCAAAACGAAAAGCTGACAAAGATAGAAAACCAGAGGGCAAATTTAGGGTGTCTACAGCTGCCCCTATTCTATCAACTGTTAATCTGAAAAGGACGAGAGCCACAGCTATTAGACGTTCAAGATAAACAATGATTGAATACCAAAAAGACCCTGAAATTTGCACTCTGCAGGAGAATGCAGAAATGGGAAATAAACCCAACCAAACAACGCTTTGGTGATTGAAGGGGAGAAAAAGCAGACGAGCTTCTTCCAAGTTGAAACTGTTATCTGGAATAAGAATGCTTTGACAGACGAGCCTTCTTCGAACAATCCTGTTACGCCAGGTACTGGACATACGAGTCCTCAAACTTTGCAAGATATATGACTTGAAACAAACGAATCTCCTTCGGATATACCTGTTACGCCAGGACCGGTGATGCATTAAAGTCTGTGGGATAGACATGCATAATCAAGGTAGACGAACCTTCTTCATATATTATCCATGGATATATGGTATAAGACAGACGAGTCTTCTTCGAGAAAACCTGTGACGCCAGGTGCAGCAATAATAAATGGTTCCTGAGACAGACGAGCCTCCTTCGGATAATCCTGTTACGCTAGGACCGGTAACCATTTTGACATTTATCCCCACAGTCAGGATTTTAAACCTCTTCAATACATATGAGTATTGGATGATCATCAAGATAACACACACGAGTTCCATAAGTCAATGATACAGACGAGTATCAGACGATGATCTGAGAAACATAAACGAGCGCTTCAGGCAATGATACAGACGAGTATCAACAACTGGTATAGACGAATACCAGAAATTCAAACACAGACGAGCATTTGTAATAGCAATACAGAAGGGTACCAGGATAATCAGCAAATCCTCACATATTCAGATATACGCTAGCACAGGCGAGTGATGGGAATGATACAGACGAGTATCCAAACAAAGCAGACGAGCTTCAAACAGATAACACACAGACAAGTGTTGGGGACGATACAGACGAGTATCCAAACAAAGCAGACGAGCTTCAAACAGGTAACACACAGACGAGTGCTGGGGAATGCAGACGAGCAACCTCAGATATCAAATATCAAACACAGACGAGTGTTTGGAAATTGCAGACGAGCAAACGGCAGAGTTTATAACACAGACGAGTGTTGAGAATTACAGACGAGCAACTACAAATGTTGGATACCAAACACAGACGAGTGTTGGAAATTGCGGACAGGCAATCACAAATAGATATCAAGCACAGACGAGTGCTGGAAATTGCAGGCAAGCAATATCAAGGTAATCATGGACCACTGCTGGGGAGAGCAAACGAGCAATACCATAGTTATAACACAGACGAGTGTTGAAAGATGCAGACGAGCAGCAATAAAGCATGAACACACAGACGAGTGCTGGAAAGGTGCAGACGAGCAACAAACAAAGCAAGAGCGCAGACGAGTGCTGGAGATTGCAGACGAGCAACAAACAGATGCCTGATTGGCTGCAAGAGTTACAACTCTGCAGGGGAGGACAATTCAAGAAGCCTGGACACCTGACTCTGACTGGGTGATGAATACCTGACTGTATCATCAAATTGACCCAAAAGTATGGCAACTTCGTCGGGGAATATTTCACTGACGGGAGTGAAAATCAAATATGAACTCTGTGGGGAAAGATCATCTTCAGACTTGGCTGGGAAAGATGCCTCGTCAAACTCTTGCTGGGAACGAATTCTGACATTCTAAGCTCTGTGGGGAAATAAGGCCTTCAGCTTCCTGTTGGGAATACTTTGCTTGTGGACAGATAACTCCGCTTGGGGATGAGAACGAATCAAATAGCCTTGAAGTTCCGCTGGGGATATCACCTGCTCTAACTCAGCTGGGGATGTCAACCTTTTGGCATGCTTGAGAAAAATATTTGGCAATGCTCTGCTGAGGAGAGACTTTGCTGGAGAATGTTGATCAAGTCGAGCCAGAACATGCCCCAAGTATAGTATGACGACTGTGTTGGAAAGATATGCCAATGAGAATTGGACTTTGACTGAATGCGAATAACCAACTCCTCACAAGGAAACCTTGTTGGCTGAAGGGAGATCTTATGCTCGGGGAAGAAATAAACTTCCAATGCCATGCTGGGAAAAGAAATATCAGACATTCCCTGAAAATTAACTCGGTGCTCCAAACTCCTGAGCTCGACAGTTGCATATTGATTATCAAGAGTGAACAAGCATTCCCTTAACTCCTCAATCATACCATACTGCATCATTCATAAAAAGATCGTCTTTAGAGGATTTTATAGAAGACATGGCGTCCAGACTTGCCCCAGTGTCTTCAAACTCTCGCAGAAGTTCATCAGATCTTGAGATAACTGCCCCAGACTGCACCTTGTAACGATTCTGCCCCACATCAGAAAGAAAACAGAAACCATGTAGTATGAGGATGCAATGCAAATGATGCAAGATGTAAATGTACGCTAAGGATATGAATATGCATGCTACGGGAGCTAAAACAAGGATAGTTGGGCTCTAGAGCCAGGTTGATAAAGATTTTTTTTTTGGATTTTCTATTTTAGGTTGCCAAGCAATTGGACTTTGAAGGTGAATTACCAGACGAGAACTGGTTTATTAAAAGTAGGCCAACAGACGAGAATTGATGGGCAAAGAATAAGTCGTCAGACGAGAACTGACTCCTTAGTTTCATTGTCAAACCAGAATTGACTCTGAAAAAGAATGACTACCAGATGAGAACTGGCGTTCAACAGTCTAAATGAAAAGGTGACCAGACGAGAACTGGTTAAAAGATTCGCCTACCAGACGAGAACTGGTATTCGAAGTTGGTTTGCCAAACGAGAACTGGACTTTGGGTTTGTTTGCCAGACGAGGACTGGACTTTGGGTTTGTTTGCCAGACGAGGACTGGACTTTGGGTTTGTTTGCCAGACAAGGACTAGACTTTGAAACGGTTTTCCAGACTAGAACTGGTCTTTGGGTTGTCAAGAAGTTGGGTTACGAGGCCCTCATGTGAGATTGATGTTGCGGGGTATGCCCAATGCAATTATGATGCATATGCTTTATATGCTCGGGCGACATGAGTAACGTATGCAAATGATTTATACAATGATCATGAAAAGCTAGAAAAACTCCCAAGGTGGGAAGAAGGGTCTTGGTGACAAGACTTAATGTTGAGAAGGGTGACAAAGGAGAGGGTGGGTAGCATGATTTCCCGACACTCATCTTGAACTTGGAGATCACTGATATAACATGCTCTGTGTAGATAAAGTTGCCCCAGTTGGGTGAGTCTCTGAACAGACTTCCCCTGATTATCCAATTCCTGGCATGGTAGACTTGGATGTCCTCTCGAGGAGAGTTGCACTTATTGATCTCTGGAAGTGCCCTGCCCCGATATGAGCGTGGAAGCGACTTGACTCATTCTGACTGAGCATTGGAAGAATCCATCCTTGGTCAACAGAAAATCCGGGTGGCCTGCCCCTGTTTGGTAATTTCAGCTCTGATCAACTGATTCTTGAATGATGTTCCTCGATCAACCGATGCTTGGGAACTTGCTTTAAATTGACTGATACCTTGGTCAAAAAAAGCCATTGAATAACATACCCCTGATTCATAGGCATACAAGGTACTATTGATTCTAGATATCATTGTTAAATGATCAAGTTCTCTCGTGACTTCTCTTTGTAGGAACTCCCCTGATGTCGCAGACTGACTTGCAATTAAAAATGTTCATTCACAAATGGTAATTTTAACGCAATGTTCATGCAAGTTTTGAAAATTTATTTATTTGAATGCTGTGACAGTGTGTGATGAATGAACCGTTAGTCCAAACGTAGTGCTGAGTTAGAAAATCGTTAGGAGTCAGTTTACGCAACCTTGTCACAGTATGCTTTCAGAATTGAACCTGATTCAATTAGGACTTTCATGGGTTATGACGTGGCCTGGTTCATGGTTTTAGAAAGAAAGATTTATGGCTCGAAGTTTATCGGTGCCCATCCATTCTCCTTGATGTTCTCCAGTCCTATATTCAGCTAATTCGGCCTGAACGCTCACCTCTCGAAAGGGTTTTGTAATGGTTGAGAAACCAATGACATTGATGGTTTACGCACCAATGAGGTTTCTTAGAGTAACAGTCACCCCTTCTGACTTTGTGTCTGGTTACACGAAATGGAAGATTTTCTTTCTGATTTTTTTTCACTCCCTAATTTTTGCCTGGACTGATTCTTTCTGAATATTTTTCGATTTTGAAGTCCAGCGGGATGCCCTAACTTTTGCCTAAGTCATTTGTTTTCACTTTTTTTTTCCGACTTAGCAGGCTTTATTTATCTTTTTTTTTTGTTGAACAAATTGTGTGACACTGGTTATCTTTCTTGCTGAAAGGGTTGTGACTGTCTCGTTCCTTTGTTGTTGAGGGATAACCATTGTGGTTTCACGTCTCTTGACCTCTTGAGGTGTAATGAAAAAAAAGGTAATGGATCCTCGGATGCACACTCCTTTGGAAATTTGAACGCTCGGTCAAATTAATTGATAACTACCCTGCCCCGGGTTGAATTGTGAGGGTTTTTCTGTTTAGAAAAGAAACTCCTACTTCAAGGCTCAAAGGGGTTGACGAGGGTATATCTCCCTTATATCTCCGGTGTTTGGGAATTGAAACAATGCCTGTACATCGTCAGCAGGTTCTACTCTGAAAGCATACCTTCAACAATTATGGGTATTCAGTTGTCATCATCCTCCCTCAAACCTGCTAAACAACAGTGAAATAAATGGGAGGTAAATGGATGCAAACTTTTTTTTTCAATGCAAGTAAAGAAAAAATTAGCGAATGCGACATAATTGATTCAAAAAGTGCCAGATCATTACATTAACATTACCATTTAAAATAACAATGCTTAAAAGACAAGTAGTTGCTAACAGGAAAGAAACTATAATGCAAATGATAAAAAAGATACAATGATCTCCAATTCTGATGACATATTCTTGTCTGGGCCACTGAAATCAGGAGACACTTCTCTGAATTCCTCGAACTCAATTAGACGAGAGGTTGACGTGCACAACCAAGCTTCCTTCTGGAAAGGATATGTGCCCCTTGTCGATCAACTGTTGTACTTTGTCCTGAAAAGCTTTGCAATCTTCAGTTGAATGCCCCATTGACCCACCGTGATACCCACACCGCTCATGAGGATTGTACTCTGGAGGGTACGGCTCTGACAATGGCTTGAGAGGTTTAGGAACCACCAATGAGCTATGAATTAGATGTGGCAAAAGTTCACTGTATGCCATGGGAACTGGATGAAGAGGAGCATTCCTTCTTTCCAAGTTGTTGTGAGGCCTATGCTGGCTCTGAAGTTGATTCTGAGGTCTTCGACCATGAGCTTGCAGATGTGGATGAGGAGGATGTCGCTCCCCGGATTTCCATCCTGGTACAAACGCGAAAGTGGCGCGGAAAGAGGTAGAGTCGCCAGCCAGGCATTTTTATCCCGAAGGAAGGGAATGGTAATGCTGCACAAACCAGAAGAAATAAGAGGAAGGACACAGGTCCTACGAACCAAAGAGACTGAGTTCGGGAGTCGGTTACGACCTGGGAAGGTATTAGCACCCAGATTGTCTGCCGTACCCGACGGGATCCACGCTTGCAAAAGAAACTGTTTCAAAGGGTGAGGGTATGAAAGCTGCAGCAAAAGAAAAGAAAAGAAACTGGAAATAAACTGAGAAAAGAACTCAATAAGAAAACAAAGAGAAAAATGTAGGGAAAATAAAGATTGTGCTAGAACGGGCCCTACCACGCTACCTACGTACCTCATCAGGATAATGAGGATCAGAGACGATGTAGTTCCCCTAACTAGGGGTAACAAAGAAATTGCTTGTGAGTTAAGGCTTGAACTGCCTATGCCATTGCTCAGGTGTTGCAGACTCGGACGACGAGTGCGTAACCGTCTTGCAAAGTGACAAGTAGGAGCAAGTTCACGTACGGAGTGAATAAGATGAGAAAAAATTTTCCTAAGGAAAGATGCTTATTGTTTGTTTGTGTTTTTTATGAAGCTTTTATGAGTGTGTCACAAGGAAGTAAACTCAAGCTCTTTTCCATGGAATGTGCACTTGTCACTACATTCCAAGATGGAATAATAGAACTAGCACACTCAAGTAAGGAGAAGATCCCCAAAACTTGAAACCAAAGACTAGGGCTTAGGCTCACTAACTTGTTTACTTATTAAGTGTTTTTGGTTATTTATAGATGAAGAAGTATTTTTTATGCTTTTCTTGGTGAAGAAGATACCTTGATCAGACTTGTGCATCATAAGGTAAACTTGTACTATACCAAGACGGGAAGACTACAAGAATACCTCATGGGATAAGGCTATGGATCAAGACATCACTTCACACTTATTAAGATGTTTTTTAGAGTTATGAGATGAGAAGAGAAGAAGAACCAAAAGGATCACAAAGGAAAAATTCTAAAGGGGGACTAAAATAATCCTAAGTGTTAACATGCATGGATGTCCTAAGGGTTAGTGAGGTTTCTATCCTAATGAAGAAGGAAGAAGAAGAGAAGAAGGAGATAGAAGAAGGGATGAGAAAGGCCTAAACCCAACAACAAAGGGTTAGTGCACATAAACATAAGAGGAGAAGATGAGATTTGGAGATGTGGAACTCAATTCCCACACCTCACACTTACCATAGCCCCTGCAAGGTTAGTAAAGCATATAAGTGAAGCAAGATAAAGCAAATGGCATGCTAACATCAAACAATCAGAAGTGAAATGATATGAACATATGCACAATGCAAATGCAACTCAAAGAAATGATACATGAAGCTTATAAGACAAAATGATGCAACATGAACACATATGAAGACAAATGCACATTTATGAAAGATGCAAAGCAAAATGCACAAGATATGAACACAAAGCTCACAACCAGAACCAAAACAAGATGAAGGATGGATTAAGAAGCCAACAAGATGAAGATAAGAGAGGTACAAGACCAAACAATTACCAAATGGGAGAAAAAGAAACAATAAGATGAAGTGAAAGCACTTAAGGAAACAAATGACTTAAAGAAGAAGCAAACACAAAAATTAAGAAGACATAAACCCTATCCTAGGACCAGGAAGCTACCCATACCCCAAAGGAACCCCCAATGAGAAGAAGAAGTTTGCACAAGTGCCCTTCTAAGCTTAAATGAGAGCTAAAGGTTCAAAGGAAGCAAAATGGGACAAGGTTCAAGATAAAATCCACAACAAATTAACCAAGCATCTAAAAATTCCACAATTGAAACCAAATGATCTTCAAACATGTTATATCAACTATCCAAAAGGGTTTGAAAAGATTCAGAAGAAAACTAGGTTTAATGGAGGCAAGAACACAAGTTAGGGTTACAAACGTACATCACAAGTCACAAGACCATGACTCAAGAAATAAGAATCTAAAAATCCATAGAAAAATTCACATGAAAAGTACAATGTCTTAAGAATCCAAATCAAAAAGAATGGGATCAAAACTCAAAATATTGAAGAGTATGGAAAATGGACAAGGCAGAGTGGTCAAAAGAGGATTTAAAAGAAGCTAGGTGAAATGGTGAATTAATTCAGACACGTGGCAAATGAAAAAAAATAAAATAAAAATATGATAAAATAAAAGAGACTCAAAATAACATTCATGATTGTTTTGGGATTTTTTATGTGAAGGGAAGTATTTTTAATAAATTGAAATGGAAACTGAATAAAAGAAATAAAAAAATGGAAAAGGAAATTAAAAGAATTGGGAAGGGGTGTGAAGAGTAAGGTATTACACTGAAAATGATTGGGCCTAAGTTGGTTGGGGGTGCGAAAAGCACACTGAAGAGCCCAAGGCTTGCGTTGGCATATGTTGTTAGTGTGGAATTTAGTGAATAACAATGAGGAAAAGCTGGGGGAAAAAACAGGGAGGGTTGGATGCATCACGCGGCTGGAATTGAGAACCTCATTAAATGAGGTGGCGTAATGGTATGCTGTGGTTGGTTAGCACACGGTACTTACAGTGGACTGAACAACACGCTGGATTTAAATAAAACAAAAGAAAAGCAAAGGAGACGGAATGCCCTAGGGCTACGTGGCTCAACTTCAAGCGCTGGATGGAAGGATCTGAAGGCTGTGGTTCGTCTTCTTCCTTGGACAAACCCTAGCAAGAACACAACAATTTTCCGGTGACCGGAGCTAGGGCTCCGGCACCGGAATTCGTGACAGTCTCACAAACAACCAAAATAATGAATCAAATACTCCAGATCTACTAATTCAACACCACTGAATTCAAATATGACATCAAAAAAGGCTAAAAATCAAAGGACTGGACGGATCGAAGAAAAACATAATGCACCATGAAACTTTGAAATCAAATAACTTATGCTATGATGCACCATTTTCAAATCCAAAAAGTGCAGAATCATCAGTGAAGATCAAAGAACACAAAGAAACAACTTAATTCCATTTCTAGATCACAACATTTAGAACCATACCTGAGATAGAGATCTTGATATAGTGAGCTAGAAAACCAAAGAATAGAAGCAATGCACTCCTCTTACTCCCTAGATGCAAAATAAATGGATCTAGAGTCTTGAAACACACTGGATCTGAAGTTTCAAATCAAGTTGCCTTGAAATGGTAAGCTTCTATTTCTGTGTCTTAAGCTCAAATGAATGGTAGAATCTTGATCTATATCACTCACTGATCAAGAATGTGGAAGAAGTTTGTGAAGAATGTGAGAGAATGAAGAGATATGTGAGAAAATGCAAAGTTGCATGAAGTTTGTGAATGAGAGAATGAGAGAGATCCGAGACTTGCTAAACCCTAATTCTCCTCTTTGTGACCTCACAAGGCAATGCTGAAAGAATGAATTCAAATGCACGAACGAATCATGAGAAAAGTGTGAAGTTGCATAATTTGAACTTGGTGAGATAAGCATGCTATGCTCATGCTCTCTTGGGCCTCTCAGCACATGGGCAATTCATTTCCCACCCTTGATTCAAATCCAATCACTCCTGGCCTTTAAATTCAAGCATCACACTTGTTTCATGACTTTTGCCAAATTTGCATGTTTGGAGGGATTTTCTTGTTTGGCACGAAAATGAACAATTATTTGGAGCAAATTGGTCATAATGTGATTTATTTTGAATTTGAAACATAATTGGACCAATACCAAGTCTCACAATTCAAGTTTGAAGCATTTTGCATTTGGTGGCTTTATGAAAAGTGAGTTTTGCCCTAAAAATACCCAAATTTTCGAAGGACATCTAGAGAGATATAGGAATCCTATGAAAATGTACTTGTACTTTTTGAAAATGGGAGCCCTTACTCTTCAACTTTCATGTTTGACTTTGGTCCATTTGAAGAATTTTTGATCATGTTAAGGCCATTTGAAAATTAGGGCAAAAGTTGCCAAATTTGGAAAACTTCAAAAACCAACTTTGTACCATTTTTGCAAAACCCTTCAAATATCCATGATTCTTGAACTTTAGGCATTCCAAACCTCTTATAACATTGTAAGGACCCCCCTTGGCCAAATAATTTGGGTTAGACCCCTTGAAATTGCACAGTTGATTTTTTAAGGGCACTGTTGACTTTTTCCTTCATCTGCAAGCAACTGAGGCATTGACTGACTTCCACATGGAATTTCCTCATGAAAATTGACACCTAGGATCCTCTTAACATATAGAATACTTTGCCCAAATGAAATGGCCAAAGTTGTGAGATCTTGGTGCTTGAATCACAAACCCTAATTTGGGTGCCTTGTATAGGAGTGTTGCCTTGTCCTAAGATCTCTGATGATCATGCAATCTTCTGAGCTTTTGCCAATGGACTTGAACTTGAAAATGGAGTGTAGACTCACCATAGGAATTGTAAAAACTCATTGGGACCCTTGTCATGGCTTGAAATGCTTCAAGGACCTCCACAGATGACCATATGCTTGTTGCTAGGACATGAAGGATGTTATGCCTCATCTTTCTATGATATGATGCTAAGAAAATGATATGAGTATGATGAATATGATGTGATATGATGCTTAAAAATAAGAGGACAAATTTGGGGTGTTACATATGCCCCTATTCAATCATCAGTTAATTTGAAAAGAACGGTAGCACGAGCTATCGATCATTCAAGATAAACTGTGATTGAATACCAAGAAGACCAGAAATTTGCACTCTGACGAAGAATGCCACACTGGGAAATAAACCCAACTAGATGACGCTCTGGGGATATGAAGAAGAGAAAAAGCAGACGAGCTTCTTCCAAGTTGAAATTGATATCTGGAATAAGAATGCGTTGGCAGACGAGTCTTCAAACAATCCTGTGACGCCAGGAGCTGGACATGTGAGTCCTCAAATACTACAAGAACATAATCTGAGACAGACGAGTCTTCAAACAATCCTGTGACGCCAGGAGCTGGACATGCGAGTCCTCAAATACTTCAAGAACATAATCTGAGACAGACGAGTCTCCTTCGGATTTACCTGTTACGCCAGGACCGGTAATGCACTAAAGTCTGTGGGATAGACATGCAATCAAGGTAGATGGACCTTCTTCATATATTATCCGTGGATACATGGTACAAGACAGACGAGTCTTCTTTGAGCAAACCTGTTACGCTAGGTGGAGCAACCATAATTGGTGCCTGAGACAGACGAGCCTCCTTCGGATTTACCCGTTACGCCAGGACCGGTAACCATTTTGACATTTATTCCCACTGTCAGGATTTTAAACCTCTTCAATACAGATGAGTATTGGATGATCATCAAGATAACACAAATGAGTGCCAAAATTCAATGATATAGACGAGTATCAGACGATGATCTAAGAAACATAGACGAGCGCTTCAGGCAATGATACAGACGAGTATCAGCAGCTGGTACAGACGAATACCAGAAATTCAAACACAGGCGAGCATTTGAAGCAGCAATACAGAATTGTCACAGGATAATCAGCAAATCCTCACATATAAATATAAGCTAGCACAGACGAGTGTTGGGATGATACAGACGAGTATCCAAACAAAGCAGACAAGCTTCAACAGGTTATCAACACAAACGAGTGCTGGAAATGATACAGACGAGTATCCACAAATATCAGGCATACCAAACACAGACGAGTGCTGGAAAGTTGCAGACGAGCAACAGTTGAAAATACATATCAAGGCACAGACGAGTGCAGCAAAAGGGGCCAATACCAAACACAGACGAGTGTTGGAAGTTGCAGACGAACAACAGCATAAGAGACATCACAACACAGACGAGCGTTGAGAATTGCAGACGAGCAACATCACATATCATATCAAACACAGACGAGTATTGAAAAGTTGCAGACAAGCGGTAGACAAATGCCTGATTGGCCACAAGAGATACAACTCTGCAGTAGAAGACAAGTCAAGAGGTCTGGATACCTAACTCTGACTGAGGTGATGAATACTTGACTGTATCATCAAATTACCCAAAAGTATGGCAACCTTGCTAGGGAATATTTCATTGTCGGAATTGGAAATCAAATATGAACTCTGTGGGTAAAATCATCTTTAGACTTGGCTGGAAAGATGCATCAATAGTACTCTAGCTGGGGATAGCATCTGCCGATTCAAAGCTCTGGCTGAGACCCTTGCTGAGGATAGAATTCTGATAATTCCAACTCTGGTGATGTTAGGCTTTCAGATACCTGTCGGGCATACTCCACTGAGGAAGAATGGACTGCTACTTCACTGGGGAAGAAGAAATTGCTTGGGCTGCTGCCAAGGCTTAGCTGGAGAAAAGTCTCTGCTGGAGATGTCAGGCTTTCAGATACCTGCTGGGGGAAGAAATCTCTACTTGGGGAGATACTCTACTGGGGAAGAGTAAAATGCTTGAGAGAATGTGACGCCATCCTGCAACCTACAACAACAGAAAACACAAGTGTGCCCCGGGGATTTGCATGGTATGATATGTTCATCCATCGTCACCCGTCACTCAAAGAGGGTTTCAGTTTCCCTGCATGTCATTTTATTTTCAAAATTATCACCATATTTTAAATGCAATGTTATTTTTGCCAAAAATTTAGGACATTTTACAGACAAAAATAAACACACAGCTTTTTGACTGAATATTCTTTTTATTGAATGGCCTCTAAATAGGCAAAGATTTTACATCAGGAAGCAAACACCTGGAAAGAGGTAGCCACCATAAAATTGAGAAAAGAAACTATCCTAATGGCAATGTACATGGCATTCCAAGAAGTTCCATTTCTACTATGACCAGCATGTCTTCGAGACTCTCCATTCTGCTTTGGCTTTCTGAGAGGACGAGGGGACTGTTTCCTATCCTTTTGATATTGTCAAGTTGTATGAAACGATGATGTGGCTCAGATTACTCAGATCGCAGTTTTTCTCTTATTCCCTTGTTTTGCGTGGATTGCCCTTTCGGGTTTTCAATCCACCGGGATACCCTTTTTTGCCTGAGTTGTCCAATGCGGGTGTACATCTTTTTTATTTCCCTAACTTTTGCCCGAGTTTTTTATTCTGTTTTTAGCTCGCTGGGATGCCCTTTTTTTTCCTGGACTATAATTCTGTTTTTGTGTCCAGCGGGTCTCTTTATGCGAAGTATCTTTTAACTGCGTCCGAGTTAACAGGGGACTGGAAGTCATCTCCATCCATAGTGGTGAGCATCAGTGCTCCTCCTGAAAAGACTTTCTTCACTATGAATGGTCCTTCGTAGTTTGGGGTCCACTTGCCCCTGTGATCTGAACCTGGAGGAACAATCCTCTTCAACACAAGCTCTCCCACTTGATACTCTCGAGTACGTACTCGTTGGTTGAATGCTCGCTTCATTCTCCTCTGATAAAGCTGGCCGTGACAGATAGCCACTAATCTCTTTTCCTCAATTAGACATAGCTGATTATAACGAGCACGCACCCATTCAGCCTCATCCAGCTTTACATCCATCATCACACGCAATGAAGGAATCTCTACTTCAACAGGAAGGACTGCTTCCATGCCATACACCAGAGAGAAAGGAGTTGCCCCTGTTGACGTCCTGACTGACGTTCGGTACCCATGCAACGCTAATGGTAACATCTCATGCCAATCTTTGTGAGTGACAACCATTTTCTGCACAATCTTCTTGATATTCTTGTTAGCTGCCTCTACCGCACCATTCATCTTTGGTCGGTAAGGAGAAGAATTGTGATGTTGAATCTTGAAGTCCCGACACAAGTCTGCCATCATCTTGTTGTTGAGATTAGAACCATTGTCAGTAATGATCCTTTCGGGCACTCCGTATCTGCATATGATATCTTTTTTCAGAAATCTTACCACCACTTTGTAAACACCCCAAATTTGCCCTCACCCATTCACACCCTGGCTTGTGATCATTTCATATGCATAAGCTCAATCACAGCTTCTCATACCGCATTTTTGATTCACTGCATTAGTTCAAAGTCATCTGCATCTAGGGTTTGTGATCCGAGCAATCCAAAAGCTTCAAGAGTCACTCCAAAGGTCAACCATGTTCAAGCATCGTATTGTATGCCCTCAAAGTCAAAAATGCCAAAGAATCACAGGAACCGGAAATGGCATGGAAACGGAGCCAGGTTATGAGGTTCGCGCATATCAAGTTTCACGAAGAAATTCCATGGGAAGGGTATCTAATCAAGGGATGACTTCTGGAACATGTCAGTACAGAATCAGGATATCTGAGGCTCCCGAGGACCCGACCAAAGGGTATTCTTCGTCATTTTGATTGCGTATGATCTTTATTTGATCATATGGGATGCCAGAAGTTCATAAGATTGAAGAATTTCGAGTCGCTTTGCAAATTGCCTCGAATTGGAGAACTTGCAAATTCTCATGGCAAGCTTTTGTGTGACTCCAGTGCGACTTCCAGTCATCACGCAAGCATGAATCAGGGCCTTAAATTTTGAATGCACCAAAGAATCTCCAAGTTTCACGACTTATGCCTCAAGGGATCACAAAGGGGGCAGACTTGTACCAATTTGCAAAGACCCATTTGACTATGCCTCCACTCATTGCAATTTCCCAGGATTTGGTCCATGGGCCTGTGCCACACCAGTCATTCTTACTCACCAAAGGCCTTACAAATGCGTTTCCTGCAAATCATTTCAATCAACTGGGGTCTCGTTGATGGTTGAGCGTCACTAAGATTTCAAAGTTGTTTAAGATATTTCGAATTTATTTTCAATAAATTGATGAGTTATGGGTTAAACTTATTGCATTTTTGTGAAGAAAAATGATAAGTATGACTGCTTTGATTCATTGGTTTCAAAAAGGGGGGGGGAGAAAGAAGATTCATGGTATCCTGAGGGACTTGGATTCAAGAGGCGATGCATAGGAATTCTTCATTTAAATTGTGATTCCTAAAGTCAAGGTTTGTCATGAGAAGTCATTTAAAGATTAATTGAGTTCCGATTTTTGTATGGGATGGCGATGTCGAGAGATTATCATTTAGCCTTACAACAGGTTATTCAAAGGGTTATAATTTTACAAATCAAACATGTGGTTTTAAATACCATTTGAGGATAATTCAAGTGTTGTTCCTACAAGACAAGGCTCGGCTTGCATTCCAAAGGCCCATTTACAAAATTCTATTGATAGTTCATTCACAAAGAAAAAAGAGTCCACTATATTACACAAATAAAGATTGCAAAATGATGATTTTAAGATGATGGTTGGAGATGGGGTTCAGATTCTTGGAATGGTTGTTGTCACTATTGTTTTTGCGGCACCTGGTTTCATGTCTCCAGCATCTCGAGGAATGTTACTAACAGGGACCAATCAGATTCCAAGGGAGATTCCTGCACGGAAATATCCATCACGGCTTCTTGTTCTTGGTGCTGGAACTCTTCCGTTTGGAACCCTCTTCATCGAGCTTTTCTTTATCCTTTCCAGTATCTGGCTTGGGAGGTTCTATTACGTGTTTGGATTCCTGTTGGTTGTTCTCTTATTGCTGATTGTTGTTTGTGCTGAAGTCCCGGTGGTCCTCACATAGATGCATCTGTGTGTGAAAGATTGGCGTTGGTGGTGGAAGGCATTTTATGCATCAGGTTCCGTTGCCCTTTATGTCTTCTTGTACCCCATCAACCTGTCATGAGCATTCATCAACAAACATGTTCAGGATTTAAGCAGACAAGCTATAAAAAGGCAATAGTGTGCAGCGGTAAAAATAGGGAAGTTACTAGGCAACGCGAGTTCGTAACAGCTTCAGTTTGATAAGTGCCGCATCATCACACCGCACACAGGCCCGGGCCAGCTCCATCATGTGCACATCACCAATGTCCTGCAACACAATACATCATTTGGTTCAATAGAAAACCGAATATGTTAATCAAACGTATGCAAAAAAAAAGAGAAAAGCACAGCGTCCCATGGTTATTGATGGTCTCCGAGAAGCCTCATAAGGTCTCAGATGACCGCTGATGTTTGAAAAAAGAGTCATAGCCCGACTACGCGCAACATGGAATCAAATGATGGCAGTGCCACTGGTTCTGAGGCAGATGAGACTGGAACTAACAGTTCCTCTAATGAAGTTAACACTTTCAGGAATTTGATCTCTCGAGATGTAACTCCCACTGCCAGGTTCCCTCCTTGGCCTATTCACTCTCCACCGGTTGTTGTACCATATGGTTTAGTTCATAAAGAGAATCTTGATGACTTAAAAGCAATATGTGGTGATATTGAGCCACCATCGTCAAGTTCATTTTATGCTGGAGGTCCTCAATTTATCACTACTTTGGATGCGTCTTCATCTAATCTCCTGAGAAATGCTGAGTCAGGGCCATCAAATGAGTCTACATCCTTGTTAGAACACCGTAGGCGGCATGGATTGTATTACCTTGCTTCAGACAAAAGTGAGACTGTTCCAGATGGTTATCCTCCAGCAAATGACCCCAAGTCAAACAGTAATGAAGCTGATGAGCTAGCCAAGTTGACAGAGCAATCATTTCTTTTGAAGAAAAGAACAAATCAAATGAAATTCAGGCCTGTAGTTGTGAAATTGGATGATGGAGATGTAGCACCAATTTCATACAGAAGGCCAGAGCCAAGGGACAGTTCCCTTTCTGGTGCCATAAAGGATGCTCTTGGAAGTGAAACTCACCATAGTTCATCTCTTAATAAGTCATCAGCTAAGTGGAAGTGGGAAGGATCGGTTCACAAAGCAATTTTAGAGCTATGGAGACCTGACCCCAGTGAACTAACCCTTTTGCTTACCAAAAGAGCTTGAAGAGTTTAGGACCATTGCCTTGGCTAGCACCAGTGCCGTTTTATATTGCGAAGAGTCAAGTATGCTTCGGGTCATCTTGATAATGGGATAGGAAGAGTTGGCAGCCATGGATCTCTAGGATGGCCCTGCAAAATTCGAAAATTGCCACATGGTTAGCAGTAAAACCAATCCAATTCAAGGCCAACCATTTCAGTTCGTTTTCAAAACCAAGGGGCATAAACAGACAAAAAATCCATAGCAGAAGTGTCAGCAAGTTGCAGGGCAAAGTTTCACAAAATAGCAAAGACACTTTTTCTGTTATGAAAAAGAAGGAGAAGACATAGCTAGTTTGAATTGGTTTCAGTTTTAAATCAAAATTCATGAAAACCCTAATCCTGAATATAAAAGTCAGAGATGAATCAAAATAAAACACAGTCGCATCAAAGAACACAGAGAAAAACCCTAAATCGCTTTTACCAGAAGAAAATTAAAATCAAACAAGAGAAACCCTAGAAATTTCCTCGTCGAAAGAAAAAGCAAATTCAAAGAAGGAGAAGGAGGGTTCGAGCTGAAGAACAGAGTGCTTTGAAAGGAGACTATACCTCTGAGAACATTCGGAGCAGGTATAAGATCCAGTTCCCTTTTGACTTCCCTTTTCTCCTGCTGTTATTGTTGAGCACCGATTTCGAATCTCTTTATGCCTTTCGTCGTTCGTCGAATCTCCGTTGTTTGGGTGGGTACTGGAATGTTTGTTGATTGACATTGATAAATGTTAGGGTTTCGGGTTAGATTGGGGTTTGAGTTTTAGATTTGGATAATAGGGAAGGGGGAAGTTGAAGGAGAGAGTTGAAGGGCCGATGAAGGTCCCTAGGACCTTTCCCTTTACGAACCGTGAACGTTGTCAACTTTTGGTTTGATTAATGGTCATAAGTTCTCTTTGGAAACAGCAAGATTCTTTTACCTTTTTTCACTTCCCGATACCGCCACGCGTTTTCTTCTTCCCCAGGCCACCTGCTGTGACCTTTGGCTGGGACGCACTCAGATTGGGGGGTTGGTTCGGGTCTTGGGCGACCCAGGCCCATTTAGAGAGGGATATCACCAGCTTTGGGTGGGCCTGCTTTTCTGCCAGCAGGAGGGCCCTTTTGTTGATTGTTTCTATTTTCTTTTCTACACATTTAAGATTTTGAAAACTATTTATTTATTTTCTTTAGATAAATTTTGAAAACTATTTATTTATTTCTTTAGATAAATTTTGAAAACTATTTATTTATTTTCTTTAGATAAATTTTGAAAACTATTTATTTATTTTCTTTAGATAAATTTTGAAAACTATTTATTTATTTTCTTTAGATAAATTTTGAAAACTATTTATTTATTTTCTTTAGATAAATTTTGAAAACTATTTATTTATTTCTTTAGATAAATTTTGAAAACTATTTATTTATTTTCTTTAGATAAATTTTGAAAACTATTTATTTATTTCTTTAGATAAACTTTGTAAACCATTTATTTGTTTCTTTAGATAAATTATGTAAACCTTTTTTTTATAAATATATAGAAAAAAATTCAAAAAGAGAGAAAGCATTTTTTTTTTGGGGTAGTTATATGAGGGGAAGTCATTTTAGTTAATTAATCCATTCTGTTAATTAATCTCATTTTAACTTAGCCATTTATTTTCGTTCGTTTTCACTTGTACAATAATTCATATCATCTTCGGTTTGCATCCTAATATCAAGTTCATCTTCATTTTATTTCTTTCTTTCGTGCTAACTTTTCAGGTGGTAAGTATTCCGAGAAGTGAATTTGCCTTCACTTCTCGCATTTCCTTCTCATTTTCCTTTGTGCATTACTGTTACATCTTTTTGTATGGATATTGGAGTGAGCTTGCTCCTCCCTGTTTATTATTTCTTTTTCCTTCAAGCAACTTGACTTCTTGAGTGAAGCAAGTTGTCTTGGCTTCTCTTCACCTCTTGATCCTTTCATCTTCTTCCTGGTGTTTCTCTTTGAAGATATCTCTTAAAAACCACACAAACCTTAGGAACAACCAAGCATGACAATGACTAGGGTTTCTGATTAGTCCCCCCACTTAGTTTTACCTTTGTGTCTCATTGAGTCTTCTCTTCTCACCTCATAATCAGGGACTAAACCCTAAAGGCTTTAAGGCTTTGTGATTAAGCTTATGCCTGCATCCTTCTATTAGGATGGAGTGTATAACTTTAATCCTAAGTGTTAAACCCTTAATGTGTTTAACTCCTTTAATCAATCCATTCAATAATCATCAAGACACCACACTTGTAACTTGGGCCTTGCATTAGGGTTCTAATTCTTCCTTAATTGGTTAAGAAGAAATAACCCTAGTGTTAATGGACAAGTCCCCCTCAAGTTGTCTTACAAATCCTAAAAAACACTTCTTCATCTTATCATTAAATAAAATCCACTTAATCAAAGGCTTGTTTTGTCATGAGTTTAATCCCTAATCATGGATTAAGTTGAGGAGCTTTCCTCAGCTTAAACATTCTCATCTATCATCCTTCTATTAGGATGGTGTAATGAGTCTGTTTAATCCCTGATTATGGCTTAACCTCATTACTCAACACTAAACAAAAACACCAAAAACATCTAAATAATCACAAGTAGTTTAATGATCTTAATCCTACATCAAAGGTGATTAAGTGTGAGAATCTGACTTCACACTTAAGGTATTCTCATTACCCCTAAACAGAGGGAAGATGTGATGAGTTTACTAAATCCATTGGTTTAGACTTAAGCTCATTAACTTATGACAAACTTTCAAAAGCAATAAAAGACTGAAAACACAAAAACAAACAATAATCGTCTCCTTCGGGATTCTTTTTCTCATCTCATTCACTTACAAACGAGAACTTGCTTCTTCCGTCTAATGCAAGACAGTTTGCACCTGAGCCAGACAGGTCATACACTTGAGCATAGACAGTAAGCAGTTCACAAGTCAATTCATCTTTCAGTCTCTTTGGGTCGAACTACGGTGTTCTGACTTCCTCATTGCACGAGAGGATACGTAGGCATAACTTAACGGTTATCGAACAAAAGTCTCTGTACATTCCCCCTCTTTCCAGCTTTATTCTCTTAGCCTCATTATCATGAGCATTTCACTCTTGTCCTTACACTGACACTTTCATACTTCATATCACTTATACACTTTACACTGACACCTGTACATTCCTTTCCAGCTATTTTATACACAAATTGCACTGACACTACCCCTTTGAAACACAAATCTTTTAAGCGTGGATCCCGTCGAGTACGACGGACAATCTGGGTGCTAATACCTTCCCAGGTTGTAACCAACCCCCTTTCTCAGTCTCTCTGGTTCGCAAACCGTCTTATCCGTATCTTTCCAGGTCTATGCAGCATTGCCTTTCCTTCGGGATAAAAATGCCTAGCTGGCGACTCTATTCATCTCCAGTGAGTTCACAACTGTGTGTTCTCATTGTCCTTCTCGCCGACCGTTCGCGTCTGTACCTTTATCTGGGCCATTCCCCATTTATCGGGAGCGACAGCTTGGCGACTCTGCTGGGGACCCTTACACTGTAACCAGGGCTTCTGGTTCTTTTTGTGGGTTCCTCCTAGCGCTTGATTGATTTGTGTTTACTGGGGTGTTATGTGCTTATTTGTGTTTATATATTTGTATTTATTTTTGCTTTATGTACAGTTGATTACTGCTTCCTTTATAGCTTTGCATTATATCATATTGTCATACTGTGCTGCTGGCTGGATCTGTTTGTTTGCTTTGGTGGGTGGGGTTCTATTGAGAGTTAAGGTCCTATACCTGGGACCTGAGTGACACCTAGGCTAGAGTGAATCATATTCTTTCCCATTCCATCTCGGTCTGGTGCGGGAATATGAAACACGGTTCAGATATGGGTTTCTTCTTGAGAACTCTGTGTTGCAGATTTCCTGCAATGCTAGGGCTATCTGGGAAGCCTGCTAAGTCTGGATGACCTTTTAGTATTGACCTTCAGAAACTGAGGTGAATTAGAGGAGGAACTTTTATGGTTATTGTAAACACTGTACCTCCGGGTTAGAAGTGTTTACACTTCTCATAACTGATCCAAGTCTGAGGATCCTTGTTTTAGAACACCACCTGTGAGGGGGTTGGGCTGTTTACAGGTTTGCAGGTACCTTGATCTCAGAATACCCTGTTACTTTGTTTGATAAGAGTACTCCATTTTGGAACAGTTCTTGTGATTCTAAAACCCTGGATATGTGGCTCTTTATTTGAGCCCCCCACCTTGGTTACTGGACTTATGGACCTCCATCTGGATTTCTTACACACATGGACTTATATCAGAGCATTTGATCAGATCCAGCTCAGTCACAAACCCTTGCATATCATTTGCATACATAATCATTGCATCATATTGACATTTGCTTATTTGTGTTTCAGGGTATCCATCTTCATTTGGTTTTGGTTTTGACCACATCTTCAGTATTGACCTATCTTCATCAGCACTTGCTTCAGCTATCAGTTATCTGCACCAGCCAATCAGTGGCCCATTCTCCAGTATCATCATCAGCACTTGTCATTACCCAGTCTCAACATCATGGCACCTAAAAAGAGCAACATCACCTACCACTTCTTCCAGCCAGAGCTAGCAGACATCAGGAGGATTCAGACCCTGATTACTCCAGACCATATACCATTGTTCAGGGAACACCATGGAGATATACTTGATATGGTTATGGATCTGGACCCTTCACAGAGAAGCCTGATCCACACTTGCCTTCAGTTTTATGATCCCCCATTGAGATGTTTCACTTTTCAGGACTTTCAGATGGGCCCTTTATTGGAAGAATACTCATCATTAGTTGGTATACCTATCCGGAGAGAAATCCCTTTCAACCCTGAGATGATCTTTCCTAGTAATGGAGAAGTAGCTAAGGCATTGCATCTGGAACCAGTCTTGATTGGGCAACATATGACTTCTAAGGCTGGAATCCCAGGCCTGCATCTGGATTTCCTGATCTCTCAAGCTACCCTGAAAGCTTCTCTAGGAGAGTGGAAAGCCGTTTGTGCTTTGTTGGCCTTGAGTATATATGGGATCATACTATTTGCAGATGAGCCTCGATTCATTAGTAAGAATGCAATCCACCTGTTCATTTTAAAGAACCCAGTGCCAACTTTATTGGGTGATCTCTACTATTCAGTGCATCAGAGGAATGAAAAGCAGAGGGGAAGATTAGTGAGGTGCTGTGCTCCTTTGTTCCACACTTGGCTTCTCAGGCATCTACCCAGGACAGATGCATTTTTGAATCCTCGTCAGCAGAAAAACTGGGCTGGAAGACTTACTACTCTTACTTCAGCCGATATCAGGTGGTGCACTCAAAGCACAAAAGGCAGGGATATCATCACCAGCTGTGGGCATTTTCCCAATGTGCCCCTAGTAGGAGTTAAGGGTAGTATTAATTACAACCCCCTGCTGTTCAAAAGGCAACTGGGCTATGCACTGGTCCACACTCCTAAGGCACAGGACTTGATTGAGACTCTCTATTGTGAGAACAAGATTAGTCTGGCTATTGTTAGGCAGGCAGCCTGGGCCTGGGACAATGTACAGACTAAGGGAGTAACCATCCTGGGGAAGTGCAACAATGTGGCATCAGCACAATACTATGATTGGTCCCATGCCAGGGCTCAATTCTCTGGGATGCCCTTTACTATAGAAGATATTCCTGAGCCTTCCACAACACCACCTCCAGCAACTGTCAGCTTAGAAGAGTTTGAGAAGTTGAAAGAGAGAAATGAGAAGTTAACTCAAGCTTTGCAGAAGACCCTCTATGAGAGGAGTGGTGGAAGATTGGATATTGAAAGGTTGGAGAAGCTGAAGAGAGAACATCTGGCTAGAATTGAGAAGTTTGAAGATTACATTAAGAAGTCTAGGGCTGGTGAACAAATCCTGAAGAATGCTTGCAAGGAAGCCCAATTCCAGAAAGCTAGGACAGACTTGTATCTGAAGGAGAGTCAGGCTAGGTGGGTCAGGATCACCGAGGCTCGTACTCTGGAGGACAAGAGGGTCCAAGACAAGATAGAGCAGATGGAAGCCAGTGCAAAAGAGCAACAAGAAGCCCTGGCAGCAGCCCAGAAGGAGATATTAGAACTGAAGATCAAAGCTGGAGTGAAGAGGTCCAAAGACCAGAGTCAGCACAAGAAGTTAACTACAGCTGTTGTTACCCGAAACCTCCTTATCAGGAATCTCACGGAGCGTCCAGCTGATCCTGTGACTGAAGCACTTCTCAAGGAAGTTCGGGAGGATGAGTTTGGTCTTGGTGTTTGACCATTTGCTTATTGCTGTTTTTATTCCATGTACTTTTCTTGTAATATATTTTGACCCCTCGGAGGGCTTGTATTTGTAAACAAACTATGTACCATTTACTTTTTGTAATATATGTATTAGTTTGTTCCATCCGAGTTCACTTCGAAAGCAACATCAACAACATCTTCAAGGGTCTGGAAGGGTCAAAACTGAATGCCAAGCCGGATACCGTGAAAACAAATAAGCATACTGCATTGCATGCTAACCTTTTGTTTGTTTTGTAGGTTTTTATTTTGTTGTTGCTAACTCTGTTGTGATGTTCAGGAATTATTGCTCGACGACGAGGGTTTCCACTCAATCGACCTCACAGATACCCCACCCGTAACAATCTTCCGGGCATACAGATGGATCAGATGCAGCAGGACCTTACGGAGGTTAGAAATCAAATGGCAAACGAAAGATTGGAAATGAGAACGCAGATGACTCAGTTTATGGAAGTGATGAACAACATGGCTCAGAGCCAGGAAAGACTAAGAGCCTTGGTAGAGAGGCAGACTCGGGAAGATGCCCATCTAGGGACTGGCGGAACAAGCAACAATGAGGGGGGTCAGCCTCAGGTCAACCCACCTGTATTCGGCCCTCACCTTTATCCAGAGGTCAATATCCCTGCTAATGTACAAGGGAACGCTGCTACAGGAAGGGTACTCCAAGAAGACGCCCAAGAAGACCAGTTCACAGTGATGGGAGCTGGGGATGAGGCCTATGACCGGAGGCTAGATGAAATTGCCGAGAAATTAAGATCCTTGGAGTCTCAAAACTCCTTGGGTTTTGATGTCATGGACATGGGCTTAGTGGACGGGGTCAGGATTCCCCACAAGTTTAAACCTCCGAGCTTTGAGAAATACAACGGAACCTCCTGTCCACGGACCCACTTGCAATCTTTTTTGGGGAGGCTAAAGGCGTATACCATGGACGAGAAGCTGTGGATGTTCTATTTTGAGGATAGCTTGACTGGAGCTTCGAGGGAATGGTATTCCCATCTGACAAGAGCAACTATTAGATGCTGGAAGGACCTGGCAGAGGCCTTCATCAGACAGTATCAGTATAATCTGGATATGGCACCCAACAGGACTCTCCTAATGGGAATGTCACAGTCATCTAAAGAGAGCTTCCGAGAGTATGCTCAAAGGTGGAGACAGCTTGCTGCTGCTGTCCAGCCACCTATGTCTGAAAGAGAGATGGCTGATATGTTCATGAATACCCTTCAGGGAACCTATATTGATAGGCTAGCTGCCTTCTCATCTACCAGCTTTGCAGATGTAGTCATAGCCGGGGAGAGAATTGAAAGCCTATTGAAGATGGGGAAGATCTCAGATAACGGTGTAAGCTCATCCAGTAATGCAAGGAAGCCTTTTGCAGGCCCAAGAAGGACTGGTGAGACTAATGCCATCCACACCAACAGGGTTAGGCCCCAATATGTTCATAGATCAGTAGCAGCAGTCACCATCCCCGCTCCGGCTCATCCACAACCAGTCTATCAACCTCCTCAGCAAAACTATCAACAACAACCTCAGTATCATCAACAAAATCAGTATCCTCCAAGAAACTACAACAACAGCAACACCAACAACAATAACCAGCAAAGGCCATTCCAACAGAGGCCATCTCAAGCTAACAGAGTGATCGATCCGATCCCAATGCCATATGCTACATTGCTGCCACAGCTCCTGAAACTCAACCTAGTTGAGCTAAGGACGTTGGCACCTCCGGATCCCAACAGTTTACCCAGGAATTACGACTCCAATGCTAGGTGTGCCTTTCATTCAAACGCACCTGGTCATAGTACAGAAAAGTGCAGAGCTTTGCACATGAAGGTACAAGACCTGGTAGACTCAAAAGCTCTGAATTTTGCACCACCACCCAATGTCAACAAAAATCCTATGCCAAACCATGGTGGTACCCGAATTAACGCTATTGAAGAAGACAAGCCGTCTTATTTAATAACCAGTGTGGGTCAAATCAGGACACCGTTGGTGGAGATCAAGGCTCAGCTCTTGGAATGTCATATGTTCCCGGGGTGCGAGTTAGGGTGTGCTTACTGCAATATTTCAGTAAACGGGTGCGATAATCTGAGGAATGGCATAGATGGCCTTATTCAGAGTGGCCAACTCCAGATCACCACATCATTTCCAACAAATCCAACAATCTCATCAGCAACGGTTTCAGAACCTCCTACAACTGCAGCAACCATTGTTCCCGACAATTCTTCGGCTTCATCAACAAGTACTTCATCTGTCTTCTCAACTGATCAGTTATCAACAAATTTTTCTGCTACAACTTCAGCATCACTCCATTTTGAATCTCCTACAACAACAACGTCCATCCTTCCGACAATGTCTCCTACAACACCAGCAACAACTCATGAAGATGTCTCAACTGTCACAATATTTTATGATCCTGAAAACAACTCTGCCTACAACTCAGAAAGTGCTGCTCCCATCAGAGCACCAGTCACGATTTATTACGATCCACAAACTATCACAGTCCCTTCTGCAGCAGTCATCAGTCCAGTCACTGTCACGATGCTTGGACCAGTACCTTATGAAAGCAATAGGGCCATCCCTTGGCACTACGGCTCTGACATATACTGCGAGGGACAAAGAATCACTCTTGATACATCAACACCTGCACCACAAATAGATAATGTGGGAGGAGGCGGAGGCTTCACTCGAAGCGGACGTCTCTTTGCTCCACAAATTCAAAGACCCACTGCCGAAGCAGAAGCTGCTGCCAAGGCAAAAGGAAAGAGCCCGGTGCAGGAAGATCAAGCTGTTAAGGAAGCTTTGAAAACACCATTCGATCAAGAAGTTGATGAGTTTATGAGAATCATCAAAAAGAGTGATTACAAAATAGTGGATCAGCTTCATCAGACGCCTTCCAAGATCTCTATCCTCTCATTGCTTATGTGCTCCGAAGCCCATCGGAATGCATTACTCAAAGTCTTGCACGCAGCTTACGTGCCTGAAGAGATCACTGTCAATCAATTGGAAACCGTGGTTGGAAATGTTACTGCTAGCAATGGGCTAGGGTTCACCAATACTGACTTGACAACGGATGGCCGCAACCATAACAAAGCCTTGCACATCACCATGGAATGCAAAGGAGCGGTCCTTTCTCATGTGCTGGTGGACACAGGGTCATCCCTTAATGTCTTACCAAAGAAGGCCCTGGTGAAGCTAGAGTATGAAGGATTAGCTTTGCGACCCAGCAACCTGGTAGTAAGAGCCTTTGATGGTTCTAAGAGATCCGTTCTGGGAGAGATTGAGCTACCTGTGACAATTGTCCCACAGACCTTTAAAACTATCTTCTATGTGATGGACATTCAGCCTGCCTACAGCTGTTTGTTGGGTAGACCTTGGATTCACGCCGCCGGCGCAGTAACGTCTACCCTTCACCAGAAGTTAAAATTTGAGTGGGAAGGCCAAGTTGTTACAATCTGTGGGGAAGAGGATATATTTGTTAGCCATCTGGCTACTTATAAGTACATTGAGATGGACGGGGAGATCCATGAAACAATGAGCCAAGGATTTGAGGCCTTGAATGTTAATGAAGCATCTGATGTATCTGGAATCTCCATGTCATCTTACCAACAAGCCCGGAAGGTTGTCGAGGAGGGAACTGCCCAAGGCTGGGGCAAGGTTTTAGCTGTGGAGGAGAAGAAGGACAAGTTTGGGTTGGGTTACAGACCAACTCAACAACATCAAGCAAAGGCTGCTGAGAAGTCCGGTTTTGTCAGTGGGGGGATGCTCACCCCTGATGCTATCAACAATTTGGAAGACGAGCTGGAAGAGGAGCGCAATCTGGAGAATTGGATTCGTCCGAAGATCCCGGGGAGCAGTATCTCAAACTGGTCTTCCCAGGAAATTATAAGGGTTACTCATGAAGAGTAATTATTATTTCCTGTATTTTTATAGCATGCATCAAATTCTTGCATCTTGCCCAAGACGACAAGACTCATTTTGTAATCGGGCCATCTGTACTTTTTGTGCAAACAAGATTAATCAATGAAATATCAGACATCTTTTTGCAAACGAGTCTTTTTCTTTTCCGCTCACTGTTTTTCCATTTTTCTTTTTGTACAAAAAATAAATGGCGATGTTTTCAAAATGATAACTTTATTTCACTTTTCTAAACAAGATTAAAATCAATCACTAAAATGAACAAACTGAACCCTTGCAGAGAGTGCCTTCCAGACAGCACCGACAACAGCACGGCTATGACTTCGTATGACTTTGACAATCCAATCAATCAAGCTGATGAAGGGGTTGAAGAAGAATATGAGCTTCCTGAAGAGCTAGCCAGGTTATTGAGGCAAGAGGAGAAGGTTATCACTCCTCATCAGGAGGAGGTGGAAACGATTAATCTTGGTACAGAAGAAGACGTGAAAGAGGTTAAAATCGGGGCCTGCCTGCAAGACTCAGTGAAGAGACAACTGATTGATCTGCTTCAAGAATATGTTGATGTGTTTGCTTGGTCGTATCAAGACATGCCAGGGTTGGACACCGACATTGTTGTGCACAAGCTGCCTTTGAGAGAAGAGTGCCCACCGGTCAAACAGAAGTTGCGCCGTACTCGCCCAGACATGGCTATGAAGATCAAGGAAGAGGTACAAAAGCAATGGGACGTCGGGTTCCTTGCTGTGACTAGCTATCCACCGTGGGTTGCTAATATAGTACCTGTGCCCAAGAAAGACGGAAAGGTAAGGATGTGTGTTGACTACCGGGATCTGAACAGAGCCAGCCCGAAAGATGATTTCCCATTACCTCACATTGATGTATTGGTGGATAACACGGCTCAGTTCTCGGTATTCTCCTTCATGGATGGATTTTCAGGATACAATCAGATTAAAATGTCACCTGAAGACATGGAGAAGACAACCTTCATTACACCTTGGGGCATGTTCTGTTACAAAGTGATGCCATTCGGACTGAAGAATGCTGGTGCCACATATCAACGGGCTATGGTGACATTATTCCACGATATGATCCATAAGGAAATCGAGTGTTATGTGGATGACATGATTGCCAAGTCCCTTACACAGGAAGACCACCTGGTAAATCTGCTGAAGTTATTCAAGCGTCTGAGGAAGTACCAACTGAAGCTGAACCCCAACAAATGCACATTCGGGGTGCGATCCGGTAAGCTGCTGGGCTTTATTGTAAGCGAGAAAGGGATTAAAGTGGACCCTGATAAAGTCAAAGCCATCCAAGAGATGCCTGCACTGAAAACAGAGAAAGAAGTTCGAGGGTTCTTAGGTCGATTGAACTACATTTCACGGTTCATATCTCACCTTACAGCAACCTGTGAACCCTTGTTCAAGCTGTTAAGAAAGGAACAGACGGTCAGGTGGAATGAAGACTGTCAAAGGGCTTTTGACAAAATCAAGGAATACTTACAAGAGCCTCCAATCCTTATGCCTCCAGTTGAAGGAAGACCTCTGATAATGTACTTGACAGTATTGGAAGAGTCAATGGGGTGTGTGCTGGGCCAGCATGACGAGTCTGGTCGAAAAGAGTATGCAATTTACTACCTAAGCAAAAAGTTTACCGACTGTGAACAACGTTATTCATTGCTCGAGAAAACTTGTTGTGCTTTAGCGTGGGCTGCTCGCCGACTGAGACAGTATATGCTGACCCACACTACTTTATTGATCTCCAAGATGGACCCAGTCAAGTACATTTTCGAGAAGCCAGCTCTTACCGGACGGGTTGCAAGATGGCAAATGATTCTCACAGAATATGACATCCAGTACACCTCTCAGAAAGCCATTAAGGGCAGTGTACTATCTGAATATCTTGCTGAGCAACCCATTGATGACTACCAGCCTATGAGATTTGACTTCCCTGATGAAGACATCATGTTCATAAAATCAAAAGATCGTGATGAGCCTATTCACACTGAAGGGCCTGACCCGGAGGAAGAATGGACTATGATGTTTGATGGGGCTGTTAATATGAATGGTCGTGGTGTTGGTGCAGTGCTCATTACACCCAAAGGAGTTCACATGCCTTTTTCGGCAAAACTCACTTTCAGCTGCACTAACAACGAAGCTGAATACGAAGCTTGCATTATGGGTCTTGAGGAAGCCATTGACCTCAGGATCAAAACATTAACTGTATTCGGAGATTCAGCTCTGGTAATCAATCAGACCAACGGCAAGTGGTATACACACCAGGATCATCTGATACCTTACAGGGATTATACAAGGAGGTTATTGACTTTCTTCACAACAGTCAAGCTTGAGTATATCCCTCGGGACGAGAATCAGTTTGCAGATGCTCTTGCTACCATTTCATCCATGATCAAAGTTCAGGTTGCCAACTTTGTACCTCATATTTCAGTGTCCAGACTTGATAGACCAGCATATGTGTTCGCAGCAGAAGTTGTCAAAGATGATAAGCCTTGGTTCCATGACATTAAATGCTTCTTGGAGGATCAAACATACCCACTTGGGGCATCTTCCAATGATAAGAAGACTTTGAGAAGGCTTGCTGGTAGTTTCTTTCTGAACACTGATGGGTCTTTGTACAAAAGGAACTTTGATATGGTACTCCTCAGATGCGTTGATAAGACAGAAGCAGACTTGTTGATGCATGAAGTGCACGAAGGATCTTTTGGTACCCATGCAGGAGGGCATGCCATGGCTAAGAAATTATTAAGATCAGGTTATTACTGGATCACAATGGATGCAGATTGTTGTGCTTACGCCAGAAAATGTCACAAATGCCAGATCTACGCAGATAAGGTGCATGTGCCTCCCAACCCTTTGAACATCATGTCTTCACCATGGCCCTTTGCCATGTGGGGCATTGATATGATTGGCAAGATTGAGCCAACTGCTTCAAATGGCCACAGATTCATCCTGGTTGCCATTGACTATTTCACCAAATGGGTTGAAGCAGCCTCATATGCAAATGTTACAAGGCAAGTGGTAGCCAGATTTCTGAAGAGAGATATCATCTGTCGATATGGAGTTCCCGAGCGAATCATTACTGACAATGGTTCCAATTTAAATAACAAAATGATGGCAGAACTGTGCCGGGACTTCAAAATTCAACATCACAATTCTTCTCCTTACAGGCCAAAGATGAATGGCGCTGTTGAGGCAGCTAACAAGAATATCAAGAAGATTGTGCAGAAGATGGTAGTCACTTACAAAGACTGGCATGAAATGCTACCGTTTGCCTTGCATGGGTACCGCACGTCAATCAGAACATCCACTGGGGCAACACCGTATCAGCTTGTGTATGGTATGGAGGCAGTCCTACCAGTTGAAGTCGAATTACCCTCTTTACGAGTATTGATGGATGTTAAGCTGAACGAAGCAGAGTGGGTCCGATCCCGATACGAGCAACTGAGTCTGATCGAAGAGATGAGATTGGCTGCAATTTGTCATGGACAGCTGTACCAGAAAAGAATGAAGAAAGCCTTCGATCAGAGAGTCAGGCACCGAGAGTACCAAGTAGGAGATCTTGTGCTGAAAAGAATCCTCCCTCCTCATACATACCACAGGGGCAAATGGACTCCAAACTATGAAGGACCATTTGTAGTCAAGAAAGTTTTCTCTGGTGGAGCACTGATGCTCAGCACCATGGATGGTGAAGATTTCCCGTCCCCTGTGAATTCAGATGCAGTTAAGAAATACTTCGCATAAAATGACCCGCTGGACATAAAAACAGAATGTAAGTCCAGGCAAAAATAGGGCATCCCGGCGAGTCAAAAACAGAATAAAAGACTCGGGCAAAAATAAGGGAAATAAATGAAAATGTACACCCGCTGAGTTGAAAAGCCACATTGGACAACTCGGGCAAAAATGGGTATCCCGATGGATTGAAAACCCGAAAGGGCGATCCATGCAAAATAAGGGAATAAGCGAACAACTGCATTCTGAATTCGTCTGTATCATTTACAACTTGGTAGGCTTCGAAGGGATCAAGCTTTAGTCGGAATCAACTTTCTCCAGAAAGCAAGACGAGAAGAATGTCAAAAGTCGTACGAGTCATAGCGGAAGAGGAAGCCCCTTAAAGCGTCGTCAGCATCGCCAGCACTTTGTTTCTCAATTTGTAACAATTTCCTCATTTCAGGAGATATGTTTCCTTGACTGTATCTTGCCAATTCAGGGCACACGAATTAATAAAATCATATTTTTCAGTCATGTTTTGTTTTGTACATTTTTATTTGCAAAGAATGTCTGATGTCTCTAAAAAAAAAAAACTAATTGCACGAGTACAGATGCTCTTCTCTAAGGAAATAAAAACACATGCTTGCAGGGAATATACTTACTCTCGAAAGTGCTTAACTCCTATGACGGAATCCAGTAGAGGATACCTCGGGGCCATTTGTGCGTTTCCTTATCTTTGCAGGATTGCAGGTACCCAGAACGCAACTTGGGGCATGCAAGTTACATCCCATCAAGCTGGCAAATCGACACTCACTCTTAGCACCAAAGGTGTTTTCTCCCCAGCTGAGTTGCCCACAACTTTCCCCAGCTAGTTTGCCATTTGCTACTACCACCAGCCGAGTTGTTGTTTCTTCCTCAGCAGAGTACAAAGTCAGGGAATCATCTCCCCACAGAATCCCCAGCCTCTATTCAGAAGAGCGACGCATGAAGGAGTCACAACAGAGTACAGAAGGCTACTGCAAACCCCAGCTGGGTCCTATATTACATGGATATGTCAATCAGTGACTTATATCCCCAAGAAAATGCACCTCATCAGATCCACCAATGATTTTCTCCCCAGCTGGGATCCTCATTCCAAGCAGATCAGCCAGAGATCTCTGCGGCAGTGGGATCCGGATCCCAGTTTGGTATCCTTGCATAATCATAGCATTCGCATCATATTCACCTACAAAGCGTAGCATTCCGTCCAATACGGAGCATTACGGCAAAAATCAAATACATAGCATAATCATAGGCCATGTTTTGAATCGAACACTTGTGATTAATAATCATTCATCAGAACGCAGAATACTTTCCTCAAAAATCCCCACCAGAGTCCCCAGCAAAAGCGGTTGCCTCACAATTCACAAACACCAGTATACCTCCTTTTGGCGCCCGTCCGTGTCATCACTCCCTAGTAAAGTCGCCTGAACACTCTTTACAAGCAGAACCACCCGTATTACAGATACTTCCTGACACCCGTTCGTGTCATACTCCCGGCAGAAAGCCAAAGACATCCTCTTTGCACTCACATATACCTATATATACACTTTCTTGACACCCGTCCGTGTCATTTCCCCAACGCAGTCGCTTACACTTTTATCAACCCGTACACTTGTTAATATTATACTTTTCTTTTCCTGACACTCGTCCGTGTCACCCTCCCCAGCAGATAAATACTCATCTACACAATACAATACTCACTACTCATGTTACACTTATACAAATACTCGTCCGTATCTTGTATATACCATTCATATCCCCACAGATTCAACAATAGTCCTTGTTCTATGTTAACCAGTTGGTACTCGTCCGTACCATCATCTCGGAACATTGCGTCTAGTGTTTGTTTCTACATGATACTCGTCCGTATCATAGTCTTAAGGATGCTCGTCCGCATCTTTAATCCATACACCGTGTCAAAACACTTATGTCTTCTTGAATATAGATACTCGCCTGTGTCTACCATTCCCCAGAAGAAATCCTTTCGGATTCAACACTCGTCCGTGTTCTTTGTTAACCAGTTGATACCCGTCCGTATCATCATCTCTGAACATGTGTCAGTTTGTTTCTACCCGATACTCGTCCGTATCGTAGTCTTAAGAATGCTCGTCCGCATTTTTTTAAATCTATACACAGCATCTAAACACTTACCTTTTGTTTCTTGGATATAAACACTCGTCCGTGTTTACTATTCCCCAGTAGATCACCAACAAAACAAGCATCTTTTTTCTTATCTGACACTCGTTCGGTGTCGTGATAAACCGTGAGAGCAGCCGTACCCTGCTAGGTGGTCGTCCTCCACCTCTTGATGGTCGTCCTCCATCATGCTCATCTGATGGCCGTCCCCATCGTTATTTTTTAGCAGCCGTACCCTGTTAGGTGGTCGTCCTCCACCTCTTGATGGTCGTCCTCCATCATGCTCGTCCGATGGCCGTCCCCATCGTTGACCTTTTATCCGGCATTCGTCCTATGTCGCGATATTTTCGGCAGCCGTACCCTGCCAGGTGGTCGTCCTCCACCTTAGATGACTGTCCCTCATCTTAACCCCAACAGAGCAGCCGTCCCCTGCTAGGTGATCGTCCTTCACCTTTGATGACCGTACCTCATCATCTGTTTATTTCATTTATTCTTTAACCCGATGGCCGTCCCCGTCGTGGTCCCTTTTCTTTTTAGCCCGATGGCCGTCCCCATCGTTGGTTTCTTTACTTTATGAACTTTGATGGCCGTCCCCATCATTTTTCATTAATCCCCAGAGAATTCTACAGCTTTATCTTGATGACCGTCCCCATCATAATCTTATTTTTTCCCAGCTAGTCGGCCGTCCCCGTCTTGGCTTTACCTTTTATCCCTAGCGTGTCGGTCGTCCCCGTCATTGCTTTATTTCCCACACTTTCCCCAGCATGTCGGCCGTCCCCGTCATTGCTATTTACCCAGCAGTCGTCCTCTGCTCGACGGTCGTCCTCCGTCGCCCACACTTTATAATATACTTTATTTTTCTTTGCAATCTATATCCCTTTTCTTCTTCATTTTTGTGAGTGCAAATTTTGGACTGTCTTTGATATTCAACCACAAGTTATCTTGTTTGCCTGACAAGCCGTCGCTTACATCCTGCACAGCTAACTCATGTTTGAATAAGGGCAGCTGTAAACACCCCAAATTTGCCCTCACCCATTCACACCCTGGCTTGTGATCATTTCATATGCATAAGCTCAATCACAGCTTCTCATACCGCATTTTTGATTCACTGCATTAGTTCAAAGTCATCTGCATCTAGGGTTTGTGATCCGAGCAATCCAAAAGCTTCAAGAGTCACTCCAAAGGTCAACCATGTTCAAGCATCGTATTGTATACCCTCAAAGTCAAAAATTCCAAAGAATCACAGGAACCGGAAATGGCATGGAAACGGAGCCAGGTTATGAGGTTCGCGCATATCAAGTTTCACGAAGAAATTCCATGGGAAGGGTATCTAATCAAGGGATGACTTCTGGAACATGTCAGTACAGAATCAGGATATCTGAGGCTCCCGAGGACCCGACCAAAGGGTATTCTTCGTCATTTTGATTGCGTATGATCTTTATTTGATCATATGGGATGCCAGAAGTTCATAAGATTGAAGAATTTCGAGTCGCTTTGCAAATTGCCTCGAATTGGATAACTTGCAAATTCTCATGGCAAGCTTTTGTGTGACTCCAGTGCGACTTCCAGTCATCACGCAAGCATGAATCAGGGCCTTAAATTTTGAATGCACCAAAGAATCTCCAAGTTTCACGACTTATGCCTCAAGGGATCACAAAGGGGGCAGACTTGTACCAATTTGCAAAGACCCATTTGACTATGCCTCCACTCATTGCAATTTCCCAGGATTTGGTCCATGGGCCTGTGCCACACCAGTCATTCTTACTCACCAAAGGCCTTACAAATGCGTTTCCTGCAAATCATTTCAATCAACTGGGGTCTCGTTGATGGTTGAGCGTCACTAAGATTTCAAAGTTGTTTAAGATATTTCGAATTTATTTTCAATAAATTGATGAGTTATGGGTTAAACTTATTGCATTTTTGTGAAGAAAAATGATAAGTATGACTGCTTTGATTCATTGGTTTCAAAAAGGGGGGGAGAAAGAAGATTCATGGTATCCTGAGGGACTTGGATTCAAGAGGCGATGCATAGGAATTCTTCATTTAAATTGTGATTCCTAAAGTCAAGGTTTGTCATGAGAAGTCATTTAAAGATTAATTGAGTTCCGATTTTTGTATGGGATGGCGATGTCGAGAGATTATCATTTAGCCTTACAACAGGTTATTCAAAGGGTTATAATTTTACAAATCAAACATGTGGTTTTAAATACCATTTGAGGATAATTCAAGTGCTGTTCTTACAAGACAAGGCTCGGCTTGCATTCCAAAGGCCCATTTACAAAATTCTATTGATAGTTCATTCACAAAGAAAAAAGAGTCCACTATATTACACAAATAAAGATTGCAAAATGATGATTTTAAGATGATGGTTGGAGATGGGGTTCAGATTCTTGGAATGGTTGCTGTCACTATTGTTTTTGCGGCACCTGGTTTCATGTCTCCAGCATCTCGAGGAATGTTACTAACAGGGACCAATCAGATTCCAAGGGAGATTCCTGCACGGAAATATCCATCACGGCTTCTTGTTCTTGGTGCTGGAACTCTTCCGTTTGGAACCCTCTTCATTGAGCTTTTCTTTATCCTTTCCAGTATCTGGCTTGGGAGGTTCTATTACGTGTTTGGATTCCTGTTGGTTGTTCTCTTATTGCTGATTGTTGTTTGTGCTGAAGTCTCGGTGGTCCTCACATAGATGCATCTGTGTGTGAAAGATTGGCGTTGGTGGTGGAAGGCATTTTATGCATCAGGTTCCGTTGCCCTTTATGTCTTCTTGTACCCCATCAACCTGTCATGAGCATTCATCAACAAACATGTTCAGGATTTAAGCAGACAAGCTGTAAAAAGGCAATAGTGTGCAGCGGTAAAAATAGGGAAGTTACTAGGCAACGCGAGTTCGTAACAGCTTCAGTTTGATAAGTGCCGCATCATCACACCGCACACAGGCCCGGGCCAGCTCCATCATATGCACATCACCAATGTCCTGCAACACAATACAGCATTTGGTTCAATAGAAAACCGAATATGTTAATCAAACGTATGCAAAAAAAAAGAGAAAAGCACAGCGTCCCATGGTTATTGATGGTCTCCGAGAAGCCTCATAAGGTCTCAGATGACCGCTGATGTTTGAAAAAAGAGTCATAGCCCGACTACGCGCAACATGGAATCAAATGATGGTAGTGCCTTTGGTTCTGAGGCAGATGAGACTGGAACTAACAGTTCCTCTAATGAAGTTAACACTTTCAGGAATTTGATCTCTCGAGATGTAACTCCCACTGCCAGGTTCCCTCCTTGGCCTATTCACTCTCCACCGGTTGCTGTACCAGATGGTTTAGTTCATAAAGAGAATCTTGATGACTTAAAAGCAATATGTGGTGATATTGAGCTACCATCGTCAAGTTCATTTTATGCTGGAGGTCCTCAATTTATCACTACTTTGGATGCGTCTTCATCTAATCTCCTGAGAAATGCTGAGTCAGGGCCATCAAATGAGTCTACATCCTTGTTAGAACACCGTAGGCGGCATGGATTGTATTACCTTGCTTCAGACAAAAGTGAGATTGTTCCAGATGGTTATCCTCCAGCAAATGACCCCAAGTCAAACAGTAATGAAGCTGATGAGCTAGCCAAGTTGACAGAGCAATCATTTCTTTTGAAGAAAAGAACAAATCAAATGAAATCCAGGCCTGTAGTTGTGAAATTGGATGATGGAGATGTAGCACCAATTTCATACAGAAGGCCAGAGCCAAGGGACAGTTCCCTTTCTGGTGCCATAAAGGATGCTCTTGGAAGTGAAACTCACCATAGTTCATCTCTTAATAAGTCATCAGCTAAGTGGAAGTGGGAAGGATCGGTTCACAAAGCAACTTTAGAGCTATGGAGACCTGACCCCAGTGAACTAACCCTTTTGCTTACCAAAAGAGCTTGAAGAGTTTAGGACCATTGCCTTGGCTAGCACAAGTGCCGTTTTATATTGCGAAGAGTCAAGTATGCTTCGGGTCATCTTGATAATGGGATAGGAAGAGTTGGCAGCCATGGTTCTCTAGGATGGCCCTGCAAAATTCGAAAATTGCCACATGGTTAGCAGTAAAAATGAGTTTACGGCAGTAAAAAGGAGAAACCAATCCAATTCAAGGCCAACCATTTCAGTTCGTTTTCAAAACCAAGGGGCATAAACAGACAAAAAATCCATAGCAGAAGTGTCAGCAAGTTGCAGGGCAAAGTTTCACAAAATAGCAAAGACACTTTTTCTGTTATGAAAAAGAAGGAGAAGACATAGCTAGTTTGAATTGGTTTCAGTTTTAAATCAAAATTCATGAAAACCCTAATCCTGAATATAAAAGTCAGAGATGAATCAAAATAAAACACAGTCGCATCAAAGAACACAGAGAAAAACCCTAAATCGCTTTTACCAGAAGAAAATTAAAATCAAACAAGAGAAACCCTAGAAATTTCCTCGTCGAAAGAAAAAGCAAATTCAAAGAAGGAGAAGGAGGGTTCGAGCTGAAGAACAGAGTGCTTTGAAAGGAGACTATACCTCTGAGAACATTCGGAGCAGGTATAAGATCCAGTTCCCTTTTGACTTCCCTTTTCTCCTGCTGTTATTGTTGAGCACCGATTTCGAATCTCTTTATGCCTTTCGTCGTTCGTCGAATCTCCGTTGTTTGGGTGGGTACTGGAATGTTTGTTGATTGACATTGATAAATGTTAGGGTTTCGGGTTAGATTGGGGTTTGAGTTTTAGATTTGGATAATAGGGAAGGGGGAAGTTGAAGGAGAGAGTTGAAGGGCCGATGAAGGTCCCTAGGACCTTTCCCTTTACGAACCGTGAACGTTGTCAACTTTTGGTTTGATTAATGGTCATAAGTTCTCTTTGGAAACAGCAAGATTCTTTTACCTTTTTTCACTTCCCGATACCGCCACGCGTTTTCTTCTTCCCCAGGCCACCTGCTGTGACCTTTGGCTGGGACGCACTCAGATTGGGGGGTTGGTTCGGGTCTTGGGCGACCCAGGCCCATTTAGAGAGGGATATCACCAGCTTTGGGTGGGCCTGCTTTTCTGCCAGCAGGAGGGCCCTTTTGTTGATTGTTTCTATTTTCTTTTCTACACATTTAAGATTTTGAAAACTATTTATTTATTTTCTTTAGATAAATTTTGAAAACTATTTATTTATTTCTTTAGATAAATTTTGAAAACTATTTATTTATTTTCTTTAGATAAATTTTGAAAACTATTTATTTATTTTCTTTAGATAAATTTTGAAAACTATTTATTTATTTTCTTTAGATAAATTTTGAAAACTATTTATTTATTTTCTTTAGATAAATTTTGAAAACTATTTATTTATTTCTTTAGATAAATTTTGAAAACTATTTATTTATTTTCTTTAGATAAATTTTGAAAACTATTTATTTATTTCTTTAGATAAACTTTGTAAACCATTTATTTGTTTCTTTAGATAAATTATGTAAACCTTTTTTTTATAAATATATAGAAAAAAATTCAAAAAGAGAGAAAGCATTTTTTTTTTGGGGTAGTTATATGAGGGGAAGTCATTTTAGTTAATTAATCCATTCTGTTAATTAATCTCATTTTAACTTAGCCATTTATTTTCGTTCGTTTTCACTTGTACAATAATTCATATCATCTTCGGTTTGCATCCTAATATCAAGTTCATCTTCATTTTATTTCTTTCTTTCGTGCTAACTTTTCAGGTGGTAAGTATTCCGAGAAGTGAATTTGCCTTCACTTCTCGCATTTCCTTCTCATTTTCCTTTGTGCATTACTGTTACATCTTTTTGTATGGATATTGGAGTGAGCTTGCTCCTCCCTGTTTATTATTTCTTTTTCCTTCAAGCAACTTGACTTCTTGAGTGAAGCAAGTTGTCTTGGCTTCTCTTCACCTCTTGATCCTTTCATCTTCTTCCTGGTGTTTCTCTTTGAAGATATCTCTTAAAAACCACACAAACCTTAGGAACAACCAAGCATGACAATGACTAGGGTTTCTGATTAGTCCCCCCACTTAGTTTTACCTTTGTGTCTCATTGAGTCTTCTCTTCTCACCTCATAATCAGGGACTAAACCCTAAAGGCTTTAAGGCTTTGTGATTAAGCTTATGCCTGCATCCTTCTATTAGGATGGAGTGTATAACTTTAATCCTAAGTGTTAAACCCTTAATGTGTTTAACTCCTTTAATCAATCCATTCAATAATCATCAAGACACCACACTTGTAACTTGGGCCTTGCATTAGGGTTCTAATTCTTCCTTAATTGGTTAAGAAGAAATAACCCTAGTGTTAATGGACAAGTCCCCCTCAAGTTGTCTTACAAATCCTAAAAAACACTTCTTCATCTTATCATTAAATAAAATCCACTTAATCAAAGGCTTGTTTTGTCATGAGTTTAATCCCTAATCATGGATTAAGTTGAGGAGCTTTCCTCAGCTTAAACATTCTCATCTATCATCCTTCTATTAGGATGGTGTAATGAGTCTGTTTAATCCCTGATTATGGCTTAACCTCATTACTCAACACTAAACAAAAACACCAAAAACATCTAAATAATCACAAGTAGTTTAATGATCTTAATCCTACATCAAAGGTGATTAAGTGTGAGAATCTGACTTCACACTTAAGGTATTCTCATTACCCCTAAACAGAGGGAAGATGTGATGAGTTTACTAAATCCATTGGTTTAGACTTAAGCTCATTAACTTATGACAAACTTTCAAAAGCAATAAAAGACTGAAAACACAAAAACAAACAATAATCGTCTCCTTCGGGATTCTTTTTCTCATCTCATTCACTTACAAACGAGAACTTGCTTCTTCCGTCTAATGCAAGACAGTTTGCACCTGAGCCAGACAGGTCATACACTTGAGCATAGACAGTAAGCAGTTCACAAGTCAATTCATCTTTCAGTCTCTTTGGGTCGAACTACGGTGTTCTGACTTCCTCATTGCACGAGAGGATACGTAGGCATAACTTAACGGTTATCGAACAAAAGTCTCTGTACATTCCCCCTCTTTCCAGCTTTATTCTCTTAGCCTCATTATCATGAGCATTTCACTCTTGTCCTTACACTGACACTTTCATACTTCATATCACTTATACACTTTACACTGACACCTGTACATTCCTTTCCAGCTATTTTATACACAAATTGCACTGACACTACCCCTTTGAAACACAAATCTTTTAAGCGTGGATCCCGTCGAGTACGACGGACAATCTGGGTGCTAATACCTTCCCAGGTTGTAACCAACCCCCTTTCTCAGTCTCTCTGGTTCGCAAACCGTCTTATCCGTATCTTTCCAGGTCTATGCAGCATTGCCTTTCCTTCGGGATAAAAATGCCTAGCTGGCGACTCTATTCATCTCCAGTGAGTTCACAACTGTGTGTTCTCATTGTCCTTCTCGCCGACCGTTCGCGTCTGTACCTTTATCTGGGCCATTCCCCATTTATCGGGAGCGACAGCTTGGCGACTCTGCTGGGGACCCTTACACTGTAACCAGGGCTTCTGGTTCTTTTTGTGGGTTCCTCCTAGCGCTTGATTGATTTGTGTTTACTGGGGTGTTATGTGCTTATTTGTGTTTATATATTTGTATTTATTTTTGCTTTATGTACAGTTGATTACTGCTTCCTTTATAGCTTTGCATTATATCATATTGTCATACTGTGCTGCTGGCTGGATCTGTTTGTTTGCTTTGGTGGGTGGGGTTCTATTGAGAGTTAAGGTCCTATACCTGGGACCTGAGTGACACCTAGGCTAGAGTGAATCATATTCTTTCCCATTCCATCTCGGTCTGGTGCGGGAATATGAAACACGGTTCAGATATGGGTTTCTTCTTGAGAACTCTGTGTTGCAGATTTCCTGCAATGCTAGGGCTATCTGGGAAGCCTGCTAAGTCTGGATGACCTTTTAGTATTGACCTTCAGAAACTGAGGTGAATTAGAGGAGGAACTTTTATGGTTATGGTAAACACTGTACCTCCGGGTTAGAAGTGTTTACACTTCTCATAACTGATCCAAGTCTGAGGATCCTTGTTTTAGAACACCACCTGTGAGGGGGTTGGGCTGTTTACAGGTTTGCAGGTACCTTGACCTCAGAATACCCTGTTACTTTGTTTGATAAGAGTACTCCATTTTGGAACAGTTCTTGTGATTCTAAAACCCTGGATATGTGGCTCTTTATTTGAGCCCCCCACCTTGGTTACTGGACTTATGGACCTCCATCTGGATTTCTTACACACATGGACTTATATCAGAGCATTTGATCAGATCCAGCTCAGTCACAAACCCTTGCATATCATTTGCATACATAATCATTGCATCATATTGACATTTGCTTATTTGTGTTTCAGGGTATCCATCTTCATTTGGTTTTGGTTTTGACCCCATCTTCAGTATTGACCTATCTTCATCAGCACTTGCTTCAGCTATCAGTTATCTGCACCAGCCAATCAGTGGCCCATTCTCCAGTATCATCATCAGCACTTGTCATTACCCAGTCTCAACATCATGGCACCTAAAAAGAGCAACATCACCTACCACTTCTTCCAGCCAGAGCTAGCAGACATCAGGAGGATTCAGACCCTGATTACTCCAGACCATATACCATTGTTCAGGGAACACCATGGAGATATACTTGATATGGTTATGGATCTGGACCCTTCACAGAGAAGCCTGATCCACACTTGCCTTCAGTTTTATGATCCCCCATTGAGATGTTTCACTTTTCAGGACTTTCAGATGGGCCCTTTATTGGAAGAATACTCATCATTAGTTGGTATACCTATCCGGAGAGAAATCCCTTTCAACCCTGAGATGGTCTTTCCTAGTAATGGAGAAGTAGCTAAGGCATTGCATCTGGAACCAGTCTTGATTGGGCAACATATGACTTCTAAGGCTGGAATCCCAGGCCTGCATCTGGATTTCCTGATCTCTCAAGCTACCCTGAAAGCTTCTCTAGGAGAGTGGAAAGCCGTTTGTGCTTTGTTGGCCTTGAGTATATATGGGATCATACTATTTGCAGATGAGCCTCGATTCATTAGTAAGAATGCAATCCACCTGTTCATTTTAAAGAACCCAATGCCAACTTTATTGGGTGATCTCTACTATTCAGTGCATCAGAGGAATGAAAAGCAGAGGGGAAGATTAGTGAGGTGTTGTGCTCCTTTGTTCCACACTTGGCTTCTCAGGCATCTACCCAGGACAGATGCATTTTTGAATCCTCGTCAGCAGAAAAACTGGGCTGGAAGACTTACTACTCTTACTTCAGCCGATATCAGGTGGTGCACTCAAAGCACAAAAGGCAGGGATATCATCACCAGCTGTGGGCATTTTCCCAATGTGCCCCTAGTAGGAGTTAAGGGTAGTATTAATTACAACCCCCTGCTGTTCAAAAGGCAACTGGGCTATGCACTGGTCCACACTCCTAAGGCACAGGACTTGATTGAGACTCTCTATTGTGAGAACAAGATTAGTCTGGCTATTGTTAGGCAGGCAGCCTGGGCCTGGGACAATGTACAGACTAAGGGAGTAACCATCCTGGGGAAGTGCAACAATGTGGCATCAACACAATACTATGATTGGTCCCATGCCAGGGCTCAATTCTCTGGGATGCCCTTTACTATAGAAGATATTCCTGAGCCTTCCACAACACCACCTCCAGCAACTGTCAGCTTAGAAGAGTTTGAGAAGTTGAAAGAGAGAAATGAGAAGTTAACTCAAGCTTTGCAGAAGACCCTCTATGAGAGGAGTGATGGAAGATTGGATATTGAAAGGTTGGAGAAGCTGAAGAGAGAACATCTGGCTAGAATTGAGAAGTTTGAAGATTACATTAAGAAGTCTAGGGCTGGTGAACAAATCCTGAAGAATGCTTGCAAGGAAGCCCAATTCCAGAAAGCTAGGACAGACTTGTATCTGAAGGAGAGTCAGGCTAGGTGGGTCAGGATCACCGAGGCTCGTACTCTGGAGGACAAGAGGGTCCAAGACAAGATAGAGCAGATGGAAGCCAGTGCAAAAGAGCAACAAGAAGCCCTGGCAGCAGCCCAGAAGGAGATATTAGAACTGAAGATCAAAGCTGGAGTGAAGAGGTCCAAAGACCAGAGTCAGCACAAGAAGTTAACTACAGCTGTTGTTACCCGAAACCTCCTTATCAGGAATCTCACGGAGCGTCCAGCTGATCCTGTGACTGAAGCACTTCTCAAGGAAGTTCGGGAGGATGAGTTTGGTCTTGGTGTTTGACCATTTGCTTATTGCTGTTTTTATTCCATGTACTTTTCTTGTAATATATTTTGACCCCTCGGAGGGCTTGTATTTGTAAACAAACTATGTACCATTTACTTTTTGTAATATATGTATTAGTTTGTTCCATCCGAGTTCACTTCGAAAGCAACATCAACAACATCTTCAAGGGTCTGGAAGGGTCAAAACTGAATGCCAAGCCGGATACCGTGAAAACAAATAAGCATACTGCATTGCATGCTAACCTTTTGTTTGTTTTGTAGGTTTTTATTTTGTTGTTGCTAACTCTGTTGTGATGTTCAGGAATTATTGCTCGACGACGAGGGTTTCCACTCAATCGACCTCACAGATACCCCACCCGTAACAATCTTCCGAGCATACAGATGGATCAGATGCAGCAGGACCTTACGGAGGTTAGAAATCAAATGGCAAACGAAAGATTGGAAATGAGAACGCAGATGACTCAGTTTATGGAAGTGATGAACAACATGGCTCAGAGCCAGGAAAGACTAAGAGCCTTGGTAGAGAGGCAGACTCGGGAAGATGCCCATCTAGGGACTGGCGGAACAAGCAACAATGAGGGGGGTCAGCCTCAGGTCAACCCACCTGTATTCGGCCCTCACCTTCATCCAGAGGTCAATATCCCTGCTAATGTACAAGGGAACGCTGCTACAGGAAGGGTACTCCAAGAAGACGCCCAAGAAGACCAGTTCACAGTGATGGGAGCTGGGGATGAGGCCTATGACCGGAGGCTAGATGAAATTGCCGAGAAATTAAGATCCTTGGAGTCTCAAAACTCCTTGGGTTTTGATGTCATGGACATGGGCTTAGTGGACGGGGTCAGGATTCCCCACAAGTTTAAACCTCCGAGCTTTGAGAAATACAACGGAACCTCCTGTCCACGGACCCACTTGCAATCTTTTTTGGGGAGGCTAAAGGCGTATACCATGGACGAGAAGCTGTGGATGTTCTATTTTGAGGATAGCTTGACTGGAGCTTCGAGGGAATGGTATTCCCATCTGACAAGAGCAACTATTAGATGCTGGAAGGACCTGGCAGAGGCCTTCATCAGACAGTATCAGTATAATCTGGATATGGAACCCAACAGGACTCTCCTAATGGGAATGTCACAGTCATCTAAAGAGAGCTTCCGAGAGTATGCTCAAAGGTGGAGACAGCTTGCTGCTGCTGTCCAGCCACCTATGTCTGAAAGAGAGATGGCTGATATGTTCATGAATACCCTTCAGGGAACCTATATTGATAGGCTAGCTGCCTTCTCATCTACCAGCTTTGCAGATGTAGTCATAGCCGGGGAGAGAATTGAAAGCCTATTGAAGATGGGGAAGATCTCAGATAACGGTGTAAGCTCATCCAGTAATGCAAGGAAGCCTTTTGCAGGCCCAAGAAGGACTGGTGAGACTAATGCCATCCACACCAACAGGGGTAGGCCCCAATATGTTCATAGATCAGTAGCAGCAGTCACCATCCCCGCTCCGGCTCATCCACAACCAGTCTATCAACCTCCTCAGCAAAACTATCAACAACAACCTCAGTATCATCAACAAAATCAGTATCCTCCAAGAAACTACAACAACAGCAACACCAACAACAATAACCAGCAAAGGCCATTCCAACAGAGGCCATCTCAAGCTAACAGAGTGATCGATCCGATCCCAATGCCATATGCTACATTGCTGCCACAGCTCCTGAAACTCAACCTAGTTGAGCTAAGGACGTTGGCACCTCCGGATCCCAACAGTTTACCCAGGAATTACGACTCCAATGCTAGGTGTGCCTTTCATTCAAACGCACCTGGTCATAGTACAGAAAAGTGCAGAGCTTTGCACATGAAGGTACAAGACCTGGTAGACTCAAAAGCTCTGAATTTTGCACCACCACCCAATGTCAACAAAAATCCTATGCCAAACCATGGTGGTCCCCGAATTAACGCTATTGAAGAAGACAAGCCGTCTTATTTAATAACCAGTGTGGGTCAAATCAGGACACCGTTGGTGGAGATCAAGGCTCAGCTCTTGGAATGTCATATGTTCCCGGGGTGCGAGTTAGGGTGTGCTTACTGCAATATTTCAGTAAACGGGTGCGATAATCTGAGGAATGGCACAGATGGCCTTATTCAGAGTGGCCAACTCCAGATCACCACATCATTTCCAACAAATCCAACAATCTCATCAGCAACGGTTTCAGAACCTCCTACAACTGCAGCAACCATTGTTCCCGACAATTCTTCGGCTTCATCAACAAGTACTTCATCTGTCTTCTCAACTGATCAGTTATCAACAAATTTTTCTGCTACAACTTCAGCATCACTCCATTTTGAATCTCCTACAACAACAACGTCCATCCTTCCGACAATGTCTCCTACAACACCAGCAACAACTCATGAAGATGTCTCAACTGTCACAATATTTTATGATCCTGAAAACAACTCTGCCTACAACTCAGAAAGTGCTGCTCCCATCAGAGCACCAGTCACGATTTATTACGATCCACAAACTATCACAGTCCCTTCTGCAGCAGTCATCAGTCCAGTCACTGTCACGATGCCTGGACCAGTACCTTATGAAAGCAATAGGGCCATCCCTTGGCACTACGGCTCTGACATATACTGCGAGGGACAAAGAATCACTCTTGATACATCAACACCTGCACCACAAATAGATAATGTGGGAGGAGGCGGAGGCTTCACTCGAAGCGGACGTCTCTTTGCTCCACAAATTCAAAGACCCACTGCCGAAGCAGAAGCTGCTGCCAAGGCAAAAGGAAAGAGCCCGGTGCAGGAAGATCAAGCTGTTAAGGAAGCTTTGAAAACACCATTCAATCAAGAAGTTGATGAGTTTATGAGAATCATCAAAAAGAGTGATTACAAAATAGTGGATCAGCTTCATCAGACGCCTTCCAAGATCTCTATCCTCTCATTGCTTATGTGCTCCGAAGCCCATCGGAATGCATTACTCAAAGTCTTGCACGCAGCTTACGTGCCTGAAGAGATCACTGTCAATCAATTGGAAACCGTGGTTGGAAATGTTACTGCTAGCAATGGGCTAGGGTTCACCAATACTGACTTGACAACGGATGGCCGCAACCATAACAAAGCCTTGCACATCACCATGGAATGCAAAGGAGCGGTCCTTTCTCATGTGCTGGTGGACACAGGGTCATCCCTTAATGTCTTACCAAAGAAGGCCCTGGTGAAGCTAGAGTATGAAGGATTAGCTTTGCGACCCAGCAACCTGGTAGTAAGAGCCTTTGATGGTTCTAAGAGATCGGTTCTGGGAGAGATTGAGCTACCTGTGACAATTGTCCCACAGACCTTTAAAACTATCTTCTATGTGATGGACATTCAGCCTGCCTACAGCTGTTTGTTGGGTAGACCTTGGATTCACGCCGCCGGCGCAGTAATGTCTACCCTTCACCAGAAGTTAAAATTTGAGTGGGAAGGCCAAGTTGTTACAATCTGTGGGGAAGAGGATATATTTGTTAGCCATCTGGCTACTTATAAGTACATTGAGATGGACGGGGAGATCCATGAAACAATGAGCCAAGGATTTGAGGCCTTGAATGTTAATGAAGCATCTGCTGTATCTGGAATCTCCATGTCATCTTACCAACAAGCCCGGAAGGTTGTCGAGGAGGGAACTGCCCAAGGCTGGGGCAAGGTTTTAGCTGTGGAGGAGAAGAAGGACAAGTTTGGGTTGGGTTACAGACCAACTCAACAACATCAAGCAAAGGCTGCTGAGAAGTCCGGTTTTGTCAGTGGGGGATGCTCACCCCTGATGCTATCAACAATTTGGAAGACGAGCTGGAAGAGGAGCGCAATCTGGAGAATTGGATTCGTCCGAAGATCCCGGGGAGCAGTATCTCAAACTGGTCTTCCCAGGAAATTATAAGGGTTACTCATGAAGAGTAATTATTATTTCCTGTATTTTTATAGCATGCATCAAATTCTTGCATCTTGCCCAAGACGACAAGACTCATTTTGTAATCGGGCCATCTGTACTTTTTGTGCAAACAAGATTAATCAATGAAATATCAGACATCTTTTTGCAAACGAGTCTTTTTCTTTTCCGCTCACTGTTTTTCCATTTTTCTTTTTGTACAAAAAATAAATGGCGATGTTTTCAAAATGATAACTTTATTTCACTTTTCTAAACAAGATTAAAATCAATCACTAAAATGAACAAACTGAACCCTTGCAGAGAGTGCCTTCCAGACAGCAGCGACAACAGCACGGCTATGACTTCGTATGACTTTGACAATCCAATCAATCAAGCTGATGAAGGGGTTGAAGAAGAATATGAGCTTCCTGAAGAGGTAGCCAGGTTATTGAGGCAAGAGGAGAAGGTTATCACTCCTCATCAGGAGGAGGTGGAAACGATTAATCTTGGTACAGAAGAAGACGTGAAAGAGGTTAAAATCGGGGCCTGCCTGCAAGACTCAGTGAAGAGACAACTGATTGATCTGCTTCAAGAATATGTTGATGTGTTTGCTTGGTCGTATCAAGACATGCCAGGGTTGGACACCGACATTGTTGTGCACAAGCTGCCTTTGAGAGAAGAGTGCCCACCGGTCAAACAGAAGTTGCGCCGTACTCGCCCAGACATGGCTATGAAGATCAAGGAAGAGGTACAAAAGCAATGGGACGTCGGGTTCCTTGCTGTGACTAGCTATCCACCGTGGGTTGCTAATATAGTACCTGTGCCCAAGAAAGACGGAAAGGTAAGGATGTGTGTTGACTACCGGGATCTGAACAGAGCCAGCCCGAAAGATGATTTCCCATTACCTCACATTGATGTATTGGTGGATAACACGGCTCAGTTCTCGGTATTCTCCTTCATGGATGGATTTTCAGGATACAATCAGATTAAAATGTCACCTGAAGACATGGAGAAGACAACCTTCATTACACCTTGGGGCACGTTCTGTTACAAAGTGATGCCATTCGGACTGAAGAATGCTGGTGCCACATATCAACGGGCTATGGTGACATTATTCCACGATATGATCCATAAGGAAATCGAGTGTTATGTGGATGACATGATTGCCAAGTCCCTTACAGAGGAAGACCACCTGGTAAATCTGCTGAAGTTATTCAAGCGTCTGAGGAAGTACCAACTGAAGCTGAACCCCAACAAATGCACATTCGGGGTGCGATCCGGTAAGCTGCTGGGCTTTATTGTAAGCGAGAAAGGGATTGAAGTGGACCCTGATAAAGTCAAAGCCATCCAAGAGATGCCTGCACTGAAAACAGAGAAAGAAGTTCGAGGGTTCTTAGGTCGATTGAACTACATTTCACGGTTCATATCTCACCTTACAGCAACCTGTGAACCCTTGTTCAAGCTGTTAAGAAAGGAACAGACGGTCAGGTGGAATGAAGACTGTCAAAGGGCTTTTGACAAAATCAAGGAATACTTACAAGAGCCTCCAATCCTTATGCCTCCAGTTGAAGGAAGACCTCTGATAATGTACTTGACAGTATTGGAAGAGTCAATGGGGTGTGTGCTGGGCCAGCATGACGAGTCTGGTCGAAAAGAGTATGCAATTTACTACCTAAGCAAAAAGTTTACCGACTGTGAACAACGTTATTCATTGCTCGAGAAAACTTGTTGTGCTTTAGCGTGGGCTGCTCGCCGACTGAGACAGTATATGCTGACCCACACTACTTTATTGATCTCCAAGATGGACCCAGTCAAGTACATTTTCGAGAAGCCAGCTCTTACCGGACGGGTTGCAAGATGGCAAATGATTCTCACAGAATATGACATCCAGTACACCTCTCAGAAAGCCATTAAGGGCAGTGTACTATCTGAATATCTTGCTGAGCAACCCATTGATGACTACCAGCCTATGAGATTTGACTTCCCTGATGAAGACATCATGTTCATAAAATCAAAAGATCGTAAGGAGCCTATTCACACTGAAGGGCCTGACCCGGAGGAAGAATGGACTATGATGTTTGATGGGGCTGTTAATATGAATGGTCGTGGTGTTGGTGCAGTGCTCATTACACCCAAAGGAGTTCACATGCCTTTTTCGGCAAAACTCACTTTCAGCTGCACTAACAACGAAGCTGAATACGAAGCTTGCATTATGGGTCTTGAGGAAGCCATTGACCTCAGGATCAAAACATTAACTGTATTCGGAGATTCAGCTCTGGTAATCAATCAGACCAACGGCAAGTGGTATACACACCAGGATCATCTGATACCTTACAGGGATTATACAAGGAGGTTATTGACTTTCTTCACAACAGTCAAGCTTGAGTATATCCCTCGGGACGAGAATCAGTTTGCAGATGCTCTTGCTACCATTTCATCCATGATCAAAGTTCAGGTTGCCAACTTTGTACCTCATATTTCAGTGTCCAGACTTGATAGACCAGCATATGTGTTCGCAGCAGAAGTTGTCAAAGATGATAAGCCTTGGTTCCATGACATTAAATGCTTCTTGGAGGATCAAACATACCCACTTGGGGCATCTTCCAATGATAAGAAGACTTTGAGAAGGCTTGCTGGTAGTTTCTTTCTGAACACTGATGGGTCTTTGTACAAAAGGAACTTTGATATGGTACTCCTCAGATGCGTTGATAAGACAGAAGCAGACTTGTTGATGCATGAAGTGCACGAAGGATCTTTTGGTACCCATGCAGGAGGGCATGCCATGGCTAAGAAATTATTAAGATCAGGTTATTACTGGATCACAATGGATGCAGATTGTTGTGCTTACGCCAGAAAATGTCACAAATGCCAGATCTACGCAGATAAGGTGCATGTGCCTCCCAACCCTTTGAACATCATGTCTTCACCATGGCCCTTTGCCATGTGGGGCATTGATATGATTGGCAAGATTGAGCCAACTGCTTCAAATGGCCACAGATTCATCCTGGTTTCCATTGACTATTTCACCAAGTGGGTTGAAGCAGCCTCATATGCAAATGTTACAAGGCAAGTGGTAGCCAGATTTCTGAAGAGAGATATCATCTGTCGATATGGAGTTCCCGAGCGAATCATTACTGACAATGGTTCCAATTTAAATAACAAAATGATGGCAGAACTGTGCCGGGACTTCAAAATTCAACATCACAATTCTTCTCCTTACAGGCCAAAGATGAATGGCGCTGTTGAGGCAGCTAACAAGAATATCAAGAAGATTGTGCAGAAGATGGTAGTCACTTACAAAGACTGGCATGAAATGCTACCGTTTGCCTTGCATGGGTACCGCACGTCAATCAGAACATCCACTGGGGCAACACCGTATCAGCTTGTGTATGGTATGGAGGCAGTCCTACCAGTTGAAGTCGAATTACCCTCTTTACGAGTATTGATGGATGTTAAGCTGAACGAAGCAGAGTGGGTCCGATCCCGATACGAGCAACTGAGTCTGATCGAAGAGATGAGATTGGCTGCAATTTGTCATGGACAGCTGTACCAGAAAAGAATGAAGAAAGCCTTCGATCAGAGAGTCAGGCACCGAGAGTACCAAGTAGGAGATCTTGTGCTGAAAAGAATCCTCCCTCCTCATACAGACCACAGGGGCAAATGGACTCTAAACTATGAAGGACCATTTGTAGTCAAGAAAGTTTTCTCTGGTGGAGCACTGATGCTCAGCACCATGGATGGTGAAGATTTCCCGTCCCCTGTGAATTCAGATGCAGTTAAGAAATACTTCGCATAAAATGACCCGCTGGACATAAAAACAGAATGTAAGTCCAGGCAAAAATAGGGCATCCCGGCGAGTCAAAAACAGAATAAAAGACTCGGGCAAAAATAAGGGAAATAAATGAAAATGTACACCCGCTGAGTTGAAAAGCCACATTGGACAACTCGGGCAAAAATGGGTATCCCGATGGATTGAAAACCCGAAAGGGCGATCCATGCAAAATAAGGGAATAAGCGAACAACTGCATTCTGAATTCGTCTGTATCATTTACAACTTGGTAGGCTTTGAAGGGATCAAGCTTTAGTCGGAATCAACTTTCTCCAGAAAGCAAGACGAGAAGAATGTCAAAAGTCGTACGAGTCATAGCGGAAGAGGAAGCCCCTTAAAGCGTCGTCAGCATCGCCAGCACTTTGTTTCTCAATTTGTAACAATTTCCTCATTTCAGGAGATATGTTTCCTTGACTGTATCTTGCCAATTCAGGGCACACGAATTAATAAAATCAGATTTTTCAGTCATGTTTTGTTTTGTACATTTTTATTTGCAAAGAATGTCTGATGTCTCTAAAAAAAAAACTAATTGCACGAGTACAGATGCTCTTCTCTAAGGAAATAAAAACACATGCTTGCAGGGAATATACTTACTCTCGAAAGTGCTTAACTCCTATGACGGAATCCAGTAGAGGATACCTCGGGGCCATTTGTGCGTTTCCTTATCTTTGCAGGATTGCAGGTACCCAGAACGCAACTTGGGGCATGCAAGTTACATCCCATCAAGCTGGCAAATCGACACTCACTCTTAGCACCAAAGGTGTTTTCTCCCCAGCTGAGTTGCCCACAACTTTCCCCAGCTAGTTTGCCATTTGCTACTACCACCAGCCGAGTTGTTGTTTCTTCCTCAGCAGAGTACAAAGTCAGGGAATCATCTCCCCACAGAATCCCCAGCCTCTATTCAGAAGAGCGACGCATGAAGGAGTCACAACAGAGTACAGAAGGCTACTGCAAACCCCAGCTGGGTCCTATATTACATGGATATGTCAATCAGTGACTTATATCCCCAAGCAAATGCACCTCATCAGATCCACCAATGATTTTCTCCCCAGCTGGGATCCTCATTCCAAGCAGATCAGCCAGAGATCTCTGCGGCAGTGGGATCCGGATCCCGGTTTGGTATCCTTGCATAATCATAGCATTCGCATCATATTCACCTACAAAGCGTAGCATTCCGTCCAATACGGAGCATTACGGCAAAAATCAAATACATAGCATAATCATAGGCCATGTTTTGAATCGAACACTTGTGATTAATAATCATTCATCAGAACGCAGAATACTTTCCTCAAAAATCCCCACCAGAGTCCCCAGCAAAAGCGGTTGCCTCACAATTCACAAACACCAGTATACCTCCTTTTGGCGCCCGTCCGTGTCATCACTCCCTAGTAAAGTCGCCTGAACACTCTTTACAAGCAGAACCACCCGTATTACAGATACTTCCTGACACCCGTTCGTGTCATACTCCCGGCAGAAAGCCAAAGACATCCTCTTTGCACTCACATATACCTATATATACACTTTCTTGACACCCGTCCGTGTCATTTCCCCAACGCAGTCGCTTACACTTTTATCAACCCGTACACTTGTTAATATTATACTTTTCTTTTCCTGACACTCGTCCGTGTCACCCTCCCCAGCAGATAAATACTCATCTACACAATACAATACTCACTACTCATGTTACACTTATACAAATACTCGTCCGTATCTTGTATATACCATTCATATCCCCACAGATTCAACAATAGTCCTTGTTCTATGTTAACCAGTTGGTACTCGTCCGTACCATCATCTCGGAACATTGCGTCTAGTGTTTGTTTCTACATGATACTCGTCCGTATCATAGTCTTAAGGATGCTCGTCCGCATCTTTAATCCATACACCGTGTCAAAACACTTATGTCTTCTTGAATATAGATACTCGCCTGTGTCTACCATTCCCCAGAAGAAATCCTTTCGGATTCAACACTCGTCCGTGTTCTTTGTTAACCAGTTGATACCCGTCCGTATCATCATCTCTGAACATGTGTCAGTTTGTTTCTACCCGATACTCGTCCGTATCGTAGTCTTAAGAATGCTCGTCCACATTTTTTTAAATCTATACACAGCATCTAAACACTTACCTTTTGTTTCTTGGATATAAACACTCGTCCGTGTTTACTATTCCCCAGTAGATCACCAACAAAACAAGCATCTTTTTTCTTATCTGACACTCGTTCGGTGTCGTGATAAACCGTGAGAGCAGCCGTACCCTGCTAGGTGGTCGTCCTCCACCTCTTGATGGTCGTCCTCCATCATGCTCATCTGATGGCCGTCCCCATCGTTATTTTTTAGCAGCCGTACCCTGTTAGGTGGTCGTCCTCCACCTCTTGATGGTCGTCCTCCATCATGCTCGTCCGATGGTCGTCCCCATCGTTGACCTTTTATCCGGCATTCGTCCTATGTCGCGATATTTTCGGCAGCCGTACCCTGCCAGGTGGTCGTCCTCCACCTTAGATGACCGTCCCTCATCTTAACCCCAACAGAGCAGCCGTCCCCTGCTAGGTGATCGTCCTTCACCTTTGATGACCGTACCTCATCATCTGTTTATTTCATTTATTCTTTAACCCGATGGCCGTCCCCGTCGTGGTCCCTTTTCTTTTTAGCCCGATGGCCGTCCCCATCGTTGGTTTCTTTACTTTATGAACTTTGATGGCCGTCCCCATCATTTTTCATTAATCCCCAGAGAATTCTACAGCTTTATCTTGATGGCCGTCCCCATCATAATCTTATTTTTTCCCAGCTAGTCGGTCGTCCCCGTCTTGGCTTTACCTTTTATCCCCAGCGTGTCGGCCGTCCCCGTCATTGCTTTATTTCCCACACTTTCCCCAGCATGTCGGCCGTCCCCGTCATTGCTATTTACCCAGCAGTCGTCCTCTGCTCGACGGTCGTCCTCCGTCGCCCACACTTTATAATATACTTTATTTTTCTTTGCAATCTATATCCCTTTTCTTCTTCATTTTTGTGAGTGCAAATTTTGGACTGTCTTTGATATTCAACCACAAGTTATCTTGTTTGCCTGACAAGCCGTCGCTTACATCCTGCACAGCTAACTCATGTTTGAATAAGGGCAGCTGTAAACACCCCAAATTTGCCCTCACCCATTCACACCCTGGCTTGTGATCATTTCATATGCATAAGCTCAATCACAGCTTCTCATACCGCATTTTTGATTCACTGCATTAGTTCAAAGTCATCTGCATCTAGGGTTTGTGATCCGAGCAATCCAAAAGCTTCAAGAGTCACTCCAAAGGTCAACCATGTTCAAGCATCGTATTGTATACCCTCAAAGTCAAAAATTCCAAAGAATCACAGGAACCGGAAATGGCATGGAAACGGAGCCAGGTTATGAGGTTCGCGCATATCAAGTTTCACGAAGAAATTCCATGGGAAGGGTATCTAATCAAGGGATGACTTCTGGAACATGTCAGTACAGAATCAGGATATCTGAGGCTCCCGAGGACCCGACCAAAGGGTATTCTTCGTCATTTTGATTGCGTATGATCTTTATTTGATCATATGGGATGCCAGAAGTTCATAAGATTGAAGAATTTCGAGTCGCTTTGCAAATTGCCTCGAATTGGATAACTTGCAAATTCTCATGGCAAGCTTTTTTGTGACTCCAGTGCGACTTCCAGTCATCACGCAAGCATGAATCAGGGCCTTAAATTTTGAATGCACCAAAGAATCTCCAAGTTTCACGACTTATGCCTCAAGGGATCACAAAGGGGGCAGACTTGTACCAATTTGCAAAGACCCATTTGACTATGCCTCCACTCATTGCAATTTCCCAGGATTTGGTCCATGGGCCTGTGCCACACCAGTCATTCTTACTCACCAAAGGCCTTACAAATGCGTTTCCTGCAAATCATTTCAATCAACTGGGGTCTCGTTGATGGTTGAGCGTCACTAAGATTTCAAAGTTGTTTAAGATATTTCGAATTTATTTTCAATAAATTGATGAGTTATGGGTTAAACTTATTGCATTTTTGTGAAGAAAAATGATAAGTATGACTGCTTTGATTCATTGGTTTCAAAAAGGGGGGGAGAAAGAAGATTCATGGTATCCTGAGGGACTTGGATTCAAGAGGCGATGCATAGGAATTCTTCATTTAAATTGTGATTCCTAAAGTCAAGGTTTGTCATGAGAAGTCATTTAAAGATTAATTGAGTTCCGATTTTTGTATGGGATGGCGATGTCGAGAGATTATCATTTAGCCTTACAACAGGTTATTCAAAGGGTTATAATTTTACAAATCAAACATGTGGTTTTAAATACCATTTGAGGATAATTCAAGTGCTGTTCTTACAAGACAAGGCTCGGCTTGCATTCCAAAGGCCCATTTACAAAATTCTATTGATAGTTCATTCACAAAGAAAAAAGAGTCCACTATATTACACAAATAAAGATTGCAAAATGATGATTTTAAGATGATGGTTGGAGATGGGGTTCAGATTCTTGGAATGGTTGCTGTCACTATTGTTTTTGCGGCACCTGGTTTCATGTCTCCAGCATCTCGAGGAATGTTACTAATAGGGACCAATCATATTCCAAGGGAGATTCCTGCACGGAAATATCCATCACGGCTTCTTGTTCTTGGTGCTGGAACTCTTCCGTTTGGAACCCTCTTCATCGAGCTTTTCTTTATCCTTTCCAGTATCTGGCTTGGGAGGTTCTATTACGTGTTTGGATTCCTGTTGGTTGTTCTCTTATTGCTGATTGTTGTTTGTGATGAAGTCTCGGTGGTCCTCACATAGATGCATCTGTGTGTGAAAGATTGGCGTTGGTGGTGGAAGGCATTTTATGCATCAGGTTCCGTTGCCCTTTATGTCTTCTTGTACCCCATCAACCTGTCATGAGCATTCATCAACAAACATGTTCAGGATTTAAGCAGACAAGCTGTAAAAAGGCAATAGTGTGCAGCGGTAAAAATAGGGAAGTTACTAGGCAACGCGAGTTCGTAACAGCTTCAGTTTGATAAGTGCCGCATCATCACACCGCACACAGGCCCGGGCCAGCTCCATCATATGCACATCACCAATGTCCTGCAACACAATACAGCATTTGGTTCAATAGAAAACCGAATATGTTAATCAAACGTATGCAAAAAAAAAGAGAAAAGCACAGCGTCCCATGGTTATTGATGGTCTCCGAGAAGCCTCATAAGGTCTCAGATGACCGCTGATGTTTGAAAAAAGAGTCATAGCCCGACTACGCGCAACATGGAATCAAATGATGGCAGTGCCTTTGGTTCTGAGGCAGATGAGACTGGAACTAACAGTTCCTCTAATGAAGTTAACACTTTCAGGAATTTGATCTCTCGAGATGTAACTCCCACTGCCAGGTTCCCTCCTTGGCCTATTCACTCTCCACCGGTTGCTGTACCAGATGGTTTAGTTCATAAAGAGAATCTTGATGACTTAAAAGCAATATGTGGTGATATTGAGCCACCATCGTCAAGTTCATTTTATGCTGGAGGTCCTCAATTTATCACTACTTTGGATGCGTCTTCATCTAATCTCCTGAGAAATGCTGAGTCAGGGCCATCAAATGAGTCTACATCCTTGTTAGAACACCGTAGGCGGCATGGATTGTGTTACCTTGCTTCAGACAAAAGTGAGACTGTTCCAGATGGTTATCCTCCAGCAAATGACCCCAAGTCAAACAGTAATGAAGCTGATGAGCTAGCCAAGTTGACAGAGCAATCATTTCTTTTGAAGAAAAGAACAAATCAAATGAAATCCAGGCCTGTAGTTGTGAAATTGGATGATGGAGATGTAGCACCAATTTCATACAGAAGGCCAGAGCCAAGGGACAGTTCCCTTTCTGGTGCCATAAAGGATGCTCTTGGAAGTGAAACTCACCATAGTTCATCTCTTAATAAGTCATCAGCTAAGTGGAAGTGGGAAGGATCGGTTCACAAAGCAATTTTAGAGCTATGGAGACCTGACCCCAGTGAACTAACCCTTTTGCTTACCAAAAGAGCTTGAAGAGTTTAGGACCATTGCCTTGGCTAGCACCAGTGCCGTTTTATATTGCGAAGAGTCAAGTATGCTTCGGGTCATCTTGATAATGGGATAGGAAGAGTTGGCAGCCATGGTTCTCTAGGATGGCCCTGCAAAATTCGAAAATTGCCACATGGTGAGCAGTAAAAATGAGTTTACGGCAGTAAAAAGGAGAAACCAATCCAATTCAAGGCCAACCATTTCAGTTCGTTTTCAAAACCAAGGGGCATAAACAGACAAAAAATCCATAGCAGAAGTGTCAGCAAGTTGCAGGGCAAAGTTTCACAAAATAGCAAAGATAATTTTTCTGTTATGAAAAAGAAGGAGAAGACATAGCTAGTTTGAATTGGTTTCAGTTTTAAATCAAAATTCATGAAAACCCTAATCCTGAATATAAAAGTCAGAGATGAATCAAAATAAAACACAGCCGCATCAAAGAACACAGAGAAAAACCCTAAATCGCTTTTACCAGAAGAAAATTAAAATCAAACAAGAGAAACCCTAGAAATTTCCTCGTCGAAAGAAAAAGAAAATTCAAAGAAGGAGAAGGAGGGTTCGAGCTGAAGAACAGAGTGCTTTGAAAGGAGACTATACCTCTGAGAACATTCGGAGCAGGTATAAGATCCAGTTCCCTTTTGACTTCCCTTTTCTCCTGCTGTTATTGTTGAGCACCGATTTCGAATCTCTTTATGCCTTTCGTCGTTCGTCGAATCTCCGTTGTTTGGGTGGGTACTGGAATGTTTGTTGATTGACATTGATAAATGTTAGGGTTTCGGGTTAGATTGGGGTTTGAGTTTTAGATTTGGATAATAGGGAAGGGGGAAGTTGAAGGAGAGAGTTGAAGGGCCGATGAAGGTCCCTAGGACCTTTCCCTTTACGAACCGTGAACGTTGTCAACTTTTGGTTTGATTAATGGTCATAAGTTCTCTTTGGAAACAGCAAGATTCTTTTACCTTTTTTCACTTCCCGATACCGCCACGCGTTTTCTTCTTCCCCAGGCCACCTGCTGTGACCTTTGGCTGGGACGCACTCAGATTGGGGGGTTGGTTCGGGTCTTGGGCGACCCAGGCCCATTTAGAGAGGGATATCACCAGCTTTGGGTGGGCCTGCTTTTCTGCCAGCAAGAGGGACCTTTTGTTGATTGTTTCTATTTTCTTTTCTACACATTTAAGATTTTGAAAACTATTTATTTATTTTCTTTAGATAAATTTTGAAAACTATTTATTTATTTCTTTAGATAAATTTTGAAAACTATTTATTTATTTTCTTTAGATAAATTTTGAAAACTATTTATTTATTTTCTTTAGATAAATTTTGAAAACTATTTATTTATTTTCTTTAGATAAATTTTGAAAACTATTTATTTATTTTCTTTAGATAAATTTTGAAAACTATTTATTTATTTTCTTTAGATAAATTTTAAAAACTATTTATTTATTTCTTTAGATAAATTTTGAAAACTATTTATTTATTTTCTTTAGATAAATTTTGAAAACTATTTATTTATTTCTTTAGATAAACTTTGTAAACCATTTATTTGTTTCTTTAGATAAATTATGTAAACCTTTTTTTATAAATATATAGAAAAAAATTCAAAAAGAGAGAAAGCATTTTTTTTTGGGGTAGTTATATGAGGGGAAGTCATTTTAGTTAATTAATTCATTCTGTTAATTAATCTCATTTTAACTTAGCCATTTATTTTCGTTCGTTTTCACTTGTACAATAATTCATATCATCTTCGGTTTGCATCCTAATATCAAGTTCATCTTCATTTTATTTCTTTCTTTCGTGCTAACTTTTCAGGTGGTAAGTATTCCGAGAAGTGAATTTGCCTTCACTTCTCGCATTTCCTTCTCATTTTCCTTTGTGCATTACTGTTACATCTTTTTGTATGGATATTGGAGTGAGCTTGCTCCTCCCTGTTTATTATTTCTTTTTCCTTCAAGCAACTTGACTTCTTGAGTGAAGCAAGTTGTCTTGGCTTCTCTTCACTTCTTGATCCTTTCATCTGCTTCCTGGTGTTTCTCTTTGAAGATATCTCTTAAAAACCACACAAACCTTAGGAACAACCAAGCATGACAATGACTAGGGTTTCTGATTAGTCCCCCCACTTAGTTTTACCTTTGTGTCTCATTGAGTCTTCTCTTCTCACCTCATAATCAGGGACTAAACCCTAAAGGCTTTAAGGCTTTGTGATTAAGCTTATGCCTGCATCCTTCTATTAGGATGGAGTGTATAACTTTAATCCTAAGTGTTAAACCCTTAATGGGTTTAACTCCTTTAATCAATCCATTCAATAATCATCAAGACACCACACTTGTAACTTGGGCCTTGCATTAGGGTTCTAATTCTTCCTTAATTGGTTAAGAAGAAATAACCCTAGTGTTAATGGACAAGTCCCCCTCAAGTTGTCTTACAAATCCTAAAAAACACTTCTTCATCTTATCATTAAATAAAATCCACTTAATCAAAGGCTTGTTTTGTCATGAGTTTAATCCCTAATCATGGATTAAGTTGAGGAGCTTTCCTCAGCTTAAACATTCTCATCTATCATCCTTCTATTAGGATGGTGTAATGAGTCTGTTTAATCCCTGATTATGGCTTAACCTCATTACTCAACACTAAACAAAAACACCAAAAACATCTAAATAATCACAAGTAGGTTAATGATCTTAATCCTACATCAAAGGTGATTAAGTGTGAGAATCTGACTTCACACTTAAGGTATTCTCATTACCCCTAAACAGAGGGAAGATGTGATGAGTTTACTAAATCCATTGGTTTAGACTTAAGCTCATTAACTTATGACAAACTTTCAAAAGCAATAAAAGACTGAAAACACAAAAACAAACAATAATCGTCTCCTTCGGGATTCTTTTTCTCATCTCATTCACTCACAAACGAGAACTTGCTTCTTCCGTCTAATGCAAGACAGTTTGCACCTGAGCCAGACAGGTCATACACTTGAGCATAGACAGTAAGCAGTTCACAAGTCAATTCATCTTTCAGTCTCTTTGGGTCGAACTACGGTGTTCTGACTTCCTCATTGCACGAGAGGATACGTAGGCATAACTTAACGGTTATCGAACAAAAGTCTCTGTACATTCCCCCTCTTTCCAGCTTTATTCTCTTAGCCTCATTATCATGAGCATTTCACTCTTGTCCTTACACTGACACTTTCATACTTCATATCACTTATACACTTTACACTGACACATGTACATTCCTTTCCAGCTATTTTATACACAAATTGCACTGACACTACCCCTTTGAAACACAAATCTTTTAAGCGTGGATCCCGTCGAGTACGACGGACAATCTGGGTGCTAATACCTTCCCAGGTTGTAACCAACCCCCTTTCTCAGTCTCTCTGGTTCGCAAACCGTCTTATCCGTATCTTTCCAGGTCTATGCAGCATTGCCTTTCCTTCGGGATAAAAATGCCTAGCTGGCGACTCTATTCATCTCCAGTGAGTTCACAGCTGTGTGTTCTCATTGTCCTTCTCGCCGACCGTTCGCGTCTGTACCTTTATCTGGGCCATTCCCCATTTATCGGGAGCGACACACTTGACGAGTGACGTTGGCATAAGATGCTGCTTCTACCCATTTGGTGAAGTAATCAATCGCGACCAGGATGAAGCGATGACCATTTGAAGTAGTTGGTTCTATCTTCCCGATCATGTCAATGCCCCACATAGAAAAGGGCCAAGGAGATGACATGGCGTTGAGCGGGCTAGGAGGAACATGCACTTTGTCTGCATATATCTGGCATTTGTGGCACTTACGAGCGAATGAACAACAGTCTGCATCCATTGTCATCCAGTAATACCCCGATCTCAGCAATTTCTTTTCTATAGCATACCCTCCTGCATGGGTACCGAAAGATCCTTCGTGGACTTCCTGCATTAACAGGCTTGCTTCATGTCTATCCACGCATCTGAGCAAGACCATATCAAAGTTTCTCTTATACAAAACCCCGTTTGTGTTCAAGAAGAAATTAGTAGCAAGTCGCCTCAAGGTCTTCTTGTCATTGGAAGATGCCCCAGTTGGGTATTCTTGCTTTTCCAGGAATAGCTTGATATCAAAATACCAAGGTTTCTCATCAGACACGACGTCTACATAGAATGCATGAGCTGGAGCGTCAAGCCTGGATATGTCAATTCTGGGCACATAATTCCAACACAAAACTTTGATAGACGAAGAAAGAGTGGCTAATGCGTCGGCAAACTGATTTTCATCACGTGGTATGTATTGAAGCTTAACTGTCGTGAAGAACGTCAACAGTTTTCTAGCATAATCCCGGTATGGAATTAGATGCTCTTGGTGCGTATACCACTTGCCGGTAACTTGGTTAATGACGAGGGCTGAATCTCTGAATATATCGAGGTTCTTAATCCGAAGATTAATTTCCTCCTCTATTCCCATTATGTATGCCTCGTATTCCGCTTCATTGTTGGTGCAGCCAAAAGTAATTCTGGCAGCGAAGGGTAAGTGAACACCTTCAGGAGTAATGAGTACGGAACCAACTCCACGACCATTGATATTGACGGCCCCATCAAACATCAACTTCCATTTGGATTCAGGGTCTGGCCCCTCCTCCAGAAGTGGTTCCTCATAATCGTTTACTTTGAGGTACATGATGTCCTCATCAGGGAAATCAAACTTCATTGGCTGATAATCATCTTCAAGAGGTTGTTGTGCAAGGTAATCCGACAATACACTTCCCTTGATGGCTTTCTGAGAAGTATACTGGATGTCGTATTCAGTTAAAATCATTTGCCATCTAGCAACCCTTCCGGTTAACGCTGGTTTCTCAAACATGTACTTGACCGGATCCATCTTGGAAATGAGCAGTGTGGTATGAGTCAACATGTACTGTCTCAGTCGGCGAGCAGCCCATACCAAAGCGCAACAAGTTTTCTCGAGCAGTTAGTATCGGGATTCACAGTCGGTAAACTTTTTGCTAAGGTAATAAATAGCGTACTCTTTTCGACCAGACTCATCATGTTGGCCTAGAACACACCCCATTGACCCTTCTAGCACGGTCAAGTACATGATTAATGGTCTTCCTTCCACTGGAGGCATTAGAATTGGAGGCTCCTGCAAATATTCTTTTATTTTGTCGAAAGCTCTTTGGCAGTCATCGTTCCACCTGACCGTTTGCTCTTTTCTTAGCAATTTGAATATTGGTTCGCACGTGGCCGTTAGATGAGATATGAACCGAGAAATGTAGTTCAACCTCCCTAAAAACCCGCGCACTTCTTTTTCTATTCTCGGTGCAGTCATATCTTGAATAGCTTTTACTTTAGCAGGATCTACCTCAATTCCTCTCTGACTAACAATGAAACCCAGCAGTTTCCCGGAACGCACTCCGAAAGTGCACTTGTTTGGATTCAACCTCAACTTGTACTTGATCAGTTTATCAAACAGCTTCTTCAGGTTGACCAGATGCTCTTCTTCGTCTCGGGACTTAGCAATCATATCGTCCACATAACACTCAATCTCCTTGTGTATCATGTCATGGAACAATATGACCATCGCCCGTTGATAAGTTGCCCCGGCGTTCTTCAAACCAAAGGGCATAACCTTATAGCAGAATGTACCCCACGGGGTAATGAACATTGTCTTCTCCATGTCTTCCGGCGCCATCTTAATCTGGTTATATCCGGAGAAGCCATCCATGAAGGAAAACACCGAGAATTGAGCAGTATTATCCACCAACACGTCAATGTGTGGCAACGGAAAATCATCTTTTGGGCTCGCTCTATTCAAATCCCGGTAATCAACGCACATCCGGACCTTTCCGTCCTTCTTTGGTACAGGTACGATGTTAGCTACCCAGCGTGGGTAACCAGTTACAGCAAGGAACCCGGCATCCCACTGCTTCTGAACCTCCTCTTTGATCTTTATCGCCATGTCAGGACGAGTTCTTCTCAATTTCTGCTTCACAGGAGGACAATCCTCTCTCAAAGGTAGCTTATGCACCACGATGTCGGTATCCAACCCTGGCATATCTTGATATGACCAAGCAAAGATATCCACATACTCTCTTAGCATACTGATCAGCTCTTTCTTGACGTCGGCCTGCAGACTGGCCCCAATTTTAATCTCTTTCTTCACATCTTCACTTCCAATGTTGATGATCTCAATCTCTTCTTGATGAGGCTGAATAACCCATTCCTCTTATTTCAACAATCTGACCAATTCTTCAGGGAGGTCACAGTCTTCCTCAACCCCTTCATCACCTTGGTAGACTGGATTGTCAAAGTCATGCGTAGTCATAGCAGGAACATTATCAGTGGAATCCGGATGATCAACACTGCACAGATGATGTGCTTATTCAGAATCTGCTTATTTTGAAAAAGAGACGCTAACACAAAGACAAAAAGGAAAACACATTACCATTTTTTTTTGTAAAAAAGTTTAAAAACAAAGAAAGGGAACACATTTTGTCTGAAAATGTCCTTTTATTTCATAGAAAAATAAGATGCAATACAAAACATGGTGGCCCAATACAATGGATCCAAGCATCTTGGGCAGAATACTAGATTTGACAATGCAGTATGCTAATAAAAGGAAACAAAATAATTACTCTGAGAGCCAGGTGAGTTGAACAATGTCTTCAGCAGACCAATTTGTTAGCTCCTCGGCGGGCGCACACGGGTGTATCCAATTGTCCCAGTCATCGTCACTGTCCCCATCTTGGCTTGTTGTACATATCTGATTGTGGTCGAGCAATCCAGTGCTTGTAAACGTGATGGCCTTACCACTTGGAGTAGATCCACCAGACTGATACCCTAAGCCAAATTTATCATCTTTCTTTTCTAGCTCCAACAGCTTGCCCCAGCCTTGGGCACTGCCTGATTGAACAACCTCTTTTGCTTCCCTGTAGGAGTGGATGGATGTACCCTCCTTCTCACTGCTCTTCTCCACAGGAGTCAAGATGCTGACGTTGACTGCTTCGAAGGCTTGGCATAAAGTCTCATGGATTTCTCCATCCATCTCTACATACTTGAACGTCGACAAGTGGCTTACGAAGATGTCCTCCTCTCCGCAGACTGTGATGACCTGGTCGTCAACCACATACTTGAGCTTCTGATGCAGGGTTGAAGTAACAGCTCCAGCAGCATGTATCCACGGGCGTCCCAACAGGCAGCTGTACGCCGGCTGGATATCCATGACGTAGAAACACTTTTGAAGACTTGAGAGCCTATCTTGACGGGCAGCTCAACTTCTCCAAAAACTGATCTTCTCGAACCATCAAAAGCCTTGACAATCAGATCACTTGGTCTCAGGACTATTCCATCAACATTAAGCTTCATTAGTGCCTTCTTCGGAAGCACATTCAGGGAAGAGCATGTGTCTACAAGAACATGCGACAACACAGCACCCTTGCACTCCATAGTGATATGTAGTGCTTTGTTGTGGTTTCGACCCTCTGACGTGAGGTCTCTGTCTGTAAAGCCTAGGCCATGACTTGCATTAACACTTCCTACGACAGCTTCAAGTTGGTTGACAGTGATTTCCTGAGGAACATAGGCCATTTGCAGAACTTTCAATAAGGCCTCTCTGTGTGCGGGAGAACACATCAGCAGTGATAAGATGGATATCTTTGAAGGTGTTTGGTTCAATTGATCAACCACCTTATAGTCACTCTTTTTGATAATCTGCATGAATTCCTCGACCTCTTTTTAAAATGTACCCTGCCCAGCCACAGGAGTAGTTGATTCATCATTCACAGCTTGCTTTCCTTTGGCTTTGGAGGAAGCCTCAGCCTCTGGATCCCCTCTCAGCACAGGGGGGGCGAATAAATGACCACTTCTGGTGAAACCCCCAACTCCTCCGACATTCTCTACAGTTGGGTCAGCAACAACAACCTTGCTCTCAATCTTCTGTCCAGCTACATATACGTCTGATCCATAATGCTAGGGAATGGCTTTATCGTCTGTGTATGGAACAGGCCCAGGCACGGTGATGGTCACGAGACTAATTTCAGGAGCATAGATTGTTACAGGCTCTCTCCTGACAGGCATGTCAGCTTCATCATAGAATATGGTAATTTTTGACACATCATTAGCTTCAGCATTACCAACTTTGTTGAACTGCAGGGATCCATCATCAATCAAACCCTGCAAACCCATCTTCAGCTTCTCACAGCCATTCTCAGCATTCATATAGTCTTCACAATCAAAACAGCAACCAGGAAACACTTGACCATTCAACAATCTCTCTTTCACTACCCTCAAAGGAGTCTTTACTTCTTCAATACTCAGCACAAGACTCAACTTGTCACCACCCTCAACAGCATTGATTCTTTCCCCTCCATGATTCGGAATAGGGTTCGAATTACATTCGGTGGTGGCGCAAAGTTGATTGATTTAGAATCTATAAGATCCTGAACATTGTGATGTAAAGCCCTGCACTTCTCAGTCGAGTGCCCGGGTGCTCCAGAGTGGAAGGCGCATCGTGCATTGACATCATAACCCATTGGAAGCTCTCCAGGAGGTGGTGGTGCCAAAGTTCTCAGTTGAATCAGATTCAAATCGAACAGTCTTGGAAGCAAGGCAGCATAAGTCATAGGGATGGCCTCAATCACCTTATTAGCCGGGCGAGTTTGCCTTGGCTGATACGGTCTCTGCTGATAGTTGGTACGGGGTTGTTGTTGTTGTTGATGTTGTTGTTGTGGAGGAGGTTGCATATGTTGCACTGGAGCTGAAGGAATTGTGACTGCTGCCACATGCTCATACGGTCTTCTATAACCACGGCCCCGACCTCGGCCAAATACATCATTTGTCTCACCTTCTCTTCTCCTAGGAGGTCCACTGAAAGCTTTCCTCGCTCCATTCGAGCTGCTAGCACTTGGATCTTGGATCTTCCCCATCTTCAACAAGGTCTCAACCCTCTCTCCAGCAATAACAATATCGTTGAATTTAGTGGCAGAACTGGACGCCAACCTTTCAAGAAACACACCCTGAAGAGTCCCCATAAACATGTCAGCCATTTCGTTCTCCAGCAGCGGTGGTTGTACTCTGGCAGCAAGCTGGCGCCACCTCTAAGCATATTCTTTGAAACCTTCCTTAGCAGTCTGAGCCATGTGCTGCAATTGCGTGCGGTTTGGAGCCATGTCTATATTATATTGATATTTTCTCACAAAGGCTTCTGCTAGATCTTTCCAACTCTTGATATTGACTCTGCTAAGCTTCATGTACCATTCTAGAGAAGCTCCAGCCAAGCTGTCTTGAAAATAATACATCCAGAGTTTTTCATCATCCGTGTGAGTAGCAATTCTCCCCACAAATGATTGAAGATGGGTCTTCGGGCATGAAGTGCCATTGTATTTCTCAAAGGTTGGTACTTTGAACTTGTATGGGATCCTGACCCCAGGAACCAAGCCAAAATCTGTTATATCAAATCCCAAAGAGCTCTGGGATTGAATGGCTCTGATTTGCTCAGCCATTTCTTCAAACCTCTTGTTCAACTCAGCTCCTTGACCTTCAGCTTCGTCAAGCAGAGTGAATTGTTCGTCCTGATTATCCATCTGAACATTATTCAACCCATCATTGATTATTGTCACCCCTGGTTGAGCAATAGGGATATCAACCTGACGTGCGCCCGCACCGGTACGATTATCAGCAGCAGCAGTGTTGTTCCTGGGTTGATTATTCTCAATCATCTCCCGCAGACGCTCTTGGTTCTGACCCATGCCTTCCATCAATGTCATAAAGTTATCCATTCTCAGTCTCAGATCTGCCAAGTCAGCTTGCATCTTGTCCATGATTCGCTCTCTGTTGATCTTTGTTGGAAATCTATGTGCTACTGGTTGTTCCCGAACTATCCGGGGAGCTATAGTGCCTGAAACACAAAACACGTTAGCAACTGAGACACTACCTACAAAACAAACAAACAGGTTATATGCAATGCAATGTAACTGTTCATGTCCCCAGGTTTTAAGCATTTGGCATGCCCCAAATCTGGCGTCTATTCTCAAACAGTCACTTTGAATTTTTTACTTTCAAACTTTCTCTTGATGAGTGTTCAGACATTAGCAATATCAGATAAACGAGTCTTGCACATTCAAAATGATAACTTGCACATTAATATTGTATATGGACAAACCACTGCCGGCTAAAAGTCAGAATACACATAGAAATATTCCCCGAAGGGTTACAAGCCAGTACATAGAGATAAAAGAAATGAAAAGCAAGACTCCTACAACAAGTCTGTAGGTAGTCTGGAAAAAATAAACAATTAAGCTAAAGACCCAGGATCTGCCACCTCTGCTCTACTCTTCTTGACACCCACTCTCAGCTTGAGCTCTTCAATCTCTTTCCTTTCTTCCTCCAGAGCTAAATGACTTTGTGCTAGCTGTTTGGTCTTTTCCCTCCGGATAGTGTGGACTTGCTCCACTTCCTCATTCTTGAAGGCCATCTGAACTTCAAAGAACTCTTCTTTCTCTATGAACTTCTTCTGCTCTTCCTCCCTTTGGCCTTGCAAGCAAAAAATGGATTGACGAGCATCTTTGAGAGTCTTTAAAGTCTTCTTGCGCTCGGATTCTCTCTTAGCCTCCATCAAACCCAACCTGTGGAAGTGAGCTTCTCTGCCAGCAAAGTCCTTCTCTTTTGCTTCCAAGGAGGCTTGGAGCTTTTGCAACTTGTCTCCAGCTTCATTCTTGGCCCTGTTGGCTTGATGGTACAGGCTTACCATCTCAACATTCTCCACTCTGACTTCACGCAACTGAGCCTCTATCTTCTTGTACTCTTCAAGGGATACAGTACTACTTTGGCTTGGCACCTCTCTGGGATAAAGTGGAGCCTCAACTGAAAAAGGCATGAGAACTGCTTCTTCATGTCTTTGCAACCATGCAGCATATGATGGATACGTCTTGGGATCAACTCTGCCGAAGTCTTTCTTACCCTTTCTTATCTTGTGAGCCCAGGCTTGGACTGCTTGTTGAACTAACTCTTTGTTCCCTTCAGCAGGAAAGTACAAAGATTCAGCCAACTCTTCCATCTGAGGAGGATCTTTCAAAGGGTAGCCAAACTGTTTTCTGGCTAATGTTGGATAGTAACTGATGACACCTTTCCTTCCCAGCAAAGGTACTCCAATAAATCTTCCGCAACTGACCAACAACTCTTTACCTAGCAGATCTCTGTCATATCCCCAGGCAATATCTTCAATAGTTAACCCCATCAGTCTCCTGGACCATCTCCATTCATCCCTCATCTCCTTGAAGGCACCTGATTTAGGCAATTGTCTAGCAAACCACTCAGCAAACAAAGGAGCACAGCAGACTACTGGACCACCCCTACCCTTCTCATTTCTGTAATGAACACTGTAGTAGAAGTCACCCAAAAGAGTAGGCACTGGATTTCCTTTTGCAAAGATTGAGATCACCTCTAAGTTGACAAACTCTTTCTCTCCAGGAAACAAGCTGGACCCATACACCATCAATGCTAGCACAGCACCAAAGTCATTCCACTTAGCCTCTGCAACATATCTTTCTGCCTCTGGGATGATCACACTCCAAGGAAGTCCTTTACCTTCACTCTCTTGCAGAGCCTTCCTGACAGTAGCAGCTGGCAACCTACAAACCTTGGCTATGTCTTCATCTTTAAGTACAACCTCAGACCCATAGAATGGCAATGTCTCTCTGACTGGAATATTCAGCATGCTGGAGATCTCTTCTAATGTTGGAGCTAAGATGTAACCTGGAAAAACAAAGCAATGCAGCAAAGGATCATAAACTGCAACAGAGTATGCAAACTGTCTTTCTGGTTGGCAATGGGCTTGTCCACAAACTTCAGTATCTGGCCATATCTTTTCTTGAAATTGCCCAAGACTTGATCATTCATCAGACCTGCTAACTTCTGAACACCTCTAACTTCAGGCTGAAGAAAGGTATAATGCACATTCTTTTTCCTTGGAACTCTTCTGATTTCTGCTATGAAGATAAGATTACCAGAACTAGGAGCTGATTAAGAACAATGACCTAAAAAATGGGAAACATAAACAGTTAATGCAAAGAATGATGCAAATGAAATGCAATGCAAGCACATGATCAACTGGGACCATCTGAACTGGACACTGACAAGGGCCCCTCTGATCACTGGCAAACCAGAAGTCCTCTGAGTCACACTCTCTGATAATCACAACTCTCTGAAGAAGATCTCAGGACCACAGTACCAAGAAATCCAGAAGAAGGAAACTAGTATCAAGAAAACCAGAACTCCAGAAAACTAGAACTTCAGAACCATAGAACCATAGGACCAAAGATCATAATCATAGAACCATAGATCATAACAAGAACCACTGAATAATGAGTGTATGTTGAGGCCATGGGTTCCTGCACACCTGTAAACCCCTCCCAATCTCACTGGTAAGAGGCTCCGAGTCAGACATCACGGACTCTCAAAGCCGAATAGCAATAATACTGTCACCATTTCCGAGAAATGGCTCATGACCAAATCAGGGAATCGGTTTGGTATTATATACTACGCAGGGAGGCCTCAACTGAGTCCAGGACACAAGGTCATCCTATGTGATCCCCAAGTGGGCCCTTGGATGCGAATGGGTTTGCCACAAAATATGGGTTGCCACTGTCATCACTAAAGAGGGATGTTTCCACAAGGTTCTCAATGATCGGTCCCCAGCTGCACATAACTGTCAGGGTTGTGTAATGAGAGAGGAAGATCCCCAAATCAAGACATTTCCAAGACAATCGCAACCTGGGTGTGGAACTCACTACTACCCCCATGACAAGATCTCATGAGGCCAAAGTGGAACCACTCTAAGTCCTATGGTGCACTCGAGCCGGGTACTTGGCTCATCTCTCAAGAACAAGTAACACCCATCCCACCAAACAGAAAACCAGTCCAGACAGTCCAGTATATATACATGATGCAGAAAATAAATACTAAAAACTGTAAATAAAGATGTAAATAAAGCTGTAAACAAACAACAATAAAATACAACAAGCCACAGCAAACAAACACCACCCAATGAAACAGAAACACACAAGCGCTAGGAGAGACTCACAGGGGAACCAGAGACCTCTGGTGTGCAGTCCCCAGCAGATTCGCCAGCTGTCGCTCCCCGGATTTCCATCCTGGTACAAACGCGAAAGTGGTGCGGAAAGAGGTAGAGTCGCCTGCCAGGCATTTTTATCCCGAAGGAAGGGAATGGTAATGCTGTACAAACCAGAAGAAATAAGAGGAAAGACACAGGTCCTACGAACCAAAGAGACTGTGTTCGGGAGTCAGTTACGACCTGGGAAGGTATTAGCACCCAGATCGTCCACCGTACCCGACGGGATCCACGCTTGCAAAAGAAACTGTTTCAAAGGGTGAGGGTATGAAAGCTGCAGCAAAAGAAAAGAAAAGAAACTGGAAATAAACTAAGAAAAGAACTGAATAAGAAAACAAAGAGAAAAATGTAGGGAAAATAAAGATTGTGCTCGAACGGGCCCTACCTCGCTGCCTACGTACCTCATCAGGATAATGAGGATCAGAGACGCCGTAGTTCCCCTAACTAGGGGTAACAAAGAAATTGCTTGTGAGTTAAGGCTTGAACTGCCTATGCCATTGCTCAGGTGTTGCAGACTCGGACGACGAGTGTGTAACCGTCTTGCAAAGTGACAAGTAGGAGCAAGTTCACGTACGGAGTGAATGAGATGAGAAAAGAATTCCCGAAGGAAAGACGCTTATTGTTTGTTTGTATTTTTTATGAAGCTTTTATGAGTTTGTCACAAGGAAGTGAACTCAAGCTCTTTTCCATGGAATGTGCACTTGTCACTACATTCCAAGATGGAATAATAGAACTAGCACACTCAAGTAAGGAGAAGATCCCCAAAACTTGAAACCAAAGACTAGGGCTTAGGCTCACTAACTTGTTTACTTATTAAGTGTTTTTGGTTATTTACAGATGAAGAAGTATTTTTTATGCTTTTCTTGGTGAAGAAGATACCTTGATCAGACTTGTTCATCACAAGGTAAACTTGTACTATCCCAAGATGGGAAGACTACAAGCATACCTCATGGGATAAGGCTATGGATCAAGACATCACTTCACACTTATTAATATGTTTTTTAGAGTTATGAGATGAGAAGAGAAGAAGATCCAAAAGGATCACAAAGGAAAAATTCTAAAGGGGGACTAAAATAATCCTAAGTGTTAACATGCATGGATGTCCTAAGGGTTAGTGAGGTTTCTATCCTAATGAAGAAGGAAGAAGAAGCGAAGAAGAAGATAGAAGAAGGGATGAGAAAGGCCTAATCCCACCAACAAAGGGTTAGTGCACATAAACATAAGAGGAGAAGATGAGATTTGGAGATGTGGAACTCAATTCCCACACCTCACACTTACCATTGCCCCTGCAAGGTTAGTAAAGCATATAAGTGAAGCAAGATAAAGAAAATGGCATGCTAACATCAAACAATCAGAAGTGAAATGATATGAACATATGCATAATGCAAATGCAACTCAAAGAAATGAGACATGAAGCTTATAAGACAAAATGATGCAACATGAACACATATGAAGACAAATGCACATTTTTGAAAGATGCAAAGAAAAATGCACAAGATATGAACACAAAGCTCACAACCAGAACCAAAACAAGATGAATAATGGCTTAAGAAGACAACAAGATGAAGAGAAGAGAGGTACAAGACCAAACAATTACCAAATGGGAGCAAAAGAAACAATAAGATGAAGTGAAAGCACTTAAGGAAACAAATGACTTAAAGAAGAAGCAAACACAAAAATTCAGAAGACACAAACCCTATCCTAGGACCAGGAAGGTACCCATACCCCAAAGGAACCCCCAATGAGAAGAAGAAGTTGGCACAAGTGCCCTTCTAAGCTTAAATGAGAGCTAAAGGTTCAAAGGAAGCAAAATGGGACAAGGTTCAAGATAAAATCCACAACAAATCAACCAAGCATCTAAAAATTCCACAATTGAAACCAAATGATCTTCAAACATGTTATATCAACTAGCCAAAAGGGTTTGAAAAGATTCAGAAGCAAACTAGGTTTAATGGAGGCAAGAACACAAGTTAGGGTTACAAACTTACATCACAAGTCACAAGACCAAGACTCAAGAAATAAGTTTCTAAAAATCCAGAGAAAAAATCACATGAAAAGTACAATGTCTTAAGAATCCAAAGCAAAATTAATGGGATCAAAACTCAAAATATTGAAGATTATGGAAAATGGACAAGGCAGAGTGGTCAAAAGAGGATTCAAAAGAAGCTAGGTGAAAATGTGAATTAATTCAGACACGTGGCAAATGAAAAAAAATAAAATAAAAATATGATAAAATAAAAGAGACTCAAAATAACATTCATGATTTTTTTGGGATTTTTTATGTGAAGGGAAGTATTTTTAATAAATTGAAATGGAAACTGAATAAAAGAAATAAAAAAATGGAAAAGGAAATTAAAAGAATTGGGAAGGGGTGTGAAGAGTAAGGTATTACACTGAAAATGATTGGGCCTAAGTTGGTTGGGGGTGCGAAAAGCACACTGAAGAGCCCAAGGCTTGCGTTGGCATATGTTGTTATTGTGGAATTTAATGAATAACAATGAGGAAAAGCTGGGGGAAAAAACAGGGAGGGTTGGATGCATCACGCGGCTGGAATTGAGAACCTCATTAAATGAGGTGGCGTAATGGTATACTGTGGTTGGTTAGCACACGGTACTTACAGTGGACTGAACAACACGCTGGATTTAAATAAAACAAAAGAAAAGAAAAGGAGACGGAATGCCCTAGGGCTACGTGGCTCAACTTCAAGCGCTGGATGGAAGGATCTGAAGGCTGTGGTTCGTCTTCTTCCTTGGACAAACCCTATTAAGAACACAACAATTTTCCGGTGACCGGAGCTAGGGCTCTGGCACCGGAATTCGTGACAGTCTCACAAACAACCAAAATAATGAATCAAATACTCCAGATCTACTAATTCAACACCACTGAATTCAAATATGACATCAAAAAAGGCTAAAAATCAAAGGACTGGACGGATCGAAGAAAAACATAATGCACCATGAAACTTTGAACTCAAATAACTTATGTTATGATGCACCATTTTCAAATCCAAAAAGTGCAGAATCATCAGTGAAGATCAAAGAACACAAAGCAACAACTTAATTCCATTTCTAGATCACAACATTTAGAACCATACCTGAGATGGAGATCTTGATATAGTGAGATAGAAAACCAAAGAATAGAAGCAATGCACTCCTCTTACTCCCTAGATGCAAAATAAATGCATCTAGAGTCTTGAAACACACTAGATCTGAAGTTTCAAAGCAAGTTGCCTTGAAATGGTAAGCTTCTATTTCTGTGTCTTAAGCTCAAATGAATGGTAGAATCTTGATCTATATCACTCACTGATCAAGAATGTGGAAGAAGTTTGTGAAGAATGTGAGAAAATGAAGAGATATGTAAGAAAATGCAAAGTTGCATGAAGTTTGTGAATGAGAGAATGAGAGAGATCCGAGACTTGCTAAACCCTAATTCTCCTCTTTGTGACCTCACAAGGCAATGCTGAAAGAATGAATTTAAATGCACGAACGAATCATGAGAAAAGTGTGAAGTTGCATAATTTGCACTTGGTGAGATAAGAATGCTATGCTCATGCTCTCTTGGGCCTCTCAGCACATGGGCAGTTCATTTCCCACCCTTGATTCAAATCCAATCACTCCTGGCCTTTAGATTCAAGCATCACACTTGTTTCATGACTTTTGCCAAATTTGCATGTTTGGAGGGATTTTCTTGTTTGGCACGAAAATGAACAATTCTTTGGAGCAAATTGATCATAATTTGATGTATTTTGAATTTGAAACATAATTGGACCAATACCAAGTCTCACAATTCAAGTTTGAAGCATTTTGCATTTGGTGGCTTTATGAAAAGTGAGTTTTGCCCTAAAAATACCCAAATTTTCGAAGGACATCTAGAGAGATATAGGAATCCTTTGAAAATGTACTTGTACTTTTTGAAAATGGGAGTCCTTACTCTTCAACTTTCATGTTTGACTTTGGTCCATTTGAAGAATTTTTGATCATGTTAAGGCCATTTGAAAATTAGGGCAAAAGTTGCCAAATTTGGAAAACTTCAAAAACCAACTTTGTACCATTTTTGCAAAACCCTTCAAATCTCCATGATTCTTGAACTTTAGGCATTCCAAACCTCTTATAAAATTGTAAGGACCCCCCTTGGCCAAAAAATTTGGGTTAGACCCCTTGAAATTGCACTGTTGAGTTTTTAAGGGCACTGTTGACTTTTTCCTTCATCTGCAAGCAACTGAGGCATTGACTGACTTCCACATGGAATTTCCTCATGAAAATTGACACCTAGGATCCTCTTAACATATAGAAGACTTTTCCCAAATGAAATGACCAAAGTTGTGAGATCTTGGTGCTTGAATCACAAACCCTAATTTGGGTGCCTTGTATAGGAGCGTTGCCTTGTCCTGAGATCTCTGATGATCATGCAATCTTCTGAGCTTTTGCCAATGGACTTGAACTTGAAAATGGAGTGTAGACTCACCATAGGACTTGTACAAACTCATTGGGACCCTTGTCATGGCTTGAAAAGCTTCAAGGACCTCCACAGATGACCATATGCTTGATGCTAGGACATGAAGGATGTTATGCCTCATCTTTCTATGATATGATGCTAAGAAAATGATATGAGTATGATGAATATGATGTGATATGATGCTTAAAAAGAAGAGGAAAAATTTGGGGTGTTACATTTGCCCCTATTCAATCATCAGTTAATCTGAAAAGAACGGTAGCACGAGCTATCGATCATTCAAGATAAACTGTGATTGAATATCAAGAAGACCAGAAATTTGCACTCTGACGAAGAATGCCACACTGGGAAATAAACCCAACCAGATGACGCTCTGGGGATATGAAGAAGAGAAAAAGCAGACGAGCTTCTTCCAAGTTGAAATTGATATCTGGAATAAGAATGCGTTGGCAGACGAGTCTTCAAACAATCCTGTGATGCCAGGAGCTGGACATGTGAGTCCTCAAATACTACAAGAACATAATCTGAGACAGACGAGTCTTCAAACAATCCTGTGACGCCAGGAGCTGGACATGCGAGTCCTCAAATACTTCAAGAACATAATCTGAGACAGACGAGTCTCCTTCGGATTTACCTGTTACGCCAGGACCGGTAATGCACTAAAGTCTGTGGGATAGACATGCAATCAAGGTAGATGAACCTTCTTCATATATTATCCATGGATACATGGTACAAGACAGACGAGTCTTCTTTGAGCAAACCTGCTACGCTAGGTGGAGAACCATAATTGGTGCCTGAGACAGACGAGCCTCCTTCGGATTTACCCGTTACGCCAGGACCGGTAACCATTTTGACATTTATTCCCACTGTCAGGATTTTAAACCTCTTCAATACAGACGAGTATTGGATGATCATCAAGATAACACAGACGAGTGCCAAAATTCAATGATATAGACGAGTATCAGATGATGATCTAAGAAACACGGACGAGCGCTTCAGGCAATGATACAGACGAGCATCAGCAGTTGGTACAGACGAATACCAGAAATTCAAACACAGACGAGCATTTGAAGCAGCAATACAGAATTGTCACAGGATAATCAGCAAATCCTCACATATAAATATAAGCTAGCACAGACGAGTGTTGGGATGATACAGACGAGTATCCAAACAAAGCAGACAAGCTTTAACAGGTCATCAACACAGACGGTGCTGGAAATGATACAAACGAGTATCCACAAATATCAGGCATACCAAACACAGACGAGTGCTGGAAAGTTGCAGACGAGCAATAGTTGAAAATACATATCAAGGCACAGACGAGTGCAGCAAAAGGGGCCAATACCAAACACAGACGAGTATTGGAAGTTGCAGACGAACAACAGCATAGGAGACATCACAACACAGACGAGCGTTGAGAATTGCAGACGAGCAACATCACATATCATATCAAACACAGACGAGTGTTGAAAAGTTGCAGACAAGCGGTAGACAAATGCCTGATTGGCCACAAGAGATACAACTCTGTAGTAGAAGACAAGTCAAGAGGTCTGGATACCTAACTCTGACTGAGGTGATGAATACCTGACTGTATCATCAAATTACCCAAAAGTATGGTGTCGCTCCCACCAAATGAGGCTAGGTCAAATGGGGTACAGACGCGAACGGTCGGCGAGAAGAGGGAATACACAGGGGTGAACTCAGAAGACAAGAGTCGCCAGCTAGGCATTTTTATCCCGAAGGAAAGGTAATGCTGCATAGACCTAAGAAAAGATATGGATAAGACGGTTGCGAACCAGAGAGACTGAGAAAGGGGGTTGGTTACAACCTGGGAAGGTATTAGCACCCAGATTGTCCGTCGTACTCGACGGGATCCACGCTTAAAAGATTTGTGTTTTAAAGGGGTAGTGTCAGTGCAATTTGTGTATCAAGGCTGGAAAGAATGCAAGTGTCGGTGTAGAATAACTGTGAAGTGTATAAGAGAAGTATCAGTGTAAGAACAAGAGTGAAATGCTCAAGATTATGAGGCTTAAAGAATAATGCTGGAAAGAGGGGGGATATATACAGAGACTTTTGTTCGATAACTATTAAGTTATGCCTACGTATCCTCTCGTGCAATGAGGAAGTCAGAACATCGTAGTTCGACTCAAAGAGACTGAAAGATAAATTGACTTGTGAACTGCTTGCTTGTCTATGCTCAAGTGTATGACCTGTCTGGCTCAGGTGCAATCTGTCTTGCATTAGACGGAAGAAGCGAGTTCTCGTTTGTGAGTGAATGAGATGAGAAAAGAATCCCGGAGGAGACGATTATTGTTTGTTTTTGATGTTTTCAATCTTTTATTGCTTTTGGGAGTTTGTCATAAGAAAATGAGCTTAAGCCTAACCAAGGGTTAGTAAACTCATCACATCTTCCCTCTGATTAGGGGTAATGAGAATACCTTAACTGTGAAGTAAGCACCTCACACTTAATCACCATGATGTAGGATTAAGATCATTAACCTACTTGTGATTATTTAGATGTTTTTGTTGTTTTTGTTTAGTGTTAAGTAATGAGTTTAAGCCATAATTAAGGATTTAATGGACTCATTACACCATCCTAATAGAAGGATAATAGATGAGAACATTTAAGCTGAGAAAGACTCCTCAACTTAATCCATGATTAGGGATTAACCTCATGACAAAACAAAACCTTTATTAAATGGATTTTAGTTAATGATAAGATTAAGAAGTGAGTTTTATGGTTGGTAAGACAACTTGAGGGGGACTTGTCCATTAACACTAGGGTTAGTCCTTCTTAACCAGTTAAGGAAGAATTAGAACCCTAATGCAAGGCCCAAGTTACAAGCTTGATGTCTTGATGATTATTATGTGAATTGATTAAAGGATTTAAACACATTAAGGGTTTAACACTTAGGATTAAAGTTATACACTCCATCCTAATATAAGGATGCAGGCATAAGCTTAATCACAAAGCCTTAAAACCTTTAGGGTTTAGTCCCTGATTATGAGATGAGAAGAGAAGACTCAAAGATGACACAAAGGTAAAAGTTAGATGGGGGATTAATCAAACCCTAATTATTATCATTCATGGTTATTCCTAGGGTTAATGAGGTTTGCAAGAAGATCTTCAGAGAAGCCGCCAGGAAGGAAGCAGATGAAAGGAGCAAGAAGCAAAGAGAAGCAAAACAACTTGCTTCACTTAAGAAGACAAGTTGCTTGAAGGAAGAAAGTAAGAGATGAACATGAATGAGCAAGCTCAATCCAATACACAAGATAAAATGCAGCAATGATGCAAGAGAGATGAGAAGAGATTGTGAGAAGTGAAGGCAAATTCACTTCTCAAAACAACTTACCACCTGAAAAGTTAGCAAAGAAATGAAATGCAATGCAAAATGAGATGAAGTGCCATGATGCAAACCAAAGTCAGAAGCATAAACATGATGTTAATGATGCTAAGAGATGACACAAACACAAGGCAAGACATGAGAATGATCATACAAGGATATCGGTGCAGATGAAGCATGCTTTGAACCATAGAAGTTCATGAATGTTTATGAAATGAACATACAACATGGCAAATGAAATATGCAATGATCAAACATTATTTTAATATGTTCTAAGATGTATTATGAATCATTTGGATGCACAAAATGTCATGGCAAGTTGTTGGATGCAAGCAAATGAGAGATGGATGCAAAGGAAAGCACAAATTAGGGTTTATATACAACATGCATCACAGAAATCCAAAACCAGAAGCAAATGACATGACAAAAAATTGAAAATGGGATCAAAGGAACCCTAAACCTACACAAGTTCACTGCCCAAAGGAGGGGATCCAACTCTTAACCTAGTGCAAGTTATGATTTTCTCAAGTTAATTAGGGTTTTAAGGTACCTCATCATGAAAAATGCAAAACAAAATGAAAATGGAAGATCAAATCAAACCAATTTTATCCTATAAACTACATGCCATGAACGATGCAATTCAAGAAGAATCATCATCCAACTCTCAATGGTTAGGCAGAAGGGATTTTTCAAAGTTTGAACCAAAATATTGCCTTAAAATGAATTTAATTCCAATGAAAATGATCAAAAGGCATCAAGAACCAAAAAGAAATTTGTTTTGAGAGTTGGATAATGCTTCTAAATGTTTTTAAATGCAATGTGAATTTTTTTGGAATTTTTAAATACCTAAATATATTTTTAATTAATTAATTTTCATTAACTAATTAAAAAAAAACATTTAAATGATTTAAAAATAATTTTTAATGCAAAAAATAAAAAAAAATATTTTTGGGTTCTGAAAATTAATAAAATGTTTGACAAAAAATTTCAGAATTTTTAAACATGATTTGCTATTTTAAATAATTCGTGAAAAGAAAATGAAATAAAAATTAAAATATGAGAAGTATGCACATCCACTGGCTGAGATTCAAAGGAAAAGAGAGGGAATTGACCCACGCGCATCTGGACGGCCCACGTTTGAACTGGCTGGATTAAATTAAATCTGATTAATTAATTTAATAAATTATGATTAGGGTTTAATGAAATGATCCAGGCCATTCATATGCGCGGGAGTCAACAAAAGTCAGCCAGATCCATGGTCCATATTCAAACTAAACCCTAAACGCAATTAATGACTTAATGACTTTCAGGTGGCCGGAAATGACCTCCGGTCATCTTCTCCGGCCACACCCCTCCCTGGAAATTGCTAACTTCTTCCCTAGGCCACTAAAACTTAATCTCTCTGCCCAGAATCCAACCCCATACATCATACAACAAGAATCATCAATCAAAACACATTTATTTTTCGTATCAAAGCTGAATCGAATCAAAATGTTTTTAGGTCAAAAAATTTCAGAAGCTTCATACATACTCAATACTTAACCATTTGCAAAACTAAACATATCAGCATGATCAGCACATCACATAGATTCATTTAGGAACTTAAAAACAAGTTTCTGGAAAAAAAGTTCTTGAGCTCACCTGAAATGGAGCTTTCAATCCAGGAGCTTTCTGCCTGCTTCTTTGCTTCAAAATGGCTCCAATGATCCTCTTGATGAAGCTTTGAAGCTTGGTTGGAGTTTAATGTGGCTGATTTGTGAGTTTGATGAAGTTCTGTTCAGTGAGGGATGAGAATCGTGTTTTTGCTTGGGGTGGTTTCAGGGACAAATGAGGTTTGGGAAATGATCAGAGGAACATGTTGAGTGATTCTATGAAGTTTGTTTTGATATTTGTGGCTTGTGTATTGAGTTTCGAAAGAAAATGCATAAAGGGAGGTTTTGGAGAATGATGTCTTGTGGGAGAGTTCAGGTTGTGTTATGTGTTGCTTTGAGTTGCTTTTTGTCCACTTATCACACTGTGATAGGTCTGTGGAGTTGGTGTGGCCTATGCTGATTGGTATGGGCCATTTTGCATAAAGTCAATGTTAGGTGTACTTGAGGTATGGGCAAGTGGGAGGCTGTGATAGGGGCATGGCTTGGTTCAGCTGTGATCATGGATTGCTCATGGATCAGATTTTGTGAGCTGTAACAAGTAGAGGCATGGTTACATGAGTTTTTGCAAGTTGGTACAACTTTGGCCCCTTTGTAATTACTTGAAGCATAAGTCATGAAAATGAGAAGTTCTTTGGTGCAATCTTATTTTTAGGTCATGGTTCATGTTTTTGTAATGCATAGAAACCAATTAGAGGTCACATAAAGGCCTGGCATGAGATTTTGCAACTTTGCCTCTTTGGTACAAAACTTGAAATTATGTGATTTTTGCCAACTTTGACAAACCATAACTTTTAATCCAAAATGAATTAGGACAAGTTCTTGTACTTTTTGAAAAGGGAATGATCCATTCTACAACTTTCATGACCAAAGTTTTCTCATTTGAAGCATTTTTGAATCAATTTGAGGAGGTTGAAAAACTTTCCCAAAATGGCAAGTTTACATTACAAGTCACTTTCCCAAAAAGGCAATTTTGCAAATGGCTTGAAATCTTCCAACTTTGTGAACTTATAACATCTTCTATGATCAAATAAAGATCACACACATTCAAAATGATAAAGAACACCTTTTGGTTGGGTCATTAGGGGCCTTAGATGCCCTGATTTTGCACTGACTTGCTCAAGAAGTCAACTCTTGATCAGATGCCTTCCTAGTGGAATTTCTTCATGAAAATTGATATTCCTGATCCTCATAACATATAGAGACCAATAGAAACAAGAATGACCAAAAAATTTGGAGCTATGGCCTTTGAAACCAAAACCCTAATTCTAGGTCATCTGTGCAGTTAAACCTGGCTCTGCTTCCATGCCTTTCTCAGTTCTTGTGATTCTTTGACTTCTTTGATCTTGAGAGGATATAATATGATGTTTTAACACACATGGACCCCTTTGAATTGATTGATGACCTTTGGAGTGGCTCAAGTGGCTCAGGGATGGCTCAGATCACAAACCCTAGATGCAGATGACTTTGAATCAATGCAGTGAAGCAAATATGCAATGTGAGATTCTATGATTGACTTTATGCATATGAAAAGATCACAAGCCATGGTGTGAATGGGTGAGCGCAAATTTGGGGTGTTTACATATGGAAACCTTGCTAGGGAATATTTCATTGTCGGAAGTGAAAATCAAATATGAACTCTGTGGGGAAAATCATCTTTAGACTTGGCTGGAAAGATGCATCAACAGTACTCTAGCTGGGGATAGCATCTGCTGATTCAAAGCTCTGGATGAGACCCTTGCTGAGGATAGAATTCTAATAATTCCAACTCTGGTGATGTTAGGCTTTCAGATACCTGTTGGGCATACTCCACTGAGGAAGAATGGACTGCTACTTCACTGGGGAAGAAGAAATTGCTTGGGCTGCTGCCAAGGCTTAGTTGGAGAAAAGTCTCTGCTGGAGATGTCAGGCTTTCAGATACCTGCTGGGGGAAGAAATCTCTACTTGGGGAGAATCTCTACTGGGGAAGAGTAAAATGCTTGAGAGAATGTGACGCCATCCTGCAACCTGCAACAACAGAAAACACAAGTGTGCCCCGGGGATTTGCATGGTATGATCTATTCATCCATCGTCACCCGTCACTCAAAGAGGGTTTCAGTTTCCCTGCATGTCATTTTCTTTTCAAAATTATCACCATATTTTAAATGCAATGCTATTTTTGCCAAAAATTTAGGACATTTTACAGACAAAAATAAACACACAGCTTTTTGACTGAATATTCTTTTTATTGAATGGCCTCTGAATAGGCAAAGATTTTACATCAGGAAGCAAACACCTGGAAAGAGGTAGCCACCATAAAATTGAGAAAAGAAACTATCCTAATGGAAATGTACATGGCATTCCAAGGAGTTCCATTTCTGCTATGACCAGCATGTCTTCGAGACTCTCCATTCTGCTTTGGCTTTCTGAGAGGATGAGGGAACTGTTTCCTATCCTTTTGATATTGTCAAGTTGTATGAAACGATGATGTGGCTCAGATTACTCAGATCGCAGTTGTTCTCTTATTCCCTTGTTTTGCGTGGATTGCCCTTTCGGGTTTTCAATCCACTGGGATACCCTTTTTTGCCTGAGCTGTCCAATGCGGCTTTTCAACTCAGCGGGTGTACATTTTTTTATTTCCCTAACTTTTGCCCGAGCTTTTTATTCTGTTTTTAGCTCGCCGGGATGCCCTTTTTTTTCCTAGACTATAATTCTGTTTTTGTGTCCAGCGGGTCTCTTTATGCGAAGTATCTTTTAACTACGTCCGAGTTAACAGGGGACTGGAAGTCATCTCCATCCATAGTGGTGAGCATCAGTGCTCCTCCTGAAAATACTTTCTTCACTATGAATGGTCCTTCGTAGTTTGGGGTCCACTTGCTCCTGTGATCTGAACCTGGAGGAACAATCCTCTTCAACACAAGCTCTCCCACTTGATACTCTCGAGTACGTACTCGTTGGTCGAATGCTCGCTTCATTCTCCTCTGATAAAGCTGACCGTGACAGATAGCCTCTAATCTCGTTTCCTCAATTAGACATAGCTGATTATAACAAGCACGCACCCATTCAGCCTCATCCAGCTTTACATCCATCATCACACGCAATGAAGGAATCTTTACTTCAACAGGAAGGACTGCTTCCATGCCATACACCAGAGAGAAAGGAGTTGCCCCTGTTGACGTCCTGACTGACGTTCGGTACCCATGCAACGCTAATGGTAACATCTCATGCCAATCTTTGTGAGTGACAACCATTTTCTGCACAATCTTCTTGATATTCTTGTTAGCTGCCTCTACCGCACCATTCATCTTTGGTCGATAAGGAGAAGAATTGTGATTTTGAATCTTGAAGTCCCGACACAAGTCTGCCATCATCTTGTTGTTGAGATTAGAACCATTTGCAGTAATGATCCTTTCGGGCACTCTGTATCTGCATATGATATCTCTTTTCAGAAATCTTGCCACCACTTGACGAGTGACGTTGGCATAAGATGCTGCTTCTACCCATTTGGTGAAGTAATCAATCGCGACCAGGATAAAGCGATGACCATTTGAAGCAGTTGGTTCTATCTTCCCGATCATGTCAATGCCCCACATAGAAAAGGGCCAAGGAGATGACATGGCGTTGAGCGGGCTATGAGGAAAATGCATTTTGTCTGCATATATCTGGCATTTGTGGCACTTACGAGCGAATGAACAACAGTCTGCATCCATTGTCATCCAGTAATACCCCAATCTCAGCAATTTCTTTTCTATAGCATGCCCTCCTGCATGGGTACCGAAAGATCCTTCGTGGACTTCCTGCATTAACAGGCTTGCTTCATGTCTATCCACGCATCTGAGCAAGACCATGTCAAAGTTTCTCTTATACAAAACCCCGTCTGTGTTCAAGAAGAAACTAGTAGCAAGTCGCCTCAAGGTCTTCTTGTCATTGGAAGATGCCCCAGTTGGGTATTCTTGCTTTTCCAAGAATAGCTTGATATCAAAATACCAAGGTTTCTCGTCAGACACGGCGTCTACATAGAATGCATGAGCTGGAGCGTCAAGCCTGGATATGTCAATTTTGGGCACATAATTCCAACACAAAACTTTGATAGACGAAGAAAGAGAGGCCAATGCGTCGGCAAACTGATTTTCATCACGTGGTATGTATTGAAGCTTAACTGTCGTGAAGAACGTCAACAGTTTTCTAGCATAATCCCGGTATGGAATTAGATGCTCTTGGTGCGTATACCACTTTCCGGTAACTTGGTTAATGACGAGGGCTGAATCTTTGAATATATCGAGGTTCTTAATCCGAAAATTAATTTCCTCCTCTATTCCCATTATGCATGTCTCGTATTCCGCTTCATTGTTGGTGCAGCCAAAAGTAATTCTGGAAGCGAAGGGTAAGTGAACACCTTCAGGAGTAATGAGTACGAAACCAACTCCACGACCATTGATATTGATGTCCCCATCAAACATCAACTTCCATTTGGATTCAGGGTCTGGCCCCTCCTCCAGAAGTGGTTCCTCATAATCGTTTACTTTGAGGTACATGATGTCCTTATCAGGGAAATCAAACTTCATTGGCTGATAATCATCTTCAAGAGGTTGTTGTGCAAGGTAATCCGACAATACACTTCCCTTGATGGCTTTCTGAGAAGTATACTGGATGTCGTATTCAGTTAAAATCATTTGCCATCTAGCAACCCTTCCTGTTAACGCTGGTTTCTCAAAGATGTACTTGACCGGATCCATCTTGGAAATGAGCAGTGTGGTATGAGTCAACATGTACTGTCTCAGTCGGCGAGCAGCCCATACCAAAGCGCAACAAGTTTTCTCGAGCAGTGAGTATCGGGATTCACAGTCGGTAAACTTTTTGCTAAGGTAATAAATAGCGTACTCTTTTCGACCAGACTCATCATGTTGGCCTAGAACACACCCCATTGACCCTTCTAGCACGGTCAAGTACATGATTAATGGTCTTCCTTCCACTGAAGGCATTAGAATTGGAGGCTCCTGCAAATATTCTTTTATTTTGTCGAAAGCTCTTTGGCAGTCATCGTTCCACCTGACCGTTTGCTCTTTTCTTAGCAATTTGAATATTGGTTCGCACGTGGCCGTTAGATGAGATATGAACCGAGAAATGTAGTTCAACCTCCCTAAAAACCCGCACACTTCTTTTTCTGTTCTCGATGCAGGCATATCTTGAATAGCTTTTACTTTAGCAGGATCTACCTCAATTCCTCTCTGACTAACAATGAAACCCAGCAGTTTCCCGGAACGCACTCCGAAAGTGCACTTGTTTGGATTCAACCTCAACTTGTACTTGATCAGTTTATCAAACAGCTTTTTCAGGTTGACCAGATGCTCTTCTTCGTCTCGGGACTTAGCAATCATATCGTCCACATAACACTCAATCTCCTTGTGTATCATGTCATGGAACAATGTGACCATCGCCCGTTGATAAGTTGCCCCGGCATTCTTCAAACCAAAGGGCATAACCTTATAGCAGAATGTACCCCACGGGGTAATGAACGTTGTCTTCTCCATGTCTTCCGGCGCCATCTTAATCTGGTCAATATCCGGAGCAGTATTGTCCACCAACACGTCAATGTGTGGCAACGGAAAATCATCTTTTGGGCTCGCTCTATTCAAATCCCGGTAATCAACGCACATCCGGACCTTTCCGTCCTTCTTTGGTACAGGTACGATGTTAGCTACCCAAGGTGGGTAACCAGTTACAGCAAGGAACCCGGCATCCCACTGCTTCTGAACCTCCTCTTTGATCTTTATCGCCATGTCAGGACGAGTTCTTCTCAATTTCTGCTTCACAGGAGGACAGTCCTCTCTCAAAGGTAGCTTATGCACCACGATGTCGGTATCCAACCCTAGCATATCTTGATATGACCAAGCAAAGATATCCACATACTCTCTTAGCATACTGATCAGCTCTTTCTTGACGTCGGCCTGCAGACTGGCCCCAATTTTAATCTGTTTCTTCACATTTTCACTTCCAATGTTGATGATCTCAATCTCTTCTTGATGAGGTTGAATAACTCGTTCCTCTTATTTCAACAATCTGACCAATTCTTCAGGGAGGTCACAGTCTTCCTCAACCCCTTCATCACCTTGGTAGACTGGATTGTCAAAGTCATGCATAGTCATAGCAGGAACATTATCAGTGGAATCCGGATGATCAACACTGCACAGATGATGTGCTTATTCAGAATCTGCTTATTTTGAAAAAGAGACGCTAACACAAAGACAAAAAGGAAAACACATTACCATTTTTTTTTTGTAAAAAAGTTTAAAAACAAAGAAAGGGAACACAGTTTGTCTGAAAATGTCCTTTTATTTCATAGAAAAATAAGATGCAATACAAAACATGGTGGCCCAATACAATGGATCCAAGCATCTTGGGCAGAATACTGGATTTGACAATGCAGTATGCTAATAAAAGGAAACAAAATAATTACTCTGAGAGCCAGGTGACTTGAACAATGTCTTCAGCAAACCAATTTGTTAGCTCCTCGGCGGGCGCACACGGGTGTATCCAATTGTCCCAGTCATCGTCACTGTCCCCATCTTGGCTTGCTGTACATATCTGATTGTGGTCGAGCAATCTAGCGCTTGTAAACATGATGGCCTTACCACTTGGAGTAGATCCACCAGACTGATACCCTAAGCCAAATTTATCATCTTTCTTTTCTAGCTCCAACAGCTTGCCCCAGCCTTGGGCACTGCTTGATTGAACAACCTCTTTTGCTTCCCTGTAGGAGTGGATGGATGTACCCTCCTTCTCACTACTCTTCTCCACAGGAGTCAAGATGTTGACGTTGACTGCTTAGAAGGCTTGGCATAAAGTCTCATGGATTTCTCCATCCATCTCTACATACTTGAACATCGACAAGTGGCTTACGAAGATGTCCTCCTCTCCGCAGACTGTGATGACCTGGCCGTCAACCACATACTTGAGCTTCTGATGCAAGGTTGAAGTAACAGCTCCAGCAGCATGTATCCACGGGCGTTCCAACAGGCAGCTGTACGCCGGCTGGATATCCATGACGTAGAAACACTTTTGAAGACTTGAGAGCCTATCTTGACGGGCAGCTCAACTTCTCCAAAAACTGATCTTCTCGAACCATCAAAAGCCTTGACAATCAGATCACTTGGTCTCAGGACTATTCCATCAACATTAAGCTTCATTAGTGCCTTCTTCGGAAGCACATTCAGGGAAGAGCCTGTGTCTACAAGAACATGCGACAACACAGCACCCTTGCACTCCATAGTGATATGTAGTGCTTTGTTGTGGTTTCGACCCTCTGACGTGGGGTTTCTGTCTGTAAAGCCTAGGCCATGACTTGAATTAACACTTCCTACGACAACTTCAAGTTGGTTGACAGTGATTTCCTGAGGAACATAGGCCATTTGCAGAACTTTCAATAAGGCCTCTCTGTGTGCGGGAGAACACATCAGCAGGGATAAGATGGATATCTTTGAAGGTGTTTGGTTCAGTTGATCAACCACCTTATAGTCACTCTTTTTGATAATCCGCATGAATTCCTCGACCTCTTTTTAAAATGTACCCTGCCCAGCCACAGGAGTAGTTGATTCATCACTCACAGCTTGCTTTCCTTTGGCTTTGGACGAAGCCTCAACCTCTGGATCCCCTCTCAGCACAGGGGGGCGAATAAACGACCACTTCTGGTGAAACCCCCAACTCCTCTGATATTCTCTATAGTTGGGTCAGCAACAACAACCTTTCTCTCAATCTTCTGTCCAGCTACATATACGTCTGATCCATAATGCCAGGGAATGGCTTTATCGTCTGTGTATGGAACAGGCCCAGGCACGGTGATGGTCACGGGACTAATTTCAGGAGCATAGATTGTTACAGGCTCTCTCCTGACAGGCATGTCAGCTTCATCATAGAATATGGTAATTGTTGACACATCATTAGCTTCAGCATTACCAACTTTGTTGAACTGCAGGGATCCATCATCAATCAAACCCTGCAAACCCATCTTCAGCTTCTCACAGCCATTCTCAGCATTCATATAGTCTTCACAATCAAAACAGCAACCAGGAAACACTTGATCATTCAGCAATCTCTCTTTCACTACCCTCAAAGGAGTCTTTACTTCTTCAATACTCAGCACAAGACTCAACTTGTCACCACCCTCAACAGCATTGATTCTTGCCCCTCCATGATTCGGAATAGGGTTCGAATTACATTCGGCGGTGGCGCAAAGTTGATTGATTTAGAATCTATAAGATCCTGAACCTTGTGATGTAAAGCCCTGCACTTCTCAGTCGAGTGCCCGGGTGCTCCAGAGTGGAAGGCGCATCGTGCATTGACATCATAACCCATTGGTAGCTCTCCAGGAGGTGGTGGTGCCAAATTTCTCAGTTGAATCAGATTCAAATCCAACAGTCTTGGAAGCAAGGCAGCATAAGTCATAGGGATGGCCTCAATCACCTTATTAGCCGGGCGAGTTTGCCTTGGCTGATACGATCTCTGCTGATAGTTGGTACGGGGTTGTTGTTGTTGTTGATGTTGTTGTTGTGGAGGAGGTTGCATCTGTTGTACTGGAGCTGAAGGAATTATGACTGCTGCCACATGCTCATACGGTCTTCTATAACCACGGCCCCGACCTCGGCCAAATACAGAATTTGTCTCACCTTCTCTTCTCCTAGGAGGTCCACAGAAAGCTTTCCTCGCTCCATTCGAGCTGCTAGCACTTGGATCTTGGATCTTCCCCATCTTCAGCAAGGTCTCAACCCTCTCTCCAGCAATAACAATATCGTTGAATTTAGTGGCAGGACTGGACGCCAACCTTTCAAGAAACACACCCTGCAGAGTCCCCATAAACATGTCAGCCATTTCGTTCTCCAGCAGCGGTGGTTGTACTCTGGCAGCGAGCTAGTGTCGCTCCCGATAAGTGGGACCGGCCCAAATAAAGGTACAGACGCGAACGGTCGGCGAGAGGGACAATGAGAACACACAGCCGTGAACTCACTGGAGATGAATAGAGTCGCCAGCTAGGCATTTTTATCCCGGAGGAAAGGCAATGCTGCATAGACCTAGAAAGAGATGGATAAGACGGTTGCGAACCAGAGAGACTGAGAAAGGGGGTTGGTTACAACCTGGGAAGGTATTAGCACCCAGATTGTCCGCCGTACTCGACGGGATCCACGCTTGAAAGATTTGTGTTTTAAAGGGGTAGTGTCAGTGCAATTTGTGTGTAAAATAGCTGGAAAAGATGTACAGGTGTCAGTGTAAAGTGTATAAGTGATATGAAGTATGAAAGTGTCAGTGTAAGAACAGGAGTGAAATGCTCAAGATCATGAGGCTAAAAGAATGAAGCTGGAAAGAGGGGGAATATACAGAGACTTTTGTTCGATAACTGTTAAGTTATGCCTACGTATCCTCTCGTGCAATGAGGAAGTCAGAACACCGTAGTTCGACCCGAAGAGACTGAAAGATGAATTGACTTGTGAACTGCTTACTTGTCCATGCTCAAGTGTATGACCTGTCTGGCTCAGGTGCAAACTGTCTTGCATTAGACGGAAGAAGCGAGCTCTCGTTTGTGAGTGAGGGTGATGAGAAAAGAATCCCGAAGGAGACGATTATTGTTTGTTTTTGAGTTTTCAGTCTTTTATTGCTTTTTGAAGTTTGTCATAAGTTAATGAGCTTAAGTATAAACCAATGGATTTAGTAAACCCATCACATTTTCCCTCTGATTAGGGGTAATGAGAGTACCTTAAGTGTGAAGTCAGCTTCTCACACCTAATTACCTTTGATGCAGGATTAAGATCATTAACCTACTTGTGATTAATTAGATGTTTTTGCTGTTTTTGTTTAGTGTTGAGTAATGAGGTTAAGCCATAATCAAGGATTAAACAGACTCATTACACCATCCTAATAGAAGGATAATAGATGAGAATGTTTAAGCTGAGGAAGGCTCCTCAACTTAATCCATGATTAGGGATTAAACTCATGACAAAACAAAGCCTTTATTAGATGGGTTTTAATTAGTGATAAGATGATGAAGTGAATTTTATGATTTGTAAGACAACTTGAGGAGGACTTGTCCATTAACACTAGGGTTAGTCCTTCTTAACCATTTAAGGAAGAATTAGAACCCTAATGCAAGGCCCAAGTTACAAGTGTGATGTCTTGATGATTATTAAGTGAATTGATTAAGAGATTTAAACACATTAAGGGTTTAACACTTAGGATTAAAGTTATACGCTCCATCCTAAGAGAAGGATGCAGGCATAAGCTTAATCACAAAGCCTTAAAGCCTTTAGGGTTTAGTCCCTGATTATGAGATGAGAAGAGAAGACTCAAAAGAGACACAAAGGTAAAACTAAGAGGGGAGACTAATCAAAACCCTAATCATTGTCATGCTTGGTTGTTCCTAAAGTTTGTGAGGTTTTCAAGAGAAGTCTTCAATGGAACCACCAGGAAGCAGAAGAAAGGATCAAGAGAAGCAAAGTAACTTGCTTCATTCAAGAAGTCAAGTCACTCGAGGAAAGAAAGTAAGAAGAAGAAGAATGAGCAAGCTCAAACTCAAGCACATATAGAAAATGCAGAAATGGATGCAAGAGAGATGAAAAGAAAGGTTATGAGAAGTGAAGGCAAATTCACTTCTCAAGTCACTTACCACCTGAAAAGGTTAGAAAAGAAATGCAATGCAATGCAAGATGAGATGAAGTGACATGGTGAGAAACAAAACCAGAAGCATACACATGATGCCAAAGATGTTATGAGATGCTACAAACATGAGGCAGCACATGGAAATGATCATACAAGCTTATGAATGCAAAATGAAGCAAGTTAGGAACCATGCAAACACATGAAAAGTTATGAAGCATACATGGCATACAACATGGCAAACACATGATCCAATGATCAAACATGCTTTCTATATGTCTTATGATGTCAAATGAATCACATGGATGCTTGAAATGTCATGGCAAGTCATGTTATGCAAGAGAATGCAAGAGGTATGCAAATGAAAGCCCAAATTAGGGTTTATGAACCAAACATCAAACAAAAACCAAAAAAACAGAAGCAAACCCTAAGATGAAAAATGGAAAATGCCACACAAAGGACCCCTAATCCTATACTAAACCAATGCCCAAAGGAGAGGTCTCAACTCTTAACCAATCTCAAGTTATGGTTTTTACAAGTTATTAGGGTTTTTAGGGTTCCTAAACAAAAGAAATACCAAACAAATTGAAAATGAGGAATCAAATCATGGCCATTTAATCCTAGAAACTACATGCTAAACACAATGCAATGCAAAAAGAATCAATGTCCAACTCTTCATAGATAGGCAGAAATGATTTTTTGAACTTATGATCAAAATAATGCACAAAAATGATTTTAATTCAATGGAAAATTCTCAAAATGCATCAAGATCCAAAAAGAAATTTGTTTTGAAGGTTGGACAATGTTTCTAAATGTCTTAGAACAATTCATGAATTTTTTGGTGATTTTTAGATACCTAAAAGTATTTTTAATAAATTAATTTCCATTAATCAATTAAAAATAATCTTTTAAATATTTAAAAATACTTTTTTAATGATAAAAATAAAAACAAAAATATTTTTGTGTCATAAAAATTAATAAAACTTATGAGAAAAAGTTTCATAATTTTTACACATTTTTTACTATTTTAAATAAATTATGCAAGTTAAATGAAAAAGAAAATGAAAATAAATTAAATAAAAGGAAAGTCAAATGAGTGGAGGGCCAGGATGAGCTCTGGGTTTGAATTGGTTGACCAGCGCGCATCTGGACGGCTGGGGTTGCATATGAGCCAATTAACCTAAATACGAATTAATTAAACTAATTAATTGAATTAGGGCTAATCAAATGAATCTGAGCCCTTTACTCACGCGCGAAGTCAACTAGTCAACCCAATCCAACGCACGAAATTCAAATGGGAGTTAATGACTGGATTAGGGCATAATGACATTCAGGCTGCCGGAGAAGACTTCCGGTCGTCTTCTCCGGCCAGCATCCCCCCTGAGAATCCCCAAAACTCTAAAAACCTAACTAAAACGAAATCTAAAAACTGGGAAATGATCCCCACTCACTCATGAACCAAAACCCCTAATCAAAACAAATTTATTTTTCCTGACAAGGCTGAATCGAAGCAAACAAAAATTAGGTCAACTGAGTTTCAGAGATCAATTAAACTCTCATTTCATCACCATTTCAAAAACTAAAAGCATATTCATGATCAGGAAGACATGTAGAACAAGTTTAGAACTTAAAAATTCATTTCTGGAAAAAAAGTTCTTGAGCTACCTGAGATTCGAAGCTTTCACTCCAGCTACTTTCTGACTTCCTCTCTTGGTGAAATCTACTCCTTATGACCTCTTGATGATGCTTGAGTGCTCAGGAGAAATTTATATTGGCTGGATGAAGAGTTTGAGTAACTTCTGCTCAAACTCAGTTGAACATGGCAATGATGATTCTGGCTATTTCTGGCAAGGGTGAAAGGTTGTTTGTGGTCCAGATGATGAGTAGAGAAGGTTTATGGAGTTTGTTTGGATGTTTGTGAGCTGTGGAGAGAGTTTCGAATGAAACTGCAAGTTGAGGTGAGAAATGGCAATGTGGTGTTCTTGCTCAAACCAGGCCTGACTCTTGGTGGTTTCTATTCAATAAGGCAAGGTGAGATGATTGGTGAAAATGGTTTAGATGTTTGTGTGTTGTGCAGGCAGATTCGAAGAGAAATGCAAATGGGGTGGTTTTTGTGTATGTGATGGTGGTGAGTGTTTCAGCCTTGCTTCTTCATATGTTTGGCTTGCCAAAGGATAGTATATTTTAATCCTATAGGTCAGATGATTTGACATGGCCTACATTGATTGGTAAGTTTGCTTTTGCTCAAAGTCCACCTTTTGTGTAAGAGAAGTATGGCTTGGTATCTAGGCTAGTACAAAGCATGGGCTGCGCAGCAAGGGTGAGGGGAAGGGCTAGCAAAAGTCAGCATCCAATGTTGCAAGTTGTAAGAAGTGTGATGAGTGGTTTTGCAAGTTGTTACTTTTTGAAACTTCATGAGAAATGCCTTGTTACACAAACCATACACATGTGATCTTTGGTTCAAATTCTGATTTTTAAGTCACATGGAATGTTTATGTCATGGTTTGAAGTGAATTAGAAGTTACAAATGGCATTGGTGCATGATTTTGCAAAATTCACATTTGGTGCACATCTTGAAAATCAATGATTTTTGCCAACTTTGTCACACCATAACTTTTGATCCAAGAAGAATTTGATCATGTTCTTGTACTTTTTGAAAAGGGAAAGATGTAATCTACAACTTTCATGACCAAAGTTTTTCCATTTGAGGCATTTTTGGATCAAGAATCAAGGCTTGAAAAATGACCTAAAATGAAGCATTCTTGAAAAGTCAACTATGCCCAAAAAGTCAACACTTGCAAAAACTTCAAATTCTTGATTTTTGTGGACTTCAACCTTCTTCCATGATCAAATAAAGATCATATACACTCAAAATGATGAAGATCACCCATTGGTTGGGTCATTGGGGGCCTCAGATGCCCTGATTTTACACTGACTTGTCCAAAAAGTCAACCCTTGATCAGATGACTTCCCCATGGAATTTCTTCATGAAACTTGATATGCATACTCCCTATACCATATAGAGACCAATGGAAACAAGAATGACCAAAAAATTTGAGGTTATGGCCTCTGAAACCAAAACCCTAATTTTAGGTCAACTGTGCAGTCTATCCTGGCTCTGCTTCCACACAAACCTCAGTTCTTGTGATTCTCTTGAAATCTTGACTTTGAGAGGATGGAATATGATACAAGAACATATGTGGATCCCTCTGAAGTGATTGGTGATCTTTGGAGTGGCTCAAGATGCCCTTGGATTGCTCAGATCACAAACCCTAGATGCAGATGACTTAGAAACTATGCAATGACTCAAAATTGAGATATGAGATGTTATGATTGTGTTTATGCATATGAAATGATCACAAGCCATGGTGTGAATGGGTGAGGGCAAATTTGGGGTGTTTACAGCTGCCCCTATTCAAACATGAGTTAGCTGTGCAGGATGTAAGCGACGGCTTATCAGGCAAACAAGATAACTTGTGGTTGAATACCAAAGTCAGTCCAAAATTTGCACTCACGGAATAAAGAAGAAAAGGGATATAGATTGTAAAAGGGAAATAAGGTGTATTGTAAGGTGTAGGCGACGGAGGACGACCGTCGAGCAGAGGACGACTGCTGGGTAAAGAGCAATGACGGGGACGGCCGACATGCTGGGGATACAAGGTAAAGCTAAGACGGGGACGGCCGACTAGCTGGGGAAAACGAAAATATGATGGGGACGGCCATCAGGATAAAGCTGTAAAATTCTCTGGGGATTAATGAAACATGACGGGGACGGCCGTCAAGTTCACAAAGGTAAAGTAACCAACGATGGGGACGGCCATCGGGCTAAAAAGGAAAAGGGGCCACGACGGGGACGGCCATCGGGTTAAAGAATAAATGAAATAAACAGATGATGGGGTACGACCATCAAAGGTGAAGGACGATCACCTAGCAGGGGACGGCTGCTCTGTTGGGAATAAAAGAAATATGATGGGGACGGCCATCAAAGGTGGAGGACGACCACCTGGCAGGGTACGGCTGCCGAAAATATCGCGACATAGGACGAATGCCGGATAGAAAAGGTCAACGATGGGGACGGCCATCGGACGAGCATGATGGAGGACGACCATCAATAAATGGAGGACGACCACTCAGCAGGGTACGACTGCTCTCAGGGTTTATCATAACACAGGACGAGTGTCAGATAACCGAAATCAACAATGGGGACGGCCATTGGATAAAATGATGAAGGACGATCATCAAGAGGTGGAGGACGACCACCTAGCAGGGGATGGCTGCTAAAATCAACGATGGGGACGGCCATCGGGTGAGCATGATGGAGGACGACCATCAAGAAGTGGAGGACGACCACTCAGCAGGGTACGGCTGCTCTCAGGGTTTATCATAACACAGGACAAGTGTCAGCTAAAAAGAAAAAGCTTACTTGGCGATCTACTGGGGATATAGTGAACACGGACGAGTGTCCACAACCAAGCAAGGATAAGTGCTTAGATGTTGTGGACATATTAAAGATGCGGACGAGCATCCTTAAGATTATGATACGGACGAGTATCATGTAGAAACAAACTGACACATGTTCAGAGATGATGATACGGATGAGCATCAACTGGTTAACAAAGAACACGGACGAGTGTTGAATCTGAAGGTTCTTCTGGGGAATAGTAGACACGGACGAGCATCTATATTCAAGAAAACATGAGTGTTTGACACAGTGTATGGATTAAAGATGCGGACGAGCATCCTCAAGACTATGATACGGACGAGTATCATGTAGAAACAAACACTGGACGCATATTCTGAGATGATGGTACGGACGAGTACCAACTGGTTAACAAAGAACATGAACCAAAGTCGAATCTGTGGGGATGTAACTGGTATATACAAGATACGGACGAGTATCTGTATAAGAGCGAGTGGTGTATAGATGAGTGTTTAACTGCTGGGGAGAGTGACACGGACGAGTGTCAAAAGGAGAAGAGTGTAATATAAACAAGTATCTGATATACAAAGTCTAGGCGACTGCGCTGGGGATATGACACAGACGAGTGTCAAGAAAGTGTATATATAGGTATATGTGAGTGCAAAGAGGATGTCTTTGGCTTTCTGCTGGGGTATAACACGGACGGGTGTCAGGAAGTATCTGTAATACGGGTGATTTTGTTGTAAAGAGTGTTCGGACGACTTTACTGGGGAAAGATGGCACGGACGGGTGCCAAAAGGAGTATATACTGGTGTTTGTGATTTGTGAGGCAACTGCTTTTGCTGGGGACTCTGGGGGATTTTGGGGAAAGTATTCTGTATTCTGATGAATGGTTATTATTCACAAGTGTTCTATTCAAAACACGGCTTATGATTATGCTATGTGTTGGATTTTTGCCGTAATGCTCCGTGTTAAAACGGAATGCTACGCTTTATGGGTGAATATGATGCGAATGCTATGACTGTGCAAAGGTATCAATACCAGGGTTCGGATCCCGTTGTTGCGAAGATCTCTGGCCGATTTGCTTGAAATGGACATCCCAGCTGGGGATGAGATCATTGGTAGATCTAATAAGATGATATTTTCCTGGGGATATAGGTCACTGATTGACATATCCTTGTAATATGGGACCCAGCTGGGGTCTGTAGAAGTCTTCTGTACTCTGTTGTGACTCCTTCACGCGCTGCTCTTCTGAATAGAGGCTGAGGATTCTGTGGGGAGATGATTCCCTGACTTCTGCCTTATGCTAAGGAAGAATAAATGGTACTATAGCTGGGGAATGTTGTTGGCCACTCAGCTGGGGAGAGAGAGAGGCATCACTGAAAGACCTCCCTAGAAATTCTGTTACTTCTTGACTCAGCCGGGGATATGGGCATCTTCTGTGATACCTGCCCATTCTGATGGGGATAAGTAATAAGTGGCCAACTCAGCTGGGAGGAGTCATGAAAGGCAACTCAGCTGGGGAGAGAGCACTTCGGGTGCTAAAATTGAGTGTTGATTTGCCAGCTTGCTGGGATGTAACTTACATGCCCCAAGTTGCGTTCTGGATACCTGCAATCCTGCAAAGATAAGGAAACGCACAAATGGTCCCGAGATATCCCTTATTGGATTCCGTCATAGGAGTTAAGTACTTTCGAGAGTAAGTATATTCCCTGTAAGCATGTGTTCTTTTATTTTCTTAAAGAAAAACATCTGTATTCTTATGCAATTAGTTTTTAGAGACATCAGACATTCTTTGCAAAATAAAATATACAAAACGAGACATGACTGAAAAATCTGATTTTATTAATTTGTGTGCCCTGAATTGGCAAGATACAGTCAAAGAAACAAATCTCCTGAAATGAGGAGATTGTTACAAATTGAGAAACAAAATGCTGGCAGTGTTGATGACGCTTTGAGGAGCTTCCTCTCCTGCTATGACTTGTTATGACAATGACGTTCTTCTCGTCTTGCTTACTGAAGAAGGCTGATTCTGATCGAAGCTTAATCCTTTCGAAGCTTACCAAGTTGTGAACGATACAGACGAATTCAGAATGCAGTTGTTCGCTTATTCCCTTATTTTGCATGGATCGCCCTTTCGGGTTTTCAATCCATCGAGATACCCATTTTTGCCTGAGCTGTCCAATGCGGCTTTTCAACTCAGCGGGTGTACATTTTTTTACTTATTTTCCCTTATTTTTGCCCGAGTCTTTTATTCTGTTTTTGACTCGCCGGGATGCCCTATTTTTGCCTGGACTTACATTCTGTTTTTGTGTCCAGCGGGTCATTTTATGTGAAGTATTTTTTAACTACATCTGAATTTACAGGGGACGGGAAATCTTCACCATCCATGGTGCTGAGCATCAGTGCTCCACCATAGAAAACTTTCTTTACCACGAATGGTCCTTCATAGTTCGGAGTCCACTTGCCCCTGTGGTCTGTATGAGGAGGAAGGATTCTCTTCAGCACAAGATCTCCTACTTGGTACTCTCGGTGCCTGACTTTCTGATCGAAGGCTCTCTTCATTCTCTTCTGATACAACTGTCCATGACAGATTGCAGCCAATCTTTTCTCTTCAATCAGACTCAGTTGCTCGTATCGGGATCGGATCCATTCTGCTTCATTCAGTTTAACATCCATTAGTACCCGTAGAGAGGGTAATTCAACTTCAACAGGTAGGACTGCTTCCATACCATACACAAGCTGATACGGTGTTGCCCCAGTGGATGTTCTGATTGACGTGCGGTACCCATGCAAGGCAAACGGTAGCATTTCATGCCAGTCTTTGTAGGTGACTACCATCTTCTGCACAATCTTCTTGATATTCTTGTTTGCTGCTTCAACAGCGCCATTCATCTTTGGCCTATAAGGAGAAGAATTGTGATGTTGGATCTTGAAGTCCCGGCACAGTTCTGCCATCATTTTGTTGTTTAGATTGGAACCATTATCAGTAATGATTCGCTCGGGAACTCCATATCGACAGATGATATCTCTCTTCAGAAATCTGGCTACCACTTGCCTTGTGACATTTGCATATGAGGCTGCTTCAACCCACTTGGTGAAATAATCGATGGCGACCAGGATGAATCTGTGGCCATTTGAAGCAGTTGGCTCAATCTTGCCAATCATGTCAATGCCCCACATAGCGAATAGCCAGGGTGAAGACATTATGTTCAAAGGATTGGGAGGCACATGCACTTTATCTGCGTAGATCTGGCACTTGTGGCATTTTCTGGCATAGGCACAACAGTCGGCATCCATTGTGATCCAATAATAGCCTGATCTTAACAACTTTTTAGCCATGGCATGCCCTCCAGCATTGGTACCAAAGGATCCTTCGTGCACTTCATGCATCAACAAATCTGCTTCCGTCTTGTCAACACATCTGAGGAGTACCATATCAAAGTTCCTTTTGTATAAAGACCCATCAGTGTTCAGGAAGAAACTACCAGCAAGCCTTCTCAAGGTCTTCTTATCATTGGAAGATGCCCCGGATGGGTATGTCTGATCCTCCAAGAAGCACTTAATGTCATGGAACCAAGGCTTATCATCTTTTACAACTTCTGCTGCGAATGCATATGCTGGTCTATCAAGTCTGGACACTGAAATCTGAGGTACAAAGTTGGCAGCCTGAACTTTGATCATGGACGAAATGGTAGCCAAAGCATCTGCAAACTGATTCTCGTCCCGAGGGATATACTTAAGCTTGACTGTTGTGAAGAACGTCAATAACCTCCTTGTATAATCCCTGTAAGGTATCAGATGATCTTGGTGGGTATACCATTTCCCATTGGTCTGATTGATTACCAAAGCTGAATCTCCGAATACGGTCAATGTCTTGATCCTGAGGTCAATGGCTTCCTCAAGACCCATAATGCAAGCTTCGTATTCAGCTTCGTTGTTAGTGCAGTTGAAAGTAAGCTTTGCCGAGAAAGGCATGTGAACTCCTTTAGGTGTAATGATTACTGCACCAACACCACGACCATTCATATTAACAGCCCCATCAAACATCATAGTCCATTCTTCTTCTGGGTCAGGCCCTTCAGTGTGAATAGGCTCTTCATGATCTCTTGCTTTAATGAACATGATGTCTTCATCAGGGAAGTCAAACCTCATAGGCTGGTAATCATCAATGGGTTGCTCAGCAAGATATTCGGACAATACACTGCCCTTGATGGCTTTCTGAGAAGTGTACTGGATGTCGTATTCTGTAAGAATCATTTGCCATCTTGCAACCCGTCCGGTAAGCGCCGGCTTCTCAAATATGTACTTGACTGGGTCCATTTTTGAGATTAACAAGGTGGTGTGGGTCAACATATACTGCCTTAGTCGGCGAGCAGCCCACGCTAAAGCACAGCAAGTTTTCTCGAGCAGTGAATAGCGTTGTTCACAGTCGGTAAACTTTTTGCTCAGGTAGTATATTGCATACTCTTTTCGACCAGACTCGTCATGCTGGCCCAACACACACCCCATCGACTCTTCTAATACTGTCAAGTACATTATCAGAGGTCTTCCTTCGACTGGAGGCATAAGGATTGGAGGTTCCTGTAAGTATTCTTTGATCTTGTCAAAAGCCCTTTGGCAGTCTTCGTTCCACCTGACCGTCTGTTCTTTTCTTAACAGCTTGAACAAGGGTTCACAGGTTGCTGTAAGGTGAGATATGAACCGTGAGATGTAGTTCAATCGACCTAAGAACCCTCGAACTTCTTTCTCAGTTTTCGGTGCAGGCATCTCTTGGATGGCTTTGACTTTATCAGGGTCAACTTCAATCCCTTTCTCGCTTACAATAAAGCCCAGCAGCTTACCAGATCTCACCCCGAATGTGCATTTGTTGGGGTTCAACTTCAATTGGTACTTCCTCAGACGCTTGAACAATTTCAGCAGATTCACCAGGTGATCTTCCTCGGTAAGGGACTTGGCAATCATGTCATCCACATAACACTCGATTTCCTTATGGATCATATCGTGGAATAATGTTACCATAGCCCGTTGATATGTTGCACCAGCGTTCTTCAGTCCGAATGGCATCACTTTGTAACAGAACGTGCCCCAGGGTGTGATGAAAGTTGTCTTCTCCATGTCTTCAGGTGACATTTTGATCTGATTGTATCCTGAAAATCCGTCCATGAAGGAGAATACCGAGAACTGAGCCGTATTATCTACCAACACGTCAATGTGAGGTAATGGAAAATCATCTTTCGGGCTGGCTCTGTTCAGATCCCGGTAGTCAACACACATTCTTACTTTTCCGTCTTTCTTAGGCACAGGTACTATATTAGCCACCCACGGCGGGTAGCTAGTTACAGCAAGGAATCCGGCGTCCCATTGCTTTTGTACCTCTTCCTTGATTTTCATAGCCATGTCTGGGCGAGTACGGCGTAGTTTCTGTTTAACTGGCGGGCATTCTTCTCTCAGAGGTAGCTTGTGCACAACAATATCGGTATCCAACCCTGGCATATCTTGGTAAGACCAAGCAAACACGTCCACATATTCTTGAAGCAGATCAATCAGTTGTCTCTTCACTGAGTCTTGCAGGCAGGCCCCGATTTTAACTTCTTTCACGTCTTCATCTGTACCAAGATTGATCACTTCAACCTCCTCCTGGTGAGGAGTAATAACCTTTTCCTCTTGTCTCAACAACCTAGCTAGCTCTTCAGGAAGTTCATATTCTTCTTCAACCCCTTCATCAGCTTGATTGATTGGATTGTCAAAGTCATACGAAGTCATAACCGTGCTGTTGTCGGTGTTGTCTGGAAGGCACTCTCTGCAAGGGTTCAGTTTGTTCATTTTAGTGATCTGATTTTAATCTTGCTTTAGAAAAGTGAAATAAAAGTTGTCATTTTGAAAACACTGCCATTTATTTTTTGTACAAAAAGAAAAATAGGAAAACAGTGAACGGAAAAGAAAAAGACTTGTTTGCAAAAAGATGTCTGATATTTCATTAATTGATCTTGTTTGCACAAAAAGTACAGATGGCCCGATTACAAAATGAGTCTTGTCATCTTGGGCAAGATGCAAGACTTTGATGCATGCTATAAAAATACAGGAAATAATAATTACTCTGCATGAGTAACTCTTATAATTTCCTGGGAAGACGAGTTCGAGATACTGCTCCCCGGGATCCTTGGACGAATCCAGCTTTCCAGGTTGCGTTCCTCCTCCAGCTCGTCTTCCAGACAGTTGATGGCATCAGGGGTAAGCATCCCCCCACTCACAAAATTGGGCTTTTTCGCAGCCGCTGCTTGATCTTGTTGAGTTGGTTTGTAACCCAACCCAAATCTGTCTTCTTTCTTCTCCACCGATAACAGTTTGCCCCAGCCTTGGGCGCTTCCTCCTTCAACAACCTTCCGGGCTTGTTGGTATGACGATATTGAAGTACCAGGTACAGCAGATGTTTCATTCACATTCAAAGCTTCAAACCCCTGGCTCATTGTTTCATGGATCTCTCCGTCCATTTCAATGTACTTATAGGTAGCCAAGTGGCTGACAAAAATATCCTCCTCTCCACAGATTGTAACGATCTGACCTTCCCACTCATATTTTAACTTCTGGTGAAGGGTAGAGGTCACGGCGCCAGCAGCGTGAATCCATGGCCTACCCAACAAACAGCTGTAGGCAGGCTGAATGTCCATCACATAGAAGATAGTTTTAAAGGTCTGCGGGCCAATCGTTATGGGCAACTCAATCTCTCCCAGAACCGATCTCTTAGAACCATCAAAGGCTCTCACCACCAGGTTGCTGGGTCTCAATTCCAATCCATCATATTCTAGCTTCACCAGAGCCTTTTTAGGTAGGACATTAAGGGATGACCCCGTGTCTACCAGCACATGGGAAAGGACAGCACCTTTGCACTCCATGGTTATGTGCAAGGCTTTGTTATGGTTGCGGCCTTCCGTTGTCAAATCAGTATTGGTGAACCCTAGTCCGTGACTAGCATTAACATTTCCCACTACTGCTTCCAGCTGATTGACAGTGATCTCTTCAGGCACGTAAGCTGCGTGCAGGACTTTGAGTAGTGCGTTCCGATGGGCTTCGGAGCACATAAGCAATGATAGGATTGAGATCTTGGAAGGCGTCTGATGAAGCTGATCCACTATTTTATAATCACTCTTCTTGATGATTCGCATGAACTCATCAACCTCTTGATCGAAGGGTGTTTTCAAAGCTTCTTTAACAGTCTGTTCTTCCTGCACCAAGCTTTTTCCTTTTGCCTTAGCAGCAGCTTCTGCTTCGGCAGTGGGTCTCTGAATTTGTGGAGCGAAAAGACGTCCGCTTCGGGTGAAGCCTCCGCCTCCTCCCACATTGTCCATTTGTGGTGCAGGGGTTGATGATTCAAAAGTGATTCTTTGTCCTTCACAGTACAGGTCAGAGCCGTAATGCCAGGGGATAGCATTACTGCTTTCATAAGGTACGGGTCCAGGCACTGTGATGGTGACTGGACTGATTGCAGCTGTTGAAGGAATTGTGATAGTCTGAGGATCATAATAGATTGTAACTGGTGCTCTAATGGGAGCAGCACCTTCTGAATTGTAGGCAGAGTTGCTTTCAGGATCATAGAATATGGTGACCGTTGAGACATCTTCATGATTTGTTGCTGGTGTTGTAGGAGATATTGTCGGAAGAAAAGATGTTGTTGTTGTAGGAGTTTCAAAATGGAGTGAAGCTGAAGTTGTAGAAGAAAAATTTGCTGATAACTGATCAGTTGAGACGATAGATGGAGTACTTGTTGATGAAACCGAAGAATTGTCAGGAACAATGGTTGCTGCAGTTGTAGGAGGTTCTGGAACCGTTGCTGATGAGATTGCTGGATTTGTTGGAAATGATGTGGTGATCTGAAGTTGGCCACTCTGAATAAGACCATCTATGCCATTCCTTAAATTATCGCACCCATTTACTGATATGTTGCAGTAAGCACAGCCTAACTCACACCCCGGGAATACTTGACATTCCAAGAGCTGAGCTTTGATTTCCACCAACGGTGTCCTGATCTGTCCCACACTGGTTATTAAATAAGACGGCTTGTCTTCTTCAATAGCGTTAATCCTGGGACCACCGTGGTTTGGCATTGGGTTTTTGTTGACATTGGGTGGTGGTGCGAAATTCAGAGCTTTTGAGTCTACCAGGTCTTGTACCTTCATATGCAGGGCTCTGCACTTTTCTGTACTGTGGCCAGGTGCGTTTGAATGAAAAGCGCACCTAGCATTAGAGTCATAGTTCCTGGGTAGACTGTTGGGATCTGGAGGTGTCAACGTCCTTAGCTCAACCAGGTTGAGTTTCAGGAGTTGTGGCAGCAGGGTAGCATATGGCATAGGGATCGGATCGATCACCCTATTAGCTTGAGATGGCCTCTGTTGAAAGGGCCTTTGTTGACTGTTGTTGTTGATATTGCTGTTGTTGTAATTCCTTGGAGGATACTGATTTTGCTGATGGTACTGAGGTTGTTGTTGATAGTTTTGCTGCGGCGGTTGATAGACTGGTAGAGGATGAGTTGGAGCAGGAATGGTGACTGCTGCTATTGACCTGTGAACAAATTGGGGTCTGCCCCTGTTTGAATGGATGGCATTGGTCTCGCCGGTTCTTCTCGGGCCTGCAAAAGGCTTTCTTGTACTACTGGACGAGCTGGCACCATTGTCGGAAATCTTACCCATTTTTAACAGGCTCTCGATTCTTTCCCCAGCTATGACAACATCTGCAAAGCTAGTGGAAGAGAAAGCAGCCAGCCTGTCAATATAGGTTCCCTGAAGGGTGTTCATAAACATGTCTGCCATTTCCCTTTCAGACATAGGTGGCTGAACAGCAGCAGCCAATTGCCTCCATCTCTGGGCATATTCTCGGAAACTCTCCCTTGAAGACTGTGACATTCCCATTAGGAGGGTCCTGTTGGGTGCCATGTCTAAGTTATACTGATACTGTCTGATGAAGGCCTCTGCCAGGTCCTTCCAGCACCTAATAGTTGCCCTTGTCAAGTGAGAGTACCATTCTCTTGACGCTCCAGTTAAGCTGTCTTCGAAATAGAACATCCAGAGCTTCTCATCCATAGTATAGGCCTTCAGCCTCCCCAGAAATGATTGCAAATGAGTCCGGGGGCATGAAGTCCCGTTGTATTTTTCAAAACAAGGAGGCTTAAACTTGTGGGGAATCCTGACCCCGTCTCAATTTCTCAGCTATCTCATCCAACCTTCTATCATAAGCTTCCTCCCCAGCACCAATTACTGTAAACTGGTCCTCTTGGGGGTCTTCTTGAAGTATCCTAGCTGCAGTGGCAGTCCCTTGAACATTTGCAGGAATATTGACCTCTGGATGGAGATGTGGGCCAAATACAGGGGGGTTAACATGAGGTTGTACCCTTTCGTTGTTGCTGGTGCCGGCAGTCCCTATATGTGGATCCTCTTGATTTTGCCTTTCCACCATGGCCCTCAATCTTTCCTGGCTTTGAGCCATGTTGTTCATAACTTCCATAAACTGAGTCATATGCGTTCTCATTTCCAATCTTTCGTTTGCCATTTGATTTCTAACCTCTGCAAGGTCCTGCTGTACCTGATCCATTTGAATTCCCGGAAGATTGTTACGGGTCGGATAACGGTGCGGACGGTTGAGGGGAAATACCCGGCGCCGAGCAATAGTTCCTGAGGCATCACAACAGAGGTTAGCAACAATAAAACAAAACCTACAAAACAAACAAAGGGTTAGCATGCAATGCAGTTATGCTTATTTGTTCTCAAGGTATCCGGTTTGGCATTCAGTTTTGACCCTTCCAGACCCCTGAAGATGTTGTTGTTGTTGCTTTGAAGAAAACTCAGATGGAACTAACACATATATTACAAAACAAAATGGTTCATAGTTTGTCTTACAAATACAAGCCCTCTGAGGGGTCAAAATATTACAGGAAAACAAAAGTACACGGAAAGAAAACCACAACAAACAAAAATGGTCAAACACCGAGACCAAACTCATCCTCACGAACTTCCTTAAGAAGTGCTTCGGTCACAGGATCAGCCGGACGCTCCGTGAGATTCCTGATGAGGAGATTCCGGGTTGTAACAGCTGTAGTGAGCTTCTTGTGCTGAGCTTGGTCCTTTGACCTCTTCACTCCCACTTTGATCTTCAGTTCTGATATCTCCCTCTGGGCTGCTGCCAGGGCTTCTTGTTGTTCTCTTGCACTAGCTTCCAGTTGCTCCATCTTGTCTTGAACTCTCTTGTCCTCCAGAGTACGAGCCTCGGTGATCCTGACCCACCGGGCCTGACTCTCCTTCAGATACAAGTCTGTCCTTGCTCTCTGGAACTGGGCTTCTTTGCAAGCATTCTTCAGAATTTGTTCTCCAGCTTTAGACTTCTTGATATAATCCCTAGACTTCTCAATCTTAACCAAATGCTCCACTCTCAACTTCTCTAGCCTCTCAATCTCCATCCTACCATCACTCCTCTCCCGGAGGGTCTTCTGCAAAGCCTGGGTTAACTTCTCATTTCTTTCCTTCAAGCTCTCAAACTCCTCCAAACTGATAGTGGCAGGGGGTGGTGCTGAAGATGATTCAGGCATATCTTCTATGGTAAAGGGCATTCCAGAGAATTGAGCCCTGGCGTGGGACCACTCATAATATTGTGCTGATGCCACATTGCTGCACTTCCCCAAAATGGTTACTCCCTTGGTTTGAACATTATCCCAGGCCCAGGCTGCCTGCCTAACAACAGCCAAATTAGGCTTGTTCTCGCAATAAAGAGTTTCAACCAAGTCCTGTGCCTTAGGAGTGTGGACCAGTGCATAGCCCAGTTGTCTTCTGAACAACAGAGGGTTGTAATTGATACTTCCCTTAACTCCTATTAGGGGCACATTGGGAAAATGCCCACAGCTGGTGATGACATCCCTGCCCTTGGTGCTCTGAGTGCACCATCTGATGTCAGCTGAAGTTAGAACAGTGAGTCTCTTAGCCCAGTTGCTCTGCTGATGAGGGTTTAGAAATGCATCTGTCCTGGGTAGATGCCTGAGAAGCCAAGTGTGGAACAATGGAGCACAACACCTCACTAATCTCCCCCTCTGCTTCTCATTTCTCTGATGTACTGAGTAGTAAAGATCTCCCAACAAGGTGGGCACTGGGTTCTTCAGGATGAATAGATGGATTGCATTCTTACTAATGAATCGAGGCTCATCTGCAAACAATACAATTCCATATACGCTCAAGGCCAGTAGAGCACAAACAGCTTTCCACTCTCGTAAAGAAGCTTTCAGGGTAGCTTGAGAGATCAAGAAATCCAGATGAAAGCCAGGGATCCCAGCTTTAGAAGTCATATGCTGTTCAATCAGGACAGGTTCCAGATGCAAAGCCTTTGCTACTTCTCCATTACCAGGAAAGACCATATCAGGGTTGAAAGGGATTTCACCCCTGATAGGCAAACCAACCAATGCTGAGTATTCTTCTAATAGAGGGCCTAGCTGAAAATCCTGAAAAGTGAAGCATCTCAGTGGGGGATCATAAAACTGAATGCAGGTGTGGATCAGGCTTCTCTGTGATGGGTCCAGATCCATAACCATATCAAGTATATCTCCATAACTTTCCCTGAACAATGGTATGTGATCTGGAGTGATCAAGGTTCAAATCCTCCTGATGTCTGATAGCTCTGGCTGGAAAAAGTGATAGGTGATGTTGCTCTTTTTAGGAGCCATGATGCTGAGACTGAGTAGAGACAGGTGCTGATGATGATACTGAAGAAGTGGGCCACTGACTGGCTGGTGCAGGTGATAACTGAAGCAGATAGCTGATGAAGACAAGTCAATACTGAAGATGGGGTCAAAACCAAAACCAAATGAAGATGGATACCCTGAAACACAAATAAGCAAATGTCAATATGATGCAATGATTATGTATGCAAATGAAATGCAAGGGTCTGTGACTGAGCTGGATCTGATCAAAATGCCCTGATATAGGTCCAAGTATGTTCAAGAATTCCAGATGGAGGTCTATAAATCCAGTAACCAAGGTGGGGGACTCAAATAAAGAGCCACATGTCCAGGGTTTTAGAATCACAAGAACTGACCCAAAATGGAGTACCCTTAAACAATCAAAGTAACAGGGTATTCTGAGGTCAAGGTACCTGCAAACCTGTAAACAGCCCAACCCCCTCACAGGTGGTGTTCTAGAACAAGGATCCTCAGACTTGGATCAGTTATGAGAAGTGTAAACACTTCCAACCCGGAGGTACAGTGTTTACAATAACCATAACAGTTCCTCCTCTAATTCACCTCAGTTTCTGAAGGTCAATACTAAAGGTCATCCAGACTTAGCAGGCTTCCCAGATAACCCTAGCATTGCAGGAAATCTGCAACACAGAGTTCTCAAGAAGAAACCCATATCTGAACCGTGTTTCATATTCCCGCACCAGACCGAAATGGAATGGGAAAGAATATGATTCACTCTAGCCTAGGTGTCACTCAGGTCCCAGGTATAGGACCTTAACTCTCAATGGAACACCCCCCCACCAAAGCAAAACCAGATCCAGCCAAACAGCATGACAGTATGATATATGAAAAGCAATAAAGAAAGCAGTAAACAACTGTACATAAAGCAAAAAGTAAACACAAATATACAAACACCAATAAGCACATAACACCCCAGTAAACACAAATCAAACAAGCGCTAGGAGGAACCCACAAAAAGAACCAGAAGCCCTGGTTGCAGTATAAGGGTCCCCAGCAGAGTCGCCAAGCTGTCGCTCCCGATAAGTGGGACCGGCCCAAATAAAGGTACAGACGCGAACGGTCGGCGAGAGGGACAATGAGAACACACAGCCGTGAACTCACTGGAGATGAATAGAGTCGCCAGCTAGGCATTTTTATCCCGGAGGAAAGGCAATGCTGCATAGACCTAGAAAGAGATGGATAAGACGGTTGCGAACCAGAGAGACTGAGAAAGGGGGTTGGTTACAACCTGGGAAGGTATTAGCACCCAGATTGTCCGCCGTACTCGACGGGATCCACGCTTGAAAGATTTGTGTTTTAAAGGGGTAGTGTCAGTGCAATTTGTGTGTAAAATAGCTGGAAAAGATGTACAGGTGTCAGTGTAAAGTGTATAAGTGATATGAAGTATGAAAGTGTCAGTGTAAGAACAGGAGTGAAATGCTCAAGATCATGAGGCTAAAAGAATGAAGCTGGAAAGAGGGGGAATATACAGAGACTTTTGTTTGATAACTGTTAAGTTATGCCTACGTATCCTCTCGTGCAATGAGGAAGTCAGAACACCGTAGTTCGACCCGAAGAGACTGAAAGATGAATTGACTTGTGAACTGCTTACTTGTCCATGCTCAAGTGTATGACCTGTCTGGCTCAGGTGCAAACTGTCTTGCATTAGACGGAAGAAGCGAGCTCTCGTTTGTGAGTGAGGGTGATGAGAAAAGAATCCCGAAGGAGACGATTATTGTTTGTTTTTGAGTTTTCAGTCTTTTATTGCTTTTTGAAGTTTGTCATAAGTTAATGAGCTTAAGTCTAAACCAATGGATTTAGTAAACCCATCACATCTTCCCTCTGATTAGGGGTAATGAGAGTACCTTAAGTGTGAAGTCAGCTTCTCACACCTAATTACCTTTGATGCAGGATTAAGATCATTAACCTACTTGTGATTAATTAGATGTTTTTGCTGTTTTTGTTTAGTGTTGAGTAATGAGGTTAAGCCATAATCAAGGATTAAACAGACTCATTACACCATCCTAATAGAAGGATAATAGATGAGAATGTTTAAGCTGAGGAAGGCTCCTCAACTTAATCCATGATTAGGGATTAAACTCATGACAAAACAAAGCCTTTATTAGATGGGTTTTAATTAGTGATAAGATGATGAAGTGAATTTTATGATTTGTAAGACAACTTGAGGAGGACTTGTCCATTAACACTAGGGTTAGTCCTTCTTAACCATTTAAGGAAGAATTAGAACCCTAATGCAAGGCCCAAGTTACAAGTGTGATGTCTTGATGATTATTAAGTGAATTGATTAAGAGATTTAAACACATTAAGGGTTTAACACTTAGGATTAAAGTTATACGCTCCATCCTAAGAGAAGGATGCAGGCATAAGCTTAATCACAAAGCCTTAAAGCCTTTAGGGTTTAGTCCCAGATTATGAGATGAGAAGAGAAGACTCAAAAGAGACACAAAGGTAAAACTAAGAGGGGAGACTAATCAAAACCCTAATCATTGTCATGCTTGGTTGTTCCTAAAGTTTGTGAGGTTTTCAAGAGAAGTCTTCAATGGAACCACCAGGAAGCAGAAGAAAGGATCAAGAGAAGCAAAGTAACTTGCTTCATTCAAGAAGTCAAGTCACTTGAGGAAAGAAAGTAAGAAGAAGAAGAATGAGCAAGCTCAAACTCAAGCACATATAGAAAATGCAGAAATGGATGCAAGAGAGATGAAAAGAAAGGTTATGAGAAGTGAAGGCAAATTCACTTCTCAAGTCACTTACCACCTGAAAAGGTTAGAAAAGAAATGCAATGCAATGCAAGATGAGATGAAGTGACATGGTGAGAAACAAAACCAGAAGCATACACATGATGCCAAAGATGTTATGAGATGCTACAAACATGAGGCAGCACATGGAAATGATCATACAAGCTTATGAATGCAAAATGAAGCAAGTTAGGAACCATGCAAACACATGAAAAGTTATGAAGCATACATGGCATACAACATGGCAAACACATGATGCAATGATCAAACATGCTTTCTATATGTCTTATGATGTCAAATGAATCACATGGATGCTTGAAATGTCATGGCAAGTCATGTTATGCAAGAGAATGCAAGAGGTATTCAAATGAAAGCCCAAATTAGGGTTTATGAACCAAACATCAAACAAAAACCAAAAAAACAGAAGCAAACCCTAAGATGAAAAATGGAAAATGCCACACAAAGGACCCCTAATCCTATACTAAACCAATGCCCAAAGGAGAGGTCTCAACTCTTAACCAATCTCAAGTTATGGTTTTTACAAGTTATTAGGGTTTTTAGGGTTCCTAAACAAAAGAAATACCAAACAAATTGAAAATGAGGAATCAAATCATGGCCATTTAATCCTAGAAACTACATGCTAAACACAATGCAATGCAAAAAGAATCAATGTCCAACTCTTCATAGATAGGCAGAAATGATTTTTTGAACTTATGATCAAAATAATGCACAAAAATGATTTTAATTCAATGGAAAATTCTCAAAATGCATCAAGATCCAAAAAGAAATTTGTTTTGAAGGTTGGACAATGTTTCTAAATGTCTTAGAACAATTCATGAATTTTTTGGTGATTTTTAGATACCTAAAAGTATTTTTAATAAATTAATTTCCATTAATCAATTAAAAATAATCTTTTAAATATTTAAAAATACTTTTTTAATGATAAAAATAAAAACAAAAATATTTTTGTGTCATAAAAATTAATAAAACTTATGAGAAAAAGTTTCATAATTTTTACACATTTTTTACTATTTTAAATAAATTATGCAAGTTAAATGAAAAAGAAAATGAAAATAAATTAAATAAAAGGAAAGTCAAATGAGTGGAGGGCCAGGATGAGCTCTGGGTTTGAATTGGTTGACCAGCGCGCATCTGGACGGCTGGGGTTGCATCTGAGCCAATTAACCTAAATACGAATTAATTAAACTAATTAATTGAATTAGGGCTAATCAAATGAATCTGAGCCCTTTACTCACGCGCGAAGTCAACTAGTCAACCCAATCCAACGCACGAAATTCAAATGGGAGTTAATGACTGGATTAGGGCATAATGACATTCAGGCTGCCGGAGAAGACTTCCGGTCGTCTTCTCCGGCCAGCATCCCCCCTGAGAATCCCCAAAACTCTAAAAACCTAACTAAAACGAAATCTAAAAACTGGGAAATGATCCCCACTCACTCACGAACCAAAACCCCTAATCAAAACAAATTTATTTTTCCTGACAAGGCTGAATCGAAGCAAACAAAAATTAGGTCAACTGAGTTTCAGAGATCAATTAAACTCTCATTTCATCACCATTTCAAAAACTAAAAGCATATTCATGATCAGGAAGACATGTAGAACAAGTTTAGAACTTAAAAATCCATTTCTGGAAAAAAAGTTCTTGAGCTACCTGAGATTCGAAGCTTTCACTCCAGCTACTTTCTGACTTCCTCTCTTGGTGAAATCTACTCCTTATGACCTCTTGATGATGCTTGAGTGCTCAGGAGAAATTTATATTGGCTGGATGAAGAGTTTGAGTAACTTCTGCTCAAACTCAGTTGAACATGGCAATGATGATTCTAGCTATTTCTGGCAAGGGTGAAAGGTTGTTTGTGGTCCAGATGATGAGTAGAGAAGGTTTATGGAGTTTGTTTGGATGTTTGTGAGCTGTGGAGAGAGTTTCGAATGAAACTGCAAGTTGAGGTGAGAAATGGCAATGTGGTGTTCTTGCTCAAACCAGGCCTGACTCTTGGTGGTTTCTATTCAATAAGGCAAGGTGAGATGATTGGTGAAAATGGTTTAGATGTTTGTGTGTTGTGCAGGCAGATTCGAAGAGAAATGCAAATGGGGTGGTTTTTGTGTATGTGATGGTGGTGAGTGTTTCAGCCTTGCTTCTTCATATGTTTGGCTTGCCAAAGGATAGTATATTTTAATCCTATAGGTCAGATGATTTGACATGGCCTACATTGATTGGTAAGTTTGCTTTTGCTCAAAGTCCACCTTTTGTGTAAGAGAAGTATGGCTTGGTATCTAGGCTAGTACAAAGCATGGGCTGCGCAGCAAGGGTGAGGGGAAGGGCTAGCAAAAGTCAGCATCCAATGTTGCAAGTTGTAAGAAGTGTGATGAGTGGTTTTGCAAGTTGTTACTTTTTGAAACTTCATGAGAAATGCCTTGTTACACAAACCATACACATGTGATCTTTGGTTCAAATTCTGATTTTTAAGTCACATGGAATTTTTATGTCATGGTTTGAAGTGAATTAGAAGTTACAAATGGCATTGGTGCATGATTTTGCAAAATTCACATTTGGTGCACATCTTGAAAATCAATGATTTTTGCCAACTTTGTCACACCATAACTTTTGATCCAAGAAGAATTTGATCATGTTCTTGTACTTTTTGAAAAGGGAAAGATGTAATCTACAACTTTCATGACCAAAGTTTTTCCATTTGAGGCATTTTTGGATCAAGAATCAAGGCTTGAAAAATGACCTAAAATGAAGCATTCTTGAAAAGTCAACTATGCCCAAAAAGTCAACACTTGCAAAAACTTCAAATTCTTGATTTTTGTGGACTTCAACCTTCTTCCATGATCAAATAAAGATCATATACACTCAAAATGATGAAGATCACCCATTGGTTGGGTCATTGGGGGCCTCAGATGCCCTGATTTTACACTGACTTGTCCAAAAAGTCAACCCTTGATCAGATGACTTCCCCATGGAATTTCTTCATGAAACTTGATATGCATACTCCCTATACCATATAGAGACCAATGGAAACAAGAATGACCAAAAAATTTGAGGTTATGGCCTCTGAAACCAAAACCCTAATTTTAGGTCAACTGTGCAGTCTATCCTGGCTCTGCTTCCACACAAACCTCAGTTCTTGTGATTCTCTTGAAATATTGACTTTGAGAGGATGGAATATGATACAAGAACATATGTGGATCCCTCTGAAGTGATTGGTGATCTTTGGAGTGGCTCAAGATGCCCTTGGATTGCTCAGATCACAAACCCTAGATGCAGATGACTTAGAAACTATGCAATGACTCAAAATTGAGATATGAGATGTTATGATTGTGTTTATGCATATGAAATGATCACAAGCCATGGTGTGAATGGGTGAGGGCAAATTTGGGGTGTTTACAGCTGGCGCCACCTCTGAGCATATTCTTTGAAACCTTCCTTAGCAGTCTGAGCCATGTGCTGCAATTGCGTGCGGTTTGGAGCCATGTCTATATTATATTGATATTGTCTCACAAAGGCTTCTGCTAGATCTTTCCAACTCTTGATATTGACTCTGCTAAGCTTCATGTACCATTCCAGAGAAGCTCCAGCCAAGCTGTCTTGAAAATAATACATCCAGAGTTTTTCATCATTCGTGTGAGCAGCAATTCTCCCCACAAATGATTGAAGATGGGTCTTCGGGCATGCAGTGCCATTGTATTTCTCAAAGGTTGGTACTTTGAACTTGTATGGGATCCTGACCCTAGGAACCAAGCCCAAATCTGTTATATCAAATCCCAAAGAGCTCTGGGATTGAATGGCTCTGATTTGCTCAGCCATTTCTTCAAACCTCTTGTTCAACTCAGCTCCTTGACCTTCAGCTTCGTCAAGAAGAGTGAACTGTTCGTCCTGATTATCCATCTGAACATTATTCAACCCATCATTGATTATTGTCACCCCTGGTTGAGCAATAGGGATTTCAACCTGACGTGCGCCCGCACCGGTATGATTATCAGCAGCAGCAGTGTTGTTCCTGGGTTGATTATTCTCAATCATCTCCCGCAGACGCTCTTGGTTCTGACCCATGCCTGCCATCAATGTCATAAAGTTATCCATTCTCAGTCTCAGATCTGCCAAGTCAGCTTGCATCTTGTCCATGATTCGCTCTCTGTTGATCTTTGTTGGATATCTATGTGCTACTGGTTGTTCCCGAACTTTCCGGGGAGCTATAGTGCCTGAAACACAAAACACGTTAGCAACTGAGACACTACCTGCAAAACAAACAAACAGGTTATATGCAATGCAATGTAACTGTTCATGTCCCCAGGTTTTAAGCATTTGGCATGCCCCAGTTCTGGTGTCTATTCTCAGACAGTCACTTTGAATTTTTTACTTTCAAACTTTCTCTTGATGAGTGTTCAGACATTAGCAATATCAGACAAACGAGTCTTGCACATTCAAAATGATAACCTGCACATTAATACTGTATATGGACAAACCACTGCCGGCTAAAAGTCAGAATACACACAGAAATATTCCCCAAAGGGTTACAAGCCAGTACATAGAGATAAAAGAAATGAAAAGCAAGACTCCTACAACAAGTCTGTAGGTAGTCTGGAAAAAATAAACAACTAAGCTAAAGACCCAGGATCTGCCACCTCTTTTCTGCTCTTCTTGACACCCACTATCAGCTTGAGCTCTTCCATCTCTTTCCTTGCTTCCTCCAGAGCTAACTGACTTTGTGCTAGCTGTTTGGTCTTTTCCCTCCGGATAGTGTGGACTTGCTCCACTTCCTCCTTCTTGAAGGCCATCTGAACTTCAAAGAACTCTTCTTTCTCTCTGAACTTCTTCTGCTCTTCCTCCCTTTGGCCTTGCAACCAAACAATGGATTGACGAGCATCTTTGAGAGTCTTTAAAGTCTTCTTGCGCTCGGCTTCTCTCTTAGCCTCCATCAAACCCAACCTGTGGAAGTGAGCTTCTCTGCCAGCAAAGTCCTTCTATTTTGCTTCCAAGGAGGCTTGGAGCTTCTGCAACTTGTCTTCAGCTTCATTCTTGGCCCTGTTGGCTTGATGGTACAGGCTTACCATCTCAGCATTCTCCACTCTAACTTCATGCAACTGAGCCTCTATCTTCTTATACTCTTCAAGGGATACAGTACTACTTTGGCTTGGCACCTCTCTGGGATAAAGTGGAGCCTCAACTGAAAAAGGCATGAGAACTGCTTCTTCATGTCTTTGCAACCATGCAGCATATGATGGATACATCTTGGGATCAACTCTGCCGAAGTCTTTCTTACCCTTTCTTATCTTGTGAGCCCAGGCTTGGACTGCTTGTTGAACTAACTCTTTGTTCCCTTCAGCAGGAAAGTACAAAGATTCAGCCAACTCTTCCATCTGAGGAGGATCTTTCAAAGGGTAGCCAAACTGTTTTCTGGCTAATGTTGGATAGTAACTGATGACACCTTTCCTTCCCAACAAAGGTACTCCAATAAATCTTCTGCAACTGACCAACAACTCTTTACCTAGAAGATCTCTGTCATATCCCCAGGCAATATCTTCAACGGTTAACCCCATCAGTCTCCTGGACCATCTCCATTCATCCCTCATCTCTTTGAAGGCACCTGATTTAGGCAATTGTCTAGCAAACCACTCAGCAAACAAAGGAGCACAGCAGACTACTGGACCACCCTTACCCTTCTCATTTCTGTAATGAACACTGTAGTAGAAGTCACCCAAAAGAGTAGGCACCGGATTGCCTTTTGCAAAGATTGAGATCACCTCTAAGCTGACAAACTCTTTGTCTCCAGGAAACAAGCTGGACCCATACACCATCAATGCGAGCATATCACCAAAGTCATTCCACTTAGCCTCTGCAGCATATCTTTCTGCCTCTGGGATGATCACACTCCAAGGAAGTCCTTTACCTTCACTCTCTTGCAGAGCCTTCCTGACAGTAGCAGCTGGCAACCTACAAAACTTGGCTATGTCTTCATCTTTAAGTACAACCTGAGACCCATAGAATGGCAATGTCTCTCTGACTGGAATATTCAGCATGCTGGAGATCTCTTCTAATGTTGGAGCTAAGATCTAACCTGGAAAAAAAAAGCAACGCAACAAAGGATCATAAAACTGCAACAGAGTATGCAAACTGTCTTTCTGGTCGGCAATGGGCTTGTCCACAAACTTCAGTATCTGGCCATATCTTTTCTTGAAATTTCCCAAGACTTGATCATTCATCAGACCTGCTAACTTCTGAACACCTCTAACTTCAGGCTGAAGAAAGGTATAATGCACATTCTTTTTCCTTGGAACTCTTCTGATTTCCGCTATGAAGATAAGATTACCAGAACTGGGAGCTGATTAAGAACAATGACCTGAAAAATGGGAAACATAAACAGTTAATGTAAATAATGATGCAAATGCAATGCAATGCAAGCACATGATCAACTGGGACCATCTGAACTGGACACTGACAAGGGCCCCTCTGATCACTGGAAAACTAGAAGTCCTCTGAGTCACACTCTCTGATAATCACAACTCTCTGAAGAAGATCTCAGGACCACAGTACCAAGAAATCCAGAAGAAGGAAACCAGTATCAAGAAAACCAGAACTCCAGAAAACCAGAACTTCAGAACCATAGAACCATATGACCAAAGATCATAATCATAGAACCACAGATCATAACAAGAACCACTGAATAATGAGTGTATGTTGAGGCCATGGGTTCCTGCCCACCTGTAAACCCCTCCCAATCTCACTTGTAAGAGGCTCCGGGTCAGACATCACAGACTCTCAAAGCCGAATAGCAATAATACTGTCACCATTTCCGAGAAATGGCTCATGACCAAATCAGGGAATCGGTTTGGTATTATATACTACACAGGGAGGCCTCAGCTGAGTCCAGGACACAAGGTCATCCTATGTGATCCCCAAGTGGTCCCTTGGATGCGAATGGGTTTGCCACAAAATATGGGCTGCCACTGTCATCACTAAAGAGGGATGTTTCCACAAGGTTCTCAATGATCGGTCCCCAGATGCACATAACTGTCAGGGTTATGTAATGAGAGAGGAAGATCCCCAAATCAAGACATTTCCAAGACAATCGCAACCTGGGTGTGGAACTCACTACTACCCCCATGACAAGATCTCATGAGGCCAAAGTGGAACCACTCTAAGTCCTATGGTGCACTCGAGCCGGGTACTTGGCTCATCTCTCAAGAACAAGTAACACCCATCCCACCAAACAGAAAACCAGTCCAGACAGTCCAGTATATATACATGATGCAGAAAATAAATACTGAAAACTGTAAATAAAGATGTAAATAAAGCTGTAAACAAACAACAATAAAATACAACAAGCCACAGCAAACAAACACCACCCAATGAAACAGAAACACACAAGCGCTAGGAGAGACTCACAGGGGAACCAGAGACCTCTGGTGTGCAGTCCCCAGCAAAGTCGCCAGTTGTCGCTCCCCAGATTTCCATCCTGGTACAAACGCGAAAGTGGTGCGGAAAGAGGTAGAGTCGCCAGCCAGGCATTTTTATCCCGAAGGAAGGGAATGGTAATGCTGCACAAACCAGAAGAAATAAGAGGAAGGACACAGGTCCTATGAACCAAAGAGACTGAGTTCGGGAGTCGGTTACGACCTGGGAAGGTATTAGCACCTAGATCATCCACCGTACCCGACGGGATCCACGCTTGCAAAAGAAATTGTTTCAAAGGGTGAGGGTATGAAAGCTGCAGCAAAAGAAAAGAAAAGAAACTGGAAATAAACTGAGAAAAGAACTGAATAAGAAAACAAAGAGAAAAATGTAGGGAAAATAAAGATTTTGCTCGAACGGGCCCTACCTCGCTGCCTACGTACCTCATCAAGATAATGAGGATCAGAGACGCCGTAGTTCCCCTAACTAGGGGTAACAAAGAAATTGCTTGTGAGTTAAGGCTTGAACTGCCTATGCCATTGCTCAGGTGTTGCAGACTCGGACGACGAGTGTGTAACCGTCTTGCAAAGTGACAAGTAGGAGCAAGTTCTTGTACGGAGTGAATGAGATGAGAAAAGAATTCCCGAAGGAAAGACGCTTATTGTTTGTTTGTGTTTTTTATGAAGCTTTTATGAGTGTGTCACAAGGAAGTGAACTCAAGCTCTTTTCCATGGAATGTGCACTTGTCACTACATTCCAAGATGGAATAATAGAACTAGCACACTCAAGTAAGGAGAAGATCCCCAAAACTTGAAACCAAAGACTAGGGCTTAGGCTCACTAACTTGTTTACTTATTAAGTGTTTTTGGTTATTTACAGATGAAGAAGTATTTTTTATGCTTTTCTTGGTGAAGAAGATACCTTGATCAGACTTGTTCATCACAAGGTAAACTTGTACTATCCCAAGATGGGAAGACTACAAGCATACCTCATGGGATAAGGCTATGGATCAAGACATCACTTCACACTTATTAAGATGTTTTTTAGAGTTATGAGATGAGAAGAGAAGAAGATCCAAAAGGATCACAAAGGAAAAATTCTAAAGGGGGACTAAAATAATCCTAGGTGTTAACATGCATGGATGTCCTAAGGGTTAGTGAGGTTTCTATCCTAATGAAGAAGGAAGAAGAAGAAGATAGAAGAAGGGATGAGAAAGGCCTAATCCCAACAACAAAGGGTTAGTGCACATAAACATAAGAGGAGAAGATGAGATTTGGAGATGTGGAACTCAATTCCCACACCTCACACTTACCATAGCCCCTGCAAGGTTAGTAAAGCATATAAGTGAAGCAAGATAAAGCAAATGGCATGCTAACATCAAACAATCAGAAGTGAAATGATATGAACATATGCACAATGTAAATGCAACTCAAAGAAATGAGACATGAAGCTTATAAGACAAAATGATGCAACATGAACACATATGAAGACAAATGCACATTTATGAAAGATGCAAAGAAAAATGCACAAGATATGAACACAAAGCTCACAACCAGAACCAAAACAAGATTAAGAATGGCTTAAGAAGCCAACAAGATGAAGAGAAGAGAGGTACAAGACCAAACAATTACCAAATGGGAGCAAAAGAAACAATAAGATGAAGTGAAAGCACTTAAGGAAACAAATGACTTAAAGAAGAAGCAAACACAAAAATTCAGAAGACACAAACCCTATCCTAGGACCAGGAAGGTACCCATACCCCAAAGGAACCCCCAATGAGAAGAAGAAGTTGGCACAAGTGCCCTTCTAAGCTTAAATGAGAGCTAAAGGTTCAAAGGAAGCAAAATGGGACAAGGTTCAAGATAAAATCCACAACAAATCAACAATGCATCTAAAAATTCCACAATTGAAACCAAATGATCTTCAAACATGTTATATCAACTAGCCAAAAGGGTTTGAAAATATTCAGAAGCAAACTATGTTTAATGGAGGCAAGAACACAAGTTAGGGTTACAAACTTACATCACAAGTCACAAGACCAAGACTCAAGAAATAAGTTTCTAAAAATCCAGAGAAAAAATCACATGAAAAGTACAATGTCTTAAGAATCCAAAGCAAAACGAATGGGATCAAAACTCAAAATATTGAAGAGTATGGAAAATGGACAAGGCAGAGTGGTCAAAAGAGGATTCAAAAGAAGCTAGGTGAAATGGTGAATTAATTCAGACACGTGGAAAATGAAAATAAAAATAAAATAAAAATAGGGATAATTATACAAAACACCCCTGCCATTAGGGCGTGATTTGGTTTTCCCCCCTTTAAGTTTTTTTTAATAGAGACCCCCTTATAAAACCAAAAATCATATTTTACCACCCCCTGTTACCCTCAATGATGACTGGTTTGCTGACTGTACTACATTGAGGATAACAGGAGGGGGTTGTAAAATCTGACTTTTGATTTTATAAGGGGGTCTCTATTAAAAAAAAATTAAAGCTGAAGTTAAAATTATTATTTCAACCATTTTGCAACATTGCATCCATAAAGATTTCCATAAAGCAGTAGCTAAAATGTCCATCATTGATGCTCTTCTCTTCTTTGTATATACCCTTCTTCTTCAAATCATCAACTATAAATAATTATGATAAACTCAAATCACTAATATATTTACATTATGTTTTCTGTGACCATAAACAATCTGAGTAACAAAATATAAGCAAGAAAACTCTAATATATTTAGTCGAAATTTTAGACAAATTAATATATTTTTCTCATAACCTCTAACTATATATTATTTTCTACTGTACAAGTGATACACTCCATTGACAAGTTGGGAAGCGGATCATTAAATGCACCACCGTAAATATCATAATCTGCAAAAACAAGATTGGAAAAACTAAATTAGAGATACAAAATTCCTTAAATAAAAGGTCATGATAGTTCATAATTATAACTGAAATGGCAACAGTATTGAAAAATATGATGTTGATCATAATCTAGTCCATTCCATTGATCATAATCTAGTTCATTCCATCTTGAGATGTTTATTTGGCGAGTAATTAAAGCAGTGCGCTGATCATAATCTAGTCCATTCCATTGGGAGCCATGATATCAGTATTTGCTTGTAATGAATCAATACTTGAGCCTTTCAAATTTTGATCTGAATGGTAGTATATTGGATCAATTAAATGACTGCAAATATACTCATAAGAACATGTAAATAACGAGCTCAATGACAGAAAACACCTAAGTTACATGGCTTCCTATAACTTTATATTTTTCATATTTTCTCAATGTCATAAATGCATGATATAAGATGCAAACAACTACATGGATAAGATTATTTTATGATTCATCTAAACATTAATCTACACAAAGAAAGAAGTATAATAAGCTGGAAGCTGATCATTGAATGTGCCACTGTTAATATAATAACGCAACTGTTTTTAATTTCTGAGCTAACCTTTCTTAATGCAAAATTAGAAGGAAATTAGTTTGTGCTTTTTGTCAAATAGGTTATGTGCAGGAAACAATTCAATCCGCAATTTACCGACAGAGATGAAACTGAAACAAAACGAAATAGAAGCAGATTCGAACACAGAAACATACCCGAATCGGAGGAAACGCGTTGCGGAAAGCGAATAGAGATCGTGCTGGAATCAAACAGAACACCGCTCCACCACCCGAAGCCCTTTAACCACGGGAACCGCCGGAAACCTGCAAAAATACAAACCTGCAAAATTAAATCCTATTTCCATCGCACAAGAATTAAATCCTATATTTTGAATACACAAACGTAGAAACTCAAAAACAAAGAAGCTCACAACAATGGAACCTCAAACCATAAATCCGAGAAGTCAGTAACAAACCGGGAATCGCAACCCTCATCCTTCCTTAAATTTAAAGCCGCAAACCATGACTCACCACCCCTTTAAACCGCACAAATCTGTGAGCGAACCTCCGCTCCAAACCACAAAACCGAAGATCCAAATAAGAAATACACAAGCCGCGAGTGAAGAGCGAGACCGTTCTGGAGAGAAATTACACCCGGATTTGATAAAGAATGTGTGTAATTAATGTGCAAATATGGTTGAAGGAGGGAATTAGTGTGGATTGAAGGTGAGGATTTGTTTTTGTGATGCAGAGAATGGTGGTTCGTGGGTTTTTGTTGTTGATGAAGGTTGAAGAAAGTAATTTTGTTGTTGATGAAGGTTAAAAAACTAGGATTAAATAATTTAATTTATTTTATTATTATTTGAAGAAAAACAAAAACAATTTTATATAAATGAAAAATATTACACAGTCAGCTTCAATTGTCCAGTCACCCTTGTCCAAGTCATCAGTGAGGTAAAAGGGGGCAGTAATTTCTGGTTCTGGATTTTATAAGGGGGTGTCAATTAAAAAAAAACTTAAAGGGGGGAAAACCAAATCACCCCCCAATGACAGGGGGGTTTTGTATATTTATCCCATAAAAATATGATAAAATAAAAGAGACTCAAAATAACATTCATGATTTTTTGGGGATTTTTTATGTGAAGGGGAGTATTTTTAATAAATTGAAATGGAAACTGAATAAAAGAAATAAAAAAATGGAAAAGGAAATTAAAAGAATTGGGAAGGGGTGTGAAGAGTAAGGTATTACAATGAAAATGATTGGGCCTAAGTTGGTTGGGGGTGCGAAAAGCACACTGAAGAGCCCAAGGCTTGCGTTGGCATATGTTGTTAGTGTGGAATTTAGTGAATAACAATGAGGAAAAGCTGGGGGAAAAAACAGGGAGGGTTGGATGCATCACGCGGCTGGAATTGAGAACCTCATTAAATGAGGTGGCGTAATGGTATACTGTGGTTGGTTAGCACACGGTACTTACAGTGGACTGAACAACACGCTGGATTTAAATAAAACAAAAGAAAAGCAAAGGAGACAGAATGCCCTAGGGCTACGTGGCTCAACTTCAAGCGCTGGATGGAAGGATCTGAAGGTTGTGGTTCATCTTCTTCCTTGGACAAACCCTAGCAAGAACACAACAATTTTCCGGTGACCGGAGCTAGGGCTCCGGCACCGGAATTCGTGACAGTCTCACAAACAACCAAAATAATGAATCAAATACTCCATATCTACTAATTCAACACCACTGAATTCAAATATGACATCAAAAAAGGCTAAAAATCAAAGGACTGGACGGATCGAAGAAAAACATAATGCACCATGAAACTTTGAACTCAAATAACTTATGTTATGATGCACCATTTTCAAATCCAAAAAGTGCAGAATCATCAGTGAAGATCAAAGAACACAAAGCAACAACTTAATTCCATTTCTACATCACAACATTTAGAACCATACCTGAGATGGAGATCTTGATATAGTGAGCTAGAAAACCAAAGAATAGAAGCAATGCACTCCTCTTACTCCCTAGATGAAAAATAAATGCATCTACAGTCTTGAAACACACTGGATCTGAAGTTTCAAAGCAAGTTGCCTTGAAATGGTAAGCTTCTATTTTTGTGTCTTAAGCTCAAATGAATGGTAGAATCTTGATCTATATCACTCACTGATCAAGAATGTGGAAGAAGTTTGTGAAGAATGTGAGAGAATGAAGAGATATGTGAGAAAATTCAAAGTTGCATGAAGTTTGTGAATGAGAGAATGAGAGAGATCCGAGACTTGCTAAACACTAATTCTCCTCTTTGTGACCTCACAAGGCAATGCTGAAAGAATGAATTCAAATGCACGAACGAATCATGAGAAAAGTGTGAAGTTGAATAATTTGCACTTGGTGAGATAAGCATGCTATGCTCATGCTATCTTGGGCCTCTCAGCACATGGGCAATTCATTTCCCACCCTTGATTCAAATCCAATCACTCCTGGCCTTTAGATTCAAGCATCACACTTGTTTCACGACTTTTGCCAAATTTGCATGTTTGGAGGGATTTTCTTGTTTGGCACGAAAATGAACGATTATTTGGAGAAAATTGGTCATAATGTGATGTATTTTGAATTTGAAACATAATTGGACCAATACCAAGTCTCACAATTCAAGTTTGAAGCATTTTGCATTTGGTGGCTTTATGAAAAGTGAGTTTTGCCCTAAAAATACCCAAATTTTCGAAGGACATCTAGAGAGATCTAGGAATCCTATGAAAATGTACTTGTACTTTTTGAAAATGGGATCCCTTACTCTTCAACTTTCATGTTTGACTTTGGTCCATTTGAAGAATGTTTGATCATGTTAAGGCCATTTGAAAATTAGGGCAAAAGTTGCCAAATTTGGAAAACTTCAAAAACCAACTTTGTACCATTTTTGCAAAACCCTTCAAATCTCCATGATTCTTGAACTTTAGGCATTCCAAACCTCTTATAAAATTGTAAGGACCCCCCTTGGCCAAAAAATTTGGGTTAGACCCCTTGAAATTGCACAGTTGACTTTTTAAGGGCACTGTTGACTTTTTCCTTCATCTGCAAGCAACTGAGGCATTGACTGACTTCCACATGGAATTTCCTCATGAAAATTGACACCTAGGATCCTCTTAACATATAGAAGACTTTGACCAAATGAAATGGCCAAGGTTGTGAGATCTTGGTGCTTGAATCACAAACCCTAATTTGGGTGCCTTGTATAGGAGCGTTGCCTTGTCCTGAGATCTCTGATGATCATGCAATCTTCTGAGCTTTTGCCAATGGACTTGAACTTGAAAATGGAGTGTAGACTCACCATAGGACTTGTACAAACTAATTGGGACCCTTGTCATGGCTTGAAATGCTTCAAGGACCTCCACAGATGACCATATGCTTGATGCTTGGACATGAAGGATGTTATGCCTCATCTTTCTATGATATGATGCTAAGAAAATGATATGAGTATGATGAATATGATGTGATATGATGCTTAAAAAGAAGAGGACAAATTTGGGATGTTACATCTGCCCCTATTCAATCATCAGTTAATCTGAAAAGAACGGTAGCACGAGCTATCGATCATTCAAGATAAACTGTGATTGAATACCAAGAACACCAGAAATTTGCACTCTGACGAAGAATGCCACACTGGGAAATAAATCCAACCAGATGACGCTCTGGGGATATGAAGAAGAGAAAAAGAAGACGAGCTTCTTCCAAGTTGAAATTGATATTTGGAATAAGAATGCGTTGGCAGACGAGTCTTCAAACAATCCTGTGACGCCAGGAGCTGGACATGTGAGTCCTCAAATACTACAAGAACATAATCTGAGACAGACGAGTCTTCAAAGAATCCTGTGACGCCAGGAGCTGGACATGCGAGTCCTCAAAAACTTCAAGAACATAATCTGAGACAGACGAGTCTCCTTCGGATTTACCTGTTACGCCAGGACTGGTAATGCACTAAAGTCTGTGGGATAGACATGCAATCAAGGTAGACGAATCTTCTTCATATATTATCCGTGGATACATGGTACAAGACAGACGAGTCTTCTTTGAGCAAACTTGTTACGCTAGGTGGAGCAACCATAATTGGTTCCTGAGACAGACGAGCCTCCTTCGGATTTACCCGTTACGCCAGGACCGGTAACCATTTTGACATTTATTCCCACTGTCAGGATTTTAAAACTCTTCAATACATACGAGTATTGGATGATCATCAAGATAACACAGACGAGTGCCAAAATTCAATGATACAGACGATTATCAGACGATGATCTAAGAAACACAGACGAGCGCTTCAGGCAATGATACAGACGAGTATCAGCAGCTGGTACAGACGAATACCAGAAATTCAAACACAGACGAGCATTTGAAGCAGCAATACAGAATTGTCACAGGATAATCAGCAAATCCTCACATATAAATATAAGCTAGCACAGACGAGTGCTGGGATGATACAGACGAGTATCCAAACAAAGCAGACAAGCTTCAACAGGTCATCAACACAGACGAGTGCTGGAAATGATACAAACGAGTATCCACAAATATCAGGCATACCAAACACAGACGAGTGCTGGAAAGTTGCAGACGAGCAACAGTTGAAAATACATATCAAGGCACAGACGAGTGCAGCAAAAGGGGCCAATACCAAACACAGACGAGTGTTGGAAGTTGCAGACGAACAACAGCATAAGAGACATCACAACACAGACGAGCGTTGAGAATTGAAGACGAGCAACATCACATATCATATCAAACACAGACGAGTGTTGAAAAGTTGCGGACAAGCGGTAGACAAATGCCTGATTGGCCACAAGAGATACAACTCTGCAGTAGAAGACAAGTCAAGAGGTCTGGATACCTAACTCTGACTGAGGTGATGAATACCTGACTGTATCATCAAATTACCCAAAAGTATGGCAACCTTGATAGGGAATATTTCATTGTCGGAAGTGAAAATCAAATATGAACTCTGTGGGGAAAATCATCTTTAGACTTGGCTGGAAAGATGCATCAACAGTACTCTAGCTGGGGATAGCATCTGCCGATTCAAAGCTCTGGCTGAGACCCTTGTTGAGGATAGAATTCTGATAATTCCAACTCTGGTGATGTTAGGCTTTCAGATACCTGTTGGGCATACTCCACTGAGGAAGAATGGACTGCTACTTCACTGGGGAAGAAGAAATTGCTTGGGCTGCTGCCAAGGCTTAGCTGGAGAAAAGTCTCTGCTGGAGATGTCAGGCTTTCAGATACCTGCTGGGGAAGAAATCTCTACTTGGGGAGATACTCTACTGTGGAAGAGTAAAATGCTTGAGAGAATGTGACGCCATCCTGCAACCTGCAACAACAAAAAACACAAGTGTGCCCCGGGGATTTGCATGGTATGATCTGTTCATCCATCGTCACCCGTCACTCAAAGAGGGTTTCAGTTTCCCTGCATGTCATTTTCTTTTCAAAATTATCACCATATTTTAAATGCAATGCTATTTTTGCCAAAAATTTAGGACATTTTACAGACAAAAATAAACACACAGATTTTTGACTGAATATTCTTTTTATTGAATGGCCTCTGAATAGGCAAAGATTTTACATCAGGAAGCAAACACCTGGAAAGAGGTAGCCACCATAAAATTGAGAAAAGAAACTATCCAAATGGCAATGTACATGGCATTCCAAGGAGTTCCATTTCTGCTATGACCAGCATGTCTTCGAGACTCTCCATTCTGCTTTGGCTTTCTGAGAGGATGAGGGGACTGTTTCCTATCCTTTTGATATTGTCAAGTTGTATGAAACGATGATGTGGCTCCGATTACTCAGATCGCAGTTTTTCTCTTATTCCCTTGTTTTGCGTGGATTGCCCTTTCGGGTTTTCAATCCACCGGGATACCCTTTTTTGCCTGAGCTGTCCAATGCGGCTTTTCAACTCAGCGGGTGTACATTTTTTTTATTTCCCTAACTTTTGCCCGAGCTTTTTATTCTGTTTTTAGCTCGCCGGGATGCCCTTTTTTTAGCCTGGACTATAATTCTGTTTTTGTGTCCAGCGGGTCTCTTTATGCGAAGTATCTTTTAACTGCGTCCGAGTTAACAGGGGACTGGAAGTCATCTCCATCCATAGTGGTGAGCATCAGTGCTCCTCCTGAAAAGACTTTCTTCACTATGAATGGTCCTTCGTAGTTTGGGGTCCACTTTCCCCTGTGATCTGAACCTGGAGGAACAATCCTCTTCAACACAAGCTCTCCCACTTGATACTCTCGAGTACGTACTCGTTGGTCGAATGCTCGCTTCATTCTCCTCTGATAAAGCTGACCGTGACAGATAGCCGCTAATCTCTTTTCCTCAATTAGACATAGCTGATTATAACGAGCACGCACCCATTCAGCCTCATCCAGCTTTACATCCATCATCACACGCAATGAAGGAATCTCTACTTCAACAGGAAGGACTGCTTCCATGCCATACACCATAGAGAAAGGAGTTGCCCCTGTTGACGTCCTGACTGACGTTCGGTACCCATGCAACACTAATGGTAACATCTCATGCCAATCTTTGTGAGTGACAACCATTTTCTGCACAATCTTCTTGATATTCTTGTTAGCTGCCTCTACCGCACCATTCATCTTTGGTCGGTAAGGAGAAGAATTGTGATGTTGAATCTTGAAGTCCCGACACAAGTCTGCCATCATCTTGTTGTTGAGATTAGAACCATTGTCAGTAATGATCCTTTCGGGAACTCCGTATCTGCATATGATATCTCTTTTCATAAATCTTGCCACCACTTGACGAGTGACGTTGGCATAAGATGCTGCTTCTACCCATTTGGTGAAGTAATCAATCGTGACTAGGATGAAGCGATGACCATTTGAAGCAGTTGGTTCTATCTTTCCGATCATGTCAATGCCCCACATAGAAAAGGGCCAAGGAGATGACATGGCGTTGAGCGGGCTAGGAGGAACATGCACTTTGTCTGCATATATCTGGCATTTTTGGCACTTACGAGCGAATGAACAACAGTCTGCATCCATTGTCATTAAGTAATACCCCGATCTCAGCAATTTCTTTTCAATAGCATGCCCTCCTGCATGGGTACCAAAAGATCCTTCGTGGACTTCCTGCATTAACAGGCTTGCTTCATGTCTATCCACGCATCTGAGCAAGACCATGTCAAAGTTTCTCTTATACAAAGCCCCGTCTGTGTTCAAGAAGAAACTAGTAGCAAGTCGCCTCAAGTTTTTCTTGTCATTGGAAGATGCCCCAGTTGGGTATTCTTGCTTTTCCAAGAATAGCTTGATATCAAAATACCAAGGTTTCTCGTCAGACACGGCGTCTACATAGAATGCATGAGCTGGAGCGTCAAGCCTGGATATGTCAATTCTGGGCACATAATTCCAACACAAAACTTTGATAGACGAAGAAAGAGTGGCCAATGCGTCGGCAAACTGATTTTCATCACGTGGTATGTATTGAAGCTTAACTGTCGTGAAGAACGTCAACAGTTTTCTAGCATAATCCTGGTATGGAATTAGATGCTCTTGGTGTGTATACCACTTGTCGGTAACTTGGTTAATGACGAGGGCTGAATCTCTGAATATATCGAGGTTCTTAATCCGAAGATTAATTTCCTCCTCTATTCCCATTATGCATGCCTCGTATTCCGCTTCATTGTTGGTGCAGCCAAAAGTAATTCTGGCAGCGAAGGGTAAGTGAACACCTTCAGGAGTAATGAGTACGGAACCAACTCCACGACCATTTATATTGACGGCCCCATCAAACATCAACTTCCATTTGGATTGAGGGTCTGGCCCCTCCTCTAGAAGTGGTTCCTCATAATCGTTTACTTTGAGGTACATGATGTCCTCATCATGGAAATCAAACTTCATTGGCTGATAATCATCTTCAAGAGGTTGTTGTGCAAGGTAATCCGACAATACACTTCCCTTGATGGCTTTCTGAGAAGTATACTGGATGTCGTATTCAGTTAAAATCATTTTCCATCTAGCAACCCTTCCGGTTAACGCTGGTTTCTCAAAGATGTACTTGACCGGATCCATCTTGGAAATGAGCAGTGTGGTATGAGTCAACATGTACTGTCTCAGTCGGCGAGCAGCCCATACCAAAGCGCAACAAGTTTTCTCGAGCAGTGAGTATCGGGATTCACAGTCGGTAAACGTTTTGCTAAGGTAATAAATAGCGTACTCTTTTCGACCAGACTCATCATGTTGGCCTAGAACACACCCCATTGACCCTTCTAGCACGGTCAAGTACATTATTAATGGTCTTCCTTCCACTAGAGGCATTAGAATTGGAGGCTCCTGCAAATATTCTTTTATTTTGTCGAAAGCTCTTTGGCAGTCATCGTTCCACCTGACCGTTTTCTCTTTTCTTAGCAATTTGAATATTGGTTCTCACGTGGCCGTTAGATGAGATATGAACCGAGAAATGTAGTTCAACCTCCCTAAAAACCCGCGCACTTCTTTTTCTGTTCTCGGTGCAGGCATATCTTGAATAGCTTTTACTTTAGCAGGATCTACCTCAATTCCTCTCTGACTAACAATGAAACCCAACTGTTTCCCGGAACGAACTCCGAAAGTGCACTTGTTTGGATTCAACCTCAACTTGTACTTAATCAGTTAATCAAACAGCTTGTTCAAGTTGACCAGATGCTCTTCTTCGTCTCGGGACTTAGCAATCATATCGTCCACATAACACTCAATCTCCTTGTGTATCATGTCATGGAACAATGTGACCATCGCCCGTTGATAAGTTGCCCCGGCGTTCTTCAAACCAAAGGGCATAACCTTATAGCAGAATGTACCCCACGGGGTAATGAACATTGTCTTCTCCATGTCTTCTGGCGCCATCTTAATCTGGTCATATCCGGAGAAGCCATCCATGAAGGAAAACACCGAGAATTGAGCAGTATTGTCCACTAACACGTCAATGTGTGGCAACGGAAAATCATCTTTTGGGCTCGCTCTATTCAAATCCCGGTAATCAATGCACATCCGGACCTTTCCGTCCTTCTTTGGTACAGGTACGATGTTAGCTACCCAAGGTGGGTAACCAGTTACAGCAAGGAACCCGGCATCCCACTGCTTCTGAACATCCTCTTTGATCTTTATCGCCATGTCAGGACGAGTTCTTCTCAATTTCTGCTTCACAGGAGGACAGTCCTCTCTCAAAGGTAGCTTATGCACCACGATGTCGGTATCCAACCCTGGCATATCTTGATATGACCAAGCAAAGATATCCACATACTCTCTTAGCATATTGATCAGCTCTTTCTTGACGTCGGCCTGCAGACTGGCCCCAATTTTAATCTCTTTCTTCACATCTTCACTTCCAATGTTGATGATCTCAATCTCTTCTTGATGAGGCTGAATAACACGTTCCTCTTATTTCAACAATCTGACCAATTCTTCAGGGAGGTCACAGTCTTCCTCAACCCCTTCATCACCTTGGTAGACTGGATTGTCAAAGTCATGCGTAGTCATAGCGGGAACATTATCAGTGGAATCCGGATGATCAACACTGCACAGATGATGTGCTTATTCAGAATCTGCTTATTTTGAAAAAGAGACGCTAACACAAAGGCAAAAAGGAAAACACATTACCATTTTTTTTGTAAAAAAGTTTAAAAACAAAGAAAGGGAACACAGTTTGTCTGAAAATGTCCTTTTATTTCATAGATGTCCTTTTATTTCATAGAAAAATAAGATGCAATACAAAACATGGTGGCCCAATACAATGGATCCAAGCATCTTAGGCAGAATACTGGATTTGACAATGCAGTATGCTAATAAAAGGAAACAAAATAATTACTCTGAGAGCCAGGTGACTTGAACAATGTCCTCAGCAGACCAATTTGTTAGCTTCTCGGCGGGCGCACACGGGTGTATCCAATTGTCCCAGTCATCGTCACTGTCCCCATCTTGGCTTGCTGTACATATCTGATTGTGGTCGAGCAATCCAGCGCTTGTAAACGTGATGGCCTTACCACTTGGAGTAGATCCACCAGACTGATACCCTAAGCCAAATTTATCATCTTTCTTTTCTATCTCCAACAGCTTGCCCCAGCCTTGGGCACTGCCTGATTGAACAACCTCTTTTGTTTCCCTGTAGGAATGGATGGATGTACCCTCCTTCTCACTGCTCTTCTTCACAGGAGTCAAGATGCTGACGTTGACTGCTTCGAAGGCTTGGCATAAAGTCTCATGGATTTCTCCATCCATCTCTACATACTTGAACGTCGACAAGTGGCTTACGAAGATGTCCTCCTCTCTGCAGACTGTGATGACCTGGCCCTCAACCACATACTTGAGCTTCTGATGCAAGGTTGAAGTAACAGCTCCAGCAGCATGTATCCACGGGCGTCCCAACAGGAAGCTGTACGCCGGCTGGATATCCATGACGTAGAAACACTTTTGAAGACTTGAGAGCCTATCTTGACGGGCAGCTCAACTTCTCCAAAAACTGATCTTCTCGAACCATCAAAATCCTTGACAATCATATCACTTGGTCTCAGGACTATTCCATCAACATTAAGCTTCATTAGTGCCTTCTTCGGAAGCACATTCAGGGAAGAGCCTGTGTCTACAAGAACATGCGACAACACAGCACCCTTGCACTCCATAGTGATATGTAGTGCTTTGTTGTGGTTTCAACCCTCTGACGTGAGGTCTCTGTCTGTAAAGCCTAGGCCATGACTTGCATTAACACTTCCTACGACAACTTCAAGTTGGTTGACAGTGATTTCCTGAGGAACATAGGCCATTTGCAGAACTTTCAATAAGGCCTCCCTGTGTGCGGGAGAACACATCAGCAGTGATAAGATGGATATCTTTGAAGGTGTTTGGTTCAGTTGATCAACCACCTTATAGTCACTCTTTTTGATAATCCGCATGAATTCCTCGACCTCTTTTTAAAATGTACCCTGCCCAGCCACAGGAGTAGTTGATTCATCACTCACATCTTGCTTTCCTTTGGCTTTGGACGAAGCCTCGGCCTCTGGATCCCCTCTCATCACAGGGGGGGCGAATAAACGACCACTTCTGGTGAAACCCCCAACTCCTCCGAAATTCTCTATAGTTGGGTCAGCAACAACAACCTTGCTCTCAATCTTCTGTCCAGCTACATATACATCTGATCCATAATGCCATGGAATGGCTTTATCGTCTGTGTATGGAACAGGCCCAGGCACGGTGATGGTCACGGGACTAATTTCAGGAGCATAGATTGTTACAGGCTCTCTCCTGACAAGCATGTCAGCTTCATCATAGAATATGGTAATTGTTGACACATCATTAGCTTCAACATTACCAACTTTGTTGAACTGCAGGGATCCATCATCAATCAAACACTGCAAACCCATCTTCAGCTTCTCACAGCCATTCTCAGCATTCATACAGTCTTCACAATCAAAACAGCAACCAGGAAACACTTGACCATTCAGCAATCTCTCTTTCACTACCCTCAAAGGAGTCTTTACTTCTTCAATACTCAGCACAAGACTCAACTTGTCACCACCCTCAACAGCATTGATTCTTTCCCCTCCATGATTCGGAATAGGGTTCGAATTACATTTGGCGGTGGCGCAAAGTTGATTGATTTAGAATCTATAAGATCCTGAACATTGTGATGTAAAGCCCTGCACTTCTCAGTCGAGTGCCCGGGTGCTCCAGAGTGGAAGGCGCATCGTGCATTGACATCATAACCCATTGGAAGCTCTCCAGGAGGTGGTGGTGCCAAAGTTCTCAGTTGAATCAGATTCAAATCCAACAGTCTTGGAAGCAAGGCAGCATAAGTCATAGGGATGGCCTCAATCACCTTATTAGCCGGGCGAGTTTGCCTTGGCTGATACGATCTATGCTGATAGTTGGTACGGGGTTGTTGTTGTTGTTGATGTTGTTGTTGTGGAGGAGGTTGCATTTGTTGCACTGGAACTGAAGGAATTGTGACTGCTGCCACATGCTCATACGGTCTTCTATAACCACGGCCCCGACCTCGGCCAAATATAGCATTTGTCTCACCTTCTCTTCTCCTAGGAGGTCCACTGAAAGATTTCCTCGCTCCATTCGAGCTGCTAGCACTTGGATCTTGGATCTTCCCCATCTTCAGCAAGGTCTCAACCCTCTCTCCAGCAATAACAATATCGTTGAATTTAGTGGCAGAACTGGACGCCAACCTTTCAAGAAACACACCCTGCAGAGTCCCCATAAACATGTCAGCCATTTCGTTCTCCAGTAGCGGTGGTTGTACTCTGGCAGCGAGCTGGCGCCACCTCTGAGCATATTCTTTGAAACCTTCCTTAGCAGTCTGAGCCATGTGCTGCAATTACGTGCGGTTTGGAGCCATGTCTATATTATATTGATATTGTCTCACAAAGGATTCTGCTAGATCTTTCCAACTCTTGATATTGACTCTGCTAAGCTTCATGTACCATTCCAGAGAAGCTCCAGCTAAACTGTCTTGAAAATAATACATCCAGAGTTTTTCATCATCCGTGTGAGCAGCAATTCTCCCCACAAATGATTGAAGATGGGTCTTCGGGCATGCAGTGCCATTGTATTTCTCAAAGGTTGGTACTTTGAACTTGTATGGGATCCTGACCCTAGGAACCAAGCCCAAATCTGTTATATCAAATCCCAAAGAGCTCTGGGATTGAATGGCTCTGATTTGCTCAGCCATTTCTTCAAACCTCTTGTTCAACTCAGCTCCTTGACCTTCAGCTTCGTCAAGCAGAGTGAACTGTTCGTCCTGATTATCCATCTGAACATTATTCAACCCATCATTGATTATTGTCACCCCTGGTTGAGCAATAGGGATTTCAACCTGACGTGCGCCCGCACCGGTATGATTATCAGCAGCAGCAGTGTTGTTCCTGGGTTGATTATTCTCAATCATCTCCCGCAGACGCTCTTGGTTCTGACCCATGCCTGCCATCAATGTCATAAAGTTATCCATTCTCAGTCTCAGATCTTCCAAGTCAGCTTGCATCTTGTCCATGATTCGCTCTCTGTTGATCTTTGTTGGATATCTATGTGCTACTGGTTGTTCCCGAACTTTCTGGGGAGCTATAGTGCCTAAAACACAAAACACGTTAGCAACTGAGACACTACCTGCATAACAAACAAATAGGTTATATGCAATGCAATGTAACTGTTCATGTCCCCAGGTTTTAAGCATTTGGCATGCCCCAGTTCTGGCGTCTATTCTCAGACAGTCACTTTGAATTTTTTACTTTCAAACTTTCTCTTGATGAGTGTTCAGACATTAGCAATATCAGACAAACGAGTCTTGCACATTCAAAATGATAACCTGCACATTAATATTGTATATGGACAAACCACTGCTGGCTAAAAGTCAGAATACACACAGAAATATTCCCCGAAGGGTTACAAGCCAGTACATAGAGATAAAAGAAATGAAAAGCAAGACTCCTACAACAAGTCTGTAGGTAGTCTGGAAAAAATAAACAACTAAGCTAAAGACCCAGGATCTACCACCTCTGCTCTGCTCTTCTTGACACCCGCTCTCAGCTTGAGCTCTTCAATCTCTTTCCTTGCTTCCTCCAGAGCTAACTGACTTTGTGCTAGCTGTTTGGTCTTTTCCCTCCGGATAGTGTGGACTTGCTCCACTTCCTCCTTCTTGAAGGCCATCTGAACTTCAAAGAACTCTTCTTTCTCTCTTAACTTCTTATGCTCTTCCTCCCTTTGGCCTTGCAACCAAACAATGGATTGACGAGCATCTTTGAGAGTCTTTAAAGTCTTCTTGCGCTCGGCTTCTCTCTTAGCCTCCATCAAACCCAACCTGTGGAAGTGAGCTTCTCTGCCAGCAAAGTCCTTCTATTTTGCTTCCAAGGAGGCTTGGAGCTTCTGCAACTTGTCTTCAGCTTCATTCTTGGCCCTGTTGGCTTGATGGTACAGGCTTACCATCTCAACATTCTCCACTCTGACTTCACACAACTGAGCCTCTATCTTCTTGTACTCTTCAAGGGATACAGTACTACTTTGGCTTGGCACCTCTCTGGGATAAATTGGAGCCTCAACTGAAAAAGGCATGAGAACTGCTTCTTCATGTCTTTGCAACCATGCAGCATATGATGGATACGTCTTGGGATCAACTCTGCCGAAGTCTTTCTTACCCTTTCTTATCTTGTGAGCCCAGGCTTGGACTGCTTGTTGAACTAACTCTTTGTTCCCTTCAGCAAGAAAGTACAAAGATTCAGCCAACTCTTCCATCTGAGGAGGATCTTTCAAAGGGTAGCCAAACTGTTTTCTGGCTAATGTTGGATAGTAACTGATGACACCTTTCCTTCCCAGCAAAGGTACTCCAATAAATCTTCCGCAACTGACCAACAACTCTTTACCTAGCAGATCTCTGTCATATCCCCAGGCAATATCTTCAACAGTTAACCCCATCAGTCTCCTGGACCATCTTCATTCATCCCTCATCTCCTTGAAGGCACCTGATTTAGGAAATTGTCTAGCAAACCACTCAACAAACAAAGGAGCACAGCAGACTACTGGACCACCCCTACCCTTCTCATTTCTGTAATGAACACTGTAGTAGAAGTCACCCAAAAGAGTAGGCACTGGATTGCCTTTTGCAAAGATTGAGATCACCTCTAAGCTGACAAACTCTTTCTCTCCAGGAAATAAGCTGGACCCATACACCATCAATGCGAGCACAGCACCAAAGTCATTCCACTTAGCCTCTGCAGCATATCTTTCTGCCTCTGGGATGATCACACTCCAAGGAAGTCCTTTACATTCACTCTCGTGTAGAGCCTTCCTGACAGTAGCAGCTGGCAACCTACAAACCTTGGCTATGTCTTCATCTTTAAGTACAACCTCAGACCCATAGAATGGCAATGTCTCTCTGACTGGAATATTCAGCATGCTGGAGATCTCTTCTAATGTTGGAGCTAAGATGTAACCTGGAAAAACAAAGCAACGCAGCAAAGGATCATAAAACTGCAACAGAGTATGCAAACTGTCTTTCTGGTCGGCAATGGGCTTGTCCACAAACTTCAGTATCTGGCCATATCTTTTCTTGAAATTGCCCAAGACTTGATCATTCATCAGACCTGCTAACTTCTGAACACCTCTAACTTCAGGCTGAAGAAAGGTATAATGCACATTCTTTTTCCTTGGAACTCTTCTGATTTCTGCTATGAAGATAAGATTACTAGAACTGGGAGCTGATTAAGAATAATGACCTGAAAAATGGGAAACATAAACAGTTAATGTAAAGAATGATGCAAATGCAATGCAATGCAAGCACATGATCAACTGGGACCATCTGAACTGGACACTGACAAGGGCCCCTCTGATCACTGGCAAACCAGAAGTCCTCTGAGTCACACTCTCTGATAATCACAACTCTCTGAAGAAGATCTCAGGACCACAGTACCAAGAAATCCAGAAGAAGGAAACCAGTATCAAGAAAACCAGAACTCCAGAAAACCAGAACTTCAGAACCATAGGACCAAAGATCATAATCATAGAACCACAGATCATAACAAGAACCCCTGAATAATGAGTGTATGTTGAGGCCATGGGTTCCTGCACACCTGTAAACCCCTCCCAATCTCACTGGTAAGAGGCTCCGGGTCAGACATCACGGACTCTCAAAGCCGAATAGCAATAATACTGTCACCATTTCCGAGAAATGGCTCATGACCAAATCAGGGAATCGGTTTGGTATTATATACTACGCAGGGGGGCCTCAGCTGAGTCCAGGACACAAGGTCATCCTATGTGATCCCCAAGTGGGCCCTTGGATGCGAATGGGTTTACCACAAAATATGGGCTGCCACTGTCATCACTAAAGAGGGATGTTTCCACAAGGTTCTCAATGATCGGTCCCCAGATGCACATAACTGTCAGGGTTATGTAATGAGAGAGGAAGATCCCCAAATCAAGACATTTCCAAGACAATCGCAACCTGGGTGTGGAACTCACTACTACCCCCATGACAAGATATCATGAGGCCAAAGTGGAACCACTCTAAGTCCTATGGTGCACTCGAGCCGGGTACTTGGCTCATCTCTCAAGAACAAGTAACACCCATCCCACCAAACAGAAAACCAATCCAGACAGTCCAGTATATATACATGATGCAGAAAATAAATACTGAAAACTGTAAATAAAGCTGTAAACAAACAACAATAAAATACAACAAGCCACAGCAAACAAACACCACCCAATGAAACAGAAACACACAAGCTCTAGGAGAGACTCACAGGGGAACCAGAGACCTCTGGTGTGCAGTCCCCAGCAGAGTCGCCAGCTGTCGCTCCCCAGATTTCCATCCTGGTACAAACGCGAAAGTGGTGCGGAAAGACATAGAGTCGCCAGCCAGGCATTTTTATCCCGAAGGAAGGGAATGGTAATGTTGCACAAACCAGAAGAAATAAGAGGAAGGACACAGGTCCTACGAACCAAAGAGACTGAGTTCGGGAGTCGGTTATGACCTGGGAAGGTATTAGCACCCAGATCATCCACCATACCCGACGGGATCCACGCTTGCAAAAGAAACTGTTTCAAAGGGTGAGGGTATGAAAGCTGCAGCAAAAGAAAAGAAAAGAAACTGGAAATAAACTGAGAAAAGAACTGAATAAGAAAACAAAGAGAAAAATGTAGGGAAAATAAAGATTTTGCTCGAACGGGCCCTACCTCGCTGCCTACGTACCTCATCAGGATAATGAGAATCAGAGACGCCGTAGTTCCCCTAACTAGGGGTAACAAAGAAATTGCTTGTGAGTTAAGGCTTGAACTGCCTATGCCATTGCTCAGGTGTTGCAGACTCGGACGACGAGTGCGTAACCGTCTTGCAAAGTGACAAGTAGGAGCAAGTTCACGTACGGAGTGAATGAGATGAGAAAAGAATTCCCGAAGGAAAGACGCTTATTGTTTGTTTGTGTTTTTTATGAAGCTTTTATGAGTGTGTCACAAGGAAGTGAACTCAAGCTCGTTTCCATGGAATGTGCACTTGTCATTACATTCCAAGATGGAATAATAGAACTAGCACACTCAAGTAAGGAGAAGATCCCCAAAACTTGAAACCAAAGACTAGGGCTTAGGCTCACTAACTTGTTTACTTATTAAGTGTTTTTGGTTATTTACAGATGAAGAAGTATTTTTTATGCTTTTCTTGGTGAAGAAGATACCTTGATCAGACTTGTTCATCACAAGGTAAACTTGTACTATCCCAAGATGGGAAGACTACAAGCATACCTCATGGGATAAGGCTATGGATCAAGACATCACTTCAAACTTATTAAGATTTTTTTTAGAGTTATGAGATGAGAAGAGAAGAAGATCCAAAAGGATCACAAAGGAAAAATTCTAAAGGGGGACTAAAATAATCCTAAGTGTTAACATGCATGGATGTCCTAAGGGTTAGTGAGGTTTCTATCCTAATGAAGAAGGAAGAAGAAGCGAAGAAGAAGATAGAAGAAGGGATGAGAAAGGCCTAATCCCAACAACAAAGGGTTAGTGCACATAAACATAAGAGGAAAAGATGAGATTTGGAGATGTGGAACTCAATTCCCACACCTCACACTTACCATAGCCCCTGCAAGGTTAGTAAAGCATATAAGTGAAGCAAGATAAAGCAAATGGCATGCTAACATCAAACAATCAGAAGTGAAATGATATGAACATATGCACAATGCAAATGCAACTCATTCGCTGTGATTTCTGGCGAACAACCTCTGGTTAACCAATTCCTCAGAAAATTGGGTTACTTGCAGGACCAACCAAACAAGTCCTGGGACACATGTGCAATTATTCTGTCGAACTTTTCTTAGTGTTTGTGATTGATTTATGGTTTGTTTCGTCAATACTATAAAAGTATTAAGAACTTTGATTTTGAAAGTAAAGTAAAACTTAAGTTTAGAAAACAAAATAAAGTTGAAGTTTTTAAACAAAAGTAAGAAGTGTCGAAAGTTATAACTTGCAGAAAAGTAAATAAAACTTGAATATGAAATAAACTTGATGAATAAACTGGTAATTTAAATAACTTTAAAAGTAAGATGGTGTTCAAACGTACATGGTTCCAAATATCAAACTCATTTTCTCTCACACTGGGTACTTAGAGTATTTACAGGAATTTTTGTATCAGTTTTCACACACCTATTCTAAACACAAACTATTCTATTTATACACAAATAAAGTAACTGCCTAGAACGGAAAAATCATAAATAAATGACAAGTGTCAGCCTGCATGCAACTTCTTCCCCTAAAAACTCCATGTGTCCAACTGTCAAAAGGTTACAACATTTTGAATTTGAATTTCCTTCTTTGGTGACGAAACCTTGCACCTCTTCAATCTGTCGAAGCCTTCAAAGAAGAAACAACCCTTTCAGCATCTGCCAAATACTGCTTTCGTCAAAACCCTTTTCTGTCGAAACGTCGAAAAACAACCTTATCCTGTCAAATACTTAGCCACAAACAACTTTCCAAACTTATCCTGCCAGAACACTATTTGCCCTTCTGTCGAAGCAATGGAACTTTTAACCTTGTCAGCAGTTCTTGAATTTCTTTTCTTTCATCACTCTTCGACAGAGATGACTTCAAGCTCCAAATTTCAACCTGTCGAAATTATGAGCTTACAAATTGCCCCCCAGCAAAGATGTTTTCGACTATTCTTAGAGAAATATCTTTTGCTGTCGAAATGACCTTTGACTTCCTGTCAGCCTCATTTATTATAAAGTGACTTTGTTGAGTCCCAAGAAAACACCATGATTTCCACTTTCTGAAAAACGTCACATCTAGCCCACGTTTACACAATCTCCCATGACCCTATATTTTAGCTAAATCATGGCTCCCTACCAACCGCCACTTTCAATCTCCACCAATGGATCAAAACGCATGTTTCCATTTTTCCAACTGAAAAGTCTTTTCATTTTTTTTTATTATTTATTTATTTTATCTTCGCATCTTCTATAAATACCACCTTCAACCACCTTTTCTTCTTTTTCACATCCTCAAAACTCTTCTCCTACCCAAACGCAGAAACTCCATTACAAACCCTTTTCAAAGCTTCTGCTCCTTCAAACTTCTCATCTTCTTACATCAATGGCCCCTCCAAAGACTATTGCTGATCGCAGTGCCAAAAAGACAAAGAAAACAGTTGATCTTCCTCCTGCTCATATACTATCTGGGCCCATACAAATGCAGCAACAACAATACTTTCCAGAACCCCCAAATGAAAGGGAGAAAGCAAGCATCTACAGGTCTCAGGTAATGATTCCTATCTCAGTTTCTGGGGTTCACCATGCCATGCTAGGCCCCATTTTTGATCCCAATGCTGACCCTAATCGTTTGAAAGACTTGTATCCTTGTTACTCTAGTTCCAAACCCATAGCTGCTAATAAGAACCCTAGGCCTGTCGAAACAGCATCCAAAAAACCTGAAATTCCCATAGCTTCGACAGAAATAGATCTGTCTTATTTGAATCAAACTAGGATTTTTAGGAGTCCTCCCCTGACGAAAGATCCTTCCGACTACTTAGCTTGGCTCACTAGGGTCGAAAAAGTCAAAGAGAAGTTCTGGAAGAAAACCGGCATCTATGACCTGATCCAACTGTCGAAGGAAGGTCCACGCTATTGCCAGAACATGCTGCTGGCCTCTTTGTACTTTTGGGATAGTACTTACAATACTTTCCATTTACCCTGTGGAATGGTTACTCCTACCCTATTCGACATAGCAGCCATTACTGGCCTCAGTCCTTTAGGAGAAATCTTTAACCCTGAACATTTAAACAAGGACCCCATAGGCTTCGACACAAAGCATGCTGGATACTCTGTTTTTATTACTCATCACCAAGGCGAAGACAATGAGGAAGTCTCCGACAGAGAGCACATTGCTTTCCTTACTCTGTGGTTAGCCAAATTTGTCTTCTGCACTAGGTCACTTCAAGTTGCCAGAAGTTATATTATCATGGCTAATCAACTTCATAATGGAGTTGCATTCTGCCTGAGTGAGTTACTTTTGGCAAACCTCTATGAATCCTTGAGTGAGAGTGTAAGTAACCTAAAAACCCTTAAGGACAAAGGCAACATCAGTCTCACAGGCCCCTTCTGGCTCCTACAATTATGGTTGAACGCAACCTTCGAAACTTTCATCCCTGTCAAAATGCCAGTTGTCGAAGAAGCGGTAAAAGAAAGGCGCGTCGAATGGCCTAGGTTAGTCCAACTAACCCCTACTGATGATAACGTAGGTGTTCGACAAGCATTTACTAGTTACATCATGATGTTCGCCAAACGCTATAAATTCACTCCTTCCATGGCACCATTTGCCAACAGACACGTGGGTCCCAGATGGTTTACAAGACAACTCCCAGTGGAGAACCAGAAAGACGAAGACTCTTATATATCCATTTGGGAGGCTTTTCTTATGCCAAGGCACTTTTTCTCCCACCACAGTCTCAACAACACTAACGTGTCCCTCATTGTTTACCAACCCAACCTGGTGGCTAGGCAATTTGGACTAATACAGACGAAGACGAAGCCTATTTATCACAAGAAAGGCTCTATTATATTCTATAACTCATTTCAAAGCTTCGACAGAAGTTTAGAGTTATACAACAAATTCTTTGACTCATCTTTAGAAGTTTACCCCACCATCTTTCAACCAAGCTTCCTATGTACTGAAGACTTCGACGTTTGGTGGAAGGAATATTATATCAACAAATTCTTTGACGTAGCAACCTTCACTACTCTCCTGACGAACGCTTTTACTTTTGTGTAGGATAAGAAGAAAAAAGGTACAGACAAACATATCAAAGAAATTCAAAAATTTCAAAAGTATTTTGAAACTATTTACAGGCCCAATGATCTTCGTCGAACCATAGGCGAAGCAGCAGTAACTTTAAAACAAAAGTTTACAGAAAAATTGGATAAGTTGGGGGTGCCTTCACCTTTCCCACCACATGCACGATACAACTTTGCATTCACAACTTTTACTCCAAAATTCCCTCCACTCCCTTCTGCAGAATTTGGTGTGGCTTTGAGCCCTCCATTTCCAGATTGGTTTGTGTGCAGATCTGATTTAAAACTGCTTCGCGAATCCAGCAAGAAACTTGCCGAACGTGTGGTTCCGACGAAGTATCACTTGGGCAACTTCACTGGGCACCTTCATGTTGGGATAGAACAAATTAGTGTCGAAGAACCCATTCTTGAAGGTGTCGAAGAAATTACATTCCTCTTTTTATCTCTAACTCCTTTTATTTTTATATCAATGTTCATGCAATTCTTTCTTTTTCAGCTGTTAGAATTATCAAGAAAACTGCTGGCGAAGGAACCTCCTCCAAGACAGTCGAAAAATCTCCCACAACTGCCAAGAAGGTTTCGACAAATAGAAAACACCTCCTTATTCATGTCTCTCAATATTCCTTTATACTGAATACCTCTTCTTTTACTGCAGGTCACTCGTACACCAGCCAAGAAAAGAAAACAAGAAGAAAAGGAGATGAGTGTTGAAGAGTCTGAGGATGAATCTCCTGAACCTCAACCTCTGAAACGAAACAAAGGTCTGAAAATAAAAACAGTGGCATCCCAAAGATCCATAGTTCACAGACGAACTCCCCCTGCCAGTCCAACCAACAAAATTCCCTCAAGGAGTGAAAGAAGTGGGGACTCAAGTATTCACACTGAGATCCCTCAGGTATTTACTTTCGACTGACAACATTCCTAGTCTTGACTGCATATATTCCTATCTCATACTTCCCTTTTATGCTCCCTTTAGGTTGTCATTGATGTCGAAGACTCTTCTGAAATCCAAGAACAAGCTATTCCTTCTGACTCTGAGAAGACTCTGGCTGAAAGGCTTCAAGAAGACGCCACCCCAGATGCAGGTGTCCATGGACCTCAAACTTTGGACGAATTCAACATTAGTGACTCTGAATCTTCTGGCAATAATTCTCCCTTTCACCCAGACCAGGATGCACCAATTCAAGGACCAGCTGCTGCAACAGAAATTGACGAAGACACTCTTGGTCAGGATGTACAGGCTCAAGAGCCAACTGATACCACAGAGGCTGCCAAAGAAATTGTCGAAGAAGAAGCTAATCTGTCGAACCAACCAAGAGCCAACTTGAGCCTTGGAGGAACTTCCCAAAATGTTCCTACTTCATCAGAAGTTCCTGCAGAAACCCCTTTGGGTACTGGTTCGACAAGCTTATCACACGAGGAAATTGAAAGCTTGAAAGTTAGAAAGCCTCTGGAATATCTAAAAGCTCTACTCAACTCCAGGTATAACTTCCAAGACTCTTCTCACAGTGGTTCGACAGCTTCAGGGGCCACTTCTGACATTCAACCCATCAATGTCATCATGGATGAAATCAAAGCAAAAATCCTTGGGGTGGACCTGTTTGAGACCCTGGCTGAAAATCCTTCTGCCCAGTATGATCTGAAGAAACTCCTGAAACGAGCCAATTTGTTGGAGGCTTCGACTGAAGAGAGCCGTCTGGTGATGGACCTGATGTCATTGATTGATTCTGTAAGTGCTGATTTGATTCGTCAAAAGGAATTTTCCCAGAACATTACAGCCAAATCTGAAGAACAAGTTTCAGAATGGAATATTGTGGCTTCTTCGACAGAAAAAATTTCAGAACTGAACAAGCTTTCTGACGAATACACCAAAGCTGCTGCTGAGTGTGAAAACAACATTCAGGCTTATCAGGCTCAGATTGCTGATCTTCAGAATAAAATCCTCCAAGAGAAGGAACGCCAGGCCTCTCTCCAACAGCCCAACCAAGAGGAAATCGACAGTGAACTCCAAAGGGGTCTCCAACATGCAGAATCAGCCCAACAACTTCACAGGGAGATTGACGAACTGACTGTCAGCAAGAGTCTCTGCGAGCGTCGAATTCAGCTTCAGAAGAAAAAATTCGACGAACTCAAAGCTACCTTCCTTCGACAGTAGTTTGTAATAGGAATTAGGAAATTTTATTTGTTTAAGAATTTTTTAGCAATTTCAAATGTAATGCTATTTCACGCCATCTGTTTGGCGAAGACATATTTTATTTGCAATTTCATTCTGTTCCTATTTTTATTTCTTGCAATGTTGGTTTATACTTCTTCAAGTACTTTCCATTTATTTTCAGCACTCTCCTGTCTTTTCCTATCTCTTCGACTTCATATGCACCATTTGAGAAGACTCTTAAAATTTTGAAAGGTCCTTCCCATTTAGGGGACCATTTTCCCATCAATCTATCTTTCTTCTCCATGGGCAAGATTACTTTCCAAACTAAATCATCTACTAAAAAGGCTTTAAATTTTACTTTCTTATTGTAAAACTTTTCGACTCTCTCTTTCTGCCTTCTTATTAATTCTAAAGCATGTAACCTTTCTTCATCTAAATCAACCAACTCATCTATCATCATACTCCAATAAATTTCAGATGGAATCTCATGATGCCTTTGAATTCGTATTGACTGTAAACAAATTTCGACTGGCAATACTGCATCATGTCTGTAAGTTAATTTAAATGGGGTGGAATTAGTTGCCTCCTTAGGAGACGTTCGACAAGCCCAAAGGATTTGATCCAGAGTCTTGTGCCAATTTCTAGGTTTTTTACCCACGTGCTTCTTTATCAGGTTAATCACTACTTTGTTGGCTGCTTCGACCTGACCATTTGCTTGGGCATAATAAGGTGTCGAAGTTAGCAACTTAAAACCTGTCTCTTTTGCAAATGCCTGCATATTTCTTCCAGTAAACACAGATCCTTGATCAGTGGTTATAGTCTCTGGTATTCCAAATCTATACATTATATGTTTCTGGATGAAGTCTATGACTGCTTCCTGGTCTACATTCGTCAATGGTATAGCTTCAATCCACTTAGTGAAGTAATCTACCCCAACTAAAATGTACTTCTGCCCTTTTGAAGAGGCTGGTCAAATTTCACCAATCAAATCTAAAGCCCAACCCCTGAATGGCCAAGGCTTTATAATAGAATGTAACTCATTTGCTGGCACATGAGGTATGCCTGCATGAATTTGGCATTCTTGACAACCCTTTGCAAATTCGACACAATCTTTCAACATTGTTGGCCAATACATCCCTTGTCGAAATAGTAGCCATTTCATCTTATGCCCTGCCTGGTGTGCACCACATGCACCACTATGCACATTCGACAAAGCTATATAAGCTTCAGTCTCTCCTAGGCACTTTAGTAGAACTCCTTCTGCAGTCTTTTTAAACAATTGATTTCCAAAGAGCACATAACTTATAGCTCTATACTTTATCTTTCTTTCGACTGTCTGATTTGGATTTTGTAAATAATCTTTGATAGGTTTTCTCCAATCTCCTACCTCTGGATTATCTATATTAAAAATCTCAAAGTTTTCTTCATCACCATATCCCAATCTTATTGTCTCCAAATCAGATAGGGACAGTCTAGTGGATAAAACTTTTCCTCTCACTTCGACAACTTTCATCAGGTTTTCTTTCGACACTTTATACCCTGAAGCCAATTGAGCCAGGTCATTTGCTTCCTGATTTTCTAATCTGGGAACGTGTCTAAAGACTACACTGTTGAATCTCTTGAGGAGTCTATTGGCTATCACAAAGTACATGATCAAATTTTCTTTGACACATTTGTACTCTTTCGTTAGTTGTTTTATCACCAACTCAGAGTCACCCATTATTTCGACCTCTGTTGCCCCCAATTCCAACAAAATTTCAAGTCCAGCGATAAAAGCTTCGTATTCTGCCTCATTATTTGAACAGAACCCCTCTATTTTGTACTTGAACTTTGTTGGAATTTTATTGGGAGAAATAATTAATACCCCAACACCTGTTCCATTTTTATGACTGGAACCGTCAAAATATAATTTCCAAGGCTCTCTTTCGACATAATTAGTCTCATCTCCAAGTATGGAGTGGTCAGCTATAAAGTCAGCAACTACTTGTCCTTTCACAGCTTTTAGAGGCGTATATTTTAAAGAAAATTCAGTCAAGGCTAAAGCCCATTTTCCAATTCGACTATGTAGAATAGACTTAGACAACATATGCTTTATTACGTCGAAATGAGAAGATATATGTACATCAATGGGTTTTATATAATGCTTTAATTTTTTACAGGAGAAATATACACATAAACATAATTTCACTATCATACTATATCTAGTTTCAGCATCATTTAAGACTCTGCTGAGATAATAGATGGCTCTTTCGACGCCATGTTCATCTTCTTGACAAAGCATGCTTCCTAATGTTCTGTCAGATGCTGATATGTAAAGCCTCATGCTTCTTTTTCGACAAGGAGATATTAAGACTGGAGGATTTGCCAGATACTCCTTGATCTTGTCGAAGGCATCTTGTTGTTCTTGCCCCCAAGTGAAACCCTCCTTCTTCATTCGAAGTAGAGGTGAGAAGGCCTGAGTTTTTCCACTAAGGTTGGAGATGAACCTTCTGAGAAAGTTGATTTTCCCTAGTAGAGACTGCAATTCCTTCTTTGTCGATGGCGCTTTCGCTTCCATTATGGCCTTAGCTTTGTTCTCATTAATTTCAATCCCTTTCTTGTGGACCACAAAGCCTAAGAAGTCCCCTGCCTGCACACCAAAAGCACATTTAAGAGGATTCATTTTCAAACCAAACTTCCTCATCCTTTCAAAGGACTGTCGAAGATGGTTAATATGGTCTGAGCCTGAGGCAGATTTAATCACAATATCATCTATATAAATTTGCATAAATGTTTCAATGAAATCATGAAAAATAGAATTCATGGTCCTTTGGTAAGTAGCTCCAGCATTTTTCAAACCAAAGGGCATGACTACCCACTCATATGTTCCTATTGCTCCTGGACAACGAAAAGCTGTTTTTGGAACGTCTTCTTCAGCAATGAAAATCAGGTTGTAACCAGAATAGCCATCAAGCATACTTAAATACTCATGGCCTGCTGCAGAATCTACTAGCATTTCTGCTACTGGCATAGGATATTCATCCTTAGGGGTAGCTGAGTTTAGATCTCTAAAATCAATGCATACCCTTAGTTTGCCATTTTTCTTAATCACAGGAACAATATTAGCAATCCATTCGACATACCTTGTTGTACGGATGAATTTGCATTTTAGAAGCCTTTCGACTTCCTCTTTGATTTTCGACAGAATTTCAGGTGCAAAGCGTCTGGGAGTCTGCTTTATTGGCTTCTTCCCTTCCAGTATTGGCAACTTCAATTCAACCAAATTTCTGTCTAAACCAGGCATTTCGTCATAATCCCATGCGAAGCAGTCTTTAAACTCATTCAGCAGTTGGATTATTTCGACTCTGAGTTGAGGATTCATCTTGGCACTGATGTAAGTTGGCCTTTTCTCTGCCCCCAGTCCCAGATTAATCTCCTCCAAAGGATCCTGTGCCACCATCTTCATGTTGGTTGGGGATGGATCTTTCTCAAACCCCAAAGGTTCGTCATCATAAATGGCATCAAGTCTTTGACTCTGCCATTCGTCATTAGAATCTTCTTCTAAACTTTGTTTTGTATGCTGTTCCCCAATGTTTTCATGAGCATGTTGTTTTTTGACAACTTGTGTGTTGGCTTCGACAGCCATGTTTCTTACTTCAGCCTCAAGGGCCGCTTTGAGTTGTTTTTCGGCTATATAAGCCGAAATCTTTTCTAATGTTAATGCCTCAGTCATTTTCACTGAACTCACTCCCCCACCCAGTTGGATTGACATGGGCAGTTCCCCAAGTGTAATTTGTCTCCCCAATTACTTCTTTATCCCACTGGAAGCCATGCGTAGGGTGGAGGTACATGGAACAATAGGCGTTGTCGGAGGCTGTAAGGTCAAAACCAGCAGGATTGCATGGTGCTATATGTGCCAGGTTCTTGTCGAAGTTACGACCGTTGACATTGTTCACATCAACTGTAAAGTAACTTTGATCTGCTTCTATGTTTTCGACAATCCCATCTGGCCTCCAGATTGCTATCCTCTGATGCATGGAGGATGGCACAGCCCCAATCCCATGGATCCATTCTCTTCCCAGCAGCAAGTTGTAATTTTCCTTTGATGCTATCACCACAAACATTGTAGGCCTGGTAATGGATCCTACAGTCAAGTTCAGTTGTATTACTCCCAGTGTTGTCCCTACTTTACCTTCATAGTTGGACAACACCATATTGTGAGGCTTAGTGTCGGAGTCATCTTTTCCAATCCTCTTTATCATATAATGAGGAATTAAATTTACAGCTGCTCCACCATCTATCAGAATTTTGTTGACACCCACGTTTTCTACCTTTCCTTTTATGAAAAGAGGCTTTAAGTGAGCCTTCATTACATCATCTGGCTTTTCGAAGAAAGCATTTTGCTCTTCGACACAACCATTATTCATTATGTAGTAGCATACAGGCTTAAGGCCTATGCTATCATCTGCCATGTCATCCTCTTCGTCTTCGACTTCCATTATCCTATCATAGTCTCTAGGCAACACAGAAACCACATTGCAGGTTACGTCGAAGGACGCATCAGACTCTGAACTGAATTCATCTGTAACTTCTTTGTCCACTGGCATTTTGTTGTTTATTTTCTGCATTTCTGTGGTGTTACTAGATTCATTCTTCTGAGGGGGTTCTTCTTTTGCCAGAAGCCTCCCTTTGCTTGTAATCTGCACATACTTGCTTGATTCAGCTTCCTTCTGTCCAACCCCTTTGTGTTCTACAGTTTCTTTTTCAATTTTCTTCTGCCTTTGGAATCTTCTCCATTGGGACATGGACATAGGATTCTTCCCTTTGTAGTTCTCAGAGACGTACTTTGGCTTTTCCTCCTTTTTAACTTCCATTGAGGGACCCCTGTTCACTTCAAAACTCTTCCATCTCTTCTGACCTTGGGCATCCCTTATAGGCTGAACCCATTTGTCATCATTTGGCCTGTTGGATGGTTTATAAGTGTTGAAACGTCTTTCTCCCACTCCTTGGATGTGATGCTTCCCTCTTCTTGGGTCGAATCTTTCGTTTCTGGTTGGTGGGACTGTTCCCCAGTTTCTCTTCCTCTGGGTCTTTTCTGCTGCTTCTAAGTCATCAGCTGCTTTCCTGTCGAACATAGCACTGCATCTTGGGCAAAGCATAACTTCTGCGTTCTTCCTTTGACACCTCTGGATGAATTCGACAAGACTTTCGTTCTCTTCTGGGTAAACCAGCTTCTGATGCTTCTCTTGATGTTTCTTTCCCTTGTTGGTGTCTGGTCCTACCTTCTGAGTGATCTCCACCATATGAATCCCAGCATTCTGTTCAGTTGTAATTTTCAATTTGTTCATTTTTTCGACTAGCATCATTTCCTCTGGGATATTCTCCTTTGACTGATTCACACTGCCTTTTGGGTGTAAACCCTTATAGATGTATTTGCAGCAGTGTGCAACACTTTCGACAGGATGTTCTTCAGTTCTGATGGTACCACTGTTTATTGGTTCGACAGTAAGGGAATTGTCATCAGTCCCTGTTGTCTTGATCTCATCTTGGTCAAGGCCCTCAGTGGCCTCTTTTTGGACAGTGAGGGTTTTGTTATCCTCCTCTTTGTCATCATTTTTGAAATAATCTCCCCATCCTGTGGGTTTGATTTTGTTGATATCTGTTTTGGAGCTTGGTGGTGCTGAATATTTCACCATGAAATCGAACTTCCCATTCGACTCTCCTAGAGTGTCCCAGATCACCCCCTGCTCAGCATCTCTTTCATAGTTTTTCTTGTCGAAGCTTCTTCCCACTTTGACTGTATTTCTTTCGTCGAAACCTTCAGTAGTTTCAATGGCATTCTCACTGTCGAAGTCTTCAGAAACTTTGACTTCTTTTTCCTCAGCCTGGTCAGTAAAATCGTCACCCTCTTCCACCACATTTACATGGGTGTCGAAACCTTCAGCAGCTTCTATCATGGTGAAGTTGGTGTCGAAGCTTTCAGTAACTTCTACCATTTCAAAACTTTCCTCTGCCATGATCTCCATTTCGACCACATTTACCATTTCTGGTTCAACATAATTGGCCTCCACAACCTGCATGGGATTGGAGTCAATCCTCATCTGTTGCTTGGCTTTGTCTCCAAACTTCAGCCTTCCATTTTGGATTGCATTCTGGACAAGATCCCTGAAAAGGTAACATTGAGAAGTTTTATGACCCAAGAAATTATGGTATTTACAAAAACCTCTCTTTTTCTGTTGGTCTACAGGAGGCTCCTTAGTGCCTGCTGGTTTTATTAACTGACCATCTTTGACTAATAAATCAAATATTTCATCACATTTGGTGATGTCGAATGTATAGGTTCTTTTAGGGAACCTATCATTCTTTTCCACTTCGACTGGATTTTTTCCATTCGACGGGGCTAAAACTTTACAAGAATATGGAGGGCCTTGTTTTAATTCTGCCAGATCAATTTCTTGCTGGTCGAAATTGACTGGTTCGTTTTCGTCATAATCATCTTCTTGAACTATTCCTACATAGGCCACTCTTTCCTTCTTGTTTTTATTTGATCTAAATTTTTCATTTTTTAGTCTTTCTATTTGCCTCACTCTGTCTGCCAGTTGTGCCATGTCTCTCAAGTATTGGGTATCCAGTTTTTTCCTTATGGAATAATCTAGACCCCCTGCAGCCATTTCGACTAGTTCTTGTTCCGGCACTTGTGTAAAGCATCTGGCTTTTAATAATCTAAACCTATTCAAATAGTCATCTATAGGTTCAGAAAATTTTCTTTTGACACTTGCCAACTCTTTCAAACTTATCTTGGTTTGTCCCATATAGAATTGTTCGTGGAACAATCTTTCTAATTGGGTCCAAGTGAAGATTGAAGTTGCAGGAAGAGATGTAAACCAAGTGAAAGCATTTTTTGTCAAAGAACTTGGGAAATATTTCATCCTTAAGTTCTCATTATTAGCAATCTCTCCTGCCTCTATCAAATAACGCGCTACGTGTTCTATGGTGGACTCACTAGTATCCCTTGAGAATTTGGTGAATTTGGGGACTTTCCACCTTGGTGGAAACTCTTGTTGTAAGACAAATTCAGACAAGGGAGAAGTATAACTAGGCCTTTGTAATCCTACGTTTACTCCATTTTGTGCCATTATTCTTTCAACCATGGTGGCAATATTATTTTCGACAGGCAGGTTATTGTAACGCATTCTCTGCTGTAATATTTCATCAGCATTTTGGTCTCTCTGGACTATTATTCTTCTTGGTTCCTGTCGAACAGGCTCTTCTACATTAGGCTGTTCAACTACCACCTCTTGGCCCCTGGGATTTTCATGAGGGTTTCCCAATGGCCTTTGGTTTATAGTAAGTTCCTCTTCGACAGCCCTATTAGCAGGATTCTGATTTAATTGCATTCTTTGTTGTGCTTGAGGGACTCCAAAAAAGTCAGCAATGCGTGCCATCTGTTCTGCCAATATTTGGTTTGTTTGGGTAGTGTTTTGTATTAGGGGATTGAACACTTCTCCCATTTGTTGCGTCAAAGCCTGCACCATATCATGATTGCTTTCATCCATATGTTGACGAATTACTTGTGCAGAATGGTTTGTCATAGTGGGCATATGGAAACCTGGTGGAATTTGATTCATTCTATTTCCATTTCCACCATATCCTGATCCCTGCAATGGTGATGACATTTGAACCATAGCATCAGAGAATAATGGTGACGAATTATGTAGGCTTGCCATCATTGAAGTTGGCATTCCATATGGTTGTTCTCTCCCAGTCAAGGGCTGAGAATAATTCAGATATGGCCTGAAGGTGTTTCCTCCAGGGGGAGGGGTTCCAAGGGATCTGGCGTGTCCCATGGTGGAAGAACTAGGCGCGTTCTGGGACCCTGAACCCGTTGGTATTGAATCCCCTAATGGAGGCCTAATCTGTTCTAAAACAAGGCCAGACACTGGTATTGTTCCTGACGAAGGGATAGGATTGGAAACTGGAATGGTTTCGTCAGGATTATTTGAAGCATTTGGCAAGTTAGCCATCCTTCTTCGTCTTGTTCTCTTTGGTCTCTCTACGTCGGTTACGGCTAGTTTACCGCTTCTAAGAATCATACAACGTAGGAAGGAACAATTTGTCTAAGAAAGTTCTCTATTAGATTTTATCAAATACACCCGTCCCACTGGGCGTGCCAATTTGTTCGCTGTGATTTCTGGCGAACAACCTCTGGTTAACCAATTCCTCAGAAAATTGGGTTACTTGCAGGACCAACCAAACAAGTCCTGGGACACATGTGCAATTATTCTGTCGAACTTTTCTTAGTGTTTGTGATTGATTTATGGTTTGTTTCGTCAATACTGTAAAAGTATTAAGAACTTTGATTTTGAAAGTAAAGTAAAACTTAAGTTTAGAAAACAAAATAAAGTTGAAGTTTTTAAACAAAAGTAAGAAGTGTCGAAAGCTATAACTTGCAGAAAAGTAAATAAAACTTGAATATGAAATAAACTTGATGAATAAACTGGTAATTTAAATAACTTTAAAAGTAAGATGGTGTTCAAACGTACATGGTTCCAAATATCAAACTCATTTTCTCTCACACTGGGTACTTAGAGTATTTACAGGAATTTTTGTATCAGTTTTCACACACCTATTCTAAACACAAACTATTCTATTTATACACAAATAAAGTAACTGCCTAGAACGGAAAAATCATAAATAAATGACAAGTGTCAGCCTGCATGCAACTTCTTCCCCTAAAAACTCCATGTGTCCAACTGTCAAAAGGTTACAACATTTTGAATTTGAATTTCCTCCTTTGGTGACGAAACCTTGCACCTCTTCAATCTGTCGAAGCCTTCAAAGAAGAAACAACCCTTTCAGCATCTGCCAAATACTGCTTTCGTCAAAACCCTTTTCTGTCGAAACGTCGAAAAACAACCTTATCCTGTCAAATACTTAGCCACAAACAACTTTCCAAACTTATCCTGCCAGAACACTATTTGCCCTTCTGTCGAAGCAATGGAACTTTTAACCTTGTCAGCAGTTCTTGAATTTCTTTTCTTTCATCACTCTTCGACAGAGATGACTTCAAGCTCCAAATTTCAACCTGTCGAAATTATGAGCTTACACCCAACAACAAAGGGTTAGTGCACATAAACATAAGAGGAAAAGATGAGATTTGGAGATGTGGAACTCAATTCCCACACCTCACACTTACCATAGCCCCTGCAAGGTTAGTAAAGCATATAAGTGAAGCAAGATAAAGCAAATGGCATGCTAACATCAAACAATCAGAAGTGAAATGATATGAACATATGCACAATGCAAATTCAACTCAAAGAAATGAGACATGAAGCTTATAAGACAAAATGATGCAACATGAACACATATGAAGACAAATGCACATTTATGAAAGATGCAAAGAAAAATGCACAAGATATGAACACAAATCTCACAACCAGAACCAAAACAAGATGAAGAATGGCTTAAGAAGCCAACAAGATGAAAAGAAGAGAGGTACAAGACCAAACAATTACCAAATGGGAGCAAAAGAAACAATAAGATGAAGTGAAAGCACTTAAGGAAACAAATGACTTAAAGAAGAAGCAAACACAAAAATTCAGAAGACACAAACCCTATCCTAGGACCAGGAAGGTACCCATACCCCAAAGGAACCCCCAATGAGAAGAAGAAGTTGGCACAAGTGCCCTTCTAAGCTTAAATGAGAGCTAAAGGTTCAAAGGAAGCAAAATGGGACAAGGTTCAAGATAAAATCCAAAAAAAATTAACCAAGCATCTAAAAATTCCACAATTGAAACCAAATGATCTTCAAATATGTTATATCAACTAGCCAAAAGGGTTTGAAAAGATTCAGAAGCAAACTAGGTTTAATGGAGGCAAGAACACAAGTTAGGGTTACAAACTTACATCACAAGTCACAAGACCAAGACTCAAGAAATAAGTTTCTAAAAATCCAGAGAAAAAATCACATGAAAAGTAAAATGTCTTAAGAATCCAAAGCAAAACTAATGGGATCAAAACTCAAAATATTGAAGAGTATGGAAAATGGACAAGGCAGAGTGGTCAAAAGAGGATTCAAAAGAAGCTAGGTGAAATGGTGAATTAATTCAGACACGTGGCAAATGAAAAAAAATAAAATAAAAATATGATAAAATAAAAGAGACTCAAAATAACATTCATGATTTTTTTGGGATTTTTTATGTGAAGGGAAGTATTTTTAATAAATTGAAATGGAAACTGAATAAAAGAAATAAAAAAAATGGAAAAGGAAATTAAAAGAATTGGGAAGGGCTGTGAAGAGTAAGGTATTACACTGAAAATGATTGGGCCTAAGTTGGTTGGGGGTGTGAAAAGCACACTGAAGAGCCCAAGGCTTGCGTTGGCATATGTTGTTAGTGTGGAATTTAGTGAATAACAATGAGGAAAAGCTGGGGGAAAAAACAGGGAGGGTTGGATGCATCACGCGGCTGGAATTGAGAACCTCATTAAATGAGGTGGCGTAATGGTATACTGTGGTTGGTTAGCACACGGTACTTACAATGGAATAAACAACACGCTGGATTTAAATAAAACAAAAGAAAAGCAAAGGAGACGGAATGCCCTAGGGCTATGTGGCTCAACTTCAAGCGCTGGATGGAAGGATCTGAAGGTTGTGGTTCGTCTTCTTCCTTGGACAAACCCTAGCAAGAACACAACAATTTTCTGGTGACCGGAGCTAGGGCTCCGGCACCGGAATTCGTGACAGTCTCACAAACAACCAAAATAATGAATCAAATACTCCAGATCTACTAATTCAACACCACTGAATTCAAATATGACATCAAAAAAGGCTAAAAATCAAAGGACTGGACGGATCGAAGAAAAACATAATGCACCATGAAACTTTGAACTCAAATAACTTATGTTATGATGCACCATTTTCAAATCCAAAAAGTGCAGAATCATCAGTGAAGATCAAAGAACACAAAGCAACAACTTAATTCCATTTCTAGATCACAACATTTAGAACCATACCTGAGATGGAGATCTTGATATAGTGAGCTAGAAAACCAAAGAATAGAAGCAATGCACTCCTCTTACTCCCTAGATGAAAAATAAATGCATCTAGAGTCTTGAAACACACTGGATCTGAAGTTTCAAAGCAAGTTGCCTTGAAATGGTAAGCTTCTATTTCTGTGTCTTAAGCTCAAATGAATGGTAGAATCTTGATCTATATCACTCACTGATCAAGAATGTGGAAGAAGTTTGTGAAGAATGTGAGAGAATGAAGAGATATGTGAGAAAATGCAAAGTTGCATGAAGTTTGTGAATGAGAGAATGAGAGAGATCTGAGACTTGCTAAACCCTAATTCTCCTCTTTGTGACCTCACAAGGCAATGTTGAAAGAATGAATTCAAATGCACGAATGGATCATGAGAAAAGTGTGAAGTTGCATAATTTGCACTTGGTGAGATAAGCATGCTATGCTCATGCTCTCTTGGGCCTCTCAGCACATGGGCAATACATTTCCCACCCTTGATTCAAATCCAATCACTCATGGCCTTTAGATTCAAGCATCACACTTGTTTCATGACTTTTGCCAAATTTGCATGTTTTGAGGGATTTTCTTGTTTGGCACGAAAATGAACAATTATTTGGAGAAAATTGGTCATAATGTGATGTATTTTGAATTTGAAACATAATTGGACCAATACCAAGTCTCACAATTCAAGTTTGAAGCATTTTGCATTTGGTGGCTTTATGAAAAGTGAGTTTTGCCCTAAAAATACCCAAATTTTCGAAGGACATCTAGAGAGATCTAGGAATCCTATGAAAATGTACTTGTACTTTTTGAAAATGGGAGCCCTTACTCTTCAACTTTCATGTTTGACTTTGGTCCATTTGAATAATTTTTGATCATGTTAAGGCCATTTGAAAATTAGGGCAAAAGTTGCCAAATTTGGAAAACTTCAAAAACCAACTTTGTACCATTTTTGCAAAACCCTTCAAATCTCCATGATTCTTGAACTTTAGGAATTACAAACCTCTTATAACATTGTAAGGACCCACCTTGGCCAAAAAAATTGGGTTAGACCCCTTGAAATTGCACAGTTGACCTTTTAAGGGCACTGTTGACTTTTTCCTTCATCTGCAAGCAACAGAGGCATTGACTGACTTCCACATGGAATTTCCTCATGAAATTTACACCTAGGATCCTATTAACATATAGAAGACTTTGCCCAAATGAAATGGCCAAATTTGTGAGATCTTGGTGCTTGAATCACAAACCCTAATTTGGGTGCCTTGTATAGGAGCGTTGCCTTGTCCTGAGATCTCTGATGATCATGCAATCTTCTGAGCTTTTGCCAATGGACTTGAACTTGAAAATGGAGTGTAGACTCACCATAGGACTTGTAAAAACTCATTGGGACCCTTGTCATGGCTTGAAATGCTTCAAGGACCTCCACAGATGACCATATGCTTGATGCTAGGACATGAAGGATGTTATGCCTCATCTTTATATGATATGATGCTAAGAAAATGATATGAGTATGATGAATATGATGTGATATGATGCTTAAAAATAAGAGGACAAATTTGGGGTGTTACAGAGGAGTCTAGGGTTTCTAATATGGTGCTTTGAGCATCTCTTGTTGCCCGTAAGAGTAATCAGACCTAGGAAAAGATGATCTCTGCGAAGATGTTGGTCTAGAATATTCGATATTAGCCATGACTGCACTGATGTCATACCCTTCTTCCCCTTGGAAGCTAACAACAGACTCATCTTCACTGGATGGGATGTTCGAACAGTCTTGGATCTTCCCACTTTTGAGCAGGCTCTCGATGCGTACTCCAACTTTTATCAAATCAGAGAAGCTTAATGTCCCAATGCTACTCATTCTTTCCAGGTATGGACCTTGCAAGGTGCTCACGAACAGGTCAACTAATTCTCTGTCTGAGAGTGGTGGTTGCACTGGGGATGCCAACTCTCTCCACCGTTGTGCATATTCTCTGAAAGATTCACCAGTTCTCTGAGATAGGCTCTGCAAGTGCGTGCGACAGGGCGCCATGTCCATATTGTACTAATATTGCTTTACGAAAGCTCTGGATAAATCATTCTAAGATCAGATACGACTACTTTCCAAATCCATGTACCAACTTAAAGATGCCCCGCTTAAACTTTCCTGAAAACAGTGAATCATCAGCTTATCATTGCGGGCATAAGAAGTCATTTTTCTGCAGAACATCACCAAATGACGCTTCGGGCAACTGACACCAGTGTACTTCTCGAACTTCGGAGTCTTGAAATCCGGAGGTATGACAAGACCAGGCACCAAACACAGGTTTAGAGCATCAAAACTGAAGGCATAAGGATCTACTAAGGCTTTGAGTTGCTCATCCAACACACGAAACCTTTCAGCAGGATCAAAAGCTTGTGGATCCTTGGTTTTCACAAGAGGGATTGCCCCTTGGAAGTTCGGCATAGGGAAAGCAAAGCTCTGATAATCCGTAGTATCAGAAGAAGATGAAGGTCCACCTCGGACAACAGATGGTTCAGGTACACTCTGATTCACGATCGGGGTCCGTGCAGGCTGAGCTTGAACAAGGTAGTTCACTTGTGGAAGATCCTCATCAGGAGAAAGACCATATAGGGGATTGATCATTGAAGTGAAACCAGGTGGAAACTCAACATTCTGAAGGTTGCTCTCTGACATAGCTACTGACGGCTTCCAATCTGACCCTTTCTTAGTTCTTGACACTGCTCAGTCTAGCTTCAAACAACTTTCGTCTTCCAACAGTTACCACTTGTTCAAACTGAGTACCGGGAAATCAGCTGGCTGATCATGGACAAAAGAGGAAGGATGAGCTCTTTGGAAGAAGGAAATGCAATGCTGATGCAAATGCAAAATGCAATATGATGATGCAAAAGAATGCAAAGACATGGGATCACAACTGGAAACTGCCTGGAATCTGGAATACTGAGCCAAGAATCGAGTGTCTGTAACCACAAGATCTCTGTAAAATAACCCAAAATAGTAACCGAAAACCAAAGGATCAAGAACTTCAGGATCATAGTGACCGGATCAAAACATAAGACTGCACTGGTAATGAGGGTATGTTGAGGTCAATGGTTCCTGCCAACCTGTAAACCCCTCCCAATCTCACTGGTATGCTCCGGGTCAAACATCACGGACTCTCAAAGTTGAATAGCAATAATATTTTCACCATTTCCGAGAAATGGCTCATGACCAAATCAGGGAATCGGTTTGGCATTATATACTACGCAAGGAGGCCTCAGTTGAGTCCGGGAAACAAGATCATCCTGTGTAAGTCCCAAGTGGGCCCTCGGATGTGAATGGGTTTGCCACAAAATATGGTCTGCCACTATCATCACTGAAGAGGGATATTTCCACAAGGTTCTCAATGATCGGTCCCCAGCTACACATAACTGTCAAGGTTATGAAATGAGAGAGGAAGATCCCCAAATCAAGACATTTCCAAGACGGTCGCAAATCTGGGCGTGGAACTCACTACTACCCCCATGACAAGATCTCATGAGGCCAAAGCGGAACCATTCTAAGTCCTAAGGTGCACTCGAGCCGTGGTAATGAGCTCATCTCACAGAAACAGTAACACACAACCCACCAAACAAAAAAAATCCAGTCCAGACAGTCCATTATATAATATGATGCAGAAAATAAATACTGAAAACTGTAAATAAAGCTGTAAATAAAACTGTAAACAAACAACAATAATATACAACACGCAACAGCAAACAAACATCACCCAAAGAAACAGCAGCAAACAAGCGCTAGGAGAGACTCACAGGGGAACCAGAGATTCTGGTTAGGAAGTCCCCAACAGAGTCGCCAGCTTTTGCTCCCCGGATTTCCATCCTGGTACAAATGCGAAAGTGGCGCGGGAAAGAATAGAGTCGCCAGCCAAGCATTTTTATCCCGAAAGAACGGGAATGGTAATGCTACACAAACCAGAAGAAAGAAGAGGAAGGACACAGGTCCTACGAACCAGATAGACTGAGTTCGGGAGTCGGTTACAACCTGGGAAGGTATTAGCACCCAGATCGTCCGCCGTACCCGACGGGATCCACGCTTGCAAAAGAAACTATTTCAAAGGGTGAAGGGATGAAAGCTGCTGCAAAAGAAAAGAAGAGAAACTGGAGCTGGAAAGGAAACTGAGAAAAGAAACTAAATAAGAAAACAAAAAGAACAAAATGTAGGGAAAATAAAGATTGTGCTCGAACGGGCCCTACCCCGCTGCCTACGTACCTCATCAGGATAATGAGGATCAGAGACGCCGTAGTTCCCCTAACTAGATGTGGCAAGGAAATTGCTTGTGAATTAAGGCTTGAACTGCCTATGTCAATGCTCAGGTGTTGCAGACTCCGACGATGAGTGCGTAACCGTCTTGCAAAATGACAAGTAGGAGCAAGTTCGCGTACAGAGCGAATGAGATGAGAAAAGAATTCTCGAAGGAAAGACGTTTATTTTTTGTTTGTGTTTTTTATGAAGCTTTTATGAGTGTGTCACAAGGAAGTGAACTTAAGCTCTTTTCCATGGAATGTGCACTTGTCACTACATTCCAAGATGGAATAATATAACACGCACACTCAAGTAAGGAGAAGATCCCCAAAACTTGAACCCAAAGATTAGGGCTTAGGCTCACTAACTCATTAAATTATTAATTGTTTTTGGTATTTACGGTGAAGAAGTGTTTTTTATGCTTTTCTTTGTGAAGAAGATACCTTGATCAGACTTGTGCATCACAAGGTAAACTTGTACTATCCCAAGATGGGAAGACTACAAGCACACCTCATGGGATAAGGCTATTGCTCAAGGTATTACTTCAAACATTATTAAGTGTTTTTTAGGGTTTAGAGATGAGAAGAGGAGAAGAACCAAAAGAATCATAAAGGTAAAAGCTAACGGGAAAAGTCTAATCCTAATATTCACATGCTCGGATGGTCCTAGGTTAGTGAGGCTTACTATCCTAATGAAGGAGAAGAAAAGAAGAATAATGAGGAGAAGAAGAACCATGGTGGCCTAAGCACACCTCAAGTAAGAAAGAAATAAAAGATGAGGAAGAAGCAAGATGAATAAGAAATAAGATAAGGAGATGAGAATGCGAAATGGAGAAATCGAACAATGCACAAACAGAGCCTACACCAGTAGGACTTTCAGATGCAACAACATGCAATAAGTAAAAATCGGGCCTCAGTGGTACCTAACGGAGAAGGTTCGTTGCCTCTTCAATTCGCAAAAGAAACTCAGGAAATAATGTCAAGTCCAGAACAGACTTATAAGTCAAGCGTAATTGTCTATTATCATGATATCAAGCAAACGTCCATCATCCAAAGCCAATCGACAAATGAAACCAGAGTTAATATCAAGAATTGGTCCTCCCTGTATCAGGGACTAAATATAATCTGCACCCAAAAACTCATCAGCCTAAACAAAAGTATGGAAGTTAATCACAAGAAGATAATAATTAATCGTACATTATGAAATCAAGAGATAATCACAAGTCTAAACCAAAAAAGATAATAATCATGAGTTTATAAAAATATTCCATTCTAATCAACCAAAGCTTTAATAATAAATAAATAAAAATCTATGAAAAGAATAATAATAACATCTTAACTCAAAACTAGAATAACAAAAAAACTATAAAAATAATAGAAATCTTAAACCAAAACAAATTAACCAAAAAAATAATTATATTATATTATAATTAATAAGGTAAATACTAATGGCTAAGAAAATTAAAACAAAAGATATAACAAGAGGGGAGGCATCTTCTGGAATGGGGTGCAGTGAGGAAAGCCGATGGACCTATGATCTTAAGGCCCGACAGCAACAACAACAATGGAGGTCTCTAGTCGCGGAGCGCTGACATCATGATCCTCTCAATCTTTTTCGGAATTGTCGGTGGCTCTGCGTTCTTCTTCTATTTCAAAAACTCAATCCGATCCAACTCCAATCTCAAAAACGGAAAACAACACCATCAGAAAAACAAAATCGTCGGTGATTTGTCATTAAAAACGAACGCCGGAAATCAACCATTGTCGTTCAACTCAGCTTCGCATCTCTCGTGGTTTTGTTCGAATGGACCTTTCTCAAATCGCCGGTGTTGGAGCTTTAATCAACGCGTCTGCATTTCTTTCACTCTCACGGCGGATTATCAAGGTTTGTTCCGGTGTTCTCGTCTCGTTCTTCATTTGTTTCTGTTTCTCCGTGTTCTGAGATTGTTGAAGATGGTTTAAGATGCATTGAGATTTAGAGGTAGTGGATGTTGTTTGATTTTTGGCAGGTTCGAAGAAGGATGATTTTGTGATTTGGAGAAGAAATAAAACGGTGGTGGTGATTTATTGAAGGTGGATTTGGTTGTTGTTGATGAAGATTTCGTTATTGAGTTTGTTTTTGTTGAATATTAGAGGTTGAAATGGTGGCTGAGAGTTGAGGCTGATTTTTACAGAACGTCAGAAATGTGTTAGCAGAAAGGGCGATTTGAGGATTGCGGTATGTGGCCAGGGAAGGTAATTTGGTGAAGGGATGTGCTTTTGGCGTGCCGCATTGCTTTTTGTTTTTGCTGTGTTGCTGATGGAATGACGCTTTGTTTGCGTGTTTGTTATGCAGGCTTGGTATCCGTGAGAACATCTGTTTTGGATGAGTGTGGTAGCAGCTGTGGAATTATGGAAGGCGTGTGGGGAAATGTGTGTGATGCATTGTGTGTACGGGAAAAAAATGGCAAGGGAAAGGTAGAAGTTGTTATACATCATGTGGCTGAGTATAGGTGGGGGCACTTGGATGGAAAAAAAAGAAAAAGTTATGACAGCAAGTTTGTGATAATTGTTGAAAAATGAAATAAAAATATGGTTAGTAAAATTTAAAAAAATGGGCTTAAAAGAAATGTAAATGGGCTTTTATTTAGAAATGACATAGGCTAATAATGATATTAGTGAAAATATGGTTCTAAGAAAACAATAATAAAATGGTTTGATGGACAAATGTGATTATGGATATGTGTAATAATCGGAAATGATAGTGAAATTGTTTTGATTGGATACAAATTATGAAAGCGGACAAATGGTTATAAAATGGATTAATAAAAAAAAAAGAAAATTGGATAACGAAAAATGATTATTTGAATAAATGGGATTAAAGATGAGGAATAATTGGACATGGATTGAAAAAATAAAAGAATGGAATGGTTATTAAATAAAAATCGGATAACAGATAGGAAATGATAGAAATAACAAATACGAATATGAATAAATGGTTTAGACATGAAACAAAAAAGAAATGGAATTTAGTCAAAACACCCACGCGACCATAACCATGAAATCCCGATTTTTTTCACTTGGAACCATTTTTGAACTGCTTTCACAAAACCACTGATTAAGAATAACGCAACTACCACTGAACAATTCAACGTTGAAATAACAACTGTCCGAATTAAACATCTTCTGGCTAAACAAATCGTGAACCACTGAAAAAGTTCCACAACCAGAACTTTTTGAGAAAGATGAGATGCTGAAAGGATGTATAGCCTTCTAACTTGATGATGAAGAAAACCCTGATGACGAGCCAAATGAACCGGTGAATAGTTTTCATACTTGAAATCCTTACCAGGGAAATAAACCCTACTTCCTTAGAAAAATACAATCCCATGTCTCGAGATCACGATGCAAATGATATGACCTAAAGTAGATGCGAATGAATGCAAAACGAAAAGCTGACAAAGATAGAAAACCAGAGGGCAAATTTAGGGTGTCTACAGAAGGCAATGTGTTCCTTATCAGAAAGCTCTCCAGTGTTTGGCTTGAAGTGGTGTTTAATGAAATGGGTATATGTCAGCTAAGACTCATTAAACCCAATGGTATTTTCAGCATCAATAGAAGGGTCATAGGCCAAGCCATCTGGTCGAAGCCCTGTGATAGTGGCTACATCAAAGAAGGTTGGGGTAATCATCCCACAAGAAAGATGGAAGTTGTAATGGGTGTTGTCCCAGAAATAAAGGGAGGCAGCCAGGAGGTTCAGACAATATGGGATGTTGGTCTTCGACAACATCAGCAAGTCATAAATCCTTATTTCTTTCCAGTGGGCGGCTTTTACCTTTTCCATTTTAGTCATCCAAAGATCAAAGTCGTTGAACTGGCTAATAGTCCTAACCAATCTAGTACCATCATAGAGGTACTTTAAATCCAGTTGATTGGAAGAAGGTGGTTGGTTGAATAATCATCGGCTTTGGGGGTATTCTTTTGCCCTAGAGGTTGGGATTTACGGTAGCTAGGAAAGAACTCATTCAGCCTTTCATTAGTATTTTCAACTTTGGCCAAAGGGCCAATTGAGTGTAAGAACAGTCATTAACGATGAAGGGAATCATTACCTGAGAAACATATAAACTTCTTTGTTCAGCCATCCTATGTTTTGGGATGAATTGACGGTTCTTGACCGTCTTAGGTTTAGTAATGTTGTTGAATGGAGGAAGAGCTTGTTCGAAAGTAAAGGCTTTCCCTTTCTGACTTTTCTTCTAAGAGATGGTAGCTTTTGAAGACGCCATTGTTAGAAATGAAGAGTGGAGTTTTTTAGGGTTTCTGGGAAGAAAAGAAGAGGCTTTAGAAAGAAGAAGACAAAGTTTGCAAGAGTGTAGAAAAGTGTTCTTTATTGTTGAAGGATGTATTTATAGGTTTGGAATGAGAAGTGTTGGAGTCCAGCCACTTAATGTAAATATGAAGTTGTAGGATGCGTGGCACTTTGGATCAGACATGTTGGAGGTAGCAGTTACGATAAAACATATTGGCACTTTGTTTCAAGAAAAGGTCATGATTATAAAACATCAAAATACGGCTGATGGGACCTTTGGGGATTTTGTCATTATGATATGACGTCATGCGCATGGTTGGAGAATCACAACAGTTTTTAGAATGTGGGTTAGATGGTTATCATCATGCTTTCATCTGACCAAAGTTGGCGTCGAAATGATGAACATCAAAAAATGATATTTTCATCAAGATGGTCGAAAATAATATTTTTGGGGGGCAATTTGTCATCTCCAAATTTCGACACTAGCATTAATTGGGTTATTTGGCTTAGAAAAGAATTCTCTTGCTATAAGCTAAAAGTAAGGTTTTCGACCTTACTCTTTGAAAGGGTGAAAGTCTAAAGAATACACCATCTATAGATCCTTGATCAGTGCATTTTGGTGCACATTCCTACATGATTGTACTTAGACAATTCTTTAGTTTTATTTGTTTATTTTTATATTTTAATTTGTTTTTCTAATTTATTTTATTTTTGGCTTAGTTTAATTTTCGTACTTAATTTTCATCTTTAACAGCTTTTACGGAAATGATCATAACCGGAGTTCCAGGAATTTGATTTAGGCGTTCTACCAGTCGATGGAAAGCTAAGAGAGAGAGAGCTACAACTTTTATGTTGGAGTCAAAGTTAGATTCGGAGTCATATTTTCCAGAATTTTTTTTGAAGCTGCTGCATTAGTTTTATTCAGTTTCGGGTCATTTAGAATTGGGTATGGGTTATGTATTTGACCCAGTTGGGTTGTAAACGGGTTTTTAGGTTTTCTATTTAACCTAGCAGCCGCGGCTGCTCTTGGACATTCTCATATTCACGATTTTATTTTTCTTACGCTTGAAAGAACGATGGAGAACTAATCACCTTTGAGTCAATCTATTGTAATTCAGGTTCCAACACTTGAGATTATTATAATGTTAATTTTAATTTAATTCCTTTCAATGATATTTTGTGTTCTTGTATGCTTAATTCAATTGCATGAAATATATTAATTTGATTCGGTTGATTGTATGATCCTAACATAGACACGGTACGTTTGCTTAATTCGTTTTGTGTTTGATCAATCATGTTTTCTTAATTCACGAAATTTTATCTCATTTGCTTAATTCGGACAATAGGATCGTTAATCTTACAAACCTCATCGTGCTTGTCATTGAGTTTGTATCCAGATAGGAATGAATAATCCGCTTAGGGTATTATAATTATAATAATCGATGATAGTAGGAACTGAATCGGTAGATTGACTTATTCCATAATCACGTATTTTATACACTTAATTGTTCTATTTTTTTATTAACCTTAAAACAAACCCCCCTAAATCGGAATTCGGTTACCTTCGATTAATAACAATACAAGAATCCTTGTGAAACGATTCGAGTCATTGCCGCTATACTATGTTTTCAAAAATCACTCGTTTTTTATCCGTGCGCGACACGCGGATCAAATTGGCGCCGTTTTCGGGGATTTTTGTCGTTATAAATCGATATTAGAGTCATAGATTTAGTGTTGTTGCGTTTAGGCCCTAGGTTCTTCACGTTTTTGGCCTTCTCGCGTGTCGGGAAAAAAATCGGTTTTTGGGAAAATTGGGTCCGATCAAAAATCTGTTTTGCCTACTAGGAGTAGAAAAATCTTCTGATCATTAGTCCTGGTATTCTAGGGAATACCTGGAGTCCGCCCTCAGAATCGCCAAATTCCGCATTTTTCTATTTTTAATTAATTTTTTTACTGTTTTTGCAGTTTCGAAAAAATCCAAAAAAACATTCTAAAATTCTTATTTTGTTTAATTAGATTAATTCTGGTGTCAATTTATTTTTTTGAATTTATTTTGATCGATTTCCTTCTTTGTGTTTGTTTTTGACTTTTAGGGACATTGTTGGCATTTTTTCTATTGTTGCTGCATTGTTGTGCATTAGTCCTGGCAACTAGGTTATCCTATTCTAAACTTTTTACATTCGATCCTGAGGTAGAAAGAACTTTGCACACACGACGTAGAGCAGTCCATGATAGCTCACCACTCACTTCTGATTTTGATTCTGATTCTAATTTTTTACATAATTTGTTTGATTCTGATTCTGAATTAGCTTTTGAAAATATGGGTGACCAAAGAACTTTAAGACAATTGGCTGCCCCTGGTGTGAACTATAATAACTTGTGTATTGATTATGCTGACCTTGTTGTTCCTTTTGAATTAAAATTTGGATTAATACACTTGTTGCCGAGATTTAGTGGTCTTGCAGGTGAGGATCCGCACAAGCATCTTAAAGAGTTTCAGATTGTTTGTTCCACACCACTCAGGCCAGAAGGAATTACTGAAGATCACATCAAGCTGAGAGCCTTTCCGTTTTCTCTACAAGGTGCAGCCAAGGATTGGTTATACTATCTTGAGCCAAATATTGTTGCTACTTGAAATGATTTGAAAAAGGTATTCCTAGAGAGATACTTTCCCGCATCTAGAGTTGCCTCAATAAGAAAAGATATTTATGATATTAGACAATTGGATAATGAATCATTGACTGAATATTGGGGAAGGTTCAAACAATTGATTTCGAGGTTCCCACAACATCAGATCACCGAACAATTACTTATTCAGTATTTCTATGAAGGGTTAAAACCAATGGATAGGAATATTTTGGATGCTGCTAGTGGTGGAGCACTTGTTGATAAGACTCCAGCCGCTGCCAAGGCTCTGATTGAGAACATGTCACTTAATTCCCAATAGTTCACAACAAGAGACAATTCTGTGCAAATAAAGGGTGTTAATGAAGTGCATGTTTCTTCTCATGTTTCTCACTCCGACAAAAATTTCGAAAGCAGAATGGGTGAGCTGACCGATTTGGTGAAACAGTTGGTAGTGGTAGGTAAAGCTCAAGCAGCCCAACAAGCTCAAACAGTAAGATTATGTGGTATTTGTACTTCTTCTGATCATCCTACTGATACATGTCATATTCTGCAAGATGAAAAACCTCCTAAGTATCCTCAAGCTAATGTTGCAGCCCTTTACAATCAAGGTAACAACCAGAATCGGTGCAACGTTCCTGACCTGTCCACTAATAGGTACCATCCAAATTGGAGGAATCATCCAAACCTCCGATATGGAAATCAGCCTTCCAACCAACAACAAGTGATGCTACCACCGCCACAAAATCCTCCACAAGCGGTGATCACTGCTGCCCCATCTTCTTCTGGTCCTTCATTAGAGGATATTGTTAAGCAATTAGCCTCCAGTAATCTCGAATTCCAACAACAGACAGATTCTAGTATGCAAGCCATGCAGACACAGATTGGACAGTTAGCAACTTCTATAATTGCCTTGCAGCAAGCCCAAGGTTCGAACCAACTTCCTGCCCAAATAGTTGCGAATCCAAAAGGTCCTAATCCTAATGTGAGTGCAATTTCATTGAGATCTGGAAAGGTTGCAGATTATACCCCAGAAACAAATAAGGAGGTGACTGAACCTGAACCTGAACCTGAACCTGCTACTGTTGTTGTTGAGCCCGAAAAAGAATATTTACCACCAATACCTTTCCCACATAGAGTGCGGAAAAATAAGAGTGTTCCTGAAGAAGACAAAGAAAGAGAGATTATGGATGTGTTCAAAAAGGTGGCAGTGAACATTCCGCTTCTTGATGTAATCAAGCAGATTCCAAAGTACGCAAAGTTTCTAAAGGATTTGTGTACACACAAGAGGCGAAATAAGGATAAAGAGAGAATTAAGTTAGGAAGAAATACTTCTGCTTTTATTCAGCCCAAGCAAAATGTTTCAGCTCTCACCCAAGTCTTGCCACAGAAGCAGAGAGACCCAGGAATTTTTTTCTATTCCTTGTATCATCGGGGATAGTAGATTTGAGAATTGCATGCTTGATTTAGGAGCGTGCATTAATGTTATGCCTACTTCTGTTTATAATAACCTTTGTCTTGGTCCTTTGCAACATACAGGTTTAATCATTCAGCTGGCGAACAGAAGCAACACCCACCCCAGGGGAATAGTGGAAGATGTCCTTGTTCAAGTTAACGATTTAGTTTTTCCTACAGATTTTTACATTCTGGACATGGAAGGAGAAACTAAGTCAAGCAGAGCTCCCATCATTTTAGGTCGATCGTTCATGAAAACGGCAAAAACAAAAATTGATGTTGACGATGGAACCATGACCATGGAATTGGTGACATTATTGCGAAATTTAACGTTTTCAATTCCATGAAACATCCCATGGAGGAACATTCTGTTTTTCATGTTGAATTGATATCTGAATTGATTAATGACACTTGTGCTAAATTGATTTCACTTGATTTTCCTTCTTTATCTGGATATGATGATGTTTACTCATGCACTGATTGTACTGACACTAACCTTTGTGTTGTATGTGTTGAGAGTGATGCTGCCTTGCAGGAGGACATGATTCCTACAAGTGAAGTTCATGACGAGGATGTTGCCTATGCAGCTGATGCTCTCGACTTCCCGACTGGCCCGAATACTCCATCCATCGAGCAGCCCCCATCCTTAGAATTGAAACAACTTCCGGATAATCTGAAATATGCTTATTTGGAGAGTAATGAAAACTCCCTGTTTTTATTTCTTCTAACATTGATTTAGATCAAGAAAATAAGCTCTTGCAGGTTTTGAAGAAGCACAAGAAGGCGATTGGATGGACATTAGCAGACATCCCAGGAATTAGTCCTTCCATGTGTATGCACAGGATTTTACTTGAGGAGGGTGCAAAAACAGTAAGGCAGCCCCAAAGGAGGCTTAATCCTTTGATCCTGGATGTAGTGAAAAAAGAGGTAACCAAACTCTTACAAGTAGGTATCATTTATCCTATCTCTGACAGCAAATGGGTAAGTCCAGTGCAGGTTGTACCTAAGAAATTTGGACTCACAGTGGTGAAAAATGAAAAGAATGAACTTGTTCCCACTAGAGTTAAGAATAGCTGGAGAGTTTGTATTGACTACATGAGACTGAATCAAGTGACTAGAAAGGATCACTTTCCTTTGCCGTTCATTGATCAAATGCTCGAACGGCTCGCAGGTAAATCACATTATTGTTTTCTTGATGGTTTTTCAGGTTACTTTCAGATTCATATTGCACCTAAGGATCAAGAGAAGACCACTTTCACGTGCCCCTTCGGCAAATTTTCTTACAGGAGGATGCCTTTTGGTCTTTGCAATGCTCCTGGCACTTTCCAGCGATGTATGCTTAGTATTTTTTCTGATTTTATTAAAAATTACATGGAAGTGTTTATGGATGATTTCACTGTTTATGGTTCTTCATTTGATGCATGCCTGAATAGTTTGAATATGGTTTTAGAAAGATGCATCGAAACTGATCTTGTTTTAAATTATGAAAAATGCCATTTTATGGTTGATCAGGGAATTTTTTTGGGCCACATTATTTTTGAAAAAGGAATTTTTGTAGACCCTGCTAAGATTGATGTGATTTCTACATTACCTTACCCATCTTGCATTCGCGAGATTCATTCTTTTCTTGGTCATGCAGGTTTTTACATGCGTTTCATTAAGGATTTCAGCAAGATAGCTCTTCCGTTGTCAAATTTGTTGAAGAATGATGTCTACTTTCAACTTTGATGACAGTTGCAAAAAGACATTTGACTTCTTGAAGAAAGCATTGACCTCTGCTCCCATCATCCAGCCCCCTGACTGGACCTTTCCTTTTGAGATTATGTGTGATGCTTCTAACTATGCGTTGGAGCGGTCCTTGCACAAAGAGTTGATAAGGTTGCCCATGTTATTTATTATGCTTCTAGGACTTTGGATTCTGCACAGTCTAATTACACCACCACTGAAAAGGAACTTTTAGCAATTTTTTTTGCTCTTGATAAATTTAGACAATATTTGCTAGGTTCAAAAGTTGTTGTTTTTACTGACCATGCAGCTTTAAGGTACTTATTGAAGAAACCAAAGGCAAAACCGAGACTGATTCGGTGGATGTTGTTGCTCCAAGAGTTTAATGTTGAAATTAAAGATAAAAGTGGAGCTGAGAACTTGGTGGTTGATCACTTGAGCAGGATAGAGAGAGATGAAGATCCTTTTCCGATTCAGGATGGCTTCCTTGATGAACAACTTTTACTTGTGCATGGCATTACTCCTTGGTTTGCTGATATTGTTAATTATCTTGTTGCTGGTGTTTTTCCTACAGGTGCTTCTAGATCACAGATTTATAAACTCAAGAGTGATGTCAAATATTATGTTTGGGATGACCCATATCTTTGGAAGTTTGGAAGTGATCAGGTGATTAGAGGATGTGTTCCTGACTATGAGATTGAATCTATTTTGAATTTTTCTCATGCCTCTCAAGTAGGGGGGCACTTTGGTCCGCAATGAACTGCAAGAAAAGTCCTTGACTCGGGTTTCTATTGGCCCACTGTTTTTAAATATGATTATGAGACTTACCGCACTTGTAAAGAGTGCCAGTTAGCAGGTACATCCATCACTCGTAAGAGTGAAATGCCTCAGCAACCTATGCTTTTTTGTGAGGTATTTGATGTATGGGGAATCGACTTCATGGGTCCCTTTCCTGTATCATTTGGATTTCTATATATTTTGCTTGCAGTTGATTATGTTTCAAAGTGGGTGGAAGTTATCCCCACTAGGACTAATGATTCTAGAGTTGTTGCAGATTTTGTCAAGTCTAATATCTTTTGCAGGTTTGGAATACCGCGAGCTATCATCAGTGACCAAGGCACTCATTTCTGTAACCGCACCATGGAATCTTTGCTCCGGAAGTATGGAGTTGTGCACAAAGTCTCTACTACATACCACCCACAAACTAATGGGCAAGCTGAGATATCAAACAGGGAGATCAAACAAGTTCTAGAGAAAATGGTGCAACCAAACAGGAAAGACTGGAGCCGTCGTCTAATATCGATTTATAACGACAAGAATCCCCGGCAACGGCGCCAATTTGATTCGCGTGTCGCGCACAGATCAATCCTATAATTAGAGAAATTCTAAGTTTGGAATATTTTCTAAGTGTTAGTGGGATTCGACCATGCATGCATTCGACGTAGAGTAGCAATTACCTAAATTTTGCACGTTCAAGCCTTGGAGGGAAAATCTATAATTTCCAATTCAAAGACAGGGACAAGTTGTGAAAATGAAGCTTCTTCAACATGTAGTGTGGGACAAGTGTCATCATCTTAGAGTAGTCTTAGGATGAAACCGTCGAAAACGGTTACTTTGTAATATCTATAAATAGTTTAGTCTAGTGTTGGAATAAGTGTGCGTGAAAATCACATTGTACTAAGTAACTCTGTGTAACACTCAAAGTATCAGTGTGTAAAGAAAATAGTGTTGTGAGAATGTACGTGAGGTAACACCACCATCTTATTTTCAAAGTCTTTTATGTTAAAGCAACAATTTATCTTCAATGTTATTTACAATTCAAGTTATTTATCTTTAAAGTCATTTAACTTTCAAAACCCTTTTATGTTAAAGCATTTATCTTTCAAGTCAGTTACTTTTCAAGCAATTTACTGCATTTCATTTATAATTCTTGGTTTTTAACATTCTTGTCTTGCACTTATCTTTTTTTTTACATTTCCAGACATTTAAACTTCCTTACCTTGCATTTACTCTTTCAGTTATCTTTTCATTTACTTTGAAAGTCTTTTTAAATATTTCTTGAATTTAATACTTGCTTTTACATTGTATCTTCTTTACTTTAATTTCTTACTTCTCACCTTCTGAATCCTGTCTTAGGATCAATCCAGTCGATCCTGCAAGTAACAGAGGGTATTTTGGTATCTTTAGAGGACCAATGGTTGTTTACTAATTTTGGGGATAAACATAAGGTGAGAAGGCTTATGAACTATGGGAAATGGGAATTGGAAAATCACATTCATCATTGACATATATATTACTTTCAGTGAGTTCTGTCAGGGAGGAAGAGTAAGGAGCTGGATATGAAGGTTTTACACACTATGGAGATTCATGATATGGATAATAATATCTGTTAAGGAACAATTATAAAGGCATATATGATTATCATGTGACTCGTGATAAGGTAAGAAAAGATATTGTACTACCTTAAAGGTGCAATTATGTTGGATTTGGGTGTTATGCGTTGAATATAATTGAAGGATTGTGAAACTCAGAAACATTGACCTTCAAGGAGACATTAAAAAAAATGTGGAGTCATATATGGCTGAAGAACAATGCTTATGCACTATTTAGATTACCTAAACTGGAAAAGGTGGTTGGAAGTAAGTGGATCAAGGTCCAGGTGTGGCTTGAACCTAATCAAAGTTGTTGAATACATATTTAAATTGGAGAGAGCAGCAAGATGAATGATGGCTAAATTGACATCACCACAGTTTAAAGTCAAGGTGGAGAATTATAGAAGTATGATTTAAATCCTCAAGTGATAAAGAGAAAGAAAAACATGTAAGATTGTGAGAAATCTAAGGGATCAAAATTGTCAAAAAGCAACAGAGAATTTAACGGCACCAACGAGATCCTAGTGGTGGTTATCAAAGGTCAGCTCGGTGGTGGCGAATGCATAGCTTGGGGTCGGTCCTCAAGGTAATGGGTATGATTCCAGCAACTCCATTACATCAGACTTGATTGTTTCAATTTCTAGATTAGTTTGTTAATTTGTTGTGTTTTAAACATGTTAAGTGTTTGTTGGATTTCTGACGTTATAATTGTGTATCTCTATCATTCTTGTTTTTACAACCTTCCGGATGTGTGTGTGTGTGTGAGAGAGTGAGAGAGAGGGAGAGAGAGAGAGAGAGAGAGAGAGAGAGAGAGAGAGAGAGAGAGAGAGAGAGAGAGAGAGAGAGAGAGAGAGAGAGAGAGAGAGAACACTTCTAAATGAGAGAACACTTTTAAATATCTTGACCTTGTGTGATTCATATATAGAGAGAATTTGAGAGATTGAGAAATAATTGAATATAAAATACAATTTATTTTTGAAAATTTTGGTGACTATATTTGAGTAACTGTAATTTCATGTAAGAATTTTTGAAAATATAGTGAATTGAAGATGTGCTTACTCCCTCGAAGTAAATCGGAAGTAAATCGGTTTGATCAAAATGTATAAACAATTTTTTATGTTCTTGTTTTTATCTTCACTCTTTGCAAACCAAATTATTGTGATGTTAGTGATCATTATTTGTCTCTTACATCCAATTTTTTTAAAGCTATCAAATTTGTTATAGTTTCCATAATAGTTAATATTCAAAAAAATCAAGACTTTGTCTTTAATTGCTGACAAAGACTAAAGACCTTTGAAATGACCTGTTGGTTGAAAATCATGATCAGCTCATTTTCATGGTCAAATTTGGTGGGGTCTAATGCAGATGAGTTGCACATCTCATTCAACCATCTTATTATTTATTCAAGCAAATGAAGAGATTCTCGGTTCAAATTTTCCACTCAAAATAATAGTATATAAAATATGCAAGAGTATTCTGATCTTTTGGATTTCGGCTTGCCTTGGCCCTCAATACTAACAATTATTGCAGTAGAAGATGGTTCATTTTTCTGGATTGGTATGCAGCCGCCTCGTTTCCCCGTTGAAAATTCGAAATCCAAATGGGTTTGGAAGTGTAGGAGCTGTCATGTGTTACCTAATGTTCATAAATGATCTATACAATAATGATATTATTAGTGTTGGTCACTGGTGCCTATATAGATGAGTAGGAAATGTTCCTACCACACTCAAATTCAGGGCCTACATGCATTTTGTTTGGTGTGAAAATATGTATATGCTTGTTGTTTATAAGATTGACAAAGTTTCGATTATCAGCCGTTGCTTCAGTCATTTCGACCTAAACAGTCAACTCACACGCGCGTAAACAATGATATATCCAGAAGGGATGTTTTTGGTTAAAAGCAACATCCACAGCAATATATCTTACAGAAATTTTGAATCAGACAAAGATTACAAGGAAAAAACTAGACAACAAAAATGACAAGGAAAGAATAGAAACATCTCGGAGAATGGAAATAAATATTGACAGAAAATTTTGCTCTTACAGAGGAGATTGAATGACTGAAAACAATAATTCCTTCTTTTCATTTTTGCTTTAGTGCGCCTTTTTTAGATTTCTTTAGCTGCCACGGCGGTAAGCAACCTTTATAGTGAGAATGCAGAAACAATGAACACATTGGTACTTCCATTTGTGGCATTGAGATCGATGACAAACAACTGAATGCCGTTCGAAGTCTCTTTTTTTCACTATCACTCTCTTGACAGTTCGAATCATGCTGAACAGTAGAAGTTTTAAGTGCTTCAGGAAGTATGCAATTGCAAAAGGAACCTACAACGCAAACAATAATCAAGACGTCAATAAGTGAATTCATATGTGTCTTGAGTTTGTAAACATGACATATATATATATATACCTATTCTTGCAAGACGATTGACCCATTTCGGTATAGAATTCCCAGTAAGCTTGTAACTAATATCTTCACAGAAATGATTGCAGTTTTTCACAATCAAGTGATAACTATCACCATTGTATTCTGCAGACATGTTCTCCATGAACTCTCGAATCTGGAACGGATCTAAACTAGTAGTTCCCACGAAAATCGATTTTCGAAACTTAAATCCAGGACACTGCCTAGGTTCAACCTCAAACACACCACTTGTTGGATAGTCATGAGCTCCAAACGCATATTCCACTCCATAAACTGTAAGGACATAATAACTTCATCTTAGAAAATACTCATCGAATCGAAAATAATAACTTTTCACCATAAAGTCACAGATATAAGTAATAGACACATGCATATAAGCACTTTTTCTATAAGCACTTAATTGTAAAGTGAACTGACCTTCAAGTCCAGTGTGGAAAATACCAACTCCTGCCCAATACATATAGCCATTAACGGTGGTTAAATCATAGACATTGAGATATACAGGAGTATTCCCAGGTTTGTTTCCAGCTGATTTCAGTTTAGAGAATATGCAAAAGGGTGTCACTGATTTGTGTTTGAGACGAAACCGCACGATCGAAGGCCATCCATTTTTAAATCCTGATTTCATTTTATGAATGAATCCAGTAGTAACCACACAATATCTATCTCTTTCCTACAGATAAATATATTGAAAAATTAATAAAATTATTTGCACAAATAATAATGGCCAAAACTATGGAATCACTTCAACCCTAATATCATTACCAAATTCACAGAAAAATGCCCAAATCTAATTAGCAACATGAGAAGTTCAACCTCAAAGCTAAAAACTGAAAATAAAATCTGCAAGTTGAAGTATTAATATTTCAAGATCTAACTCATATCTAAGCTCAATTTCTGTGACATGAAACTACTTGTAGAAAAAAATAGCAAAATCTAAAGGGAAGAACAAAACAACATCAAAGGTAATAGATCAGATTAGAAAAATACATAAAACAGCACCAAAAATCAACTCAAAATTAAATTTAAAAAAAAAAAAAAAACAGAAAATAAACAAACCTATTAAAAGTGAAGTGAAAAACTCCTCCACCAAAGTATGAATGAATAATTACTCATTCATTGATGTATTTTTTTTCAAAGAAGAGAATGAAACATTGTGTGTGTCTGAAACTCACACATTGTTTGGTTAATATCTTCTTCTTCTGACAAAACAAGTGAAAGCTGGTTGTGTTGTGTAGTTATAGTTAAGAGACCAGACACAAACTACTGTCTCTTTTTTTTTCTTTTTTAATGCTTAATGAGGAAAAATTAATCATAAATTTACTAAGTACTTTTGGGAAAATGAGAAAATTTGAAAGTGAACAAAATAAAATATAATAATGGATAAGTGAAAAAAAGTGTGAAAGAAATTCTGTCTGGACTTGACACTTTGACATTGACTGTCATCATTGCATTTTGCGTTGAATTGTGATTTTAATTATTCTCTCTCTTTCTCTTTATTCATTTTTGCTTCTTTTTCTTTTTTTAAATAAGGTGTGTGTGTTCTTTATTAGAAAATAAAATAAAATAGTACTTGTATCATTTTATATTGTTTTTTTTGTAAATATTAATTATTTTATTTTGATTCTATCCTCAAGTTAATTTTTTTTTTCAACACAACAACACTCTTCTTTTATTTTTCTTTTTAGTTCATTAGTACTAATAAATTATTGTCATAATTAATACGAGCTGGATAAGCAGCTTTTGGTCTCTCAGGTGAGAAATTATTGCAGCTTTACGAAGCATGTGTTTATTTTATGGGTATGCTAGCTAACTTCTCAAATGTCTTCTAATTATTCATTATTTTCTACGTCTTATAACGAGTGATCCATTTAGAATAAATATATATTTCAAAATAAATGATTCATTTTAATTTCTAATGCAACTTTTTTAAATTTATCCTTCATTTAATATTTTTATCATTTTCAATACATGATAAAGATATATTAGTAAAAATATAATTTCATTTTCTTTATTTATTCATTTTTCTTAATCTGTGTGAAAAGTCAAACAGATCACTCATTGAAGGACTGAGGGAGTACAAAATATTCTCCTTCCATTTCACAAAAATAATTAGATTTAAATAAATTTTTGATCGCGTAATTTGAACGTTTTTAATAATTAGTCTTTTATTAGAAAAACATCAATTTTAGTCTTTTATCTTTTATGATCTTTAAATTTTCATGATCCTCTCTACTTTTGCATAAGTAGCAATGATGATTAGGATTTAATGATATGGTATTAATGATATGGATAATTTATAAATTAATATTTTATTAATGATTATCAATGATTAATGTAATAAATTAATTATTAATTATTAATTATTGAAATTAATAAATTATTAAAAGAATCCCTTAGAGTTCAGCCGGTTGCGTTTCAGTGACTTTAGCGCGCGAATGGCACGGTAACTTTACCTCACAAAGCCTCTTACAATTTTCTCTCTCATCTTAAGTTTTTCTCTTTTTTCTTTTATTTTATATTTTAAAAAATGTTAAAAGTGCTTAAAGTTACCAAAGTCACACTGCTGCAAAGTTATCTAATCCTTCTCCGAGTTCAGCTCATTTTCTTGACACCAATACCAAAGCACCCAATATGGCATTGACTTATGCATAACCAATATATATATATATATATATATATATATATATATATATATATATATATATATATATATATATATATATATATATATATTGTGATGGGACTTCAATAATACACAAGTGAGGGTTGGATAAGAAAACATCAACTGATCGAATTCGGCTCGTTCCGAGTGTTATTTTAGAGATTGGGTCGGTTTGGTTCGGGTCAACGGGTGGTCGGTTGGCTGAAATGGATTAGGGCAGATAACTTAGGTCGGGTTCGGCTTGCAATTTGGGCCCGTCGGAATCGGAATCCGACTGAATCCAGTGATACGTTATGGGCCTTCTATTCCAACCCAGTCCATTTCTGTCTTCTTATCCTCCTTACATAACCCTAAACCTAATCCACTTGTGCCACTCAATCACCACAATTCCATTTGTGTCGCTCAAATCACCACAACTCCATTTGTGTCGCTCAAATCACTGTCTCTTCATGTATCATCTTGACCTCCTCTGTATCTTCATTTCACCAGCGATTCTATGATTTTCTCGGTAGTCAAAAGGTTAGTGGATTTTTTGTGGTTTTTACTCTTTTGGGATTTAGGGTTATTTTTTGTTTGAAGTTATGATTCGTGTATGTGTTTTATCTTTATTCTTTCCATTACTTTTTTTATGATGGAAAATTTTATTGGATTTATAAATCTCGTTAGTTGATTATTTATGTTGGACTACTCCTTTGATTTTGATTTTATTCACTATTTACATGTTTACAAGATAAAGGACCAAATGATAGAATCTTTGAAGGTATAACTTTATTTTACTGCAATTTACTAGAAATAATAAAATCTTGTTTGGAGTTACAGTTGTGAAGCTAATACTCAGTTGTGGACTGCTCCTTTTTCTTTTCAAGATCTAGTGACTTGCAATTTTGTATCGATGTGTGGTCTTGTGTTAGGTGTTATTGCATTGTTTTTCTTTTAGTTTTTCCTGTTTCTTTTTTGTGTGTGTTTCCTGTTTCTTTTTGTGAAGTGTGGTAAGGATTGAATAGTTTTCTAGTATATTTTGTTTCAGATCTTGACTCAATGCTACATGAGGGAGTTAATGTGAAAGTTAACTAATTTTATTTATAAAATAAATTATTTGGTGATTTGTTTGTTAATATTATATCAATTGAAAAGTTTGTTAATATCTAACTTCTGGTTTTCATTCTTTCTCATCTCATGAGATGTTAGAAATTCTTACAGCGATTTCTTCTCCTAGCATTTGCTTCTGTAAGATTTGATTTAGTTGGAGAAGTGAATGAGTAATCGATATGTAGTATGACTCTTTGATTTGAAAAGGTGTAGGTTTTTAGTGTTATTATATTTTTGTTATTCTATTTATGCATAGTTTTCTTAACAATTTTACTTATTTTTTTCTTAATAGGTTCACTTATTTGAAAAGTTGTAGGTATTTGGTGTTATTCTATTTTTATTATTCTATTTATGCATTTTTTTTAACAAGTTCACTTTTTTCACAGATTCACCGTTCCAACAATTTATTAAGTATTTTTACTTTTGATTTATTAGCATATTGAACAGTTAGATTTAATATTATCCAATATTTGGTTTTGAATTTTGATTTTTTTGCGGTGAATGAATGGTAGAAAGAAACTTTATTTTTATAATATCATTGTTTTTAATGTGCTATTACATTTTTCTACTTATGATCTTTTTTGTTTAAAATTTTAATGTCTATTATAATTTATAAAATATTTGTGTTTTGATTTTGGCAATTAAGTGTTATTCTTTAAGTTGTAGTTATTGTTATTATTTTTAAATTTGTACTTATTATTGATTTATTATTAGTAGAATTGTTGTTAATTTTACTTATTGTATTTAAAATTTGAATTTTACTCATTAATGATTTATGAAGCAAACGTTGAAGTAGATCGGAAGGGGACATTGGAAAAGGATTAAAACCCTTTTCTCGCTTCTGCTGATGAGGTGGTACAACCGAGGAAGTCTCATTTATAATTTGTTGATGTGGCAGTTTTAGAACCCAAGGCTTACGACATAAAGAAGATCCATGAATGAGAGGAGGAACACCCTTCTCTTTTGCAGCAGGTGGAGGAACATACTTTTGCTTGGCCTCCTGGACAAGCGCAAACCCGATTGCGCCTAAATTGATGAGTTCTTGGACCTTATGCTTGAGCACCTTGCAATTTTCCACATTATGGTTGAATGCTCCTGAATGGAATTCACACCTAGCATTGACATTAGAACTCATAGGGTACCTGGTATGCTGAGGTCCCATATCGATCAACTTAATCAGCTTCAATTCCAGCAGAAGTTGAAGCAACTGCGCATATGGCATCGGGATCGGATCGAACCTCCTCTCAGACTTCACTGTCTTGCACTCCTCAGGAGATAGTGACTGATGAGAAAACTCTGACAATGAAGGAAATTCGGAAGGTAATCCATGTTGCATCAAAGGTCCCAAAGAAGCGGGAGGAGTTAGAACATCAGTTGCGGAAGCAGACAACTGATTGTTTTCCTTCTTCAATATAGCTTCCAACATTTCTGTAATTTGTCCCATTTGAGTCTTCATCTGGTTAACCTCTTCTCTCAGTAGTTTATGACCCCGGGACAACGCTCGAATGTCCACCATAAAATGCCCTAGCTGGGCCTTCATCTCAGTCACCTCCGCTCAGAGTTGTTTCATGCCCATACCCTGATAATCATGATTCAAGTTAGCCATTCTGAAGAGAAACCAAGTCAGAATAAGAATTTGTCTCTGAACACCTGTCATGAATGCAAGGATGTATGCAAATTCCATGTTCGGCTATTTCCCAGGGATCTATTTGCTTTGATTCACATTTTGATACACAAGAAATCCAATTGCATGATTCAGATATGGGATCCTCGGAAATAACTGAACATGTGTGCAGAGATGTTATGATGTCATCAACAGGCAAGTGATCAATGGTCTAATGTTGGTGTTGAGTAGTGAACCAAGTTTTCGTGAAGAGTCATAATAACATCATTTATGTGCAGAAATTCCAGACTTCAAAACCAAAGACCATATAGAACTGGATCATATCACAAAGTAACACTGGAAAAGCGGGTATGTTGGAAGTTTAGGGTTCCTGCAAACCTGTACACCCCTCCCAATCTCACGGGTGTGCTACCTCAGGTCAACATCACAGACTCTCAAAGCCAAATAGCAATAATACATTCACCATTTCCAAGAAATGGTGTAATAACCATATCCAAGAATCAGTTTAGCATTATGTACTATTTAGGGAGGTCTCAGCTGAGTCCGGGAAAAAACAAGCATCCCTCATAAGTTCCTAGATTCAAGCACTAAATCGAGAAACAATAGTACATTCAGCCATTGGGATACAGTATTATCGTTACATGAACAGTTTGCTTTAACTAGGTCCTTAAAAGAGAACCATGCCATCCTATGCGAGTTCCCAGTGGGCCCTCGAATGCGAGTGGGTTTGCCAACAAATGTGGTCTGCCACTGTCATCACTTGAGAGGGTTGTTTCCACTAAGATTCTCAATTATCGGTCCCCATATGCACATAATTATCGAGGTCGTATCCTGAAGTGGAGGAAATCCCCACACAGGATATTTCCAATAAGGTCGCACTCTGGGTGTGGAACACACTGCCACTCATCATGGTGAGACACCATGGAAGTACAATGGCTATCCACGCTAAATTCTAGGGTGCACTTGAGCCTTGGTATTGGGCTTCTCACTCAGTAACCCCATCCCGCCAAAGAAAACCAGTACAACCAGACAATCCAGTATATATGATGCATGGAAAATAAAATACTGAAAACGATAAATAATGCTGTAAATAAAAGCAGTAAAGCTAAACTAAGCACACACCAGCAAACAGCGAACACCCAAGGAAATAAAAATAGACGAGCGCTAAGATTGACTCTCAAAGGGGAAACCAGAGATTTTGGGTTCGATCCCCAACAGAGTCGCCAGCTGTCGCTCCTGGGATTTTCATCCTAGTACAAACACGAAAGTGGCGCAGAAAAGGTAGATTCGCCAGCCAGACATTTTTATCCCGAATGAATGAGAAAGGTAATGCTGCACAAACCGAAGGAAAAGGAAAGGACAAGGTCCTGCGAACCAAAGAAATGGGTTCGGGAGTCGGTACGACCTGGGAAGGTATTAGCACCCAAATTGTATGCCGTACCCGACGGGATCCACGCTTGTTTGTCTGTTTCAAAGGGTAAGGAATAAAACTGCTACTGAATAAAAGAACCACTAACTGGAACTGGAATGAGAGAGGGGACTGGAAAAAGAGAACTAAAAGGTACTAGAAAAATGTAGGGAAAATAAAGAATGTGCTTGAATGGGCCATACCCCGCTGCCTACGTATCTCATGGTAAATGAGAATCAGAGTCGACGTAGTTGCCTAACTAAGGCGGGAACTTGTTTGTGTTTTTTATGAATTGAACTCATTATGCCTATGCTCAGGTGTTGCAGGCTCATCTGGTACGAGTGCGTTACCTTCTTGAAAAGAGACAAGTCATAGTGAGTTCGCGTTTAGAGTGAAGGAGATGAGAAGAGAATTCACGCGGGAAAGACGTGTGTTGTTTATTCACTGTCTTTTAGAAGAAGTGTTTTGATTTTGTGGTTTGTGAGACATCCTATGCTAAGACTTGTTCATCATGATAGATATCCTACACTTCATCCCGAGATGGAATGCGTGCAAATACCCCACGGAAAAGTCTCCTGGCGCACAAAAAAGCTCAATCTTTATTAGGTATTTTGTTTTTATTTGAGATGAGAAAGATGACTCAAATCGAAAAAGGGAAAAACTAGGGGAAACTAAGACTCACCCTAAGTTGTTTATTTAAGGGATGTCTTATGGTTAATATGGTTTTCTATTCCCAGTGAAGAAAAAGGAAGCAAGTTACAACTCACTTCAATGAATTGAAGATGAGTTCAAACCTCAAAGGGAGTGAACAAAATGAATAGTCGAAAAAGCATCCAATGCTTATCGCAAACATAAGTTGAAATGTAAAAGGATAAGGAAGAAGGTGTATGTAGGATACCCTCCCACACACATGGCTTTCCATAACCCCCTACACAACAAAGGTTAGTAAAATAAATCCAAAGTGATAAAAGGAAAGCGGTAATCAAGTACCAAACATGTCCTATCACAACTATGACCTAAACTAGACTCAATCCTAAGTCTAAGGACACTTAAAAGCTAATCGAAGCCTAAAGTCAGCAGCTACTAAAACTCTCTAACATATAATTAACTACTAAATGCAACTAGCAATGCAAAAAGCCTTTTACGGCTACCAAACAACATGAAAATGGGTGTAAAAAGACGAAACAAAATAATGTGGCATGTCTTTTACAGCTTCAGTTTCAAAATGCAGCAGTGAAACATGGCATATTTTCAATTGTTTTTCAAATGCAAAAATGGAGTTTTAATGCAAACAATGAAATGAAAAGATTGTGCATTTTGATGCAACAACCTGAAATGAATCATCAACAATGGAATGCAACACATAAACAATCAACAATGGATGCAAACTATGTGAATTGTGCGGGTTTAAACAATATGCAACATTTCCAATTACGCGCACAATCAACCAAAACATGAGTGGATTGCAAATGCAATGCAAAACATAACTATGAACACTTATTAACATGCAATTAATGATGTTAAATCATGCAAACAACAGTCACAACATGTTATGAACTTATATTCAACATTTATGCCAAAAATCGGAACCTAACAAAAAGCATGTCGAACGTTATCGAAATTACACACACTTGATCCTAAACAACTCCTAAAAACTCCCTAAAATCATATTTTAAATATCCATGATGATTAGAGGGGGAATGGATATCAAAAATGCAAGAAAAAGCAAGAATTTTTCATTCTGGTTCAGTGGTAACCCTCTACTAGCTATGCAGTAACCGGTTACCAGTTCAAAAACTGAGACTTTCTATAATTTTAACACAGGTAACTGGTTACTACCTATGAGGTGACCGGTTACTCTGCAACCAGAATAAAAAATTTCTGCATTTTTCAGGCAAAAACAAGTAGCAAATTATTCCAATAAGTTTTATTCTAATGGCTATCAACCTAGATCGAAAATCACACCTAGATGCAACATTCTAACACCTATTAACACTACGATCACTTTACAATTCTAGCTCCTATGATCAAACGAACCAAGGTATCAAAAAATCAAGAATACGTGAAGAATGCGCGAAGCGAGTGGAAGAGAAATAAGTTAAAGCGAGAAGTGATTACAGATTCACCAACCTACAAAGCGGAGGCTTACTTTGGCAATTGTTGCAATGTTGAGCAATATGCGAAAGTAGAGAAAACCAGAGATCCGAAGCTTCGATCCGCGAATGTGCAAAATAAATGCGATTAGTGAGAATTATCTGAAACACTTTCGAATGGTGAAATAAACACCACAATCATAGCAACTTCTTTGGTAATCCGCTGAATTGATGAAAATGATGGAGGCTTAGCTTCCGATTCTTCAAGTTTCAATGCAAAACTTGAAGAATCTTGATGATGATGAAGCTTTGGTGTGAGTTTGGAAAATGGAGAGAATTGAGATTGTGAGAATGGTGAAATTTGTGAAATGTGGCTAATCTCTTTTTGGTTTGATGAACAAGGTTTATATATGGGTTAACTTTGGAGTTAGGTTTAGGTTAGGTGAGAAGTTTAAACACTAGGTCTGAATCCTAAGCTAAGGGTTGGTTGGGAATATTCTAGAATATTCCAATGGCATATTCTTGGAATATTCTTTGGAATATTTTGGGAATATTCCTTTGGAAGAGTGTGGAATGTTCTAGAATTTGGTGGAAATACAAGGCAAAGTGAAAATGGAAAAGTGATGGAAACAACCAATTGATTTTTGAATTTTTGAAATTTTGTACAAAGTAACCGGTTACTACCTATGAGGTAACCGATTACCAGTACAAAAATGGCATTTTTCCTTCAAATTTCAAAAGGTAACCGATTACTACCCCTGAGGTAACCGGTTACTTCAACTAAATTTTGAATTTTTCTTCTTTTTGGTGGGAAATCTTGGACATCCGGTCTTGGTCATATTTTCTGAGGTTATTTTCCTTCCGAGACCCAATAGTCGCCAAATAACCCTTGATCACATACCCCGCGTGTAATACCTCAAAATTTTCCCTCTCATTTCCTCAACATTTTTCATAGCATTTAGCATAAATAAATTCATGAAATGATAAAAAAACATTGCATCATGTGTATCATAGCTGAGGCATAGGCATGTGATCTTTGATTGGAGCAATTGAAGGCTATAAAAAGGAAACCAAAGGGCCACAAAGCTTATCATCCTTGTGAAAAGGGTTCATAGCATCCCACAAGCCCTGACTTGAAGCCACAAGCCATGGAAAGATTTGAAATGATCAAAGGAAGCAAGCAGTGCAACATCTCCTAATGAAAGGGGCCAAATTAGGGTTTCACTTCTACTGGGCTTCTCATTAAAATTTTGATTCAAAGTGGATTCCATTGTCTTATATATGATGTCAAGTGAATAGGGTTCAAATTTCATCCATAGAAATATTTTGGAAGAGGTTCAATTGGCCAGATGATTGAAAATCAGGGATTTGGGGAAAAGTCAACCATGCTGAGGAAAAAGTCAACTCCTGACTTTTTGAGATCAAAATCATGGAATTAGGGTTACAAGGATCCTATGGTTCAAATTTGATCAAAAAATGATGGAGGAATCAAGAGAAATCAAGAAAACCAAAAGTTACCATTTTTGGAAAATTAGGGTTTCCAAAAATGACAAGTTTTGGCCATTTTTGCAGCATCTTCAAGAGTGGCCTTCTCCCAAAATATGAGGGCTATCAAAATTCTACCTTGATCCAAAGAAAGAATGCATCTTAAGCTTCAAATCCATAGGTGGAACTCATTCATAGCATCAAAATTAGGTGAGATATGATCATTCAAAGTTGGTGCAAATTAAGGCAAGCTAGGGCAAAAACCAAGGCAAGCCTTACCTCCTGCGCGCGTGCCAGGCAAGGCATTCCATCAAGAAGGTGGTGGGTCATAATACAAGTCATTTTTCTCCATGTTAGAGGCCTCAAATGAAATTATTTGAACTACAAAGTTGTTCATTGCCTTGTTTTCAACAACTTTGATCTTCAAAGATTTTTCATCTGATCAAAGGATTGAGAGCTATGGGGAGGAAAAGAGAGGGTGTTCAAACTGAAAACTTGCAGGGCATCTTGCCAAGCCAAGGGCAGGCAATGCAGGACTAGGATGCAGTCTTGAGGTATGATCTTCCAGGTTCCATTTGAGTGACTTAGAGGGCATATTCCATCTTGCATCAAACTTCAAACTTGTTCCATGTATCTTCAGCTTTAATTTGGGCACAAGTATGTCATCATTCAATTTCTTGAGTTGGAAGAAATGTCTCATGGAAGATCAAGGTATGCAAACTGGTTTTCTTGCAACCCCAGTCATTGCAACAGGTGATTGAATTCACTTCAGTTCAAGTCCCTTGCTTCATTCAGTTTGCTAAGTTCACAAGACATCACATTTAGAGTGCATCATCTCATGTATGCATGATCACACCAAGTATCATGCACATCTTTGAAATTCAAGCCAAATGACATGTTTCACACATAATCCTCATGTTGCACTACTGTGATCAAACCAGTCACATTACACTTTACTAATCCTTGTCATAAGTAACATGAACATCACTACACATAATCATATTCGAGCAAGCTGAATTCAGTTACACCATTGGTTCATGCACCTTCAAATTTAGCTTGTCACCTCAAGTTAAGAACTAACTCTAGTTATAACCCTCAACTAGAGTTAATTATAACTAACTGTGGATATAAAAGGAGCATCTATAACTGAATTTCACTAGGGCTTCATTTGGATCAAAATCACACAAAGAACTTCATCTTTTTGTTATGAATTTCCTTCTGCATTTAGCTTCGAGCCAACTTCAATCTCCATCAATCTTCTTCATTCTTCCTCAACTCATCATCATGGCATTGTGCACAAGATCCATGGTTGATTCAGCTTGATTCTCCAAGGATCTCTCTCTCTGCATTTTGGAAGAAGCTTCTCTGCATTTTGTTTCAGTTTGCATTGATCTTCATCAATCACTTCTCAATCTTCGCATATTCATCATCATTTGAAACTTGTGATCATCAATCATGGTTGGATTCAGTTGAATGCTCAAGAACAACATCAAGCATATTTCTGCATTTTCAATAATTCAGCAAGGATTCAAGTGATTAATAGGGATTATTTCATTCTCTGAAGATCAAGGACAAGTGTGAGACATAAAAGGAATCTCCTCTCTAGTTTTCTTCAACCTTAAGCACTATGCATTTCCAGGTTTCAGTCAATCTTACTTTGCACAATTTTGTCAATTTTATGCTTGTTTCATGTTGATTGGAAGCTTATTAGGAGCATTGTTTATCTGGCTAGTTGATATATATGTTAGATGCTTAGTTGCAGTTTTAGGGCAAGATTTTGTTTGCTTCGATTTACACAATTCAAGAACCTTAAGCTAAATCTAAGGCTAGGTTATTGACCAGGAGAGTAAGGCGTTTCCATTGATGGTCTTAGATTGCATTTTCTTGGTAATTTTAGAAAGCCCTATGTTAGGGGTGACCGGAGAAGATGACCGGAGGTCACTTCCGGTCACCTGAACAGTGCCCTAAAGTTAATGGTGAGAACATGTCATAACCCTTGAATCATTTGCATCTTGTGGTCACAAGTCTGCCAGTGAATAAATGAACATATGCATTGCACGTGACTTAGTTTGTGAAGGAAATATTCATCCTGCTCTTAGCACCTCCCCTGCGTGTATTCAAGGCCCAGTGTAGTTACTTTTGTTGTTGTTTGCACCCTCAAGGCCCATACATCTTTAGTCCATTCAATTCAATTTTATTTTCTTTTTCATCTTAATTCCATTTTCGTTTTGGCTTATTAAAAATATCAAAATTCCATAAAAAAATTCCCAATTAATTCATGAGAGATCTTTGAATATTTCTCTAGTTTTCCATTTTTTTTCTTCATATTTTTCTCTTATATTAATTTATCAAATGAATTAATTTCTATTTTCTCATTTTTTACCAATCTTCTTATCCATTTTCTTTCTCCCAAACCACAAAACATAAATGGCTCATTCTTTTTGCATTAATCAGTAGACTCATCAAGGTTCCTCACCATATTTTTGTTTTGAGTTTTAGGTCCCTTTAAGCCATGTTTTGAACCCTTTATTTTACACACATGTTTATAAACCCTAATCTACTTCCATACACCATTTGAGCACTCAAAAATAGGAATTTTTATGAGGTTTTTTGTATGCAATTTACTCTATGGATTTTGTATTCAAGTGTCAATTTTCATAAATTTTCATGGCCATTTGGTATTTTTCCAAGTTACTTGAGTCACAAGTCATGTTTTTGGTCCTTCCATTCCCATCCTTTAGTCCCATTAGTGTAAAACCTTTATGATATTGCTTTGAGGTCCTAACCTTGACTCTCTTAGATCATTTAGGATGTATATAAGTTTTATGTACAACCCTTGGGTCTTCACCTTTAATTTTTAGGCTTGCCTTGAGTCCTAAGTCATACATGTCTCATTTTAACCTAATCTTCCTCCTCCTTCCATCTTAAGCACTTCAAAATCCTTTTGCACATGATTCCACTTCATTTTATATTTTTTTAGTCTTATAAATGTTTTATGATCATCTACACTTGTTCATCCCATTTTATAATCTTTTTGTTTCATTTTGAACCTCATTTGCCATCTAAAAGACTTTAGAAACCCTAATTTGAACACCTAGCCTTAGGATGCTTCTTAACCCACCATCTGTGAATATTTTCCAAGTATAATTTCCATTTTATTTGGTTGTCAAGCCCCCTGGTTTTTGTATGGTGAAGTCAAGTCCCTTTAGGCATTTTTGAATTTCTTTCTAAGTCACTTTGTTCCATCTTTAGAACCATGCTTCTATATGCACTCTCCCACTTCTCATTTTCACATTTGGATACCTTTAACTTGAATCTCTTCTTTCATATTTGTTCTATTCATTCCCTTCACTTCCATATAGTGTTAAGTTCCGGATTTTTCATTTACCTTTGAGTTTAGGAGTTTTTAGTTCAATAAACACTTAGGTTATCTTTCTAACCTCATCCTTAGGGTTTAGTAGAGCTTTAGGGCATACTTTGACTTTAATCCTATTAATCCCTTTAGTTACTTTTGAATTGATTTAGCTACTGACTTCTTAAGTTTGTTACCTATTAAGGTGCCTTAGACTTAGGTATTAACTTTAGAAGTTCACTAACATCCTTCCTTAGCTAGTGTGAGTTGTTTGTGAAGTTTGGCATGTTATAATTGTTCATATTGCTTCATCATGCTAACATTTGTTTTGTAGGGGGGAAGACGAGGTAATAACTTCATTCCTTATCTCTTATTCATTTAATTGTGTTTGCCTTATCACTTTATGCTTTGTTCATAGGGTTCCCTTTTGTTCTTTAGATTCAACTTAACTTCCTTTGGAAGTAAGTTGAATTCTAGCTTGCGTTTCTTCTTCTTAGGTTAGAATACCTCATTAACCATAGGGTCACCTTTTGTACATAATAAAATAACTTAAGGTTGTGTCTTAGTCCCCCATTAGCTTTGACCTCTTGCCTCTTGAGTCTTCTTCTCCCATCTTCAAATAAAATAAAAAACACTTGATAAATGCATGAAAGAATCTCTTGTGTATAGCCTTATTCCATAGGGCACTTACATTCATTCCATCTTGGAATAGTGTAGGCTTGTATAGCATGACGTACAAGTCTAATCAAGAGGTTATTTCACAAAGAAAACCTAAAAGATACTTCTTCACAAGTTGCAAAAACATGTAATAAGTTCAACAAGCTAGTGAACTTAGACCATAATCCTTGGAAACAAGTCTTGGATAAATTCTCCTTACTTGGTGTCCTTGTTCTACTATTCCATCTTGGAATGTAGTAGCAAGTACACATTCCATGGAAAAGAGTTTGAATTCACTTCCTTGTGCCAAATTTATACAAAACTATTAAAAAGAAAAAACAAACAATAAGCAACTTTCCCGCGGGAACTTCATATCTCACCTCATTCATTCTCAACGCGAACTCGCGACGACTTGTCTTGCATGCAAGACGGTAAACACACTCGTACCAGACGAGCTTGAAACACCTGAGCATAGACATACGCAGTTCCAACTATAAAAAACACAAACAAATAGTTCCCGCCTAAGTTAGGCAAACTACGTCTACTCTGATCCTTATTTTCCCGATGAGGTACGTAGGCAGCGGGGTAGGGCCCGTTCAAGCACATTCTTTATTTTCCCTACATTTCCCCATTTCTTTTCATTCTCCTTTTCCATCCATTTCTCATTTCCATTCTCATTCCAGTTAGCGGTTTTGTTCATCAGCACTTTTATTTCTCACCCTTTGAAACAAACAAGCAAGTGTGGATCCCGTCGGGTACGGTGGACGATTTGGAGTGCTAATACCTTCCCAGGTCATAACCGACTCCTGAACCCAGATCTCTGGTTCGTAGGACCTCGTCCTTTCCTTCTTCCTCAGGTTTGTGCAACATTACCGTTATGTTCCTTTCGGGATAAAAATGCCTGGCTGATGACTCTACCTTTTCTGCGCCACTTTCGCGTTTGTACTAGGATGAAAATCCCGGGAGCGACAGCTGGCGACTCTGCTGGGGATCGAACCCAAAATCTCTGGTTTCCCTTGTAGAGTCAATCCTAGCGCCTGTTTGTTTTTGTTTCTTAGGGTGTTTATATGTGGGTTGTGTGGGTTGTTGTGTTTATTTACTGTTTTCGTTTACAGTTTACTTTACATCTTTATTTACTGCTTTCAGTATTTATTTTCACATGCATCATATGCTAGACTGTGCTGGTTTCTTTTTTTTCTTATGGGATGGGCTTTGTTACTGTGAGATAAGACAAATACCCGGCTTGAGTGCACCTAGGATTTAGAGTGGCTCCACTTTGGCTTCATGGCATTTTGCTATGTTGGTATTGGTGAGTTCCACGCCTCGACTTGCGACCTTCTCGGAAATGTATTGATGCCAGAATCTTTCTGGGGCAATACACTACCTTGATAGTTATATGCAGTCAAGGGACCGATCATTGAGAACCTTTATGGAAACATCCCTCTCCAGTGATGACAGTGGCAGACCACATTTGTTGGCAAACCCACTCGCATCCGAGGGCCCATTGGGGACTCGCACATGATGGCCTGGTTCTCTTATAGGAATCCAGTTAAGGAAAATTGTTCGTATGACGATAGTATTGTACCCTTCAGGATGAATGTACTATTGTTTCTCGATTCAGTGCTTGAAGTTGAGGACTTATGAGGGATGCTTGTTTCCTTGGACTCAGCTGAGACCTCCCTGAGTAGTACATAATTCCAAACCGATTCCCTGATTTGGTCCTGAGCCATTTCTCGGAAATTGTGAATGTATTTATTGTTATTCGGCTTTGAGAGTCTTTGATGTTTGACCCAAGTAGCACATCCGTGAGATTGGGAGGGGTTTACAGGATTGCAGGAGGCTTGACCTTCAACATACCCACTGTACCAACATGTTTCAGTATTATGATATGTTCTGTTACACATGGATTCTGAGATTTGAACCTCTTATTAGAGAGATACTTGTGATGATGTTGTGACCCTGCACAGACACTTGATTATATGATTGACACCACACATACGCATCATTGATCACATGCCTTGCCTTGCATAATCATCATAACATAATTAATCATTTGTGTTCTTTTTATTCTCAGGGTTCATATTACTTCCTATTCCCGGTCATATTGTTTCTTCAAGATGGAGCTTCCAAGGAAGAAGAATGTCCACTATACTTTCCCACAACCAGAGACAGAGGGTATTCAGAAGTTGATCAGCTTGATGGGTGATAAAGTTCTTGATGACTTCAGAGGGGAGTTTGGAAAGATTCTGGATTATGTGAATAAGCCAACCATTAATCAGAGGGATAGCTTGCATTCCCTGTTGCAATTCTATGATCCACAACTGAGGGTCTTTGTTTTCCCTGATTACATCTTGGCACCTACATTAGAAGAGATATCCAGCATCCTCAGGATTCACATCAGAAATGGTGCTCCTTACTATGGCTTAGAGAAGATGCCTTCATGCAAAGACATAGTTGACTCTTTTCATTTGGATTTGTCCAGAGTCAGTAGAGGGCTGGATGTCAGCAAAGGTAAAGGACTTTTCTTGGATTTTCTTGTCAAGGAAGCTCAAGATCTAGCCTCTGAAAATAAATGGGCTAAGTTCAGTACACTGCTTGCTTTGATAGTGTATGGGATTAGTTTGTTTCCAGGTGAGAAAGGATTAATCAGCATGGAGGCTATCACCATCTTTGTCAGAAGAAACCCAGTGCTTACCTTGCTGGGTGACTTTTACTATAGGGTTCACCACATGAATGAAAAAAGGAAGGGACATGTGAACTGTTGTGCTCCCTTGTTTGCTGACTAGTTTGTAAGGAGACTCCCTAAATCAGGACCTTTCCAGGATTTGAAACAATCTTGGAAGTGGTCCAAAATATTGATGGGCTTAACCTCATATGAAATTGCTTGGGGATGCAACATGGATCTTGTAGGCAAAGAAATCTTGGTCAGTTGTGGTAGCTTCCCAAATGTGCCCTTGATAGGAAGGAAAGATGGAATCAGCTACAATCCTATATTATCCAGGAAATAGTTTGGTTATCCTTTAAAAGTTGTACCATTGATTGAGGAGATGAGTGAATCACTATACTTTCCAGCAGAAGGTAACATGAAGATGAGCTTTCTAACATCCCAAGCTTGGGAGGTTAGAGTGATGAAGGGGAAGAAAGACTTTGGGAGAGTAGATCCAAGACTTATGATCCTTTTGTCACTTGGTTAGAATATCGTGTAGAGACTTTGTTGCTCCCATTCTCTAAGGAACCACCTCTCTACCCTAAGGAGGTAGCATCCATAACTTCAGTTCCTCTTCAGGAGTATCAGAAGTTAGAGGCCTTGGTTAAGCAACTCAGGTTGGAGAATCAAGAAGCCAACAACTCATGCCAAAAGCTGAAGATTCAAAACTAGAAATTGGAAGAAAGGGATCACAAAGCTGAAGAAATGGTCAGGCTTAAACAACAAGACTTTCAGGAGAGGGAGCTCTATTTCAAGAAAAGGGAATCAACTGAAACTCACAAGGCGGTCCAGCGCCGGAAAGATAAGAAAGAGTTGAATAAAGCTAATGAAACTATCACCTTATGAAAAGAGAAATGGGAAGACAACTTGAAGAGACAGAAAGAGCTGGAAGTCAAGTACAAGTTAGAGATCAAAGGCCTTCAAGATTCTTTGGCTGAACAAGGAGAGCTCCTTCAGAAGGCCCATCACCAAGAGAAGAGTCATCTTCAAGATCTAGCAGAGGGTCAACAGGCAGTGAAGGATGCTCAGAAAGAGATAGAATAATTGAAGTTGAGAGGTGATGTCAAGAAGACCAAGACTGATTCCATTGCAAACAAGGAGGGAGAGAAGGTATTCCTGCAACAAATTGAGGAGTTACATGACTCCTTTGACCTTAGGGATCTCCTGATTTAAAGGCTCATACAGGAACCATCACATCCAGATATAACCCAGTTGCTTCAAGGTGTCAAGCGCCTTAGTTGGAGGTTGCAGGATATAGATCTTCCTAAGCTTTAGTCTTGTATTCATGTGATTTGGATTACCCACAGGCTTGTTGTGGGAGTCCTCTCTCTCTCTCTCTCTTGATGTACTTTTTCTATTTGATATATGAACTTGTACCCTATGAGGGCTTTGCTATTCCAGTTATCTTTTGATTTACCTGAAGTCTCTGGTTGATTATCCGTTGCACGGACATGAGATATTAAATGCTGCCACTTCACATCTGATTGTCACACAAGGTCTTTTGCAAAGGCTATTTTCTCAACACCGGAATGGGAAAATAAATAAAACCTTGAGGATAAAAGGGACACATTGCATTGTATACATATCATATGCATTCTTTTTTTTATTTTTTAAAGGTTTCTCCAGGTTACTTAATTTATCTGCATTACAGGCAAAGATTGTGAGAGCTTCCAAGACCTGACACTTCAGATAAAATATTCCTCATCGTTACGCAACACGCAACAACCAGAGGATTGTCATGGATGCTATGCAAACTGAGCTCAATGAATTCCACACCAGGATGGGGGAATTTATGGTCATGATTCAAGGGATGGACCAAGGACAACAAGATTTGAGGAATGCAATTCAGGGGCTCAATCCTCCTCAGAATGACCCTCTTGTAATCACTCCAGAAGTTCAAGTGAATCCTCCCAACACCAACAATGGAACAAGTGGGCCTCCAGTTCCAGAGCCTGGTACATCAACTTTTATTCCTACGATGGATCGACAAGAGGATCAATTCCCTCCTTTTAACAATGATATGGGATTTGGTGGAGAAGGAAATTTTCAGGATTTCTTGTTGCTTGCTGAAAAAGTCAAGGCCCTTGAGTGTAGAGACACTCTTGGGATAGATTTACCTGACATGGGTTTGGTTCTCGGAGTGATCATTCCCCACAAGTTTAGGCCACCAACTTTTGATAAATAATACGGTAACTCATGTCCCAAAACTCACCTGCAGGCGTTCTACTGAAAGATTACTGCTCATACTAGAGACGAGAAACTCTGGATGTACTATTTCCAGGATAGTCTCTCCGGAGGATCCTTGGAATGGTATATGAAGTTGGAGAGAAGTTCCGTTCGAAGCTGGAAAGAGTTGGGAGAAGCTTTTCTTAAAAAATATCAGTATAACATTGATACGGCTCCTAGTCGCAATAAGCTCCAAAGTCTGACACAGAAAAATTCAGAAAGCTTCAAAGATTACGCGCAGAGGTGGCGTGGAGTGGCCGCCAGGGTGCAACCACCATTGCTAGAAAGAGAAATTGTAGACCTTTTCCTGGACACCCTTCCTGGGCATTTCATGGAAAGGTTGGCTGGGTGTTCTTCAAGAGGTTTTTCAGATATTAACTTGACTAGTGAGAGGATAGAGAGTTGGATCAAGCAAGGAAAGATCCAGAATGGTGGTGCTTCAGCTTTCGGTGTCAAGAAACCTTTCATGAAGAAGAGGGAAGGAGAGACTGGGGCAATGTATGCACAAAGAGGAGGAGGAAATATAGGTGTTTATCATCAAGTGGCTCCTGTCACTATCTCAACTCAGCCTAATCAACAGCAAGTTCAACAACCGCAACAGCCGCACCAACAAGGTTATCAGCAACAAAGGGCTCCTCGTCCCTATTATTCTCAGAAGACCAGAGAAAGGCATCTTGAAACTCCACTTATGTCTTACTCACAGCTCTTGAAGAATCTTCTCCAGCTCTAGATGATCCAACTTAGAACTTTACAACCTCCGAGGCCGGGGAAACTCCCCGAAGGTTATGATACAAACGCCCGATGAGAATTCCATTCCGGAGCCCCCGATCATACTACAAAAAACTGCAAATCCCTGAAACACGTCGTCCAAGACTTGTTAGATTCCAAAGCGATTAATTTCGCTCCCACTCCGAACGTGATACAAAACCCCATGCCTTCTCATGGAGGTATAATTGGGGCAATTGATGATGGAGAGGGTCTGAACTTGGTGCATGATGTCAATGACCTGCAAACTCCGTTAAGTACTATCAAAGCTTGTTTGGCCCAGAATGGTATCTTTCCGAGTTGTAAGATTGATTGTCTAGATTGTGCTAAAGCTCCCGATGGTTGTGAACACTTGAAAAGGGGGATACAGAGTATAATTAATGAAGGGGTCTTGCAGTTTGACAAAGTTGTAAAAGAAAAAGAAGTTTCTACGGTGACCATTTTCTATGATCTATCACAAGCTCCTCCTCAAGCCAGAGTGGCACCAATAACTATCACTATTGCAGGGCCAATGATGTACCAAAGTGATAAGGCCATCCCTTGGCATTACGGAGGTGAAGTGTATTGCAACGACCAGAAGCAAGATTTGGCCACGCCTAGTATGTCTCCAGCTCAAGTAGTAAATATTGGAGTGGAAGGCTTTACTAGGAGTGGAAGGTTGTTTGCACTGGAGACAGTGAGAAATAACATAATGCCACCCAGAGACACTGCAGAAGCCAAAACTAGGGCTAGAGGGAAGCAACCAGTAACTGCTAATGAGCCCACACATGTGGTTGACCCTGACATTACATTTGACAAAGAGACTTAAGAGTTTTTAAGAATCATCAAGAAGAGCGATTATAAAATCGTGGACCATTTGCAACAGACTCCATCAAAGATCTCCATCTTATCGTTGTTAATGTGTTCTGACTCTCACAGGAAAGCTCTCTTGAACATCCTGAACAAAGCTTATGTACCTCAGGATATCTCAGTGAACCAATTAGAGACTGTGGTGTCCAGTGTCAACGCCAGTCATGGATTGGGTTTTACTGACATGGACTTAACATCTGAGAGTCGTGCCCACAATCAGGCACTGCATATTTCTTTGGAGTGTAAGGGTGCTATGTTGTCTCATGTGTTGGTGGATACTGGATTATCACTGAATGTTCTTCCCAAGAAGGCATTAATGAAGTTGGATTATGACAGAGTTATTCTGAAGCCCAGTGACCTGGTGGTTCGAGCGTTTGATGGATCGAGAAGGTTAGTGTTTGGGGAAGTGGACTTGCCAATCAAGGTAGGCCCGCAAGTCTTAAATACCACATTTTATGTAATGGACATACAACTTGAATATAGTTGTTTGCTGGGGAGGCCTTGGATACATTCGGCAGGGGCAATATCGTCTACGCTTCATCAGAAACTGAAATTCATCTGGGAAGGGAAAATTGTAACGGTCTGTGGAGAGGAGGATATCTTTATCAGTCATCTGGCTTCATTTAAATATGTAGAGATGGACGGTGAGATAGTCGAGACTCCGTTTCAAGCTTTTGAGCCCCTGAAGACTGAATTGGCAACTTCATCAGCAGCTTCTTCGGAAGAATCAAAGAAAGGGGTTTCCATAACCTCTTATAAGCAGGCTTTGAAGGTAGTGGAATCAGGGATACGTGAAGGCTGGGGCAAGCCAGTGGAAGTATCAGAAAAGAATGACATGTTTGGTGTTGGCTACCATCCTGGACAATCATCATCTGAACAGAGCGCCAGAGGTCGTCAAGGCCCGATTACCTTCACGAGTGCAGGAATGGTTGATTATGGGAGTATCAGTGCAGTGGAAGATGACACAGTTAATAGTGATTGTGACTTGGACGAGTGGATCAGACCTTGTGCTCCAGAGGCTCAACTCAACAATTGGTCATCTGAAAGGCTCATTTCAGTCACTTCCTTTGAAGATTAATGGTTTTTTGTTTTTTGTCTTTCCTGTACTCAAGCGCTATGCCTTGCCCGGGGCATAGTAGCTTATTGTAAGGGTTCTTTTGTTCCTAACACAATACCATGATCATTAATAAAGCTGACGTTTTGCATTCATTTATGTTGTTCCTTGTCTTTCATATTTTTTGCTTTTTGTTTTCAAAAAAGAAAGAAAAGTTTTAAAGTGGAAATGTTTTCATTTTCAAACTCCTTCTAAAGCCTTGCATGAATCATCATTCATGCAGGTGCTCTTCACTGGGTCTTATCAATGACGACCCTGCTATGGCTAAGTATGACATTGACAATCCGATTTACCAAGCCGATGAGGAAGGTGAAGAAGATTGCGAACTACCTAAAGAGTTAGACAGATTACTGAAACAGGAGGAAAAGATGATTCAATCGCATGAAGAGGCCATTGAAGTGATAAACCTGGGTACCGAAGAAGACAAGAAAGAGGTAAAGATCGGGGCCGCATAAGAAGAATATATCAAGACTCGTCTAATTGCCATGCTTCGAGAATATGTTGATGTATTCACCTGGTCTTACCAGGACATGCCTGGTTTAGACACTGATATTGTGGTGCACAAGCTTCCTTTGAGAGAAGACTGCCCTCCAGTGAAGCAAAAGCTGAGGCACACACGCCCTGATATGGAAATCAAAATCAAAGAGGAAGTACAAAAGCAATTCGATGCTAGATTCTTAGCTGTGACTAGTTACCCTCCATGGGTTGCCAATATTGTGCCGGTCCCTAAAAAAGACGGTAAAGTCAGGATGTGTGTAGACTACAGGGTTTTGAACGGGCAAACTACTGGGTTTCATTGTTAGTGAGCGGGGAATTGAGGTTGATCCAGCCAAAGTAAAAGCCATCCAGGAGATGCCTGAACTAAGAACGGAGAAGCAAGTACGTGGTTTCTTAGGGAGACTAAACTACATTGCACTATTTATCTCACACCTAACTGCCACGTGTGAGCCTATCTTCAAACTTCTGAGGAAGAATCAGGCCATCAAATGGAATGAAGACTGTCAGGAAGCCTTTGACCAAATCAAGGAGTATTTGTTAGAACCTCCAATTCACATGCCTCCAGTGCCAGTGAGACCATTGATCATGTATCTTACCGTACTTGAAGGATCAATTGGATATGTGTTGGGTCAGCAATACGAGTCTGGTCGGAAAGAGCATGCCATTTATTACCTTAGCAAAAAGTTTACCATTTGTGAGACACGCTACTCACTACTCGAGAAAACTTGCTGCGTTTTGGCATGGGCTGCTCGCCGACTAAGACAATATATGCTGACTCATACCATTTTCCTAATTTCCAAGATGGATCCTGTAAAGTATATCTTCGAGAAGTCGGCTTTAACAAGAAGGGTAGCCCGATGGCAGATGATTCTAACAGAATATGATATCCAGTACACTTTGCAAAAAGCAATCAAAGGGAGTGTATTGTCAGAATACATGGCTCAACAGCCAATTGATGATTATCAACCCATGAAATTCGAGTTTCCGGATGAGGACATCATGTTCCTCAAGTTGAAAGACTGTGAAGAACACTTTCGGAGGAGGGGCCAGACCCTGAATCCAAATGGAAGTTGATGTTTGACGGAGCTGTGAACGTAAACGGAAGCAGAGTAGGTGCTGTCATTATCTTATCAGAGGGTGTTCATATGCCTTTCGCTGCTCGGTTGACTTTCGAATGCACCAACAACAAAGAAGAGTATGAAGCTTGCATCATGGGGGTTGAATAGGCAATTAACTTGTGAATCGAGAACCTCGAGATCTTCAGAGATTTTGCTCTGGTGGTGAACCAAGTCAATGGCAAATGGTTAGTTCATCAACCTCACCTGGTTCCTTATAGGGATTATACCAGGAGGCTGCTAACTATAGTTACCAAAGTCAAGCTGAGTTATATTCCTCGAGATGAAAATCAGTTCGCTGATGCTCTAGCAACTTTGTCATCCATGATTAAGGTTTTTCAAGAGACTTACGTGCCTCGAATCATGGTCCCTCGTCTTGAAAGACCTGCCTATGTCTTCGCAGTTGACAGTGGTGAAGATAATAAACCTTGGTATCATGATATCAAGCAATTCTTGAAGTCTCAAGAGTATCCGACTGGGGCATCCAGTAAAGACAGGAAGACTCTCAGAAGGTTAGCAAGTGGATTCTTTTTTAATCAAGATGATGTGATATACAAGTGAAACTTTGACATAGTTCTGCTCAGATGCGTGGATAGACACAAAGCATACCTGTTGATGCAAGAGGTTCATGAAGGCTCCTTTGGTACCCACGCTGGAGGACATGATATGGAAAAGAAACGTTTGAGATCAGGATATTATTGGATCACCATGGAGTCCGATTGTTGTAAATACTCCCGCAAATGCCAAAAGTGCCAGATTTATGCTGATAAGGTCCATGTACCTCCGAATCCCTTGAGCATCATGTCTTCACCTTGGTCGTTCTCCATGTGGGGCATTGATATGATTGGCAAGATTGAGCCAACAGCTTCCAACGGTCACCGCTTCATCCTGGTTGCTATAGACTATTTCACGAAGTGGGTCGAAGCGGCGTCTTATGCCAATGTTACAAAACAAGTGGTAGCCCGGTTTATCAAAAGAGATATTATTTGCCGGTATAGAATTCCCGAAAGAATCATTACTGATAATGGTTCTAACCTTAATAACAAGATGATGGCTGATTTGTGTCGGGATTTCAAAATAGAACATCACAACTCTTCTCCATATCGCCCAAAGATGAATGGCGCCGTCGAGACGGCCAACAATAACATCAAGAAAATCGTGCAGAAGATGGTTGTGACGTATAAAGATTGGCATGAGCTGCTACCATTTGCGCTACATGGATACCGAACGTCTGTGCGTACCTCAACAGGGGCAACCTCGTTCTCATTGGTATATGGTATGGAGGCAATCCTACCAGTTGAAGTGGAGATCCCCTCGTTGAGGTTAATGATGGACATTAAGATAGATGAAGCTGAATGGCTCCGATCCAGGTATAATCAACTGAGCCTTATTGAAGAGAAATGCCTAACAGTTGTATGCCATGGACAATTGTATCAATGGCGCATGAAACATGCTTTCGACAAGAAGGTACGACCTCAAAGGTACATACCAGGTGACCCGGTGCTGAAAATGATTCTTCCTCCTCTTAACGATCACAGGGGCAAATGGACACCTAATTATGAATGACCATTCGTGGTTAAAAAGGTTTTCTCGGGCGGAGCCTTGATGCTAACAACCATGGATGGTGAAGACTTCCATTCCCCTGTCAACGCAGATGCAGTAAGAAAATACTTCGTGTAAAAAGACACGCTGGATAAAAACAGAATAAAGATCCAGGCAAAAATAGGCATCCCGGCGAGCCAAAAACAGAATAAAAGGCTCAGGCAAATATTAGGGAAATATTAAAAAAATGTACACCCGCTGAGTTGAAAAGTCACATCGGACAACTCAAGCAAAAAAGGGTATCCCGGTGAATTGAAAACCCGAAAGGGCGATCCACGCAAAAGAGGGACTAACACGAACGACTGCGGTCTGCAAGATCTGTGAATCCATGATCCATCTGCAACTAAGGTTATTCTAAGGGTTGAAGACCAGTCCAATCACCTTTCTCAAGGTGCAGATCAAACAGATAGTCTTGAAGATATATAAGTCATACCGGGTCGAAAATTGATGGGATCCATTTTTCACATTGCCAATAGGATAGTTTTTTTTTCCTTTTTGGGCGATTTCCTCTTTCCAGGGGATTGCTTCTTGATGTAATGCATATTTATGGCCATGTTCCAAATCAATAAAATTCAATTTTAGTCAAACTTGTGACTAGTTGCTTTTGTTTTTGTTTTTCATCTAACATTGTTTGATTGCAAAAACGTCCAACAAACTTTGATTTTTATTGTGTTGTGAACATTCAAATGCTTTATAACTCATGAAAGAGGACATAAACATCTAATACAACTCTAAAAAAGGTTGTTAAGTGGCCGGGATGGTAATTCATACCATAAGCCTGGGGCATACAAGTCTAAACTAACTCTCTATATTGCGGGTGTAACACGGTGGGAGAACTGACTTTAGTTAAATGTTGCGGATAGCAAGAGTCGCCACCGACTTTTATTTTATCCAAAGGAAAGGGCATAAAAGAACAGGAAAGACCTTAAAAGATTTTTGGGTTCGGGGGGTAGGTTATGTAAAGGGAAGGTGTTAGCACCCTTTACATCCATGGTTATCCATGGGCTCTTAGTTACTTAGCTCACTTTAAAATGTTTTTGAGAAGTGTAGTGTGTGATTAGAAATTTCCTTAAGTACTTTATAATGACCCTTGTACGAATATATATAAAGACTTTGTTTTGAAAATTTGTTTGCAAATGTGAAGTGTTTTTTTGAAGTGTTTTGAAAAAGTGAGCAAGTACATAAGAGGAACCTACCCTAATTTGAATCTTTTCTGTTCTTAAATGTCCTTTAAATGGTAAGACTATCCCTATTATTAAGGAATAGGTAGTCATTACCTTGGATGTTATGAGGGATAAGTGAGGGGTCATCTGTGATTAGGCAACTGTAAGGTGCATTAGCAATTCGAAGGGACTTATCATCTTTTATTCGAAAGGGACAAGATCATTTACGAAGGCAACAACGAAGGGACTTGATCTTATAATCTTTAAAGGGACAAGATGATATTAATAAGAGAAGGGACTTTGCTTTATACACCTTACTTGACCTTTTTGTTTAGGCAACATGAGAGGTAACCCTTAAGAAGTGAGATGGCGATCCAAGATCGACTTACGTGTGTGCGTGTACAAAATTCAAATATTTATCTTATAATTAGTGATCTAAATTCAATTTTAAAATACAAACATGTTTGCACTCCCTAATTTACTAACCAGAGCAATTTAAATAAACAATAAAAATTCTACCACTATTACATAGCTTATACAGTTACATCATAATGAAAAACAATTTAAATAATAAGCATATAATAAATAAATAAATAAAAATGTTAGTAATAATAAAAATAAATATAAGAGAAAAAGGTGGTTAGTATAATAATATACAATATAGAAATCAAATTAAAATTTTAAATTTAAATAAATAATCTTTTTCTAAAGAATTTCAAGAAGAGAAATAAATAATAATAATTATATACTAATAAACATGATTAATAGTTTTAATAATTTAATTATATATACATATTAGAAATATTTAATAATTATAATTATACAAGCATAATAAAAATAAGAAATTAAAATCATAAAAGAAAATTAGGGTTTTGAATTGTTTTAGAAAAATAAATTAGGGTTTATAAATATAATTAGGGTTTATAAAGAAAATAATTAGGTTTTATATAATCATATTAGAATTTTTAATATACAAAATTATTAAATAATATATACATATAACTAAAAAAAAATATAATATAAGTTTTAAAAGAAAAATAATTCACATATATTGTTTTAGAAAATTATTTAAATTAGTTTTAGAAAATAATATAGAGAAATAATAAAAGAAAATAAAACAAGAAAAAATCAAAACAAAAAAAAACAGGACATGGGATTTGAACCCAGGTCCTTTACCTGGCTGAAGGTCTCCCAAAACCAGCTGGGCCACTGCGCACGTGTGATAATCATACATCATAATATTGTTTTATTACAATCCTGCAAAACAAAAGGAATTAAAACAAAAATTGCTCCTGGCCGGATTCGAACCCAGGACTCACAACATATTATACGCGCATCAAAACCACCAGAGCACTCATGCTCTTTGTGAAATATAAACACAAAACAAATAATATAAAATAAGTTAGTTTTTGAATTATGGATTTCGCGCCAATGGACTCATCTTCTTCCTCCAGACCTATGAATTTTGCTGCGATTTTTGTTACAAGCTTTCCTGCGAATTCTCATTTGCAGCAAAACCTACGAATCTCAATCATCAATAAAACAACAAAATTTCATCAAATTAAATACAGCATTATGATCCTCATGTCATAACCAATTCATTAGGGGTATTAGAACTCATTTATATTTGTCCAATCAAGAAACCCTAAACGGCCATACAAACCCTAACAATGGCACTCTAATGTTTAGTCACGGTTTCTTCAATATTCTTGCCCAGAAATCTTCTAAACATGATAACAAACAAAGTTAGAAGCACAAAAACAATTGACAGTGGATAAATTAATGGAATTGAAAATCAAAACAAGAAGAAGAAGATGCGTTCGGTTTCCATTATTCATGAGGTTATGGATGCTTATGAGGGTGCAAATAGCATCAAGGGAGTCCAAGGATCATGTCTATGTCCTTAGAATACCTTTAATCGCCCTGTAAGTATGAAACTGAAAATTGAAATTCTAAGGAAAATTTTGAATGTGCAAAGTGTTCTTGGAGGCTGCCAAAATTCGTCCTCATGATTGGCAATGTGTTTGTGTATATATATGGATTGAATTAGGTCAAAAAAAGGTCATGATTCTTTGGACTTTTTGGATAATTGAAGATTGAGAAAGATTTGTCATAAAACTTGATTTATTTTGATCTAACATTGCTATGTTTGGATGATCTGATTTTAAATGGTACCAATCAAATTTAAATGTTTTTTAAGACATTCTAGAAGCCAAATCCTTTTCAAATATATGATTTTTATATTTTATTTCAATTTAAATTGTATTTTAATGAATACAATTCAAATAAATATGAAACAAAAAATAAAAAATCAGAAAATAGTTGGGTTGGATCGTGCTTGATGATATTGTAAAGTTTGGATGGCAATTTGGTGGGCTCATTTAGCAAAAATTGGTTTTAAGGCCTTATTTGCTTCATAAACTTCTCAACAATTTCCCAACTTTTCAAGGGCACAAATCCTTCAATTTTAATGCTATGAGGGTGTTCTTGGACATTTTGGAAAGCTTAAAGAGTCCTCTAACCAAACTCTTTGGTATCATGTCCATATCTTTTACCATTCTCAAGTTATGCTCTTTTGAAGTTGTTGACTTTTTGTTGACTTTTAAAAGGACCTATAATGTCTTAGCTCATACCTTCCAAATGAAGCATTTTTGGGATTGGCTTGTGAGACACAAAGTTGTATAGAATTCAATTTCCTTCAAAATGAGATTTGGATGGAAAATTTTTGATGAAGCATGTGAAAGTTATGGCTGGTCAAAGTTCAGTTGACTTTTCTTGTGAAAACCCTAATTTAGAAACTCCTGATTCTTGATGATCTGAAATCTCCTTGATGAATCATGATCAACCCTTGATCAAATGATGAATTTTACTTCATATAATTGATGTTGGCAAAAAATCATGAAGTTTGACTTTGGTTTGACCACAGTTGACCTCAGTTTGACTTTTTAACTACTTTGACTGATTTTAACCTACCTGATCATCTGACTGAGCCAACCTTTGGGAAAAGTCTTGAAACTTGTCATGGGGATTCTTGAACACATATAAGATGTTATGAAGCTCACTTGAAGTCTTGGAAGTCCATTTAGCCTGATTAAAGTCAAAACCCTAGTTTAGGATGCATTGCTTAGGAGGATGCATTGTCTGAGGGAATTGTCAAATCTTCTGACTAATTGTGAACTTTGTGAACCTTGTGAACCTCATGAGATGTCTTGTGAACCTTGTGAACCTTGTGAACCTTGTGAGCCTCTTAGTACACAATGACTTGTCTTGTGGAGGGCAAATTTTGGGGTGCAACAGCGGGCACTATCAGTTGTGTTTACGCAGGTGCAGGTACATGTGTTGCTAGTAGAGCTAAAATGCATTTCCAAAAGGAATATTTCAACAGTACTTGAACCAGGACAGGTGTCTTCCTGTGTGTCTCCTGTTACCCCCAGTAGAGGTGAGAGTTGAATTTCCTACCCAGCAGTAAGGACAGAAGGATGATGTCATGCCCAAGCAGAGGTTTTCCTTCCATATAGGGGCAATCCCCAACAGTACAGGGAGTGTTTTTCTCCCCAGCAGGTTTCTTCCTCAGATAGTTCATACCTTTGGTTCCTAGCTAAGTCAGGAGGTCTCTATTTCCCCATCAGAGTTCAAGAAGAGTCCATCACCAGCAGGTTCTTGGCTCTCTACTCTCAAAGTCCAATTTATTTTTGGCAATGACGGCAGTTCAGGGCCAGTGCATCATTAACAACATTCCCTGCAGTGTTGTTTTCTCTTCATAGAGATTAACCAGATCAATGCAGTGATCATCAGTTCTCCCCAGTCAAGCCATATGGGATACTTATAGTATCCTTGTCAGGAGATCTTTTTTGCATTTTCATATGCATGATCATCATTATATTTGCATCTTCCAAAGCGTAGCATTCCCATCATCATGGAGCATTACGCCAGAAATCCAAGCATATGCATGCCAGCATAGGCCAGTTTTGAGGCATATTACATACGACCCGAAACATCTTTTCAATCTGAGATACTCCCCATAGAGGATACTTATACCATTTTCCAGGCATCTTTGTCTTTCCAAGTCATTGTTTGTCATTATCTTTGAGCTCCGTTTTGTACAATGGTCTCGTTTTTAAGCCCTGTTTTGTACAACAGGCTCCCATTCTATGGTTTGATTCTCTCAGCAGTCACGTCGCATGCTCTCGTTTTGTACAACAGTCATGTTTGCATGGGCTCTCGTTTATGTAAAACGATCTCGTTCCTTCGAGTTCCCTTTTGTACAATGGTCTCGTTTTTAAGCCCTGTTTTGTACAACAGGCTCCCATTCCGTGGCTTGATTCGCTCAGTAGTCATGTCGCAGGCTCTCGTTTTATACAATAGTCATGTTTGGCTCATCTGCAAACAAGATAACCCCATATATAATGAGGGATAGAAGTGCACAGACAACCTTCCATTCCCCTATTGCAACATACAGGGTAGCTTGGGAGATCAAGAAGTCTAGGTGAAGGCCTGGAACCCCAGCCTTGGTTGTCATGTTCTGATCAATGAGGGCAGGCTCCAAATGGAATTCCCTGGCTATGTCTACATTTCTGGGAGCAACCATCTCAGGGTTGAAAGGAATTCCTCCCCTGATAGGAACTCCTAACAACATGGAAACTTCTTCTAATAGAGGTCCCAACTGGAAATCAGGAAATGTGAAACATCTGAGTGGAGGATCATAAAACTGCAAGCAAGTATGGATCATGCTCCTCTGAGATGCATCTAAATCCATGACCATGTCCAATATGCCTCCATAATTCTCTCTGAACAGTAGGACATGATCAGGAGTAATGAGGGTCTGGATCTGCCTGATGCTAGTCAGGATGGGCTCAAAGAAGTGGTATGTGATGTTGCTCTTTCTTGAAGTGTCCATGGATGATGGTGAAGAAGCTGAGAGCAACTGCTAATGAAGGTCACTGAATGAGATGTTGGAGGTGGGCCTTTGATGAAGATAGCTGTAGGAGAATCACTGACAAACTAATGAAGGTGCTAGAGAAGATAACTGAAGAAGTCTGAGCAGCAGAAGGGGTCAAAACCAAACCAAAGATAATATGATGGATACCCTGTAAAACAAATAAGCAAATGTTAAATGATGCAAAAATGATGTATGCAAATGATATGCAAAGGGTTTGTGACCAAGTGATGTATCTGTCTATCTGCCTTGGTAAAAGTCCATGTATGTTCATAAGTCTAGATGGAGGCTTAGAAATCCAATAACCAGGTGGGGGACTCAAATAAAGAGTCACAAGTCCAGGGTAATCACAAGAACTGTCCAAATATTACAACCTTAACAAATATAATAACAAAGGGTATGATGAGGCCAAGGGTTCTTGCAAACCTGCAAATATCCCAACCCCCTCACATGTAATGTTCTAGAACAAGGATCCTCAGACTTGGATTAGTTACGAGAAGTGTAAACACTTCTAACCCGGAGGTACAGTGTTTACAATAACCATAAAAAAATCCTCCTCTAATTCACCTCAGATGCTGAAGGTCATAAAAAGGTCATCCAGACTTGGCAGGCTTCCCAGATATCCCTTGTACTATAGGAAATCCGTAGCACAGAGTTCTCAAGAAGAAACCTATATTTGAACCGTGTTTCATATTCCCACACCAGACCGAAATGGAATGGGAAAGAATATGAAGCCACTATAGCCTATGTGTCACTCAGGTCCCCAGTATAGGACCTTAATCAATCAATGATCCCCACCCACCAAAACAAACAAGAGATCCAGCACATGATAATGACAATATGAAATGCATAAAATGAAAGCGATAAATAAAGCTGTACAGAAAGCAATAAATAAAGCAAACAAATAAATAAGCACAAGTAGCACATAACACCCCCGTAAACACAAATCAAACAAGCGCTAGGAGGAACCCAAAAAAAGAACCAGAAGTCCTGGTTGCAATATAAGGGTCCCCAGCAGAGTTGCCAAGTTGTCGCTCCCCCGAAAAGACACCCGGGTCAGATAGGGTACAGACACGAACGGTCGGCGAAAGGAGAAATGAAGGTGAAGTGAATAGAGTCGCCAGCTAGGCATTTTTATCCTGAAGGAAAGGTAATGCTGCATAAACCTGGGAAAATATGGATAAGACGGTTGCGAACCAGAGAAACTGAGAAAGGGGGTTGGTTACAACCTGGGAAGGTATTAACACCCAGATTGTCCGTCGTACTCGACGGTATCCACGCTTAAAAGATTATGTTTAGAGGCGTAATGTATGTGCTATCTGTGTGCAAAAGCTGGAAAAGAATATACAAGTGTCAGTGCAAGAAAATGAAGTGAGGTGCTCAGGAATGAGGCTTAAAAAGAGAATGTTGAAGGAGGGGGAAGACATAGAGACTTTTGTTCGATAACAGTTAAGTTATGCCTACGTATCCTCTCGTGAAATGAGGAAGTCAGAACACCGTAGTTCGACCCAAAGAGACTGAAAGATAAATTGACTGATGAACTGCTTACTTGTCTATGCTCAAGTGTATGACATGTCTGGCTTAAGGGCTAACTGTCTTGCATTAGACGGAAGAATCAAGTTCTCGCTTGTGAGTGAATGAGGTGAAAAAAGAATCCCGGAGGAGACGGTTATTATTTGTTTTTGTGTTTTCAACCTTTTATTGCTTTTTGTATTTGTCATAAGTTAATGAGCTTAAGCCTAAACCAAGGGTTAGCAAACTCATCATATCCTCCCTTTGATTAGGGATAATGAGAATACCTTAAGTATGAGATAAACATCTCAACTTAATTACCATGATGATATAGGATTAAGATCATTAACCTACTTGTGATTATTTAGATGTTTTTTGAGTTTTTGTTTTAGTGTTGAGTAATGAGTTTAATCCATAATCAAGGATTTAGTGAACTCATTACACCATCCTAATAGAAGGATAATAGATGAGCACACTTAAGCTGAGGAAGATACCTCAACTTAATCCATGATTAGAGATTAACCTCATGACAAAACAAACCTTTATTAAAGTGGATTTTAATTAAGGGTGAGATTAAGAAATGAGTTTTATGGTTTGTAAGACAACTTGAGGGGGACTTGTCCATTAACACTAGGGTTAGTCCTTCTTAACATATAAAGGAAGAATTAGAACCCTAATGCAAGGCCCAAGTTACAAGTTAATGTCTTAGTGATTATTAAGATGGATTGATTAAGAGGTTTAAACAAATTAATGGTTTTACACTTAGGATTAAAGTTATACACTCCATCCTAAGAGAATGATGCAGGCATAACCCTAATCACAAAGTCTTAAAACCTTAAAGGTTTAGTCTCTAATGGTGAGATGAGAAGAGAGACACAAAGAAGACACAAAGGTAAAAGCTAAAGGGGGACTAATCACAACCCTAATTATTTTCATGCTTGGATGTTCCTATGGTTTGTAAGGCTTGAGAAAGATCTTCAGAGAAGCCACCAATGGAAGAAGCAGATGAGAGGAGGACAAGCAAAAGAAACAAGTTACTTACTTCACTGAAGAAGATAAGTAAATTGGAGAAATAAAGTGAATGATGAACATGAATGAGAAAGCTCACTCTAAGGCAAATGAAAATGCAGCAATGATGCATATGAATAATGAGAAGAGAAATGAGAAGTGAAGGCAAATTCACTTCTCAAATTACTTACCACCTGAAAATGTTAGCATAAGGAAAGAAATGAAATGAAATGAAACATATGCAAAGGTAAAAACCAAAACCAAAAGAAAACACATGATGCAAATGATGCTATGAGATGATGCAAAGGCATATCAAGTGCTATGAATGTTCATACAAGAGATTGGATGCAAATGAGGCATGCTTTGAAGTATGAAAACACATGTATGCTTATGAAATGAAATGGATACAAAGCATAGCAAATGTATGAATAAATGACCAAGAAATGTTCAAACAATGTCTTAAGATGTCTAAGATGGCATACAAGAGCTTAGAATGTCATGGCAAGTTCACATGTTCATGCAATGCAATGTAAGATGCAAGTGTGGATGCAAGATTAGGGTTACATGAGAAGATGAGATGCAAATGACAAAAACATAAGAAAATCACATGATAAAAATTTGCAAATGAACTCAAAGGAACCCTAACCCCATATGATATCACACCCCAAAGGAGAAGGTCTAACTCTTACCCAAAGAAAGTTGTGATTTTTCTAAGCTAACTAGTGTTTTAGGGTACCTTAAGAGGAAAAATGCAAATCAATTTGAAATTGAAAGATAATTCATGACAAAAATATCCTAGAAACTACATGCTATATAGAAAATAATGCAAAAAGAATCATTGTCAAACCCTTCATGGTTAGGCAGAAAAGAATTTTCAAAGTTAGGATTCTAAAAAGGGAATTTTATGAACCTTAAATTCAAGAAAAATGTCAAAGTTGGATCAAAACCAAAACGAAATTTGTATGAATGGTTTGACAATGTTTCTAAATGTCCTAAGATGCAATGTGAATTTTTTTGGAATTTTTAGAAACCTAAATGGTATTTTAATTAATTAATTTCCATTAATTAATTAAAATAAACATTTAAATATTATTAAAATGATTTTGTAATGCAAAAAATAAAAATAAAAATGTTTTTGGGTGAAGAAAAATATTTGAAGTCAAAATGCAGAAGAAAATATTTTTTGGAATTTTCTAAGTCTTTTAAATAAAATGCACAAAATAAATGGATAAAATATGAAAATAAAATAAATTAAAGGGAAAGTATGACAATCCAAGGGATCAGATTCAAACTGGGGAGATTTTGTTTGACCAGCACGCAATCTAAGTGTCCAAATTTAATCTGGCCTAATTTTAATTAATTAAATAAATTAAAAAGATTAGGGTTAAGTGAAATGATCTCAGCCCTCCACACACGCGCGAAACTCACATCCTACGCTCCATATTCAAACTTGGCTAATCACCTGAGATTAACCCTAATTACTTTCAGACGGCCGGAACAGTGCTCCGGTCGTCTTCTCCAGCAGGGTAGTTTCTCAAACTATCTCCCTAGGTCATTTCAGGAGCTCTAAAGCTCCTGATTAACTCCCCACCTCACCCTAAACACGGATCCACCCTCAAAACTAATTTATTTTACATCAATCATGAGAATCAAACAAGAACATGTTTCACGGGCAAAATTTTAGAAGTCAAATACAAGCTTATTTTCAACTCATTTTCAAAACAAATTACATCATGGTGATCAACATAACATGTAGAACAACTTAGAAACTTAAAATCATGCTTCTGGAAAAAAGTTTGAAGATTGATACCTGAGATGGAGCTTTCACCTCTGAAGCTTTTGGACCTCATCTCTTGTGCAAATCCTCTTTACTTGATCCCCTGATGAAGTTACAATGCTTGGAAGGAGCTTAGAATGACTGGATTGTGTGGTTGCACTCTTACTGCACCAGAATCGTGTTTTGTGTAAAGGGGCTTTGCGGCTTGTTTGATGGTTGGTTTATGATCTATGGATGATGGTGAGTTGGTTTATGAAGTTTTTTTGTGGTTTTAGTGGCTGGGCAGAGAATTTCAAAAGCTTTTGCTTGAAGGTGATTTTTGTGGAACTTGGCTTATGGGATGATCTGAGCTTTTGTGTGTTATGGATTGGCTTGCTTTTGATCCACATAACATAACCCTATTGGCCAGAGAGTGGTTGTGGCTGCAGCTGATTGGTATGGGCTCTCTTGCAAAAAGTCAACAAATTGTGTACTTGAGGTACGAGCTCATGTTGTAGTTGTTTTAGGGCATGTCCTGGTTCATCATTGATCAAGGAGAGCCATGGAAAATGTTTTGGGGTGATGCAGCAAGTGTATGAGAAGATTCATCCCCTTTTGCAATTTTGAAGAAATTTGGCCCCTTTTGAATTACTTGCAGTTCAAGGCATGAAATGGAATGATTATTTGGGAAATATTGGTCACAATGCATTGTATCATGTGTGTATGATGCTTAGAGAGTGATTAGAGGTCACAAAATGGCTTGGTATGTGAAATTGCAAAAAATCCTCTTTGGTGTGAAAGTGAAAATTATAGGATTTTTTCCAACTTTGCAAAGCCATAACTTGAGTTACATAATGAATTAGGACTTGTTCTTGTACTTTTTGAAAAGGGAATGATCCAATCTACAACTTTCATGACCAACAATTTTTAATTTGAAGCATTTTTTGGTTGAGAAAGAGAAGGTTGGAAAACTTTCCCAAAATGGAAAGTTTCCATTACAAGTCATTTCCATTTTTGGCAACTTTTGGTTTAGCTCAAATTTCTTCAATTTTTTGAACTTCTAAGAACTTCAATGATCAAATAAAGATCATATAACTTCAATTTGATGAAAATACCCCTTTGGTTCCATTGTTGGGGGGCCTCAGATGCCCTGATTTTGCTCTGACTTGCTCAAGAAGTTACCCAGTGAACAAATGACTTCCCCAATGAATTTCTTCATAAAACTTGGTACACATGATACTTATAACATATTGAGACTATTAGAAACAATAATGACCAAAAAATTTGAAGTTATGGCCTCTGAAACCAAAATCCTAATTTCAGGTCATCTGTGTAGTGAAACCCCAGCTCTGCTTCCATGCTTTCCTAATTCTTGTGATTTCCTGACTTCCTTGATCTTTGAGGGATGTAATATGATGATAGAACACACATGGACCCTCTTGGAATGATTGATTGCCTTTGGAGTGACTCAGGTGGATCTTTGGATTGCTCAGATCACAAACCCTAGATGCAGATGAACTTGAACTAATGCAGTGAAGCAAAAATGCCATATGATATGATATGCTTAAACTTATGCAAACATGAGAGATCACAAGCCATGGTAGGAAATTAGTGAGGGAAAATTTGGGGTGTTTACAGCTGCCCCTATTCAAACATGAGTTAGTTGTGCAGGATGTAAGCGATGGGCTTAACAGACAAACAAGATAACTTGTGGTTGAATACCAAAGACAGTCCAAAATTTGCACTCACTGGGGAGAAGAAGAAATGGGATATAAATTGTAAAATAAAGTATAGTATGATTATCAAATGAAAGCGACGTAGGACGACCATCAAGTAGAGGACGACTGCTAGGGATAAAGCAACGACGGGGACGACCGACATGCTGGGGAAATGTAAAGATACCATGATGGGGACGGCCATCGGGTAAGGAAATAAGACTCTCTGGGGATTAAAACAAAGGTAATGATGGGGACGGCCACGAAATTCATAAAGTAATGTAAACAACGACGGGGACGACCATCGGTTTAAAGAATAAATGAAATATTGATGAGGGACGGTCATCAAAGGTGAAGGATGATCACCTAGCAGGGGACGGTTGCTCTTTATCATGACATAGGATGAATGTCAGATAGAAAAGGTCGACGATGGGGACGACCATCGGATAAGCATGATGAAGGACGATCATCAAGAGGTGAAGGACGATCACCTAGCAGGGTACGGCTGCTCTCGGGGTTTATCACGACATAGGACGAATGTCGGATAACAAGGTCATCGATGGGGACGGCCATCGGAAAAGAGTGATGAAGGACGATCATCAAGAGGTGAGGGACGATCACCTAGCAGGGGACGGCTGCTAAATATTGCGACATAGGACGAATGCCGGATAAAAAGGGGTTCCAATAATGGAGACTCCGCTGGGGGAAGGGATGAGAGACGGTCATCCAAAGGTGAAGGACGATCACCTGGCAGGGTACGGCTGCCGAGAGTATCACGACATAGGACGAATGTCGGATAAGAGAAAGTTGTTCTGCTGGGGAATGGTAAACACGGACGAGTGCTTATGCTTAAGAAATAAAAGGTATAAGTGTTTGACAATGTGTATAGATTCAAGATGCGGACGAGCATCCTTAAGACTATGATACAGACGAGTATCGGTAGAAACAAACGTTGACGCGTGTTCGGAGATGATGATACGGATGAGTACCAACTGGTTAACAAAGAACACAGACGAGTGTCGAATCTTTGGGGAATAAGTGTATATATGATACGGACGAGTATCTGTATAAGTATGAATAAGTATTGCGAAGTATGAGCAAGACATGGACGAGTGTTCAACTTGCTGGGAAAAGTATGACACGGACGAGTGTCAAAGGTGAATATATATTTGTATCTGAGAGTATAAAAGGTGTTTTGGCGACCTGTGGGGATAGGATGACACGGACGGGTGTCAACAAGAGTGTATTATAACAAGTGTTTGGTTTTCAATAAGTGTTTAGGCAACTATGCTGGGGAGTGGTAACACGGACGGGTGTCAAGAGAATGTATAGGTATCTGTATTCAAAGAGGATGTTCGTGACTTATATCTGCAGGGGAATAATATGACACGGACGAGTGTCGAAAAGGTATATATGAACAGGTACTTGTGTTGGAGAGTGCAAAGGGGACGCTTTGGCTTTTATTACTTGCAAGGAGAGCAAGTTTTTATATACATTGCTGGTGGAATATTGGTGATATTTGCAGGTGACTGGCTCGAACCTGACTTGTGATCATGCAAATGTTTGATTTTTACCGTAATGCTTCGTATTAGACGGAATGCTACGTTTTGTGGGGAGAGATGATGCGAATGCTATGATTATGCAAAAGAAAACCGATCCGGGATTCGGATCCCGCTGTGGTGAAGATCTCTGGCTGATCTGATTGGAAGGATATCCCAGCTGGGGGAGAAGATCTTTGGTAGATCTGATAAGATACATGGCTTTGCTTGGGGGAAGAGATCATTGGTAGATCTATTCGGTAAGGAGAAAACCCAGCTGAGGATGAGGAAGCTTCCGTCACTTTGTTGTGTGAGAATTTCAGGCATTGCTCTTCCGGGAGAGGTTGGGACTCTGCAGGGGAGATGGTTCTTTTGTCTTTGAGACCTGGCACTCTATTTGGGGGAGGAAATATCACTGAACGATCTTCCTAGAGATATCTGTAGGGATCCCGGCCGGGGATGAGGAGGCTTTAACAACTCCGCTGGGAAAAGCTTTCCAGATACTACTTGGGGGAGGTGTGCTGGGGGAAGTGGTGCTTGATATGCCCCATGTTGCGTATTTCGAATACCTGCAATCCTGTTAAGACAAAGGAACGCACAAGTATCCCGAGGTAACCCTTACCGGATTCCGTCATAGGAGTTAGATATTCCTGAGAGTAAATACATTTCTTGCAAGCATTTATTAAGAATGGCTCATTTGTTTTATGCAAATATTATATCATGGATATTAGACATTTTGCAAATGAAACAGAAATGTACAAGACCAGGTGTGACTGAAAATCTGATTTTATTAATCTGGGTGCCCTGAATCGGCAAATACAGTCAAAGAAACAGATCCCCTGAAATGAGGAGATTGTTACAAATTGAGAAAGGTAAAGGTGCTGGCAATGTTGACGACGTTCCGGTGAGATTTCTTTGCTATGACCCGTATGACCTTGACGCTCTTCTCATCTTGCTTTCTGAAGAAGGTTGACTCTGACCGATGTTTTATCCTTTCGAAGCTCGCCGTGTTATGAGCGATACAGACGAATTCAGAGTGCAGTTGTTCGCTTATTCCCTGATTTTGCATGGATCGCCCTTTCGGGTTTTCAATCCACCGGGATACCCATTTTGCCTGAGTTGTCCAATGCGGCTTTTCAACTCAGCGGGTGTACACTTTTTTTTAATTTTCCCTTATTTTTGCCCGAGTCTTTTATTCTGTTTCTGACTCGCCGGGATGCCCTATTTTTGCCTGGACTTACATTCTGTTTTTATGTCCAGCGGGTCATTTTATGCGAAGTATTTTTTAACTACATCTGAATTCAAAGGGGATAAGAAATCTTCACCATCCATAGTAGTGAGCATCAGTGCTCCACCAGAGAAAACCTTCTTTACTATGAATGGACCATCGTAGTTTGGAGTCCATTTGCCCCTGTGGTCTGTATGAGGAGGAAGGAGTCTTTTCAGCACAAGATCTCCTACTTGGTATTCCCGAAGTCTGACTTTCTGATCGAAGGATTTCTTCATCATTTTCTGATATAACTGCCCATGATAGATTGCAACTAATCTTTTTTCTTCGATCATAGTCAATTGATTGTACCGAGAACGGACCCATTCTGCTTCATTCAACTTTACATCCATCAGTACCCGGAAGGAGGGTAACTCAACTTCAACAGGTAGGACAACTTCCATGCCATACACAAGCTGATACGGTGTTGCCCCAGTGGACGTTCTGATCGAGGTTCGATACCCATGCAAGGAAAATGGTAGCATCTCATGCCAGTCTTTATAAGTAACCACCATCTTTTGCACAATCTTCTTAATGTTTTTGTTAGCTGCCTCAACAGTGCCATTCATCTTTGGCCTATAAGGAGAAGAGTTGTGATGTTGAATTTTGAAGTCCCGACAAATTTCTGCCATCATTTTGTTGTTCAAATTGGAACCATTGTCAGTAATGATTCGCTCGGGAACTCCATACCTATAAATGACATCTCTTTTCAGAAATATGGCTACCACTTGCCTGATGACGTTTGCATACGAAGCTACTTCAACCCACTTGGTGAAGTAATCAATGGCTACCAGGATGAATCTGTGGCCATTTGAAGCAGTCGGCTCAATCTTTCCAATCATGTCAATTCCCCACATGGCAAAGGGCCAAGATGAAGACATCACGTTCAACGGATTCAGAGGCACATGCACTTTATCTGCATAGATCTGGCATTTGTGGCACTTTCTGGCATAGGCACAACAATCTGCATCCATTGTAATCCAATAGTAACCTGATCTTAATAATTTTTAGCCATTGCATGCCCTCCAGCATGGGTACCGAAGGATCCTTCATGCACCTCGTGCATCAGCAGGTCTGCTTCTTTCTTATCAACACATCTGAGTAGAACCATGTCAAAGTTTCGTTTGAATAACGAACCATCGACATTCAGGAAGAAACTACCATCCAACCTTCTTAATGTCTTCTTATCATTGGATGATGCCCCAGGTGGGTATGTCTGATCCTCTAAGAAGCATTTGATGTCATGGAACCAAGGCTTGTCATCTTTAGCAATGTCCACGGAGAATACATATGCTGGTCGGTCAAGTCTGGATACCGAAATCCGAGGCACATAATTGGAAGTTTGAACATTGATCATGGAGGAAATGGTAGCTAAAGCATCTGCGAACTGATTTTCGTCTCGAGGGATGTACTCAAGTTTGACTGTTGTGAAGAAAGTCAATAATCTCCTTGTATAGTCACGGTATGGAATCAGATGCTCATGGTGGGTGTACCATTTCCCGTTGGTCTGATTGATTACCAAAACTGTATCTCCAAATATAGTTAAAGTCTTAATCCTGAGGTCAATGGCTTCCACAAGTCCCATTATACAGGCCTCGTACTCAGCTTCGTTGTTAGTGCATGCAAAAGTGAGTTTTAACGAGAAAGGCATATGAACTCCTTTAGGTGTAATGAGCATTCCACCAACTCCACGTCCATTCATATTGACAGCCCCATCAAACATCATTGTCCATTCTTCTTCTGGGTCAGGCCCTTCAGTGTGAACGGGCTCTTCATGATCTTTTGCTTTCAAGAACATGATGTCTTTGTCAGGGAAATCAAATCTCATTGGTTGGTAATCATTAATGGGTTGCTCAGCTAGATAGTCAGACAATACACTGCCCTTGATGGCCTTTGAGATGTGTACTGAATGTCATACTCTGTCAGAATCATTTGCCATCTTGCAACCCTTCCGGTAAGTGTTGGCTTCTCAAATATGTACTTGACTGGGTCCATCTTGGAGATCAATAAAGTAGTGTGAGTCAACATATACTGTCTTAGTCGGCGAGCAGCCCACGCTAAAGCAAATCAAGTTTTCTCGAGCAATGAATAACGTTGTTCACAGTCGGTAAACTTTTTGCTTAGGTATTATATTGCATACTCTTTTCGACCAAACTCGTCATGCTGGCCCAACACACACCCCATTGATCCTTCTAATACTGTCAGGTACATTATTAGAGGTCTTCCTTCAACTAGAGGCATATGAATTGGAGGTTCTTGTAGGTACTCCTTGATTTTGTCAAAAGCCTTCTGACAATCTTCGTTCCACCTGACCGTTTGTTCCTTTCTCAACAATTTAAAAAGGGGCTCACAGGTTGTAGTAAGGTGAGATATGAACCTTGATATGTAGTTCAATCTACCTAAGAACCCCCGAACTTCTATTTCGGTCCTCGGTGCAGGCATCTCCTGAATGGCTTTGACTTTGTCAGGATCAACTTCAATTCCTTTTTCACTTACAATGAATCCCAGCAGTTTACCGGAACGTACCCCGAATGTGCATTTGTTGGGGTTTAGCTTCAACTGATATTTTCTCAGACGCTTGAACAACTTCAGCAGATTTACCAGATGATCTTCTTTAGTGAGGGACTTGGCAATCATGTCATCCACGTAGCATTCAATTTCTTTGTGGATCATGTCATGGAATAACGTCACCATAGCCCATTGATAAGTGGCACCGACATTCTTCAGTCCAAATGGCATTACCTTATAACAAAATGTGCCCCAAGGTGTGATGAAGGTAGTCTTCTCCATGTCTTTGGGTGACATTCTGATCTGATTATACCCTGAAAATACATCCATGAAGGAGAACACCGAGAACTGAGCCGTGTTGTCAACCAATACATCAATGTGAGGTAGAGGGAAATCATCCTTCGGGCTAGCTCTATTCAGATCCCGGTAATTCACACACATCCGTACTTTGCCATCCTTCTTAGGCACTGGTATAATATTAGCAACCCACGGCGGGTAACTAGTTACAGCAAGGAAACCGACGTCCCACTGTTTTTGTACTTCTTCCTTAATCTTCATGGCCATATCTGGACGAGTACGGTGCATCTTCTGTTACTGGAGGGCAATCTTCTTTCAAAGGCAGCTTGTGCATAACAATGTCCATATCTAGACCTGGCATATCTTGATAGGACCAAGCAAAGACGTCGACGTACTATCGAAGCATGTCAATAAGTTGTTCCTTCACTGAATCTTGCATACTAGCCCCAATATTCACTTCCTTCAAGTCCTCTTCGGTACCAAGATTAACTGTTTCAAACTTCTCCTGATGAGGAATGATCACTTTCTCTTCTTGTCTCAACAACTGGGCTAACTCTTCTGGTAACTCATAGTCTTCTTCAACCCCTTCATCAGCTTGATTAATTGGATTGTCGAAGTCATACAAGGTCATAACAGTGTTGTTGTCGGTGCAATCTTGAGGATAATCTCTGCAAGGGTTGAGATTGGTTCGTTTTAGTGATCAGTTTTAATCTTGTTTAGAAAAAGTGAAAATGAAGTTATTTATTTTGAAAACATTGCCATCTTATTGTATTGTACAAAAGTGAAAAATGAAAAGACAGTGAACAAAAAAAAAGAGACTCGTTTGCAAAAGATGTCTGATATTCATTAATTAATCATTTGCACAAAATTACAATATGGCCCTATTACAAAATGCGTCCTGACACCTTGGGCAAGATGCAGGACTTGATGCATGCTAAAAAAGACAGGAAATAATAATTACTCTGCAGGAGTAACCCTTATAATTTCCTGGGAAGACCAGTTAAGGACTTGGTTCCCCGGGATCCTTGGACGTATCCAGCTCTCCGGGTTGCGGTCGCTTTCTGCCTCGTCTTCCAGATTGTTAACAACATCTGGGGTGAGCATCCCACTACTGATGAACTTGGGCTCCTTTGTAGCCTCTGATTGATCTTGTCGGAATGGTCTGTAACCCAAACCGAATCTATCTTCTTTCTTTTCCACTGGCAGCAGCTTCCCCAACCTTGAGGCTTACCATCTTCAACAACCTTTCGGGCTTGCTGATAAGAGACAATTGAAGTACCCATCTTGTCTTCCTGGGATGCAGCAAATACTTCAGTAGCCTCATTGACATTCAGGGCCTCGAACCCTTGGCTCATTGTCTCATGGATTTCACCATCCATCTCAATATATTTATATGTAGCCAGATGGCTAACAAATATGTCCTCACAACAGATGTGATAATCTGTCCTTCCCATTCGTATTTCAATTTCTGGTGAAAGGTCGATGTTACTGCACCTGCTGCGTGAATCCAAGGTCGACCTAGCAAACAACTGTAAGCAGGCTGTATGTCCATCACATAGAAAATGGTCTTAAATACTTGTGGACCGATTATCATTGGCAGCTCCACCTCTCCAAGAACAGATCTTTTGGAGCCATCAAAAGCCCTGACCACAAGATTACTTGGCCGGAGAGCTATCCCATCATACTCGAGATTGACAAGGTCTTTCTTGGGTAAGACATTGAGTGAGGACCCAGTGTTTACAAGAACATGAGATAGTACAGCTCCTTTGCACTCCAGGCTTATGTGCAAAACTTTATTGTGGAGACTTCCTTCTGCAGTTAAATCAGCATCAGTGAACCCTAGCCCATGGCTGGTGTTGACATTTGACACCACTGTTTCCAGCTGATTTACTGTGATCTCTTATGGCACGTAGGCAGCGTGCAGAACTTTGAGTAGTGCATCCCGATGAGCTTCGGAACACAACATCAGTGATAAGATTGAGATCTTTGAAGGAGTCTGGTGGAGCTAGTCCACAACTTTATAGTCACTTCTTTTAATAATTCTCATAAAATCATCCACATCTTGATCGAAGGATGATTTATGAGTTTCTTTTGGCGCAGATTCTTTAGGTATCACACTCTTCCCTTTGGCTTTGGCACCAGCCTCTGCCTCAGTGTTGATTCTAGGGACTTGTGATGCGAAGAGACGTCCGCTTCGAGTGAAGCCTCCGCCTCCCCCAACATTATCCACTTGGGGAGTGAGAACTGGAGAATCCAGAAGGACTTTCTCTCCGTTGCAGTATAGATTAACACCATAATGCCATGGTACAACACTGTCTTTATCATATGGAATTGGCCCGGGCACCGTGATAGTGATTGGGCTTACTGCAGCAGATGTTGGGACTGTAATAGTCTGTGGGTCATAGAAAATAGTAACATGACCTCTAGTGGGTGTTGGTGGAGGTGAATTGAAGCTTTGTTGAGACTATTGTTGAGATTGTTGGAAGTTGCTGGAACTCGGGACCTTTGTTGGGTCATAATAAATTGTGACAGTGGAAACATCATTATGGGTGGTTGTTGAAGTTGTAGTAGCTGGTGCAAATATGTTGTTGTGTGTTGAAGTGACAAATGGAATGATTATTGCAGTTCTAGCTGAATCAGTTGGAACAATGGTCGTTGCAGTTGTAGAAGAACTAATAGGAAAGATGGTTGTTGCATTTGTAGAAGAATCACTAGGAAGGATGGTTTTTGCATTTGTAGAAGATTCACTTGTTGTTGGTAAAAGAGTTGTTGGTGTTGTAGAAGCGGTGGTTGTAATTTGCAGAATGCCTTCTCTGATCAAGCCATTAATTCCACTCCTTAAGCTAGCACACCCATTCTCAGAAATTTTGCATAATTCACAACAGGCCTCACAACCTGGAAACACTTGGCACTTTAAAAGCTGGGCTTTAACCTCTGCCAGAGGTGTCTGAATACATGTGTAAACACCCCAAATTTGCCCTCACTCATTCACATCATGGCTTGTGATCTTTTCATATGCATAAGTTCAATCATAGCATCTCATACCACATTTTTGATTCACTGCATTGCTTCTAAGTCATCTGCATCTAGGGTTTGTGACCTGAGCAATCCCTGAGCCATTTGAGCCACTCCAAAGGTCTTCAATCATTTCAAAGGGGTCCATGTATGTTCAAGCATCATATTGTATCCTCTCAAAGTCAAGAATGTCAAAAAATCACAAGAACTGAGATTGGCAGGGAAGTAGAGCCAGGTTTGACTGCACAGATGACCTAGAATTAGGGTTTTGGTTTCAAAGGCCATAACTCCAATTTTTTTGGTCATTCTTGTTTCTATTGGTCTCTATATGGTATAGGGATCATGCATATAAATTTTCATGGAGAAATTCCATGGGGAAGGCATCTGATCAAGAGTTGACTTCTTGAGCAAGTCAGTGCAAAATCAGGGCATCTGAGGCCCCCAATGACCCAACCAAGGGGTGTTCTTCATCATTTTGAATGTGTATGATCTTTATTTGATCATAGAATATGTTAGAAGTTCACAAAATTGAAGAATTTCAAGCCATTTGCAAAGTTGACTTTTTGGGAAAATGACTTGTAATGGAAACTTGCCATTTTGGGAAACTTTTTCAACCCTTGCTTTTTGATTCAAAAATGCTTCAAATGAGAAAACTTTGGTCATGAAAGTTGTAGAATGGATCATTCCCTTTTCAAAAAGTACAAGAACTCATTCTAATTCATTTTGGATCAAAAGTTATGGCCTTGCAAAGTTGGACAAAATCATTGAAATTTCACTTTTGCACAAAATGGAAAACTTGCAATTTCTCATGACAAGCCTTTATGTGACTTCAATGTGACCTCTAATTATCATACCAATGCAATGCATGATCTAAAAATCAGTTTGGCCCAAGAGATTTCCCATTTCTATGCCTTGATTTTCACATAACCATAAGCCATTCTTCATGAAAGTGCAAAGAGGGATTTCTTGCAAAATCATTCTCAAAGGGATTGTATGATCTCTAGATGGTTTTAATACATTGTCATGACCTAATGAGGCATCCCACATCAGAAATTCAGCAAGACTTCTCACACATACATGGCCAAAAATCGTGAGATGTAACAAGTTGTCAAGTTGCAAAAACCCTTCCAACTCATGATCCAAATGCAGCAGCCTTTCATGAACCATCCAAGGGTCATCCTTGACTCAAGCTGAGGCAGGACAAGCCTCTAGATTGCCTCTGACCCGAGCCATGCCTAAGGTACACCATATCTTGACTTTTTGCACAAAGGCCCATACCAATCCCACAGTGACACACCAACTCTCTGCCCAACCAGAGCATGATATGTGGACATCAAGCAATCCAAAAAGAGACCACACACAAGCTGAACCCTCCCACTTTCTTGCATCCACAAAATTCTGTCAAAAACTCTTCCTCTTCGAATTTCCTTACACAGCCATGAAACCTCAGTTCTTTCTTCACCAGTGAACCACAAATCCTCCATGGAACAAAAGCCCACCATTAAAACAGCCTGAAACCCCCTAGAACACAACTGTAAAATCTGCTACACCAGAACTCATCTTCACAAATCAGCCATCAACAAAAGTTTTGAAGCATTCCATTGAGCTCAGGAGGTTCAGGAGAGGCAGTTTGCATAAGAGAAAGGCCAGGAAAGCTCATCTTCACAGTTCTTCATCTCAGGTAGCTTCAAAATTCCAACTTTTCAGAGCTTGTTATTTTTGTTACAAAATGAAAGAGCACATCATGGGGATCACTCTGGTGCTTTTAGATTTTAAAATAGTGTGAAAATGAACATTTTATGCCTCTCTGAAGTTTTGCCCGTGAATGTGTTTGAGTTCATTTCTCTTTGTTCATGGCTGATAAATGGTTTTTGATGATGGATTTAGGTTTAGTTTGGGGAGGGGAAGGTTTCTGGGCAATTAATTTGACTTGGGGTAGCCTGTAGAGGAAACTAGGGTTTTGGCCCTGCCGGAGAAGACGACCGAAGCTCATCTCCGGTTGCCTGAAGTTGATTAGGGTTAAGCCTGTTTAATTACGCAACTTTGAATTCTGGCCTTTAGATGCGTTGACCCGCGCGCGTATGGATGGCCAAGATCTCATCATTTAGCCCTAATCCTCATTAACTTAATTAATCCAGTTTAATTAATTTTAAAACCAGAATTAGCCAGGTTTGAACTTGGGCCATTGGATGTGGCGCCAAGTCAACCTTTCCCAGCCCAGAATCAATCTGGTCCTTTCATTGTGCATACTTCTCATTATTTTATTTTTTATTTTCATTTTTATTGCATTTATTTGTACGAATTAATTAAAATAGCAAAAAATGTTTAAAAATTATGAAAATTTTTGTCAAGGTTTTCATTAATTTTTAGAACACAAAAATATTTTAATTTTTATTTTTTGCATTAAAAATTATTTTTAAATCATTTAAAAGATTATTTTTAATTAGTTAATGAAAATTAATTAATTAAAAATACTTTTAGGTATTTAAAAATCACAAAAAAAAATTCATGTAACATTTAAAAACATTTAGAAACATTGTCCAACTCTCAAACCAAATTTCTTTTTTGTTCTTGATGCCTTTTGATCATTTTCAATGGAATTAAATTCATTATTAGGCAATATTTTGTGACAAACTTCAAAAATTCATTTCTGCCTAACCATTGAGAGTTGGAGGATGATTCTTTTGGAATTGCATCTTGCATAGCATGTAGTTTATAAGATAAAATTGGCATGAATTGATCTTGCATTTTCAATTTGTTTTGCATTTTTCTTGACAAGGTACCTCAAAACCCTAGCAATCTTAGGAAATTCATAACCCTCATTAGATTAAGAGTTAGAACCCCTCCTTTGGGCAGTGAGTTTGTATAGGTCTTGGGTATTTTTGATTGCATTTTCAAATTTTTATCATGTCATTTGCTTCTGGTTTTGGATTTTGCTTTGTGTGTTGATCATAAACCCTAATTTATGCCTTCCTTTGCATCCACCTTCCATTTGCTTGCATACCATGACTTGCCATGACATTTTATGTATTCATTTGATTCATAATGCATCTTAAGACATATTAGAATCATGTTTGATCATTGCATCTTGCTTTGCCATGTTATATGTCCATTACATTTCATAACTTTTCATGTACATCCATGGTTCAAAACATGCTTCTCTTGCATCCATATGTTTGTATGATCATTCTAATGCCTTGCCTCATGTTTGCATCATCTCTTAGCATCATTAACATCATACTTATGCTTCTGGTTTTGGTTTGCATCATGACATTTCATCTCATTTTGCATTGCATTTCATTTCTTTTGCTGACTTTTCAGGTGGTAAGTTGTTTGAGAAGTGGATTTGCCTTCACTTCTCACATTCTCTTTTCATCTCTTTCATACTTCCCTTGCTGCATTTTGTATGTGTATTGGATTGAGCTTGCTCATTCTTGTTCATCTTACCCTTTTTCTTCAAGCAACTTGTCTTCTTAAGTGAAGCAAGTTGTTTTGCTTCTCTTTGCTCCTCTCATCTGCTTCTCTCCTTGGTGGTTCCTTGAAGATTTCCTTCTTAAACCCCACAAAACCTAGGAATGACCAAGCATGATAACAATTAGGGTTTGATTAGTTCCCCACTTAGCTTTTACCTTTGTGTCTCTTTGAGTCTTCTCTTCTCATCTCATAATCAGGGACTAAACCCTAAAGGCTTTAAGGCTTTGTGATTAAGCTTATGCCTGCATCCTTCTATTAGGATGGAGTGTATAGCTTTAATCCTAAGTGTTAAACCCTTAATGTGTTTAAATCCTTTAATCAATTCACTTAATAATCATCAAGACATCAAGCTTGTAACTTGGGCCTTGCATTAGGGTTCTAATTCTTCCTTAATTGGTTAAGAAGGACTAACCCTAGTGTTAATGGACAAGTCCCCCTCAAGTTGTCTTACAAACCATAAAACTCACTTCTTCATCTTATCATTAACTAAAATCCATCTAATAAAGGCTTTGTTTTGTCATGAGGTTAATCCCTAATCATGGATTAAGTTGAGGAGTCTTCCTCATCTTAAACATTCTCATCTGTTATCCTTCTATTAGGATGGTGTAATGAGTCTATTTAATCCCTGATTATGGCTTAAGCTCATTACTTAACACTAAACAAAAACAACAAAAACATCTAACTAATCACAAGTAGGTTAATGATCTTAATCCTACATCATGGTGATTAAGTGTGAGATACTGACTTCACACTTAAGGTATTCTCATTACCCCTAATCAGAGGGAAGATGCGATGAGTTTACTAACCTTTGGTTTAGGCTTAGGCTCATTAACTTATGGAAAAATTTCAAAGGCAATAAAAGACTGAAAACTCAAAAACAAACAATAATCGTCTCCTCCGGGATTCTTTTCTCATCTCATTCACTCACAAACGAGAACTTGCTTCTTCCGTCTAATGCAAGACAGTTTGCACCTGAGCCAGACAGGTCATACACTTGAGCATAGACAAGCAAGCAGTTCATCAAGTCAATTTATCTTTCAGTCTCTTTGGGTCGAACTACGGTGTTCTGACTTCCTCATTGCACGAGAGGATACGTAGGCATAACTTAACAGTTATCGAACAAAAGTCTCTGTATATTCCCCCTCCTTCCAGTTTCATTCTTTTAAGCCTCATGATCTTGAGCATTTCATTCTTATTCTCACACTGACACTTCACTTATACAATTCACTTTTCTTTTACACTGACACTTGCATTCTTTCCAGCTTTGATACACAGATTGCACTGACACTACCCCTTTAAAACACAAATCTTTTAAGCGTGGATCTCGTCGAGTAAGGCGGACAATCTGGGTGCTAATACCTTCCCAGGTTGTAACCAATCCCCTTTCTCAGTCTCTCTGGTTCGCAACCGTCTTATCCATATCTTTTCTTAGGTTTATGCAGCATTACCTTTCCTCCGGGATAAAAATGCCTAGCTGGCGACTCTATTCATCCTTCCTTCTTTCGCCGACCGTTCGCGTTTGTACCCCTTCTGGCCCTGTGTCATTTGGTGGGAGCGACAGCTTGGCGACTCTGCTGGGGACCCTTATACTGTAACCAGGGCTTCTGGTTCCCTTTGTGGGTTCCTCCTAGCGCTTGATTGATTTGTGTTTACTGGGGTGTTATGTGCTAATTGTGTTTATATAGTTACTTTATTTACTGCTTTATGTACAGTTATTTTATTGCTTTCTTTACAGCTTAATATATCATACTGTCATACTGTTATCTGGCTGGATCTGGTTTATTGTTTTGATGGGTGGGGTTCATTGAGAGTTTAAGGTCCTATACCTGGGACCTGAGTGACACCTAGGCTAGAGTGGTTTATGTTCTTTCCCATTCCATTTCGGTCTGGTGCGGGAATATGAAACACGGTTCAGATGTGGGTTTCTTCTTGAGAACTCTGTGCTACAGATTTCCTGTAGTGCTAGGGCTATCTGGGAAGCCTGCTAAGTCTGGATGACCTTTATTATTGACCTTCAGAAACTGAGGTGAATTAGAGGAGGATCTTTTATGGTTATTGTAAACACTGTACCTCCGGGTTAGAAGTGTTTACACTTCTCATAACCAATCCAAGTCTGAGGATCCTTGTTTTAGAACACTACCTGTAAGGGGGTTGGGCTGTTTACAGGTTTGCAGGAACCCTTGGCCACATCATACCCTGATACTTGTTTTGTTTAAGAATGCTTCACTTTGGACAGTTCTTGTGATTTAACCCTGGACATGTGACTCTTTATTTGAGTCCCCCACCTTGGTTACTGGACTTCTAGACATCCATCTGGACTTCTTGAACATACATGGACTTATATCAAGGCAGTAATCAGATCCAGCTTGATCACAAACCCTTACATATCATTTGCATACTCATCATTTGCATCATTTAACATTTGTTTATTTGTTTTTCAGGGTATCCATATTGCATTTGGCTTGGTTTTGACCCCTTCATCAGCATAGACCTCTGTTCACCAATTATCTGCTTCAGCTATCTTCATCAGTTGCTTACTTCAGCTACCTCCATCCTCATCACCATCCTATCAGTGGTTCATTTCCAGTATCACTCATCATCATCAGCATCTGTTTTCAGCTCTTCATCATCAGTCATGGCACCCAAGAAGAGCAACATTTCATATCATTTCTTTGAGCCTGTGTTGGCTGGCATCAGACAGGTCCAGGCACTTATCACTCCAGACCACATCCCATTATTCAGAGAGCATTATGGAGGCATCCTTGATATGGTTATGAACCTGGACCCTTCTCAGAGGAGTTTGATCCACATCTGCCTACAATTTTATGAACCTCCTTTGAGATGCTTCACTTTCCAGAACTTTCAGTTGGGACCTCTGCTAGAGGAATTTTCATCACTGATTGGAGTGCCTGTTAGGGGTGGTGTCCCCTTCAACCCTGAGATGACTTCTCCCAGCAATGGAGAAGTGGCAAAAGCACTGCACCTGGAACCTATTGTGATTGAGCAGAACATGACTACAAAGGCTGGAATCCCTGGTTTGCACTTAGATTTCTTGACTTCTCAGGCTATCCTGAAGGCCTCCTTGGGAGAATGGATGGCAGTTTATGCATTGTTAGCCCTCAGTATATACGGGGTTATACTTTTTTGCAGATGAGCCCAAGTTTATCAGCAAGAATGCTATTCATCTCTTCCTTTTGAGGAACCTAGTACCCACCTTGCTGGGAGATTTCTATTATTCTGTTCACCAAAGGAATGAGAAGCAGAGAGGGAAGTTGGTGAGATGTTGTGCTCCTCTATTCCATACTTGGCTGCTCAAACACTTACCCAAGACTGATGCCTTCCTGAATCCTCACCAACAGAAGAATTAGGCTAAAAGACTTATTGCTTTGACTTCAGATGACATCAGGTGGTGTACCCAGAGCACCAAAGGAAGGGACATAATTACTAGCTGTGGGCAGTTCCCCAATGTACCTCTAATAGGAGTGAAGGATTGCATCAACTACAATCCTTTGTTGTTTAAGAGACAATTGGGCTATGCTTTGGTTCACCCTCCTAGAATGCAAGACTTAGCTGAAACCCTGTATTGTGAGATAAAGCCTAATCTAGCTGTTGTCAGACAAGCATCCTGGGCTTGGGACAACATCCAGACCAAAGGGATGGCCATTCTTGGGAGATGCAATAATGTGGCTTCAGCTCAGTATTATGATTGGTCTCATGCTAGAGCTCAGATTTCTGGGATGCCTTTCACCATTGAGGATGCACCTGGACCATCCACAGTACTACCTCCAGCCACTGTCAGCCTGGAAGAATTTGAGAAGCTGAAGGAAAGGAATGAGAATCTGTCTCAAGCTCTGAAGAAGACCCTCTGGGAGAGGAGTGATGGTCGTATAGACATTGAGAGGTTGGAGAAGCTCAGAGTGGAACATCTGGCCAAGATTGAGAAAGCAGAAGAATACATCAAGAAATCAAGAGCAGGAGAGCAAATATTGAAGAATGCCTGCAAAGAGGCCCAGTTTCAGAAGGCTAGGACTGATTTCTATCTAGAGGAAAGTCAAGCTAGGTGGGTCAGGATCACTGAAGCTCGCACTCAAGAAGATAAGAGGACTCAAGCTAGGATTGAGCAGTTGGAGGCAAATGAAAAGAAGCAACAAGAGGCTTTGCTAGCAGCCCAAAAGGAAATTTCAGAATTGAAGCTTAGGGCTGGTGTGAAGAGGTCAAAGGACCAGGACAGGCACAAGAAGCTGACCACTGCTATTGCCACCAGGAACCTTCTTATCAGAAACATCACAGAGCATCCAGCTGGTCCTGTCACTGAAGCACTTTTGAAGGAGGTTAAGAAGGATGAGTTTGGCTTAGATGTTTGACTACTTTGCTTGTTGTTATTTCCATTTGATGTACTTTTCTTTTATGTTGTATTTTGACCCCTCAGGGGCATATGTTGTAAAATCAAACTATCTTTGATTCACCATTTGTAATATATTTGTTAGTTTGTTTCGCTAAGTTTTCTTCCTCTCAAGCAACATCAAAACATCTTCCTCAGGGTCTGGAAAGGTCAAAACCAAGAGCCAAGCCGGATACCTTGGAAAATAAATAAGCATACTGCATTACATACTGACTGTTGTTTTGTTTTGTAGGTTTGCCTTTAATTTATTTTGTTTCTAACTCTGTTGTGGTTCAGGAATTATTGCTCGCCGTCGGGTGTTCCCTCTCAACCGTCCGCACAGATATCCTACTCGCAACAACCTTCCTGGTATCCAAATGGATCAAGTACAACAAGATCTGACAGAGGTCAGGACTCAGATGGCTAATGAAAGGCTGGAGATGAGAAACCAAATGACCCAATTCATGGAAGTAATGAATGGCTTGGCTCAAAGTCAAGAAAGATTGAGGGCATTGGTAGAAAGACAAACCCCGGAAGAACCTCCCCTGGGAACTGGAGGGACAAGTAACAATGAAAGGGGTCAGCCTCATATTAACCCACCAGTATATGGGCCTCATCTACATCCGGAAGTCAACATCCCGGGTAATGTGCAAGGAAATACCACTGGGGGAAGGATCTTACAGGAAGACCCCCAAGAAGAACAGTTCACTGTGATGGGAGCTGGGGATGAAGTCTATGACAGGAGGTTTGATGAAATTGCTGAGAAATTGAGATCTTTAGAGTCTCAAAACTCCTTGGGTTTTGATGTCATGGATATGGGGTTAGTGGATGGGGTAAGGATTCCTCATAAGTTTAAACCCCCATGCTTCGAGAAGTACAATGGAACTTCCTGCCCATGAACCCACTTGCAGTCTTTTCTGGGGAGACTCAAGGCATACACCATGGATGAAAAACTATGGATGTTTTACTTTGAAGATAGTTTGACTGGGGCTTCAAGGGAGTGGTACTCTCACTTGACCAGAGCTACCATCAGATGCTGGAAGGACCTAGCTGAAGCTTTCATCAGGCAGTACCAATACAATCTAGACATGGCTCCTAATAGAACCCTTCTGATGGGAATGTCTCAATCCTCCAGAGAAAGCTTCAGGGAATATGCCCAGAGGTGGAGACAACTTGCTGCTGCTGTTCAGCCACCCATGTCGGAAAGAGAAATGGCCGACATGTTCATGAATACTCTGCAAGGAACATATATTGATAGGCTAGCTGCCTTTTCTTCCACCAGCTTCGCTGACGTAGTCATAGCTGGAGAAAGAATTGAAAGCCTTCTGAAGATGGGTAAAATTTCTGATAATGGTGCAAGTTCGTCAAGCAATCCCAGGAAGCCTTTTGTGGGACCTAGAAGAACTGGTGAGACAAATGCCATTCATGCCACCAGGGGCAGGCCTCAGTACCTTCACAGATCAGTAGCAGCTGTCACTATTCCAGCTCCGATTCCTCAGCAACCAGCATATCAACCACAACAACAACCACTTTATCAACAGCAAGTTCAGAATCCACCACAGAGGACCTACAACAACAACAACAACAGTCAGCAGCAAAGGCCCTTTCAGCAAAAACCATCACAGGCAAATAGGGTGATTGACCCCATCCATATGCCTTATGCCGCCTTATTGCCACAACTCCTGAAAATCAACTTGGTTGAATTAAGGACATTGGCACCACCAGATCCCTCTAATCTGCCAAGAAATTATGATGTCAACGCCAGATGTGCTTTCCACTCCAATTCACCTGGCCACAATACGGAAAAATGCAGGGCTTTACAAATGAAAGTACAAGATCTGGTGGATTCCAAGGCCCTCAACTTTGCACCCCCACCAAATGTCAACAAGAATCCCATTCCCAATCATGGAGAGCCAAGAGTTAATGCCATTGAGGAAGACAAGCCATCTTTCTTGATAACCAGTGTTGGACAGATTCGAACACCTTTGGTAGAAATTAAAGCTCAGCTTCTAGAGTGCCAGATGTTCCCCGGGTGTGAGCTTGGTTGTGGGTATTGCAACATTTCGGTCAACGGGTGTGATAATTTGAGAAGCGGAATAGATGGTCTTATCAAAAGTGGTATACTTCAGATCACAACATCAGCACCTACAAATCCAGCAATCCCTTTGACAACAATTCCTGACTCTTCTACAACTGCAACAACAATCATTCCGACCAATTTATCAATATCATCAATAATGGCACCGTCCATCACTTTAGCAAATCAAATGTCGTCAACCATTCCTTCTACAACCTCAGCACCCATTTATTCAGCAGGATCTTCCACAACGCCAACAGAAATTAATGAAGATATTTCAGCAGTCACCATCTACTATGATCCGTCAAATATTCCTCCAAACAACAGCTTTCAGCAACAAACAGTGGCACCTCCTGCCAGGTCACCAGTCACCATTTACTACGATCCGCACACCATTTCAGTACCCTCCTCTGCTGCAGTCAGTCCAGTTACCATCACGGTGCCTGGACCCGTTCCATATGAAAGTAGTAATGCCGTACCTTGGCATTATGGCTCTGACCTCTACTGCAACGGGGAGAAAATCACTTTGGATTCTTCAACCTCTTCTCCACAGATTGATAATGTTGGGGGAGGCGGAGGCTTCACCAGAAGCGGACGCCTTTTTGCCTCACAAACTCAAAAACCTAATGCCGAAGCAGAAGCTGCTGCCAAAGCAAAAGGAAAGAGTGTGGTATTCGAAGAGACGACTGTCAAAGAAACTCAGAAGACATCTTTTGAACAAGATGTAGACGAGTTTATGAGAATCATAAAGAGAAGTGACTACAAGGTGGTGGATCAGCTCCACCAAACTCCCTCAAAGATCTCCATACTATCCCTGTTGATGTGTTCTGAAGCTCACAGGAATGCATTACTGAAAGTCTTGCACGCAACATACGTGCCAGAGGAGATCACGGTTAATCAGCTAGAAACTGTGGTGGGAAATGTCAACACCAGTCATGGACTGGGCTTTACCAATGTTGACTTAACAACTGAGGGACATAACCACAACAAGGCTTTACACATCACCCTAGAGTGCAAGGGTGCTATTCTATCTCATGTACTGGTGGACACTGGGTCTTCACTCAATGTTCTACCAAAGAAAGCCTTGGTGAAGCTGGAGTATGATGGCTTGGCATTACATCCGAGTAATTTGGTGGTGAGAGCTTTCAATGGCTCTAAAAGATCAGTGCTTGGAGAGATTGATCTGCCTGTGATGATTGGCCCACAGACCTTCAAAATTACCTTCTATGTGATGGACATTCAGCCGGCCTACAGCTGTTTGTTGGGTAGACCTTGGATCCATGCCGCTGGCGCTGTTACATCTACCCTTCACCAGAAGTTGAAATTCGAGTGGGAAGGCCAGATCATCACCATCTGTGGTGAAGAGGACATCTTTGTTAGCCATCTGGCTACGTACAAATACATTGAGATGGATGGAGAAATCCATGAAACCATGAGCCAGGGATTTGAGGCCCTGAACATTAATGAAGCATCTGTTGTACTGGGAACCTCCATGACGTCTTATCAGCAAGCCAGGAAGGTTGTTGAAGAGGGTACTGCCCAAGGCTGGGGCAAGCTGCTACCTATGGAGAAGAAGGAGGACAGATTTGGGTTGGGTTACAAACCAACTCAACAAGATCAATTAGAGGCTGCTAAGAAGCCCAATTTTGTCAGCGGGAGGATGCTCACCCCGGATGCAGTAAACAACTTGGAAGATGAGTCGGAAGATGAGCACAACCTGGAGAGCTGGATACGTCCAAGGACCCCGGGGAGCCATATCTCAAACTGGTATTCCCAGGAAATTATAAGGGTTACTCCTGCAGAGTAATTATTATTTCCTGTATTTTTGAGCATGCATCAAGTCTTGCATCTTGCCCAAGATGTCAAGACTCATTTTGTAATCGGGCCATCTTGTAATTTTGTGCAAACAGATCAATCAATGAATATCGGACATCTTTTGCAAATGAGTCTTTTCTTTTCCGCTCACTGTTTTTCATTTTTCTTTTTGTACAAAAATAAAATGGCAATGTTTTCCAAAATGATAACTTCCTTTCACTTTTTCTAAACAAAGATTAAAATCGATCACTAAAATGAACAATCTAAACCCTTGCAGAGAGTGCCTTTCAGACTGCACCGACAACAGCACATCTATGACTTCGTATGACTTTGACAATCCAATCAATCAAGCTGATGAAGGGGTTGAAGAAGATTATGAGCTTCCTAAAGAGCTAGCCAGGTTGTTAAGGCAAGAGGAGAAGGTTATTACTCCTCATCAGGAGGAGGTCGAAACGGTTAATCTTGGTACGGAAGAAGAGGTGAAAGAGGTTAAGATCGGGGCCTGCCTACAAGATTCGGTAAAAGAGCAACTGATTGATATGCTTCGGGAGTATGTGGATGTGTTTGCTTGGTCTTATCAGGATATGCCAGGGTTGGACACCGATATTGTCATGCACAAGCTGCCTTTAAGAGAAGACTGCCCACCGGTTAAACAGAAACTGCGCCGTACTCGCCCAGATATGGCAATGAAGATTAAAGAAGAGGTACAAAAGCAGTGGGACACCGGGTTCCTTGCTGTGACTAGCTACCCGCCGTGGGTTTCCAATATTGTACCTGTGCCTAAGAAAGATGGCAAGGTAAGGATGTGTGTGGATTACCAGGATTTGAACAGAGCCAGCCCGAAAGATGACTTCCCTTTACCTCACATTGATGTATTGGTTGATAATACGGCTCAGTTCTCGGTATTCTCCTTCATGGACGGATTTTCAGGATACAATCAGATCAAGATGTCACCTGAAGACATGGAGAAGACAACTTTCATCACACCCTGGGGCACGTTCTGTTATAAGGTGATGCCATTCGGACTGAAGAATGCTGGTGCAACTTATCAACGGGCTATGGTAACATTATTCCACGACATGATCCATAAAGAAATCGAGTGTTATGTGGATGACATGATTGCCAAGTCCCTCACAGAAGAAGACCACCTGGTAAATCTGTTGAAGTTATTCAAGCGCTTGAGGAAGTATCAACTGAAGCTGAACCCCAACAAGTGCACATTCGGGGTGCGATCTGGTAAGTTGCTGGGATTTATTGTAAGTGAGAAAGGGATTGAAGTTGACCCTGATAAAGTCAAAGCCATTCAAGAAATGCCTGCACCAAAGTCAGAAAAATAAGTTCGGGGGTTCTTAGGTAGATTGAACTACATTTCACGGTTCATATCTCACCTTACAGCAAACTGTGAACCTTTGTTCAAACTGTTAAGAAAAGAACAAACGGTCAGGTGGAATGAAGACTGCCAGAGGGCTTTTGACAAAATCAAGGAGTACTTGCAAGAACCTCCAATCCTTATGCCTCCAGTTGAAGGAAGACCTCTGATAATGTACTTGACAGTATTAGAAGAGTCAATGGGGTGTGTGCTGGGCCAGCATGACGAGTCTGGTCGAAAAAAGTATGCAATTTACTACCTAAGCAAAAAGTTTACCGACTGTGAACAACATTATTCACTGCTCGAGAAAACTTGCTGTGCTTTAGCGTGGGCTGCTCGCCGACTGAGACAATATATGTTGACCCACACTACTTTATTGATCTCAAAGATGGACCCAGTTAAGTACATATTCGAGAAGCCAGCACTTACTGGACGGGTTGCGAGATGGCAAATGATTCTCACAGAATATGACATTCAATACACATCTCAAAAGGCCATCAAAGGCAGTGTATTGTCTGATTACCTTGCTGAGCAACCCATTGATGATTACCAGCCTATGAGATTTGACTTCCCTGATGAAGACATCATGTTCATAAAAGCAAAAGATCATGAAGAGCCTGTTCACACTGAAGGGCCTGACCCGAAAGAAGAATCGACTATGATGTTTGATGGGGCTGTTAATATGAATGGTCGTGGTGTTGGGGCAGTACTCATTACACCTAAGGGAGTTCACATGCCTTTCTCGGCAAAACTCACCTTTAACTGCACTAACAACGAAGCTGAATACGAAGCTTGCATTATGGGTCTCGAGGAAGCCATTGACCTCAGGATCAAGACTTTGACTATGTTCGGAGATTCAGCTTTGGTAATCAATCAAACCAACGGCAAATGGTACACTCACCAGGATCATCTGATACCTTACAGGGATTATACAAGGAAGTTATTGACTTTCTTTACAACGGTTAAGCTTGAGTATATCCCTCGGGATGAGAATCAGTTTGCAGATGCTCTTGCCACCATTTCATCCATGATCAAAGTTCAAGCTGCCAACTTTGTACCTCGGATTTCAGTGTCCAGACTTGACAGACCAGCGTATGTATTTGCACCAGATGTTGTTAAGGATGATAAGCCTTGGTTCCACGACATCAAATGCTTCTTGGAGGATCAGACATACCCACCTGGGGCATCTTCCAATGATAAGAAGACATTAAGAAGGCTTGCTGGTAGTTTCTTCCTGAATACTGATGGTTCCCTTTACAAGAGAAACTTTGATATGGTACTCCTCAGATGCGTTGATAGAGCAGAAGCAAACTTGTTGATGCACGAGGTGCACGAAGGATCCTTTGGTACCCATGCAGGAGGGCATGCAATGGCTAAAAAGTTGTTAAGATCAGGCTATTACTGGATCACAATGGATGCAGATTGTTGTGCTTATGCCAGAAGATGTCATAAATGCCAGATTTATGCGGATAAAGTGCATGTGCCTCCGAATCCTCTGAATGTGATGTCTTCACCCTGGCCCTTTGCCATGTGGGGAATTGATATGATTGGCAAGATTGAACCGACTGCTTCAAACGGCCACAGGTTCATCCTGGTTGCTATTGACTATTTTACCAAGTGGGTTGAAGCAGCTTCCTATGCCAATGTTACAAGGCAGGTGGTAGCCCGATTCTTGAAGAGAGACATCATTTGTCGGTATGGAGTTCCCGAGCGAATCATTACTGATAATGTTTCCAACTTAAACAACAAAATGATGGCAGAACTGTGCCGGGACTTCAAGATCCAACACCACAATTCTTCTCCTTACAGGCCAAAGATGAATGGCGATGTCGAGGCAGCTAATAAGAATATCAAGAAGATTGTGCAGAAGATGGTAGTCACTTACAAGGACTGGCATGAGATGTTACCTTTTGCTTTGCATGGGTACCGTACGTCAATCAGAACATCCACTGAGGCAACACCGTATCAGCTTGTTTATGGTATGGAGGCAGTCCTACCTGTTGAAGTTGAATTACCCTCCCTGCGGGTACTAATGGATGTTAAGCTGAACGAAGAAGAGTGGGTCCGGTCCCGATATGAACAATTGAGTCTGATTGAAGAGAAGAGATTAGCTGCAATTTGTCATGGGCAGCTGTATCAGAAAAGAATGAAGAAAGCCTTCGATCAGAAAGTCAGGCTCCGAGAGTACCAAGTAGGAGATCTTGTGCTGAAAAGACTCCTCCCTCATCATACGGACCACAGGGGCAAGTGGACCTCGAATTATGAAGGGCCATTCGTAGTAAAGAAGGTTTTCTCCGGTGGAGCACTCATGCTCAGTACTATGGATGGTGAAGACTTCTCGTCCCCTGTGAATTCAGATGCAGTTAAAAAATACTTCGCATAAAATGACCCGCTGGACATAAAAACAGAATGTAAGTCCAGGCCAAAATAGGGCATCCCGGCGAGTCAAAAACAGAATAAGAGACTCGGGCAAAAGTAAGGGAAAATAAATAAAAAATGTACACCCGCTGAGTTGAAAAACCGCATTGGACAACTCAGGCAAAAATGGGTATCCCGATGGATTGAAAACCCAAAAGGGCGACCCATGCAAAACAAGGGAATAAGCGAACAATTGCATTTTGAATTCGTCTCTATCACTTACAACTTGGTAAGCTTCGGAAGGATCAAGCTTCTTTCAGAATCAGCCTTCTTCAGAAAGCAAGATGAGAAGAATGTCAAATGTCATATGAGTCATAGCAAAGGGAAGCTCCTTGAAGCGTCATCAACATTGCCAATACCTTTTATTTCTCAATTTGTAACAATCTCCTCATTTTAGGGGATTTGTTTCCTTGACTGTATCTTGCCGATTCAGGGCACATGAATTAATAAAATCAGATTTTCAGTCACATTTTGTCTCGTACATTTTATTTTCATTTGCAAGAATGTCCGATGTCTCTAAGATACTGATTGCATGAATACAGATGCTTCTCTTCTAAAAAATACGTGCTTACAGGAAATATACTTACTCCCGGGAGTGTCTGAACCCCTATGACGGAATCCAGTAAGGGATACCTCGGGATTACTTGTGCGCTTCTCTATCTTTTCAGGATTACAGGCATTCAAAGCACAACATGGGGCATGAAGGCTTCTCCCCAGCAAGATGCCTAATCATTATCTACTCAGTCTATCTCCCGATTAGCACCAGAGGTGCTTTCTCCCCAGCTGAGTTGTCTGTCATCATTCCTCCTCAACCAAGTGCAAAGACCGGGAATCATCTCCCCGCAGAATTCCAGCCTCTATCCAGAAGAGCAACGTCTGAAGATCTCACAACAGAGTAAAGAAAGCTTCTACAAACCCCAGCTGGGTCCCCCTTTACCAAAGATAGGTCTATCAGTGACCTATATCCCCAAGCAGAGTCCCATATGTCAGATATACCAATGATCTCATCCCCAGCTGGGATGTTCACTTCAAGAAGATCAACCAGAGACCTTCGTAGCAACGGGACCCGGGTCCCGGATCGGTATCTTTGCATAATCATGGCATTAGCATCATATTCTCCCCACATAGCGTAGCATTCCGTCTAATACGGAGCATTACGGCAAAAATCAAACGTATTGCATAATCATAAGCCATGGTCTGAATCAAACACTTGTAAATTTCGACAATTCATCAAAGATATACAGAAAACTCTCCAGATTCCCCGACAGGAAGCCAAGGCATTTGCCTTACACTCATAAATAAAAATGCACACTCCTTTTAGCACCCGTCCGTGTCATGATCCCCCAGTAAAGTCTCCCGAGCATTCTTTGCAAACAGACACTTATATATTACAGATACTTCCTGGCACCCGTCCGTGTCATATCCCCAGTAGAAAGCCAAAGCGTCCTCTTTGCACTCACAAATACATATATCCATACAGATTCCCTGACACCCGTCCGTGTCGCCTTCCCCAACATAACTACCTGAATACTTTGTAAAGCATATACTTGTTTATAATATACCTTTTGACACTTGTTCGTGTCATTTTCCCCAGCAAGTTAGACACTTGTCGGTGTTTCACTCATACTTATTTCACTCATACAGATACCCGTCCATATCTTGTATATATCACTCAAATCCTCTCAGATTCGACACTCGTCCGTGTTCTTTGTTAACCAGTTGATACTCGTCTGTATCATCATCTCAGAACATGCGTCAAGCGTTTGTTTCTACCCGATACTCGTCCGTATCATAGTCTTAAGGATTCTTGTTCACATCTTTAATCCATACACTTATGTCTTCTTGAATTTAGACACTCGTCTGTGTCTACTATTCCCCAGAGGAGTCCCCCAGATTTAACACTCGTCCGTGTTCGTTGTTAACCAGTTGGTATTCGTCCGTATCATCATCTCTGAACACGCGTCAGCGTTTGTTTCTACTGATACTCATCCGTATCATAGTCTTAAGGATGCTCGTCCGCATCTTTAATCTATACACCGTGCCAAACACTTATGTCTTCATGAGATTAGACACTCGTCCGTGTCTATTTTTCCCCAGCAAAGTCCCCAGCAAAACTTCTTTTCTATCTGACATTCGTCCTATGTCATGATACCTTTCGGCAGCCGTACTCTGCCAGGTGATCGTCCTTCACCTCTGGATGATCGTCCCTCATCTTTTCCCCAGCGGAGTCTCCATTATTGGAACCCCTTTCTATCTGGCATTCGTCCCATGTCGTGATATTTAGCAGCCGTACCCTGCTAGGTGATCGTCCTTCACCTTTTGATGATCGTCCTTCATCATTTTATCCGATGGTCGTCCCCATCGTTGATCTTGTTATCTGACATTCGTCCTATGTCATGATACCTTCAGAGCAGCCGTACCCTGCTAGGTGATCGTCCTTCACCTCTTGATGATCTTCCTTCATCATGCTTATCCGATGGCCGTCCCTATCGTCGACCTTTTTATCCGACATTCCTCCTATGTCGCGATGCTTTTGGCAACCGTACCTTTCCCGGTGATCGTCCTTCACCCTAGATGACCGTCCCTCATCTTATCCCCAACAGAGCAGCCGTCCCCTGCTAGGTGATCGTCCTTCACCTTTGATGACCGTACCTCATCATTTATTTTTACCTATAATCCCCAGAGAGTCTTATATCTTTACTTGATGGCCGTCCCCATCATAATCTCTTTTCCCCATCATAATCTCTTTTCCCCATCATAATCTCTTATCCCCAGCATGTCGGCCGTCCCCGTCATCACTCTTTCCCCAGCAGTCACTTCTTTTAATAATTCTCATAAAATCATCCACATCTTGATCGAAGGATGATTTATGAGTTTCTTTTGGCGCAGATTCTTCAGGTATCACACTCTTCCCTTTGGCTTTGGCACCAGCCTCTGCCTCAGTGTTGATTCTAGGGACTTGTGATGCGAAGAGACGTCCGCTTCGAGTGAAGCCTCCGCCTCCCCCAACATTATCCACTTGGGGAGTGAGAACTGGAGAATCCAGAAGGACTTTCTCTCCGTTGCAGTATAGATCAACACCATAATGCCATGGTACAACACTGTCTTTATCATATGGAATTGGCCCGGGCACCGTGATAGTGATTGGGCTTACTGCAGTAGATGTTGGGACTGTAATAGTCTGTGGGTCATAGAAAATAGTAACATGACCTCTAGTGGGTGTTGGTGGAGGTGAATTGAAGCTTTGTTGAGACTATTGTTGATATTGTTGGAAGTTACTGGAACTCGGGACCTTTGTTGGGTCATAATAAATTGTGACAGTGGAAACATCATTATGGGTGGTTGTTGAAGTTGTAGTAGCTGGTGCAAATATGTTGTTGTGTGTTGAAGTGACAAATGGAATGATTACTGCAGTTGTAGCTGAATCAGTTGGAACAATGGTCGTTGCAGCTGTAGAAGAACTAATAGGAAATATGGTTGTTGCATTTGTAGAAGAATCACTAGGAAGGATGGTTTTTGCATTTGTAGAAGATTCACTTGTTGTTGGTAAAAGAGTTGTTGGTGTTGTAGAAGCGGTGGTTGTAATTTGCAGAATTCCTTCTCTGATCAAGCCATTAATTCCACTCCTTAAGCTAGCACACCCATTCTCAGAAATTTTGCATAATTCACAACAGGCCTCACAACCTGGAAACACTTGGCACTTTAAAAGCTGGGCTTTAACCTCTGCCAGAGGTGTCTGAATACATGTGTAAACACCCCAAATTTTCCCTCACTCATTCACATCATGGCTTGTGATCTTTTCATATGCATAAGTTCAATCATAGCATCTCATACCACATTTTTTATTCACTGCATTGCTTCTAAGTCATCTGCATCTAGGGTTTGTGACCTGAGCAATCCCTGAGCCATTTGAGCCACTACAAAGGTCTTAAATCATTTCAAATGGGTCCATGTATGTTCAAGCATCATATTGTATCCTCTCAAAGTCAAGAATGTCAAAAAATCACAAGAACTGAGATTGGCAAGGAAGCAGAGCCAGGTTTGACTGCACAGATGACCTAGAATTAGGGTTTTGGTTTCAAAGGCCATAACTCCAATTTTTTTGGTCATTCTTGTTTCTATTGGTCTCTATATGGTATATGGATCATGCATATCAATTTTCATGGAGAAATTCCATGGGGAAGGCATCTGATCAAGAGTTGACTTCTTGAGCAAGTCAGTGCAAAATCAGGGCATCTGAGGCCCCCAATGACCCAACCAAGGGGTGTTTTTCATCATTTTGAATGTGTATGATCTTTATTTGATCATAGAATATGTTAGAAGTTCACAAAATTGAAGAATTTCAAGCCATTTGCAAAGTTGACTTTTTGGGAAAATGACTTGTAATGGAAACTTGCCATTTTGGGAAACTTTTTCAACCCTTGCTTTTTGATTCAAAAATGCTTCAAATGAGAAAACTTTGGTCATGAAAGTTGTAGAATGGATCATTCCCTTTTCAAAAAGTACAAGAACTCATTCTAATTCATTTTGGATCAAAAGTTATGGCCTTGCAAAGTTGGACAAAATCATTGAAATTTCACTTTTGCACAAAATGGAAAACTTGCAATTTCTCATGACAAGCCTTTATGTGACTTCAATGTGACCTCTAATTATCATACCAATGCAATGCATGATCTAAAAATCAGTTTGGCCCAAGAGATTTCCCATTTCTATGCCTTGATTTTCACATAACCATAAGCCATTCTTCGTGAAAGTGCAAAGAGGGATTTCTTGCAAAATCATTCTCAAAGGGATTGTATGATCTCTAGCTGGTTTTAATACATTGTCATGACCTAATGAGGCATCCCACATCAGAAATTCAGCAAGAATTCTCACACATACATGGCCAAAAATCGTGAGATGTAACAAGTTGTCAAGTTGCAAAAACCCTTCCAACTCATGATCCAAATGCAGCAGCCTTTCATGAACCATCCAAGGGTCATCCTTGACTCAAGCTGAGGCAGGACAAGCCTCTAGATTGCCTCTGACCCGAGCCATGCCTAAGGTACACCATATCTTGACTTTTTGCACAAAGGCCCATACCAATCCCACAGTGACACACCAACTCTCTGCCCAACCAGAGCATGATATGTGGACATCAAGCAATCCAAAAAGAGACCACACACAAGCTGAACCCTCCCACTTTCTTGCATCCACAAAATTCTGTCAAAAACTCTTCCTCTTCGAATTTCCTTACACAGCCATGAAACCTCAGTTCTTTCTTCACCAGTGAACCACAAATCCTCCATGGAACAAAAGCCCACCATTAAAACAGCCTGAAACCCCCTAGAACACAACTATAAAATCTGCTACACCAGAACTCATCTTCACAAATCAGCCATCAACAAAAGTTTTGAAGCATTCCATTGAGCTCAGGAGGTTCAGGAGAGGCAGTTTGCATAAGAGAAAGGCCAGGAAAGCTCATCTTCACAGTTCTTCATCTCAGGTAGCTTCAAAATTCCAACTTTTCAGAGCTTGTTATTTTTGTTACAAAATGAAAGAGCACATCATGGGGATCACTCTGGTGCTTTTAGATTTTAAAATAGTGTGAAAATGAACATTTTATGCCTCTCTGAAGTTTTGCCCGTGAATGTGTTTGAGTTCATTTCTCTTTGTTCATGGCTGATAAATGGTTTTTGATGATGGATTTAGGTTTAGTTTGGGGAGGGGAAGGTTTCTGGGCAATTAATTTGACTTGGGTTAGCCTGTAGAGGAAACTAGGGTTTTGGCCCTGCCGGAGAAGACGACCGGAGCTCATCTCCGGTCGCCTGAAGTTGATTAGGGTTAAGCCTGTTTAATTACGCAACTTTGAATTCTGGCCTTTAGATGCGTTGACCCGCGCGCGTATGGATGACCAAGATCTCATCATTTAGCCCTAATCCTCATTAACTTAATTAATCCAGTTTAATTAATTTTAAAACCAGAATTAGCCAGGTTTGAACTTGGGCCATTGGATGTGGCGCCAAGTCAACCTTTCCCAGCCCAGAATCAATCTGGTCCTTTCATTGTGCATACTTCTCATTATTTTATTTTTTATTTTAATTTTTATTGCATTTATTTGTACAAATTAATTAAAATAGCAAAAAATGTTTAAAAATTATGAAAATTTTTGTCAAGGTTTTCATTAATTTTTAGAACACAAAAATATTTTAATTTTTATTTTTTGCATTAAAAATTATTTTTAAATCATTTAAAAGATTATTTTTAATTAGTTAATGAAAATTAATTAATTAAAAATACTTTTAGGTATTTAAAAATCACAAAAAAATTCATGTAACATTTAAAAACATTTAGAAACATTGTCCAACTCTCAAACCAAATTTATTTTTTGTTCTTGATGCCTTTTGATCATTTTCAATGGAATTAAATTCATTATTAGGCAATATTTTGTGACAAACTTCAAAAATTCATTTCTGCCTAACCATTAAGAGTTGGAGGATGATTCTTTTTGCATTGCATCTTGCATAGCATGTAGTTTATAAGATAAAATTGGCATGAATTGATCTTGCATTTTCAATTTGTTTTGCATTTTTCTTGACAAGGTACCTCAAAACCCTAGCAATCTTAGGAAATTCATAACCCTCATTAGGTTAAGAGTTAGAACCCCTCCTTTGGGCAGTGAGTTTGTATAGGTCTTGGGTATTTTTGATTGCATTTTCAAATTTTTATCATGTCATTTGCTTCTGGTTTTGGATTTTGCTTTGTGTGTTGATCATAAACCCTAATTTATGCCTTCCTTTGCATCCACCTTCCATTTGCTTGCATACCATGACTTGCCATGACATTTTATGTATTCATTTGATTCATAATGCATCTTAAGACATATTAGAATCATGTTTGATCATTGCATCTTGCATTTGCCATGTTATATGTCCATTACATTTCATAACTTTTCATGTACATCCATGGTTCAAAACATGCTTCTCTTGCATCCATATGTTTGTATGATCATTATAATGCCTTGCCTCATGTTTGCATCATCTCTTAGCATCATTAACATCATACTTATGCTTCTGGTTTTGGTTTGCATCATGACATTGCATCTCATTTTGCATTGCATTTCATTTCTTTTGCTGACTTTTCAGGTGGTAAGTTGTTTGAGAAGTGGATTTGCCTTCACTTCTCACATTCTCTTTTCATCTCTTTCATACTTCCCTTGCTGCATTTTGTATGTGTATTGGATTGAGCTTGCTCATTCTTGTTCATCTTACCCTCTTTCTTCAAGCAACTTGTCTTCTTAAGTGAAGCAAGTTGTTTTGCTTCTCTTTGCTCCTCTCATCTGCTTCTCTCCTTGGTGGTTCCTTGAAGATTTCCTTCTTAAACCCCACAAACCCTAGGAATGACCAAGCATGATAACAATTAGGGTTTGATTAGTTCCCCACTTAGCTTTTACCTTTGTGTCTCTTTGAGTCTTCTCTTCTCATCTCATAATCAGGGACTAAACCCTAAAGGCTTTAAGGCTTTGTGATTAAGCTTATGCCTGCATCCTTCTATTAGGATGGAGTGTATAGCTTTAATCCTATGTGTTAAACCCTTAATGTGTTTAAATCCTTTAATCAATTCACTTAATAATCATCAAGACATCAAGCTTGTAACTTGGGCCTTGCATTAGGGTTCTAATTCTTCCTTAATTGGTTAAGAAGGACTAACCCTAGTGTTAATGGACAAGTCCCCCTCAAGTTGTCTTACAAACCATAAAACTCACTTCTTCATCTTATCATTAACTAAAATCCATCTAATAAAGGCTTTGTTTTGTCATGAGGTTAATCCCTAATCATGGATTAAGTTGAGGAGTCTTCCTCAGCTTAAACATTCTCATCTGTTATCCTTCTATTAGGATGGTGTAATGAGTCTGTTTAATCCCTGATTATGGCTTAAGCTCATTACTTAACACTAAACAAAAACAACAAAAACATCTAACTAATCACAAGTAGGTTAATGATCTTAATCCTACATCATGGTGATTAAGTGTGAGATACTGACTTCACACTTAAGGTATTCTCATTACCCCTAATCAGAGGGAAGATGCGATGAGTTTACTAACCTTTGGTTTAGGCTTAGGCTCATTAACTTATGGCAAACTTTCAAAGGCAATAAAAGACTGAAAACTCAAAAACAAACAATAATCGTCTCCTCCGGGATTCTTTTCTCATCTCATTCACTCACAAACGAGAACTTGCTTCTTCCGTCTAATGCAAGACATTTTGCACCTGAGCCAGACAGGTCATACACTTGAGCATAGACAAGCAAGCAGTTCATCAAGTCAATTTATCTTTCAGTCTCTTTGGGTCGAACTACGGTGTTCTGACTTCCTCATTGCACGAGAGGATACGTAGGCATAACTTAACAGTTATCGAACAAAAGTCTCTGTATATTCCCCCTCATTCCAGTTTCATTCTTTTATGCCTCATGATCTTGAGCATTTCATTCTTATTCTCACACTGACACTTCACTTATACACTTCACTTTTCTTTTACACTGACACTTGCATTCTTTCCAGCTTTGATACACAGATTGCACTGACACTATCCCTTTAAAACACAAATCTTTTAAGCGTGGATCCCCTTTCTCAGTCTCTCTGGTTCGCAACCGTCTTATCCATATCTTTTCTTAGGTTTATGCAGCATTACCTTTCCTCTGGGATAAAAATGCCTAGCTGGCGACTCTATTCATCCTTCCTTCTTTCGCCGACCGTTCGCGTCTGTACCCCTTCTGGCCTTGTGTCATTTGGTGGGAGCGACAACATGCAATATCTTCTATTAAACTCATGGGTGAACCATCCTCTACAACATTAATCCTTGGCCCACTGTGGCTTGGCATAGGATTTTTCATTACATTGGGAGGAGGTGCAAAGTTCAGGGCTTTTAAATCTACCAGATCCTGAACCTTCATATGCAGAGCTCTGCATTTTTCCGTAGAATGACCAGGTGTGGTAGAGTGAAAAGCACACCTAGCATTGACATCATAGTTTCTAGGAAGGTTTTGAGGATCAGGTGGAGCCAATGTCCTCAACTCAACAAGATTGAGCTTTAGGAGTTGTGGCAGTAGTGTAGCATATGGCATTGGAATAGGGTCAATCACCCTGTTGATCTGAGATGGCCGTTGTTGAAACGGGCGTTGTTGTTGATTGTTGTTGTTGTTGTTGTTGAATTATCTCTGTTGAGGAAATTGCTGTTGTTGCGGAAAGTGTTGTGGTTGTTGAGTATATTGGGGAGGTGGAGCAGGGATAATAACAACATCAACTGTTCTGGGCAGGTATTGGGGTCTCCCTCTTCCCATGTGCACATAGTTTGTCTCACCAGATCTACGGGGCCCAACAAATGGTTTCCTTGTACTGCTTGAACTGGCACCGTTGTCGGAGATCTTTCCCATCTTCAATAGGCTCTCTATTCTTTCCCCAACTATCACCACATCTGCAAAGCTGGTAGAAGAAAATGCAGCCAATCTGACAATGTAGGTTCCTTGGAGGGTATTTATGAACATGTCTGCCATTTCCCTTTCAGACATGGGGGGTTGAACTGCAGCAGCAAGTTGCCTCCACCTTTGGGCATATTCCCTGAAGCTTTCACGGGAAGATTGAGACATTCCCATTAAAAGGGTCCTGTTTGGAGCCATGTCCAAGTTATACTGATACTGACGGATAAAAGCTTCAGCCAAGTCTTTCCAACTCCTCACTGTGGCCCTAGTCAAATGTGAATACCATTCTCGGGATGCCCCTGTTAGACTATCCTCGAAGTAAAACATCCACAACTTCTCGTCCATGGTGTATGCTTTTAACCTTCCCAAGAATGATTGAAGGTGAGTGCGTGGGCAGGATGTGCCATTATATCTTTCAAAACACGGGGGTTTGAATTTGTGAGGAATTCTCACCCCTTCCACCAGTCCCATGTCCATGACATCAAAACCTAGGGATTTTTGGGATTCAAGAGACCTCAGATTCTCTGCAATTTCATCCAGCCTACGGTCGTAAACTTCGTCTCCAGCCCCAACAACTGTAAACTGCTCTTCTTGAGGATCCTCTTGCAAGACCTTCCTCCAGAAGTGTTACCCTGAGTATTCCTTATGGAATTGATTTCTGGGTTCAGATGAGGCCCAAACTCTGGTGGATCAGTGCGAGGCTGCACGTGATCGTTGTTACTAGTACCTCCTGTACCTGGATGGTGTTCTTCGGGAGTTTGTCTCTCAACCAACTCCCTTAGTCTTTCCTGGCTTTGAGCTAAACCAGTCATTACAGTCATGAATTGGGTCATCTGATTTCTCATTTCAACCCCCTCATTGGCCATTTGGGTCCTCACTTCATTCAAGTCTTGCTGAACTTGATCCATCTGGAGTCCCAGAAGATTGTTTCTTGTCGGGTACCGGTGTGTTCTGTTGACAGGGAACACTCTTCTGCGAGCAATGTTTCCTGAAACTACAACAAAGTGAGAAACAATAACAAACAAAAACCTACAAAACAAAAAGAAATGTTAGCATGCAATGCAGGATGCTTATTTGTCTTCCAAGGGTATCCGGTTTGGTTCTTTAGTTTTGACCTTTCCAGACCTTGAGGAAATGCTGATGATGAAGAGAGATTAAGACCACTAAAAATAATACAAACTGATATATTACATAGTTTGATTACAATACATCCCCATGGTGGGTCAATATACAACAACAAAATTAAAAGTACAACAAAAGAAAAAGTACAAGAAAAAGAATCAAACATCTAATCCAAAGTCATCCTCTCTGACTTCCTTCAGGAGGGCCTCAGTCACTGGACCTACTGGGTGCTCTGTAATAGTCCTGATGAGGAGGTTCCTGGTAGAAATGGCATTAGTTAACTTCTTATGCTTGTCCTGATCCTTTGACCTCTTCAACCCCGCCCGGAGTTTCAATTCAGATATCTCTCTCTGAGCTACTAATAAAGCCTCCTGATGCTTCTTTTCACTAGCCTCCAACTGCTCTATCTTATCCTGAGTCCTTTGGTCTTCTTGCGTATGGGCTTCAGTGATCCTGATCCACCTAGCCTGGATCTCCTCTAGATAATACTCTGCCCTAGCCTTCTGAGTTTTTGCTTCCTTGCAAGCATTCTTCAGTACTAACTCCCATGCTCTTGCCTTCCTGATGTAGTCATTCGTCTTCTCAATCTTGGTTAAATGCTCAACCCTTAGCCTTTCCAATCTCTCATTATCTAGACCGCTGTCATTTCTCTCCCATAGAGTCTTCTTTAAGGCTTCAGCTAGCTGAGTGTTTCTCTCTTTCAGTTTCTCTAACTCTTCCAAACTGACAGTAGCTGCAGGTTGTACTGTAGAAGGTCCAGGTGTATCTTCTAAAGTGAAAGGCATCCGGGTGATTTGAGCTCTGGTACGAGACTAATCAGAATATTGTGCTGAAGCAATGTTGTTGCACTTGCCAAGGATGGTTGTACCCTTGGTCTGAATGTTATCCAAGCCCAGGCAGCTTGTCTGACAACAACAGAGTTGGGTTGGATTTCACAGTAAGGAGTTTCAGCCAAATCTTGTCCCCTGGGAGGATGAACCAAAGCATACCCTAATTGTCTTTTAAATAGTAAAGGGTTGTAGTTGATGCAACCTTTCACTCCTATCAAAGGCACATTAGGATATTGCCCACAACTAGTAATGATGTCTTTGCCCTTGGTGCTCTGAGTGCACCATCTGATGTCATCTGATGTCAAGGCAATAAATCTCTTAGCCCAGTTCTTTTGCTGATGGGGTTTCAGGAAAGTATCTGATTTTGGCAAGTGTCTTGGCAGCCAAGAGTAATAAAGAGGAGCACATCATCTGACCAGTCTTCCTCTTTGCTTCTCATTCCTCTGATGTACTGAGTAGTAGAAGTCTCCCAGCAAGGTAGGAACTGGGTTCCTCAATAAGAACAGGTGAATGGCATTCTTGCTCACAAACTTTGGCTCATCTGCAAACAAGATAACCCCATATATACTGAGGGCTAAAAGTGCATAGACAACCTTCCATTCCCCTATTGCAACATGCATGGTAGCTTGGGAGATCAAGAAGTCTAGGTGAAGGCCTGGAACCCCAGCCTTGGTTGTCATGTTCTGATCAATGAGGGCAGGCTCCAAATGGAATGCCCTGGCTATGTCTTCATTTCTGGGAGCAACCATCTCAGGGTTGAAAGGAATTCCTCCCCTGATAGGAACTCCTAACAACATGGAAAATTCTTCTAACAGAGGTCCCAACTGGAAATCAGGAAATGTGAAACATATGAGTGGAGGATCATAAAACTGCAAGCAAGTATGGATCCTGCTCCTCTGAGATGCATCTAAATCCATGACCATGTCCAATATGCCTCCATAATTCTCTCTGAACAGTAGGACATGATCAGGAGTAATGAGGGATTGGATCTGCCTGATGCCAGTCAGGATGGGCTCAAAGAAGTGGTATGTGATGTTGCTCTTTCTTGAAGTGTCCATGGATGCTGGTGAAGAAGTTGATAGCAACTGCTGATGAAGGTCACTGAATGAAATGCTGGAGGTGGGCCTCTGATGAAGATAGCTGGAGGAGAATCACTGACAAACTAATGAAGGTGCTAGAGAAGATAAGTGAAGAAGTCTGAGCAGCAGAAGGGGTCAAAACCAAACCAAAGATAATATGATGGATACCCTTTAAAACAAATAAGCAAATGTTAAATGATGCAAAAATGATGTATGCAAATGATATGCAAAGGGTTTGTGACCAAGTGTTGTATCTGTCTATCTGCCTTGGTAAAAGTCCATGTATGTTCATAAGTCCGGATGGAGGCTTAGAAATCCAGTAACCAGGTGGGGGACTCAAATAAAGAGTCACAAGTCCAGGGTAATCACAAGAACTGTCCAAATATTACAATCTTAACAAATCTAGTAACAAAGGGTATGATGAGGCCAATGGTTCCTGCAAACCTGCAAATATCCCAACCCCCTCACATGTAATGTTCTAGAACAAGGATCCTCATACTTGGATCAGTTACGAGAAGTGTAAACACTTCTAACCCGGAGGTACAGTGTTTACAATAACCATAAAAAAATCCTCCTCTAATTCACCTCAGATGCTGAAGGTCATAAAAAGGTCATCCAGACTTAGCAGGCTTCCCAGATAGCCCTAGTACTATAGGAAATCCGTAGCACAGAGTTCTCAAGAAGAAACCCATATCTGAACCGTGTTTCATATTCCCGCACCAGACCGAAATGGAATGTGAAAGAATATGAAGCCACTCTAGCCTATGTGTCACTCAAGTCCCCGGTATAGGACCTTAATCACTCAATGATCCTCACCCACCAAAACAGACAAGAGATCCAGCACATGATAATGACAGTATGAAATGCATAAAATGAAAGCGATAAATAAAGCTATACAGAAAGCAATAAATAAAGAAAACAAATAAATAAGCACAAGTAGCACATAACACCCCTATAAACATAAATCAAACAAGCGCTAGGAGGAACCCACAAAAAGAACCAGAAGCCCTGGTTGCAATATAAGGGTCCCCAGCAGAGTCGCCAAGTTGTCGCTCCCCCGGAAAGACACCCGGGTCAGATAGGGTACATACGCGAACGGTCGGCGAAAGGAGAAATGAAGGTGAAGTGAATAGAGTCGACAGCTAGGCATTTTTATCCCGAAGGAAAGGTAATACTGCATAAACCTGGGAAAATATAGATAAGACGGTTGTGAACCAGAGAAACTGAGAAAGGGGGTTGGTTACAACCTGGGAAGGTATTAGCACCCAGATTGTCCGTCGTACTCGAAGGGATCCACGCTTAAAAGATTGTGTTTAGAGGGGTAATGTATGTGCTATCTGTGTGCAAAAGCTGGAAAAGAATATACAAGTGTCAGTGCAAGAAAATGAAGTGAGGTGCTCAGGAATGAGGCTTAAAAAGAGAATGCTGAAGGAGGGGGAAGACACAGAGACTTTTGTTCGATAACAATTAAGTTATGCCTACGTATCCTCTCGTGCAATGAGGAATTCAGAACACCGTAGTTCGACCCAAAGAGACTGAAAGATAAATTGACTGATGAACTGCTTACTTGTCTATGCTCAAGTGTATGACTTGTCTGGCTCAAGGGCTAACTGTCTTGCATTAGACGGAAGAAGCAAGTTCTCACTTGTGAGTGAATGAGGTGAGCAAAGAATCCCGGAGGAGATGATTATTGTTTTTTTTGTGTTTTCAACCTTTTATTTCTTTTTGTGTTTGTCATAAGTTAATGAGCTTAAGCCTAAACCAAGGGTTAGCAAACTCATCATATCCTCCCTTTGATTAGGGATAATGAGAATACCTTAAGTATGAGATAAACATCTCAACTTAATTACCATGATGATATATGATTAAGATCATTAACCTACTTGTGATTATTTAGATGTTTTTTTGAGTTTTTGTTTTAGTGTTGAGTAATGAGTTTAAGCCATAATCAAGGATTTAGTGAACTCATTACACCATCCTAATAGAAGGATAATAGATGAGCACACTTAAGCTGAGGAAGATACCTCAACTTAATCCATGATTAGGGATTAACCTCATGACAAAACAAACCTTTATTAAAGTGGATTTTAATTAAGGGTGAGATTAAGAAATGAGTTTTATGGTTTGTAAGACAACTTGAGGGGGACTTGTCCATTAACACTAGGGTTAGTCCTTCTTAACCAATAAAGGAAGAATTAGAACCCTAATGCAAGGTCTAAGTTACAAGTTAATGTCTTAGTGATTATTAAGATGGATTGATTAAGAGGTTTAAACAAATTAAGGTTTTAACACTTAGGATTAAAGTTATACACTCCATCCTAAGAGAATGATGCAGGCATAACCCTAATCACAAAGTCTTAAAACCTTAAAGGTTTAGTCTCTAATGGTGAGATGAAAAGAGAGACACAAAGAAGACACAAAGGTAAAAGCTAAAGGGGGACTAATCACAACCCTAATTATTGTCATGCTTGGATGTTCCTATGGTTTGTAAGGCTTGAGAAAGATCTTCAGAGAAGCCACCAATGGAAGAAGCAGATGCGAGGAGGACAAGCAAAAGAAACAAGTTACTTACTTCACTGAAGAAGATAAGTAAATTGGAGAAAGAAAGTGAATGATGAACATGAATGAGCAAGCTCACTCTAAGGCAAATGAAAATGCAGCAATGATGCATATGAAGAATGATAAGAGAAATGAGAAGTGAAGGCAAATTCACTTCTCAAATTACTTACCACCTGAAAATGTTAGCATAAGGAAAGAAATGAAATGAAATGAAACATATGCAAAGGTAAAAACCAAAACCAGAAGCAAACATATGATGCAAATGATGCTATGAGATGATGCAAAGGCATACCAAGTGCTATGAATGTTCATACAAGAGATTGGATGCAAATGAGGCATGCTTTGAAGTATGAAAACACATATATGCTTATGAAATGAAATGGATACAAAGCATAGCAAATGTATGAATAAATGACCAAGCAATGTTCAAACATTGTCTTAAGATGTATAAGATGGCATACAAGAGCTTAGAATGTCATGGAAAGTTCACATGTTCATGCAATGCAATGTAAGATGCAAGTGTGGATGCAAGATTAGGGTTACATGAGAAGATGAGATGCAAATGACAAAAACAGAAGAAAATCCCATGATAAAAATTTTCAAATGAACTCAAAGGAACCCTAACCCCATATGATATCACACCCCAAAGGAGAAGGTCTAACTCTTAACCTAAAGAAAGTTGTGATTTTTCTAAGCTAACTAGGGTTTTAGGGTACCTTAAGAGGAAAAATGCAAATCAATTTGAAAATGAAAGATAATTCATGACAAAAATATCCTATAAACTACATGCTATATAGAAAATAATGCAAAAAGAATCATTGTCAAACCCTTCATGGTTAGGCAGAAAAGAATTTTCAAAGTTAGGGTTCTAAAAAGGGAATTTTATGAACCCTAAATTCAAGAAAAATGTCAAAGTTGGATCAAAACCAAAAATAAATTTGTATGAATGGTTTGAAAATGTTTCTAAATGTCCTAAGATGTAATGTGAATTTTTTTGGAATTTTTAGAAACCTAAATGGTATTTTAATTAATTAATTTCCATTAATTAATTAAAATAAACATTTAAATATTTTTTAAAATGATTTTGTAATGCAAAAAATAAAAATAAAAATGTTTTTGGGTGAAGAAAAATATTTGAAGTCAAAATGCAGAAGAAAATATTTTTTGGAATTTTCTAAGTATTTTAAATAAAATGCACAAAATAAATGGATAAAATATGAAATTAAAATGAATTAAAGTGAAAGTATGACAATCCAAGGGATCAGATTCAAACTGGGGAGATTATGTTTGACCAGCGCGCAATCTAAGGGTCCAGATTCAATCTGGCCTAATTTTAATTAATTAAATAAATTAAAAAGATTAGGGTTAAGTGAAATGATCTCAGCCCTCCACACACGCGCGAAACTCACATCCTACGCTCTAGATTCAAACTTGGCTAATCACCTGAGATTAGCCCTAATTACTTTCCGACGGCCGGAACAGTGCTCCGGTCATCTTCTCCAGCAGGGTAGTTTCTCAAACTCTCTCCCTAGGTTATTTCAGGAGCTCTAAAGCTCCATATCAACTCCCCACCTCACCCTAAACACGAATCCACCCTCAAAACTAATTTATTTTGCATCAATCATGAGAATCAAACAAGAACATGTTTCACGGGAAAAATTTCAGAAGTCAAATACAAGCTTATTTTCAACTCATTTTCAAAACAAATTACATCATGGTGATCAACATAACATGTAGAACAACTTAGAAACTTAAAATCATGCTTCTGGAAAAAGTTTGAAGATTGATACCTGAGTTGGAGCTTTCACCTCTGAAGCTTTTGGACCTCTTCTCTTGTGCAAATCCACTTTACTTGACCCCCTGATGAAGTTGCAATGCTTGGAAGGAGCTTAGAATGGCTGGATTGTGTGGTTGCACTCTTGCTGCACCAGAATCGTGTTTTGTGTAGAGGGGCTTTGCGGCTTGTTTGATGGTTGGTTTATGATCTATGGATGATGGTGAGTTGGTTTATGAAGTTTGTTTGTGGTTTTAGTGGCTGGGCAGAGAATTTCGAAAGCTTTTGCTTGAAGGTGATTTTTGTGGAACTTGGCTTATGGGATGATCTGAGCTTTTGTGTGTTATGGATTGGCTTGCTTTTGATCCACATAACATAACCCTATTGGCCAGAGAGTGGTTGTGGCTGCAGCTGATTGGTATGGGCTCTCTTGCAAAAAGTCAACAAATTGTGTACTTGAGGTATGGGATCATGTTGCAGCTGTTTTAGGGCATGTCCTGGTTCAGCATTGATCAAGGAGATCCATGGAAAATGTTTTGGGGTGATGCAGCAAGTGTATGAGAAGATTCATCCCCTTTTGCAATTTTGAAGAAATTTGGCCCCTTTTGAATTACTTGAAGTTCAAGGCATGAAATGGAATGATTGTTTGGGCAATCTTGGTCACAATGCATTGTATCATGTGTGTATGATGCTTAGAGAGTGATTAGAGGTCACAAAATGACTTGGTATGTGAAATTGCAAAAATTCCTCTTTAGTGTGAAAGTGAAAATTATAGGATTTTTGCCAACTTTGCAAAGCCATAACTTGAGTTCCATAATGAATTAGGACTTGTTCTTGTACTTTTTGAAAAGGGAATGATCCAATCTACAACTTTCATGACCAACAATTTTTAATTTGAAGCATTTTTGGTTGAGAAAGAGAAGGTTGAAAAACTTTCCCAAAATGGAAAGTTTCCATTACAAGTCATTTCCATTTTTGGCAACTTTTGGTTTAGCTCAAATTTCTTCAATTTTTTGAACTTCTAAGCACTTCAATGATCAAATAAAGATCATATAACTTAAATTTGATGAAAATACCCCTTTGGTTCCATTGTTGGGGGCCTCAGATGCCTTGATTTTGCTCTGACTTGCTCAAGAAGTTACCCAATGAACAAATGACTTCCACAATGAATTTCTTCATCAAACTTGGTACACATGATCCTTATAACATATTGAGACTATTATAAACAAGAATGACCAAAAAATTTGAATTTATGGCCTCTGAAACCAAAACCCTAATTTCAGGTCATCTGTGTAGTGAAACCCCAGCTCTGCTTCCATGCTTTCCTAATTCTTGTGATTTCCTGACTTCCTTGATCTTTGAGGGATGTAATATGATGATAGAACACAAATGGACCCTCTTGTAATGATTGATGGCCTTTGGAGTGGCTCAGGTGGATCTTTGGATTGCTCAGATCACAAACCCTAGATGCAGATGAAGTTGAACTAATGCAGTGAAGCAAAAATGCCATATGATATGATATGCTTAAACTTATGCAAACATGAGAGATCACAAGCCATGGTAGGAAATTAGTAAGGGAAAATTTGGGATGTTTAAAAACATCTTCCTCATTCACAGAGTTCAAATTTCCAGGTTTTATTCGAGTATTCAATCACTCCACACCTTGAACGTCTAAAAGTTGTCGCAATTATTCGTTCAGGATTGCAGATGATTGAATAGGGGAATTTGTAATACCTAAAAATTTTACCTCTCATATCCACAACATTTTGCATAGCATTTAGCATAAATAAATTAATGAAATGATCAAAAACATTGCGTCATGTGTATCATAGATGAGGCATAGGCATGCGATCTATGATTGGAGCAATTGAAGGCTATACAAAGGAAACCAAAGGGCCACAAAGCTTCTAAACCTTGTGCTAAGGGTTCATAACATCCCATAAGTCCTCACTTGAAGCCACAAGCCATGGAAAGATTTGAAATGATCAAAGGAAGCAAGCAGTGCAACATCTCCTGATGAAAGGGGCCAAATTAGGGTTTCACTTCTACTGGGATTCTCATTGAAATTTTGATTCAAAGTGGATTCCATTGTCTTATATATGATGTCAATTGCCTAGGGTTGAAATTTTATCCATATAAATATTTTGGAAGAGGTTCAATTGGCCAGATGATTGAAAATCAGGGATTTGGGGAAAAGTCAACCATGCTGAGGAAAAAGTCAACTCCTGACTTTTTGAGATCAAAATCATGGAATTAGGGTTACAAGGATCCTATGGTTCAAATTTGATCAAGAAATGATGGAGGAATAAAGAGAAATCAAGAAAACCAAAACTTACCATTTTTGGAAAATTAGGGTTTCCAAAAATGGCAAGTTTTGGCCATTTTTGCAGCATCTTCAAGAGAGGCCTTCTCCCAAAATATGAGGGCTATAAAAAATCTAACTTGAGCCAATTAAAGAGGGCATCTTAAGCTTCAAATCCATTGGTGGAACTCATTCATAGCATCAAAATTGATTGAGATATGATCATTCAAAGTTGGTGCAAATCAAGGCAAGCCAGGACAAAAACCAAGGCAGGCCTTGCCTCCTGCGCGCGTGCCAGGTAAGGCATTCCATCAAGCAGGTGGTGGGTCACAATGCAAGTCATTTTTCTCCATGTTAAAGGCCTCAAATGAAATTTCTTTGAACTACAAAGTTGTTCATTGCCATATTTTCAACAACTTTGATGTTCAAAGATTTTTCATCTGATCAAAGGATTGAGAGCTATGGGGAGGCAAAGAGAGGCTGTTCAAACTGAAAACTTTCAGGGCATCTTGCCAAGCCAAGGGCAGGAAATGCAGGCCTAGGATGCAGTCTTGAGGTATGATCTTCCAGGTTCCATTTGAGTGACTTAGAGGGCATATTCCATCTTGCGTCAAACTTCAAACTTGTTCCATGTATCTTCAACTTTAATATGGGCACAAGTATGTCATCATTTAGTTGCTTGAGTTGGAAGAAATGTCTCATGGAATATCAAGGTATGCAACCTGGTTTTCTTGCAACCTAAGTCATTGCAACAGGTGATTGAATTCACTTCAGTTCAAGTCCCTTGCTTCATTCAGTTTGCTAAGTTCACAAGACATCACATTTAGAGTGCATCATCTCATGTATGCATGATCACACCAAGTATCATGCACATCTTTGCAATTCAATCCAAAAGACATGTTTCACATATAATCCTCATGCTGCACTACTGTGATCAAACCAGTCCCATTACACTTTACTAATCCTCATCATAAGTCACATGAACATCACTACACATGATCATATTCAAGCAGGCTGAATTCAGTTACATCATTGGTTCATGCACCTTCAAATTGAGCTTGTCACCTCAATTTAAGAACTAACTCTAGTTCTAACCATCAACTAGAGTTAGTTATAACTAACTATGGATATAAAAGGAGCATCCATAACTGAATTGCACTAGGGCTTCATTTAGATCAAAATCACACAAAGAACTTCATCTTTTTGATCTGAATTTCCTTCTGCATTTAGCCTCGAGCCAGCTTCAATCTCCATCAATCTTCTTCATTCTTCCTCAACTCATCATCATCATGGAATTATGCACAAGATCCATGGTTGATTCAGCTTGATTCTCCAAGGATCTCTCTCTGCATTTTGGAAGAAGCTTCTCTGCATTTTGTTTCAGTTTGCATTGATTTTCATCAATCACTTCTCAATATTCGCATATTTATCATCATCTGCAACTTGTGATCATCAATCATGGATGGATTCAGTTCAATGCTCAAGAACAACATCAAGCATATTTCTACATTTTCAATAATTCATAAAGGATTTACGTGATTCATAGGGATTATTTCATTCTCTGAAGATCAAGGACAAGTGTGAGACATAAAATGAATCTCCTATCTGGTTTTCTTCAACCTTAAGCACTCTGCATTTCCAGGTTTCAGTCAATCTTACTTTGCACGATTTTGTCAATTTTATGCTTGTTTCATGTTGATTGGAAGCTTATTAGGAGCATTGTTTATCTGGCTAGTTAATATGCATGCTAGATGCTTAGTTGCAGTTTTAGGGCAAGATTTTGTTTGCTTCGATTTACATAATTCAAGAACCCTAAGCTAAATCTAAGGCTAGGTTATTGATCAGGAGAGTAAGGTGTTTCCATTGATGGTCTTAGATTGCATTTTCTTGGTAATTTTAGAAAGCCCTAGGCCAGGGGTGACCAGAGAAGATGACCGGAGGTCACTTCCGGTCACCTGAACAGTGCCCTAAAGTTAATGGTGAGAACATGTCATAGCCCTTGGATCCTTTGCATCATGTGGTCACAAGTCTGTCAGCGAATAAATGAACATATGCATTGCACGTGACTTAGTTTGTGAAGGAAATATTAAGCCTGCTCTTAGCACCTCCCATGCGTGTATTCAAGGCCCAGTGTAGTTACTTTTGTTGTTGTCTGCACCCCTAAGGCCCATACATCCTTAGTCCATTCAATTCAATTTTATTTTCTTTTTCATCTTAATTCCATTTTCATTTTGGCTTATTAAAAATAACAAAATTCCTTAAAAAAAATTCCCAATTAATTTATGAGAGATATTTGAATTTTTCTCTAATTTTCCATTATTTTTGTTCATATTTTTCTATTATATTTTAGTCAATATTAATTTCTCAAATGAATTAATTTCTATTTTCTCATTTTTTACCAATCTTCTTATCCATTTTCTTTCTCCCAAACCACAAAACATAAACGATCCATTCTTTTGCATTAATCAGTAGACTCATCAAGGTTCCTCACCATATTTTTGTTTTAATTTTTAGGTCCCTTTAAGCCATGTTTTGAACCCTTGCTTTCACACACATGATCATAAACCCTAATCTACTTCCTTACACCATTTGAGCACTCAAAAATGGGAATTTTTGTGAGATTTTTTGTATGCAATTTACTCTTTGGATTTTGTATTCAAGTGTCAATTTTCTTAATTTTTCATGGCCATTTGGTATTTTTCCAAGTTACTTGAGTCACAAGTCATGTTTTTGGTCCTTCCATTCCCATCCTTTAGTCCCATTATTGTAAAACCTTTATGCTATTGCTTTTAGGTCCTAACCTTGAGTGTCTTAGATCATTTTGGATGTATATAAGTTTTGAGTACAACCCTTGGGTCTTCACCTTTAATTTTTAGGCTTGCCTTGAGTCATAAGTCATACATGTCTCATTTTAACCTAATCTTCCTCCTCCTTCCATCTTAAGCACTTCAAAATCCTTTTTCACATTAATTCACTTCATTTTATATTTGTTTTAGTCTTATAAATGTTTTATGATCATCTATACTTGTTCATTCCATTTTATAATCTTTTCTGTTTCTTTTTGAACCTCATTTGCCATCTAAAAGACTTTAGAAACCCTAATTTGAACACCTAGCCTTAGGATGCTTCTTAACCCACCATTTGTGAATATTTTCCAAGTATAATTTCCATTTTATTTGGTTGTAAAGCCCCCTGGTTTTTATATGGGGAAGTCAAGTCCCTTTAGGCATTTTTGAATTTCTTTCTAAGTCACTGTGTTCCATCTTTAGAACCATGCTTCTATATGCACTCTCCCACCTTTCATTTTCACATTTGGATACCTTTAACTTGAATCTCTTCTTTCCTATTTGTTATATTCATTCCCTTCAATTCCATATAGTGTTAAGTTCTGGATTTTTCATTTACCTTTGAGTTTAGGAGTTTTTATTTCAATAAACACTTAGGTTACCTTTCTAACCTCATCCTTAGGGTTTAGTAGAGCTTTAGGGCATAGTTTGACTTTAATCCTATTAATTCCTTTAGTTACTTTTGAATTGATTTAGCTACCGACTTCTTAAGTTTGTTACCTATTAATGTGCCTTAGACTTAGGTATTAACTTTAGAAGTTCACTAACATCCTTCCTTAGCTAGTGTGAGTTGTTTGTGAAGTTTGGCATGTTATAATTGTTCATATTGCTTCATCATGCTAAATTTTTTTTTGTAGGGGGGAAGATGAGGTAATCATTTCATTCCTTATCTCTTATGAATTTAATTGTGTTTTCCTTAGCACTTTGTTCTTTGTTCATAGGGCTCCCTTTTGTTCTTTAAATTCAACTTAACTTTCTTAGGAAGTAGGTTGAATTCTTGCTTGCTTTTCTTCTCCTTAGGTTAGAATACCTCATTAACCATAGAGTCACCTTTTGTACATAATAAAATAACTCAGGGTTCTGTATTAGTCCCCCATTAGCTTTGACCTCTTGCCTCTTGAGTCTTCTTCTCTCATCTTCAAATAAAATAAAAAACACTTGATAAATGCATTAAAGAATCTCTTGTGTATAGCCTTATTTCATGGGGCATTTACATTCATTCCATCTTGGAATAGTGTGGGCTTGTCTAGCATGATGTACAAGTCTGATCAAGAGGTTATTTCACAAAGAAAACCTAAAAGATACTTCTTCACAAGCTACAAAAACATGTAATAAGTTCAACACGCTAGTGAACTTAGACCCTAATCCTTGGAAACAAGTCTTGGATAAATTCTCCTTACTTGGTGTGCTTGTTCTACTATTCCATCTTGGAATGTAGTAGCAAGTACACATTCCATGGAAAAAAGCTTGAATTCACTTCCTTGTGCCAAATTTATACAAAACTCTTAAATAGAAAACAACAAACAATAAGTGACTTTCCTGCGGGAACTTCTTTTCTCACCTCATTCATTCTCAACGCGAACTCGCGACGACTTGTCTCGCATGAAAGAAGGTAAACGCACTCGTACCAGACAAGCCTGCAACACCTGAGCATAGACATACGCATTTCCAGCTATAAAAAACAAAAACAAATAGTTCCCTCCTTAGTTAGGCGAACTACGTCGACTCTGATCCTCATTTTCCCGATGAGGTACGTAGGCAGCGGGATAGGGCCCGTTCGAGCATATTCTTTATTTCCCTACATTTCCCCATTTATTTTCATTGTCCTTTTCCATCCCTTTCTCATTTCCATTCTCATTCCAGTTAGCGGTTATGTTCAGCATCACTTTTATTTCTCACCCTTTGAAACAAACAAGCAAGCGTGGATCCCATTGGGTACGGAGGACGATCTGGGGGTGCTAATACCTTCCCAGGTCGTAACCGAATCCCGAACCCAGATCTTTAGTTCGCAGGACCTCGTCTTTTCCTTCTTCCTCAAGTTTGTGCAGCATTACCTTTCCCGCTCCTTTCGGGATAAAACTTCCTGGCTGACGACTCTACCTTTTCCGCGCCACTTTCGCGTTTGTACTAGGATGAAAATCCCGGGAGCGACACCGCACGATGTATGCTTTCTATTATTGTTTTTATTATGAAATGTATGGACATATATGCAGGATGACACGGGAACGAAGCATAAACTACTCAGAATCGGTGATAAATAAGAGGGAAAATTTTAGGGTTTTACAGATGTCAAGATGGTCCATTTGGGAATAATGGGAACCATAATTGGCCATCACGCTATATATAGGCTATGGTCCCCAATATAACGTACACAAGCAGTTTACCTCTTCTCCCCATCTGAAAAGTGTTCAAGACATTAGGAGTATCGATTGAGAAAGATCCACAAGCCAGCAAGTGCCAGTCACTTGTCTCTACACTTTCTAACTTTCAGGATTACCGTCAACAAAACTTTTCTCAGTAAATCTAGGTATTTCTGCAATCTCCTCTCTCATATACTAACATGTCGTAGATCTTGTAATTATATACATGTTTGTACTATATATGTTTGTATCATATATTATATTCCGCACTAAAGTATATAACATAATACGTAAAACATGTATATATGATTAATTATTATTAATTTAATTCCAACACTAACTTCAATTAGAAAGAGTGCAATGTGTGAATTGGAATTAATTTGTTATTAAAATAAGGGTTTGTTCCTAGAATAAGGGAAATAAATCAGCAATTGATTTGTTCTCATTAAATGTAATTATTTAGTGTAATTACGTATATATCCCTGTAATATCTATTTGTAACCTTTATTTATACAAAAATAATATTGAGAAAGGCATGAAGCCAACAATTCTTGACATGGTATCAGACTGGTTGATCAAACTAGTGATTTTCTGGTTCTGATAGTTTTTTTCTCTCTGTCTGAGACAATATCTCGTTCATCATTTATGGGTTTGGATCAATCCCCATGGAATTTTTTTCCGTGAAGATCTCATCGTTTTTCTAGGGTTACGGTTTCGGTTTGTTTTGCAATTCTTTCACGAATTGTGATTCTGGGTTGTGTTTGGATTTTCTTTCGATTGCAATTTTGATTTTGTAGTTCTTGGATGTTCTTGGTTTATATTATGTGATTATCTTTTGGTTTTTCCGCCCCTTCCAATACGTGTTGGGGTTCGTACGATTTGTGGGTAATATTGGTTTGTTTACAAAGCTGACGGTGGAGTGTTTCTTTACAAAGCGGTAGAGTGTTCTACTGTAATTGTGTCACTTTTGGAATTGTTTTCTATTACTTAAGGTGCATTATTATATTATAATAATAATAATTATAATTATAATAACTTATTAATTAGTGAGGTTAATCTTGTTGCATAAAAAGTTAGATGGCTTCCGAAAAAGAATGAGATAATTTATGTGTTCGTTTTACCGGTAAGAATTATTTTGCGTGGAAATTTCAATTCAAAATGTATGTTAGAGGAAAGGGATTATGGAATCACTTAGATGATGTTTCTAAGGCCTCGACGGAGAAAACTGCTTTAGATGCACGAGAAATTCAAGATGCTCAAATCATCACTTGGATTCTCAACAATATTGATCCTCATATGATAAATAATTTGCGTTTTTTTCAACTGCTCTAGAAATGTGGAATTATCTAAAGCGCATTTTCAATCAGGACAATTCAGCAAAACGATTTCAATTGGAACTAGACATCGCCAACTACAAACAAGGTGATTTGTCTATTCAAGAATATTATTCCGATTTTTTGAATCTATCGATAGAACACTCTGCTATTATACATGCTAATGTTCCCAAAACCTCTCTCGCGGTTGTTCAAGAGGTCTACAACATAAGTATACGATATCAATTTCTAATGAAAATTCGTCCAGAATTTGAGGTTGTCTGAGGTGCTTTGCTCAATAGGAATCATGTTCCTTCTTTGGATACTTGTGTTGGTGAACTTCTAAGGGAGGAACAACGTCTACTTACTCAAGGAACCATGTCTCACGATGTTATCAGTTCCGAAACTGTGGCAGTTGCATATACTGCTCAAAGTAGAGGAAAGGGTCGTGATATGCGACAAGTCCAATGTTTTTCTTGCAAACTATTTGGAAATTTTGCTCGCAGTTGCAGTAAGAAGTATTGCAAATAGCAGAGTCATATCATCTCTAACTTTCCCACATGTCCTGCTCGACCAACACAACGTCCAGCTCAGGTATTCCATGCCACTACTAACTCTGCAGATGGTTCTCTCACTGTTGGTGCATCTAATGGTGGTGCTCTACAACCTGAAATGATTCAACAAATGGTACTTGCTACTATTTCTACCTTGGGAATTCAGGGTAAGTCTTCTAATGTTTCTCAACTATGGTTTCTTGATTCTGGTGCATCCAATCACTTGATGGGTTCCTCTGAATACTTGCAAAATTTACATTCTTATAATGGTAATAAGTAAATTCAAATTGCTGATGGTAATAAACTTTGTATTACTGATGTTGGTGACATAAACTGTAACTTTCGTGACATGCTTGTATCACCTGGACTTGCTTCCAAAATATTGCCTGTTGGTCAACTGGTCGATAACAATTGTAATGTTAAATTTTCTCGTGTTGGTTGTGTTGTGCATGAGCAGATGTCGGGGACAGTAATCACAAAGGGGCCTAAAGTGGGAAGATTGTTTCCGCTCCAGTTTAGTTCTAGTTATTTATCATTTGCTTGTAATAAAGTTTTAAACTCGTATGAGGATTGGCATAGAAAATTGGGCCATCCAAATTCTGTCGTTTTGTCTCATTTATTTAAAATCGGTTTGTTGGGAAATAAACATGTTTGTATGGCTTCCATTTCATGTCCTGTTTGCAAATTGGCTAAAATTAAAACACTTCCTTTTCCATCATGAGCTCATCATGCCTCCACTTGTTTTGAGATGATTCATAGTGATGTATGGGGAATGTCTCCTGTAGCATCTCATGTTCACTATAAATATTTTGTCACATTTATTGATGAATACAATCATTTTACTCGGATATATTTTCTTAGATCTAAATCTAAAGTGTTTTCTATGTTTCAGAAGTTTTTGACATATGTTGAAACTCAATTTCAAGGAAGTGTTAAAAAATTTTGATCTGACTCTGGAGGTGAGTATATGTCTCATGAGTTTCGAGAGTACCTTCAACAAAAAGGAATTGTGTCTCAACGATCTTGTCCAAATATTCCCCAACAAAATGGGATGGCAGAGCGAAAGAATAGTCATTTGCTTGATGTAACGCGTACCTTACTTCTTCAAGCTTTTGTGCCATCTCGATTTTGGATAGAGGCTCTTTCCACTGCTGTATTCTTGATCAATCGTCTTCCTTCTATGGTTATTGATTTAGATTCTTCTTCTTTCATCTTTTTAAAACTCATCATGATTATAGTGATTTACATACTTTTGGTTGTGTGTGTTTTGTTCACTTACCTCCATTTGAACGAAATAAACTTGGAGCATAGTCTGTTCAATGTGTATTTATGGGGTATAACAACTCTCATAAGGGTTTTGTGTGTTATGATGTCTCTAATCACTGGTTATGAGTTTCTCAAAATGTTACATTTTTTTATAATCAATATATGTTTCATTCTCGTTCTCCTGCCAAAAATGATATTGCTATTCTTCCTAATTTTTCCTTTATGCCTCAATCTATAGAATGTTATAAACCAGGAATTACATATGTTAGACAACGCAGAAAACAGGTTCCCACGGCCCCTCTCGACACTGATTCGCACCTGATCCTGAACCGGTCGAACCACAACGTTTTGGTCGAATATCTAAAGCACCAGATAGATATTCACCAGACAGGTATGATTCCTCAAATACTTCTCTAACTGCCTCATTGTCTAGCATATCTATTCCTACTTGTTATGCACAGGCTATACAGATGTATGTTGGATAAAAGCAACGAATGAGGAACTTCAGGCTCTTCAAGAGAATTTTACATGGGATATTGTCTCTTGTCCCCCTGATATCAAACCCATCGGCTACAAATGGGTGTATTTTGTGAAACTGAATTCTGATGGATCTCTCAATCGTTTTAAGGCTCGATTGGTTACCTTAGGAAATAAGCAGGAATATGGAATTGATTATGATGAGACATTTGCATCGGTTGCCAAAATGACTTTTGTTCGTACTTACTCTCTATAGCTGCTTCTAACGGGTGGTTTGTTCATTAAATGGATGTGAAAAATGCTTTTCTTCATGGTGACCTGACGAAAGATATTTATATGACTCTTCCCAAGGCTTATTCTCATCATATAAGGGTGTGTTCAAGCTTAAGCGCTCTTTATACAGTTTGAAACAAGCGCCTCGAGCATGGTATGGAATATTTCGCTCCACTCTACTTGGGTTCTCCTTTATTCAGAGTTAGTATGATTCTTCTCTATTTTTTCATAAAACGTCTACTAGAATTGTCCTACTACTTATATATGTTGTTGATATGATTATTACTGGTTCTGATCCTGCTTTGATTCAAAGCCTTAAACAACAGTTACAAGCATCATTTCATATGAAAGATCTTGGTAATTTGCATTATTTTCTTGGTCTTGAGGTTAATTCTACATCTAAGGGCATCTTCCTCCATCAACACAAGTATGCCACAAATTTAATTTCTATGGCTGGTCTCCAATCGGCTAATCCAGTGGATACTCCTCTTGAGGTTAATGTTAAATATCACCGTGATGATGGTGATATCTTTCCTGATTCCTTATTGTATCGACAACTCGTGGGTAGCCTTAATTACTGGACTATTACTCGCCCTGACATATCTTTTGTTGTTCAACAAGTAAGTCAATTCATGCACTATCCTCGCCATCTTCACTTGGCAGCAGTTCGTCGCATAATTCGCTACTTGAATGGAAGGGAAGCTCTCATCTTGGTTTATTATTTCCCACTGGTATTGCTCCTAAAAAATTGAGTGCTTATAGTGATGCCGATTGGGTAGGGTGTCATGATACTCTGTGATCTGTCACTGGTTGGTGCATGTTTCTTGGCTCTTCATTGATCTCATGGAAAAGTAAGAAACAAGCGAGAGTCTCTAAATCTTCTACTGAATCTGAGTATCGTGCCATGTCTGCTGCTTGTTCTGAAATAATTTGGCTTCATGATCTTTTGGATGAACTTTGGATTTCCTCAAATAGAGCCAACTTCACTTTATGCTGATAATACAAGTGCCATCCAAATCGTGGCGAATCTTGTTTTTCATGAATGCACCAAACATATCGAAGTTTATTGTCACTCAATCGGTGATGCATATGATGACCGACTAATATCACTTCCTCATGTCAGTACTCAGTTGTAGGTTGCAGATATTCTTACAAAGGTTGTTCCGCATCCGCGTCCACGTCATCAATTTCTTGTTAGCAAATTGATGCTCATTGACCAGCAGCATCAATTTGATGGGGAGGGGGATGAACAGGAATTAGTTTATTATTAGAATACGAGTTTGTTCCTAGAACAAGGGAAATAAATCAACAATTAATTTGTTCTCATTAAATGTAATTATTTAGTGTAATTACGTATATAGTCTTGTAACATCTATTTGTAACCTTTATTTATACAAGAAATAATATTGAGAAAGGCATGAAGCCAATAATTCTTGACACAATATGCCTTGATTCTTAATCAAAAGTAAATTATCCAATCAAAAGCAAGTTCTATAAACAACATGGACAACCATTGTTATAACACTTTCTCCTGTTACATCGTTACCTTATAAGAATGTCTCAAATAAATTAGTAGAGAACATTTGTTGCAACTGCTCTTAACTTAACCAATTTCTCCCCAACGTGCTTACAAATCTCTCCAAATAAATTAGTAGCAAGATTCCAAAAATACCTGCAAATGCCTAAAAATTCTATCCGATGATAATCAGGAAGATCATAACCGAAAAGAGAAAGTTGTTAAAAACATAAAGCACTTACATCTAAGGATCCCCGAAAGTGAAGCAAGATGCAATTGTTGTGAGAATGTAAACATGTTTAAGTCATGAATAATTCCAAATCCAAAATTTAATTAAAGAAGAAGAAATTTAGCTGAGACATTTCATCGAACACTTGGTGTGCGAAGGTAAAATGACAATTTTTTCATCATTTATAAGTTGTAACTTTAGCATAAAATCAACAACAACAATCCATAGAACATGAAAAAAAAATAAAACAGAATCACAAGCTAATCAAAATAAAAAAATCAGAACAAATTGGTGATAGCAAAAACTTTACCTTGCTGTTTCTGAAAGAGAAAGGAGGATAAGGGTTTTGAAGCCTGTCGTCGAAAGAGGATGATAGAAAAATGAAAAAACCAGTTGATGATGGAGAAATTAGAGATAACATAAAGATTGATTTAATCACAATTTATGGAGACATAGCTTTTACGGCTTGATCAAATTCCCAAACCCTATTTTGCAAAGACCAAGGTTGGCTGCACAACGTCTGATGTAATGACTTTAGGTTTTCCAATTTTTGCAACTCCTTTTGATTTTAAGAGACAAAAATCATTCCAAAATTTATTTGATTTTTCTTCTAAATCATATGTGAGGAAACCCTAAGAGCTGACACATCAACATAATTTATTGTCAAACCTTTGTAGGTGCATCAAAATATGGAATGCCCGAAAAGCCTTTAAGATTTAGTTCAAAGTTATTTTTATCAAAATGGTAGAATAGAGAGTTATTAGGGAGTGTTTTTATTAGTTAGATATTATATTTATAACATATTTTCTTTTGTTGGGAGATAAATCAAAGAATTTAACTTTGGTGGAGATAAATATATTGTTGCATAGTAACATCAAAAGCTTGAAATATTTTTCAACCGCATCCTAATCAAAGTTTTGATTTCTAAATCTCGCTATCACGTTATCTAAATGTATTATATATGTGTTTGAGATAAGACACAAAAATAAGAGAAAATACCCATTTTATTTGAGTCAAAACCAAATGGTATGAGTTGAGTCAATATAGTGAATAATTTGAATCAATATCCAAGAACCAAGAAAAGTTGTTTCCATGATTCAAATTAAGCTTTCTATGATTTGAGTCACGTGATTCAAGTAATTCAGGTCTATGATTCAAATTAATAATACATAACCAAAATCCAAAATTTGTTACCAAACTTTGATTTGAGTCAAACATTTTCATGATTTAAATACCTCTATAATTTAATTCATGTTTTAATGTGATTCAAATCAACCCTACAAAAGATAATTCTATTTTTTTAGAACCATGTTTGATTCGAGTCAAACCATCATGTAATTCAAATTAGAATCACAAGAGAAAAATCATAGTTTTTCACATTCAATTTGATTTGAGTCAACTAATATCATGACACAAATCACATTTCCAAAAACTAAAATTTTAACAAAAATAAAGTGTTGATTTGTATCTAGACTTGACATGACATGGACTATTCTCATATGTGTTTCTTGATCCAATCCTCCGACTAATTAACAACAAACATATTGCATTGACCTTAATTAAATAGTTTGATATATGCATTTGATATATGAATGCGTAAAAATGATTAAACACTGTGCAACTATGTAAGAAGACTCAATTACAATAAATAAACCAAACACTAAATTGGTAAATAACAAAACATAAGAGGCAGAACAACAAAATACTCAACCCTGTTATGATTTTATTTTTGGAATTATTGCACGGTTCTGTAACATCAACTAAATTTATATTTTATTCTTTTAACATGATATAGTGTAATATGAATATAATTCATGTAGATGTTCATTTTTAATTAACTTAACTTTATTCTTTATCTTTTGAAAACAATAACCATGTTCATTTGATACTATATTTAGGGTTATTTACTAAATTATAACAAAAACAATTTAAGAATCTAATAACTTATTATAGATTATATTTAAATTTTATACTAATTTATCAATGAAATTATTTATGTTTCATGCATCACATGTGTATAATTACAAGTTAATATATATATATACAAGTAACGTTTTTTCAACAAAAGTGGGCATACACATTGAAATGTGAAACATTGATGTCAGCATGTTTGATATAAGCGAAAAGACTGAAATGGTGGATAAGCTTAGGATTGCCATTTTCCTCTGCCTCAGAGATAATGTATGAGAGAAATTGAGAGGAAGAATACTGTATATGAAATGTGGGTTAAGCTGAAATCATTATATATAATTGAATCATTGGCTCACCCTGTCATGTTAGAAACAAAAACTTTATTCATTTTAGATGGTGGAGTTCAAATTTGTTAGTGAAAGAGGTAGTGAAATAGGTTTGGTTGAACTAGCTAAACAATATTTTCTAGGCTGTGAACAATTGAACACACTAAAATTTTATGATCATTACATACTAGGAAAACAATATAGATTGAATTTAAGGAGTGGTATGAATAATTATACTAGTTAACTTAAGTATGTTCACGTGGATCTTTGGAATCCAACAATAGAGGAAACTCAAGAGAGTGATTTATATTTTCTCCCAATGATTTATGACTTCTTTAGAAAAGTAAGTGTTCAAATTTTAAAATATAAAAATGAAATTTTTAAAAAGTTTGAGTGACAAAGTTTTGTAGGAAATTATATGAGAACTAAATTGAAAAGCTTAATAACAAACAAAGGTCTTGAGTTTGTTTAAGAGAAGTTTAATGAGTTTTATAGGAAAAAGGTATTAAAAATCATAAAAATGTAGTTGGTACACCACAACAAAATAACCTAGTTGAACACATAAATATTGACCATTTTAGAGCGAGTAAGGTGTGTGTTGTTGTGAGATTAGTTACCAAGAGTTTTTTGGATGAAGTTATTGTTAATGCATCTTATTTTATAAATATATTTGCATCTAAATTAATAGGCTACAAGAGAATTGTGGAGGTTTAAATTGGGAAATCAGTAGATTACTCTTATTCAAAGATTTTTAAAGCTTTGGCACTTGCGCATATCATGCAAGACAAACTAGATGTTAGAACTATGAAACATGTCTTCATTGGTTATCTTAAAGGTGTAAAGGAATAAAAGAAGTGGAAGATGGAACCTATATGATCTAAGTTTATTATATTCAATTATGTTACTATTGATTAGATTTGTATTTGTATGAAGTCCAAATACCTGGAAGTTAAAGATACATAAACATTGGTGGGTGTAAACACCCCAAATTTGCCCTCACCCATTCACACCATGGCTTGTGATCATCTCATATGCATAAACACAATCATATCATCTCACATTTCATTTTTGATTCACTGGATAGTTTCTAAGTCATCTGCACCTAGGGTTTGTGATCTGAGCAATCCCAAGGCTTCTTGAGCCACTCCAAAGGCAACCAATCAACTCAAGGGGGTCCATGTGTGTTCTTATATCATATTTCATCTCCTCAAAGTCAAAAATGCAGAGGAATCACAAGAACTAGGGTTTGAGTGGATGCAGAGCCAGCTTGAACTACACAGTTGACTGAAAATTAGGGTTTTGGTTTCAGAGGCCATAACCCCAAATTTTTTGGTCATTCTTGTTTCCATTGGTCTCTATATGGTATAGGGAGTATGCATATCAATTTCCATGAAGAAATTCCATGGGGAAGTCATCTGATCAAGAGTTGACTTTTCAGACAAGTCAGTGCAAAATCAGGGCATCTGAGGCCCCCAATGACCCAACCAATGGGTGATCTTCATCATTTTGAGTGTATATGATCTTTATTTGATCATGGAAGAAGATTGAAGTTCATAGAAACCAAGAATTTAGGGTTTTTGCAAATGTTGACTTTTTGGGTATAGTTGACTTTTCAAGAATGCATCATTTTAGGTCATTTTTCAAGCCATGATTTTGGATCCAAAAATGCTTCAAATGGAAAAACTTTGGTCATGAAAGTTGTAGATCTCATCTTTCCCTTTTCAAAAAGTACAAGAACATGGTCTAATTCATCTTGGATCAAAAGTTATGGTTTGTTAAAGTTGGCAAAAATCACTAAAATTCAAGTTATGCACCAAATGGGAAAACTTGCAAAATCATACACCAAGTCAAATTGCAACCTCTAATTGGTATCAAACCAGCACATAAGCATTCCCTAAGTCCTAAAGGTCAAGTTTGAACCAAGATCACATGTTGTTTAGTTCATGTAACAAGGCATTTTTCATGAAAATCCATAAAGTAACCAAGTTGCAAAACTCATGATCATGCTTCACCAACTTGCTGCATTGGTCCTTGAATCAAGCCAGCCTCACACACTCACCATGCTGCGCCAGCCCTAGCTCTTGTACTTGCCTAGTATCAAGCCCATGCTTCTCTTACAAGATTTTTGACTTTTGGCAAAAAGCAAACTTACCAATCACAAAAGCACAAGTCACATCATCCAGCCAATCAGGATTGTTTATGTTATCAGTTTGCAAGCTAAGCATATGAAGGAGCAAGGCTGAAACATTCACATTGGACACATACACAAAAACTCACCATTTTGCAAGTTCCTTCGAATTCCTCTCCACAGCCACCAAACATTAAAACTATCTTCATCAATCATCTCACCACACCTCATAGATCATCCAGCACCAAGAACCAAAGCCTGTAATAGCAAGAACATTCCATAACCATTTCACACTCCATTTTGCAGTTTCATTCGAAACTCTCATCCAAGCTCACAAACACACAAACAAACACCACAAACCTTCTCCATTCATCATCAGGACCTCAAACCTTCATTCACCATGGCCTGAATCAGTCAGAATCACCATAGCCATTGTTGACTGAGCTTGAAGCAGTTCCTTTCGAAACTCATTATCCAGCCAGCACAAACTTATTTTGAGCATTCAAACATCATCAAGGGGTTCTAAGGAGTAGATTGCACATAAAGAGAAGGCCAGAAAGTCCTCAAGTGGAAAGCTTCAAATCTCAGGTAGCCTGAAATTTATTTTTCCAGAAATGTTTTTTTAAGTTACAAACTTGTTCTTCATGTCTTGCTGATCATTCTGGTACCATTGGTTTTGAAAATAGTTTTGAAATGAGCATTTAATTTGTTTCTGAAGCTTGCGTGACCTAGAACTTATTCCTTTCGATTCAGCTTATTTAGGAAAAATAAATTTGTTTTGTTTGAGGGTTATGATTCGTGAGTGAGTGGGAAGCATTTCTGTTCATTTAGATTTCATTTTCGTAACGTGTAGAGTGAGTTTGAGGTTTTGAGTGAACGGAGAAGATGACCGGAACACTGTTCCGGTCATCTGAGAGTGTTTAACGGCGTAATTAGGGCATAAGCATTTAATTAGCTGATTTTGAATCTGAGCCGTGAGATGTGGCGCGCAGTCAACTCCCGCGCGTGTGAGTTTGAATCTCCACCCTAGGATGTGCTGACTTCTCATTAATTCATTTTAAATTCATTTATTTTCATTTTCTTTCTATTTAATTTGCATAATTATTTCAAAATAGCAAAAAATTCTTAAAAATTATGAAACTTTTTCTTGAAAGTTTTATTAATTTTTAAGACCCAAAAATATTTTCATTTTATTTTTATCATTAAAAAAGGTATTTTTAAATATTTAAAAGTTTATTTTTAATTGATTAATGAAAATTAATTAATTAAAAATACTTTTAGGTATTTAAAAATTACCAAAAAATTCATGAAATGTTCTAAGACATTTGGAAACATTGTCCAACCTTCAAACCAAATTTCTTTTTTGATCTTGATGCATTTTAAGAATTTTTCATGGAATTAAATCATTTTTTATGCATAATTTTGATCATAAGTTTGAAAATTCATTTCTGCCAATTGGTGAAGGTTGAGACATTGATTCTTTTTGCTTTGTCTTGTGTTTGGCATGTAGATTCTAGGATAAAAAGGCCATGAATTGTTCTTGCATTTTCAAATTGTTTGGCATTTGTTTTGTTAAGAACCCTAAAAAACCCTAATAACTTGCAAAAATCATAACTTGAGTTTGGTTGAGAGTTGAGAGCTCCCCTTTGGGCAGTGGTTTATTATAGGTCTAGGGTTTCCTTAGGTACCATTTTCCATTTTTACTTTAGGGTTTTGCTTCTGTTTTTGGTTTGTGTTTGATGTTTGATCCATGAACCCTAATTTGGGCTTTCTTTTGCATCCTTCTTGCATTCCCTTGCATAACATGACTTGTCTTTGCATTTTGTGCATTCTTGTGATTCATTTGACATCTTAAGACATGTATAAAGCATCATTGATCATTGCATTACATATTTACCATGTCATTTGTCTTGTATGATTCATAACTTTTCATGCTTGTTCATGCTCCTTAGCTTGCATCATTTGCATTCATAAGCTTGTATGAACATCCCCATTGTGCTGCCTCATGTTCATATCATCTCATAGCATCATTATCATCATCAACATGCTTCTGGTTTGGTCTAGCATCATATCATTTCATCTCATCTTGCATTGCATTGCATTTCTTTCTAACACTGCAGGTGGTAAGTAAACTTGAGAAGTGGATTTGCCTTCACTTCTCATAACTTTTCTTTTCATCTCTCTTGCATCCATTGCTGCATTTATATATGTGTTTGAGTTTGAGCTTGCTCATTCTTCTTCTTCCCACTTTCTTTCTTCAAGTGACTTGACTTCTTGAATGAAGCAAGTCACTTTGCTTCCCTTGATCCTGTTCATCTGCTTCCTGGTGGCTCCTCTGAAGATTGTTCTTGGAAACCTCACAAACCTTAGGAACAACCAAGCATGATAATGAATTAGGGTTCTGATTAGTCCCCCCATAGTTTTACCTTTGTGTCTCTCTTTGAGTCCTCTCTTCTCACCTCATAATCAGGGACTAAACCCTAAAGGCTTTAAGACTTTGTGATTAAGCTTATGCCTGCATCCTTCTCTTAGGATGAAGTGTATAACTTTAATCCTAAGTCTTGAACACCTTAATGTGTTTAAATCTCTTAATCAATTCACATAATAATTATCAAGACATCACACTTGTAACTTGGGCCTTGCATTAGGGTTCTAATTCTTCCTTAAATGGTTAAGAAGGACTAACCCTAGTGTTAATGGACAAGTCCCCCTCAAGTTGTCTTACAAATCATAAAATCCACTTCATCATCATACCATTAATAAAATCCACTTAATCAAAGGCTTGTTTTGTCATGAGTTTAATCCCTAATCATGGATTAAGTTGAGGAGCTTTCCTCAGCTTAAACATTCTCATCTATTATCCTTCTATTAGGATGGTGTAATGAGTCTGTTTAATCCCTGATTATGGCTTAATCTCATTACTCAACACTAAACAAAAATCACAAAAACATCTAAATAATCACAAGTAGGTTAATGATCTTAATCCTACATCAAAGGTGATTAAGTGTGAGAATCTGACTTCACACTTAAGGTATTCTCATTACCCCTAATCAGAGGGAAGATGTGATGAGTTTACTAACCCATTGGTTTAGACTTAAGCTCATTATCCTATGACAAACTCCAAAAAGCAATAAAAGACTGAAAACTCAAAAACAAACAATAATCGTCTCCTCCGGGATTCTTTTCTCATCATCTTCACTCACAATCGAGAACTTGCTTCTTCCGTCTAATGCAAGACAGTTTGCACCTGAGCCAGACAGGTCATACACTTGAGCATTGACAAGCAAGCAGTTCACAAGTCAATTCATCTTTCAGTCTCTTTGGGTCGAACTACGGCGTTCTGACTTCCTCATTGCACGAGAGGATACGTAGGCATAACTTAACAGTTATCGAACAAAAGTCTCTGTATATTCCCCCTCCTTCCAGCATTATTCTTAGCCTCATTATCATGAGCATTTCACTCTTGTCCTTACACTTCACTTATACACTTTCACTTCCTTTACACTGACACCTGTACATTTTGTTTTCCAGCTCTTTTACACACAAATTGCACTGACACTACCCCTTTAAAACACAAATCTTTTAAGCGTGGATCCCGTCGAGTACGACGGACAATCTGGGTGCTAATACCTTCCCAGGTTGTAACCAACCCCCTTTCTCAGCCTCTCTGGTTCGCAACCGTCTTATCCGTATCTTTCTAGGTCTATGCAGCATTGCCTTTCCTCCGGGATAAAAATGCCTAGCTGGCGACTCTTTTCATCTCCAGTGAGTTCACGGCTGTGTGTTCTCACTGTTCCCCTCGCCGACCGTTCGCGTCTGTACCTTCATATGACCCTGTGTCACTTGTCGGGAGCGACAGCTTGGCGACTCTGCTGGGGAACCTTATACTGCAACCAGGGCTTCTGGTTCTTTTTGTGGGTTCCTCCTAGCGCTTGATTGATTTGTGTTTACTGGGGTGTTATGTGCTTGTGTGTGCTTGTATTTATTTTTGTTTATTGCTTTATGTACAGTTGATTTATTGCTTTCTTTATAGCTTTATATTTTTCATACTGTCATACTGTGCTGGCTGGATCTGGTTTTCCTTTGGTGGGTGGGGTTCTATTGAGAGTTAAGGTCCTATACCTGGGACCTGAGTGACACCTAGGCTAGAGTGAATCATATTCTTTCCCATTCCATTTCGGTCTGGTGCGGGAATATGAAACACGGTTCAGATATGGGTTTCTTCTTGAGAACTCTGTGTTGCAGATTTCCTGCAATGCTAGGGCTATCTGGGAAGCCTGCTAAGTCTGGATGACCTTTTAGTACTGACCTTCAGAAACTAAGGTGAATTACAGGAGGAATTGTTATGGTTATTGTAAACACTGTACCTCCGGGTTAGAAGTGTTTACACTTCTCATAACTGATCCAAGTCTGAGGATCCTTGTTCTAGATCACCACCTGTGAGGGGGTTGGGCTGTTTACAGGTTTGCAGGTACCTTGACCTCAGAATACCCTGTTACTTTGACTTTGTTAAGAATGCTCCATGTTGGATAGTTCTTGTGATTCTGAACCCTGGACTTGTGGCTCTTTATTTGAGTCCCCTACCCTGGTTACTGGATTTTTAGACCTCCATCTGGAATTCTTGAACACACAGGGATCTATACCAAGGCAGTTAATCAGATCCAGCTCAGTCACAAACCCTTGCATTTCATTTGCATACATACTCATTGCATCATATTAACATGTGCTTATTTGTGTTTCAGGGTATCCACCTCCATCTGGTTTTGGTTTTGACCCCATCTGCAGTTTTGACCTATCTCTATCAGCACTTGCTTCAGTTTGTCAGCTATACTTCAGTTACTTGCACTAGCCAGCCAGTGGCCCACTCCTCAGCATCTTCATCAGCACTTATCCTACTCAGTCTCAAGCATCATGGCTCCAAAGAAAAGCAACATCACCTATCATTTCTTCCAACCAGACTTGTCAGACATCAGGAGGATCCAAACCCTGATCACTCCAGATCACATACCCTTGTTCAGGGAGAGTTATGGAGATATACTGGACATGGTCATGGATCTGGACCCTTCACAGAGGAGCCTCATCCACACCTGCATTCAGTTTTATGATCCTCCATTGAGATGTTTCACTTTTCAAGACTTTCAGTTGGGTCCTCTATTAGAAGAATACTCATCTTTGATTGGTTTGCCTATCAAGAGGGAAATCCCATTCAACCCTGAAATGGTCTTTCCCAGCAATGGAGAGATAGCAAAAGCTTTGCACCTGGAGCCTGTTTTGATTGAACAGCATATGACCTCCAAAGCTGGGATCCCTGGATTTCATCTGGACTTCCTGATTTCTCAAGCTAGTTTGAAAGCCTCCCTGGGGGAGTGGAAAGCTGTTTGTGCTCTGTTGGCCTTAAGTGTATATGGAATTGTGTTGTTTGCAGATGAGCCTCGATTCATTAGCAATAATGCAATCCATCTATTTATCCTGAAGAACCCAGTGCCAACTTTACTGGGTGATCTCTATTACTCAGTCCATCAGAGAAATGAGAAGCAGAGGGGAAGACTAGTGAGGATTTGTGCTCCATTATTTCATGCTTGGCTTCTCAGGCATCTACCCAGGACAGATGCATTTCTCAATCCTCATCAGTAAAGCAACTGGGCTAAGAGGCTCACTACCCTCACTTCAGCAGATATCAGATGGTGTACCCAGAGCACCAAGGGCAGAGATATGATCACCAGCTGTGGGCACTTTCCCAATGTGCCTTTGATAGGAGTTAAGGGAAGTATCAATTACAACCCTCTGTTGTTCAGAAGGCAATTGGGCTATGCACTGGTCCATACTCCTAGGGAACAAGATTTGGTGGAAACCCTCTACTGTGAGAACAAGATTAGTTTGACTGTTGTTAGACAGGCTGCCTGGGCCTGGGATCATGTTCAAACTAAGGGAATTACCATTCTGGGTAAGTGCAATAATGTGGCATCAGTCCAATATTATGAGTGGTCCCATGCTAGGGCCCAATTCTCTGGAATGCCCTTTACCATAGAAGATATGCCTGAGTCATCTTCAGCACCACCCCCTGCCACTATCAGTTTGGAAGAGTTTGAAAGCTTGAAGGAAAGAAATGAGAAGTTGACCCAAGCCTTGCAGAAGACCCTCAGGGAGAGGAGTGAAGGTGTGAGGGAGGTTGAAAGATTGGAGAAATTGAGGGTAGAACACTTGACCAAGATTGAAAAGTCTGGAGATTATATCAACAAGTCCAAAGCTGGTGAACAGATTCTGAAGAATGCTTGTAAGGAAGCCCAGTTCCAAAGAGCAAGAACAGACTTGTATTTGAAAGAGAGTCAGGCCAGGTGGGTCCGGATCACTGAGGCCCGTACTCTAGAAGACAAGAGAGCTCAAGACAAGATGGAGCAGATGGAAAAAGCCCTGGCAGCAGCCCAGGAGGAGATATCAGAACTGAAAATCAAAGCAGGATTGAAGAGGTCTAAGGACCAAAGTCAGAGCAAGAAATTGGCTGCAGCAGTTGCAACAAGAAACCTTCTCATCAGAAGTCTCACGGAGCATCCGGCTGATCCTGTGACCGAAGCACTTCTCAAGGAAGTTCGTGAGGATGAGTTTGGCCTTGGAGTTTGATCATTTGCTTGTTGTTATTCCTTTTCCATTGTACTTTTGCTTTTTTGTGATGTATTCTGACCCCTTTGAGGGCTTGTGTTGTAAAATGAACAAATTGTACTATTCCACTTTTGTAATATATCTGTGTTGGTTTCTATCTGGGTTCACATCAAAAGCAACTTCAATAGCATCATCTTCAAGGGTCTGGAAGGGTCAAAACCGAAGGCCAAACCGGATACCTTGAGAGCAAATAAGCATAACTGCATTGCATGCTAACCCTTTTGTTTGTTTTGTAGGTTTTTGTTTTGTTGTTGCTAACCTCTGTTGTGATATTCAGGAATTATTGCTCGCCGCCGGGTATTTCCTCTCAACAGGCCTCACAGGTACCCAACTAGAAACAACCTTCCGGGAATCCAGATGGATCAGATGCAACAAGACCTTACGGAGGTCAGAAACCAGATGGCAAACGAAAGGTTAGAGATGAGAACGCAGATGACGCAGTTCATGGAAGTTATGAACAACATGGCTCAGAGCCAGGAGAGACTGAGGGCCATGGTGGAGAGGCAAAATCAAGAGGAGCCTCATGTAGGAACTGCAGGCACCAGTAATAATGAAAGGGTGCAACCACATGTTACCCCCCCTGTGTTTGGCCCACATCTCCATCCTGAGGTTAACATCCCTGCAAACATTCAAGGGACAGCCACAGCAGCCAGAGTACTTCAAGAGGATCCTCAGGAGGACCAGTATACAGTAATGGGTGCCGGAGAAGAAACATATGATAGACGGTTGGAAGAAATAGCTGAGAAGTTGAGGTCCTTAGAATCTCAAAATTCTTTGGGTTTCGACGTCATGGACATGGGGCTGGTAGACGGGGTCAGGATCCCCCATAAGTTCAAACCTCCTTGTTTTGAAAAGTATAATGGGACTTCATGCCCCCGGACTCATTTGCAATCATTTCTGGGGAGACTGAAGGCCTATACAATGGATGAGAAATTGTGGATGTTCTATTTCGAAGATAGCTTGACTGGAGCATCAAGAGAATGGTACTCTCACTTGACAAGGGCAACTATAAGATGCTGGAAGGACCTGGCAGAAGCTTTCATCAGACAGTATCAGTATAATCTAGACATGGCGCCCAACAGGACCCTCCTAATGGGAATGTCACAGTCATCGAGGGAGAGTTTCCGAGAATATGCTCAAAGATGGAGGCAATTGGCTGCTGCTGTTCAACCCCCTATGTCTGAAAGGGAAATGGCAGATATGTTCATGAATACTCTTCAGGGAACCTATATTGACAGGTTGGCTGCTTTCTCTTCCACCAGCTTCGCAGATGTTGTCATAGCTGGGGAGAGAATTGAAAGCCTGTTAAAAATGGGAAAGATCTCAGACAACGGTGCAAGCTCGTCCAGTAGTACAAGAAAGCCTTTTGCAGGCCCGAGGAGAACTGGCGAGACTAATGCCATCCACACCAACAGGGGTAGGCCCCAATGTGCTCAGAGGTCAATAGCAGCAGTCACTATCCCTGCTCCAGCTCATCCACAGCCAGTCTATCAACCTCCTCAACAAAACTTCCAACAACAACCTCAGTATCATCAGAATCAGTATCCTCCAAGAAACTTCAACAACAACCCCAACAACAACAATCAACAGAGGCCATTCCAACAAAGGCCATCCCAAGCTAACCGAGTGATCGACCCGATCCCAATGCCGTATGCTGCCTTACTGCCACAACTTCTGAAACTCAACCTGGTTGAGCTAAGAACGTTGGCACCTCCGGATCCCAACAGTCTACCAAGGAACTATGACTCCAATGCTAGGTGTGCTTTCCATTCAAACGCACCTGGTCACAGTACAGAAAAATGCAGAGCTCTGCATATGAAGGTACAAGACTTGGTAGACTCCAAGGCTCTGAATTTTGCACCTCCGCCCAATGTCAATAAAAACCCAATGCCAAACCATGGTGGTCCTCGAATTAATGCTATTGATGAAGACCAACCATCTTATTTGATAACTAGTGTGGATCAGATCAGGACACCATTGGTGGAAATCAAAGCTCAACTCCGTGAAAACCAAATATTTCCAGGGTGTGAACTAGGATGCCCCTATTGCAATATCTCATGGAATGGGTGTGAGGACTTGAGGAATGGCATTGACAGCCTTATTCAGAGTGGCCTACTACAGATCACTACATCATTCCCGACAAATCCGGCAACTTCATCAGCAACGGTTTCAGATCCTCCTACAAATGCAACAACTATTGTTCCCGACAATTCATCAGCACCATCAACAAGTACTTCACCTGTCCTCCCAAATGACCAGTTTTCAACAGTTTCTCCTGCTACAACTTCAGCTTCATTCCATTTCGACTCTCCATCAGCAACTACAACAGTCCTTCCAACAGAACCTCCTACAACACCAGCAATCAATCATGAAGATGTCTCCACCGTTACCATATTCTACGATCCTGAAAATAATTCCGCTTACCATTCAGAAGGTGCTGCTCCCACTAGAGCACCAGTTACAATCTTTTATGATCCACAAACAATTACAGTCCCTTCAGCAGCAGCAATCAGTCCAGTCACTGTCACGGTGCCTGGACCAGTACCATATGAAAGCGATAGGGCCATCCCTTGGCACTATGGCTTTGACGTGTACTGTGAAGGGAAAAGAATCACTCTTGAAACATCAACAACTGCACCACAAGTAGATAATGTGGGGGGAGGCGGAGGCTTCACTCGAAGTGGACGTCTCTTTGCTTCACAAGTTCAAAGACCTACAGCCGAAGCAGAAGCTGCTGCCAAGGCAAAGGGTAAAGGCCCGGTGCAGGAAGATCCAGCTGCCAAAGAAGCCCTGAAGACTCCATTTGATCAGGAAGTTGATGAGTTTATGCGAATCATCAAAAAGAGTGACTACAAAATTGTGGATCAACTTCACCAGACGCCATCCAAAATCTCCATCCTCTCACTGCTTATGTGCTCCGAAGCCCATCGGAATGCACTACTTAAAGTCCTGCACGCAGCTTACGTGCCTGAGGAGATTACTGTCAACCAATTGGAAACCGTGGTTGGTAATGTTACTGCTAGCAATGGGCTAGGGTTTACCAACTCTGACTTGACAGTGGATGGCCGCAACCACAACAAAGCCTTGCACATAACCCTGGAATGCAAAGGAGTTGTCCTTTCTCATGTGCTGGTGGACACAGGTTCTTCCCTGAATGTCTTACCGAAGAAGGCTCTGGTGAAGCTTGAATATGATGGATTGGCATTGAGACCCAGCAACCTGGTAGTAAGAGCCTTTGATGGTTCTAAGAGATCGGTTCTGGGAGAGATTGAGCTGCCTGTGACAATTGGCCCACAGACCTTTAAAACTATCTTTTATGTGATGGACATTCAGCCCGCCTACAGCTGTTTGTTGGGTAGACCCTGGATTCACGCCGCTGGCGCAATAACGTCTACCCTTCACCAAAAGTTAAAATTTGAGTGGGAAGGTCAAGTTGTCACGATCTGTGGAGAGGAGGACATTTTTGTCAGCCACCTGGCAACCTACAAGTACATTGAGATGGATGGGGAGATCCATGAAACAATGAGCCAAGGTTTTGAGGCCTTGAACGTCAATGAAGCATCTGCTGTATCTGGTACTCCAATGTCATCTTACCAACAAGCCCGGAAGGTTGTTGAAGAAGGAACTGCCCTAGGCTGGGGCAAGGTTTTAGCTGTGGAGGAGAAGAAGGACAAGTTTGGGTTGGGTTACAGACCAACTCAACATCAAGCAAAGGCTGCTGGAGAGCCTGGTTTTGTCAGTGGGGGGATGCTTACCCCTGATGCCATCAACTGTTTGGAAGACGAGCTGGAAGAGGAGCGCAATCTGGAGAATTGGATTCGTCCAAAGATCCCGGGGAGCAGTGTCTCGAACTGGTCTTCCCAGGAAATTATAAGTGTTACTCGAGCAGAGTAATTATTATTTCCTGTTTTTTATAGCATGCATCCAAGTCTTGCATCTTGCCCAAGATGACAAGACTCATTTTGTAACCAGGGCCATCTGTACTTTTGTGCAAACAAGATCAATTAATGAAATATCAGACATCTTTTTGCAAACAAGTCTTTTTCTTTTATGCTCACTGTTTTTCCATTTTTCTTTTTTGTACAAAAATAAATGGCGGTGTTTTCAAAATGATAACTTCATTTCACTTTTTCTAAAGCAAGATTAAAATCAATCACTAAAATGAACAAACTTAACCCTTGCAGAGAGTGCCTTCCTGACAGCACCGACAATAGCACGGCTATGACATCGTATGACTTTGACAATCCGATCAATCAAGCTGATGAAGGGGTTGAAGAAGAATATGAGCTTCCTGAAGAGCTAGCCAGGTTGTTAAGACAGGAGGAAAAGGTTATTGCTCCTCATCAGGAGGAGATTGAAGTGATTAATCTTGGTACTGACGAAGACGTGAAAGAAGTTAAAATCGGGGCCTGCCTGCAAGACTCAGTGAAGAGACAGCTGATAGATCTGCTTCAAGAGTATGTTGATGTGTTTGCTTGGTCGTATCAAGATATGCTAGGGTTGGATACCGACATTGTTGTGCACAAGCTGCCTTTGAGGGAAGAATGCCCACCAGTCAAACAGAAGCTGCGCCGAACTCGCCCAGACATGGCTATGAAAATCAAGGAGGAGGTACAAAAGCAATGGGACGCCGGGTTCCTTGCTGTGACTAGCTACCCGCCGTGGGTTGCTAACATAGTACCTGTGCCTAAGAAGGACGGCAAAGTAAGAATGTGCGTGGACTATCGGGATCTGAACAGAGCCAGCCCGAAAGATGACTTCCCATTACCTCACATTGACATATTGGTGGATAACACGGCTCAGTTCTCGGTATTCTCCTTCATGGATGGATTTTCGGGATATAATCAGATCAAGATGTCACCTGAAGACATGGAGAAGACAACATTCATTACACCTTGGGGCACGTTCTGTTACAAAGTGATGCCATTTGGACTGAAGAATGCCGGTGCAACGTATCAACGGGCTATGGTGACATTATTCCACGATATGATCCACAAAGAAATAGAATGCTATGTGGATGATATGATCGCCAAGTCCCTTACGGAGGAAGATCACCTGGTGAATCTGCTCAAATTATTCAAGCGTCTGAGGAAGTACCAATTGAAGCTGAACCCCAACAAATGCACATTCGGGGTGCGATCCGGTAAGCTGCTGGGCTTTATTGTAAGCGAGAAAGGGATTGAAGTTGACCCTGATAAAGTCAAAGCCATCCAAGAGATGCCTGCACCTAAAACAGAGAAAGAAGTTCGAGGGTTCTTAGGTCGATTGAACTACATTTCGAGGTTCATATCTCACCTTACAGCAACCTGTGAACCCTTGTTCAAGCTGTTAAGAAAAGAACAGACGGTCAGGTGGAACGAAGATTGCCAGAAGGCTTTTGACAAGATCAAGGAATATCTGCAAGAACCTCCAATCCTCATGCCGCCAGTTGAAGGAAGACCTTTGATTATGTACTTGACGGTATTAGAAGAGTCGATGGGGTGTGTGCTGGGCCAGCATGACGAGTCTGGTCGAAAAGAGTATGCAATATACTACCTAAGCAAAAAGTTTACCGACTGTGAACAGCGTTATTCACTGCTCGAGAAAACTTGCTGTGCTTTAGCGTGGGCTGCTCGCCGACTGAGACAGTATATGTTGACCCACACTACCTTATTAATCTCAAAAATGGATCCAGTTAAGTACATTTTCGAGAAGCCAGCTCTTACCGGACGGGTTGCAAGATGGCAAATGATTCTCACAGAATACGACATACAATACACATCTCAGAAAGCCATCAAGGGCAGTGTACTATCTGAATATCTTGCTGAGCAACCCATTGATGACTACCAGCCTATGAGGTTTGACTTCCCTGATGAAGACATCATGTTCATTAAAGCAAAAGATCACGAAGAGCCTATTCACACCGAAGGGCCTGACCCGGAAGAAGAATGGACTATGATGTTTGATGGGGCTGTTAACATGAATGGCCGTGGTGTTGGTGCAGTACTCATAACACCAAAAGGAGTTCACATGCCTTTCTCGGCAAAACTCACTTTCAACTGCACTAACAACGAAGCTGAATACGAAGCTTGCATTATGGGTCTTGAGGAAGCCATTGACCTCAGGATCAAAACTTTGACTGTATTCGGAGATTCAGCTTTGGTAGTCAATCAAACCAACGGAAAATGGTACACCCACCAGGATCATCTGATACCTTACAGGGATTATACAAGAAGGTTACTGACGTTCTTCACAACAGTCAAGCTTGAGTATATCCCTCGAGACGAGAATCAGTTTGCAGATGCTCTTGCTACCATTTCATCCATGATCAAAGTTCAAGCTGCTAACTTTGTACCCCAGATTTCAGTGTCTAGACTTGATAGACCAGCGTATGTATTTGCAGCGGATGTTGTAAAAGATGATAAGCCTTGGTTCCACGACATTAAGTGCTTCTTGGAGGATCAGACATACCCACCTGGGGCATCTTCCAGTGATAAGAAGACTTTGAGAAGGCTTGCTGGCAGTTTCTTTCTGAACACTGATGGGTCTTTATACAAGAGGAACTTTGACATGGTACTCCTCAGATGTGTTGACAAGACGGAAACAGATTTGTTGATGCATGAAGTGCACGAAGGGTCTTTTGGTACCCATGCTAGAGGGCATGCCATGGCTAAGAAATTGTTAAGATCAGGCTATTATTGGATCACAATGGATGCAGACTGCTGTGCTTACGCCAGAAAATGCCATAAATGCCAGATCTACGCAGATAAGGTGCATGTGCCTCCCAATCCTCTGAACATCATGTCTTCTCCCTGGCCCTTTGCCATGTGGGGCATTGATATGATTGGCAAGATTGAGCCAACTGCTTCAAATGGTCACAGATTTATCCTGGTCGCCATTGACTATTTCACCAAGTGGGTTGAAGCAGCCTCATATGCAAATGTTACAAGGCAAGTGGTAGCCCGATTTCTGAAAAGAGATATCATCTGTCGGTATGGAGTGCCCGAGCGAATCATTACTGACAATGGTTCCAATTTAAACAACAAAATGATGGCAGAGCTGTGCCGGGACTTCAAGATCCAACATCACAATTCTTCTCCTTACAGGCCAAAGATGAACGGCGTTGTTGAGGCGGCAAATAAGAATATCAAGAAGATTGTGCAGAAGATGGTAATCACCTACAAAGACTGGCATGAAATGCTACCGTTTGCCTTGCACGGGTACCGCACATCAATCAGAACATCCACTGGGGCAACACCGTATCAGCTTGTATATGGTATGGAAGCAGTCCTGCCTGTTGAAGTTGAATTACCCTCCTTACGAGTTTTGATGGATGTTAAACTGAGTGAAGCAGAATGGATTCGGTCCCGATACGAACAACTGAGTCTGATCGAAGAGAAAAGATTGGCTGCAATCTGCCACGGGCAGTTGTATCAGAAAAGAATGAAGAAAGCCTTCGATCAGAAAGTCAGGCATCGAGAATACCAAGTAGGGGATCTTGTGCTGAAAAGAATCCTCCCTCCTCATACAGACCACAGGGGCAAATAGACTCCAAATTATGAAGGACCATTCGTTGTAAAGAAAGTTTTCTCTGGTGGAGCACTGATGCTCAGCACCATGGATGGTAAAGATTTCCCGTCCCCTGTGAATTCAGATGCAGTTAAAAAATACTTCGCATAAAATGACCCGCTGGACATAAAAACAGAATGTAAGTCCAGGCAAAAATAGGGCATCCCGGCGAGTCAAAAACAGAATAAAAGACTCGGGCAAAAATAAGGGAAAATAAACAAAAATGTACACCCGCTGAGTTGAAAAGCCGCATTGGACAGCTCAGGCAAAAATGGGTATCCCGATGGATTGAAAACCCGAAAGGGCGATCCATGCAAAATAAGGGAATAAGCGAACAACTGCATTCTGAATTCGTCTGTATCACCTACAACTTGGTAAGCTACGAATGATCAGCTTCAATCAGAATCAACTCTCTCCAGAAAGCAAGACGAGAAGAACGTCATTGTCATACGGGTCATAGCAGGAGAGGAAGCTCCTCAAAGCGTTGTCAACACCGCCAGCACTTTATTTCTCAATTTGTAACAATCTCCTCATTTCAGGAGATATGTTTCTTTGACTGTATCTTTGCCAATTCAAGGCACATGAATTAATAAAATCAGATTTTTCAGTCATGTTTCTTTTTCACATTTATGTTTTGCAAAGAGTTGTCTGATATCTCTAAAATACAATCGCATGAGTACATATGCCTTTCTCTAAAAATAAAAAAAACACATGCTTACAGGGAATCTGATTATTCTCGAAAGTACTTATCTCCTATGACGGAATCCAGTAAGGGATACCTCGGGACCTTTTGTACGTCTCCTTATCTTTGCAGGTTTGCAGGTATCCAGAACGCAACCTGGGGCATGCAAGTTACGTCTTAGCAAGCTGGTGTATCGTTATCAACTCGGTCTATCTTCCACATGGCCCTAGAAGGTGCCCATTTCCCCAGCGGAGCTGCCAAATCAGCATACACTCAATCTCAGCAGCTGGAATGCTCTATCCCCAGCTGAGTTGCTCCCCATTGCTTCCCCCGGTTGAGTTGCCTCTTGTTGCTCTCCCCAGCTGAGTTGCCTCTCACTTCCCCAGCCGAGTGGCCATTCTTCCTCGACAGAATACAAGAATCAGGGAATCATCTCCCCACAGAGCTTCAAGCCTTTATTCAGAAGAGCAACGCACGAAGAAGTCACAACAGAGTACATAAAGCTTCTACAAACCCCAGCTGGGTTTCTCATTTATAAGATTATGTCAACCAGTGACATATATCCCCGAGAAGATACATCATTGGATCTACCAGTGATCTCATACCCAGCTGGGATGTCCATTTCAAGCGGATCGACCAGAGATCTTCGCAGCAATGGGATCCGAATCCCGGATCGGTGCCCCTTTTGCATAATCATAGCATTCGCATCATATTCACCCCCAGAGCGTAGCATTCCGTCTAATACGGAGCATTACGGCAAAAATCAAATGCATAGCATAATCATAAGTCATGTTGTGAATTGAACGCTTGTGAATACAGATTACTTTCCCCAAGAATCCCCATCAGAGCCCCGGCAAAAGCAGCTGCCTCACAAATCATAAACATCCGTATATACACCTTTTTGGCACCCGTCCGTGTCATCTTTCCCCACAAGTCGCCTGAACACCCTTTACAAACAAATCACCCTCATTACAGATACATCCTGACACCCGTCCGTGTCATATCCCAGCAGAAAGCCAAAGACATCCTCTTTGCACTCACATGTACTTGTATATACGCCCTTTTGGCACCCGTCCGTGTCATATCCCCAGCGCAGTCGCTTAGACTTTGTATAGCAGATACTTGTTCATATTATACTTTTCTCTTTTGGCACTCGTCCGTGTCACTCTCCCCAGCAGTTAAACACTCATCTATACAATACAATACTCACTACTCATGGTACGCTTATACAGATACTCGTCCGTATCTTGTATACATCATCACTCATAACCCCACAGATGCGACAGTAGTCCTTGTTCTTTGTTAACCAGTTGGTACTCGTCCGTACCATCATCTCAGAACATTGCGTCTAGTGTTTGTTTCTACATGATACTCGTCCGTATCATAGTCTTAAGGATGCTCGTCCGCATCTTTAATCCATACACCGTGTCAAACACCTATGTCTTCTTGAATATAGATACTCGTCCGTATCCACTTTTCCCCAGAAGAGTCCTTTCAGATGCAACACTCGTCCGTGTTCTTTGTTAACCAGTTGATACTCATCCGTATCATCATCTCTAAACATGTGTCAGTTTGTTTCTACATGATACTCGTCCGTATCATAGTCTTAAGGGTGCTCGTCCGCATCTTTAATCTATACACAATACCAAACACTTATACCTTTTGTTTCTTGGATGTAAACGCTCGTCCGTGTTTACTACCTCCCCAGTAGATCACCAACAAATTTTCTTTTTTATCTAACACTCGTCCTGTGTTATGATACCTTTGAGAGCAGCCGTACCCTGCTGAGTGGTCGTCCTCCACTTCTTGATGGTCGTCCTCCATCATGCTCATCCGATGGCCGTCCCCATCGTTGATTTTTTTAGCAGCCGTCCCCTGCTAGGTGGTCGTCCTCCACCTTTTGATGATCGTCTTTCATCACTTTATCCAATGGCCGTCCCCATTGTTGATTTTTGGTTATCTGACACTCGTCCTGTGTTACGATAAACCCTGAGAGCAGCCGCCCCCTGCTGAGTGGTCGTCCTCCACTTCTTGATGGTCGTCCTCCATCTTGCTCGTCCGATGGCCGTCCCCATCGTTGACCTTTCCTATCCGATGGCCGTCCCCATCGTTGATATTTTCGGCAGCCGTACCCTGCCAGGTGGTCGTCCTCCACCTTTGATGGCCGTCCCCATCATATTTTCTTTCCCAACAGAGCAGCCGTCCCCTGCTAGGTGATCGTCCTTCACCTTTGATGGCCGTACCCCATCATCTGTTCATTTCATTTATTCTTTAACCCGATGGCCGTCCCCGTCGTGGTCTCTTTTCCTTTTTAGCCCGATGGCCGTCCCCATCGTTGGTTACTTTACCTTTATGAACTTGATGGCCGTCCCCGTCATGTTTCATTAATCCCCAGAGAATTTTACAATTTTATCGTGATGGCCGTCCCCATCATGATTTTATTTTCCCCAGCTAGTCGGCCGTCCCCGTCTTAGCTTTACCTTTTATCCCCAGCATGTCGGTCGTCCCCGTCATCGCTTTATTTCACACATTTATCCCATCATGTCGGCCGTCCCCGTCATTGCTCCTTACCCAGCAGTCGTCCTCTGCTCGATGGTCGTCCTCCGTCGCCTACTTTACAATATACTTTATTTTGCTTTTACAATCCATATCTCTTTTCTTCTTCATTCTGTGAGTGCAAATTTTGGACTGTCTTTGGTATTCAACCACAAGTTATCTTGTTTGGCCTGTTAAGCCGTCGCTTACAACCTGCACAGCTAACTCATGTTTGAATAGGGGCAGCTGTAAACACCCCAAATTTGCCCTCACCCATTCACACCATGTCTTGTGATCATCTCATATGCATAAACACAATCATATCATCTCACATTTCATTTTTGATTCACTGGATAGTTTCTAAGTCATCTGCACCTAGGGTTTGTGATCTGAGCAATCCCAAGGCTTCTTGAGCCACTCCAAAGGCAACCAATCAACTCAAGGGGGTCCATGTGTGTTCTTATATCATATTTCATCTCCTCAAAGTCAAAAATGCAGAGGAATCACAAGAACTAGGGTTTGAGTGGATGCAGAGCCAGCTTGAACTACACAGTTGACTGAAAATTAGGGTTTTGGTTTCAGAGGCCATAACCCCAAATTTTTTGGTCATTCTTGTTTCCATTGGTCTCTATATGGTATAGGGAGTATGCATATCAATTTCCATGAAGAAATTCCATGGGGAAGTCATCTGATCAAGAGTTGACTTTTCAGACAAGTCAGTGCAAAATCAGGGCATCTGAGGCCCCCAATGACCCAACCAATGGGTGATCTTCATCATTTTGAGTGTATATGATCTTTATTTGATCATGGAAGAAGATTGAAGTTCATAGAAACCAAGAATTTAGGGTTTTTGCAAATGTTGACTTTTTGGGTATAGTTGACTTTTCAAGAATGCATCATTTTAGGTCATTTTTCAAGCCATGATTTTGGATCCAAAAATGCTTCAAATGGAAAAACTTTGGTCATGAAAGTTGTAGATCTCATCTTTCCCTTTTCAAAAAGTACAAGAACATGGTCTAATTCATCTTGGATCAAAAGTTATGGTTTGTTAAAGTTGGCAAAAATCACTAAAATTCAAGTTATGCACCAAATGGGAAAACTTGCAAAATCATACACCAAGTCAAATTGCAACCTCTAATTGGTATCAAACCAGCACATAAGCATTCCCTAAGTCCTAAAGGTCAAGTTTGAACCAAGATCACATGTTGTTTAGTTCATGTAACAAGGCATTTTTCATGAAAATCCATAAAGTAACCAAGTTGCAAAACTCATGATCATGCTTCACCAACTTGCTGCATTGGTCCTTGAATCAAGCCAGCCTCACACACTCACCATGCTGCGCCAGCCCTAGCTCTTGTACTTGCCTAGTATCAAGCCCATGCTTCTCTTACAAGATTTTTGACTTTTGGCAAAAAGCAAACTTACCAATCACAAAAGCACAAGTCACATCATCCAGCCAATCAGGATTGTTTATGTTATCAGTTTGCAAGCTAAGCATATGAAGGAGCAAGGCTGAAACATTCACATTGGACACATACACAAAAACTCACCATTTTGCAAGTTCCTTCGAATTCCTCTCCACAGCCACCAAACATTAAAACTATCTTCATCAATCATCTCACCACACCTCATAGATCATCCAGCACCAAGAACCAAAGCCTGTAATAGCAAGAACATTCCATAACCATTTCACACTCCATTTTGCAGTTTCATTCGAAACTCTCATCCAAGCTCACAAACACACAAACAAACACCACAAACCTTCTCCATTCATCATCAGGACCTCAAACCTTCATTCACCATGGCCTGAATCAGTCAGAATCACCATAGCCATTGTTGACTGAGCTTGAAGCAGTTCCTTTCGAAACTCATTATCCAGCCAGCACAAACTCATTTTGAGCATTCAAACATCATCAAGGGGTTCTAAGGAGTAGATTGCACATAAAGAGAAGGCCAGAAAGTCCTCAAGTGGAAAGCTTCAAATCTCAGGTAGCCTGAAATTTATTTTTCCAGAAATGTTTTTTTAAGTTACAAACTTGTTCTTCATGTCTTGCTGATCATTCTGGTACCATTGGTTTTGAAAATAGTTTTGAAATGAGCATTTAATTTGTTTCTGAAGCTTGCGTGACCTAGAACTTATTCCTTTCGATTCAGCTTATTTAGGAAAAATAAATTTGTTTTGTTTGAGGGTTATGATTCGTGAGTGAGTGGGAAGCATTTCTGTTCATTTAGATTTCATTTTCGTAACGTGTAGAGTGAGTTTGAGGTTTTGAGTGAACGGAGAAGATGACCGGAACACTGTTCCGGTCATCTGAGAGTGTTTAACGGCGTAATTAGGGCATAAGCATTTAATTAGCTGATTTTGAATCTGAGCCGTGAGATGTGGCGCGCAGTCAACTCCCGCGCGTGTGAGTTTGAATCTCCACCCTAGGATGTGCTGACTTCTCATTAATTCATTTTAAATTCATTTATTTTCATTTTCTTTCTATTTAATTTGCATAATTATTTCAAAATAGCAAAAAATTCTTAAAAATTATGAAACTTTTTCTTGAAAGTTTTATTAATTTTTAAGACCCAAAAATATTTTCATTTTATTTTTATCATTAAAAAAGGTATTTTTAAATATTTAAAAGTTTATTTTTAATTGATTAATGAAAATTAATTAATTAAAAATACTTTTAGGTATTTAAAAATTACCAAAAAATTCATGAAATGTTCTAAGACATTTGGAAACATTGTCCAACCTTCAAACCAAATTTCTTTTTTGATCTTGATGCATTTTAAGAATTTTTCATGGAATTAAATCATTTTTTATGCATAATTTTGATCATAAGTTTGAAAATTCATTTCTGCCAATTGGTGAAGGTTGAGACATTGATTCTTTTTGCTTTGTCTTGTGTTTGGCATGTAGATTCTAGGATAAAAAGGCCATGAATTGTTCTTGCATTTTCAAATTGTTTGGCATTTGTTTTGTTAAGAACCCTAAAAAACCCTAATAACTTGCAAAAATCATAACTTGAGTTTGGTTGAGAGTTGAGAGCTCCCCTTTGGGCAGTGGTTTATTATAGGTCTAGGGTTTCCTTAGGTACCATTTTCCATTTTTACTTTAGGGTTTTGCTTCTGTTTTTGGTTTGTGTTTGATGTTTGATCCATGAACCCTAATTTGGGCTTTCTTTTGCATCCTTCTTGCATTCCCTTGCATAACATGACTTGTCTTTGCATTTTGTACATTCTTGTTATTCATTTGACATCTTAAGACATGTATAAAGCATCATTGATCATTGCATTACATATTTACCATGTCATTTGTCTTGTATGATTCATAACTTTTCATGCTTGTTCATGCTCCTTAGCTTGCATCATTTGCATTCATAAGCTTGTATGAACATCCCCATTGTGCTGCCTCATGTTCATATCATCTCATAGCATCATTATCATCATCAACATGCTTCTGGTTTGGTCTAGCATCATATCATTTCATCTCATCTTGCATTGCATTGCATTTCTTTCTAACACTGCAGGTGGTAAGTAAACTTGAGAAGTGGATTTGCCTTCACTTCTCATAACTTTTCTTTTCATCTCTCTTGCATCCATTGCTGCATTTATATATGTGTTTGAGTTTGAGCTTGCTCATTCTTCTTCTTCCCACTTTCTTTCTTCAAGTGACTTGACTTCTTGAATGAAGCAAGTCACTTTGCTTCCCTTGATCCTGTTCATCTGCTTCCTGGTGGCTCCTCTGAAGATTGTTCTTGGAAACCTCACAAACCTTAGGAACAACCAAGCATGATAATGAATTAGGGTTCTGATTAGTCCCCCCATAGTTTTACCTTTGTGTCTCTCTTTGAGTCCTCTCTTCTCACCTCATAATCAGGGACTAAACCCTAAAGGCTTTAAGACTTTGTGATTAAGCTTATGCCTGCATCCTTCTCTTAGGATGAAGTGTATAACTTTAATCCTAAGTCTTGAACACCTTAATGTGTTTAAATCTCTTAATCAATTCACATAATAATTATCAAGACATCACACTTGTAACTTGGGCCTTGCATTAGGGTTCTAATTCTTCCTTAAATGGTTAAGAAGGACTAACCCTAGTGTTAATGGACAAGTCCCCCTCAAGTTGTCTTACAAATCATAAAATCCACTTCATCATCATACCATTAATAAAATCCACTTAATCAAAGGCTTGTTTTGTCATGAGTTTAATCCCTAATCATGGATTAAGTTGAGGAGCTTTCCTCAGCTTAAACATTCTCATCTATTATCCTTCTATTAGGATGGTGTAATGAGTCTGTTTAATCCCTGATTATGGCTTAATCTCATTACTCAACACTAAACAAAAATCACAAAAACATCTAAATAATCACAAGTAGGTTAATGATCTTAATCCTACATCAAAGGTGATTAAGTGTGAGAATCTGACTTCACACTTAAGGTATTCTCATTACCCCTAATCAGAGGGAAGATGTGATGAGTTTACTAACCCATTGGTTTAGACTTAAGCTCATTATCCTATGACAAACTCCAAAAAGCAATAAAAGACTGAAAACTCAAAAACAAACAATAATCGTCTCCTCCGGGATTCTTTTCTCATCATCTTCACTCACAATCGAGAACTTGCTTCTTCCGTCTAATGCAAGACAGTTTGCACCTGAGCCAGACAGGTCATACACTTGAGCATTGACAAGCAAGCAGTTCACAAGTCAATTCATCTTTCAGTCTCTTTGGGTCGAACTACGGCGTTCTGACTTCCTCATTGCACGAGAGGATACGTAGGCATAACTTAACAGTTATCGAACAAAAGTCTCTGTATATTCCCCCTCCTTCCAGCATTATTCTTAGCCTCATTATCATGAGCATTTCACTCTTGTCCTTACACTTCACTTATACACTTTCACTTCCTTTACACTGACACCTGTACATTTTGTTTTCCAGCTCTTTTACACACAAATTGCACTGACACTACCCCTTTAAAACACAAATCTTTTAAGCGTGGATCCCGTCGAGTACGACGGACAATCTGGGTGCTAATACCTTCCCAGGTTGTAACCAACCCCCTTTCTCAGCCTCTCTGGTTCGCAACCGTCTTATCCGTATCTTTCTAGGTCTATGCAGCATTGCCTTTCCTCCGGGATAAAAATGCCTAGCTGGCGACTCTTTTCATCTCCAGTGAGTTCACGGCTGTGTGTTCTCACTGTTCCCCTCGCCGACCGTTCGCGTCTGTACCTTCATATGACCCTGTGTCACTTGTCGGGAGCGACAGTGGGAAAAGCTCACTTTGAGGTAAAGGTTCATAGTAGTGAGACTAGATATGAGGAGAATATCAAGGTTACCACTTCAAGTTATAAAAATGTAGCCTACAATGTCTGTGGACTATTAGTTGGCTCATGATAGGGTGAAAAAAGAGATTATACCACATGAATGATATTATTATATTGATCTTAAATGGTTTGCTTTAAATGTGACTAAAAGGTTTTCAAAACTCGGAACCAAAGACCTTCAAGGAGGCATTTGAAAACAAAGAGAGTTATAAATGATTGAAGGCATTGAATAGTGAAATGCATTTATTATATAAGAACCAAATTTGAGAACTTATGAGACTACCTAACAAACAAAGGATGGTTAGATGCAAGTGAATCTTCGTTAAGAATGAGGGAATTTTGAGAACTGAATTTCCAAAGTATAAAGAAATACTTATGGAAAATTGTTTTACTAAGGTTGAGGGGATTCTTTTCACATATGGTAAAACATTATTCCAAAAGGATCCTTATGGCTATTGTGAATAATTATAATCTTGAGCTTCAATAAATAAAAGTAAAAACAATTTTATTACATGGAGATCTTCAAGAGATAATGTAAATTCAGTAACCAAATAGTTTTATAAAGGACAAGTCTGATGTGACTCTTTTGAATAAAATTTTGTATGAGTTGAAACAAAACCCTAGACAATGACATTAGAAGAAGAAGAGGATACAACAGAGGTGGATTGTCCTATTCTTCACGTGATGCTGATGTGGACATGCTCATTAAAAAACTAATAATGTTTTTGCCCACACTAAGATTCGAACCCTAGTTAACTTGGTTTCCAAGCACAATTCTTTACCACTGAACCACTTTCCTTTTGATAATTAATTTTACAAATTAAATATAACAACCATTTCTAAAACACCTTTTGAGAGTAAAATATATTAGTCTTGTTTCTCTTATTCCCCAAACAAAATAGGGTTTCATCCAATCATGAACTGTGAAGTTTTTCATCTAATATCAATTTCATATATCATGCAGGAAGTCCGACAAACATCAATTTCAATTTAATCTAATTCCAATTTCATCAGATTTCAATTTCATTTTCATCTAATTTAAATTTCATCAATTTCAATTTCTGCTTCCGTGTTCGCAATTTGCAAAATGGAAAAACATATTTGTTCAAAGAGTTCATACGAATAATCCAGGGAAACGACATGAATGGTTTTATATTTAGAATGAGTAAGCCTTACATAAATACTAGCCTCGCATTGATCAAGCACATGAACTGATGAAAAGGAATAATCTGTAAGTTTTTTCTTGCATCCTTGACGATAACCGAACTGGTAAAACAAAGGTCCTACACTCCAAAGTAAACGTCCGTGTGGTTGATATGCAAAGAGTCTGTGATTCTTGATATTGATGAATACAATTGAGCTTAGTATGCTTACTAAGAGTCCAACTATTTCAGATTCTGCCTTTTGTCCTGGTCCTAGACCAAAGAAAAGTTCTACTATAGGCTCAAAAGTTTCTATGTTTCCATAATTAATCTTCAATATTCAATTTTCAGCTACCAAGTAAATATGCAATTTCTTGGCAAGAATTAATAACTACCATCACCATACTCTCCCAGAATTATGTCAATGAATGAGTAAAATCGGTACAGAACAAAAATAGATCAAGCAAAAAAGTAACCTTGCAACAATAAAATCATGAAATTGACAAAACAAGACAAACAATAGCTATAAAACAAGAACACATTATCTCCTTGAAATTCAATTATGAGTTTGTATTGATTAATTGCTGATATCGCTTACTCTCAAAAGGTGTTTTAGAAATGGTTGATATATTTAATGTGTAAGATTAATTATCAAAAGGAAAGTGTTTCAGTGGTAAAGAATTGTGCTTGGAAACCGAGTGAACTAGGGTTCGAATCTTGGTGTGGGCAAAAATTTTATAAGCTTTTTAATGAGCATATCCACATCAACGCCATGTGATGAATATTACAATCCACCTCAGCTACCACGTCCTCTTCTTCTAACACCGTTATACATATTTGACATAATGGACTTTTTTTATTCTGTTTGACAATGTAAGAGATCAAATTGGAACTTTTAAAAGAAAGAGGACCAAAATGGACCCCAAGGTATAATTAATGGACTAAAAATGATATTAAGCCTTAGTTTTATGAGTTTATTCTAAAGAATAGTTTTGTGTAAAATGGGTATGGATGTTGTTTTCATACCCTAAATTTTAATCCTAAGATATACATCACATATGAAGGAAACCATTGGCCAAAGGACCATGTCAGACTGATCAGAACAATATCCCCGTAATGAATTAGGATTCCAGAGTCCCTCAGAGGATTCTAGAAAAGGACCAATCATTAATACATAAGATTTTAAACCTTTCAATCACCATAAAAGGGTTAAGGAATCTCAAATGATGAATATTCATTCAAGGACTGTACAGAAGTTTCAGTGATCTGGGCCCCGAGCCATCAGAACCACTAATTAGGGTTTCAGTCAAATGATGCCCTCCAGATGAAATTTTTCATAGAGAAAGGATTCAAGACCTCCATACATAATCAATAAATATTGACATGACTTTTACAAGCCATTTACAAGTACAAAAGGTGTAGAGATCAAAGATTCAAAAATTAGGGTTTCACAATGCCCACATTAGTGTTTCTAACTAATCGGGGAGCCGAAAGTTAATATTTTCATCTGGACAAGAGCCTATACCATATATAATGGTTTAAATAGCTCACATAAATCATGTAAGTCCATTTATAAGGTCAAAATACCTTAGAGGATGTCCAGTCAAAAAATTAGAAAACCAGGGGTATCTAGTGTAATTTCCACCTGGACCAAAACATCAAAGTTTGACTTTTTCACCCAAAATGATCCCTATGACCTATATTACAAGAATATATGGTCCATGAATGAATTTTATTACAAAAAATTAGAAATTTGAAGATAACTTGTAAAAGGGGCAACCTTTGAAACTTAGATAGTTTTCTAAGTTATGGAAAAAGTGTTCAAGTGGCCTACTTCCAAACATCATAACTTGTGATCCAAGCATTATATTTTGGTGAAACAAAGCTCAAATGAAAGATCTCATCACAAACTACAAATAATTCAACTACAAGAAACTCCAATTCATTATGGATTTTATGTTGAAGATGGATCCAAATCAAGAAAAATACTGATTTTCAACACTTAGACAAAATCTATCTAAGTACAAAATCAGCAAAACAACAAAACTTGGAGGGATTTTTCACCTAGTTCTAAGCTGGTTCAAATCCTTTTCAAAACACCAATGTTGTTGCAAATGTTTCCAACAATTCAAAGAACCAATTGGCATGAAAAGATCTTGCTTGTACATGAAGAAATCATGGATCAAAGTGGCCATCTTAAACTGTTTTGCAAAAAACAGATTTTCACAAACTTGTGAAATCTGATTTTTTGAATCAAAGGAAAATATCAAGTGGGTATAAGAATCTAAACAATCATTACAAACCTGAGCAAACCTGCAAATTCATGATTACACCATCAAATTCAACAAAATGACATTCATAAATTTCAACATTATGCATTTTGATCCAAGGGTCACCAAGCTCCAAAATGGCATATTATTGGATCTCTTGTTCAACAATAAATTGGTGGACACAAACCAAGCATAAAACTTCCGAGGAATGTGAAATTTGTTGTTGCAATAGCTGAGCTATTTGAGAAGTTCATCATCACATGTGTAAAAGATGTTTTCATAAACCATGACTCACAATTGTGACCTCAGCTCTTCAAAACTTAAGGGCTAGGTAATCTCAACATATTTGAATATAAATAGAGACCTCATTCCATCATAAAAATTACACCAAAGCATTTGATCTCCAAGCTTTCTCTCCTTTGCTCTCAAAGACTCAAAACTTGATATTTTGAGCAATCACTACTGGTTTTTGAGTTCTTGCCACTATCAACTCAAACCAATTGTGCACACACATCACATATGATGTTTATAAGGTTTTCAAACGCTTAGATCACCTCTGGAACACTTCCAATCCAAAATCACTCTTCAAAACCTCAAAGAAGCTTTGTTTCTGCAACTTGAAGATCAGAAGTTGATCCAGCCATTTTCAATCAAGTTCAAGTGTTCACACACACTCAATATGGTGTAGGGAAGTTGTCCAGATCATCACAACATCTTTGTAACTTCTCCAGCTCGAAATCATAACTCCATCTACAAGCTCAAGTTCAGGTAAGCCTCAAAATTGGACAAGTTATGATCCATGCATATTTCCTCGCACTATCTTTTTGTGATATGTGCATAATCATATTCTAAATAATTCCCCTCAATCAATTTCATAAAACCATCATCATGTATAATTTCATGAGGCTCAGGCCAAATTAGGGTTCTTCAGTTTTCATCACTGATTTTTCACTCTACACTTAAAATAAATAAAATTAATTGGTACCATTGTGTCCGTGGGATCAAAACAAGCAAGATTGATGTTTATTTAATTTCATTTCATTACATATTCAGTGAGATATGAGGGATTTTACAAAATCGCGCGTATTCTTGAGTGTTCTTGACGCCCTTTTTTGAATTTTCAAATATTTGAATTTTGTGATTTTATTTAATTCAATCCAAAATTAATTTCTCTCTGATTATTTTGAGTTTTTAAATGATTATTATTTCATTAATTCTAAAATTTTTTTAAATATTTTATTCCATGAAAAAGTCACCAATTTTTTTTAATGTATTTAATATTTTCATAAAGAATTAATTTTATTTGTTTCCAAACATTATTAAAATGATTTCTTTCACTTGATTTTTTAAACATAAATTATATTCAAGTTATCTCATGGATAAAACATAATTTTTCAAGCATTGATCCAAGATTTTGACTTGTTTTTCAATTGTGTTTGAAATTTATTAAAGTTTTAAATATTTTTTAATATTTAAAATATAAAAAACTAGGGTTTTGATTTTAATCACCCTCAAATTGGTTTTTATCACTCTTGGGCCTCTATTAGAGTGTAAGACCTATACCTTTATGAAAAATGAACCATTAGGGTTCATCTGATCCATTTTCAAAAACTCGGCGCAATCGTCTTTTTTCACCATATTAAGTTTTCATCTGTGAATCTTTTTCTATGAATATCTTTACACATAACCAATTGTTTTCTAAAATGAATTGTCAAAATGTGTCATGAGGAATCCTTTGTGTTTAGGACTCATTCTTTCTGTTTTAAACTTTCTCCGGTCTGTTTTAAAACTCCGCCAGGCTTCCGTATAAATCTTGGACCCACCAACAGTTTCTTAAACAATTTTCATTCTCTTATATAGAGATTATGGGCTCACTTGTTTACAAGTCCCGTCTCCTTTTCTTTTTTCATCTTTATGACTAAAGATTTAATACACCAACAACTGGACTGAGCTTCACTCCAGTGAACTGCTTTCTAGGTTGTAGCTAGCTTTTCAGCATCCAAGTCCTACTCTGTGTATGAAATCATCAAATAATTAATCAACAAAACAAATTCCATATATATCTTTATGTTTAACCCCTATTGTTGGATTCTGAGCCATCTTCCCTCTTTCTAAATACTCCTTGTTTTCTTAAACTGCTGTGCTTGCTTAGAATAAGATTGTTTGCCAAAATTATCTTTCTTCACCTCATACTAAAGCAAAGATAATAATGTAGAAGCACGCCTTCAACCTCGAAGATTTTGATGAAGACAACACGCCTCATGCACTTCAGATCTGCAAAAAGTCAAGAGCTCCAACATGATCAAGCTACAAGCAACCGACATTGCGATCAAGCTTCTTATGCATCATCGCTTTACTTCAAGCTTGGACGTTTTTGTTTAGGTACATCAATCCCTCTTTTAAATTGATGTACAAGTGTTCATTTACTCAAATCATATGTTAGCATAATGCATAAAATACTTTGATTATTTTTCAAACCGTTTAACACTTTTGAAAACAATATTTTTCTGTTTTTTAATAGTGTTAACCGGTTAACCATTTGGTTAACCGGTTAACGGCTTCAAATTTTCAGAAAACCTGTTAACGTTTATGGGCGTTAACCGGTTTACCATTTGGTTAACCGGTTAACACTGTAAGATTTTAGAAAAATATTTCTTTGAATTTCAATTCACACCTTTTGAATACATCTCTTCAAAAATTATTTTGCTTCATAATTTGTCATACCTTTTCAAAAGGGTGTCTTGAATATTATAAAATCTGAATTTTTCAAATTCAAAAACACCTCCTAGAATTTTTATGAGAAAATCACTTAAATCAAATTCACTAAAAATTCAAATATTTTTATACTTCTAAAAAGTGTTCATAAGATCATCATCTTTCATATTGCATTTTGAACACTTGTATTGATATTTGAAAAGTGGTTTGTGTACATAGGAGAAGATCATTATATTGATATCCAATCTTTATATTACTCACTCAAAATTACAAAAATTATAGAAAGGTTTTTCTATTTGTGACTTGTGATCCAGGATTTTTGGACACAAGGGTTAGTGTGGCAAGAGGATTATTCTTGCACACCAAGTTACTTAGTTGTTTAGAAAGTAGGCCTCACCATTGAAGGTGTGATAGGTTGTACTTTTTCTAAAAATTAGTGGAAATCTCTTTCATGTGGAAAGGGGACTGGATGTACCTTCGGACTGTGAAGGGAACCAGGATAAATCTCCGTGTCACTTTTATTTTCTGCTTTACTGCTTTCCTATCATACACAACTAAAAAGAGAAAAATCCTCCATCAAAGAAAAAGAATTGAGAAAAATTATAACACCTAATTCAGCCCCCCTCTTAGGCGCATTCTGATCCTACAAATAATAAACTTCTTAATGAAAAAGAGAATACAATGTATAAAACACATATGTAATCTTTCTCCCTCGGGATTTTGGGCCTTTGCTTCCTAGTGTAACTCCCAACTTCATTCTTAATAAAACAACTTAAGAATACTCAAACCATAGTAAACACATACTAAGAACTGTCAAACACATTCACTGACACCTTTTATTTTCTACATGCATTTCATATGTATATATTTGCATCTTGCTAGAATCTCTAAGTAGTTAGGTTATCTTCATCAACCAAATACACCATTCAAAACAGTTAGGTTTTTTTTTCTTTACAACTTACTAGGGGTTTACAGAGATAAGAAGTTTCCCGATGAAATGCTTATTTGTAAATTATCCCCAACCTCCTCTTGGGCATTGTTCAAGGACCCATTTGCCTCATACAAGTGACCTAGCCTCCTCATGAGCTTAAACACAATGCCCCTCTTAGGCTTCCTAAAGGCATAGGAACATGCCTTAGAATAAAAGGCATACAATAGTGTAGCACCCCAAATTTTCCCTCATTGTTTCATATCATTTTGCATATCATAGGCATAACATGTAGATACCATATCCTAGCATTTGACATAGAAAAATGAAGCATGACATCCATAGGTGTTAGCATAAGGCATATGATCAATCATCTGGAAATTCATGATTCTACAAGTCAAGCTAAGAGCCAAGTGACATTTCAAGAATCTCACAAGGTCTCCTCATATCTAGTACAAGCTCAAAGTCATCCCCAAAGTCCTAGAAGGTTGAAGTATCTCCAGAAGATCAATGGTGCAACATTCTCATACACAAGTAAACCCTAATTAGGGTTTTGGTTAAAATCCTCATATCCTCATGGCTTTGACCAATTATTGTGTTCAAAGGTTCTCATATGACATATTAAGCCCATGGATGAAGTTTGATGAGAAAATGCATTGAGGAAGTCAGTTATTTCTTTAGTTACTTGCAGATGAAGAAAGAGGTCAACTGTGCAATTGAAAAGTCAACTAATGGATGCCAATGCCTTCAACCATTATTTTCAAGTTAAGGGACCTTCCTAAGGTCAAAGAAGAGCTTTGGTGATCCCAAGGATCAAGAATCAAGAGGGTATGAAGAATTTTCCAAATTTAGAAAGTGGCATGTATAAGAACTTACTATTTTTTGTAAAATTTGCCCTAATCTTCAAATGATTCTTCAATGATCAAGATGACTCCAAATGGATTTTTTTCAAACATGAAACTTGTAGGGCATGCTCTCCCATTTCCAAAAAGTCCAAGAACATAATCATATCATTTATGGATTGAATGATATGTCTAATTGAAGTTGGTGCATTTTTAGGGTTTTACCAAAAGTTTCAAGTTTCTACCATTTGCAAAAACACTCATAACTTATTTTGAAGGCATGACATGGACCAAATTTGATCACAACATGCAAGTACAAGCCATGACATTTAATTTTATGCAAAAATTCCTAAGGATGCGTGGCTTGATGAAAGAATAATTCACAAAGTGCAATTTTGCTAATTCATTCACAAAGCATGATACACTTGATCATAAGCTGCAAGATTAATCCAGGGGTCATTATCACTTCAAATTGAATCAGTTTGTACACATGGGGAGAGGATTTCACGCGTGAACGAGGCCATGCCATATTTCGTGCACTTTTTCAAATTGGGTGGAAACACACTTCCTATGCCACTATTGCTCATAAAACCCTAATTAGCATTTCAAGCACCTCATATATAAATCATTTGTGCCATGGATTCATATGAGGCTCCTCCATTATCTCACTCTCATTTTTCTTGCATTCTTGCAAATCCATTCGAATCTCTTTCTACACAAGCACATTGCTTCATTACTCTACATTTTCTTCATCCTCAAGCCACAAAGATCACAAATCAACCACTAGTTTGAGTTGAGAGTGAAGATTCATCGTAGTGAAATTCAAAGCCAAAGTCTTTGAATCTTCATATCTAAGCATCTTACAGCTTCATCTTGCATTTAGTTTGCAAGAGGAGGATAAATTCAGTTGATCTTCAGCTTGTGGAAGGTGTTCTTGAGTTATTTTGAGTTCTGTAATCTTCAGGTGACCTCTAAACTCATAGATCTGGATCTTGTTTTCCTCATGTGTTTATTGATCTACTTTTTGTGCTGATGATTCTGATGTGATTACTTTTGGAAATGATTTAATATTGAATGCGTATTGTTGATTTGAAGTTTGGATGTAGAAACTTATTTGATTCGATTTGCTTCATGTGATGCTTGTTTGTGAATTTTGACACTGGATTCGTGTTCACCATGGTTGATTTATTAGATCTGTAGATTTTTATGTGTTATTATGATGATTTGTTCTTGGCTCGAATTTTCCAGTGATGGAGCTAGGGCTCCGGTCATCGGATTCTGCATTTGGTGATGAAGCTTTGAACGCAGGTGATGAACAAAGAAGATACAATCTTGGCCGTGTGTTTTGTTGATCCAACGCACTGAATGGTGCCAACACATAAATGAGGTCATGTGTTAGTCACGTGCCTCTGAATCTATTTATGAACATAACATGACCGTCTGATCTGGAGGGATAATTTAGTTTTTATTGTGGCCCTTGATTGTTATAACTTCTTAACATGTTGACCATGCGCGTAGACCTTTGGATTGCTTAATTGACTTGACTTTCTTTTTCAGCCTTTAGATGTGCGTTCTTTTCACATTTTTGATTGACTGATTTTTGTTTGATCGGACCTGGACCTAAATTGCTATACGTGCCCCTCTGTATGAGCCTAATGTCATTTGAACTGATCTCTTTTGCTATATGAAACTCCTCTCATTGTTTGTTATTTTATTTTCCATTTCATTTTCTATTAGGTTTTTAATTTTTAAAATTAGTAAGACATATCCAAAAATCTTGAAAGCAATCATAGGTGTTCCTTTTAATTTCTTTTAATTTTATATATTTTTTAATTTTACCTTTTCATTAATTTTCATTGCTGAATCAATTTTTGATTTTGTTTCTTTTATTTTAATGCCTTTTATGCATGATCTAACTTGTCTATTTTTTAGCTTGAGCCTGGAAACAAATATGAATGTGCTTCTTTTTTTTATTGATTCCTAACATGTTGAAGTTTATTTGAAATTTATTTCATGTTTTTTTAGGAATTATTTTCTTAGGTTTTGTCATGTTGCTTTGTGTTGAAGTTTATGAAACCCTAGTTGAACTTTAAGCATTCATTTGAGATAGTTTGCTTCTGATTTTTGACTTGTGATTTTGATATGTGGTTTTTACTTGATCAAAGAATCCTTATGCTCATTTGTATAATATTTAGGAATTGTTTCCATTTTATGCGAATTTTGAGATCTACTTGACCTAGTTTTGATGTTTTCATGACTTATTCTGGCTTATTAGATTAGGAGGGCACTTATGCCAACTCCTAGGGTTTGTTTTAGGGTCTTTTAATATATTGACATGTCCTTGGTCCTTGTATGTATTTCACATCTTGGTTTTACTTGTATTACTTGTTCATTAAGTTTCACACTTATATGAATGATTCACATCACTTCTCACTTCTACATGCTTCACTTGTTTAATCTTGTGTGAGATTGTATGCTCCCATTGATGTTTGAATTCCTTTCTTAGGCACTCTTTACCATGATAGGATTATGAATTTGATGTTTTTGGAAGTTGTTTAGCTTGTGTGACACTTCTTATCTCTTGTTTTGCCTTTGTTTCTTTTGTGTTAACTTGTTGTGTTTTGTAGTGACTTCTTGCTTCATTTATTGCATGATGTTGTGGGTTTGATCTTGACACTTGAATATGAAGTTTGAATTCTGTTTGTGATTGTTTGATATGATCCTTGGTTTGTTTCTACTTCACTTGATCTTATTTGTCCTCATCTTATCTTTTGTATATGTTGCTAACCCATTGTAGGTGCAATGGTAAGTGAAGTGTGGATGTTATCCACATTTAAAACATTCTCTCCTTCTCTTTTAATGCTTTCTCATTTGTATTTGAGATGTGCCTTATTCCATCATTTGTTCAACTTTTTTCCATCCCTCTTAGAAATCAACTTATCTTCTTTAGAAGAAGTAAGTTGACTTTCTACATCTTTCTCTTTCTTCTTTTCTTCTTTCCTTCTTCTTTAGGAAAGTTGAAGCCACACCAACCTAGGTTCCTCTATGCATGATAACATTAGGATTAGTCTTTCCCCTTAGATTTTACCTTTAAGTTCCTTTTTGGTTCTCTCTTTCTCATATTTATACAAAAACCTAAAAAAACACTTTAAATAAGGTTTGAAGTAGTCTCTTGTGTGATGGCCTTATTCCATAGATACTCTTATTCACCCCATCTTGGTGGTGGTATAAGTTTGTCTATGATGTACAAGTTCAATCATGAGACTATCTTCCAAAGGAAATTCATAAAAAACATTTATTCACTTTAATTCACAAAACACTTAATAATTTCAAACAAGTTAGTGAATTAAAACCCTAATCTTAGGAAACATTTTTGAGGGTCTTCTTCATTCTTGGTGGACTTGTTACTCATTCTATTTAGGGATGTGGTAATGAGGACACATTCCTTAGAAGAGGATTTGCTTTCACTTCCTTGTGCCACACTCAATAAAAACTTCTAAAAAACACAAACAAAGAATAAACATCTCTCCTTCGGGACTTCTTTTCTCATCACCTTCATTCATCATGTAAGAACTTGCTCTTACTTGTCACTTTGCAAGACGGTAACGTACTCGTGCCAGACGAGCCTACAACACCTGAGCATTGACATAGGCAGTTAAAGCCTTAATTCACAAGCAATCTTTTCCACCCCTAGTTAGGGGAACTACGTCTACTTTGATCCTCATGTCCAGATGAGGTACGTAGGCAGCGTGGTAGGGCCTGTTCGAGCACTCTTTTATTTTCCCTACATTTTCCCCTTCTTTTCTTTTCTTATCCAGTTCCAGTCTTTTTTTTGCAGAAGCTTTCATTTTTTCACCCTTTGAAACATTTTCTTTGCAAGCGTGGATCACGTCAGGTACGAAGGACGATCTGGGGTGCTAATACCTTCCCAGGTCGTAACCGACTCCCAAACCCAGTTCTTTGGTTTACATGACCTATGTCTTTCCTTTTCTTTTCTTCTAGTTTGTGCAACATTACCATTCCCGTTCCTTCGGGATAAAAATTCCTGGCTGGCGACTCTACCCTTTCTGCGCCACTTTCGCGTTTGTTGTAGGATGGAAATCCAGGTAGCGACAGCTGGTGACTCTGCTGGGGATCGAACCCAGAATCTCTGGTTTCCCCTTGTGAGTCTCTCCTAGCGCTTGTTTGTTCCTGTTTCATTGAGTGTTTGATTGTTTGCTGTTATGTGTTTATTTTTACTATTTTATTTACAGTTTTATTTACAACTTTCTTTATCGCTTTAAGTATTTATTTTCGTGCATCATATTATATTGGACTGTCTGGACTGGTTTTCTGTTTGGTGGGACTTGGGGGTTACTATGATCTGTGAGATGAGATTATCCAAATACCCGGCTTGAGTTCACCTTAGGACTTAGCGTGAGAAATCACTTTGGTCCTATAGTATCTTGTCATGGGGGTATTAATGCGTTCACACCCAGATTTGCGACGATCTTGGAAGTGTCTTGATATAGGGGTCTTCTCTACTTCATTACACGAACTTGATAGTTATGTGCGACTGGAGACCGATCATTGAGAACCTTGTGGAAACATCCCTCTTCAGTGGTGACAGTGGCATACCACATTCTATGGAAAACCCATTCGCACCCGAGGGCCCACTAGGAACTCGCATAGGATGGCCTGGATCTCTTATAGTAACTCAGTCATAGTATTTGGTCGTATGACGATAATACTGTATTCTACGGGCTGAATGTACTATTGTTTCTCGATTTCAGCGCTTGAAGCTGGGGACTTATAAGGGATGCTTATTTTCCCGGACTCACGTTGAGACCTCCCTGACTAGTACATAATGCTTAACTGATTCCCTGATTTGGTCATGAGCCATTTCTCGGAAATGGTGAACGTATTATTATTATCCGGCTTTGATAGTCTGTGATGCTTGACCCGGAGCACACCCATGAGATTGGGAGGGGCTTACAGGTTTGCAGTAACCCTTGACCTCGATGTCGCTCCCCGGATTTTCATCCCGGTGCAAACGCGAACCGTCGGTGATGTTGGAGGTTGAGGTTGAATAGAGTCGCCAGCTAGGCATTTTTATCCCGAAGGAAAGGTAATGCTGCATAAACCTGGAAAGAGGTGGATAAGACGGTTGCGAACCAAAGAAACTGAGAAAATGAGTAAGTCATGACCTGGGAAGGTATTATCACCCAGATCATCCGTCGTACTCGACGGGATCCACGCTTACTTTATTGTGTTTAAAGGGGGTGGTGTATGTGCTAAACTGTGCATAAAGAGCTAGGGAGAAAAGGTACAAGGTGTCAGTGCAAGAAGAAAGTGAGTGCTCAAAACTGAGGAAGCTGGGAAGAGGGGGGAGATAAATAGACTTTTGTTCGATAACTGTTAAGTTATGCCTACATATCCTCTCGTGCAATGAAGAAGTCAGAACACCGTAGTTCGACTCAAAAAGACTGGGATGATTTTGTTGTGAACTGCTTGCTTGTCTATGCTCAAGTGTATGACTCGTCTGGCTCGAGTGTTAATTGTCTTGCATTAAACGGAAGAAGCGAGTTCTCGTTTTCAGAGTGAAGGTGATGAGAAAAGAATCCCGGAGGAGACGTTTATTGTTTGTTTTTGTGTTTTTGTGTTTTTTATTGTTTTTGGTGTTTTGCATAGGATAATGAGCTTAAGCCTTAATCAAGGGTTTGTAAACTCATTATATCACCCCTGATTAGGGATAATGAGTCTACTTAAGTATGAGATGAAAATCTCAACTTAATTACCCTAATGATGCAGGATTAAGATCATTAACCTACTTGTGATTATTAAGTGTTTTTGGATTTTTGTTTTGTGTTAAGTAATGAGTTTAATCTCTAATCAGGGATTAATGGACTCATTACACCATCCTAAAAGAAGGATAATAGATGAGGAAACTTAAGATGAGGAAGATACCTCAACTTAATCCATGGTTAGGGATTAAATCCATTATATAACAAGCCTTTATTAAAGTGGATTTTAATTAAAGGTGGGATTAAGAAATGGATTTTATGTTTGTAAGACTAAACCTGAGGGGGACTTGTCCATTAAACACTAGGGTTAGTCCCTCTGAACCAACAGGCAGAGATGTAACCCTAATATAATTCCCAAGTTACAAGCTTAAGTCTTAATGATTATTAGGTGTTTTGATTAGGAGGTGTAAACAACTTAAAGGTTTAACACTAAGTATTAAAATTATACACTCCATCCTAATATAAGGATACATGTATAACCCTAATTCAGAGCCCCAAAACTTTAACTGTTTAGCCTTGATTATGAGATGAGAAGCAGAGACTCAAAGAGACTCAAAGGTAAAAAAAATAGGGGGAGAGTATGCACAACCTTAAAATTATTATGCTTGGATGTTCCTATGGTTTGTGAGGCTTAGAGAAAGATCTTCAAATGGCAACCAAGGAGGAAGAAGCAGATGAAAAGAGAAGAGAAAGGAGAATAGGTTACTTACTTCCTGAAGAAGTTAAGTAACCTAAGAGAAAGAAAAGTAGAAAGAGAGAGCACAAGTGAGACAAACTCACTTCAAAGATAATAAAAGAAGAAAATGAAGAGATAAGAATAGGTTGGATGTGGAGGCAAATCCACATCCTAAACAACTTACCTGAAGCCCCTGAAAAGTTAGTATGAATGCATGAGATGTGAAACAAACAGGAAATAAAGCAAATGAAGATGCAATGATTAAGACCAGAAGTGCAAACACAATGCAAATGTGTTATGAAATAATGCAAAGACATGTATAATGCTTATGTATGATCATACAAGAGATGAGATGCAATGGAAAGCATGTTAGAAGCTTGAAATCACATGAATACACATAAGAATGAATGAATGCAAAACATATCAAATGGATGCAACAATGATCAACCAATGTTCACATATGTCCTAAGGTATCTAAGATGACATACAAATGCATGAGATGTCATGACAAGTTCACATGATGGAGGTATGCAAAGATGAATGCAAATGAACATGGCACATTAGGGTTTTAAGAAAGTATGAGATGCATATGATCAAAACAGAAGCAAAACACATGATAAAAAAATTGAAATTGTAACCAAATGAACCCTAAACACACATAAGATCACTCCCCAAAGATGGAAGTCAGAAGCTATACCAAAGTCAAGTTATGGTTTTTCTAAGTTAGGCTAGGGTTTTGGGTACTTCTTCATGAAAAATGCCAAACAAATGGAAAATGAAATGCAAAAATATGATTTAAATACCCTAGATACTACATGCAAATTATGAAAGGATGCAAAAAGAACCATACACAAACTCATCTTGGTTGATCAGAAATGAATTTTTGAAGTTAGGGTTAGAAAAATAAGAAATTTGGAAACCCTAATTCATGCTTAATTGTCAAAACATGGTCAAACCCTAAAAATAAATTTGTAACATGAGTTTTTAAATTGTTCTAAATGTTCAAGAATTCTTCATGATTTTTTTGGTTATTTTTAAATACCTACAAGTATTTTTAATTAATTAAAATGAATTAATTAATTAAGTAATACAATTAAATGATTTAAAAATGGATTTTTAATGCAAAAATTAAAAATTAAAATGTTTTTGGTTTCTGAAAAATATTTGAAGTGAAAATGAAAAAGATCAAATTTTTAGAAATTAATTTGCTATTTAAAAAAAAAAGTGAAATAAAATGAAATAAATAAAACAAAAAAAAGTAAACACATTGAACGGTTCAAATTGCGTGGAGGATGGATAAAGGGATGGGATGGCAAGTCACCAAGACCCAAGGTAGGCTGATCTAAGGGCCTAGGTTTAAAAGTGAGATTCGCGCGTGATCCAATGGCCTAGGTTTGATCTGAGTTAATTAATTAGGTTTTAGTTAATTAATTATAATTAGGGTTAAGTGAATAATCTGAGTCGTCCAAAACATAATCTATCCAAGGGTCCTCATTCAATCTGGCAACCTAAATCCTAATTAACCCTAAACACTTTCAAGTGACCGGAGATAAGCTCCGGTCATCTTCTCCGACGAACTCCAACCCTAGTTTCTTCTACAGGTCACCCCAAGCCTAAATAATTGCCCAAAAAAACTCCACATGCATCATACAATCAAAATCAATCATCAAACATCATTTAAACTTCATGAATCAAGCAAATTGAAGCAAACATTTTTCACGGGCAAAATTTCAGAACATCAATACACACTCATTTCTCAACCATTTTCAATTCTAAGCACATCAGAATGATCAGCAAAGCATGTAGAATCCATTTATAACAAGAAAAGGAGGTTCTGGAAAATTTGTTCTTCATGAATACCTGAATTGAAGTTCCTCAAACTGGAGCTTTCAGGGCCTCCCTCTTGTGCAAAATCAACTCCTCTGGTCCCCCTTGTGCTAATGGAATGCTTGGATGAAGTTTATTTGGGCTATTTTGAAGGGTTCAGTTCTGATATGGTAGAAATCGTGTTTTTGTTTTAGGGTGTTTCAGGCTAAGATGATGGGTGGGAAATGTTCCTTAGGTCACGTGGAGTTGATTGGTGAAAGAAAATATGAAGTTTGATGGATGTGTAATGAGATTCGAAGAGATGAAGTTTTTGAAGGATTTTGTGCAATCTGATGTTTGGCTTGTTTCAAGGCTTGAAGTGTTATGTTTTTTGATCCTTAGGATTTCTATAAACAAATGAGATCAGTTAGAGAAGTGGATATGCACTGTGAGATTGTTATGGTGTCATTGGCCAAAAAGTCAAAAGTTTGTGTACTTGAAGCATAGACCATGGCAGAAGTGATTTGAGGTCTTAGGCTACCTCAGCTGGCTTCAAGGAGGGCCTTTGGATCGAAAGTGGTGAGCTGTATGGCTTGATTCATGAGTTTTCAAAGGTTTTGCATTTTGGCAACTTTGTGAATTTTGTGAAAATTGGCCATGAAACTTGTGAAGCAAGGCATGAATTTTGGTCTTGAGATGTTTCTCATCAATGTTATACATTGTAGAAGTGAATTATAGGTCATTAGAATGCTTAGAAGTCCATTTTGCAAAATTCCCTCTTTGACATGAATTTGAAAATTACAAGATTTTTCCCAACTTTGACTTGCCATATCTTGAGTTCTAGGATGAATCAAGAGGAGTTCTTGTAATTTTTTAAAATGGGAAGATCCAATCTACAACTTTCATGTTTGAAGAAAATTCATTTGAAGCCTTTTTGATCAAGAAAGAGGAGGTTGAAGATCTTTCCCAAAATGGAAAGTTTTCATTACAAGTCATGTCCAAAAATGATAAGTTTTCAAATGGCTTAAAATTCTTCAATATTGTGAAATTACAAGCATCCCTGAGATCAAATTAAGATCATAGGACCTCAAATTGATGATGATGACCCTTTGGAGCCCTTGTTAGTGGCCTCAGATGCCCTGATTCTGACTTTTCTTGCACAACAAGTTACCATTTGATCAGATGACTTCCACAAGGAGTTTTTGCTTCAAATTTGATACACATGCTCCTTATAACATATATAGACCAATAGAATCAAGAATGGCCAAACATTTTGAGTGTAAGGGCCTCAAACCCAAAACCCTAATTTCTAGTCATTTGTGTAGGAGCCCTGAGCCTGCCTGGGTGGCTCTGCAATCTCTTGTGATATTTTGACTTTCAAGAACCCTTGGAGGCATAATAGGATCATAGAACACTAATGGACCCTATTTTCATGCTTCATGGCCTCTGAGATAGCTCAATCCACTTCTAAGATTCACCTGACCACAAACCCTAGTTATGCAACTTGTGCAGTGAAATAACTATGCAGTGTGAGATGGTATGCTTATGAAATGAAATATGGAAGATCACAAGCCAAGGTGTGAGAAAAAAGAGAGGGCAAATTTGGGGTGTTTACAACTGCCCCTATTCAAGCATGAGTTAGATGTGTAGGATGTAAGCACCTGGCTTAACAGACAAACAAGATAACTTGTGGTTGAATACCAGGACAGTCCAAAATTTGCACTCTTTATTATAAGAAGAAAAGGGATATAAATTGCAATAGACAATATAAACTGAATATTAAATGGTAGCAACAGAGGACGACCATCGAGCAGAGGACGACTGCTGGGGATAAAAACAGTGAGAAATGCACTGACGGGGACGACCATCATGCTGGAGAATAAATAATCCGCGACGGGGACGACCATCGAGTAAAGAAAAAGCAACTTTACTGGGGATTTAAAAGCACTAACGGGGACGACCGTCAGGCTGAAGAATAAAGAAACCGCGACGGGGACGACCATCAGGTGAAGGATAAATAAAACAGTGATGAGGGACGATCATCAAAAGGTGAAGGACGATCACCTAACAGGGGACGACTGCTAAAAGATATCCTGACATAGGACGAATGTCGGATAGAAAGATCAACGATGGGGACGACCATCAGATAAAATGATGAGGGACGGTCATTAAAATAAATGATGAGGGACGGTCATCAAGAGGTGAAGGACGATCACCGAGCAGGGTACGGCTGCTGAGGATTATCGCGACATAGGACAAATGCCGGATAGAAAGATCAACGATGGGGACGACCATCAGATGAACGATGAGGTACGATCATCAAAATAAATGATGAGGAACGGTCTTCAAAAGGTGAAGGACGATCACTTAGCAGGGTACGGCTGCTAAGGATTATCGCGACATAGGACGAATGTCGGATAGAAAGTTGTTTTGTTGGTGACTTCTGGGGATAGATAAACACAGACGAGTGTTTAAGCCCTAAAAGTAAAGTGGTATAAGTGTTTCGACAGTGTGTATAGATTAAAGATACGGACGAGTATCCTTAGGACTACGATACAGACGCGTATCGATAGAAACAAACAACGACGCGTGTTTAAGGAGTGATGATACGGACGAGTATCACCTGTTTGAACAAAGAACACGGACGAGTGTTGATCTGCCGGGGAGATGCGTAAGATACGGATGAGTACCAAAGAATTATGTATAAGTAGGATATGGACGAGTATCAGAAGGATTGTGTATAAGTATGTACACGTATTTGTATTGAGAGTGCAGAAGGACATTTTGGCTTTTATCTACAGGGGATAAGTTTTTTTGTATTGCCGGGGGAGTGATTTTGGTGTTTGCAGGTGATTGGCTCGAACCTGGCTTATGATCATGCAAATGTTTGATTTTTTCGTAATTCCCCGTATTAGACGGAATTCTACGCTCTGTTTGGTGAGGAATGATGCGAATTCTATGATTATGCAAATGAGAGAGCCGAGATCCGAGATCTGAAATCTACTAGGAGAACGGATCACTAGGTGATCTGTGGGAGAAAGGATCATTGCACGATCTTTCTGGAGAACTCTGGGGGAAGAATTCTGTGGGGACCCAATGCTGGGGATGAGAAGATCTAGCCACTCGCTGGGGAAAAAGGATCTAGGCATTGCTTTGGAGATCCTGCTTGGTGAGGAGAGAACTTCTGGGAAGTAATATGTCGGAGGATCAGCTTTGCGGGGGATACTCTGAGGGGATAGAAAGCTCTGTGGGGGAATATTTTCGTCAAGTAGTCCTTCTGATGATGTGACTGCTGGGGATATAGTGTCTGATATGCCCCATGTTGTGAAAGGTTGTCCGCCTTGAGTACCTGCAACCTGTCAAACAAAGAAACGCACAAGTGCCCTGAGGTATCCTCAACCGGATTCTGTCATAGGAGTTAGGTTTGCTTAAGAGCACATATTTCCTACAAGTATTTATTGAAAATGGCTTATATGTTTTTATGCAAATGTTGTATTATGAACTTTGGACATTTTGCAAATAAAACAAAAAGGTATAAAACAAAGTGTGAATGAATATTTGACTTTATTGATTTGTGTTCCCTGAATAGGCAAGTACAATGAGGAAGCTAATCCCTGATCTGAGGAGATTGCTATAAAATTGAGGAAATAAAAGTCCTATTTGGCAATGCTGAAGTTGATGCTTCAATCTTCCTATTGCTATGACCTGTATGTCCTTGAACGCTCTTCTTATCTTTCTTTTTAAAGAAAGTTGATTCTGACCGACACTTTGTCCTTTCGAAGCTTTTCATGTTATGTGAGTGTAATACAGACGAATTCAGAATGCAGTTGTTCGCTTTTTCCCTGATTTTGCGTGGATCACCCTTTTAGGTTTTCAATCCACCGGGATACTCTTTTTTGCCGGAGCTGTCCGATGTGGCTTTTCAACTCAGCGGGTGTACATTTTTTTAAAATTTTTCCCTTATTTTTGCCCGAGAATTTTATTCTATTTTTGACTCATCTGGATGCCCTATTTTTTCCTGGACTTACATTCTCTTTTTATGTCCAGCGGGTCACTTATGCGAAGTATTTTTTAACTGCATCTGAATTCACAGGAGACGGGAAGTTTTCACCATCCATGGTTGCGAGCATCAGTGCTCCGCCTGAGAAGACTTTAGTTATCACATAATGACCTTCATAATTTGGTGTCCACTTGCCCCTGTGGTCTGTATGAGGAGGAAGGATCCTTTTCAGTACAAGCTCTCCCACTTGATATTCCTGAGGTCTGACTTTTTGATCGAAGGCTTTCTTCATCCGTTTCTGATATAACTGACCATGACAAATAACTACTAATCTCTTTTCTTCAATCATGCTCAGTTGGTTATAACGAGATCGGACCCATTCTACTTCGTCCAGTTTTACATCCATCATTACCCGTAAGGAGGGTAATTCAACTTCAACAGGTAGGACTGCTTCCATACCATACACAAGCTGATAAGGTGTTTCCCCGATAGATGTTCTGATGGAAGTTCGGTACCCGTGCAAGGCGAATGGTAACATTTCATGCCAGTCTTTTTATGTGACTACCATCTTTTGCACAATCTTCTTAATGTTCTTGTTAGCCGCCTCAACAACGCCATTCATCTTTGGCCTGTAAGGAAAAGAGTTGTGATGTTGAATTTTGAAGTCTCAGCACAGTTCTACCATCATCTTGTTGTTAAGGTTTGAACCATTATTAGTAATGATTCGCTCGGGAACTCCATATCGACAAATGATATCCCTTTTCAGAAACCGGGCTACCACTTGCCTGGTGACATTTGCATACGAAGCTGTTTCAACCCATTTGGTGAAGTAATCAATAGTTACTAGGATGAATCTGTGACCGTTTGAAGCAGTTAGCTCGATCTTTCCAATCATATCAATGCCCCACATGGAAAAGGGCCAGGGCAAAGACAATATATTCAAAGGATTGGGAGGCACGTGCATTTTGTCGTTGTAGATCTGGCATTTATGGAACTTTATGGCATAGGCGCAACAATCTGCATCCATTGTGATCCAGTAGTAACCTGACCTCAACAATTTCTTTGCCATTGCATGTCCTCCGACATGGGTACCGAAAGAACCTTCAAGTACTTCGTGCATCAGCAGGTCTTCTTCCTTCTTGTTAACACATCTGAGCAAGACCATGTCAAAGTTTCTCTTGTATAAGGAGCCATCAGTATTGAGGAAGAAACTGCTGGCTAGCCTTCTCAATGTCTTCTTATCATTAGACGATGCCCAAGGTGGGTATGTCTGAGTCTCCAAGAAGCATTTGATGTCATGGAACCAAGGTTTGTTGTCAGTAACAGTGTCCACAGAGAATACATACGTCGGTCGGTCCAGTCTGGATACTAAAATCCGAGGCACATAGTTGGCAATCTGTACTTTGATCATAGATGAAATAGTGGCCAAGACGTTTGCAAACTGATTCTCATCTCGAGGGATGTATTCAAGCTTGACCGTTGTGAAGAAAGTTAACAATATCCTCGTATAGTCACGGTAGGGAACCAGATGCTCTTGATGAGTATACCACTTGCCATTAGTTTGGTTGATCACCAAAGTTGAATCTCCGAATACATTCAAGGTTTTGATCCTGAGGTCAATGGCTTTCTCAAGACCCATGATGCAAGCTTCGTATTCTGCTTCGTTGTTAGTACAGGAAAATGTGAGCTTTTTGGAGAAAGGCATACTGACTCCTTTAGGTGTAATAAGCACTGCACCAATCCCACGACCATTACAATTAACTGCCCCATCGAACATCATAGTCCATGCTTCTTCTGGATTAGGCCCTTTAGTGTGAATAGGCCCTTCATAATCTTTTGACTTTAAGAACATGATGTCTTCATCAGAGAAATCAAATCTCATAGGCTGGTAGTCATCAATGGGTTTCTCGACCAGATAGTCAGACAATACACTACCCTTGATGGCTTTCTGAGAGGTGTACTTAATATCATATTCTTTTAGTATCATTTGCCACCTTGCAACCCTTCCGGTAAGTGTTGGCTTCTGAAATATGTACTTGACAGGGTCCATTTTTGAGATCAACAAGGTAGTGTGAGTCAACATATACTGTCTCATTCGGCGAGCAGCCCACGCTAAAGCACATCAAGTTTTCTCGAGCATTGAATAACGTTGTTCACAATCGGTAAACTTTTTGCTTAGGTAGTATATTGCATACTCTTTTCGACCAGACTCGTCATGCTGACCCAACACACACCCCATTGATTCATTTAATATTTCCAGGTACATTATTAGAGGTCTTCCTTCGACTGGAGGCATGAGAATTGGATATTCTTGTAGATACTCTTTGAACTTATCAAAAGCTTTTTGACAATCATCGTTCCACCCGACTGTTTGTTCCTTTCTTAGCAGCTTGAACAAGGGCTCGCAGGTTGCAGTGAGATGAGATATGAACCTTGAAATGTAGTTCAATCTACCCAAGAACCCTCAAACTTCGTTCTCAGTCTTAGGTGCAGGCATTTCCTGAATTGCTTTAACTTTGTCGGGGTCAACCTCAATTCCTTTTCCGCTTACAATAAAACCCAGCAGCTTACCAGACGCTTAACTAATACTTCCTCAGACGCTTGAATAGTTTTAGTAGATTTACCAAATGCTCTTCTTCTGTTTGGGACTTGGCAATCATGTCATCCACGTAGAACTTGATTTCTTTATGGATCATGTCGTGGAATAATGTTACCATAGCCTGTTGATATGTTGCACCGATATTCTTCAGACAAAACGACATTACTTTGTAACAGAATGTGCCCCAGGGTGTGACGAAGGTTGTTTTCTCCATGTCTTCGGGTGACATCTTGATCTGATTGTATCTAGAAAATCCACCCATGAAGGAAAATACCGAGAACTTAGTTGTGTTGTCTACCAATACATCAATGTGAGGTAATGGGAAATCATCTTTCGGGCTTGCTTTGTTCAGATCCCGGTAATCGACACACATACGCACCTTGCCATCCTTTTTAGGTATGGGTACAATGTTAGCAAACCAATGCAGGTAACTAGTTACAGCAAGAAAACCGGTGTCCCACTGCTTTTGTACTTCCTCTTTTATTTTCATGGCCATGTCTGGGCGAGTACGCGCAACTTCTGTTTAACTGGCGGATAATCCTCTTTCAGTGGCAGCTTGTGCATGACAATATCTGTATCCAAACCCGGCATATCTTGATAGGACCAAGCGAACACATCAACATACTCTCGCAGCATACTGATAAGTTGTTCTTTTAGTGGAGCTTGCAGACTGGCTCCAATCTTCACTTCTTTCACATCTTCCTCGGTACTAAGATTGATAATTTCGACCTCCTCCTGATGAGGAGCAATCACCTTTTCCTCTTGTCTCAATAACCTGGCTAAATTTTCAGGTAAATCGTAGTCTTCTTCAACCCCTTCATCTGCTTGATTAATCGGATTGTCGAAGTCATACGAGGTCACAGCAGTGTCATTGTCGGTGCAATCTGGAGGGCTATCTTAGCAAGGGTTGAGATTTGGTTCATTTTAGTGATTTATCTTATTTAGAAAAAGTGAATGAAGTTATTATTGAGAAAAACATTGTCATTTATTGTTTTGTGCGAAAATAACAAAAAATAAAAAGACAGTGAGCGAAAAAAATTGTTTGCAAAAAGATGTCCATTGTTCATTAATATCCAATTTGCACAAAATACATATGGCCCTGTTACAAAATGAGTCCCGACATCTTGGGCAAGATGCAGGACTTTGATGCATGCTTAAAATAGGAAATAATAATTACTCTGCAGCAGTAACCCTTATAATTTCCTGGGAAGACCAGTTGAGGACTTGTTGGCCCAGGACTCTTGGACGGATCCAGCTTTACAGGTTGTAGTCGGTCTCAACCTCGTCTTCCAAAGTGTTGACAGCATCCGGGGTCAGCATTCCCCCACTTATGAACTTGGGAGCTTCAGCAGCCTCCTCTGGAACTTGTCGGAATGGTTTGTAACCCAAACCGAATTTGTCTTCTTTCATTTCCACCTTCAGCAGCTTGCCCCATCCTTGGCCATTCCCTTCTTCCACAACCTTCCGAGCTTGTTTGTAGGAAGCAATTGAGGTGCCCATCCTTTCCTCTTGGGATGCAGCAAACGCCTCAGTTGTAACTTCGTTGATGTTTAAAGTTTCGAAACCCTGACTCATGGTTTCATGGATCTCCCCATCCATCTCTATGTATTTGTACGTAGCCAGGTGACTGACAAAGATGTATTCTTCTCCATAGATGGTGATAATTTGGCCTTCCCACTCATATTTTAACTTCGGGTGAAGGGTCGATGTTACTGCGCCAGCGGCATGAATCCAGGGTCGACCCAACAAACAGTTGTAGGCAAGCTGTATGTCCATCACGTAGAAGATAGTTTTGAAAACGTGTGGTCAATTACCACGAGCAACTCAATTTCTCCGAGAACCGATCTCTTAGAACCATCAAAAGCTCTGACAACTACGTTGCTCGAACGGAGTGCAAGACCATCATACTCCATCTTGACTAAAGCTTTCTTTGGCAACACATTGAGTGATGATCCGGTATCAACAAGGACATGAGAAAGTACAATACCTTTTCATTCCAAAGTGATATGCAAAGCCTTGTTGTGATTACGCCCATCCGTAGTCAAGTCAGCATTGGTGAAACCTAGTCCATGACTAGTATTGACATTTGCAACCACCGTTTCTAACCGATTGGCCATGATTTCTTCCGGCACATAAGCTGCATGCAAGACCTTGAGTAGTGCATTCTGGTGAGCCTCGGAACACATGAGCAGAGATAGTATGGAGATCTTGGAGGGTGTTTGATGGAGCTGATCCACAATTTTGTAATCACTTCTTTTGATAATCCTCATAAACTCATCTACATCCTGATCAAAGGGTGTCTTCTGAGTTTCTTTTGCAGCTGGTTCTTCTGGCACCACATTTTTTCCTTTTGCTTTAGCAGCAGTTTCTGCTTCAGCATTGACTCTGGGAAACTGTGAAGCGAAAAGACGTCCGCTTCGAGTGAAGCCTCCGCCTCCCCCGACATTGTCAACTTGTGGTACAGGTATTGAGGAGTCAAGAGTGATCTTCCTTCCATGGCAGTAAAGATCCGAACCATAATGCCAAGGCACGACATTTTTGTTATCATAAGGAATTGGTCCAGGCACCGTGATGGTCACCGGACTAATTGCAGCAGAAGAAGGAGTAGTGACAGTCTATGGATCATAGTAGATGGTGACAGGAGGTCTGGTTGAAGATGGTGCAGGTGCAAGAAGTTGTTGATGTTGAGGAGGGTGTTATTGAAAGTTGTTATTGAGAGAATCTAGAACATGGATTGTTGTTGGATCATAATAGATGGTAACCGTTGAGATGTCTTCACTGGTGTTTGTTATTGTTGTAGTCGATTCCGTTGAAATGACTTTTGCAGGTGTTGTAGGAGAGATTTTTGTTGTCTTTGTAGAAGATGGAACTATTGATGTGACCTGTAGAATGCCTTCTTTGATAAGACTATTGATACCGCTCTTCAGATTTGCACAACCATTGGTAGAAACCTTGCAAGCTTCACAACGGGCCTCACAACCCGAAAACACTTGGCACTTCAATAGCTGAGCTTTTACTTCGGCCAGTGGTGTTTGAATACTTGCAATGTCATCAATCAGAATTGCTGGTTAGTCCTCCTCAATAGCATTAATCCTCGGCCCACCATGATTCGGTATTGGATTCTTTGTGACATTTGGTGGAGGTGCAAAATTTAAAGCTTTGGAGTCGATCAGATCTTGGACTTTCATGTGCAGGGCCCTATACTTCTCTGTTGAATGACCAGGTGCATTGGAGTGAAAAGCACATCTGGTGTTGATATCATAATTCCTTGGAAGATTCAGAGGATCTGGTGGAGCCAAAGTCCTTAGTTCAGTCAGGTTAATCTTCAATAGTTGCGAGAGCAAGACCGCATAGGGCATCAGGATGGGATTGATCACCCTGTTAATCTGAGAAGGCCTTTGTTGGAAAGGATGTTGTTGTTGGTTATTTTTGTTGTAAGATCTTTGTTGCTGTTGAGGATATTGTTGTTGCTGAGGTGTTGGAGTAGGGATGGTGACTGCAGCTACTGATCTTTGCAAGTACTGGGGTCTACCTCTATTAACATGTACTGCATTGGTCTCCCCTTTCCTTCGAGGTCCTGAGAAGGGTTTCTTTATATTGCTGGAGCTTGCACCATTCTCAGAAATCTTACCCATCTTCAATAGGCTTTCGATTCTCTCGCCTGCTATAACCACATCAGCAAAACTGGTAGAAGAGAAGGCAGCAAGTCTATCAATGTAGGTCCCTTGCAAAGTATTCATAAACATATCATCCATCTCCCTTTCGGACATAGGTGGCTGGATAGCAGCAGGGAGTTGTCTCCATCTCTAAGCGTACTAACGGAAACTTTCTCTCGAGGAATAAGACATACCCATCAAGAGGGCCCTATTGGGTGCCATATCCAGGTTGTATTGATATTGGTGTATAAAGGCCTCGGCTAAATCTTTCTAGTTCCTGACAGTAGCCCTTGACAAGTATGAATACCACTCTCTGGATGCCCCGGTTAAACTGTCTTCAAAGTAAAACATCCATAGTTTCTCATCCATGGTATATGCTTTCAATCTTCCCAGAAAAGATTGCAAATGGGTACAAGGACAGGAGGTACCGTTATACTTTTCAAAGCATGGAGGTTTGAACTTGTGGGGAATCCTTACTCTCTCAACTAGGCCCATATCCATCACATCAAATCCCAATGAGTTCTGGGATTCCAGGGATCTCAACTTCTCAGATATCTCGTCCAGACGACGATCATAAGCTTCATCTGCCCCAGCACTATAAACTGCTCATCTTGAGGATCTTCTTGCAAAATACAATCTCCAGTGTTCCTTTGGCCATCCCCAAGGATATTAACTTCAGGATTGTTGTGAGGTCCAAACACCACCGGAGTCGTTCGCGACTGATCGCGTGCATTGTTACTTGTACTCCCAGTACCAGCGTGGTTATCTTCTGGAGTTTGCCGCTTGACCAACTCCCTCAATCTTTCCTGGGTCTGTGTCAGTCCAGTCATTACAACCATAAATTTATTCATCTGGGTCCTTACTCCTGTCCTCACATCAATCATCTGAGTCCTCACATCTGTCAGTTCTTGCTGTAGCTGATCCATTTGTAGACTCAAAAGGTTGTGTCGAGTTGGATATCTGTGGATGCGATTGACGGGAAAGACCCTCCCGCGAGCAATATTTCCTGAAACAATCAACAAAGTGAGAAGACAACAACACAATCACCTGCAAAAACAAAAGGTATGTCAAAATGCAATGCAATATGCCTATTTGTCTTTCGAGGGTATCCGGTTTGGTTCTTGGTTTTGACCTTCCAGACCCCTTAGAGGAGATGAAGATGTTTGAAGCAAACGAAGTCCATGAGAAAATCCAATACATAACCATAAAAGTACAAGTGGCATTGGCAAAATACAAATAGTTCATGAATTACAACCAAACAAACTCCCATGGTGAAACAAAATACAACAAACTTAAGAATACAACAAACAAAATCACCATGGTAAATTAAAGTACAAAAACAAGTACGAAGAGAAAATCAAACATCCAATCCGTACGCATCCTCCCTGACTTCCTTCAGGAGAGCATCAGTTACCGGTCTGACTTGGTGCTCTGTAATAGTTCTGATGAGAAGGTTTCTGATTGCAATGGCATTTGTCATCTTCTGATACTTGTCCTGATCTTTGGATCTCTTTAACCCCGCCCGGAGTTTCAATTCTGAGATCTCCTTCTGAGCTACTAGCAGTGCTTCTTGGCTTCTTTTCTCATTGGCTTCCAACTGCTCTATCTTGGCTTGCATCTTCTGGTCTTCTTTTAGACGAGCCTCAGTTATCCTGACCAATCTATCCTGACTCTCTTCCAGATAATGCTCAGCTCTTTCCCTTTGAATCTTTGCTTCCTTACATGCATTCTTCAACACAAGTTCCCCTGCCCGGGCTTTCTTGATGAAGTCTTCAGTCTTCTCAATTTTGGTTACATGTTCGATGCGTAGATTCTCTAACCTCTCAATGTCTAGACGACCATCATTCCTTTCCCAAAGGGTCTTCTTTAAAGCTTCAGCCAGCTGGGTGTTCTTTCCAGGCTTACTGTAGCTATGGGCTCAACTGCTGATGGCCCTAGTACATCTTCTAGGGTGAATGGCATACGAGTAATTTGTCCTCTGGTGCGCGACCATTCGGTGTACTGAGCAGAAGCTATGTTATTACACTTTCCCAGAATAGTAGTTCCCTTAGTCTGTATTATGTCCCAAGCCCAGGATGCTTGTCGGACAATGGCATGATTGTTCTGAAAAGCACAATAAAGTGATTCTGCTAAGTCCTGCTCCCTAGGTGGATGTACCAAGGCATGCCCCAACTGTCTCTTGAAAATTAAAGGATTGTAATTGATGCAACCCTTTACTCCAATAAGTGGGACATTTGGGTATTGCCTATAGCTTGTTATTATGTCTCGACCCTTGGTGCTCTGAGTACACCATCTGATATCTTCTGAAGTAAGGGCAATCATCCTCTTAGCCCAATTCCTTGACTGATGTAGGTTTAGGAAACCTTCCGTCTTCGGCATATGCTTCATCAACCAACTGTAGAAGAGAGGTGCACAACACCTTACTAGTCTTCCTCTCTATTTCTCATTCCTCTAATGAATTGAGTAGTAAAAGTCTCCTAATAGGGTGGGAACCGGGTTCTTTAGCATAAAGATGTGGATATCATTCTTGCTTACAAACTTAGGCTCGTCTGCAAACAAAATGATACCATAAATGCTGAGGGCCAGGAGAGCTCACATAGTTTCTCAATTCCCTTTCGCAGCTTGCTTTATAGCCTGAGTAGTTAAGAAATCCAAATGAAGGCATGGGATTCCATCCTTAGAAGTCATGTGCTCATCAATGATAGTTGCTTCCAGATGTAATGCTTTGGCTATGTCTTCATTCTTTGGAGGAGTCATTTCAGGGTTGAAAGGAATTCCTCTTCTGATAGGTATATCCAATAGCATAGAGTATTCTTCCAGCAAATGACCAATCTGAAAATCTGGGAAAGTGAAGCAACGGAGATGAGGGTCATAAAAATGAAGACAGGTGTGAATCATGCTCCTCTATGATGCATTCAGGTCCATGATCATGTTCAGGATTCCACCATAATGCTCTCTGAATAAGGGAACATGATCAGGGGTGATAAGGGCATGTATCTGTCTGATGCCTGCTAGAGGATACTCAAAGAAGTGGTAGGTGATATTGCTTTTCCTGGTTGAATCCATGTTGAAGATGTGTGCTGAAGGAGACAACTGAAGAAGATAGTTGAAGAAGTGTTGAAGCAGATAAGCTGAGCAGAAGAATGGTCAAAACCAAACCGAAGGAAAATGGATACCCTATAAAACAAATAGACAAATGTTAAATGATGCAATATGATGTACGATGATGATATGCAAGGGTTTGTGATCAAGTGCTGGATTATCAATTGCCTCTGGTGGGATCCTTGAGTGTTCAAAGTTTCATATGAAGGCTTGAGAACCAGTAACTGGGTGGGGGACTCAAATAAAGAGTCAATAGTCCAGGGTTTCAAAGAATCAGTCAAAATTAGTACAACCTTATAGCATTCCAGTAGCAGGGTATGATGAGGTCAAGGGTTCCTGTAAACCTATAAACATCCCATCCCACTCACATGTATGCACTAGAACAAAGATCCTCAGGTTTGGATCTATTATGAGAAGTGTAAACACATTCATCCTGGGGGATATAGTGCTTACACTAATCATAAAGAATCCTCCCCTAATTCACCTCAGATGCTGAAGGTCATCTAAAAACGTCATCCAGACTTAGCAGACTTCCCAGATAGCTCTAGCACTACAGGAGATCCATAGCACAGAGTTCTAAAAAGGAAACCCACGTCTGAACCATGTTTTCATAATCCCTCACCAGACCGAAATGGAATGGGAAAGAATACAAAAACACTCTAATCTTACGTGTCACTCAGGCCTTTGTGTTGAGCCTTTCTCACTGGAATACCCCTCCCACCAAGGTAACAACAATCCAGCACAGTGATATGATAAAGAATGAAATGCAGAAAGCAATAAATGAAAGCAATAAAGTAAATGCAGTAAATAAAGTTGTATAGGAAGCAATAAATAAAGCAAAAACATAAACACAAATATCACATAACACCCCCAATAAGCACAAACAAACAAGCGCTAAGAGAAACCCACAAGAGAACCAGAAGCCCTGGTTGCAAAGACTCCCCAGCAGAGTCGCCAAGGTGTCGTTCCCCGGATTTTCATCCCGGTGCAAACGCGAACCGCCGATGATGTTGGAGGTTGAGGTTGAATAGAGTCGCCAGCTAGGCATTTTTATCCCGAAGGAAAGGTAATGCTGCATAAACCTGGAAAGAGGTGGATAAGATGGTTGTGAACCAAAGAAACTGAGAAAGGGGGTAAGTTACGACCTGGGAAGGTATTAGCACCTAGATCGTCCGTCGTACTCGACAGGATCCACGCTTACTTGATTGTGTTTAAAGGGGGGTGTATGTGCTAAACTATGCATAAAGAGCTAGAGAGAAAAGGTACAAGGTGTCAGTGCAAGAAGAAAGTGAGTGCTCAAAACTAAGGAAGCTAGGAAGAGGGGGGAGACAAAGAGACTTTTGATCGATAACTGTTAAGTTACGCCTACATATCCACATGTGCAATGACGAAGTCAGAACACCATAGTTCGACTCAAAGAGACTGGGATGATTTTGTTGTGAACTGCTTGCTTGTCTATGTTCAACTGTATGACTCATCTGGCTCGAGTGCTAACTATCTTGCATTAGACGGAAGAAGCGAGTTCTCGTTTTCAGAGTGAAGGTGATGAGAAAAGAATTTCGGAGGAGACATTTATTGTTTGTTTTTGTGTTTTTAGTTTTTTATTGTTTTCGGTGTTTTGCATATGATAATGAGCTTAAGCCTTAATCAAGGGTTTGCAAACTCATTATATCACCCCTGATTAGGGATAATGAATCTACTTAAGTATGAGATGAAAATATCAACTTAATTACCCTAATGATGCAGGATTAATATCATTAACCTACTTGTGATTATTAAGTGTTTTTGGATTTTTGTTTTGTGTTAAGTAATGAGTTTAATCTCTAATCAGGGATTAGTGGACTCATTACACCATCCTAAGAGAAGGATAATAGATGAGGAAGACACCTCAACTTAATCCATGGTTAGGGATTAAATCCATTATATAACAAGCCTTTATTAAAGTGGATTTTAATTAAAGGTGGGATTAAGAAATGGATTTTATGTTTGTAACACTAAACCTGAGGGGGACTTGTCCATTAAACACTAGGGTTAGTCCCTCTGAACCAACAAGCAGAGATGTAACCCTAATATAAGGCCCAAGTTACATGCTTAAGTCTTAATGATTATTAGGTGTTTTGATTAGGAGGTGTAAACAACTTAAAGATTTAAAACTAAGTATTAAAGTTACACACTCCATCCTAAGATAAGGATACAGGTATAACCCTAATTCAGAGCCCCAAAACTTTAACTGTTTAGCCTTGATTATGAGATGAGAAGCAGAGACTCAAAGAGACTCAAAGGTAAAAAACTAGGGGGAGACTATGCACAACCCTAAAATTATTATGCTTTGATATTCCTATGGTTTGTGAGGCTTAGAGAAAAATCTTCAGATGGCCACCAAGGAGGAAGAAGCAGATGAAAAGAGAAGAGAAAAAATAATAGGTTACTTACTTCCTGAAGAAGTTAAGTAACCTAAGGGAAAGAAAAGGAGCAAGAGAGAGCACAAGTGAGACAAAATCACTTCAAAGACAAGCAAAGAAGAAAATGAAGAGATAAGAAGAGGTTGGATGTGGAGGCAAATCCACATCCTAAAAAACTTACCTGAAGCCCCTGAAAAGTTAGTATGAATGCATGTGATGTGAAACAAACAGGAAATAAAGCAAATGAAGATGCAATGATCAATACCAGAAGTGAAAACACAATGCAAATGTATTATGAAATGATGCAAAGACATATACAATGCTTATGTATGATCATACAAGAGATGAGATGAAAAGGAAAGCATGTTAGAAGCTTGAAATCACATGAATACACATAAGAATGAATGAATGCAAAACATATCAAATGGATGCAACAATGATCAACCAATGTTCACACATGTCCTAAGGTATCTAAGATGACATACAAATGCATGGGATGTCATGACAAGTTTACATGATGGAGGTATGCTAAGATGAATGCAAATGAACATGGCACATTAGGGTTTTAAGAAAGTGTGAGATGCATATGATCAAAACAGAAGAAAAACACATGATACAAAATTGAAATTGTAACCAAATGAACCCGAAACACACATAAGATCACTCCCTAAAGATGGAAGTCCGAAGCTATACCAAAGTCAAGTTATGGTTTTTCTAAGTTAGGCTAGGGTTTTGGGTACTTCTTCATGAAAAATGCCAAACAAATGGAAAATTCAATGCAAAAATATGAGTTAAATACCCTAGATACTACATTCAAAGTATGAAAGGATGCAAAATGAACCATACACAAACTCATCTTGGTTGATCAGAAATGAATTTTTGAAGTTAGGGTTAGAAAAATAAGAAATTTGGAAACCCTAATTCATGGTTAATTGTCAAAACATGGTCAAACCCTAAAATAAATTTGTAAGATGAGTTTTTAAATTGTTCTAAATGTTCAAGAATGCTTCATGATTTTTTTGGTGATTTTTAAATTCCTAAAAGTATTTTTAATTAATTAAAATGAATTAATTAATTAAATAATACAATTAAATGATTTAAAAATGGATTTTTAATTGCAAAAATTAAAAATAAAAATGTTTTTGGTTTTTGAAAAATATTTTTAAGTGAAAATGCAAAAGATCAAATTTTTAGAAATTAATTTGCTATTTTAAAAATATATGTGAAATAAAATGAAATAAATAAATAAATAAGTAAACACAATGAAAGGGCCATATTTGATGGAGGATGGATAAAGGGCTGGGATGGCAAGTCACAAAGACCCAAGGTAGGCTGATCTAAGGGCCTAGGTTTAAAAGTGAGATTCGCGCGTGATCCAATGGCCTAGGTTTGATCTGAGTTAATTAATTAGGTTTTTGTTAATTAATTATAATTAGGGTTAAGTGAATAATCTGAGCCGTCCAAAACTTAATCTAAACATAATCCAAGGGTCTTTATTCAATCTGGCAACCTAAACCCTAATTAACCCTAAACACTTTCAGGTGACCGGAGATAAGCTCCGGTCATCTTCTCCGGCGAACTCCAATCCTAGTTTCTTCTACAGGTCACCCCAAGCCAAAATAATTGCCCATAAACACTCCCCATGCATCATACAATCAAAATCAATCATCAAACATCATTTAAACTTCATGAATCAAGCAAATCGAAGCAAAGATTTTTCACGGGAAAAATTTCAGAACATCAATACACACTCATTTCTCAACCATTTTCAATTCTAAGCATATCAGAATGATCAGCAAAGCATGTAGAATCCATTTATAACAAGAAAAAGAGGTTCTGGAAAATTTGTTCTTGATGAATACCTGAACTGAAGTTCTTCAAACTGGTGCTTTCAGGGCCTCCCTCTTGTGCAAATCAACTCCTCTGGTCCCCCTTGTGCTAATTGAATGCTTGGATGAAGTTTATTTGGGCTATTTTGAAGGGTTCAGTTCTGATATGGCAGAAATCATGTCTTTGTTTTAGGGTGTTTCATGCCATGGTGATGGGTGGGAAATGTTCGTTAGGTCATGTGGAGTTGATTGGTGAAAGAAAATGTGAAGTTTGATGGCTGTGTAATGAGATTCGAAGAGATGAAGTTTTTGAGGGATTTTGTGCAATCTGATGCTTGGCTTGTTTCAAGGTTGAAGTGTTATGTTTTATGATCCTTAGGGTTTCTATAAGGAGGGCCTTTGGATCGAAAGTTGTGAGCTGTATGGCTTGATTCATGAGTTTTCAAAGGTTTTGCATTTTAGCAACTTTGTAAATTTTGTGAAAATTGGCCATGAAACTTGCGAAGCAAGGCATGAATTTTGGTCTTGAGATGTTTCTCATCAATGTTATGCAGTGTAGAAGTGAATTATAGGTCATTAGAATGCTTATAAGTCCATTTTGCAAAATTCCCTCTTTGACATGAACTTGTAAATTACAAGATTTTTCCCAACTTTGACTTGCCATATCTTGAGTTCTAGGATGAATCAAGAGGAGTTCTTGTACATTTTGAAAATGGGAAGATCCAATCTACAACTTTAATGTTTAAAGAAAATTTATTTGAAGCCTTTTGATCAAGAAAGAGGAGGTTGAAGATCTTTCCCAAAATGGAAAGTTTTCATTACAAGTCATGTCCAAAAATGGCAAGTTTTTAAATGGCTCAAAATTCTTCAATCTTCAGAAATTCCAAGCATCCCTGAGATCAAATAAAGATCATAGGACCTCAAATTGATGATGATGACCCTTTGTAGCCCTTGTTAGTGGCCTCAGATGCCCTGATTCTGACTTTTCTTGCACAACAAGTTACCATTTGATCAAATGACTTCCACAAGGAGTTTTTGCTTAAAATTTGATACACATGCTCCTTATAACATATATAGACCAATAGAATCAAGAATGGCCAAAATTTTGAGTGTAAGGGCCTCAAACCCAAAACCCTAATTTCTGGTCATCTGTGTAGGAGCCCTGAGCCTGCCTGGGTGGCTCGGCAATCTCTTGTGATCTTTTGACTTTCAAGAACCCTTGGAGGAATAATATGATCATAAAACACTCATGGACCCTCTTGGCATGCTTCATGGCCTCTAAGATAGCTCAATCCACTTCTAAGTTTCACCTGACCACAAACCCTAGTTATGCGACTTGTGGAGTGAAATAACTATGCAGTGTGAGATGGTATGCTTATGCAATGCAATATGGAAGATCACAAGCCAAGGTGTGAGAAAAAAGAGAGGGAAATGTTGGGGTGTTTACATTCAACATACCCTAATTACCAATATAGTCTTATGTGTCATAATCGAAGTTACTTTGATCTTGAATTTCTTGAGATATCTGGTTCTGGTCCTTGATCTGGATTTATCTGTGACTACCTGAGATCTTATATGGGTTGTTATCTAGAGGATCCGGGGTTTCTATTCACTTGGCTCTGATATTCGGTTTCCAGACAGTTCCAGATTGATCATATGTGCCTTGCATTGCATTTTCATCATACCATAGCATCATTAACATATTTTGTGTTTTCATTTATCAGGTTGCATTTCTGTTAATACCCGGTTCCGGTATCTTCTAGCTACTTACATCCAGATTGAAGGAGTCATTACAGTTCCCCGAAAGAATAATGTGCATTACATTTTCCCACAGCCAGAGGTAAAGAACCTACACAAGCTGAAAAGTCTGATGAATGACAAAGTTTTGGGTGACTTTAGGACTAAGTTCAGGAAGATTCTCAGATATATGGACAAGCCAACAGAAGAGCAGAAATACATTCTTCATACTCTCTTGCAATTTTATGATGCTTCACTGTGTTAATTTGTATTCCCCGAGTACATGTTGGCGTATACTTTGGAGGAGATTTCTAGTATGTTGCATATTCCCCTCAGAGGCAGACAACCCTATTACAATTCTGGAAGGGTGCTCCAAGCAGAAGAAATTGCCCAGAAGTGTCATCTTCCGTTGAATAGGGTTGAGTTTGGTTTAAGCAGTAGAAAAAATCAGATTAGTAGAAATCTTCACAAAAATCAGTAGCTTCTTCTTCTAAAATCCACAATTCAATGGAGGTTGGAGGTTAAGCTTTAAGATCTTCAAGTTTCAATGTGAAACTTGAAGAGCTTCTTCAAAAAAGCTTTGGTGAAAAAGGGAAATGAAGGAAAAGTGAGAGAGAAAAAGTGATTCTAGAAATTGTGAGAGAGTGAAAGAATTGGGAACCTTTTGCATTGAAGTGATTAATGATTATATAGGGGTTAAGCTTGGAGCTAAGTTTGGGAATGGAGTTAGGTTTAGGAATGGATTTAGGTTTGTAGTTAGTTAGGGTTAGGGTTGGAGAAGGAATATTCCTTGGAATATTCCATGGAATACTCTAGAAGGTTATGGAACATGGTAGAAGCATCCAAAGGAAATGGAGTGGAATTGAAATGGAAACACAAGAGGGAAAGAATGAAAGCAAATGTGGAAGGAAAATGGAAGGAAAATGGAAGGAAAGGTGAAATCTTCCATTTTTTGGTTGGTTAGCTTGGAAGTGGTTTGGTTTATTTTTGGTATATTATTTTTCTCTTGAACTCCAATATTTGGCAAGCCTCGATCGACGACACACCTCATGCGTATGCAAAGGATGATTTATTTATTTTTTTATTTATCTTTTTTCAAATGCGATGCAATGATATACAGAATGATCCGGGCATGAAGCGCAAGCTGCTCGAGGTTGATAATAAATAAGAGGGCAAATTTTGGGATGTTATAGATGCCCCTATTCAATCATTGTAAACTTGAATGGATGATAGCAGTTGCTTTTAGACGTTTGAATTATGCAGGGATTGAATACTAAAAACAACCAGAAAATTTGCACTCGGTGGAAGAAGACAAGGGAAATAAACCCAACCATATGAACTCTACTTAGGGAGAAATCTGATGTAAAGAATAGTGAGTCTGTGAATGTTTTGGAATAACGTCGGGAGATTCCTGATTTGCCACGCTACGGGTGGACTTTTGTCGGGCTATTAATGACATGCCACACAACGAGTGGTCTTCTGAATGCTTTGCCACACTACGGGGGTCACTGCTTGCTATGGGAGCCTTTTATTTCTGCCACACTACGGGGATGCTCTTCTCACTACAGGAGACTTTCGATACCTTGCCTCCTTGAGGATGGACTTTTGCTCACTCTACGGGGATACTCTGCCACATTGCGGGGGACTTTGGAAATCTTGCCACTCTACGGGGACACATTGCTCAGCTACGGGAGACTTTGAAAATATGCCACACTACGGGGGCACATTGCTCAGCTACGGGAGACTTCAATGTTTTGCCACACTACGGGGGCTGCTGCTCGCTACTGGAGACTTTTGCTCACTACGGGAGACTTTTACCCACTACGGGGGACTTTAGAAATTCGCCACACTACAGGGGGCAGATTGCTCACTACGGGAGACTTTGGCCCACTACGGGGGACTTTGGCCCACTACGGGGACTTTTGCCCACTACGGGGGACTTTTGCTCACTACGAGAGACTTTGGCCCACTACGGGGGACTTTAGAAATTCGCCACACTATGGGGGGCAGATTGCTCACTACGGGAGACTTTGGCCCACTACGGGGGACTTTGGAAATTTTCCACCCAGAGGATGGACTTTCACCAATCTACGGTTGGACTTTAAGAATTTTCCACCCAGAGGATGGACTTTGGATAAGTTGCCACGTTGCGAGTGGACTTTGGATATCAACCTTGAATGGAGCACGCATATGTTGAACTGCATGACATGATGCCCCATGACACTGGGGGATAGATACAAATGGAATTCCTGACGCGGAAATAACAAATCCTTGTTGACTTTGTGGGGAATACAGATGGTTGCCGATATTTCTGCTGGAGAAGGGTTTGACTAGTCTGTCCTGACTTATCACATTGCCAAAAATAAATTGGACTTTATATTTGAAGGCCCTGCTAGGGGATGCCTCAACTGCTAGGGATTGAATCTCACCCCTAAGACTCCATTGGTGATCTGCAACTCTCTGACTTAGCTGGGGGAAGACCTGTCAAGGCTCTGCTAAGGAGAACTCTCTTGTCTACCTGAATTTTCCAAACCTCTGTGGGGAAGGGAATCGTTCAGCTGACTGCCGGGAATACTAGAATCCTTGTAAGAAGTGCTTCACTACGGGAAGACGACTCTTGCTAGGGATAATCCTTATTGCTCTACTAGGGAAGAGAAGGATTTGGTTTGAGATCTGTTGGGAAATAAGATCAAGGAAACCTGTTGAAGAAAAGTTTGACGACTTTATTGGGGATAACTTCCATGCGCCTGTTGGGGAAAATTAAACTGAACCGCGTCCTGCTTGAGGAGGAAAGACTTCTCGTAGTCTCATGCTAGAGATTATTTTCTTTTATCCGGACTTTACCTTAAGAGGATTTTAATTGCCCTGGTATTCTGAACTTCCGATTATCTGTCCTCGGGAAATAATGAATCCTCGTGCGATTGGGGTGGCTTTCCCAGTACGAGTCTTTGACCAATTTCTCTAGGAGAGATCTGTATCTCGAAGTGATTGCCCCAGTTTGGCTGAATTTTAAAGAAATTGCTCGACGTAATTTCCCCGGATTTACTGGTACTTACCATGACTAGTTGGGAAAGTCCTTACTCAATGGAGCTTTCTCGGAAAAGTGTACTTCGACGTGACTGTCTTTTTAGACTTCTCAACTTGGCAAGCTTAAGCTTCTGGACTGAATTTCCACATGTGAGCTTTTTATGATGTCAAATAAATGTATGCTAGCAGAAAATGTTTATTCTTAGAATGAAAATTCTAATGCAACACACATGTTAATCTTGAAGTTTTGAAAATGGGTCGCAAACCTTTGTGAACAAATCACTGGTTGAGATACGACATTATTTTTAACTGAAAGAATGCATGCACATGAAATACCAATAAGGTCTTTTAGCACAACTCATAGGAGTCAGGAACGCCATCTCGTGGTAGTACGCTCTCAAATTAACCATGTTTCAGTTAGGACTTTTAAGGGTTATATTGTGGCCCGGTTCATGGTTATAGAAACAAAGGATATAGGCTCGAAGTTTATTTGTGCCCACCCCTCTTCGTGATGTCCTTCATTCCTATGTTCAGCTAATTTTCACAAGCGCTCACCTTTCTTAAGGGCTTTGTGTTGGTTGAGGAACCATTGATGCTATCGGTTCAAGCACCAATCAGGTTATTGTTTGGAGTCAGTCACCCCCTTATCTTCGTGTATGTGTCACACGAATTTGTTCTTGTTTTAAGGATCTTTCTTGTGTAATCCTTTTTGTCTTTCGCTCTTGCGTTCTTTTGCTTATCCCTAATTTTTGCCTGGACTGATTTTTGTGAATCTTCGATTGCAAAGTCTAATGGGATGCCCTAGTTTTTTCCTAAGTCGCTTTTTTTCAAGTTTTGACTTAGCGGGCTTTTTCATTCATTTTTTTCGATTCTTTTTTTTGTGAACAAATCGTGCGATACTGTTTGTCTTGATTGCTTTGCGAGGGTTGTAACTGCCTCATTCTTTGGTCGATGAAGGATAACCATTGTGGTTTCCAGTCTTTGGACCTTTTGATTTGGATAACCATTATGGTTTTCGGTCTTTGGACCTCTTGATTGGGATGATGGAATGTAATGGATCCACAAATGCACTCCTTTATGAAAGTCTGAACGCTTGGTCCAACTAGCTGATACCTACCCTGCCCCTGGGTTACATGTGAGGGTTTTTTCATGTGAAAAGGAAACTCCTACTTCAAGGCTCAAAGGGGTTAGCGAGGGTCTATCTCCTTTATATCTCCAGTGTTTAGGGATTTGAAACAAAGCCTGTACATCGTCAACAAGGTCTTATTCAAGAGCAGACAATTAGAGATTTTTTCTTTTTTGTTTCGTCATTCTCCCTCATAGAGTTTAAGCACGGCAATTGGTATTGCGATGTAAACATGCAAAATTAAAATTACAAATGAATTACTTCAAGAAGAACATGCGAGTTTTATTATTGATAACATTCAAAAGCAAACAAATTTCATACATGTATAGCAAATAAAAGAAACTACAAATGGAAATGAAGTAAAGAAACTGAATAATGTCGTAGTTGAGGAGGCTTGACTCCGTCTGGACTTGTCAGTCTTGGATACTTTCAGTGATCAATAGCTCTTTCACATACTTGTAATCTTCAAGTTGCAGTCATATACCTAACCATGGCAATCATACCTCTTCTTCTAGTTATTCTACCTCTGACACGAGATGTCTGAAGGAAAGAGTAAAGTTGGGGAGTAAAGTTGTCCCATAAGGTTGCTCGGAAATACCTGACGATCTTCTGCCTATGTATCTCCATTGACCCAAGACCAATGAAGAATCAGAGCAACGTAATTCCCCTTAATGGGGAAGACAATGCATTGAAGAAAAACAACAAACAGTTTCTATTGCTGAGAGTATCTGAATACTGAAGGCTTTATTTGCTTCTTTGAAGATTCCAGCTTAATGTGGACCATCTTGTAAAACAACTGACACCGGCTCCGTTGTTATTAGGCATTGCATTCTGGAGTACATTTGGGTGAGGCGCAAAATTGATCGCCTTGGAGTCAATTAGGTCTTGTACCTTGTTCTGAAAAGCCCAACATTTCTCAGTACTGTGCCCATGGGCACCCGAATGGAATTCGCACCTGGAATTTGCATCAAAGTTTGGAGGTAGATTATCAGGAGAAGGAGCTCTCATGGTACGAAGCTCGACCATGTTCAACTTTAGCAGCTCTGGAAGTAATACAACATATGGGCATGGGATGGGATCAAGTCTGCGGTTCCTCGCTATTGTTCTTTCCTGATTTGGTCTTTGTGCCTGATGTTGCTGACCTTGAGGTTGTGGTTGAACCCGTGGCGTAATAGTCACTGCAGCTGTTTGTAGTAACCTTGAGAACGACATTTGTCTCGGCCCCTATACACAACATTAGTCTCGCCTTCTCTTCTTCTTTTGCCATTGCCAAAAGGTTTCTTCACACCAGAAGACCCAACACTATTTGCATCCTGGATCTTCCCCAATTTCAGGAAATTTTCTATCCTTTCTCCAGCGATGATAATATCAGCAAAACCGATGGACGGGCAAGCGGCCAAACGATCCAAGTAAACACCTTGCAAGGTGCCCATAAACATGTTTGCCATTTCCCAATCCAGTAATGGAGGTTGAACCTGTGTAGCCAGCTCACGCCACCTCTTAGCATACTGCTTAAAACTTTCCTTAGGTCCTTGAGACAAGTTCTGCAACTGAGTGCGGTTTGGAGCCATATCAATATTGTATTGATACTGCTTGAGAAAAGCTTCAGCTAAATCTTTCCAGCATCAGATAGAGACCCTTCTCAGCTTCATGTACCAGCTCAATGAAGCTCCAGATAGACTATCTTGGAAGAAATGCATCCATAGTTTCTCGTCATCAGTGTGAGCCGAGATTCTTAAAAAGTATGCATGAATGTGAGTTCTAGGGAATGTGCTGCCATTGTACTTGTCAAATGATGGCACCTTGAACTTGGGATGGATTATGACTCCTGGCACTAACCCAAGACTGGTTACATCGATGCCCAGGGAATTTTGACATTCCATGGCCTTAATCTTCTCTGCCAGATCTTCATACCTGCGATCATTGATCTCATTCGCATTACCTATATGAGCATCCAGTAGAGTGACCTAGTCCTATTGCGTGTCTTCATTACGGGTCTCAGTCCCATTTAGATTTGGCCCTCCATTACGGGCAGCGTTAGGATCCACATTCTCAGTCGGTATTCCAGTATTAGAATTCACATGGGGTTGCTCAACCACAACCTGAGACTCTCCTAGTTCTGGGCCATGCCAATCATCATATCCATGAACTGATCCATCATCTGTCGGAGCTCATTGAGATCAGTCTGCATTCGTTCAGCCATTCTCACTCGTTTTCTTTTTGTTGGATACCGATGAACGTGTTGACCAACTATATTGACTAAAGTTGAATAAGTTAGGAAGTCCGAATAACTTGTAAAAATGCAAAATATGCAAATCATGCAGTAAATGCTTATGATATGTTGATGAGGATGCAACATGCGACCCTGCAAATGAGTAAGCATGGGTTAGTAATGCAAGCATGCAGAGGATGTTATGCAATACGCTGGCATGTGATCAAAGTTCTGGTGATCACTGGTCTAATGTTGGTGTTGAGAAGACAGTCATGTACTGGTGAAGAGTCATAATAATAGTGCCACCAAAGTCCCGGATCTCAAAAACAAAGGACCATGTGGAACCTGATCATAATACTGAATAAATCTGGCAAAGTGGGTATGTTGGAAGTTTTAGGGTTCCTACAAATCTATAAACCCCTCCCATCTCACGGGTATGCTACTCCGAGTCAACATCACAGACACTCAAATCCGGATAGCAATAATACGTTCACTATTTCTGAGAAATGGCTCATGACCAAATCAGGGAATTGGTTTGGCATTATATACTACTCAGGGAGGTCTCACCTGAGTACGGGGAAAACAAGCATCCCTCATAAGTCCCCAGCTTCAAGCACTAAATCGAGAAATAATAGTACATTCATCCTGAAGGGTACAATACTATCGTCATACGAACAATTTGTCTTGACTGGGTTCTTATGAGAGAACCAGGCCATCCTATGCGAATTCCCAGTGGGCCCTCGGATACGAGTGGGTTTGCCAACAAATGTGGTCTGCCACTATCATCACTGGAGAGGGATGTTTCCACAAAGGTTCTCAATGATCGGCCCCCTGATTGCACATGACAATCAAGGTTGTGTATTGCCTCAGAAAGATTCTGGTATCAATACATTCCCGAGAAGGTCGCAAGTCAAGGTGTGGAACTCACTACTACCAACATAGTAAGATGCCATGAAGCCAAAGTGGAACCACTCTAAGTCCTAGGGTGCACTCAAGCTCCGGTTACAAGCTCATCTCACATTAACCCCATCCCACAGAAAAAATGAAACCAGTACAGTCCAGTATATGATGCATGGAAAATAAATGCTGAAAGCAGTAAATAAAGATGTAAAGTAAAGTTGTAAAGTAAAACTGTAAATGAAAACAGTAAAGCTAAACTAAAGCACACAACAGCGAATAGATAAACACCCAAAGAAACAAAAACAAACAAGCGCTAGGATTGACTCTACAAGGGAAACCAGAGATTCTGGGTTCGATCCCCAGTAGAGTCGCCAACTGTCGCTCCCGGGATTTTCATCCTAGTACAAACTCGAAAGTGGCGCAGAAAAGGTAGAGTCGTCAGCCAGGCATTTTTATCCCGAAAGAACGGGAAAGGTAATGCTGCAAAAACCTGAGGAAGAAGGAAAGGACAAGGTCCTGCGAACCAAAGATCTAGGTTCGGGAGTCAGTTACGACCTGGGAAGGTATTAGAACCCCATATCGTCTACCGTACCTGACGGGATCCATGCTTGCTTGTTTGTTTCAAAGGGTAAGAAATAAGATGCTGCTGAACAAAACTGCTAACTGGAATGAGAACTGAAATGAGAAAGGGAACAACAACAAAAAAAAGAGATCGAAAAGAAAAGGGGGATATGTAGGGAAAATAAAGAATGTGCTCGAACGGGCCCTACCCAGCTGCCTACGTACCTCATCGGGAAAATGAGGATCAGAGTCGACGTAGTTCACCTAACTAAGGCGGGAACTATTTGTTTGTGTTTTTTTATGGCTGGAACTGCGTATGTTTATGCTCAGGTGTTGCAGGCTCGTCTGGTACGAGTGCATTTACCGTCTTGTATGCGAGACAAGTCGTCGCGAGTTCACGTTGAGAATGAATGAGGTGAGAAAAGAAGTTCCCGTAGGAAAGTCGCTTATTGTTTGTTGTTTGATTTTTTAAAAGTTTCTATGAATTTGGCACAAGGGAGTGAATTCAAACTCTTTTCTATGGAATGTGTACTTTCTACTACATTCCAAGATGGAATAATAGAACAAGCACACCAAGCAAGGAGAATTTATCCAAGGCTTGTTTCCAAGGATTAGGGTCTAAGTTCACTAGCTTGTTGAACTTTATTAAATGTTTTTGTAGCTTGTGTGAAGAAGTATCTTTTAAATTTTTCTTTGTGAAACAACCCCTTTATAAGACTTGTACATCATGCTAGACAAGCTTACACTATTCCAAGATGGAATGAATGTAAGTGCCCCATGGAATAAGGCTATACACAAAGGATCCTTTCATGCATTTATTAAGTCTTTTTGGATTTTGTTTGAAGATGAGAAAGAAGACTCAAATCGGAAAAGGACAAAAATTAAGGGGGACTAAGACACAACCCTATGTTATTTATTAAAATGGTGGTCCTAATGGTGAGTAAGGCTTTTCTAATCCTAAAGAGCAAAATGAAAAGAGAGAAGAAAAAGGATGCAACTTACTTCCTAAGGAAGTTAAGTTGGTCCTAGCAAAAGGGAAATCCTAGCAATCATAAATACGGAAGTAAAAGGTGAATTAAATGCATAAAGGGAATGCATAAAAAATAAAAAGGATAAGGTTTAAGGAAACATACCTTTCCCTACCTACAAAACAAATATTAGTGTGCATTTTTATTTAAAAATAATAAGGCAAACTCACCAATTAAATCCTAATAACTCTAGGACTTAATCTAAACTCTATCTTAATTTTAGAGGAACTAAAAAATGCTAAAACAAAAATTCAGCGCTGTAAACACCCCAAATTTTCCCTTACTAGTATTCACACCATGGCTTGTGATCTTTCATGTTTGCATAAGTTTAAGCATATCATCTCATATTGCATTTTTGTTTCATCTGCACTAGTTCAAGTTCATCTGCATCTAGGGTTTGTGATCTGAGCAATCCAAGGATCCATCTGAGCCACTCCAAAGGTCTTAAATCATTCCAAGAGGTTCCATGTATGTTCTATCGTCATTTTATACCCGTCAAAGATCAAGGAAGTCAAGAAAACACAAGAACTGGCAAGGCATGGAAGCATAGCTAGGGTTTCACTACACAGATGACCTGAAATTAGGGTTTTGGTTTCAGAGGCCATAACTCCAAATTTTTTGGTCATTCTTGTTTCTAATAGTCTCAATATATTATAAGGATCATGTGTACCAAGTTTGATGAAGAAATTCATTGTGGAAGTCATATGTTCACTGGGTAACTTCTTGAGCAAGTCAGAGCAAAATATGGGCATCTGAGGCCCCCAACAATGGAACCAAAGTGGATTTTCCATCAAATTGAATTTATATGATCTTTATTTGATCATTTAAGTGCTTGGAAGTTCAAAAAATTGAAGAAAATTGAGCTAAACCAAAAGTTGCCAAAAATGGAAATGACTTGTAATGGAAACTTTCCATTTTGGGAAAGTTTTTCAACCTCCTCTTTCTCAACCAAAAATGATTCAAATGAAAAATTGTTGGTCATGAAAGTTGTAGATTGGATCATTCCCTTTCCAAAAAGTACAAGAACAAGTTCTAATTCATTATGGAACTCAAGTTATAGCTTGGCAAAGTTGGCAAAAATCACATAATTTTCACTTTCACACCAAAGAGGATTTTGTGCAAATTCACATACCAAGCCATTTTGTGACTTCTAATACACTTCTAAGCATCATACAAACATAGTGCATTGCCTAAAAATCATAATTTCCCAAAGAATCATGTCATTTCATGCCTTGAACTTCAAGAAATTAAAAAGGGGCCAAACATCTTCAAAATTGCAAAAGAGCATGAAATATCTCATACACTTGCTGAATCACCACAAAACCAATTCCATGGTCCTCCTTGATCCTTGTTAAGCTAGGACAAGCCAAAAGCCAGCTGCAACATGAGCCCATACCTCAAGTACAAGTTTTGTTGACTTTTTGCAAGAGAGCCCATACCAATCACCATAGGCCACAACAACTCTTCTGACCTATCAAAGCTTGTTATGTGGATCAAACACAACTCATAACACAACACAAGTAAGCCTAACACTTCAGAATCATCAAGTTCCACAAAATCACCCCAAAAGAAAAAACCTTCGAAACTTTCTGTCCAGCCATCAAACTCCAAAACAAACTTCACCATTCATTCAAAAATGATTCATAGAGCATACACCAACCATCAAACAATCCTCAAAGCACCCAAAACTGAAATACGATTTCTGGCCAGTTGAAGTGTAACCACATAATCCAGCCATTCTAAGCTCCTTCCAAGCATTGCAACTTCATCAGGAGGTCAAGGGGAGTGAGTTTGCACAAGAGAAGAGGTCCAAAAGCTTCAAACTGAGAAAGCTCAAGCTCAGGTAACCTCAAGAACAAATTTTCCAGAAATGTGATTCTAGGTTATAGAAATGTTCCTTATGCTTTGCTGATCATCATGATGTATTTACTTTTGAAAATGAGTGAGAAATAAACCTGTATTGAACCTCTGAAACTCTGCCCGTAAAATATGTTTTTGTTTGATTCATATGATTGATGAAGAATAAATTTGTTTTGGGGGTAGATTTAGGTTTAGGAAGGTGTAGGGAGTTGATCTGGAGCTTTAGAGCGTTTGAAACAACCTAGGGAAGAAGTTTGATTTTGAGCTCACTGGAGAAGATGACCGGAGCACTGTTCCGATCACCTGAAAAAGATTAGGGTTTTAATTAGGGTTAGCGTGAGTTTGAATGTGGGTCGTTTGATGTTTGTTTCCCGCGTGTAATGAAAGGCCGAGATTAGCTCATTAAGTTTTAATTATGTTTAATTAATTAATTAATTAGGTTTAACTCAGATTGAACCTCAGCCCTTAGATTGCGCGTTGGTCAACCTTTTCCCCCCCAGTTTGAATCATGTCCATTGGATTGTCCTACTCTCATTTAATTTAATTTTTATTTTCATTTTTAACCATTTTTCTTGTCTAATTTATTTAAAATACTTAGAAAATTCCAAAAATATTTTTCTTCTGCATTTTGATTTCAAATATTTTTCTCCTCCCAAAAACATTTTTATTTTTATTTTTTGCATTAAAAAACCATTTTAAAAATATTTAAATGTTTATTTTAATTAATTAATGGAAATTAATTAATTAAAATACCATTTAGGTTTCTAAAAATTCCAAAAAAAATTCACATTGCATCTTAGGACATTTAGAAACATTGTCAAACCATTCATACAAATTACTTTTTGGTTTTGATTCAACTTTGACATTTTTCTTGAATTTAGGGTTCATAAAAATCCCTTTTTGGAACCCTAACTTCAAGAATTCTTTTCTGCCTAACCATGGAGGGTTTGACATTGATTCTTTTTGCATTGATCTTCATATAGCATGTAGTATCTATCATATTTTTTGTTACAAATTTATCTTACATTTTCCATTTGATTTGCATTTTTCCCTTAAGGTACCTTAAAACCCTAGTTAACTTAGAAAAATCACAACTTTCTTTAGGTTAAGAGTTAGGCCTTCTCCTTTGGGGTGTGAATCATATAGGGTTAGGGTTCCTTTGAGTTCATTTGCAATTTTTTATCTTGTGATTTGCTTCTGTTTTTGACTTATGCATCTCATGTTGCCTTAAAACCCTATTTTCTCATGTTCATTTGCATACATCTTGCATATACATCCATACATGAACTTGCCATGACATTTCATGCATTCACATGACATCTAAGACATCTTAGGACATATTAGAATCATTCTTGATCATTTCTTCATTCATTTTCCATGATGTGCATTTATTTCATTTCATAAACTTTCATGAACTTTCAAACTTCAAAGCATGCTTCCTTTGCATTCCATCCCTTGTATGAACATCCATAGAACTTGACATGCTTTTGCACCATCTCATAGCATCATTTGCATCATGTGTTTGCTTATGGTTTTGGTTTTGCCTTTGCATATGTTTCATTTTCATTTCATTTCATTCCTTTATGCTAATCTTTTCAGGTGGTAAGTGTAACACGGTGGGAGAACTGACTTTAGTTATGTTGCGGATAGCAAGAGTCGCCACCGACTTTTATTTTATCCAAAGGAAAGGCATAAAAGAACAGGAAAGACCTTTTTAAAATATTTTTGGGTCCGGGGGGTAGGTTATGTAAAGGGAAGGTGTTAGCACCCTTTACATCCATGGTTATCCATGGGCTCTTAGTTACTTAGCTCACTTTAAACTGTTTTTGAAATGTGAAGTGTGTGTTTAGAAATTTTCTTAAGTATTTTATAATGATCCATGTACGGATATATATAAAACCTTTGTTTTTGAAAATTGTTTGAAATGTATGAAGTGTTTGAAATGTTTTGAAGAGTGAGCAAGTATCTAAGAGGAACCTACCCTAAGTTAAGTCTTTTCTGTTCTTGTATATCCTTTAAGTGGTAAGACTATCCCTATTATTAAGGAATAGGTAGTCATTACCTTGGATGTATGGGACAAATGAAGGGACATCTGTTATTCAGGCAACTGTGGGGTGTATAAGCAATTCGAAGGGACTTATCATCTTTATTCGAAAGGGACAAGATCATTTCTGAAGGCAACATTCAAAGGGACTTGATCTTTTAAACTGTTTAGGGACTAGATGATGTGAGATGAGGGACTTTTGCTTTATACACCCTACTTAACCTTTTGTTTAGGCAACTTGAGAGGAAACCCTTAAGAAGTGAGATGGCGATCCAGGATCGACTTACGTGTGTGAGTGTACAAGTTCAAATATTTATCTTTTAAGTTAATGATCTAAATTCAATTTTTAAATACAAACATGTTTCACTCCCTATTTTACTAACCATAGCATTTAAAATAAATAATGAAAATTACTACTACAAATATTACATAAGGGATACAATTACATAATAAAAATAATAAAAATGAATTAAATAAACAAGCAAAATATATATTAATAAATAATTGGGTTAGTAACAATAATAATAAAAAATCACAATATAATATATATATATATATATATATATATATATATATATATATATATATATATATATATATATATATATATATATATATAAATGGGGTTAGTAATAACAAAAATTAATAAAAATAAAATCAAGAAATTAACATAATAATGAATAATAAAGTTAAAAGTGCAATTTTTAATAGATAATTATTTTTTAAGATTTTTAAGAAGAAAAATAAACAATTCATATTATATACTAATTATTATAAAGATTTAAATTACATATACATGTTATGAAAAATAATGGTTAATTATGATTAAATAAACATATTATAAAAATAAATCATATTTACAAAATTAAATTAAGAGTTTTTAATTATTTTAAGCATAATCTAAAATTATTTGCATGCAAGAATTATAATAATTATAAACAAATTATAAAAATATGCACATAATTAAAGTTTATAAATAAATAAATTAAAAGTTATAATATAATTAGGTTTTTTTGTAAAAGAACAAATTAGGGTTTGATTATTTAGAAAAATACATTAGGGTTTATTTCTTAATTAAAATATAAACAAAATTTATGACATTTAAATAAATAAATAAATTAATATTTACAATTAAGGTTCATAGAAATAATTAGCTTTTATAAAAAATATTTTAGGGTTTTAGAAATATTAGGATTAATATGTTTAGAAAAATAAATTATCTAATATAAATTAATTATACAAAATTATTAATAATATACAACAAGATAAATTTTAAATAATTTTTACTAATAATATTTAATTGAAAAAAAGATGAATTTTAAGTTATAGAAAAAGAAAAAAGCATAAACATTTTTTGTTATTTTAAATTTATTTAATTATAATATAAACAAATAAAATGAGAAAACTAAAAAAAAAAAGTGGAAAAAAACTTACCTGGACTGGGATTCGAACCCAGACCCTGAGCTTTCACCCTCAAGACCAACACACCAACCACTGGGCTACGCACGCGCAGGTGAGAATGAGGGAACTTCATATTGTTTTATTTTAAATCCTGTGAAAATCATAACAAAACAAACAAAAGCACAAAAAAGGGCCTGGGGGGATTCGAACCCAGGACCCTCACACAACAAGCAAACACTCTTACCATCCAGCCAGAAGGGCGCAACTGATATACAATCCACAACAATGAATAATATATTAAGTTCTATGAATAGATGGAAAAAATAAGAAAAAAGGTTGCTGCACCCAGGGATCGAACCAAGGGCCTAACCTTCGCAAGGACAAGTTTCCAACCATCAGGCTAACACGCACGCTGTGAAATACAAACCAAACGTAAATAATAAAAAAACAAACAAATATTTGAATTCTGGAATTCGCGCCAGGGGTCTTCTTCCTCCTCCAGACCTGCGTTTTTTTCCTGCGAATCTTCCTAGGCAATTTCCTGCGAATTTTTCAATATACACAACTTGCGAAATTCAAACACCATTGAAACAGAAAAATTTCTTCCAATTGATTAGGGTATTATGATTCCTAGAACTCACACAATCATTCTATGTCTTTAAAAATTATTTATATTAGGTCTTTCATGGAACCCTAAAAGCTTGTCCGAAACCCTAGCAATGGCCAAATTCGTTCTAGGCAAGGAAACTCCAATCAATTAATCCAAAAAGCTTCAACACAATGAGACAAATAAGATTAAACAATCAAAATTAATTAATATGCAGCAAACTCATTGAATCGAAAAAAATCAAATGTGAAGGAAAAACGATTCGGGTTTCTCAAGATATCATGTTATGGAGCAATGTGATGAATGGTTTTGATTCAGGGAAGCTTAATGAAGCTTGTGATGTTCTCAAAATACCTTGAAACTTCCTCTAAGGTAGAAACCGAAAATTCACTTTTGAAGGATTTTTTGAAGTTTGAAACTTACTCTTTGAGGCAGAAAATTCGTCCCTGTGCATTGTGTTAGGTTTGTATACTTATAGTTGAATGAATCTAGGTCAAAAAATTGGATCATTGTTTGGACTTTTTGATTTTTGAAGATTGAAAAAGATTATAACTTAAATTTCATATATTTTTGAATGAGACCTTTCTATCTTAAGACAATCATCATCAATTGTATATCAATTTAATCCAATTCATGTTTATGACCTTCTAGAATCAAAATATATTTTAAATTTTCATATTTGATATTTTATTTAAATTTAAAATGATTTTTAATATAAAAAATCATAATAAATAAAATAAATAAAATAATATTATTAAAATATCAAATAAATTTCGTGCATGATGTCATGGAACACCTTGGGTCACAAAAAGTTCAGCCCATTTGGAAGAATTTGGTTTTAAGATCCTATTTTCTTCATAAACCACCCAAAAATTTCCCAACTTTGCAAGGGCACATATCCTTCAATTTTAATGATATGAGGGTGTTCTTGGACATTTTGGAAAGCTTAAAGAGTCCTCTAACCAACCCCATTGGTTTCATGTCCATATCATTTACCATTCTCAAGTTATGCCCTTTTGAAATTGTTGACTTTTTGTTGACTTTCAAAAGGACCTATAATGTCTTAGCTCATACCTTCCAAATGAAGCATTTTTGGACTTGGCTTGTGAGACACAAAGTTGTAGAGAATTCAATTTCCTTCAAAATGAGCTTTGTATGGGAAAAATTTGATGAAGCATGTGAAAGTTATGGCTGGTCAAAGTTCAGTTGACTTTTCCTGAGAAAACCCTAATTTAGAAACTCCTGATTCTTGATGATCTGAAATCTCCTTGATGAATCATGATCAACCCTTGATCAAATGATGAATTTTACTTCATATACATGATGTTGGCAAAAAATCATGAAGTTTGACTTTGGTTTGACCACAGTTGACCTCAGTTTGACTTTTTAACTGCTTTGACTGATTTTGACCTATCTGATCATCTGACTGAGCAAACCTTTGAGAAAAGTCTTGAAACTTGATATGGGGATTCTTAAACACATATAAGATGTTATTAAGCTCAATTGAAGTCTTGGAAGTTCATTTAGCCTGATTAAAGTCAAAACCCTAGTTTTGGATGCCCTGCTTAAGAGGATGCATTGTCTGAAGGAATTGTCAAATCTTATGACTAATTGTGAACTTTGTGAACCTTGTGAACCTCATAAGATGTCTTTGTGAACCTTGTGAACCTCATAAAATGTCTTGTGAACCTTGTGAACCTCATAAGATGTCTTGTGAACCTTGTGAACCTCATAAGGTGTCTTGTGAACCTTGTGAACCTCTTAGTACACAAAGTCTTATATTGTGAGGGAAAATTTTGGGGTGCAACAGCTGCCCCTGTTCAATTTTCTGAAACCTGAGGGGTTAGATTGGCATATTTGCCAGTCGTGACCTGGAAGGTTGAATGGGATTGAACACAAAAGCCCAAAAATTTGCACTCACCGGTGCGTAGAGTGATACTGATGACTTGTTGTATATGCTTTGAGTGGGCTTAAAGATGCCACTTGGAGAAAAATTCTTCAAATATATCTCTTGGAGGATAAAGCAGTCCAAAATATGAAGATATAGCTTTTGGGAAGATAAACAACATCCCAACATAGTGAGATAACCTTTGGGAAGATAAACAACGACCCAAGGTAAAGGTATAACTTTCAGGAGGATAAACAACGTCCTGAGGTATAAGTATAACTTTTGGGAGGATAAACAACGGCCCAAAGAAATGGTAGCTTTCAGGAGGATAAACAACGTCCTGAGGTATAAGTATAACTTTTGGGAGGATAAACAACGGCCCAAAGAAATGGTAGCTTTCAGGAGGATAAACAACGTCCTGAGGTATAAGTATAACTTTTGGGAGGATAAACAACGACCCAAAGAAATGGTAGCTTTCAGGAGGATAAACAACGTCCTGAGGTATGATGATAGCTTTCAGGAAGATAAACAACGTCCTGAGGTAATGTATAACTTTTGGGAAGATAAACAACGGCCCAATAGTCATGATATGGCTTTTGAGAAGATAAACGACGTCTCAAAATAACCTTTGGGAAGATAAACGAGGTCCCATGATAATGAGGTAACCTTTGGGAAGATAAACAACGGCCCAAGGTCATGATAGCTTTCAGGAGGATAAACAACGTCCTGAGGTATGAAGTAACCTTTGGGAAGATAAACAACGGCCCAAGGTCACAAGTTGTTGATGAAGTTTGTCTGCTGGAGAATTAATCTGAAAAATAAGATTATAACATTTTGTATGATAATATTAGTTTATGCATTATGTATGCATGTATAATATGATGCACTTAAGTAATGTACTATGTATTTATGTATATGTATGTTATGGTATGATGTAAATGATGTATGTATGTATCATGCAGCCTGACGCGTCTGGATATCTTCGTATAACAATTGTTGGCCAGGGAAAATAAATCCCGATTCGTTGCTGAAGAATATGAGGAACCCGTTCCCGTTTGATAATATAGTATTCATAACCTCCTGTCTTCAATTGGTAGTATAGTATTCATAACCTCCCGTCTTCGTTTGTCGTACTCTGGGGGATTTGTAGCTGTCTTGTGGGGATGAATCGGCGAAGCTTCGTTGCATTCCCTCCCTCGTTCGTCCTTAGTAAATACTATTACTGCATTTCATGCATTTCTGGTAAACATCAATCATATTAAGTATTTATGCATTTCTGGTAAACATCAATCATATTCAAAAGCATACATACATTCAAACACAACCAATGGACGTTTCGCTTATGTAAATAGGGTAAAAGTAAATCTGGATTCAAAAATGGAATTTTATTTATATCATAAAATGACCTATACATAGGTAAGTTTGTACAAGGAGACATAAATCCTAGTAAGAGGAATTTGTCATAAAGTTTTTACAAAACAAAGAAAATCAGCTATGTGGGAAATAATCCTATTGAGTTTCAATTCTACTATTGCCATTATCTTCAGGTATCTCATCTTCTGTTGTTGAGACGGAAACGATTGGATTGAGCTTTATCTGTTCAAGCTTGAGTAAATAGCACAACTGGTTAGAGTTTACATGGGTGATCCAAACGAGACATAGCCATACGCTTTAATCCCTAACTTTTGCCTGGATTGCCCTTTCAGGTTTTCAATCCACCGGGATACCCTTTTTTGTCCAAGCCGCCTTTTCAGGTTTTCGACTTGCTGGGTGTACATTTTTTTATATATATATCCCTAATTTTTGCCCGAACCCTTTTGGTTCGCCGGGATGCCCTTATTTTTGCCTAGACCAGTCAACCTAGCGGGTCTCTTTTTATGCGTAGTATTTTTTAACTATGTCTACGTTTACAGGCTGTGGGAAGTCTTCACCATCCATAGTAGTAAGTATCATGGCACCTCCTGAGAATACTGTCTTGACTACAAATGGTCCTTCATATGTAGGAGTCCACTTGCCCCTAGGATCACCCTGTGGTAATATGATACGCTTGATTACCAAGTCACCGGCCTGATATACCTTTGGCTTAACCTTCTTATTAAAAGCCTTAATCATCCGTTTCTGGTACATCTGGCCATGACAAACTGCTGCTAACCTCTTCTCATCAATCAAATTTATCTGGTCAAGTCGGGTCTGAATCCACTCATCTTCATCCAAGTCTGCATCCTTCATAATTCTTAAGGAGGGAATCTGAACTTCAATGGGCAGAACTGCTTCCATACCATAAACCAAGGAGAATGGGGTTGCCCCTGTTGAAGTACGTATTGTAGTACGATAACCATGAAGAGCAAATGGTAACATCTCATGCCAATCCTTGTAAGTAACAGTCATCTTCTGTATAATCTTCTTGATATTCTTGTTAGCAGCTTCCACTGCCCCATTCATCTTTGGACGATACGGAGAAGAATTGTGATGCTTAATCTTGAACTGCGTGCAGAGATCAGTAATCATAGTATTGTTCAAATTAGAGCCATTGTCAGTAATAATCCTTTCAGGGATGCCATACCTACATATGAGATTATTCTTAATGAATCGGGCCACCACATTCTTAGTAACAGATGCAAATGAAGCTGCCTCTACCCACTTCGTAAAGTAATCAATAGCAACCAGGATGAAATGATGCCCATTAGAAGCAGTAGGTTTGATCTCACCAATCATATCAATGCCCCACATGGCAAAAGGCCAAGGAGCAGTCAACACATTCAATGGTGAGGGAGGTATATGGACTTTATCAACATAAATTTGACACTTGTGACACGTTCTGGAATGTTGATAGCAGTCAGCTTCCATGGTAGACCAATAGTAACCTGCTCTCAATATCTTCTTTGCCATGGTATGACCACTAGAATGAGTGCCAAAGATCCCATCATGCATATCTTCCATAATCTCAGTTGCTTCCTTCTTATCCACACAACGAAGCATAGTTGAATCATGATTGCGCTTGTATAAAATGCCATTACTCAAAAAGAATTTAGCAGAAAACCTTCTCAGAAACTTCCTATCTTTGACAGATGCCCCTTCAGGGAACTCCTGAGCTTCAAGATATCTTTTCACTTCATAGAACCAAGTTTTCTCCTCTGCTTCTTCAGTGTTAATCTCGTTGCAGTATGCAGGCTTCTCAAATCTATCAATAGTAATCTTGGGAGCTTCATCATCCCAGCTGATCTCAAACATGGATGCCATGGTGGCTAATGCATCTGCCAACTGATTCTCTCTTCGTGGAATATGTCCAAAAGTAATCTCTTTAAAATGTGGGATCAAAGACAACACATGCTCTCTGTAAGGAATGAGATTATCATGCTTGGTATCCCAATCTCCTTTAATCTGACTTACTACTAAGGCTGAATCTCCATACACGTCTAGGAACTGAATCTTCATATCAATGGCAGCTTTGATACCCAGGATACATGCCTCATACTCAGCCATATTATTAGTACAATAGAAACAAAGTTTGGCAGTAATCGGGGTATGACAACCTTCAGGGGAACTGATCACAACACCAACACCATTACCAAGTGCGTTAGAAGCTCCATCAAAAACCATAGTCCATCGGGATCCTTGTTCAGGTCCGTCATATTGTCCAGGTTCTTTGGTAATAATCATAATGTCTTCATCAGGGAACTCAAAACTCATTGACTGGTAATCATCCACTGCTTGATGAGCCAAATGATCAGCTACAACACTTCCTTTAATGGCCTTCTGAGTAGTATACTGTATATCATATTCTGTTAAGATCATTTGCCATCTTGCAATTCTTCCGGAGAGAGCAGGTTTCTCGAATATGTACTTGATTGGATCCATCTTCGAAATCAATAAGGTAGTATGAGTTAACATATACTGTCTTAGTCGGCGAGCAGCCCATGCCAAAGCGCAGCAAGTTTTCTCGAGCAGTGAGTATCTTGTTTCACAGTCGGTAAACTTTTTGCTAAGGTAGTATATTGCCTGCTCTTTTCGACCAGACTCGTCATGTTTCCCCAATACACACCCCATTGAGTTGTCTAATACTGTTAAGTACATGATCAAGGGCCTTCCATCAACTGGTGGCATCAAAATTGGAGGTTCTAGGAGATATCTCTTGATTTCATCAAAGGCAGTCTGGCACTCATCATTCCATTCCATCACCTGATCTTTCTTCAACAACTTGAAGATTGGCTCACAGGTAGCTGTTAATTGGGAAATAAATCTTGCAATGTAATTCAATCGTCCCAAGAAACCTCTAACTTCCTTCTCAGTACGGGGAGCTGGCATCTCTCATATAGCTTTCACTTTTGCAGGATCCACTTCAATACCTTTTCCACTGACAATGAAACCCAGGAGCTTACCAGATCTAACTCCAAAAGTACACTTGTTTGGGTTCAATCTCAACTTGTATTTCTTCAACCTCTCAAATAACTTATGCAGATGATCAAGATGTTGTTCTTCATTCTGGGACCTGGCTATCATATCATCCACATACACCTCTATCTCATGATGAATCATATCATGAAACAAAGCCACCATAGCACGCTGATATGTTGCCCCTGCATTGTTCAAACCAAATGGCATCACCTTATAACAAAAAGTGCCCCACTGTGTAACAAATGTTGTCTTCTCCATATCTTCAGGTGCCATCTTGATTTGATTGTAACCAGAGAAACCATCCATAAAAGAGAATACCTTATGCTGAGTAGTGTTGTCTACCAGAACATCAATATGAGGAAGTGGAAAGTCATCTTTGGGGCTGGCCTTGTTCAAATCCCTGTAGTCTACACACATACATACCTTACCATCTTTCTTAGGTACCGACACCACATTTGCAACCCACTGAGGATAAGAAGTCACAGCTAAGAACCCTGCATCAAACTGTTTCATTACCTCTACTTTAATCTTCTCTGACATCTCAGGACACATGCGACGAACCTTCTGCTTCTTTGGACGATAATCTTCTTTTACCGGTAAACGATGAACCACAATATTTGTATCCAACCCTGGCATATCTTCATAGGACCAAGCAAAAATCTCCACATAATCATGTAACATCTGAATCAACTTGCTCTTGACACCATTTTCTAATTCAGCCCCTATCTTGACCTCTTTCCTGTTATCTTCAGTTCCCAAATTCACAACTTCGACTGGCTCTTCATGTGGCTGTATAACTCTCTCTTCTTGTTGTAACAACCTAGCAAGCTCTACAGGTACTTCACAATCATCCTCATTTCCATCTTCAGCTTGATAGATCGGATTCTCGAAATTATAATTGGCAATAGTAGAACTGTTATCAACAGGAACCAAAGTGGATGAGGATCTGCATTTTAGTGATGTGGGTGTGTGTAAGAACACATAGCTGATAAAACAAAAATAAAAGAAAAGAAAGACAAGGAACACAATATTTACGAAAACGAAACGTCCACTGATTTTTTATTGAATGAAGTATGCAAATGAAATGACATCCCGTAACAAGCACACCATTGTGCCTCGGGTAAGGCACAAGGCTTAAGAGTTTAATTGTTCAAGAAATTACAAACTTAAAAATAACAACACAGTAATAGTATTTACTCCTGACTAAAGGAGATAGGAATAACATCTTCAGCCTTCCAGTTATTGAGCCCAGCACCCACAGTAGGAAAAATCCAAGCATCCAGATTATAATCTTCCTCATAGTCACCCAGAGAATTGATCTGATTCTTCATAATTCCCTGATTGGTGATACAAACAGCACGAGCACGACGAACAGCCTTCTGGGACTCTGCAGTGAAACCCAAACCAAATTTGTCAGACTTGTACGGAATATCAGGAAGCTGACCCCAAATAGTACAACCACCTTCATCCACCACAGCTCTAGCATCTTTAAGGGAGGCCATTGTAGGAGGTACTCTGGTGACCACAGGAACTTTCTTGACAACAGGAGGAGCTTCATAATCATTAATAATCCAAGGAACCACTTCAAATGTTTGACACGGAGTTTCAACATATTCACCTTCCACTTCAAGATATTTAAAGGTGTTCACATGGCTAATCATATACCCTTCCTCTCCGTAAACAGTAACAACCTTCCCCTCTACTGGATACCTCAGCGTTTGATGTAAGGTAGAGGTTACAGCGCCTGCCCCATGGATCCAGGGGCGCCCCAGCAAACAAGAATACGACGGACGAATATCCATTACATAAAAGGTAGCATTGAAAACCTGAGAACCAACTTTGATTGGGAGATCAATTTCTCCATGCACCACTCTTCTCGAGCCATCAAAAGCCTTCACCACTATATTACTGGGTTTCAACACAACATCTTCAGGACTAAGCTTATTCAAGACTTCTTTGGGCAACACATTCAGAGAGGAACCATTGTCTATTAATACATGTGACAGGGTAGTGCCCCTGCATTCAATGGAGATATGTAGAGCCCTGTTATGATCCCTCTTGGCAGGAGTCAAATCAGCATCGGAGAAACCTAACCCATTATTATAGGTCAAGTGTGCAACACAATTTTCAAACTGGTCAACCGAAATTTCATTTGGTACATGAGCAGTTTTCAGAAATTTAATCAGGGCCTTGGCATGAGCCTCAGAGCACAACAATAAAGACAACATAGAAATCTTGGAGGGAGTATGCCCCAATTGATCAACAATGTCATAATCACTCTTGCGAATGATTTTCAATACTTCTTCCATCTGCTTAGAAAGATCATCAGCAGCTGGCACCTCAGTTGGTATAGGTTCAATAACAAGACCTTTGCCCCGAGCATCAGTGGTGGAGGTAGTAGCTGGAGTAACTGCATTCTTGGAGGTAACTGGAGGAGAAAACTCTTCCACTTCGTGTGATCTTACTAGATCCAGCAATATTATCAACATCAATGTTTTCATCAGTAACAGGCGTATCAGCTAAGGGTTCCTGCTTAACACCATGGATATAAACATCGGGCCCATAATGCCAAGGCACAGCTTTATCAGAAGTATACGGAATAGGACCAGGAGTGGTAATGATCATAGGAGCAACTCTAGCTTCAGCAACAATTTTCACAGGGCCTTCAGCAGTAATCTTAATTGGACCCTTATGAGTGATTTTTACAGGTCCCTTAGAAGTAATCCTTACCGGCACTTTATCAACCATATCCACCTCTTCAATCTTCGCACCTTTAGTTATATGATCAACCATACTCTCCACAGAAGGTGGTGTCCTCTCAAACACTATGGTGTAATTATTCATGAGGCGTTGAATTCCGTCCTTCAACCTCCAGCAACTATCCAGCTTATAAGCACAATAGACACAATCTTCACGACAACCTGGAAAGAACCCAGCTTGTACTAACTTCTTCTTGATAACAGACAATGGTGTAGTCAAATCTGCAACTGAGGAAATATGTGAAACTTCATCAATGGCATTGACAGTCTTCTCATGATTTGGCATGGGAGCAGTGATCACATTTGGAGTACCCGGAGGGTCAAACTCAATCTCTCCAGCATCAATCATATCTTGAATTTTGTTCTTCAACACCCAGCAACTATTGGTATCATGTCCCTGACAATTCGAATGATATGCACATCTTGCATTAGGATTATACCTGGGTGAGGTAACATTGGGATTCTGAGGAGGATCTTTCAAAGTGATAAGTTCAGCCTTCAACAAATGTTGCAAGGCTTGGGCCATTGACATGTTGATCTTAGTGAACTGCCTTCTAGTCCCCTGTTGATTTCCCTGTGGCTGCTCTGTTGTTGTAGGAGTTGGATTGGAGATATGAACTGCACTCACAGACTGATGCCTTCTATTACGATCAGGTTGACCATAAACAACATTTGCCTCTTTCTTCCCACTGGGAGGCTTCTTTGCAGCACCTGATGAAGAAGCACCCACTTGAATCTTGCCACTCCTTATACCACTTTCTACGTGCTCTCCTGTCATTATCAACTCAGTGAAGCCAGATGATGAGCTTCCAATGAGATGACTGTAAAAAGGACCATTCAACGTACACATGAACATATCAACTAACTCCCTGTCAGTTAGAGGTGGTTGCACTCTTCCAGCCAAGTCTCTCCACTTCTGAGCATACTCCTTGAAGCTTTCTTTAGCACCCATAGACATGCTCTGAAGTTACATGCGAGTAGGGGCTAAATCAGCATTGTATTGATATTGCTTATAGAAGGCTTCAGCAAGATCATTCCAATCACGGATGTTGACACTCTCCAACTGATAGTACCATTCCAATTGAGCTCCAGATAAGCTCTCTTGGAAGAAATGGATCCACAACTTTTTATCAGCAGTATGGGGTTGGATTCTCCGGACATAAGACCTCAGATGCAGCTTGGGACAAGAGACACCATCATAAACTACGAAGGTAGGAACCTTGAAACCAATGGGTATGACTACCCCAGATATCAAACTCAGGTCTTCAAAATCTAGCCCAGAAGACTTTTGCAATTCCATAGCATCCATTCTATCCACCAACATCTTGAATTTATCTTCATTAGGCTCATGATAGTAGTTAGCTTCAGAATCAGAGTCCCCCATTGTATTGTGGAGACTGCCCCCCTCTTTCTCAGACTCTTCAGACTCATATTCTTCAACCTGTTCTTTGGTCTTGACAGGACCTCTGAACCTTCTTCCCATGTTGATCAGGCCACTTGACCTTCTAGTCTTCTTAGTCTTCTTGGCCAGCAGTGTCTTCAACTCATCTTGCCCCTTGGATAAGTTCAGGATCAGCTCTTGGAACTGTGCATTTTGTGCCTGGAGATCCTTAACTATTTGTTCAAGAGCCATTGCTGAAATAAATAGCGAGAAGATAAGAAACCTGTGCACAATAAACCTGTGATGCAATGATATGATATGTGAATGTATATGCAATGTTTTCAAGGTCCGTAGGATTTAAATTTGCTTAAACAACCAAGAAAGTAAACTTTTATTAGTAATAAATTTGTTTTGCCTCTTGGGCTTACAGAAAATGAAATGAAATAAATACAAGAGATGGGGTTTTAAGTCTCCCATGGACGTTTCCTCTTTGTGTTGAGGTATGAGTTGAGATTCCGTTCCTCGTGAAGTTGCTTTGTTAGTTCCAGGATTCTTTCTTGGCTTGCTTTGTAATGATCCTCGAAGGTATCCCTTTGCTCTTTCAACTGGATCCAGGACCTCTGTAAATCTTCCATGTCAGTGGGCATGTCTGGGTGAAGGATGGTATAAGAAGTATCTCCTTCAGCAACAGGTTCCATGGTAACTGGCAGGATAGCAGGATATGGCATCATGAGAGTCTGAGCATGAGATCGCACCCATCTGAGATAAGCCTCCATAGGAATAGTGTACTTAGGCTCCAGAGTCTTGCTGTCAACCTTGTTCACTTTTCCCCATGCTCGTATGAATCTCTGACGGTAACCTTGAAGATCGTTGTCATAGTCAAACACAATACCCTGAATCAACATGTCATGTGGACCATCACTCCGAGCGTAACCAAACTGTCGTAAGCTAAAGAAGGGTTGTAAGTAATGCCTCCTCTTATGCCTAGAAGTGGCACATTAGGAAACTCCCCACAACGGTCAATGATAGTGACATTCTCCATAGATCTGGAGCAGCAATGAATATCTGAATGAGAGAGTGACATAATCCTCTTGGACCACCTGAACCCTTGTTCATTCTTCATTACTGATCGAGGAAGGTGAGAAATAAACCACCTGGACAAGAGAGGTATGCAGCACATAAGAGTTCCTCGTGCCTTCGTAGTACGAGTATGAAGAGAATGTAGGATGTCTCCAAGCAATGTAGGCACTGGATTGTGACTCAGAAATATGTTGATGGCATGCATGTCTATGAACTGATCAGGATTGGGGAACAACACTAAGCCATAAATCAACAAGGCTAAGATCTCCTCAAAAGCATCATAGCTCATAGCCTTCAAGAACACTTGAGCTTTATCCATTAATACCTTAGCAAGAATACCCTTAACTCCGCTTCTCGTTTTTAGAACAATGTCTGATTTCTTCAGATGTAGAGCTGCAGCAATAACCTCAGGTTTAGGCTCCTTTTCCAAACCTGTGAAGGGTCTTTGATCAAGAACAGGTATACCCAGAAGTTTAGAGAACTCTTCCATTGTAGGAACCAGCTGATAGTCGGGGAATGTGAAGCAATGGTGCTTAGGATCAAAGAACTGAAACAGAACACTCATCATGTCTTCATTGAATCCTGAGGTGACTAGATCCAGTAGATGACCATGTCTCTTGATGAACTGGGAGTGTTCAGACACTTGAGAAACCAACTCTTTAAGCTTAGCTGGTATCCCTACAAAGTTGATCCTGATAGTGTTTCTACGAGCAGAAGCCATGACCTGCAACAAAGAACAAAGATAAATCCTTTGGTTCTTGAAATGGTTAGTGAGAATGCTATGCTTATGATGGATGATGATGTCATGATGTTATGTTCAATCACAAACATGTGGCACACACAAACAAGTCACACAATAGCCCTAGGTTTAAAGGCTTGCATGAGGTTCAAAGCTAAGTACCCTCCCCTGAAGTTTAGATGGTTCATCCTATCCTACAAAAGTAATCAGGTTCTAAGGGATCTCAATATCATTGATCCTTCACAAGGGTGGTTGTTCAGTAGGCAACTTACTTGCCAACCAAATCCCTCCAAGTTTAGAATCTCAATGAGCGTAGTATCGAGTATCAACCAACTTCAGTCTGCACAAAAGCCGGTTATCTCACTACTTTTCTAAAGGCCAAGATGGTATAACTAGGGTTCTAAAAGTTAGTTAGTGTATTGACAACATATGGCAGCCTCATATTATCCTCAACTTGACTTAAGGAACATAAGCACCAACCAAGAAGTCACACTAACTATGGCCACCAGATCAACCATATCGGTATACGCCGTACAGTTTCCTTGGTCTATTGCCATTTACCTAAGGTACACTAGATCCGGGTTAGGATCTTTCACACATAAGAGCACCCCAACAGATAAGTATAAAGCAAACAAGGCAAACAATTTAAGTGATCTAATTCCTAAGGGTACCCCTCTTTTATTAAATCCCCCGCAGAGTCGCCAGTTCTGTAACACGGTGGGAGAACTGACTTTAGTTATGTTGCGAATAGCAAGAGTCACCACCGACTTTTATTTTATCCAAAGGAAAGGCATAAAAGAACAGGAAAGACCTTTTTAAAATATTTTTGGGTCCGGGGGGTAGGTTATGTAAAGGGAAGGTGTTAGCACCCTTTACATCCATGGTTATCCATGGGCTCTTAGTTACTTAGCTCACTTTAAACTGTTTTTGAAATGTGAAGTGTGTGTTTAGAAATTTTCTTAAGTATTTTATAATGATCCATGTACGGATATATATAAAACCTTTGTTTTTGAAAATTGTTTGAAATGTATGAAGTGTTTGAAATGTTTTGAAGAGTGAGCAAGTATCTAAGAGGAACCTACCCTAAGTTAAGTCTTTTCTGTTCTTGTATATCCTTTAAGTGGTAAGACTATCCCTATTATTAAGGAATAGGTAGTCATTACCTTGGATGTATGGGACAAATGAAGGGACATCTGTTATTCAGGCAACTGTGGGGTGTATAAGCAATTCGAAGGGACTTATCATCTTTATTCGAAAGGGACAAGATCATTTACGAAGGCAACATTCAAAGGGACTTGATCTTTTAAACTGTTTAGGGACTAGATGATGTGAGATGAGGGGCTTTTGCTTTATACACCCTACTTGACCTTTTGTTTAGGCAACTTGAGAGGAAACCCTTAAGAAGTGAGATGGCGATCCAGGATCGACTTACGTGTGTGAGTGTACAAGTTCAAATATTTATCTTTTAAGTTAATGATCTAAATTCAATTTTTAAATACAAACATGTTTCACTCCCTATTTTACTAACCATAGCATTTAAAATAAATAAGAAAATTACTACTACAAATATTACATAAGGGATACAATTACATAATAATAATAATTAAAATGAATTAAATAAACAAGCAAAATATATAATAATAAATAATTGGGTTAGTAACAATAATAATAAAAAATCACAATATATATATATATATATATATATATATATATATATATATATATATATATATATATATATATATATATATATATATATATATATATATATATATATATATATATATATATATATATATAAAAATGGGGTTAGTAATAACAAAAATTAATAAAAATAAAATCAAGAAAGTAACATAATAATGAATAATAAAGTTAAAATTGCAATTTTTAATAGATAATTATTTTTTAAGATTTTTAAGAAGAAAAATAAACAATTCATATTATATACTAATTATTATAAAGATTTAAATTACATATACATGTTATGAAAAATAATGGTTAATTATGATTAAATAAACATATTATAAAAATAAATCATATTTACAAAATTAAATTAAGAGTTTTTAATTATTTTAAGCATAATCTAAAATTATTTGCATGCAAGAATTATAATAATTATAAACAAATTATAAAAATATGCACATAATTAAAGTTTATAAATAAATAAATTAAAAGTTATAATATAATTAGGTTTTTTTGTAAAAGAACAAATTAGGGTTTGATTATTTAGAAAAATACATTAGGGTTTATTTCTTAATTAAAATATAAACAAAATTTATGATATTTAAATAAATAAATAAATTAATATTTACAATTAAGGTTCATAGAAATAATTAGGTTTTATAAAAAAATATTTTAGGGTTTTAGAAAATATTAGGATTAATATGTTTAGAAAAATAAATTATCTAATATAAATTAATTATACAAAATTATTAATAATATACAACAAGATAAATTTTAAATAATTTTTATTAATAATATTTAATTGAAAAAAAGATGAATTTTAAGTTATAGAAAAAGAAAAAAGCATAAACATTTTTTGTTATTTTAAATTTATTTAATTATAATATAAACAAATAAAATGAGAAAACCAAAAAAAAAAAGTGGAAAAAAACTTACCTGGACTGGGATTCGAACCCAGTCCCTGAGCTTTCACCCTCAAGACCAACACACCAACCTCTGGGCTACGCACGCGCAGGTGAGAATGAGGGAACTTCATATTGTTTTATTTTAAATCCTGTGAAAATCATAACAAAACAAACAAAAGCACAAAAAAGGGCCTGGGGGGATTCGAACCCAGGACCCTCACACAACAAGCAAACACTCTTACCATCCAGCCAGAAGGGCGCAACTGATATACAATCCACAACAATGAATAATATATTAAGTTCTATGAATAGATGGAAAAAATAAGAAAAAAGGTTGCTGCACCCAAGGATCGAACCAAGGGCCTAACCCTCACAAGGACAAGTTTCCAACCATCAGGCTAACACGCACGCTGTGAAATACAAACCAAACGTAAATAATAAAAAAACAAACAAATATTTGAATTCTGGAATTCGCGCCAGGGGTCTTCTTCCTCCTCCAGACCTGCGTTTTTTTCCTGCGAATCTTCCTAGGCAATTTCCTGCGAATTTTTCAATATACACAACCTACGAAATTCAAACACCATTGAAACAACAAAATTTCTTCCAATTGATTAGGGTATTATGATTCCTAGAACTCACACAATCATTCTATGTCTTTAAAAATTATTTATATTAGGTCTTTCATGGAACCCTAAAAGCTTGGCCGAAACCTTAGCAATGGCCAAATTCATTCTAGGCAAGGAAACTCCAATCAATTAATCCAGAAAGCTTCAACACAATGAGATAAATAAGATTAAACAATCAAAATTAATTAATATGCAGCAAACTCATTGAATCGAAAAAAATCAAATGTGAAGGAAAAACGATTCGGGTTTCTCAAGATATCATGTTATGGAGCAATGTGATGAATGGTTTTGATTCAGGGAAGCTTAATGAAGCTTGTGATGTTCTCAAAATACCTTGAAACTTCCTCTAAGGTAGAAACCGAAAATTCACTTTTGAAGGATTTTTTGAAGTTTGAAACTTACTCTTTGAGGCAGAAAATTCGTCCCTGTGCATTGTGTTAGGTTTGTATACTTATAGTTGAATGAATCTAGGTCAAAAAATTGGATCATTGTTTGGACTTTTTGATTTTTGAAGATTGAAAAAGATTATGACTTAAATTTCATATATTTTTGAATGAGACCTTTCTATCTTAAGACAATCATCATCAATTGTATATCAATTTAATCCAATTCATGTTTATGACCTTCTAGAATCAAAATATATTTTAAATTTTCATATTTGATATTTTATTTAAATTTAAAATGATTTTTAATATAAAAAATCATAATAAATAAAATAAATAAAATAAAATTATGAAAATATCAAATAAATTTCGTGCATGATGTCATGGAACACCTTGGGTCACAAAAAGTTCAGCCCATTTGGAAGAATTTGGTTTTAAGACCCTATTTTCTTCATAAACCACCCAAAAATTTCCAAACTTTGCAAGGGCACATATCCTTCAATTTTAATGATATGAGGGTGTTCTTGGACATTTTGGAAAGCATAAAGAGTCCTCTAACCAACCCCATTGGTTTCATGTCCATATCATTTACCATTCTCAAGTTATTCCCTTTTGAAGTTGTTGACTTTTTGTTGACTTTCAAAAGGACCTATAATGTCTTAGCTCATACCTTCCAAATGAAGCATTTTTGGACTTGGCTTGTGAGACACAAAGTTGTAGAGAATTCAATTTCCTTCAAAATGAGCTTTGTATGGGAAAAATTTGATGAAGCATGTGAAAGTTATGGCTGCTCAAAGTTCAGTTGACTTTTCCTGAGAAAACCCTAATTTAGAAACTCCTGATTCTTGATGATCTGAAATCTCCTTGATGAATCATGATCAACCCTTGATAAAATGATGAATTTTACTTCATATACATGATGTTGGCAAAAAATCATGAAGTTTGACTTTGGTTTGACCACAGTTGACCTCAGTTTGACTTTTTAACTACTTTGACTGATTTTGACCTATCTGATCATCTGACTGAGCAAACCTTTGAGAAAAGTCTTGAAACTTGATATGGGGATTCTTAAACACATATAAGATGTTATGAAGCTCACTTGAAGTCTTGGAAGTTCATTTAGCCTGATTAAAGTCAAAACCCTAGTTTTGGATGCCCTGCTTAAGAGGATGCATTGTCTGAAGGAATTGTCAAATCTTCTGACTAATTGTGAACTTTGTGAACCTTGTGAACCTCATAAGATGTCTTTGTGAACCTTGTGAACCTCATAAAATGTCTTGTGAACCTTGTGAACCTTATAAGATGTCTTGTGAACCTTGTGAACCTCATAAGGTGTCTTGTGAACCTTGTGAACCTCTTAGTACACAAAGTCTTATATTGTGAGGGCAAATTTTGGGGTGCAACAGTAAGTAATTTGAGAAGTGAATTTGCCTTCACTTCTCATTTCTTTTCTCATTCTTCTTATGCATCATTGCTGAATTTCTCTTGTCTTTAGAGTGAGCTTGCTCATTCATGTTCATCATTCACTTTCTTTCTCCAAGTTACTTATCTTCTTCAGTGAAGTAAATCACTTGTTTCTTCTGCTTCTCCTCTTTTCATCTGCTCCTTCCATAGGTGGCTTCTTTGAAGATCTATTGTAAACCTTACAAACCATAGGAACATCCAAGCATGACAATAATTAGGGTTTTGATTAGTCCCCCTTTAGCTTTTACCTTTGTGTCTTCTTTGTGTCTCACTTCTCACCACATCATTAGAGACTAAACCTTTAAGGTTTTAAGGCTTTGTGATTAAGGTTATGCCTGCATCCTTCTCTTACGATGGAGTGTATAACTTTAATATTAAGTGTTAAACCCTTAATTTGTTTAAACCTCTTAATCAATCCATCTTAATAATCACTAAGACATTAACTTGTAACTTGGGCCTTGCATTAGGGTTCTAATTCTTCCTTTATTGGTTAAGAAGGACTAACCCTAGTGTTAATGGACAAGTCCCCCTCAAGTTGTCTTACAAACCATAAAACTCACTTCTTAATATTACCCTTAATTAAAATCCACTTTAATAAAGGTTTATTTTGTCATGAGGTTAATCCCTAATCATGGATTAAGTTGAGATGTCTTTCTCAGCTTAATTGTGCTAATCTATTATCCTTCTATTAGGATGGTGTAATGGGTTCATTAATCCTTGATTATGGCTTAAACTCATTACCTAACACTAAACAAAACATAAAAACATCTAAATAATCACAAGTAGGTTAATGATCTTAATCCTACATCATCATGGTAATTAAGTTTGAGGTGTTTATCTCATACTTAAGGTATTCTCATTATCCCTAATCAAAGGGAGGATATGATGAGCTTAATAACCATTGGTTTAGGTTTAAGCTAATTAACTTATGACAAACACAAAAAAACAATAAAAGATTGAAAACAAAAAAAACAAACAATAATCGTCTCCTCCGGGATTCTTTTCTCATCACCCTCATTCACAAACGAGAACTTGCTTCTTCCGTCTAATGCAAGACAGTTAGCACTCGAGCCAGACGAGTCATACACTTGAGCATAGACAAGCAAGCAGTTCACCAGTCAATTTATCTTTCAGTCTCTTTGATTTGAACTACGGTGTTCTGACTTCCTCATTGCACGAGAGGATATGTAGGAATAACTTAACTGTTATCGAACAAAAGTCTATGTGTCTTCCCCCCTCTTCCAGCATTCTCTTTTAAGCCACATTCCTGAGAACTTCACTTCCCTTTCTTGCACTAATACTTGTATATTCTTTTCCAGCTTTTGCACACAGATAGCACAGACACTACCCCTTTAAACACAAATCTTTTAAGCGTGGATCCCGTCGAGTACGACGGACAATCTGGGTGCTAATACCTTCCCAGGTTGTAACCAACCCCCTTTCTCAGTTTCTCTGGTTCGCAACCGTCTTATCCATCTTTTCTTAGGTTTATGCAGCATTACCTTTCCTTTGGGATAAAAATGTCTAGCTGGCGACTCTTTTCGCCTTCATTTTATCTTCTCCTCTCGCCGACCGTTCGCGTCTGTACCCTATCTGACCCGAGTGTCTTTTAGTGGGAGCAACAAGCACCTACTACAGCCCCTAAAATAAAAACAGCTATGAAAACACAAGCACAACGCAAGTAGCTTTTTACAGCTAGCATACAAAAACGGGTGTAAAAGATTATAAACAGCATGAACTATAACAAATAACATGCATTCTACAGCTCCTATTCGTAAAAACAGATGCCAGAACATGGCAGAATTTATCAATTTCATTTATGTGCACAAAGTGAATGATAAAAAACACATTAATGTAAATCAAAATGGATCTACCTACATCACAAAATGAATTCAAACATATGAATTTATTTACATTATTTATTTGATTTAAAGGAACAATGATCAACAAGAATAACCATACTTTTCCATATTGCACAAAATAAGCATTTATCATGACTTTGAACAAGTATCACTACAAGCATCAATTATTTCACATGTATTGCATAAAAATCCAGAATTGAATTCATGTTAAGATATGATCAATTAAGCACAAGAACTTGCGTGAACATGTGAAGTATTTAATCACTTTTGGCAAAAAAAATCAACATGTAAAACTTAATCATTTAATCGATCCAACAAGCAAGAATCATAATCATGAAGCACATGTTGAATTTAAGCAAGCAATTGACATGTGAAACAAGTGATTAAAGTGTAGCAAACACGTCAAGAATTAATCATAACACATATGCATATTTAACACAAAACATGGAAAAGTGAACGGAATCATGTCGAAACGACTCGAAACCATGGAATCGGCTACTGGAAATAGACCCAAAAATTCCCTAAAATCAATACCTAAACATACATGAACCTTAGAAGCACTAGGAAGCCATAACAAGAAAGCAAATAAGCTAAAATTCTGAAATCTAACAGCGTTAACCGGTTCACAAACTTGGTTAACCCGTTAACGGACAGAAAAATACAACATTTTGGCCAAAAACGCACGCGTTAACCGGTTAACCAAATGCGTTAACCGGTTAACGCTGAACAGAAAGTGAAAATTTGTTTTGAAGCAAGTGCTTTTGGCCAGAATCTTACTTATAAACAACCCAAACCCCCACCTAATCATGCTAACACGAATTTCTACTCCATTAGGGCTTATTAACACATGCTAGAACTTATAACAAGCTACAACCTAGCTTCTAATCCATTAAAACCACAAATCACAAGCAAAATGTAACGAAAACATAATCTACCACAAATAATACGAAAAGCACTTAAAGAATGCCGAAATGGGGAGATGGAGAGAATAACTTAAAGCTAGAATGGTTTTAGATTATCAACCTATGAAGTGGAGAAGTGCTTCGGTAAATGTTGCAAGAATCGGAGCTTGATCGAAGAGAAAACCAAGAAAACCGCGAATCCGCAAAATAAATGCGTTCTTGATGCTTGAACCTTCTTGCACTTCCGATAATTCAAAATCTTCATAAAAATAAGTAGCTTCTTCTTCTACAATCCACAATTAAATGGAGGTTGGAGGTTAAGCTTTAAGATCTTCAAGTTTCAATGTGAAACTTGAAGAGCTTCTTCAAAAAAGCTTTGGTGAAAAAAGGGAAATGGAGGAAACGTGAGAGAGAAAAAGTGATTCTAGAAATTGTGAGAGAGTGAAAGAATTGGGAACCTTTTGCATTGAAGTGATTAATGATTATATTGGGGTTAGGCTTGGAGCTAGGTTTGGGAATGGAGTTAGGTTTAGGAATGGAGTTAGGTTTGTAGTTAGTTAGGGTTAGGGTTGGAGAAGGAATATTCCTTGGAATATTCCATGGAATACTCTAGAAGGTTGTGGAACATGGTAGAAGCATCCAAAGGAAATGGAGTGGAATTGAAATGGAAACACAAAAGGGAAAGAATGAAAGGAAATATGGAAGGAAAGTGGAAGGAAAATGGAGGGAAAGGTGAAATCTTCCTTTTTTTGGTTGGTTAGCTTGGAAGTGGTTTGGATTATTTTTGGTATATTATTTTTCTCTTGAACTCCAATATTTGGCAAGCCTCGATCGACCACACACCTCATGCGTATGCAAAGGATGATGATTTATTTATTTATTTCAAATGTGATGCAATGATATGCGGAATGACGCGGGCATGAAGCGCAAGCTGCTCGAGGTTGATGATAAATAAGAGGGAAAATTTTGGGGTGTTACACGTAGGCAGTGGGGTAGGACATGTTCAAGCACTCTTTTATTTTCCTTACATTTTCCCATTCTTTTCTTTTCCTATCCAGTTTCAGTCTTTCTTTTTGAAGCAGCTTTCATTTCTTCACCCTTTGAAACATTTTCTTTGCAAGCATGGATCCCGTCGGGTACGACAGACGATCTAGGGTGTTAATACCTTCCCAGGTCGTAACCGACTCTCGAACCCATTTCTTTGGTTCGCATGACCTATGTCCTTCCTTTTCTTTTCTTCTGGTTTATGCAACATTATCAGTCTCATTCCTTCAGGATAAAAATGCCTGGCTGACGACTCTAACCTTTCCACGCCACTTTCGCGTTTGTACCAGGATGGAAATCCAGGGAGCGACAAGTAGCCTCCCTCTCCCTGATGGATGACCAAGCTAGCCTCCTCTTGGGTTTTATACAATTGAATTCCCCCAGACAAAGGAATGTCTGATGACCACATCTCATAAATTTCTAACAAACAAAACACTCTTCATACAGAGTCAGTCTACCAACAATTTTGAGCCTCCCATCTTAGGCTTCATATAAGATACTGATAATTGAGAGTCAGACTCTCACAAATAAGATTCACATCTGGGCCAAATTAGAACACAGATAAAAACTTTCCCATAGATTTAGTTTTCTTTATTTAACTTCAACCTTGGGCTTCAATCAAGGAACATATAAAACAAATCTGCCCTATTTAGAGATGACGAATTCTCTCTACTGAGTACCATTTAGCTTCAACCTTGGGCTTCAATCAAGGCACATACAATCAAACATTATACAGTCACTCAAAATCAGTCATAGTCTTGGATCAGTCATAGACTTGGACTCAAACTAAGCTAACATACAGTCATAGTCTTGGACTTTAACTAAGCTAACAACAACAATACAATCATAGTCTTGGACTTTAACTAAGGCAACACCAGTCATAGTATTGGACTTTAACTAAGCTAATTTCCCACAATACAGTCATGGTCTTGGTAACTAACTAAGCTAAACATTCTGCCTTTCTTGAGTTATACAAATCAAGATAAACCATTCAATTATCCTGAGCTATGCAATTCAGTTCAACCATTCAATCCTCCTTGAGATATGCAATTCAGGGTACCCATTCAGCCTTTCTTGAGATATGCAAATCAAGATAACATTCAGCTTATGCCTTAAGCTATGAAATTTAAGCAACCAATCAACTAGTTACAAACAACTATTTTTTTAGCTTCAATCCTGGGCTTTGATCGGGAAACAAACTGACTTTTCAGCTTTAATCTTGGGCTTTAATGAAGACACAAATCAAACTTTTGAGCATCAATATCTTGTGCTTTAACCATGATACAAATCAACCCCTTTCCTCCTAGCTCGCCTTTTAGAAGGAACTACGATGATCTGATCCCTCAATTTTCTTTTTGGGGGTACGTAGGCAAAAGTTCGTAAGATATTTGCGAGCACACCTAACTAATAACAACAATTATGTTTCTAAACCTTAGAAAAACATCAGAAAATTATGATGATACAGAAACAAAAAAACCACAACATCACCCTATCAGTCAGCACTCATCTCATACCCAGACCCATATTAAGGAAACCCCCATCAATATCAAAAAGAACTTTTTTTGCCCTAAACCAAAGGTGAAATAAGCTAAAGAAGAACCCAAAACCATGTGGACATCTGTTAAATAACATTATGCAAAGCGGGGTGAGTTTAAGATATCTTTTCCCTTCCATAACCAGCTTCACCAGGAAAAAATAAGAAATCAGAAAGTAGCAAAAATGTGATAGAGATTAAAGACCACACAAATTGAGTTATAGGAAAATGGCGCAGTCTGTGGGGATCTTCTTACGGTTTTAAGTTAGAATTTTCTTTTAAACCTTATTTTAGTTAGAAAAAAACCCTAGGTTTTGGAACATGTGTGTGTATATATATATATATATATATATATATATATATATATATATATATATATATATATATATATATATATATATATATATATATATATTGCTTTTATATTGTTTTATGTTTATGTTTCTACAAAATATTTGTTCAATTGATATCCTTTGGGGTGGTCTCTAAAAAATGAGAATGCGATTAATCCGCATCTGGGTGAACTTGAGTGCACTTTAAAAATGATTTATATTATATTGTTTAACTATTTAACTATTTAATGTCATATATTGTAACTAATTAACTAATAATTACACTAACTATTTAACTAAACTAAAACGTTATTAAAAAAATAAATTAATTTTTTTATTAAATAAATGTCATATATTGTAACAAAATAAATAGCTTAACTAACTTGTAATTAATTTTTTTTTAACTAAATTAAATGTTATATAATATAACTAAAATGCTATACTAAATAAATGTTATATACTGTTAACTAAAATGTTTAATAGATTGATTTTATTGAAAAATAAATAATTTTTTTAACTAAATATTAGTAAAAATTATTTAAAAATGTTATTAAAAAACATTTTTAATATACTTCCTTAAAAAATGTTGATAAAAAACGTTACTAATATACTTCCTTAAATTAATTTTTTTTATCTAAAATTATTTATGTACTATAGTATCTAATAACGTTAATAAAAAACATTTTTATGTATTGTAGTATCTAAAAACTATTTAAATGTAATATAGTTTTAATAAATATAGTCTTAATAAATATTGTTTAAATATTTTTAATAAATATAGTTTAGTGGTAGTAATATAATCGGGAGACAAATAATTATATAATATATACAAGCATAAACAAACATTAAACAAAAGTTGTGTGGCAGCCCAGTAGATTGGAGTGCGCCTTGCCGCATAGATTAAAAATTAAATAAAAAATAAAAAATGGCACAGGGACGCCACATGTGCATAATCCATCGTCTAGTCAGCAATAGGGGGGAGTGAAAATAGAATCTTGGTTTGGTGAGGGGGGAATCTCAAAAAAACTTCTTGGGGGGGGGGGGGGTAAACCAAATCTTGCTCATATTACGGGGGTAAACAACATTTCACCCGTTAGAAAAAAAAAACCTAGGTTTAGGAACATGTATATATATATATATATATATATATATATATATATATATATATATATATATATATATTGCTTTTATACTGCTTTATGTTTATGTTTCCGCAAAATATTTGTTCAATTGATATCCTTTGGAGTGGTCTCTAAAAAATGGGAATGCGATTAATCCGCATATGGGTGAGCTTGAGTGTACTTTAAGATAGGTAAGGCATAATTGAGATATCTTGTTGGGGGTCCAATCCCGATCAGGTGAAACCTCAAAAGTACTTAAATCAGTTTATGTATCCGGTGTGAAATCGATGTTTATAGCATACTCCATGAAAACTCGGCGATTTCCAATCGGATACTCATAACGCTGAGGATTTAGTAAACATTTATCCCTTGACCTTGACTTACATGATCTACAAGTACACAAATCTTTTACCGTAGAATAAACCTTTGGGAACAGGTAGAGCTCTGGCCTCATGACACCAAACCCTTGAACTCATGTTTTCACCATTTTTTGTGTGTGTTGCCTTCATGCATTCATCAAAAGAAAACATTTTTCAAAAAACATTCATCATTATTTTCCCCTTTAAAAGAACTGAACGAATGTCTATTTCATATTATCAGTCTTTCCAAAAATGAACTTTGGGCGACAGAAAACCCATAAGTTTACATTCAAGAGCTCGAGATTGGATGATCTGAGAAAGCTAAGAAAGCTTGTCACAAATAGAGAATCATTTAGGGCAAAGTTTGGAGAACTTTTGTCCCTACTAGAAGTCAGAATGGTATAAGGTGTTCTTTCTACATTGGTCCACTTCTACGACCCGGTGTACCACTGCTTCATATTTCCCGATTATTAACTCTTCCCAACATTGGAAGAGTACTTTCAGTTGATAGGAATCCTTATTAATGAGAAAATACCATTCTCCGGATTTGAAGGAATACCGAGAGAGTCAATAATTTCTAACAATCTTGCTTTGGAAGAGTCAGAAGTTAAATCTCATTGGACTACCAAAAGAGGAATCGAGGGTCTGCCCTCCAAATTTCTGATTAAAAGAGCATTATACTTTGCCAGTATCGGAAATATTGTTGCATTCAAAGTCATCTTCGCATTGCTCATCTATGGGATATTCTTATTTCCCAATGTAGAAAACTTTGTCGACATCAATATGATAAAGATCTTTCTCATTAGAAATCAAGTTCCTACATTGCTCGAAGATGCTTACCACTCAGTCCACCTGAGGAATTTACGCGTCAGAGGAATGATTACTTGTTATGTACCACTTCTTTACAAATGGTTCACTTTCCACTTGCCCAAGTCACCACCATTTTGGGAAACTAAAAGTGGAATGCATTGGTCTTAGAAGATTATGTCCTTGATCAATTCAGATGTCAATTAGTCCACTCCAGTCTATGACAAAATCAAGATCATCACCAGCTGTGGTAATTTCCCTAATGTACCTCTCATTGGTACCAAGGGAGGGATTAATTATCACCCAAAGTTAGCTCGACGTCAGATGGTATACCTAATGAGAGATATACCCGTCAATGCTCAGAATGAATGACTTTTCTTTGAAGAAGGAGAAGAGCACAAGACTATCAGAGAAGAGATTTTGCATGCTTGGAAACATGTACACAAGAAAGGAATAAAATCTCTGGTAAAACCAAATTGTATCTCTTTGGATCTTTATCTCTAATGGATGTAAGCCAGAGCATTGAAACTGAGGATGCCTTACCCTCGACAAGGGGTGCTTCCACTAAAGGAAATTGTTCTCTACTTCATGAATGATACATAGAAGCTTTAGATAAATTTCAACAAAATATAGAGGGAGAAAGACTCGATGAAAGAAAAATGCAAATGATGCAAATGATGACCTCGAGGAAGAGAATAGAGAGCTGAAAATGGAGCTCTCTAGTATGAATTCAACTATGGAAAGGTTCAAAGAAATGGCTGAAGCTCTGACTGTAGCTCAGAATCTTCACCAAAGAACATTGATCTCCGAAGTCGTGTCTATACCGATTGAAGAGATACCATATAAGGATCCGAGGTATGAGATGCCAAAGGATCGTATGTGGGGCATGCCACCTTGTTTTATCTCGGAAGGATATGATCCTCTACTAGCTGAAGAATTAAGGAACTCCTGGGGCCGTCTCAGTTTGAAAGTTATAAACTTCAAAATCTTCAAGATACACTAGAAAAGAATTCCATACCAGGAGGTTACAAACTCTCGGTATCTGAAGTTCCGACTATTGTACAAGTTGTACCATCTCCACTGGTACACATTACCTCAGAAAACCGAAGTTACTCTCCTGCTCCAAATGAAGGGGAGCAATCAACGAAAGGATGGAAGAATTCCAGAAACAGTTTACAGCCATGCAACAGGAATTATAGCCTCTCAAAGGACAATAGTTGTTTGGAAGTAACGCGACAGATCTCTGCTTGGTCCCAAATGTTCAAATACCGCACAAATTCAAAGTGCCGGATTTTGAGAAATACAAGGGTGATTGTTGCCCTCAAAGTCATTTAGTAATGTACGCCCGGAAAATGTCCACTCAAACAGACAATCCCAAGCTACTGATTCACTACTTTCAGGATAACTTAACTGGGCCAGTGCTTCGTTGGTACATGAAACTCAATCGTACAAATATCAACAGCTTACGTGATCTCGAAAATGCTTTCATTGAACAATATAAATTCAATTTAGATATGACTCTCGATTGGTAGCAGCTCAGAGCAATTTCTCAGAAAGGTAATGAAACCTTCAAAGAGTACGCGCAAATATGGCGTGAAATTTTTGCTGAGGTTTCTCCTCTCTCGGAGAGAAATAAATGACAAAAATCTTCCTCAAGACATAAAGTTGATTATACTATGAACGGATGGTTGTAAGAGCACCCAATGATTTTACCGAGATGGTAAACTTGGGAGTATGCTTAGAAGAGGTAGTTAGAGAAGGAAGTTTACCAAAGGTCGTTGAACCTTCAAGTTCGAATAAAAGATATGGAAGTTACTTTCCAAAGAAGAAGGAATAGGACATCAGTAACATATCTTTGGGTAAACAACGACAAAGATTTGCACCTCGTCAAGCAGCGATGGTATCTCCTGTTGTTACCTCAATTGTAGCTCTGACGTATCAACCTCATATCGCTCGGAACTCTCCTAATCAACAACAGTATCAGCAAAGGAAGCAACCACCTCAACGAACTCGTACACAATTTAAAAACAAAGGGTATCCAAGGGCTCCAATAATTGACCCTATACCTATAACATATGCTGATTTGTTTCCACTTTTACTAAGGAAGGGGAACATTTAGACAAAGACTCCTGTTGTGATTCCTGTTGTCCCCCCTCCATGGTATAAAGTTGATCAATCCTATCCTTATCATCAAGGAGGTAAAAGGCATAACATTTAAAATTTCCTAGCTTTCAAGTACGACGTCCAGAGACTCATCAGGAATAGAGTTTTATCTTTCATGATCAGGAAATTCGAGGAGTTAATTTACTTGTTGATCCTCCAAAAGTTGTTCAAAACTTTAACATCCGAGCAATGAATGTCAATCTAGTTGCAGTGCATTCTACAAAAAGCTTACATAATAATTTTTCCACGCCACGACTATCAAAGTTTCTCCATATGTTCAACAAATGATCAAGGGTGCTCCTTTGTACAGGAAGCCCTTCAACAAAAAATGGATCTAGGATGGATTCAAGATTACCATGAAATGGATGATCCTCAGATAAACATGGTTCAAATCTTCGACATTCACATAATGAATACCAGTTTAGTCAAATTGCACTCCAAGCACGTCAGACTTGGATTTTTATCAGTGCACGATTATCGGAACTTCAGAGGTTATTTTGAAGATAATCAAGGATATGCAACAGTGTAAAGAGATCTTTAGGTTTTATTGGACCATTGGTGGCTTCAAATTTACATGGACTAAGAAACTGGTCAGATTATTCTCAACAATGGTACTCCGGCTAGAAGACAAACTTTTGACGCTAGAATACAAAACTCAGACAGAGTTAAGATACATCGTATACAAAGTGAATACAATCTTCTGCCACCTCACAGTTATGAAAATTAAAGAGGTCTGCTTAACGGATAAACGAGGATGTATCATAGTACACATGGATCTCCGAGATCAAATGGAGCAAGGTGTCACTCGTCTCCAAGAGTCACAACTTATCAACATGATACATGAAGTTCCATCAATTAACTTATGGATTGTGAAACAAATGAAGAGATTCTCAAGATAATCCCTTTGGTCGAATAAAAGAAATGCTTGGATGTTCCCTTTGACATCAGAAAAATTCACAAGCCAACACCGATAGAGGTTAATTTTGATAGTCGAAAGGCTCGTCTAACCCATTTGGTCATCTATTTGCCCGACTCAGTTCCTCATACTTCGAACAAAGCAATTCCATATAAGTACGGACTAACAATCATGGGAGGAGGGAAGGAAGTACCCATACCATCTCTTGTCAATTTTGTTGATATTAGTCGAGTCACTCAAAGTGGATGAATATTCAACCGAGGAGTTGAAGAAACTACGAAGGGAAAGGAACCTCAAGTTGAGGTCATCAACCCGCCAGTGGCTCAGACAAGTAATCCATAGCCTACAATAAAGGATAATGATAAAATAATCAGGCTCATCCAGAGAAGCTAGTATAACATTATGGATCAATTACTATAAACTCCTTCGAGAATTTCGGTGTTATCTCTTCTGCTCATCTCAGAAGCTCACGGAGAAGGATTTCAAAGGGTTCTGGAGCAAGCCTTTGTAGAACCAGACGTACCCGTGAACCAATTCGACAGTATCGTCTCTACCCTTTATAATTTCAACAATTTGGGATTTAATGACAATGAACTTCCTGAAGAAGGAATGAATCACAATATGGCATTGAACATTACTATCAACTACAATGACGATGCTCTAGCCAGCGTACTTGTAGACATAGGTTCATCTCTGAACATAATGCAGAGTTCCACTCTCACAAGATTGACTATTCATGGTCCTCCTATGAAAAAAAGTGTGGTCGTAGTCAAAGCATTTGGCGGATCTCGAAAAGCAATTATCGGCAAAGTATATCTTCCCATAACTATTGGACCTTACACCTTCCAAATTAAATTTCAAGTTATGGACATTCGTGCGACATACAGTTGATTACTTGGCCGACCATGGATTCATGAAGTAGGGGCAGTGACCTCCACACTTCATCAAAAACTAAAGTTTGTGAAAAAAAAAATGGTAACAGTCTTCAGGGAAAGAGCCCTGATTGTTAGAAACTAGTCCTCATTCTCGTATTTGGAACCAAAAGACGTCGTTAGAACTTAGTTCCAAGCTCTCTTTGTAAGCAACAAGGATCAGTCAGAAATAGGAACGTTAATCACTTCCTACAAATATGCTCTCCAAGCCTTGGAATTAAAAATATCAAAGGCTGGGGGTTAAGTCATAATTCCTGTCAGCAATGAATCCAGAAAAGTTCTTGGTTGTTCATCAGCAGCAACAAAATCTACAACAAAGGACGAAAACTTTGGTCCTATTAAAAACATTTCCACAGTGGAGGCTTCCTTCACCCAATCTCTCAAGAGGTTCATATCATCAAGAAAAATAGTTCGGAAGGTTCCAAAGATCCCGATGACGAGTGGAAAACATACTTTAATGAGGAAGGATACATTTCTCAAGATGAAGCGCGCAAGCCATTCGACTCTCCGATCTCAATTTCCAGGTATATTTTAGAAACAATGTACATAGAAATCTCTAAAGTACTTACTTCTCCTCATAACTCATTGGAAGACACTCCAATGATAGACAACTTTGATTGTACATTTGAATACTTAATGGGCGATCTACCCATATGTGAATCCTATCAGGAAAATCCGAGAGACATGCAACGTTATCTCGATGAATTTGAAAGGATTGTAGGACAAGACTTCCTCAACTTTGCACTACCAGAAGTGAATGTCATTACTGAAGATGACTCATCAACTCCCACAGAAACATGGGACACCTTGGGACAACCAAGTGGAAAATAAGATTATCTCGTAAAGTAAATTGCTCCCGTAAGTTCTTGCATCAATATCAAAGACATCCAATCAACTGGATGGGAAGACTCTCCTGAGAGCATCGATGAAGAAACAACTGACAATTTCTTGCATGATCAAGTTGCATGCAAGGAAGACACTGCAGATCCGCCTTCATCAGAAATTAATGTCATCACAAAAGCTACTCCGGGAAGACAAGTTTCCGTCTTCTGCATTTCCAACAGAGTTCGTTACAATTGGGTCTCTGTTGACGTCCCGAACATCGTTAACATTCCAAAGTAATTGCTTAGTTTTATTTTAACCTTTCATCTCACTCGAATGGAAAGGAATGTTTAATAAGGTTGTGTAGTTCAAGAATCGAAAAATCATAAATAAAATGTCATATGTATTTCCGCACTTATTGTTGTTTTCTCTTTTCGCTTTTTTCAGAAAATGGTAATCCCTAAAAACAACCAAAAAATAAAACAAACGTTTTTCAAAACTAATCTACATAAACTTTCTTTTTCATTCTCTAAATGTGTTTTCTCGATATCATCACCGGGTAGATTAATTATTTTAAACCCCATTGAAACACGTGATTCAATGCATTCTCCCAACTTTGAGTTCCCGATATTCGAAGCTGGAGAGGAAGATGAAAACGAAATTCCAGAAGAGATCTCCAGACTACTCATACACGAGGAGAATTTCATTCAACCTTATAAAGAACTGTTGGAAACAGTCAACTTGGGTTCATAACAGGAAAGAAAGGAAGTCAAGATCAGTGCACTACTCAGTTTGGCTGAAAGGAAAAGCTTGCTCTCACTACTCAAAGAATTTCCCGATGTATTTGCTTGGTCCTTTAAGGACATGCCAAGGTTGGATACCAATATCGTGGAACATCATTTACCGTTGAAGATGGAATGCTCGCCAATCAAGCAGAGATTGAGAAGAAGTCATCCAGTCAAGGCTATCAAAATCAAGGAAGAGGCACAGAAGCAAATTGACGCAGGATTTCATGCCACTTCAGAATATCGTCAATGGTTGGCAAACATTACACTAGTACCAAAGAAGGACGAAATAGTCAGTATGTATGTAGACTACATGGATCTCAACCAAGCAAGTCCAAAGGAAGACTTCCCTTTACCACACATCGACATGCTGATAGACAACACAACAAAGTACAAAGTATTTTCTTTCATGGATGGATTTTCGGGCTACAACCAGATAAAAATGGTACCCGAAGACATGGAGAAAACATCTTTTATTAAACCATAAGGCCCCTTTTATTAAAAAGTAATGTCGTTCGAATTAAAGAATGCTGGTGTTACCTATCAAAGTGAAATGACAACTCTTTTTCATGACATGATGCATAAAGAGATCAAAGTATGCGTCGACTGTAACGCCTCAATTTTTATAAATTAATTTTATAAAATAATATAGAGAGTTTGGGGTATTCTTGAGATCAAAATTAAAGAATTAGGTTGTTTTTAAATAATAATAATATGATAATGAGGTGGTATGTTATTATAATATTGTTATTTAAATAATAAAAGAATAAGTTGGAGGTCTAAGGGGTAAGACGATAATTTGGCTGTGTTATGAAATATGAGAACAAGATACAATTCTCACAATCGTGCATTTTTTATGGAGAACAGAGAGCTCTGGAGAAAAGGGAGAAGAAGGGGAAAATCAAGGTTCATATATTTCAAAGTCAATAGTTCAAGAAAAATCTGTTCAATCTCGAGGTAAGGGGGAGAAAAGGTTTTATATTGGTGATCTAACATAGAAGGGTAATTGGGGGATCCATACTCCCTTAGGGTTTATGAATTATAATTGATTTGGATGAATTTATGATATTGTATGTATATTACGATGATGGATTATGTTTGTGTGAATCTTGATGTTGAATTGTATGATGTGGCTGAGATATGACAATTGTTCATGAATGTTATGACTTATGAAGCCATTAGAGGAGATGAAGAAGACCTATAGTTGTAACCATTTGATTAGAATTTGTTAGCTTAAGAAATTAAGTGATGTTAGAGTATAATTGGATGATAAGGATCATAATTGGGCTATTTTGAGTGTTAAAAATGAAATAAAACGAACTGGAATTGGACTGGTGTAAAAGGGAGAAGAACAGTGAATTTTATGAATAAAACTGATTTTTGACGCAGAGTCCCTGACACGGGCCGTGTCACACGACACAGGTGGCCATGTCAGGCCACGGGAAAGGGATTTGTGAAGCGTTTTGGAGAGATTGGCCTTTAGAGGGTATGACACGGACCGTGTCACACGACACGGGTAGCCGTGTCACCCTTATGTCTTGAGGAAAAAGATGGGTTTTGGGGGACACGCCTCAGACCACCGGACACGGGCCGTGTCAGGGGTCATGGGAGGCCCTGTCAGGCCCCTGCATTTTGAGTTTTCGCACTGTTTTCAAGTCGGATTCGATCTGTTCTTTCATTTAAGGCTCGTATCAGTAAACTAAGGCATTAAGAGTAATGTTAGTAGTAACTATAGGACCTGATGATCCAAAACTTAGTGAGTGAGTATTAGGAGACCGTGTGAGTGGTATGAGTTACTGGTGATGAATTGAATTGTGTTGGCTGTATTGATGTATGCTAGATGTTTTATACAAATTATGTGATGAAACGATTTATGATTGATGAAGATCATGAGGATCGTATTATTATGAGTATATCAATAAGTGGTTATGATAATGTATGTTGTAATCGAGTTTTTGCATACGCATACATATTGAGGAAGAATGATCATGTCTCGGATGGAGCGTAAATGATTGTTCGGATTCATTGGGAATCAATGGGTGGGGGATGATCGTGTCTCAGTAGGAGCATAAGCGATGCATCCGGTCTGAATCAATGGACAATTTGATGAAGTCGGTACTGCATTTGCATTGTGTATTGAGTCACATTGCATCGACATGAATGAATGATTGATGTTGTATGTTATGATTGGTTTGTGTGAATTACTTCTTCGTATATGTTATTTGCACCGTTTTAATATGATATTGTTTCTCACCCCTTTGTTTATTTTGTGGCGTCTATGCTTCTTCGGAAGTACAGATAACTCAGGTACCTGAGAAGTGCTTGGTGTTGCTTGTTCGAGTCATAGGAGGTCTGATATGTAACAAGAATGGGGATTTTTATCACTTTGTTTTATTTTATTTTTCAATACTTTGTTATAGTTACGTATCAATTTAATAAACTAGAAGAATAGTTTTACGTTTTTGAATTATTGTGTTGTCAAGCACATTGATGTTGAAATCATTATTTTCGCTGCTTATGAATGAAATAAAATGGAACGTTTTCTTGGTTTTGATGAGTAATCACTCGCTTTATTATGTGACTCTGATTTTTGATGAGAACTTATGTTAATTTTGAAAATGGGAAAAGTGGGTGTTACAATTGGTATCATAGTAGGTCGGTCCAACCGGCCATGTGTAGTATTGAGTCAGTCCTTAGAATAGGAGATAGTTGTGTGTCCTATCCTGAGATGTTTGTTGTATCAGTATGGTAGGAAAGAATGATATTGCTCTTGCTGCAGCTATGCAGGCCATGGCGCAGACGGTTGAGAACATTTTTCAAGTAGCTCAAGTGGGAGGTAATGCTCAGTCTCGTACATTGAATCTATTCCGGAGCAACAAACCGCCTAAGTATGAAGGTGGAATCCTGGATCGAGAGGCTGCACAAAAGTGGTTGAAGGCGATTGAGAAGATCTTCAAGACCATGGGGTGTACTGATGATCAAAAAGTGAGGTTTAGTCCTCACATGTTGGAAGGCGAAGCTGAAGTCTGGTGAGACAACAGTCGCCAAAGGTTGGAAGTTGTGGAGACTGCAATCACTTGGGTCGTGTTTCGCAAAGAGTTATTGGAGAGGTATTTTCCAGAAGATGTCTGCAGTGCTAAAGAGATAGAATTCTTGGAGCTGAAACAGGGTAACCTGACTGTAGCTGAGTATGTTGCTAAGTTTAAAGAGTTGGTGCAATATTGTGCGCACTACAACACTGAGGAAGCCATGACCTCAAAGTGCTTGAAGTATGAGAGTGGTATGCATCCTGAAATCAAGCAGGGCATTGCTTGCCAGAAGATCAGGAAATATCCCAAACTGGTGAGTAGAAACCGAATTTATGACAATGATAATCGAGCTCGGATTGCACACTACAAGTCTGTGAATGACAAGAAGGGAAAGCCGAGATTCAGTGGTACTCCTTATAGTGCTCTAGCTGATAAGGGGAAGCAGAAGGCTAGTGCTAAGAAGAAGCCAAGTGGGGGAGGAGGTACTCCCCGTAATCTCAAGTGCTACAGATGCCATGGTATGGGACATCGTGCCAATGAATGTCCTAATGAGGTGAAGAAGTGCTTCAAGTGTGGGAAGACATGTCATGTGATGGCTGATTGCAGGGCGAAGGTGCCTACTTGCTATAATTATGGAGAGTAGGGTCATATCAGCACCAATTTCCAGAAACCGAAGAAACAACAGTCGGGTGGAAAAGTATTTGCATTAGTGGGAACTCAGCCTACTAGTGAGGACCGATTGGTCAAAGGTACTTTCATTATCAATAATATTCCTTTATTTGTGATTATTAATACAGGTGCAACACACTCGTTTATTTCTTTGGAATGTGTGAAGAAACTAGGATTGGAACCTCCTCAGTTAAGTCGAGGAATGGTTATTGATACTCCATCCATCGGTTCTGTGACTACCACTTTGGTGTGTCGTAACTATCCTCTGGTTATTTTTGATAGAGAGTTTGGGGTGGATCTTATATGTCTACCACTCAGTAATCTTGATGTGATTTTGGGCATGAACTGGTTGGAATCCAACCGGGTTTATATTGACTGTTTTAGGAAGAGGTTATTGTTTTTGACTCTGGAGGAGGAAGCCTTGGCTAGTTCAATTTCTACCAAGGAATTGAGGACCTTGTTAGAAGATGAAGCGAAGATGTTTGCAGTGTTTGCTTCATTATTTGTTGAAGAGACGGTTACTATTGAAGAGTTAATGGTAGTGAATGAATTCCTAGAAGTATTTCCTGGTGATATTACAGAGTTGCTTCCGACGCGTGAAGTGGAGTTCTCTATTGATTTGATTTCTGGTATTAGGCCTATTTCTATGGCGACGTACAGGATGTCTGCAACAGAGTTAGCTGAGTTGAAATCTCATATTGGTGATTTGCTTGATAAGAAATTTATTAGACCCAGTGTATCACCGTGGGGAGCACCGGTGTTGTTAGTGAAGAAGAAGGATGGTAGTATGCGTTTATGCATTGATTACCGACAGTTGAATAAAGTTACCATTAAAAACAAATATCCACTTCCTAGGATTGACGATTTAATGGATCAACTTGTTGGAGCATGTGTTTTTAGCAAAATTGATTTGCGGTCGGGGTATCATCAAATTAGAGTGAAAGCAGAAGATATACAGAAAACGGCTTTTAGAACTCGATATGGTTATTATGAATATGCAGTGATGCCTTTCGGAGTGTCTAACGCGCCAGGCATATTCATGGAGTATATGAACCGTATATTTAACTATTACTTGGATCAGTTTATTGTGGTGTTTATTGATGACATCTTGATATATTTGAAGTCTGAGGAGGATCATGAGAAGCATTTGAGAATTGCATTGCAAGTATTGAAAGATAACAAGTTGTTCGCTAAATTCTCCAAATGTGAATTATGGCTGAAGACAGTGAGCTTTTTGGGGCATGTGATATCTGGTGAAGGTATATCAGTGGATCCTTCAAAGGTCAGCGATGTGCTTGAGTGGGAACCTCCAAAGACGGTAACGGAAATTAGAATTTTCCTTGGTCTAGCTGGTTATTATCGAAGATTCATAGAAGGATTTTCTAATTTGGCGTTGCCATTAACTCAATTGACCCGAAAGAGTCAAGCCTTTATTTGGGATGCAGATTGTGAGAAACGTTTTGAAGAGTTGAAGAAGAAATTGACTTCGGCACCGGTATTAATTTTACCGAATCCAAGTGAAGCTTTTGTAGTTTACTATGATGCATCTAAAATGGGCTTAGGTGGTGTGTTGATGCAAGTTGGTAAAGTGGTGGCATATTCTTTAAGACAATTGAGAGCGCACAAGAGGAATTATCCTACCCACGATCTAGAATTAGCTGCAGTGGTGTTCGTGTTGAAAATTTGGAGGCATTAACTTTATGGTTCACGGTTTGAAGTCTTTAGTGACCATAAGAGCTTAAAGTACTTATTTGATCAGAAGGAGCTTAATATGAGGCAAAGAATATGGTTAGAATTTTTGAAGGAATGCGACTTTAATTTAAGTTACCATCCAGGAAAAGTAAATGTCATAGCAGATGCATTAAGCCGAAAGACAATTCATATGTCGGCTATGATGATGAAGGAAATGGAATTAAAAGATCAATTTAGAGATTTGAGCATGGTTTGTGAAATTACACAGGAAAGCGTCAAGCTGGGTATGTTGCGGATAAATAATAATTTTCTTGATGCGATTAGGGAGAGCCAAAGGCGGGATGTTAAATTAGTGGACTTAATTCCTACCGAAGGAAATGATCAAGGTGGTGATTTTAGTTTGGATGAAGATGGTATTCTGAGATTCCGAGGAAGAATTTGTGTGCCTGACAGTGTTGAATTAAAGAAGCATATTTTGGAGGAAAGCCATCGGAGTAGCTTGAGTATTCACCCAGGAGCTACGAAGATGTACCATGATTTGAGAAAATTATTTTGGTGGCACAGTATGAAGAGAGATATCGTGCAGTTTGTTTATGCTTGTTTAATATGTCAGAAATCTAAGGTGCAACATCAGAAATCTTCGGGACTGATGCAACCATTAGAGATTCCGGAGTGGAAATGGGATATTATTGTTATGGATTTCGTGACAGGTTTACCGAATACGGCGAGAGGTTTTGACGTTGTTTGGGTAGTTGTAGACTGGTTGACTAAGTCTGCACATTTTATTCCGATTTACATCAGTTTTCCATTAACTAAGTTGGCATAGATTTATATTTGGGTTGTTGTGAAATTGCATGGTGTACCGTCGAGTATAGTATCAGATAGGGATCCATGGTTCACTTCTGAATTCTGAAAGAGTTTGCATGAAGCTTTGGGTTCTAAGTTGAAATTGAGTTCGGCTTACCACCCGCAGACGGATGGACAATCCGAGAGGACTATTCAGTCGTTAGAAGACCTGCTGAGAACCTGTGTGTTAGAAAAAGATGGTGCTTGGGATACTCATTTGTCATTAATTGAGTTTGCATATAATAACATTTACCATTCGAGTATTGGAATGACACCGTTTGAGGCTTTATATGGTAGAAGATGTAGAACACCTCTGTGTTGGCATGAGACGGGTGAGAATGTTATGCTTGGACTTGAGATTATTCAACAGACCACCGAGACTATTCAGATGATTAAAGAGAAAATGAAAGTGTCTCAGAGTCGGCAGAAAAGTTACCATGATAATAGAAGAAAGGACTTAGAGTTCAACAAAGGTGACCATGTATTCTTGAGGGTCAACCCAATGACGGGCGTTGGACGTGCTTTGAAATCTAAGAAGTTGGATCCTAAGTTCATTGGACCGTATCAGATTATGCAGAGAATAGGCAAAGTTGCTTACCGGGTGGCGTTACCACCGGAACTTTCGAATCTGCACGAAGTATTTCATGTGTCGCAGTTCAGGAAGTATGTACCTGATCCGTCACATGTTATCTAGAGGGATGAAGTGTAAATTCGTGACAACCTTACAGTGGAAGCTTTACCATTGAGAATTGAAGATCGTAAGATGAAGCAACTTCGAGGCAAGGAGTTACCTCTTGTGAGAGTGGCTTGGGGAGGACCTGCTGGTGGAAGTGTTACCTGGGAACTGGAAGGTAAGATGCGGGAAGCATATCCAGAGTTATTTCATTCAGGTACATTTTTTAGGACGAAAATAAATTAAGTGGGGGAGAGTTGTAATGCCTCAATTTTTATAAATTAATTTTATGAAATAATATAGAGAGTTTGGGGTATTCTTGAGATCATAATTAAAGAATTATGTTGTTTTTAAATAATAATATGATAATGAGGTGGTATGTTATTATAATATTGTTATTTAAATAATAAAAGAATAAGTTGGAGGTCTAAGGAGTAAAACGATAATTTGGTTGTGTTATGAAATATGAGAACATGATACAATTCTCACAATCGTGCATTTTTGACGGAGAACAGAGAGCTCTGGAGAAAAGGGAGAAGAAGGGGAAATCAAGGTTCATAGATTTCAAAGTCAAGAGTTCAAGAAAACTCCATTCAATCTCGAGGTAAGGGGGAGAAAGGGTTTTATATTGGATATCTAACATAGAAGGGTAATTGGGGGCTCCTTACTCCCTTAGGGTTTATGAATTATAATTGATTTGGATGAATTTATGATGTTGTATGTATATTACGATGATGGATTATGTTTGTGTGAATCTTGATGCTGAATTGTATGATGTGGGTGAGATATGACAATTGTTCATGATTGTTATGACTTATGAGGCCATTAGAGGAGATGAAGAAGACCTATAGTTGTAACCATTTGATTAGAATTTGTTAGTTTAAGAAATTAAGTGATGTTAGAGTATAATTGGATGATAAGGATCATAATTGGGCTGTTTTGAGTGTTAAAAACGAAATAAAACGAATTGGAATTGGACTGGTGTAAAAGGGAGAATAACAGTGCTTCTTCGGAAGTACAGATAACTCAGGTACCTGAGAAGTGCTTAGTGTTGCTTGGTCGAGTCCTAGGAGCTCTGATACGTAACGGGAATGGGGATTTTTATCACTTTGTTTTATTTTATTTTTCAAGACTTTGTTATAGTTACGTAATAATTTAATAAACTAGAAGAATAGTTTTACGTTTTTGAATTATTGTGTTGTCGAGCACATTGATGTTGAAATCATTATTTTTGCTGCTTATGAATGAAATAAAATGGAATGTTTGCTTGGTTTTGATGAGTAATCACTCTCTTTATTATGTGACTCTGATTTTTGATGAGAACTTATGTTAATTTTGAAAATGGGAAAAGTGGGTGTTACATAGACGACATGATCGCTAAGTCGAAGACCAAAGAGGAACACGTTGAACATTTGTAGAAATTGTTTCAACGACTCAAAAAATATGAAATACGATTGAATCCTAACAAGTGCACCTTTGGTGTCCGATCAGGAAAGCTCCTCGGATTCATCGTTAGACAAAAAAGAATTGAAGTCGATCCTGACAAAGTCAAGGCTATTCAAGAAATGTCTGCTCTAAAATCGGAGAAACAAGTATGAGGATTCCTGAGACGTCTCAATTACATCTCAAGGCTTATATTCCTCATGACCATGACATGCTCTCCAATATTCAAACTTCTTCAGAAGAATCAAAGTTATGACTAGACAAAAGATTGTCGGGAAGCCTTTGAAAAGATCAAAGAGTACTTGCTAAAGCCACTAATTTTGTCTCCTCCAGTTGAAGGCAGGCCATTGATTATGTACCTCATCATTTTGGAAGACTCCATGGGATGTGTACTTGGCCAGAAAGACGAAACGAAAAGAAAAGAACATGCTATTTATTATCTGAGCAAGAAATTCACGGATTGTGAAATTCGGTACACAATGCTCGAGAAAACTTGTTGCGCTCTAGATTGGGCAGCTAAACGTCTTTCCCAGTATATGATATGTCATACTATAGCTCATCTCGGAAATGGATTCGATCAAATATGTGTTCGAAAAGCCTGAATTAACAAGATGAATTGCTCATTGACAATTGTTGTTATCAGAATACAATATTGAGTATCACTTAGAGAAATCCGTCAAAGGAAGTATCCTCGGTGATCATTTGGCTCATCAGTCCGTCAGTAATCAGGATCCAGTCACATTTGAGTTCCCAGACGAATATGTCATGTATCTTAAGATGAAAGATTGTGACAAACAACTACCAAGTGAATGACCTAAACCCAGATCCCTTTGAGGAAAAATCTTCGATATGCTAGTTAATTCTTATGGAAACATGATTAGGGAAATCATTGTCACTCCAAATGGAACCCACATTCCATTCACTTCCAGATTGGTATTCAAATGTACAAACAACGAGGCTGAGTATGAAGCTTGCATCATGGGTCTCGAATAAGCAATTGATATCAGGATTAAGAATTAACACGTGTACGAAGATTATGCCTTAGTGATCAATCATATCAAAGGAGAATGGGAAATACGACAACAAGGATTGATCCTTTACCGAGATTACATAAGGAGATTGCTGTTATTTTTCAACATAATTAAATTCCATCACATCCCTCGTGAGGAAAATCACATGGTTGACGCAGTTACTACTCTCTCTTCCATGATCACAGTTGATCGATGGAATGACATCCTAAGAATTGACATTATGCGCCTAGACAGACCAACATACATTTTTGCAATAGAAACTGCTACTAATGGAAAACCTTGTTATCACGACAATCAACAATTTCTACAGAAAAAGGAATACCCATTTGGATCGTCAAGAAAAGACAAGAAGACCCTTTGAAGTCTGGCAGGCAACTTCTTCCTCAACCAAGATGTACTTTACAAGAGAAACTTAGTCATGGTTCTACTAAGATGTGTAGACGAGTGTGAAACAGAAATACTCATGAAAGAAATTCATGAAGGATCCTTTGGTACTCATACCAACAGACATACGATGGCAAAAAAAATACTCCGAGCAGGATACTACTGGCTCACAATGGATACAGATTTCCGCAAAGCATGCGAGAAGATGTCATAAATGTTAAATTTATGTTGATAAGATTCATACGCCTTCGACACTTCTCAAGGCTCTTTCTTCGCCATGGCCATTTTCAATATGGGGAATCGACATGATTGGAATGATTGAACCCAAAGCTTCAAATGGACATCGGTTCATCCTGGTAGCTATTGATTACTTCACCAAATGGGTCGAAGCAGCATCATATGCCAATGTAACCCAACAAGTGGTCGTCCGATTTATCAAAAACAATATCATCTGCCTCTACGGTATTCCAAGCCAACTCATTATTAACAATGGGTACAACTTAAACAATAAAACAATGAAGGAATTATGCGTAGAGTTCAAGATTGAACACCATAATTCTTTTCCTTATCGGCCAAAGATGAACGACATAGTGGAAGCCTCCAATAAAAATATTATGAAAATTGTCCAGAAGATGGTCGTGACATACAAGACTGGCACAAGATGCTCCCTTACTCGCTTCATGGATATCGAACCTCCGTTCGTACTTCAACAGGGGCAACCCCTTTCTCACTAGTATATGGCATAAAAACAGTGCTCCCCAAAGAAGTTGAGATCCCATCGTTAAGGATATTTATGGAGGCCAAACTCATAGAAAGTTTGACCTCGTGTCTTCAAAGAAGGAGATATTATGCTCAAGAAAATCCAATCATTTATCACCGACTCTCAGGCCAAATAGACTCTGAATTATGACGGCTCTTATGTGGTCAAGAAAGCTTTCTCATGTGGTGCCCTGATACTCGTAACAACAGACGATGAGGAATTCACTTATCCTACCAATGTTGATGCAGTCAAGAAATACTCCGTCTAAAAGTTAAAAAAAACAACTCACTAAGTTGAAAACATGATAGGGCGATTTAGGAAAAAATGAGTCTCTCGGTGGATTAAAAACCCAAAAGGGCGATATGGGAATAAAATTAGAGACATTAAAAAAAATTATATCCCACTAGATAAATCTAGGCAAAATGTTAGGGATTTATGGCAAGTAATTGCATCCAACCAGATTGGATCATCAGAAGAAAGTCACTCATCGAAGTCATTGTCAGCAGAAGCTCTGAAGAATCCGAACTCAAAATTGGTAGAAGGATAAGGATCATGATGTTTCAATGTAGCCCTTTTCCCAATAAATTACCATTTTCTGTTTTATAAATACCCTGTGAAATCACGCCTTCAGCTGATTACCACCCTACATGTATGAAAATTTGAGCCTTTGCCCATTTGTTGGCAACTCCTATTTTCATCTACTTTACAAGATGACGTTTTCAAAAAAAAAATGATTTATCTTTCTTGAAATTGAAATTAATTTACTTCACTTTTATTTTCCAAAGTAAAATTTGCATTTTTCCTTGATCTGTGAATGTAAAAGGAAATCCTCTAGTTACTTCAAAGGTAACCGAACTTCAAGAATATCCCATGAGGATGCACTTATGTCTCCTTGCAGAGCCATGTCTCTAGAAATCAAAAACAATATGAGCTCCCATCTACAATGAGCAATCAAGCCAAGAAACAATGATACTCCATCTCCGGATCGGCCCAGTATTATATGTTTTGTCTTGTCAAACTTATGTGTCGTGTCTGTTTTGTCAGCACACGCATTCATTCATACATTCTGTCACGGTCGAATTAAAATTTAGAGTTACCATCCTATTTTTTAAGAGAAATAAAGGATAAACCTAAACCTAAGGGAGAGACCTACGATTCAGAAGTCGATTAGGAGGGAGGAAGATGTTAGGCACCCCTCACCTCTATTATATTTAATAGGATCCCTTCTGATATTTCTAGGGTATGCCTTGTTTGTGTTAATCCAAAATTTAAATCCACTTTCTCTTAAATACCCTAAATTTTCCTAAGTTTACTCGCTAAGGTTTCTGTACAAAAACCATATGCCTACGTGCCTTCAAAAGAAGGATCAGAGCATCGTAGTTCCACGCCCTATTCCCCTATCCCTTACTAAGTGATAAAAACCCTTAATTTTAAAACCCCATTTGAAATAATCATTAAGAAAAACCCTAATTTTATTTTATAAATAAAATCCCATTAAACAAAAATAAAACCCCAAAATAGTTCATGAAACCCCCCGAAATAATTATGAAACCCCAAAACCCTGATTATGAAACCCCTTTATTTTAATCCCTTGAAATATTCAAAATCCCAAAACATAGTTCGATCCCCAAAATATTATTTTTAAATAATAAAAATTGTCCCAAATACTTTAATTCCCAACAGAAAATATTTTATTATTTTTTATTAAAAGAAAATCCATACATATTTATCTTTTATATTAGAAATTTATAATATAGTCATGAAAATAACTAATAAAAGAAAAGTTATAAAAAAAACCAAATAACTATTAAAACCCTAGATTCCCAATATAACCATTTTATTATTTATTCCTAAATTCCCCATAAAACCTTTATTAATAATCTAAATTAACCAAATAAACAAGATATTTATTAATTAATTGATAAACCCTATATATATATATATATATATATATATATATATATATATATATATATATATATATAAATTAATTAAATATTTATTCCTAAGACTTAATCCCAAAATCAGATTAGAAAATAAATCCCTAAAAAACTAAAGATTAATTAATTACCACCTTAAAATCTTATTTAGCTGATTAATCAAGTTAATTAATTAATTAACTACTGCATCTCAAATATAATAAATACATTAACAATGTTTTAAACTCTAAATAATAAAAAGAATTCTAATTGTCATTAACCCTAATCTCAAACAAAAACTTAATTAAATAATTAATTAAGGATTTAATTAATTAATTAATTAAGAAAACCCCAGGGGGTGTATTTCATGGTGAAATAACAATTGGGCTCCCAAAGGGGTGTGGATAGCATTGGGCGCAAGGCCCATTTACTAAAAATCCAATCAGAGACTGCGGTTCACGCATAAGGGAAAAGCTTCCTTTAACTTTCCCTGGTCCGTATGATGCAATATCAACGGTTCAATTTGATACAATATCATATCCATTGATCTCAATGTATGTTCAAAGCATGACCCAGATGTAGAGTCAACGCGGACTCATGGTAATGGGCGCGTACCCAATTGTTAGTTGACTGAGATAGTCAACATCTCAAGGCCTTTTATAAATGCCACTTGGCTTACATCGGAGGGCGTACTGAGGGAGTATAAAACCCCAAGAGACTTCACAAACTTCTCATTTGGTACCCCTCTTTCTCTCTCTTCGCTCTCACTTCTCTCCCTTCTCTAAAAACCATTTTTCATCCTGCTTGGCCTCCGACTGCCGTGACTATCTCAGGTGTAACATTCCGATTTTAGGTATTATTTATTATATTAATTTATTAATTATGTGATTTCGTGCATAATTGATTTAATTGATTATTTGAATTAATATGAATTAATTAATTTAATTGAATTGTGTGGTTTAATTTAATTAATTGATTTATTTGGTTTTATTGAAAATAATTTAATTATTTGATTTAATTGAATTATTAAATTGTTAGATTTATTTTATTTAATGAAATAAAATAGATTTAATGTATTTGTCTAATTGAGTTATTTTGAGAGTGTGATTAGTAAGTTAGTAAGTGTGAGTTAGAAAACCCAATAAGAGTTAGAATGTTATAAGTAGATGTTAAGGCATGAAAGCTCAAGAAAATTCAAGGTAAGAGTGAGTTTTTATAAACTTATTGAAATTATTTGATAGTGGGTAATAGGTAGAAACATGGATAGGATGAAACCCCAAAAATTGTATGATTTTATAATTTTATATTTTGATAATAACCATTAAAATGTGATAAATAATTGTTTTTGAAATGAGACTTACTTATTATTAGAGTAAACCCTTTTGGTAGGTGATAAAGAAATGAAATTTATAGTCGAATTTAATTGAAATAGATAGTGATATACCCAGACTGCATTTAGCGCATGAAAGGATTAGTTGAATGGGTATATAATTGCTTGCGGTACTGTAGCGTGTCCCTTCGATTAACTGAAATAAAAATTTAGTTACTTGCATTTAACACCATTTTAATGATTGTATTGATAGTGTAGTCCATGCCACCTTGAAAAGTCGTTGTAAGTAAAGTTATATTATAGTGAAATGGATTAATACAATGAACAAGAGTTGGTTCAAGTTAGTTAGGCCAATTAAAAATGAAAACTATGAATTTATATATATACATACATTGAACTTTGATTGCCTGTCATTTCAATTATTGACTATTACAAGACTAGAAGTAGGCAATGAGATTATTTAGTTGTATAAACTTAATGACTACTTGTTAATTTTTTTTAAAGTCAAAGTTATCGATGCTATTGTTTAAATTAAAGAAATTAAGTTCATTTGACTAGTTAGGTAGGTAGAAATAGATTTATTATAAAGAATTGGCATAAGATAGGATGATGGGTTAGTATAATTTTTATGAGCGTAAAGTGAGAGAGGGATTCTTAGAACTAGTTACAAGATGTGTATGTGTATCAGATGGAATACAATGGTCTTATGAACTTCTTACTGTCACATAAATTAAATAATGGCATGATAATTGATAAATGTAGCATAATGTAAAGGTGCATACTACTTGTATTTATTAGATTTTGTTTACTATTTAATTTGATGATTAAATTGATGATTAATTTAAAGATTAAATTAATGATTAATTTAGAGATTAATTTGGTGGCTTATTTGGAGATTAAATTGGTGATTAATTTGATAATTAATTTGTGATTCCTTTGGTGATAAATTTGGTGATTATTTTGGTGATTAATTTGATAATTATTTTGATGGATCGATTATTCTTGATTTAATCGATATCGTGTGGTTTGCGAATTGAGATTGAATTGTGTTGATACCTTGTGTATTATTTGCTAAGTGTGGTGACAATATTTGAGTAATGAATATTGTGATTTGAAAATGATTTGTGTGTGGATGATGCATAAATATGTGCAAGTATGTGTAGTTGTGTGGTAATTCAAATGTGATGAATTATTGAAGATATGCAAAAATATTAAGAGTAGAGGATGATCTTAATTGCATATGGTTGATGAACTTGCACATACATCATTTTGTCAAGAGACAATGTTTGCTAGTTCCATGGGAACTAGTTGTAAACACCCCAAATTTGCCCTCACCCATTCACATCATGGCTTGTGATCTTTTCATATGCATAAGTTCAATCATAGCATCTCATATTGCATTTTTGATTCACTGCATTGTTTCTAAGTCATCTGCATCTAGGGTTTGTGATCTGAGCAATCCAAGAGCCACTTGAACCACTCCAAAGGTTATCAATCACTTCAAAGGGGTCCATGTATGTTCAAGCATCATATTATATCCTCTCAAAGTCAATAATGTCAAAAAATCACAAGAACTGAGAATGGCATGGAAGCAGAGCCAGGTTTAACTGCACAGATGACCTAGAATTAGGGTTTTGGTTTCAAAGGCCATGACTCCAAATTATTTGGTCATTCTTGTTTCTATTGGTCTCTATATGGTATAGGGATCTTGCATATCAATTTTCATGAAGAAATTCCATGGGGAAGTCATCTGATCAAGAGTTGACTTCTTGAGCAAGTCAGTGCAAAATCAGGGCATCTGAGGCCCCCAATGACCCAACCAAAGGGTGTTCATCATCATTTTGATTGTGTATGATCTTTATTTTATCATATAAGATGCTAGAAGTTCACAAAATTGAAGAATTTCAAGCCTATTGCAAAGTTGACGTTTTGGGAAAGTTGACTTGTAATGAAACTTGTCATTTTGGGAAACTTTTTCAACCCTTGCTTTTTGATTCAAAAATGCTTCAAATGGAAAAACTTTGGTCATGAAAGTTGAATAATGGATCATTCCCTTTTCAAAAAGTACAAGAACATGACCTAATTCATTTTGGATCAAAAGTTATGGCTTGTCAAAGTTGGCCAAAATCACATAATTTGAAGTTTTCTACCAAAGAGGCAAAGTTGCAAAACCACTTGCCAAGGAAAATTGAACTTCCAAATGGACTTCTAATCTTCATACAAACATGAACCAAGGCCTAAAAGTTAGATTGCATCAAAGGATCACTCATTTTCATGACTTGTGGATCAAGAAACTTTGAAAAGGGCCAAAGATCACAAAGTTGCAAAACCAATGATAAACCCTAATCCACTTGTTGCATTGCTTCTAATCAGATTCTATGGTTCTCCCTAAACTCAGCTGAGCCAAGCCATGCCCCTATCTTAGCCTGCCACTTGCCCATACCTCCAAGTACAACTTGCTTGACTTTTTGCAAATCACCCCATACCAATCAGCATAGCCCACACCAACTCCACAGACCTATCACAACTTGATATGTGGACTTTATGCAAGCCATAACACACAAGAACACAGCCTAAGACCTCAGCATTCACAAGTTCACAAAAATCATCCCTCTTGCATTTTCTTTCGAAACTCTCAGCACACTTAACAAAACTTCAAACTTCTTTCACAAAGTAACTCAGCATCATCCCAGGATCATTTCCCACCCATCACCATAGCCTGAAACTCACTGAAATCAAAACACTATTTCTGCCCCTCTTTGAACAGAACTCAAGCAAACTCTCAAACCAGCCCAAACAAACTTCCAACAAGCTTAGCAAACACTTGAGGGAGGTCATTGGAGTTGTTTGGAAGCAAGAAACTGGTCCAGAAGCTCTTGGGTTGAAAGCTTCGATTCAGGTAGCCATGGAAATTCATTTTTCCAGAACTCTTATTTCTTGTTTCTAAATGATAAAGCATGCATCCCTGAGTTCACTGAACCTTTTACTTTTGAAAATGATTGAGAAATGAGCTTGTATCGTGTCTCTGAAATTTTTGCAGTTTTTGATGTTTGATTCGTATCTTGATTTTGAGTTGAAATAAATGGGATTTGTTGCTGGATTATGTTTTGTTGTTGATCATTGATTGTTTCTGGAGCTTTTGGTGAAGTTTCATGGCGTTTTGAGGGATTCAGGGGAGGGGGTTGGCCGAAGAAGATGACCGGAACACTGTTCCGGTCATCTGAAAGTGATTAGGGTTAGTTAATTAGGGTTTAGTCTTAATTACGGAAATTTGAATGCTGGCCGTCCAGATGCGCGCCTAGTCAATTCGCGCGTATCCAAGTTTGAATGTTGGCCCTTTGATCTGCTGACTTTCTCATTTTCAGTTTAAATTCAATTTTATTTTCATTTAATTTCACTTCTTTTGTACATTTATTTAAAAATAGCAAAACACTTTGAAAAATTCTGAAAATTTTTATTCAACCTTTTATTAATTTTCAGAAACCAAAAATATTTTTATTTTTATTTTTTGCATTGAAAAATATTTTTTAAATCATTTAAAAATTTATTTTTAATTGATTAATGAGAATTAATTAATTAAAAATACTTTTAAGTATTTAAAAATCACAAAAAAATTCATGAAACATTTAAAATCATTTAGAAACATTGTCCAACCTTCAAACCAAATTTCTTTTTTGATCTTGATGCCTTTTGACAATTTTCAATGGATTTAATTTCATTTCAAGGCATTATTTTGATCCAAACTTCAAAAATTCATTTCTGCCTAACCATTGAGAGTTGGACAATGATTCTTTTTGCATTGCATCTTGCATATCATGTAGTTTGTAGGGTTAAATTGGCATGAATTAATCTTCCATTTTCAATTTGTTTGACATTTTTCTTGACAAGGTACCATAAAACCCTAGCCAATTTAGGAAATTCATAACTTACACTATGTTAAGAATTGGATCCTCTCCTTTGGGCAGTGAGTTTGTATAGGTTTAGGGTTCCTTTGAATGCATTTTCAAATTTTTATCATGATTTTTGCTTCTGGTTTTGATTTTTGTTTTGTGCATTGTTCATGAACCCTAATTTGGGCTTTCTTTTGCATTCATCTTACATTTGCTTGCATACCATGACTTGCCATGACATTTTATGCATCCATTTGATTCATAACACATCTTAGGACATATTAGAATCATGTTTGATCAGTGCACCTTTCATTTGCCATGTTGTATGTCATTTGCATTTCATAGCTTCTCATGTATGTTCATTGTTCTAAGCATGTTTCTTTTGCATCCCATATGCTTGTATGATCATCCTCATGCCTTGTTTCATGTTTGCATCATCTTTTAGCATCATTAACATCATGTATTTGCTTCTGACTTTGTCTTGCATCATGCCATTGCATCTCATTTGCATTGCATTTCATTTCTTTCACTAACTTTTCAGGTGGTAAGTTACCTTGAGAAGTGAATTTGCCTTCACTTCTCACAATCTCTTTTCATCTCTCTTATGCATCATTGCTGCATTTTTTGTATGTGTATTGGATTGAGCTTGCTCTTTCTTGTTCATCTTACCTTCTTTCTTCAAGCAACTTGACTTCTTAAGTGAAGCAAGTTGTTTTGCTTCTCTTTGCTCCTTTCATCTGCTTCCGTCCTTGGTGGTTCTTTGAAGATCTTTCTTGCAAACCTCACAAACCATAGGAATGACCAAGCATGATAATAATTAGGGTTGATTAGTCCCCCATTTAGCTTTTACCTTTGTGTCATCTTTGAGTCTTCTCTTCTCATCTCATAATCAGGGACTAAACCCTAAAGGCTTTAAGGCTTTGTGATTAAGCTTATGCCTGCATCCTTCTATTAGGATGGAGTGTATAACTTTAATCCTAAGTGTTAAACCCTTAATGTGTTTAAATCCTTTAATCAATTCACTTGATAATCATCAAGACATCAAGCTTGTAACTTGGGCCTTGCATTAGGGTTCTAATTCTTCCTTAATTGGTTAAGAAGGACTAACCCTAGTGTTAATGGACAAGTCCCCCTCAAGTTGTCTTACAAATCATAAAAATCACTTCTTCATCATATCATTAACTAAAATCCACTTAATAAAGGCTTTGTTTTGTCATGGGTTTAATCCCTAATCATGGATTAAGTTGAGGAGTTTTCCTCAGCTTAAACATTCTCATCTATTATCCTTCTATTAGGATGGTGTAATGAGTCTGTTTAATCCCTGATTATGGCTTAATCTCATTACTTAACACTAAACAAAAACAACAAAAACATTTAACTAATCACAAGTAGGTTAATGATCTTCATCCTACATCAAAGGTGATTAAGTGTGAGATGCTGACTTCACACTTAAGGTATTCTCATTACCCTTAATCAGAGGGAAGATGTGATGAGTTTACTAACCCATTGGTTTAGGCTTAAGCTCATTAATTTATGACAAACTTCAAAAGGCAATAAAAGACTGAAAAACTCAAAAACAAACAATAATCGTCTCCTCTGGGATTCTTTTCTCATCTCATTCACTCATAAACGAGAACTCGCTTCTTCCGTCTAAATGCAAGACAGTTTGCACCTGAGCCAGACAGGACATACACTTGAGCATTGACAAGTAAGCAGTTCACAGGTCAATTTATCTTTCAGTCTCTTTGGGTCGAACTACGGTGTTCTGACTTCCTCATTGCACGAGAGGATACGTAGGCATAACTTAACAGTTATCGAACAAAAGTCTCTGTATATTCCCCCTCTTTCTAGCCTTATTCTTTAAGCCTCATGGTCATGAGCATTTCATCTCTATTCCTACACTGACACTTCACTTACATACACTACACTTCTTTTACACTGACACTTGCATTCTTTCCAGCCTTGATACACAGATAGCACTGACACTCCCCCTTTAAAGCACAAATCTTTTAAGCGTGGATCCCGTCGAGTACGGCGGACAATCTGGGTGCTAATACCTTCCCAGGTTGTAACCAACCCCCTTTCTCAGTCTCTCTGGTTCGCAACCATCTTATCCATATCTTTTCTTAGGTTTATGCAGCATTACCTTTCCTCCGGGATAAAAATGCCTAGCTGGCGACTCTTTTCTTTTCTCTTGAGCTCACTCCTGTGTGTTCTCATTCCTCTCTTTCGCCGACCGTTCGCGTCTGTACCCCTTCTGGCCTTGGGTGTCATTTGGTGGGAGCGACAACTTGGCGACTCTGCTGGGGATCCTTATATTGTAACCAGGGCTTCTGGTTCTTTTTGTGGGTTCCTCCAAGCGCTTGTTTGATTTGTGTTTACTGGGGTGTTATGTGCTAATTGTGTTTATATATTTGCTTTATTTACTGCTTTATGTACAGTTATTTATTGCTTTTTTACAGCTTTATATATCATACTGTCATACTGTATCTGGCTGGATCTGGTTTTTGTCTTGGTGGGTGGGGTTTCTATTGAGAGTTTTAGGTCCTATACCTGGGACCTGAGTGACACCTAGGCTAGAGTGGTTCATGTTCTTTCCCATTCCATTTCGGTCTGGTGCGGGAATATGAAACACGATTCAGATATGGGTTTCTTCTTGAGAACTCTGTGCTACAGATCTCCTGTAGTGCTAGGGCTATCTGGGAAGCCTGCTAAGTCTGGATGACCTTTACTATGACCTTCAGAAACTGAGGTGAATTAGAGGAGGATCTTTTATGGTTATTGTAAACATTGTACCTCCGGGTTAGAAGTGTTTACACTTCTCATAACTAATCCAAGTCTGAGGATCTTTGTTTTAGAACATCACCTGTGAGGGGATTGGGTTGTTTACAGGTTTGCAGGAACCCTTGGCCACATCATACCCTGTTACTTTTGTGTTTAAGAATGCTTCACTTTGGACAGTTCTTGTGATTTAACCCAGGACATGTGACTCTTTATTTGAGTCCCCCACCCTGGTTACTGGACTTTTGAACCTCCATCTGGACTTCTTAGACATACATGGACTTATATCAAGGCAGTTAACCAGATCCAGCTTGATCACAAACCCTTGCATATCATTTGCATACATCATCATTGCATCATTTGACATTTGCCTATTTGTTTTTCAGGGTATCCATATCACATTTGGCTTGGTTTTGACCCCTTTTACCTCCACAGACCCTTGTTCATCAGCTATCTGCTTCAGCCATCTTCATCAGTTGCCTGGTTCAGCTACTGTTATCACCAGTCTCAGCCTGTCAGTGGCTCATCACCAGTATCAGTCTTCATCAGTAGTTATTTTCAGCTCTTCAACAGCAGTCATGGCACCCAAAAAGAGCAACATTTCTTACCACTTCTTTGAGCCTGTGCTGGCTGGCATCAAGCAGGTCCAGGCACTCATCACTCCAGACCATATCCCATTATTCAGAGAACATTATGGAGGCATCCTTGACATGGTTATGGACTTAGACCCTTCTCAGAGGAGTTTGATTCACACTTGCTTACAGTTCTATGATCCTCCTTTGAGATGCTTCACTTTTCAGGATTTTCAGTTGGGACCTCTGTTGGAGGAGTTTTCATCACTGATCGGAGTACCTGTCAGGGGTGGTATCCCCTTCAACCCAGAGATGCCTTCTCCCAGCAATGAAGAAGTGGCAAAAGCACTGTATTTGGAACCTATTCTGATTGAGCAGAACATGACTACAAAGGCTGGAATCCCTGGTCTACACTTGGACTTTCTCACTTCTCAGGCCATCCTGAAGGCCTCCTTGGGAGAATGGAAGGAAGTCTGTGCATTGTTAGCCCTCAGTATATATGGGGTTATACTTTTTGCAGATGAGCCCAAGTTTATCAGCAAGAATGCTATCCACCTCTTCCTTTTGAGGAACCCAGTGCCCACCTTGCTGGGAGACTTCTATTATTCTGTTCACCAAAGGAATGAGAAGCAGAGAGGGAGATTGGTAAGATGTTGTGCTCCTCTATTTCATACCTGGCTGCTTAAACACCTACCCAAGACTGATGCTTTCCTGAACCCTCACCAACAGAAGAACTGGGCTAGAAGACTTACTGCTTTGACCTCAGATGACATCAGATGGTGCACCCAGAGCACCAAAGGAAGGGATATAATTACTAGATGTGGACAGTTTCCCAATGTACCTCTGATAGGATTGAAGGGTTGCATCAACTACAATCCTTTGTTGTTTAAGAGACAATTGGGCTATGCTCTGGTTCACCCTCCTAAAGTGCAAGACTTGGCTGAAACCCTGTATTGTGAGATAAAACCTAATCTAGCTGTTGTCAGACAAGCATCCTGGGCTTGGGACAACATCCAGACCAAAGGGATGGCCATTCTTGGGAAATGCAACAATGTGGCTTCAGCACAGTATTATGAATGGTCTCATGCTAGGGCTCAGATTTCTGGGATGCCTTTCACCGTTGAGGATGCACCTGGACCATCCACAGCACCCCCTCCAGCTACTGTCAGCTTAGAGGAATTTGAGAAACTGAAGGAGAGGAATGAGAATCTGTCTCAAGCTCTGCAGAAGACCCTCTGGGAGAGGAGTGATGGTCGTCTAGACATTGAGAGGTTGGAAAAGCCAAAGGTGGAGCATCTAGCCAGGATTGAGAAATCAGAGGACTACATCAAGAAATCAAGAGCAGGAGAGCAAATTTTGAAGAATGCCTGTAAAGAGGCCTAGTTTCAAAAGGCTAGAACTGATCTTTATCTGAAAGAAAGTCAAGCAAGGTGGGTCAGAATTATTGAAGCTCGCACTCAAGAGGATAAGAGAACTCAAGACAGGATTGAGCAGTTGGAGGCTAATGAAAAGAAGAAACAGGAGGCTCTGCTAGCAGCCCAAAAGGAGATTTCAGAGTTGAAGCTTAGGGCTGGTGTGAAGAGGTCAAAGGACCAGGACAGACACAAGAAGCTGACCACTGCTATTACCACCAGGAACCTTCTCATCAGAAGCATCACAGAGCATCCAGCTGGTCCTGTAACTGAAGCACTTTTGAAGGAAGTTAAGGAGGATGAATTTGGCCTAGATGTTTGACTTATTTGCTTGTTGTTGTTTCCATTTCATGTACTTTTTTATGTTGTATTTTGACCCCACAGGGGCATGTGTTGTAAAAACAAACTATGTATGATTCACCATTTGTAATATATTTGTTAGTTTGTTTCATTAAGTTTTCTTCATCTCAAGCAACATCAAAGCATCTTCCTCAGGGTCTGGAAAGGTCAAAACCAAGTGCCAAGCCGGATACCTTGGAAAGCAAATAAGCATACTGCATTGCATACTAACTTTTGTTTTGTTTTGTAGGTTTTTGTCTTGTTTGTTACTAACTCTGTTGTGATTCAGGAATTATTGCTCGCCGTCGGGTGTTCCCTCTCAACCGTCCACACAGATATCCTACTCGCAACAATCTTCCTGGTATCCGGATGGACCAAGTACAGCAAGAGCTGACAGAGGTCAGAACCCAGATGGTTAATGAAAGGCTGGAGATGAGAAACTAAATGACCCAGTTCATGGAGGTGATGAATGGTTTGGCTCAAAGCCAAGAAAGATTAAGGGCATTGGTAGAAAGGCAGACCCCAGAAGAACACCATCTAGGGACTGGAGGAACAAGTAACAATGAGAGGGTTCAGCCTCATGTTAACCCACCAGTATATGGGCCTCATCTTCATCCAGAGATCAACATCCCTACTAATGTGTAGGGGAATGCTACTGCAGGCAGAGTCTTACAGGAAGACCCCCAAGAGGATCAGTTCACTGTAATGGGAGCTAGGGATGAAGCCTATGATAGAAGGCTTGATGAAATTGCTGAGAAATTGAGATCTCTGGAGTCTTAAAACTCCTTGAGTTTTGATGTCATGGACATGGGGTTAGTGGATGGGGTAAGAATCCCTCATAAGTTTAAACCCCCGTGCTTCGAGAAGTACAATGGAACTTCCTGTCCACGAACTCACTTGCAGTCTTTTCTGGGAAGACTTAAGGCGTACACCATGGATGAGAAATTGTGGATGTTTTATTTCGAGGATAGTTTGACTGGGGCTTCAAGGGAGTGGTACTCTCACTTGACCCGAGCTACTATCAGATGCTGGAAAGACCTAGCTGAAGCTTTCATCAGGCAGTACCAATACAATTTGGACATGGCTCCTAACAGAACCCTTCTGATGGGAATGTCTCAATCCTCCAGAGAAAGCTTCAGGGAATATGCCCAGAGGTGGAGATAGCTTGCTGCTGCTGTCCAGCCACCCATGTCGGAAAGAGAAATGGCAGACATGTTCATGAACACTCTACAAGGGACATACATTGATAGGCTAGCTGCCTTTTCTTCCACCAGCTTCGCTGACGTAGTTATAGCTGGAGAAAGAATTGAGAGCCTTCTGAAGATGGGTAAAATTTCGGATAATGGTGCAAGCTCGTCAAGTAACCCCAGAAAGCCTTTTGTGGGACCTAGAAGAACTGGTGAGACCAATGCCATTTATGCCAACAGGGGCAGACCTCAGCATGTCCACAGATCTGTAGCAGCTGTCACTATTCCAGCTCCAATTCCTCAGCAACCAGCATATCAACCACAACAACAACCACACTATCAACAGCAAGTTCTGTATCCGCCACAAAGAAACTACAACAACAACAACAGCAATCAGCAACAAAGACCTTTTCAGCAAAGACCATCACAGGCAAATAGGGTGATTGACCCTATCCCTATGCCTTATGCCGCTTTATTGCCACAACTCCTGAAACTCAACCTGGTTGAGCTAAGGACATTGGCACCTCCAGCTCCTGCCAGTCTTCCAAGAAATTATGATATCAACGCCCGGTGTGCTTTTCACTCCAATGCACCTGGCCACAATACTGAGAAATGCAGGGCTGTACAAATGAAGGTACAAGATCTGGTGGATTCTAAAGCCCTCAACTTTGCACCCCCGCCAAATGTCAACAAGAATCCCATGCCCAATCATAGAGGACCAAGAATTAATGCTATTGAGGAAGATAAGCCATCTTTCTTAATAACCAGTGTTGGGCAGATTCAGACACCTCTGGTAGAAATTAAAGCTCAGCTCCTAGAATGCCAGATGTTCCCCGGGTGTGAGCTCGGTTGTGCTTATTGCAACATTTCGGTCAACGGGTGTGATAACTTGAGGAGCGGCATAGATGGTCTTATCAAAAGTGGTATCCTTCAGATCACAACCTCATCTCCTACAAATCCAGCAATCCCTTTGACAACAATTCCTGACTCTTCTACAACTGCAACAACAATCATTCCAACAAATTCATCAATATCATCAACAGTGGCTCCGTCCATCACTTCAACAAATCAGATATCAACAACCATCTCTTCTACAACATCAGCACCAATTTATTCCACAGAATCTTCTACAACGCCAACAGATATCTCAGCAGTCACCATTTATTATGATCCAGCATATGTTCCTCCAAACAACAACTTTCAACAACAAACAGTGGTACCTCCTGCCAGGTCACCAGTCACCATCTACTACGATCCGCACACCGTTTCAGCACCCTCCTCTGCAGCAGTCAGTCCAGTTACCATCACGGTGCCTGGACTCGTCCCATATGAAAGCAGTAATGCCATCCCTTGGCATTATGGCTCTGACCTTTACTGCAACGGGGAGAAAATCACTTTGGATTCTTCAACCTCTTCTCCACAAATTGATAATGTCGGGGGAGGCGGAGGCTTCACCAGAAGCGGATGCCTTTTTGCCTCACAATTGCAAAGACCTAATGCCGAAGCAGAAGCTGCTGCCAAAGCAAAGGGGAAGAGTGTGGTAGTTGAAGATCCAACTATCAAAGAAACTTAGAAGACATCTTTTGAGCAAGATGTAGACGAGTTTATGAGGATTATAAAGAGAAGTGATTACAAGGTGGTGGATCAGCTTCACCAAACTCCCTCAAAGATCTCCATATTATCCCTGTTGATGTGTTCTGAAGCTCACAGGAATGCATTACTGAAAGTCTTGCACGCAGCATACGTGCCAGAGGAGATCACTGTTAATCAGCTAGAAACTGTGGTAGCTAATGTCAACACCAGTCATGGACTGGGCTTTACCAATGCTGATTTAACAACTGAGGGACGTAACCACAACAAGGCTTTACACATCACTCTAGAATGCAAGGGTGCTGTCCTATCTCACGTACTGGTGGATACTGGGTCTTCACTCAATGTTCTACCAAAGAAAGCCTTGGTGAAGCTGGAATATGATGGCTTGGCACTACGCCCGAGTAATTTAGTGGTGAGAGCATTCGATGGCTCTAAAAGATCAGTGCTATGGGAGATTGATCTGCCTGTGATGATTGGCCCGCAAACCTTCAAAATTACCTTCTATGTGATGGACATTTAGCTGGCCTACAGCTATTTGTTGGGTAGACCTTGGATCCATGCCGCTGGCGCAGTTACGTCTACCCTTCACCAGAAGCTGAAATTCGAGTGGGAGGGTCAGATCATCACTATCTGTGGTGAAGAAGATATCTTTGTTAGCCATCTGGCTACATACAAATACATTGAGATGGATGGAGAGATCCATGAAACTATGAGCCAGGGGTTTGAGGCCCTGAACATAAATGAAGCATCTGCTGTACTGGGAACCTCCATGACGTCTTATCAGCAAGCCAGGAAGGTTGTTGAAGAGGGGACTGCCCAAGGCTGGGGCAAGCTGCTGCCCGTAGAAAATAAGGAGGACAGATTTGGGTTGGGTTACAAACCAACTCAACAAAATCAATCAGAGGCTGCTAAGAAGCCCAGTTTTGTCAGTGGGGGAATGCTCACCCCAGATGCAGTGAACAACTTGGAAGATGAGTCGGAAGATGAGCGCAACCTGGAGAGCTGGATACGTCCAAGGATCCCGGGGAGCCGTATCTCAAACTGGTCTTCCCAGGAAATTATAAGGGTTACTCCTGCAGAGTAATTATTATTTCATGTATATTTTAAGCATGCATCAAGTCTTGCATCTTGCCCAAGATGACAAGACTCATTTTGTAATCGGGCCATCTGTAATTTTGTGCAAACAGATTAATTAATGAATATCGGACATCTTTTGCAAATGAGTCTTTTTCTTTTCCGCTCACTGTTTTTCATTTTTCTTTTTGTACAAAAATAAAATGGCAATGTTTTCAAAATGACAACTTTATTTCACTTTTCTAAACAAGATTAAAATCAATCACTAAAATGAACAATCTAAACCCTTGCAGAGAGTGCCTTTCAGACTGCACCGACAACAGCACAGCTATGGCTTCGTATGACTTTGACAATCCAATCAATCAAGCTGATGAAGGGGTTGAAGAAGATTATGAGCTTCCTGAAGAGCTAGCCAGGTTGTTAAGGCAAGAGGAGAAGGTTATCACTCCTCATCAGGAGGAGGTCAAAACGATTAATCTTGGTACAGATGAAGATGTGAAAGAGGTTAAGATCGGGGCCTGCTTACAAGACTCAGTAAAGGAACAACTGATTGACCTGCTTCGTGAATATGTGGATGTGTTTGCTTGGTCTTATCAGGATATGCCAGGGTTGGACACCGATATTGTTATGCACAAGCTGCCTTTAAGAGAAGATTGCCCACCGGTTAAACAGAAGCTACGCCGTACTCGCCCAGACATGGCAATGAAGATCAAAGAAGAGGTACAAAAGCAGTGGGACGCCGGGTTCCTTGCTGTGACTAGCTATCTGCCGTGGGTTGCTAATATTGTACCTGTGCCTAAGAAAGACGGCAAAGTGAGGATGTGTGTGGACTACCGGGGTCTGAACAGAGCCAGTCCGAAAGATGATTTCCCTTTGCCTCACATTGATGTATTGGTTGATAATACGGCTCAGTTCTCGGTGTTCTCCTTCATGGATGGATTTTCAGGATACAATCAGATCAAAATGTCACCTGAAGATATGGAGAAGACAACGTTCATCACACCCTGGGGCACGTTCTGTTACAAGGTGATGCCATTCGGACTGAAGAATGCTGGTGCCACATATCAACGGGCTATGGTGACATTATTCCATGACATGATCCATAAAGAAATTGAATGTTATGTGGTTGAAATGATTGCCAAGTCCCTCACAGAAGAAGACCACCTGGTAAATCTGTTGAAGTTATTCAAGCGTCTGAGGAAGTACCAACTGAAATTGAACCCCAACAAGTGCACATTCAAGGTGCGATCTGGTAAGTTGCTGGGATTTATTGTAAGTGAAAAAGGGATTGAAGTTGACCCTAATAAAGTCAAGGCCATTCAAGAAATGCCTGCACCAAAGTCAGAAAAAGAAGTTCGGGGGTTCTTAGGTAGATTGAACTACATTTCACGATTCATATCTCACCTTACGGCAACCTGTGAACCTTTGTTCAAGCTGTTAAGAAAAGAACAAACGGTCAGGTGGAACGAAGACTGCCAAAGGGCCTTTGACAAAATCAAGGAATACTTACAAGAGCCTCCGATCCTTATGCCTCCAGTTGAAGGAAGACCTCTAATCATGTACTTGACAGTATTAGAAGAGTCAATGGGGTGTGTGTTGGGCCAGCATGACGAGTCTGGTCGAAAAGAGTATGCAATATACTACCTAAGCAAAAAGTTTACCGACTGTGAACAACGTTATTCACTGCTCGAGAAAACTTGCTGTGATTTAGCGTGGGCTGCTCGCCGACAGAGACAGTATATGTTGACCCACACTACTTTATTGATCTCCAAGATGGACCCAGTTAAGTACATTTTTGAGAAGCCAGCACTTACCGGACGGGTTGCAAGATGGCAAATGATCCTCACAAAATATGATATTCAATACACATCTCAAAAAGACATCAAAGGCAGTGTATTGTCTGATTATCTTGCTGAGCAACCCATTGATGATTACCAGCCTATGAGATTTGACTTCCCTGATGAAGACATCATGTTCATAAAAGCAAAAGATCATGAAGAGCCTGTTCATACTGAAGGGCCTGACCCAGAAGAAGAATGGACTATGATGTTTGATGGGGCTGTTAACATGAATGGTCGTGGTATTGGTGCAGTACTCATTACACCTAAAGGGGTTCACATGCCTTTCTCGGCAAAGCTCACCTTTAACTGCACTAACAACGAAGCTGAATACGAAGCTTGCATTATGGGTCTTGAGGAAGCCATTGACCTCAGGATCAAGACTTTGACTGTGTTCGGAGATTCAGCTCTGGTAATCAATCAAACCAATGGCAAATGGTACACGCACCAGGATCATCTGATACCTTACAAGGATTATACAAGGAGGTTATTGACTTTCTTTACAACAGTCAAGCTTGAGTATATCCCTCGGGACGAGAATCAGTTTGCAGATGCTCTTGCCACCATTTCATCCATGATCAAAGTTCAAGCTGCCAACTTTGTACCTCGGATTTCAGTGTCCAGACTTGACAGACCAGCATATGTGTTCTCAGCAGATGTTGTTAAAGATGACAAGCCTTGGTTCCATGACATCAAATGCTTCTTGGAGGATCAAACATACCCACCTGGGGCATCTTCCAATGACAAGAAGACATTAAGAAGGCTTGCTGGTAGTTTCTTCTTGAATACTAATGGTTCCCTATACAAGAGAAACTTTGATATGGTACTCCTCAGATGCGTCAATAGAACAGAAGCAGACTTGTTAATGTACGAGGTGCACGAAGGATCCTTTAGTACCCATGCCGGAGGGCATGCAATGGCAAAGAAGTTGCTAAGATCAGGCTATTACTGGATCATAATGGATGCCGACTGTTGTGCTTATGCCAGAAAATGCCATAAATGCCATATTTATGCGGATAAGGTGCATGTGCCTCCCAATCCTTTGAATGTGATGTCTTCACCCTGGCCCTTTGCCATGTGGGGCATTGATATGATTGGCAAGATTGAACCAACTGCTTTAAATGGCCACAGATTCATCCTGGTTGCTATTGACTATTTTACCAAGTGGGTCGAAGCAGCTTCCTATGCAAATGTTACCAGGCAAGTAGTAGCCCGATTTCTGAAGAGAGACATCATCTGTCGGTATGGAGTTCCCGAGCGAATCATTACTGATAATGGTTCTAACTTAAACAACAAAATGATGGCAGAACTATGCCGGGACTTCAAGATCCAACACCACAATTCTTCTCCTTACAGGCCAAAGATGAATGGCGCTGTAGAGGCAGCTAACAAGAATATCAAGAAGATTGTGCAGAAGATGGTAGTCACATACAAAGACTGGCATGAAATGCTACCATTTGCCTTGCATGGGTACCGTACGTCCATCAGAACGTCCACTGGGGCAACACCGTATCAACTTGTGTATGGTATGGAAGCAGTCCTACCTGTTGAAGTTGAATTACCCTCCCTGCGGGTATTAATGGATGTTAAGTTGAACGAAGCAGAGTGGGTCCTATCCCGATACGAACAACTGAGTCTGATCGAAGAGAAAAGATTAGCTGTAATCTGTCATGGGCAGCTGTATCAGAAAAGGATGAAGAAAGCCTTCGATCAGAAAGTCAGGCTCCGAGAATACCAAGTAGGAGATCTTGTGCTGAAAAGACTCCTCCCTCCTCATACAGACCACAGGGGCAAATGGACTCCAAACTATGAAGGACCATTCGTAGTAAAGAAAGTTTTCTCCGGTGGAGCACTCATGCTCAGTACTATGGATGGGGAAGACTTCCCGTCCCCTATGAATTCAGATGCAGTTAAAAAATACTTCGCATGAAAATGACCCGCTGGACATAAAAACAGAATGAAAGTCCAGGCAAAAATAGGGCATCCCGGCGAGTCAAAAACAGAATAAAAGACTCGGGCAAAAATAAGGGAAAATAAATAAAAATGTGTACACCCGCTGAGTTGAAAAGCCGCATTGGACGACTCAGGCAAAAATGGGTATCCCGATGGATTGAAAACCCGAAAGGGCGATCCATGCAAAATAAGGGAATAAGCGAACAACTGTACTCTGAATTCGTCTGTATTACTTACAACTTGGTAAGCTTTGTAAGGATCAAGCGCCGGTCAGAATCAGCCTTCTTCAGAAAGCAAGATGAGAAGAACGTCAAATGTCATACGAGTCATAGCAAAAGGAAGCTCCTTGAAGCGTCATCAACATTGCCAACATCTTTTGCTTCTCAATTTGTAACAATCTCCTCATTTTAGGGGATCTGTTTCTCTGACTGTATCTCGCCAATTCAGGGCATATAAATCAATAAAATCAGATTTTCAGTCATGTTTTGTCTCGCACATTTTATTTTCGTTTGCAAAAAAGGGTCCGATGTCCTTAAGATACTGATTGCATAAATACAGATGCCTTTTCTTTAAAATACGTGCTTGCAGGAAATATATTTACTCTCGGGAGTGTCTAAACTCCTATGACGGAATCCGGTAAGGGATACCTCGGGATCACTTGTGCATTTCTCTGTCTTTTCAGGATTGCAGGTATTCAAAGCACAGCATGGGACATGAAAGTTTCATCCCAGCCAGCTGGCAAATCATTATCCACTCAGTCTTAGCACCGTAGGTGCTTTCTCCCCAGCTGAGTTGCCATTCATTATTTCTCCCCAGCCGAGTTGCCATTTACTTCCTCCTCAGCCAAGTACGAAGACAGGGAACCACCTCCCCACTGAGCTTCAGCCTCTATCCAGAAGAGCAATGCCTGAGGATTCCACAACAGAGTGACGAAAGCTTCTACAAACCCCAGCTGGGCCCCTCATTACCAAAGATAGGCCTATCAGTGACCTATATCCCCAAGACATATCCACCAAAGATCTCATCCCCAGCTGGGATATTCACTTCAAGCAGATCGACCAGGGATCTCCTTAGCAACGGGATCTGAATCCCGGATCGGTACCTTTGCATAATCATAAGCATTCGCATCATACTCTCCCCACAGAGCGTAGCATTCCGTCTAATACGGAGCATTACGGCAAAAATCAAACATATCGCATAATCATAAGTCATGATCTGAATCAAACACTTTTGAATAATGACAATCCATCAACAATATACAGAATACTCCCCATATTCCCCGGCAGAGAGCCCATACACTTCTCTTACAAATACAGATACTTCTTGACACCCGTCCGTGTCATGTCCCCAGCATAGTCACCCGAAAACTTTGAATATCAGATGCTTGTTTATACTATACTTTTATCCTTTTGACACACTTCCATGTCACTCTCCCCAACAGGTTAAACACCCTCCTGTACACCACTCGTACTTATGTCACGCATACAAATACTCGTCTGTATCTTGTATATACCATTCAAATCCCCTCAGATCCGACACTCGTCCGTGTTCTTTGTTAACCAGCTGATACTCGTCCGTATCATCATCTCAGAGCATGCATCAAGCGTTTGTTTCTACATGATACTCGTCCGTATCATAGTCTTAGGGATGCTCGTCCGCATCTTTAATCCATACACGTGTCAAACACTTATGTCTTCTTGAATTAGACACTCGTCTGTGTCTACTATTCCCCAGAAGAGTCCCCTCAGAATCAACACTCGCTCGTGTTCCTTGTTAACCAGCTGATACTCGTCTGTATCATCATCTCTGAACACGCGTCAGTATTTGTTTCTACCCGATACTCGTCCGTATCGTAGTCTTAAGGATGCTCGTTCGCATCTTTAATCTATACACAACGTCAAAACACTATACCTTTTATTTCTTGGATGTAAACACTCGTCCGTGTTTACTATTCCCCAGTAGGTCGCCAGCAAAGCAAACTATTTGTTTTCTATCTGACATTCGTCCTATGTCATGATACCTTTTCGGCAGCCGTACCCTGCCAGGTGATCGTCCTTCACCTTTGGATGACCGTCCCTCATCCTTTCCCCAGCGGAGTCTCTATTTCATTAGAACCCCTTTTCTATCCGACATTCGTCCTATGTTGTGATATTGAGAGCAGCCGTCCCCTGCTAGGTGATCATCCTTCACCTCTTGATGATCGTCCTTCATCATGCTCGTCCGATGGCCATCCCCATCGTCGACCTTTTATCCGGCATTCGTCCTATGTCGTGATTTTTAGCAGCCGTACCCTGCTAGGTGATCGTCCTTCACCTTTTGATGATCGTCCTTCATCATTTTATCCGATGGCCGTCCTCATCGTTGATCTTGTTATCTGACATTCGTCCTATGTCATGATAAGCCCTGAGAGCAGCCGTCCCCTGCTAGGTGATCATCCTTCACCTCTTGATGATCGTCCTTCATCATGCTCATCCTATGGCCGTCCCCATCGTCGACCTTTTATCTGGCATTCGTCCTATGTCGCGATACTTCAGAGCAGCCGTCCCCTGCTAGGTGATCGTCCTTCATCTTTGATGACCGTCCCTCATCATTATTTCATTTATTCCTTAACCCGATGGTCGTCCCCGTCGTGGTCCCTTTTCTTTTTCTAGGTGATCGTCCTTCACCTTTAATGACCGTCCCTCGTCATTATTCCATTCATTCTTTAACCCGATGGCCGTCCCCGTCGTGGTCCCTTTTCCTTTTCCTGATGATCGTCCTTCATCAGTTTAGCCCGATGGCCGTCCCCATCGTTGTTTACATTACTTTATGAACCTGATGGCCGTCCCCATCATTTTTACTAATTCCCAGAGAATCTTATAGCTTTACATGATGGCCGTCCCCATCATAATCTCTCATATCCCCAGCTAGTCGGTCGTCCCCGTCTTTGCTTGTTTCCCACATTTTCCCCAGCATGTCGGCCGTCCCCGTCATTGCTCTTCCCCAGCAGTCGTCCTCTGCTCGACGATCGTCCTCCATCGCCCACACTTTATATGCATACTTTATTTTCCTTTTACAATCTATATCCCTTTTCATCTTCATTCTGTGAGTGCAAATTTCGGAATGTCTTTGGTATTCAACCACAAGTTATCTTGTTTGCCTGTTAAGCCGTTGCTTACATTCTACACAGCTAACTTATGTTTGAATAGGGGCAGCTGTAAACACCCCAAATTTTCCCTCACCCATTCACACCATGGCTTGTGGTCTCTTCATATGCATAAACTCAATCATACCATCTCATATCACATTTTTGATTCATTGCATTGGTTCAAAGTCATCTACATCTAGGGTTTGTGATCTGAGCAATCCAAGAGCCACTTGAACCACTCCAAAGGTCATCAATCACTTCAAAGGGGTCCATGTATGTTCAAGCATCATATTATATCCTCTCAAAGTTAAGAATGTCAAAAAATCACAAGAACTGAGAATGGCATGGAAGCAGAGCCAGGTTTAACTGCACAGATGACCTAGAATTAGGGTTTTGGTTTCAAAGGCCATGACTCCAAATTTTTTGGTCATTCTTGTTTCTATTGGTATCTATATGGTATAGGGATCTTGCATATCAATTTTCATGAAGAAATTCCATGGGGAAGTCATCTGATCAAGAGTTGACTTCTTGAGCAAGTCAGTGCAAAATCAGGGCATCTGAGGCCCCCAATGACCCAACCAAAGGGTGTTCATCATCATTTTGATTGTGTATGATCTTTATTTGATCATAGAAGATGCTAGAAGTTCACAAAATTTAATAATTTCAAGCCATTTGCAAAGTTGACTTTTTGGGAAAGTTGACTTGTAATGAAACTTGCCATTTTGGGAAACTTTTTCAACCCTTGCTTTTTGATTCAAAAATGCTTCAAATGGAAAAACTTTGGTCATGAAAGTTGTAGAATGGATCATTCCCTTTTCAAAAATTACAAGAACATGACCTAATTCATTTTGGATCAAAAGTTATGGCTTGTCAAAGTTGGCCAAAATCACATAATTTGAAGTTTTCTACCAAAGAGGCAAAGTTGCAAAACCACTTGCCAAGGCAAATTGAACTTCCAAATGGACTTCTAATCTTCATACAAACATGAACCAAGGCCTAAAAGTCAGATTGCATCAAAGGATCACTCATTTTCATGACTTGTGGATCAAGAAACTTTGAAAAGGGCCAAAGATCACAAAGTTGCAAAACCAATGATAAACCCTAATCCACTTGTTGCATTGCTTCTAATCAGATTCTATGGTTCTACCTAAACTTAGCAGAGCCAAGCCATGCCCCTATCTTAGCCTGCCACTTGCCCATACCTCCAAGTACAACTTGCTTGACTTTTTGCAAATCACCCCATACCAATCAGCATAGCCCACACCAACTCCACAGACCTATCACAACTTGATATGTGGACTTTATGCAAGCCATAACACACAAGAACACAGCCTAAGACCTCAGCATTCACAAGTTCACAAAAATCATCCCTCTTGCATTTTCTTTCGAAACTCTTAGCACACTTAACAAAACTTCAAACTTCTTTCACAAAGTAACTCAGCATCATCCCAGGATCATTTCCCACCCATCACCATAGCCTGAAACTCACTGAAATCAAAACACGATTTCTGCCCCTCTTTGAATAGAACTCAAGCAAACTCTCAAACCAGCCCAAACAAACTTCCAACAAGCTTAGCAAACACTTGAGGGAGGTCATTGGAGTTGTTTGGAAGCAAGAAACTGGTCCAGAAGCTCTTGGGTTGAAAGCTTCGATTCAGGTAGCCACGGAAATTCATTTTTCCAGAACTCTTATTTCTTGTTTCTAAATGATAAAGCATGCATCCCTGAGTTCACTGAACCTTTTACTTTTGAAAATGATTGAGAAATGAGCTTGTATCGTGTCTCTGAAATTTTTGCAGTTTTTGATGTTTGATTCGTATCTTGATTTTGAGTTGAAATAAATGGGATTTGTTGCTGGATTATGTTTTGTTGTTGATCATTGATTGTTTCTGGAGCTTTTGGTGAAGTTTCATGGCATTTTGAGGGATTCAGGGGAGGGGGTTGGCCGGAGAAGATGACCGGAACACTGTTCCGGTCATCTGAAAGTGATTAGGGTTAGTTAATTAGGGTTTAGTCTTAATTACGGAAATTTGAATGCTGGCCGTCCAGATGCGCGCCTAGTCAATTCGCGCGTATCCAAGTTTGAATGCTGGCCCTTTGATCTGCTGACTTTCTCATTTTCAGTTTAAATTCAATTTTATTTTCATTTAATTTCACTTCTTTTGTACATTTATTTAAAAATAGCAAATCACTTTGAAAAATTCTGAAAATTTTTATTCAACCTTTTATTAATTTTCAGAAACCAAAAATATTTTTATTTTTATTTTTTGCATTGAATAATATTTTTTAAATCATTTAAAAGTTTATTTTTAATTGATTAATGAGAATTAATTAATTAAAAATACTTTTAAGTATTTAAAAATCACAAAAAAATTCATGAAACATTTAAAATCATTTAGAAACATTGTCCAACCTTCAAACCAAATTTCTTTTTTGATCTTGATGCCTTTTGACAATTTTCAATGGATTTAATTTCATTTCAAGGCATTATTTTGATCCAAACTTCAAAAATTCATTTCTGCCTAACCATTGAGAGTTGGACAATGATTATTTTTGCATTGCATCTTGCATATCATGTAGTTTGTAGGGTTAAATTGGCATGAATTGATCTTGCATTTTCAATTTGTTTGACATTTTTCTTGACAAGGTACCATAAATCCCTAGCCAATTTAGGAAATTCATAACTTACACTAGGTTAAGAATTGGATCCTCTCCTTTGGGCAGTGAGTTTGTATAGGTTTAGGGTTCCTTTGAATGCATTTTCAAATTTTTATCATGATTTTTGCTTCTGGTTTTGATTTTTGTTTTGTGCATTGTTCATGAACCCTAATTTGGGCTTTCTTTTGCATTCATCTTATATTTGCTTGCATACTATTGCTCCCACTAAATGAAGTCGGGTCAAATAGGGTACAGACGCGAACGGTCGGCGAGAGGAGGTGTGTGAGAACACACAGGAGTGAACTCACAGGGAATGAAAAGAGTCGCCAGCTAGGCATTTTTATCCCAGAGGAAAGGTAATGCTGCATAAACCTAGAAAGATATGGATAAGACGGTTGCGGACCAGAGAGACTGAGAAAGGGGGTTGGTTACAACCTGGGAAGGTATTAGCACCCAGATTGTCCGTCGTACTCGACGGGATCCACGCTTAAAAGATTTGTGTTTTAAAGGGGTAGTGTCAGTGCAATTTGTGTATGAAGAGCTGGAAAAGGATGTACAAGTGTCAGTGTAGAGAAGTGTAAAGTGTAATATGAAAGTGTCAGTGTAAGGACAAGAATGAAATGCTCAAGACATGAGGCTTAAAGAATAAAGCTGGAAGGAGGGGGGATATACAGAGACTTTTGTTCGATAACTGTTAAGTTATGCCTACGTATCCTCTCGTGCAATGAGGAAGTCAGAACACCGTAGTTCGACCCAAAGAGACTGAAAGGTAAATTGACTTGTGAACTGCTTACTTGTCTATGCTCAAGTGTATGACCTGTCTGTCTCAGGTGCAAACTGTCTTGCATTAGACGGAAGAAGCAAGTTCTCGGTTGTGAGTGAAGATGATGAGAAAAGAATCCCGAAGGAGACGATTATTGTTTGTTTTTGTGTTTTCAATCTTTTATTGCTTTTTGAAGTTTGTCATAAGTTAATGAGCTTAAGCCTAAACCAATGGATTTAGTAAACTCATCACATCTTCCCTCTGATTAGGGGTAATGAGAATACCTTAAGTGTGAAGTCAGCTTCTCACACTTAATCACCTTTGATGTAGGATTAAGATCATTAACCTACTTGTTATTACTTAGATGTTTTTGGTGTTTTTGTTTAGTGTTGAGTAATGAGGTTAAGCCATAATCAGGGATTAAACAGACTCATTACACCATCCTAATAGAAGGATAATAGATGAGAATGTTTAAGCTGAGGAAAGCTCCTCAACTTAATCCATGATTAGGGATTAACTTCATGACAAAACAAAGCCTTTATTAAATGGATTTTAACTAATGATAAGATGATGAAGTGAGTTTTATGATTTGTAAGACAACTTGAGGGGGACTTGTCCATTAACACTAGGGTTAGTCCTTCTTAACCAATTAAGGAAGAATTAGAACCCTAATGCAAGGCCCAAGTTACAAGCTTGATGTCTTGGTGATTATTAGATGAATTGATTAAAAGATTTAAACACATTAAGGGTTTAACACTTAGGATTAAAGTTATACACTCCATCCTAATAGAAGGATGCAGGCATAAGCTTAATCACAAAGCCTTAAAGCCTTTAGGGTTTAGTCCTTGATTATGAGGTGAGAAGAGAAGACTCAAAAGAGACACAAAGGTAAAAGCTAAGTGGGGAGACTAATCAAAACCTTAATCATTGTCATGCTTGGTTGTTCCTAAGGTTTGTGAGGTTTACAAGAAAGATCTTCAAAGGAACCACTAGGAAGCAGATGAAAGGAGCAGAGAGAAGCAAAGTAACTTGCTTCATTTAAGAAGACAAGTCACTTGAAGACAGAAATTAAGATGAAGAAGAAAGAGCAAGCTCAATCTCAAACACAAAACAGAAATGCAGCAATGATGCATAAGAGAGATGAAAAGAAAATGTGAGAAGTGAAGGCAAATTCACTTCTCAAAGTTGCTTACCACCTGAAAAGTTAGTGAAAGAAATGCAATACAATGCAAAATGAAATGAAATGGCTTGATGCAAACCAAAACCAGAAGCATATATGAGATGATAATGATGCCATGAGATGATGCAAACATGAAACAAGGCATGAGGATGATCACATGAACATATGGATGCAAGAGAAGCATGCTTAGAACCATGAACATACATGAAAAGTTATGAAATGCAAATGACATACAACATGGCAAATGAAATATGCAATGATCAAACATGTTTCTAATATGTCTTAAGATGTCTAATGAATCAAATGGATGCACAAAATGCTATGGCAAGTCATGGTATGCAAGCAAATGCAAGATGAATGCAAAAGGAAGCCCAAATTAGGGTTTATGACCAATGCACAAAACAAAAACCAAAACCAGAAGCAAACATCATGATAAAAAATTGAAAATGCACTCAAGGGAACCCTAAACCTATACAAACTCACTGCCCAAAGGAGAGGATCCAATTCTTAACCTAGTGAAAGTTATGAATTTCCTAAGATTTCTAGGGTTTTAGGGTACCTTGAAAAGAAAAATGTCAAACAAATTGAAAATGCAAGATTAAATCATGCCAATTTAATCCTACAAACTACATGATATGCAAAACACAATGCAAAAAGAATCAAAGTCCAACTCTCAAAGACTAGGCAGAAATGAATTTTTGAACATTGGATCAAAATAATGCTTTGAAATAGAATTAATTCCATGGAAAATTGTCAAAATGCATTAAGATCAAAAAAGAAATTTGGTTTGAGGGTTGGACAATGTTTCTAAATGATTTTAAAGGTTTCATGAATTTTTTGGTGATTTTTAAATACCTAAAAGTATTTTTAATTAATTAGTTCTCATTAATTAATTAAAAATAAACTTTTAAATGATTTAAAAATATTTTTTAATGCAAAAAATAAAAATAAAAAATGTTTTTGGTTTCTGAAAATTCATAAAAGTTCATACAAAAATTTTCAGAATTTTTAAAGGTGTTTTGCTATTTTAAATAAAATGGAGAAAACAAATGAAATAAAAATGCAAAATAAAAATGAATTAAGTCTGAAAATGAGAAAGTATGCAAGATCAAGGGCCAGCATTTAAACCTACACGCGCGCGAATTGACCTGGCGCCATATCCAAGGGCTGAAATTCAAACTTACGCAATTAAGACTAAACCCTAATTAATTAACCCTAATGACTTTCAGGCGACCGGAACACTGTTCCGGTCGTCTTCTCCGGCCAGCCCAAAACTCTAACTCACTCTACACGCAATGAAAATGTAATCTAACTACCCAGAACTCATCCCCATTCAAAAACGAATCAAACCCCTCTATCAAACATCATTTTTCATTCATTAATCAGCCAAATCGAAGAAAAACATTCTTAGGGCAAAAAGTTTCAGAGCATTCATACATCCTGGTTTCTCAACCATTTTCAAAAGTAAACACATATTCATGATCAGGGGAGTGCATAGAAGCTTTTAAGAACTTAAAATGGAGTTTCTGGAAAAAAAAAGTTTGAGATGGCTACCTGAACTGAAGCTTTGGTTTCTGGTACTTTCTGGCTAGTTTCTTGCTTGCAATCAACTCCCCTGGACCTCCTGAGAAGCTTTCAAGGCTTGTTTGAAGTTTATAATGGGTGGTTTGAGAGATGGCAGAAGTTCTGTTCAAGGTGGGGTGGAAATCGTATTTGTGATTCTGGGAGTTTAAGGCAATGGTGATGGGTGCTTTGTGACCAGGAAAGTGTGTTGAGTTGATTTGTGAAGTTGGTTTGTGTGTTTGTGGCTTGTGCAATCAGTTTCGAATGCTTTTGCAAAATGGTGTGGAAATGAGAATGCTCTATTGGAGAGTGTTTCAGGCTTGTGTTTTGTATGCTTTGGCTTGCTTTTTGTTTGCATAAACTATTGTGATAGGTCAGATGAGGTGATGTGTGCTTTTGTGATAGGTATGGCTCAAGTTGCCAAAATGTCAAAGTTGTGTAAGAGAGGCATGGGCTACTTGCTAGCCAAGGACAAAAGGTGTGTCCTGCGCAGCATGATGTGGGGAGAACCCTAGGATGGTTTGTGAAGTCAGCAAGCAAGTGGATTCACACTTGAGTGAGTTTTTGCAACTTGCCTTACTTTTGCTTCCTTTGAAATTTCTTGCTCCATAAGCCATAAAAATGAATGATTCTTTTGTGCAATCTGACTTTTAGGTCTTGGTATATGCTTGTATGAAGATTAGAATTCCATTTGATAGTTCAATTTGCCTTGAAAAGTGAATTTGCAACTTTGCCTCTTTGGTGGAAAACTTCAAATTTTGTGATTTTTGCCAACTTTGACAAGCCATAACTTTTGATCCAAAATGAATTAGGTCATGTTCTTGTACTTTTTGAAAAGGGAATGATCCATTCTACAACTTTCATGACCAAAGTTTTTCCATTTGAAGCATTTTTGAATCAAAAAGCAAGGGTTGAAAAAGTTTCCCAAAATGGCAATTTCATTAAAAGTCAAACTTCCCTAAAAAGTCAACTTTGCAAAAGACTTGAAATTCTTCAATTTTGTGAACTTACAACTTCTTATATGATCAAATAAAGATCATATACAATCAAAATGATGAAGAACACCCTTTGGTTGGGTCATTGGGGGCCTCAAATGCCCTGATTTTACACTGACTTGCTTGAAAAGTCAACTCTTGATCAGATGACTTCCCCATGGAATTTCTTCATGAAAATTGATATGCATGATCCCTATACCATATAGAGACCAATAGAAACAAGAATGACCAAAAAATTGGAGTTATGGCCTTTGAAACCAAAACCCTAATTTTAGGTCATCTGTGCAGTTAAACTTGGCTCTGCTTCCATGCCTTTCTCAGTTCTTGTGATTCTTTGACTTTCTTGACTTTATGGAGATATAATATGATGCTTGAACATACATGGACTCCTTTGAAGTGATTGATGACCTTTGGAGTGGCTCAAGAAGCTCTTGGATTGCTTAGATCACAAACCCTAGATGCAGATGACTTTGAACCAATGCAATGAATCAAAAATGTGATATGAGATGGTATGATTGAGTTTATGCATATGAAGAGACCACAAGCCATGGTGTGAATGGGTGAGGGAAAATTTGGGGTGTTTACAGCTGCCCCTATTCAAGCATGAGTTAGCTGTGTAGGATGTAAGCAACGGCTTATCAGGCAAACAAGATAACTTGTGGTTGAATACCAAAGACAGTCCAAAATTTGCACTCACAGAATGAAGAAGAAAAGGGATATAGATTGTAAAAGAAAATAAAGTATATTGTAAAGTGTGGGCGACGGAGGACGACCGTCGAGCAGAGGACGACTGTTGGGTAAAGAGCAATGACGGGGACGGCCGACATGCTGGAAAAGTGCGGGAAATAAAGCAATGACGGGGACGGCCGACATGCTGGGGATAAAAGGGATCATGATGGGGACGGACATCAAGTAAAGTTATAAGATTCTCTTGGGGATTAATGAAAAATGATGGGGACGGCCATCAAGTTCATAAAGTAATGTAAGCAACGATAGGGACGGCCATCGGGCTAAACTGATGAAGGACGATCATCAGGGAAAGGAAAGGGACCACGACGAGGACGGCCATCGGGTTAAAGAATAAATGAAATAATGAGATGATGAGGTACGGTCATCAAAGGTGAAGGACGATCACCTAGCAGGGGACGGCTGCTCTGTTGGGGATAAGATGAGGGACGGTCATCTAAGGTGAAGGACGATCACCTGGCAGGGGACGGCTGCCGAAAATATCGCAACATAGGACGAATGCCGGATAAAAGGTCGACGATGGGGACGGCCATCGGACGAGCATGATGAAGGACGATCATCAAGAGGTGAAGGACGATCACCTAGCAGGGGACGGCTGCTCTCGGGGTTTATCATGACATAGGACGAATGTCAGATAACAAAATCAACGATGGGGACGGCCATCGGATAAAATGATGAAGGACGATCATCAAAAAGGTGAAGGACGATCACCTAGCAGGGGACGGTTGCTAAATATCACGACATAGGACGAATGTCGGATAGAAAAGGTCAATGATGGGGACGGCCATCGGATGAGCATGATGAAGGACGATCATCAAGAGGTGAAGGACGATCACCTAGCAGGGGACGGCTGCTCTCAAGGTTTATCATGACATAGGACAAATGTCAGATAGAAAAGAAATTTTGCTTTGCTGGCGATCTACTGGGGAATAGTAAACACGGACGAGTGTTTATATCCAAGAAATAAAAGGTATAAGTGTTTATATGTTTGTGTATAGATTAAAGATGCGGACGAGCATCCTTAAGGCTACGGTACGGACGAGTATCGAGTAGAAACAAATACTGACACGTGTTCAGAGATGATGATACGGACGAGTATCAACTGGTTAACAGAGAACACGGATGAGTGTTGAATCTGAGGGGACTCTTCTGGGGAATAGTAGACACAGACGAGTGTCTATATTCAGAAGACAAGAGTGTTTGACACGGTGTATGGATTAAAGATGCGGACGAGCATCCTTAAGACTATGATACGGACGAGTATCAGGTAGAAACAGACGCTTGACGCATGTTCTGAGATGATGGTACGGACGAGTACCAACTGGTTAACAAAGAACACAGACTAGTGTTGAATCTGCGGGGATATAAATGGTGCATACAAGATACGGACGAGTATCTGTATAAGTAAAATAAGTATGAGTGGTGTATAGATGAGTGTTTAATCTGCTGGGGAGAGTGACACGGACGAGTGTCGAAAGGAGACAAGTAATATACACAAGTATCTGATATACAAAGTGTTTAGGTTACTGTGTTGGGGAAAGTGACACGGACGAGTGTCAAGAAAGTTATATATATGCATAGGTATCTGTGAGTGCAAAGGGGACGCTTTGGCTTTCTGCCGGAGATATGACACGGACGGGTGCCACAAGGAGTATATACTGATGTTTGTGTATGCAAGGCAACTGCTTTAACTTTAGCTCTCTGTTGGGGAATCTGGGGGGGGGGTATTCTATATGTTGATGGATTGTCAATATTCACAAGTGTTGATTCAGAACACGGCTTACGATTATGCAATATGTTGGATTTTTGCCGTAATGCTCCGTATTAGACGAAATGCTACGCTCTGTGGGGTGAATATGATGCGAATGCCATGATTATGCAAAGATACCAATCCGGGATTCGGATCCTGTTGCTATGAAGATCTCTGGTTGATCTGGTTTGAAATGGACATCCCAGCTGGGGATGAGATCACTGGTAGATCCGATGAGATGTATCTGCTTGGGGAAATGGGTCAATGATAGACCTATTCCAATAAATGAGAGACCCAGCTGGGGTTTGTGGAAGCTTTCGTCACTCTGTTGTGATTCCTTCATGCGTTGCTCTTCTGGATTGAGGCTGAAACTCTGTGGGGAGACGATTCCCTGGCTATTGTACTTAGCTGAGGAGAAAGAATGATTGGAACCTCGGCTGGGAGAAGTAACAAGTGGCAACTCAGTTGGGGAGAAAACACTTTGGGCGCGGAAACTGAGTGAGTGTTGATTTGCCAGCTTGCTGGGATGAAGCTTACATGCCCCATGTTGTGCCTTGAGTACCTGCAATCCTGAAAAGACAGAGAAACGTACAAGTAATCCCGAGGTATCCTTTACCGGATTCCGTCATAGGAGTTAGACACTCCCGAGTGTAAGTATATTCCCTGCAAGCATGTGCTTTTAGAGGAAAAGCATCTGTATTTATGCAATCAGTATTTTAAGGACACCAGACATTTTTGCAAATGAAAACGAAGTGTACGGGGCGAAACATGACTGAAAATCTGATTTTATTAATTCATGTGCCCTGAATTGGCAAGATACAGTCAAAGGAACATATCCCCTGAAATGAGGAGATTGTTACAAATTGAGAAACAAAATGCTGGCAATGTTGACGACGCTTCAAGGAGCTTCCCTTCTGCTATGACTCATATGACATTTGACGTTCTTCTCGTCTTTCTTTCTGAAGAAAGTTGATTCTGAAAGAAGCTTGATCATTTCGAAGCTTACCAAGTTGTAGGTGATACAGACGAATTCAGAATGCAGTTGTTCGCTTATTCCCTTATTTTGCATGGATCGCCCTTTCGGGTTTTCAATCCATCGGGATACCCATTTTTGCCTGAGTTGTCCAATGTGGCTTTTCAACTCAGCGGGTGTACACATTTTTTTGTTTATTTTCCCTTATTTTTTCCCGAGTCTTTTATTCTGTTTTTGACTCGCCGGGATGCCCTATTTTTGCCTGGACTTACATTCTGTTTTTTGTGTCCAGCGGGTCTTTTTATACGAAGTATTTTTTAACTGCATCTGAATTCACAGGGGACGGGAAATCTTCACCATCCATAGTACTGAGCATGAGTGCTCCACCGGAGAAAACTTTCTTTACTACGAATGGTCCTTCATAGTTTGGAGTCCACTTGCCCCCGTGGTCTGTATGAGGAGGGAGGATTCTTTTCAGCACAAGATCTCCTACTTGGTACTCTCGGTGCCTGACTTTCTGATCGAAGGCTTTCTTCATTCTTTTCTGATACAGCTGCCCATGACAGATTGCAGCCAATCTTTTCTCTTCAATCAGACTCAATTGTTCGTATCGGGATCGGACCCACTCTGCTTCGTTCAGCTTAACATCCATTAACACCCGTAAGGAGGGTAATTCAACTTCAACAGGTAGGACTGCTTCCATACCATACACAAGTTGATACGGTGTTGCCCCAGTGGATGTTCTGATTGACGTGCGGTACCCATGCAAGGCAAACGGTAGCATCTCATGCCAGTCTTTGTAGGTGACTACCATTTTCTGCACAATCTTCTTGATATTCTTATTTGCTGCCTCAACAACGCCATTCATCTTTGGCCTGTAAGGAGAAGAATTGTGGTGTTGGATCTTGAAGTCCCGGCACAACTCTGCCATCATTTTGTTGTTTAAGTTGGAACCATTATCAGTAATGATTCGCTCGGGAACTCCGTATCGACAAATGATATCTCTTTTCAAAAATCGGGCTACCACTTGCCTTGTAACGTTTGCATATGAAGTTGCCTCGACCCACTTGGTGAAATAGTCAATAGCAACCAGGATGAATCTGTGGCCATTTGAAGCAGTCGGTTCAATCTTGCCAATCATGTCAATGCCCCACATAGCAAAGGGCCAGGGTGAAGACATCACGTTCAAAGGATTGGGAGGCACATGCACCTTATCCTCATAAATCTGGCATTTATGGCATTTTCTGGCGTAGGCACAACAGTCGGCATCCATTGTGATCCAGTAATAACCTGATCTTAGAAACTTCTTGGCCATTGCATGCCCTCCAGCATGGGTACCAAAGGATCCTTCGTGCACCTCGTGCATCAACAAGTCTGCTTCTGCCCTATCAACGCATCTGAGGAGTACCATATCAAAGTTTCTCTTATACAGGGAACCGTTAGCATTCAGGAAGAAACTACCAGCCAACCTTCTTAAAGTCTTCTTATCATTGGAAGATGCCCCAGGTGGGTATGTTTGATCCTCCAAGAAGCACTTAATGTCATGGAACCAAGGCTTATCATCTTTAACAACATCTTCTGCGAACACATATGCTGGTCTGTCAAGTCTAGACACTGAAATTTGAGGTACAAAGTTGGCAGCTTGAACTTTGATCATGGATGAAATGGTAGCCAGAGCATCTGCGAACTGATTCTCGTCCCGAGGGATATACTCAAGCTTGACTGTTGTAAAGAAAGTCAATAACCTCCTTGTTTAATCCCTATAAGGTATCAGATGATCCTGGTGCATGTACCATTTGCCGTTGGTTTGATTAACTACCAGAGCTGAATCTCCGAATACAGTCAAAGTCTTGATCCTGAGGTCAATGGCTTCCTCAAGACCCATAATGCAAGCTTCGTATTCAGCTTCGTTGTTAGTGCAGTTAAAGGTGAGCTTTTCCGAGAAAGGCATGTGAAATCCTTTAGGTGTAATGAGTACTGCACCAACACCACGACCATTCATATTAACAGCCCCATCAAACATCATAGTCCATTCTTCTTCCGGGTCAGGCCCTTCGGTGTGAACAGGCTCTTCATGATCTTTTGCTTTTATGAACATGATGTCTTCATCGGGGAAGTCAAATCTCATAGGCTGGTAATCATCAATAGGTTGCTCAGCAAGATATTCAGACAATACACTGCCCTTGATGGCTTTCTGAGATGTGTATTGAATGTCATATTCTGTGAGGATCATTTGCCATCTCGCAACCCGTCCGGTAAGTGCTGGCTTCTCAAAAATGTACTTAACTGGATCCATCTTTGAGATCAATAAAGTGGTGTGGGTCAACATATACTGTCTCAGTCGGCGAGCAGCCCACGCTAAAGCACAACAAGTTTTCTCGAGCAGTGAATAACGTTGTTCACAGTCGGTAAACTTTTTGCTTAGGTAGTATATTGCATACTCTTTTCGACCAGACTCGTCATGCTGGCCCAGCACACACCCCATTGACTCTTCTAAAACTGTCAAATACATGATTAGAGGTCTTCCTTCAACTGGAGGCATAAGGATTGGAGGCTCTTGTAAGTATTCCTTGATCCTGTCAAAAGCCTTCTGGCAGTCTTCGTTCCACCTGACCGTTTGTTCTTTTCTTAACAATTTGAACAAGGGTTCGCAGATTGCTGTAAGGTGAGATATGAACCGTGAAATGTAGTTCAACCGACCTAAGAACCCTCGAACTTCTTTTTCTGTCTTTGGTGCAGGCATCTCTTGAATAGCTTTGACTTTATCAGGGTCAACTTCAATCCCTTTCTCACTCACAATAAATCCCAGTAGCTTACCGGATCGCACCCCGAATGTGCATTTGTTGGGGTTCAACTTCAGTTGGTACTTCCTCAGACGCTTGAAGAGCTTCAGCAGATTTGCCAGGTGGTCTTCTTCAGTGAGGGACTTGGCAATCATGTCATCCACATAACATTCGATTTCTTTATGGATCATATCGTGGAATAATGTCACCATAGCCCGTTGATATGTTGCACCAGCATTCTTCAGTCCGAACGGCATCACCTTGTAACAGAACGTGCCCCAGGGTGTGATGAAAGTTGTCTTATCCATGTCTTCAGGTGACATCTTGATCTGATTATATCCTGAAAATCCGTCCATGAAGGAGAATACCGAGAACTGAGCCGTATTATCCACCAATACATCAATGTGAGGTAAAGGGAAGTCATCTTTCGGGCTGGCTCTGTTCAGATCCCGGTAGTCCACACATATTCTCACTTTGCCGTCTTTCTTAGGCACAGGTACAATATTAGCAACCCACAGTGGGTAACTAGTTACAGCAAGGAACCCGGCGTCCCACTGCTTTTGTACCTCTTCTTTGATTTTCATTGCCATGTCTGGGCGAGTACGGCGCAGTTTCTGTTTAACCGGCGGGCAATCTTCTCTCAAAGGCAGCTTGTGCATAACAATGTCGGTGTCCAACCCTGGCATATCCTGATAAGACCAAGCAAACACATCCACATACTCCTGAAGCAGGTCAATCAGTTGTCTCTTCACTGAGTCTTGTAAGCAGGCCCCGATTTTAACTTCTTTCACGTCTTCATCTGTACCAAGATTAATTGTTTCGACCTCCTCCTGATGAGGAGTGATAACCCTTTCCTCTTGTCTCAACAACCTGGCTAGCTCGTAAGGAAGCTCATACTCTTCTTCAACCACTTCATCAGCTTGATTGATTGGATTGTCAAAGTCATACGAAGTCATAGCCGTGCTGTTGTCGGTGCGGTCTGGAAGGCACTCTCTGCAAGGGTTCAGTTTGCTCATTTTAGTGATTGATTTTAATCTTGTTTAGAAAAGTGAAATGAAGTCATCATTTTGAAAACATTGCCATTTATTTTTGTACAAAAAGAAAAAATGGAAAAACAGTGAGCGAAAAAAAAGACTCATTTGCAAAAGATGTCTGATATTTCATTGATTAATCTTGTTGCACAAAATTACAGATGGCCCGATTACAAAATGAGTCTTGTCATCTTGGGCAAGATGCAAGACTTGATGCATGCTTTAAAATACAGGAAATAATAATTACTTTGCAGGAGTAACTCTTATAATTTCCTGGGAAGACCAGTTTGAGATACTGCTCCCCGGGATCTTTGGATGGATCCAACTCTCCAGGTTGCGGTCGCTTTCATCCTCGTCTTCCAAGTTGTTCACGGCATCGGGGGTGAGCATCCCCCCACTGACAAAATTGGGCTCCTTAGCAGCCTCTGCTTGATCTTGTTGAGTTGATTTGTAACCCAACCCAAATCTATCTTCCTTCTTTTCTACGGGCAGCAACTTGCCCCAGCCTTGGGCAGTCCCTTCTTCAACAACCTTCCGGGCTTGTTGATAAGATGTCATTGAGGTTCCAGGTACAGCGGATGCTTCATTTATGTTCAAGGCCTCAAACCCTTGACTCATAGTTTCGTGGATCTCCCCATCCATCTCAATGTATTTGTATGTAGCCAGATGGCTAACAAAGATATCGTCCTCTCCACAAATAGTAACGACTTGGCCCTTCCACTCGAATTTTAACTTCTGGTGAAGGGTAGATGTAACTGCGCCAGCGGCATGAATCCAAGGTCTACCCAACAAACAGCTGTAGGCCGGCTGAATGTCCATCACGTAGAAGGTCGTTTTGAAAGTTTGTGGGCCAATCGTTATAGGCAACTCAATTTCTCCCAGAACTGATCTCTTAGAACCGTCAAAGGCTCTCACTACCAAGTTACTGGGGCGTAATGCCAATCCTTCATACTCCAGCTTCACAAGGGCTTTTTTAGGTAAGACATTGAGGGATAACCCTGTGTCTACCAGTACATGGGAAAGAACTGGACCCTTACACTCCATGGTAATGTGCAAAGCCTTGTTGTGATTGCGACCTTCCGTAGTCAAATCAGTGTTGGTAAATCCTAGTCCATGACTAGCATTGACGTTTCCAACCACTGCCTCTAACTGATTGACTGTAATCTCCTCTGGCACATAAGCTGCGTGCAAGACTTTTAATAACGCGTTCCGGTGAGCCTCGGAGCACATTAGCAACGATAAAATGGAGATCTTGGAAGGTGTCTGGTGAAGCTGGTCTACTATCTTGTAATCACTTTTCTTGATGATTCTCATGAATTCATCAACCTCTTGATCAAAAGGTGTTTTCAAAGCTTCTTTGGCAACTTGTTCTTCTTGCACCAGGCTCTTCCCTTTCGCCTTGGCAGCAGCTTCTGCTTCGGCAATGGGTCTTTGAATTTGCGGGGCAAAGAGGCGTCCGCTCCGAGTGAAGCCTCCGCCTCCCCCCACATTGTCTATTTGTGGTGAAGAAGTTGATGATTCCAAAGTGATTTTCCGTCCTTTGCAGTATAGATCGGAGCCGTAATGCCAAGGGATGGCATTACTGCTTTCATAAGGTACTGGCCCAGGCACTGTGATAGTGACTGGACTGATAGCAGCTGCAGAAGGGACCATGATAGTATGTGGATCATAGTATATTGTAACCGGTGCTCTGACAGGAGTGGCACTTTGTGAGTTGGAAGCAGAATCATTTGCAGGATCATAATAAATTGTAACCGTTGAGACATTTTCATTATTTGCTGTTGATGTTGTAGGAGACACTGTAGCCTGGATGGGTGTTGCTGTTGTAGGAGGTTCTGAATGAAGGGGTGCTGAAGTTGTAGGAGGGATGTTTGTTGATATTTGGTCCGTTGAAGTGACAGATGAAGCATTTGTTGATGAGATTGAAGAGTTGTTTGGAACAATTGTTGTTGCAGTTGTAGAAGACTCGGGAATTGTTGTTAAGGAGATTGCTGGGTTTGGAGGTGTTGATGTTGTGATTTGAAGCAGTCCACTCTGGATGAGACCATCTATGCCATTTCTCAAGTTATCACACCCATTCACTGAAATGTTGCAATAAGCACATCCTAGCTCACATCCAGGGAACATTTGACATTCAAGGAGTTGAGCTTTAATCTCTACCAAGGGTGTCCGAATCTGCCCCACACTAGTTATCAAGTAAGACGGCTTATCTTCCTCAATAGCATTGATTCTGGGTCCTCCGTGGTTTGGCATAGGGTTTTTACTGACATTTGGTGGAGGTGCAAAGTTTAGAGCTTTGGAATCCACTAGATCCTGTACTTTCATGTGCAAAGCTCTACACTTCTCTGTACTGTGGCCAGGTGCATTTGAATGAAAAGCACATCTGGCGTTGGCGTCATAATTTCTGGGTAGACTGGCAGGATCTGGAGGTGCCAATGTCCTTAGCTCAACCAGGTTGAGTTTCAGGAGTTGTGGCAATAATGTGGCATAGGGCATAGGGATCGGATCGATCACCCTATTAGCCTGAGATGGTCTCTGTTGAAACGATCTTTGCTGATTGTTGTTGTTGGTGTTGTTGTTGTTATAATTTCTCTGAGGTGGATATTGAGCTTGTTGCTGGTAGTGGGATTGTTGCTGAGGTTGGTATGCCGATTGTGGATGAATTGGAGCGGGAATGGTGACAGCTTCCACAGACCTATGAACATACTGGGGTCTGCCCCTGCTGGTGTGGATAGCATTAGTCTCACCAGTTCTTCTTGGGCCCACAAAAGGCTTTCTTGGGTTGTTGGAAGAGCTTGCACCGTTGTCAGAAATTTTGCCCATCTTTAATAGGCTCTCAATTCTTTCTCCAGCTATAACCACATCTGCAAAGCTGGTGGAAGAAAAGGCGGCTAGCCTGTCAATGTATGTACCTTGGAGGGTGTTCATAAAAATGTCGGCCATCTCCCTCTCCGACATGGGTGGCTGGACAGCAGCAGCAAGCTGTCTCCACCTCTGGGCGTACTCCCAGAAGCTTTCTCTGGATGATTGTGACATTCCCATCAGGAGGGTCCTGTTGGGAGCCATATCCAAGTTATATTGGTATTGTCTAATGAAGGCCTCAGCCAAGTCCTTCCAACATCTGATGGTTGCTCTGGTTAAATGAGAGTACCATTCCCTTGAAGCCCCTGTTAAGCTGTCTTCAAAATAAAACATCCATAGCTTTTCATCCATGGTGTATGCCTTCAGCCTCCCCAGAAAGGATTGCAAATGGGTTCGCGGGCAGGAGGTTTCGTTGTACTTCTCAAAGCACGGAGGTTTAAATTTGTGGGGAATCCTGACCCCGTCCACTAAGCCCATGTTCATGACATCAAAACCCAAGGAGTTTTGAGACTCCAAGGACCTTAATTTTTCAGCAATTTCATCTAGCCTTCTGTCATAGGCTTCATCCCCAGCTCCCATCACTGTGAACTGATCTTCCTGGGGGTCTTCTTGGAGTACTCTGCCTGTAGTAGCATTCCCATGTACATTAGCAGGGATGTTGATCTCTGGATGAAGGTGGGGCCCAAATACAGGTGGGTTGATATGAGGCTGAACCCTCTCATTGTTGCTTGTTCCACCAGTCCCTAGATGGGGGTCTTCCGGAGTCTGCCTTTCTACCAAGGCTCTTAATCTCTCTTGGCTCTGATCCAATCCGTTCATCACCTCCATAAACTGGGTCATCTGATTCCTCATCTCCAGTCTCTCATTGGCCATTTGGTTCCTGACCTCTGTAAGATCCTGCTGTACCTGGTCCATCTGTATACCCGGTAGGTTGTTGCGGGTAGGATATCTGTATGGACGGTTGAGTGGGAACACCCGACGTCGAGCAATAGTTCCTGAACCACAACAGAGTTAGTAACAAACAAAACAAAAACCTACAAAACAAAACAAAGGTTAGTATGCAATGCAGTTATGCTTATTTGATTCCAAGGTATCCGGCTTGGCACTTGGTTTTGACCTTTCCAGACCCCTAAGGAAGATGCTTTTGATGTTGCTTGAAGAACTCAGATAAAACAAACCAACACATATATTACAAAAAGTAAATGATACATAGTTTGTTTTTTACAATTTATGCCCTTTGAGGGGTCAAAAATACAACATAAAAAGGAAAAATTACAATGAAATGAAAGAAACAACAAGCAAAAGTCAGACACCAAGACCAAACTCATCCTCCTGAACTTCCTTTAGAAGTGCTTCAGTCACAGGATCAGCTGGATGCTCTGTGAGATTCCTGATAAGGAGATTCCTGGTAGCAACAGCTGCAGTTAGCTTCTTGTGTCGACTCTGGTCCTTTGACCTCTTCACACCAGCTCTAATCTTCAACTCTGAGATCTCCCTCTGAGCTGCTAGCAGGGCTTCCTGTTGCTCCTTTGCACTAGCCTCCAACTGCTCAATCTTGTCCTGAGTCCTTTTATCTTCCTGAGTACGGGCTTCGGTGATCCTGACCCACCTAGCTTGACTCTCTTTCAGATACAAATCAGTCCTGGCCTTTTGGAACTGAGCCTCCTTGCAGGCATTCTTCAAAATCTGCTCTCCAGCCCTTGACTTCTTGATGTAATCCTCTGACTTTTCAATTCTGGCTAGATGCTCCACCTTTAGCTTTTCTAACCTTTTAATGTCCAGCCGACCATCACTCCTCTCCCAGAGGGTCTTCTATAGAGCCTGAGTCAGATTCTCATTCCTCTCTTTCAGTTTCTCGAACTCTTCTAGGCTGACAGTGGCAGGAGGTGGTGCTGTGGAGGGTCCAGGTGCATCCTCAATGGTGAAGGGCATCCCAGAAATTTGAGCCCTGGCATGAGACCACTCATAGTACTGAGCTAAGGCCACATTGTTGCATCTTCCCAGAATGGACATTCCCTTGGTCTGGATATTGTCCCAAGCCCAGGATGCTTGCCTGATAATAGCCAGATTAGGCTTAATCTCACAATAAAGGGTCTCAGCCAAATCTTGTGCTCTAGGAGTGTGGACCAATGCATAGCCCAATTGTCTTTTGAATAACAGAAGGTTGTAGTTGATGCAACCCTTTACTCCTATCAGGGGTACATTGGGGAACTGCCCACAACTAGTAATGATGTCCCTGCCCTTGGTGCTCTGAGTGCACCACCTGATGTCAGCTGAGGTCAAGGCAATGAGTCTTCTAGCCCAATTCTTTGGCTGGTGAGGATTCAAGAATGTATCAGTCTTGGGCAAGTGTTTGAGCAGCCAGGTATGGAACAGGGGAGCACAGCATCTCACCAATCTTCCTCTTTGCTTTTCATTCCTTTGGTGGACAGAGTAGTAGAAATCTCCCAGTAAGGTGGGCACTGGGTTCCTCAGAATGAAAAGGTGAATGGCATTCTTGCTAATAAACTTAGGCTCATCTGCAAATAATATGACCCCATATATGATAAGGGCCAATAATGCACATACCGCCTTCCATTCTCCCAAGGAGGCCTTCAGGATGGCCTGAGAAGTCAAGAAATCCAAATGTAGACCAGAGATTCCAGCCTTGGTAGTCATGTTCTGCCTAATCAGACAAGGTTCCAGATATAATGCCTTTGCCACTTCTTTATTACTGGGAAAAGCCATCTCAGGGTTGAAGGGGACTCCACCCCTGATAGGTACACCAATCAGTGATGAATACTCTTCCAACAAGGGTCCCAACTGAAAATCCTGGAAGGTGAAGCACCTCAGAGGGGGATCATAGAACTGCAGGCAAGTATGAATCAAGCTCCTCTGGGAAGGGTCCAAATCCATAACCACATCAAGGATGCCTCCATAATGTTCTCTGAATAGTGGTATATGGTCTGGAGTAATCAGGGCCTGGACCTTCCTGATGTCAGCTAGCTCAGGCTGAAAGAAATGATAGGAGATATTGCTCTTCTTGGGTGCCATGTTGCTGAAGAAAAGCTGAGACAGATGCTAATGATGGAGAATAATACTGAAGTTGGGCCACTGACAGGCAGATGCTGGTGATAACAGTAGCTGAAGCAGGTAGGTCTATGCAGATGAAGGGGTCAAAACCAAGCCAAAATATAGTATGGATACCCTGAAAAACAAATAAGCAAATGTTAAATGATGCAATGATGATGTATGCAAATGATATGCAAGGGTTTGTGATCAAGCTGGATCTGATTGCTGCTTTGATATAAGTCCATGTATGTTCAAGAAATCCAGACGGAGGTTCATAAGTCCAGTAACCAAGGTGGGGGACTCAAATAAAGAGTCACATGTCCAGGGTTAAAATCACAAGAACTGTCCCAAAATGGAGTACTCTTAATCAAAACAAAGTAACAGGGTATGCTGAGGTCAAGGGTACCTACAAACCTGTAAACAGCCCAACCCCCCTCACAGGTGGTGTTCTAAAACAAGGATCCTCAGACTTGGATCAGTTATGAGAAGTGTAAACACTTCTAACCCGGAGGTACAGTGTTTACAATAACCATAAAAGATCCTCCTCTAATTCACCTCAGTTTCTGAAGGTCAATACTAAAGGTCATCCAGACTTAGCAGGCTTCCCAGATAGCCCTAGCACTACAGGAAATCTGTAGCACAGAGTTCTCAAGAAGAAACCCATATCTGAACCGTGTTTCATATTCCCGCACCAGACCGAAATGGAATGGGAAAGAACATGAACCACTCTAGCCTAGGTGTCACTCAGGTCCCAGGTATAGGACCTTAACTCTCAATAGAAACCCACCCACCAAAGCAACAAAACCAGATCCAGCCAGACATAGTATGACAGTATGATGTAAGTAAAGCTATAAAGAAAGCAGTAAAACAACTGTACATAAAGCAAAAATAAATACAAATATACAAACACAATTAGCACATAACACCCCAGTAAACACAAATCAAACAAGCGCTAGGAGGAACCCAGAAAAAGAACCAGAAGCCCTGGTTACAGTATAAGGGTCCCCGCAGAGTCGCCAAGCTGTCGCTCCCACTAAATGAAGCCGGGTCAAATAGGGTACAGACGCGAACGGTCGGCGAGAGGAGGTGTGTGAGAACACACAGGAGTGAACTCACAGGGAATGAAAAGAGTCGCCAGCTAGGCATTTTTATCCCGGGGGAAAGGTAATGCTGCATAAACCTAGAAAGATATGGATAAGACGGTTGCGGACCAGAGAGACTGAGAAAGGGGGTTGGTTACAACCTGGGAAGGTATTAGCACCCAGATTGTCCGTCGTACTCGATGGGATCCACGCTTAAAAGATTTGTGTTTTAAAGGGGTAGTGTCAGTGCAATTTGTGTATGAAGAGCTGGAAAAGGATGTACAAGTGTCAGTGTAGAGAAGTGTAAAGTGTAATATGAAAGTGTAAATGTAAGGACAAGAATGAAATGCTCAAGACATGAGGCTTAAAGAATAAAGCTGGAAGGAGGGGGGATATACAGAGACTTTTGTTCGATAACTGTTAAGTTATGCCTACGTATCCTCTCGTGCAATGAGGAAGTCAGAACACCGTAGTTCGACCCAAAGAGACTGAAAGGTAAATTGACTTGTGAACTGCTTACTTGTCTATGCTCAAGTGTATAACCTGTCTGGCTCAGGTGCAAACTGTCTTGCATTAGACGGAAGAAGCAAGTTCTCGGTTGTGAGTGAAGATGATGAGAAAAGAATCCCGAAGGAGACGATTATTGTTTGTTTTTGTGTTTTCAATCTTTTATTGCTTTTTGAAGTTTGTCATAAGTTAATGAGCTTAAGCCTAAACCAATGGATTTAGTAAACTCACCACATCTTCCCTCTGATTAGGGGTAATGAGAATACCTTAAGTGTGAAGTCAGCTTCTCACACTTAATCACCTTTGATGTAGGATTAAGATCATTAACCTACTTGTTATTACTTAGATGTTTTTGGTGTTTTTGTTTAGTGTTGAGTAATGAGGTTAAGCCATAATCAGGGATTAAACAGACTCATTACACCATCCTAATAGAAGGATAATAGATGAGAATGTTTAAGCTGAGGAAAGCTCCTCAACTTAATCCATGATTAGGGATTAACTTCATGACAAAACAAAGCCTTTATTAAATGGATTTTAACTAATGATAAGATGATGAAGTGAGTTTTATGATTTGTAAGACAACTTGAGGGGGACTTGTCCATTAACACTAGGGTTAGTCCTTCTTAACCAATTAAGGAAGAATTAGAACCCTAATGCAAGGCCCAAGTTACAAGCTTGATGTCTTGGTGATTATTAGATGAATTGATTAAAAGATTTAAACACATTAAGGTTTTAACACTTAGGATTAAAGTTATACACTCCATCCTAATAGAAGGATGCAGGCATAAGCTTAATCACAAAGCCTTAAAGCCTTTAGGGTTTAGTCCTTGATTATGAGGTGAGAAGAGAAGACTCAAAAGAGACACAAAGGTAAAAGCTAAGTGGGGAGACTAATCAAAACCCTAATCATTGTCATGCTTGGTTGTTCCTAAGGTTTGTGAGGTTTACAAGAAAGATCTTCAAAGGAACCACTAGGAAGCAGATGAAAGGAGCAGATAGAAGCAAAGTAACTTGCTTCATTTAAGAAGACAAGTCACTTGAAGACAGAAAGTAAGATGAAGAAGAAAGAGCAAGCTCAATCTCAAACACAAAACAGAAATGCAGCAATGATGCATAAGAGAGATGAAAAGAAAATGTGAGAAGTGAAGGCAAATTCACTTCTCAAAGTTGCTTACCACCTGAAAAGTTAGTGAAAGAAATGCAATACAATGCAAAATGAAATGAAATGGCTTGATGCAAACCAAAACCAGAAGCATATATGAGATGATAATGATGCCATGAGATGATGCAAACATGAAACAAGGCATGAGGATGATCACATGAACATATGGATGCAAGAGAAGCATGCTTAGAACCATGAACATACATGAAAAGTTATGAAATGCAAATGACATACAACATGGCAAATGAAAGATGCAATGATCAAACATGTTTCTAATATGTCTTAAGATGTCTAATGAATCAAATGGATGCACAAAATGCTATGGCAAGTCATGGTATGCAAGCAAATGCAAGATGAATGCAAAAGGAAGCCCAAATTAGGGTTTATGACCAATGCACAAAACAAAAACAAAAACCAGAAGCAAACATCATGATAAAAAATTGAAAATGCACTCAAGGGAACCCTAAACCTATACAAACTCACTGCCCAAAGGAGAGGATCCAATTCTTAACCTAGTGAAAGTTATGAATTTCCTAAGATTTCTTGGGTTTTAGGGTACCTTGACAAGAAAAATGTCAAACAAATTGAAAATGCAAGATCAAATCATGCCAATTTAATCCTACAAACTACATGATATGCAAAACACAATGCAAAAAGAATCAAAGTCCAACTCTCAAAGACTAGGCAGAAATGAATTTTTGAACATTGGATCAAAATAATGCTTTGAAATAGAATTAATTCCATGGAAAATTGTCAAAATGCATTAAGATCAAAAAAGAAATTTGGTTTGAGGGTTGGACAATGTTTCTAAATGACTTTAAAGGTTTCATGAATTTTTTGGTGATTTTTAAATACCTAAAAGTATTTTTAATTAATTAGTTCTCATTAATTAATTAAAAATAAACTTTTAAATGATTTAAAAATATTTTTTAATGCAAAAAATAAAAATAAAAATGTTTTTGGTTTCTGAAAATTCATAAAAGTTCATACAAAAATTTTCAGAATTTTTAAAGGTGTTTTGCTATTTTAAATAAAATGGAGAAAACAAATGAAATAAAAATGCAAAATAAAAATGAATTAAATCTGAAAATGAGAAAGTATGCAAGATCAAGGGCCAACATTTAAACCTACACGCGCGCGAATTGACCTGGCGCCATATCCAAGGGCTGAAATTCAAACTTACGCAATTAAGACTAAACCCTAATTAATTAACCCTAATGACTTTCAGGCGACCGGAACACTGTTCCGGTCGTCTTCTCCGGCCAGCCCAAAACTCTAACTCACTCTACACGCAATGAAAATGAAATCTAACTGCCCAGAACTCATCCCCATTCAAAAACGAATCAAACCCCTCAATCAAACATCATTTTTCATTCATTAATCAGCCAAATCGAAGAAAAACATTCTTAGGGCAAAAAGTTTCAGAGCATTCATACATCCTAGTTTCTCAACCATTTTCAAAAGTAAACACATATTCATGATCAGGGGAGTGCATAGAAGCTTTTAAGAACTTAAAATGGAGTTTCTGGAAAAAAAGTTTGAGATGGCTACCTGAACTGAAGCTTTGGTTTCTGGTACTTTCTGGCTAATTTCTTGCTTGCAATCAACTCCCCTGGACCTCCTGTGAAGCTTTCAAGGCTTGTTTGAAGTTTATAATGGGTGGTTTGAGAGATGGCAGAAGTTCTGTTCAAGGTGGGGTGGAAATCGTATTTGTGATTCTGGGAGTTTAAGGCAATGGTGATGGGTGCTTTGTGACCAGGAAAGTGTGTTGAGTTGGTTTGTGTGTTTGTGGCTTGTGCAATCAGTTTCGAATGCTTTTGCAAAATGGTGTGGAAATGAGAATGCTCTGTTGGAGAGTGTTTCAGGCTTGTGTTTTGTATGCTTTGGCTTGCTTTTTGTTTGCATAAACTATTGTGATAGGTCAGATGAGGTGATGTGTGCTTTTGTGATAGGTATGGCTCAAGTTGCCAAAATGTCAAAGTTGTGTAAGAGAGGCATGGGCTACTTGCTAGCCAAGGACAAAAGGTGTGTCCTGCGCAGCATGATGTGGGGAGAACCCTAGGATGGTTTGTGAAGTCAGCAAGCAAGTGGATTCACACTTGAGTGAGTTTTTGCAACTTGCCTTACTTTTGCTTCCTTTGAAATTTCTTGCTCCATAAGCCATAAAAATGAATGATTCTTTTGTGCAATCTGACTTTTAGGTCTTGGTATATGCTTGTATGAAGATTAGAAGTCCATTTGATAGTTCAATTTGCCTTGAAAAGTGAATTTGCAACTTTGCCTCTTTGGTGGAAAACTTCAAATTTTGTGATTTTTGCCAACTTTGACAAGCCATAACTTTTGATCCAAAATGAATTAGGTCATGTTCTTGTACTTTTTGAAAAGGGAATGATCCATTCTACAACTTTCATGACCAAAGTTTTTCCATTTGAAGCATTTTTGAATCAAAAAGCAAGGGTTGAAAAAGTTTCCCAAAATGGCAATTTCATTAAAAGTCAAACTTCCCCAAAAAGTCAACTTTGCAAAAGACTTGAAATTCTTCAATTTTGTGAACTTACAACTTCTTATATGATCAAATAAAGATCATATACAATCAAAATGATGAAGAACACCCTTTGGTTGGGTCATTGGGGGCCTCAAATGCCCTGATTTTACACTGACTTGCTTGAAAAGTCAACTCTTGATCAGATGACTTCCCCATGGAATTTCTTCATGAAAATTGATATGCATGATCCCTATACCATATAGAGACCAATAGAAACAAGAATGACCAAAAAATTGGAGTTATGGCCTTTGAAACCAAAACCCTAATTTTAGGTCATCTGTGCAGTTAAACCTGGCTCTGCTTCCATGCCTTTCTCAGTTCTTGTGATTCTTTGACTTTCTTGACTTTATGGAGATATAATATGATGCTTGAACATACATGGACTCCTTTGAAGTGATTGATGACCTTTGGAGTGGCTCAAGAAGCTCTTGGATTGCTTAGATCACAAACCCTAGATGCAAATGACTTTGAACCAATGCAATGAATCAAAAATGTGATATGAGATGGTATGATTGAGTTTATGCATATGAAGAGACCACAATCCATGGTGTGATTGGGTGAGGGCAAATTTGGGGTGTTTACACATACCATGACTTGCCATGACATTTTATGCATCCATTTGATTCATAACACATCTTAGGACATATTAGAATCATGTTTGATCAGTGCACCTTTCATTTGCCATGTTGTATGTCATTTGCATTTCATAGCTTCTCATGTATGTTCATGGTTCTAAGCATGTTTCTTTTGCATCCCATATGCTTGTATGATCATCCTCATGCCTTGTTTCATGTTTGCATCATCTTTTAGCATCATTAACATCATGTATTTGCTTCTGACTTTGTCTTGCATCATGCCATTGCATCTCATTTGCATTGCATTTAATTTCTTTCACTAACTTTTCAGGTGGTAAGTTACCTTGAGAAGTGAATTTTCCTTCACTTCTCACAATCTCTTTTCATCTCTCTTATGCATCATTGCTGCATTTTTTGTATGTGTATTGGATTGAGCTTGCTCTTTCTTGTTCATCTTACCTTCTTTCTTCAAGCAACTTGACTTCTTAAGTGAAGCAAGTTGTTTTGCTTCTCTTTGCTCCTTTCATCTGCTTCCCTCCTTGGTGGTTCTTTGAAGATCTTTCTTGCAAACCTCACAAACCCTAGGAATGACCAAGCATGATAATAATTAGGGTTGATTAGTCCCCCATTTAGCTTTTACCTTTGTGTCATCTTTGAGTCTTCTCTTCTCATCTCATAATCAGGGACTAAACCCTAAAGGCTTTAAGGCTTTGTGATTAAGCTTATGCCTGCATCCTTCTATTAGGATGGAGTGTATAACTTTAATCCTAAGTGTTAAACCCTTAATGTGTTTAAATCCTTTAATCAATTCACTTGATAATCATCAAGACATCAAGCTTGTAACTTGGGCCTTGCATTAGGGTTCTAATTCTTCCTTAATTGGTTAAGAAGGACTAACCCTAGTGTTAATGGACAAGTCCCCCTCAAGTTGTCTTACAAATCATAAAAATCACTTCTTCATCATATCATTAACTAAAATCCACTTAATAAAGGCTTTGTTTTGTCATGGGTTTAATCCCTAATCATGGATTAAGTTGAGGAGTTTTCCTCAGCTTAAACATTCTCATCTATTATCCTTCTATTAGGATGGTGTAATGAGTCTGTTTAATCCCTGATTATGGCTTAATCTCATTACTTAACACTAAACAAAAACAACAAAAACATTTAATTAATCACAAGTAGGTTAATGATCTTCATCCTACATCAAAGGTGATTAAGTGTGAGATGCTGACTTCACACTTAAGGTATTCTCATTACCCCTAATCAGAGGGAAGATGTGATGAGTTTACTAACCCATTGGTTTAGGCTTAAGCTCATTAATTTATGACAAACTTCAAAAGGAAATAAAAGACTGAAAACTCAAAAACAAACAATAATCGTCTCCTCCGGGATTCTTTTCTCATCTCATTCACTCATAAACGAGAACTCGTTTCTTCCGTCTAAATGCAAGACAGTTTGCACCTGAGCCAGACAGGACATACACTTGAGCATTGACAAGTAAGCAGTTCACAGGTCAATTTATCTTTCAGTCTCTTTGGGTCGAACTACGGTGTTCTGACTTCCTCATTGCACGAGAGGATACGTAGGCATAACTTAACAGTTATCGAACAAAAGTCTTTGTATATTCCCCCTCTTTCTAGCCTTATTCTTTAAGCCTCATGGTCATGAGCATTTCATCTCTATTCCTACACTGACACTTCACTTACATACACTCCACTTCTTTTACACTGACACTTGCATTCTTTCCAGCCTTGATACACAGATAGCACTGACACTCCCCCTTTAAAGCACAAATCTTTTAAGCGTGGATCCCGTCGAGTACGGCGGACAATCTGGGTGCTAATACCTTCCCAGGTTGTAACCAACCCCCTTTCTCAGTCTCTGTGGTTCGCAACTGTCTTATCCATATCTTTTCTTAGGTTTATGCAGCATTACCTTTCCTTCGGGATAAAAATGCCTAGCTGGCGACTCTTTTCTTTTCTCTTGAGCTCACTCCTGTGTGTTCTCATTCCTCTCTTTCGCTGACCGTTAGCGTCTGTACCCCTTCTGGACTTGGGTGTCATTTGGTGGGAGCGACACTAGTGACTTGTCCCAAACCTAGAGAACGGGTTTGAAAGCTTAGAGAACGAGCTTTTGTGAGTTATCGATCTAGAAGACGGACCCGGTTTAATGTAACAACCGAAAAATGATAACAAGTGATTGGTACCCCATGCATGAGTTGCATTGAGTCTTGCATCAAGTCTCATTGTGTTTATGATTGCATTATGAGATTATGTAGTTTATGTATATTGTGGATTAGTGAAATTGTACAACGTGTGCATGGACTTGTGAATAGTGTGATCCTTGATCGATAACTTATTAATGAACTTTGGAAGTGTGAGAATAATTCGATTATGTTTGAATGTCTTACATTATACATTATCTTATGATTTTGATAATTATATGAATTCTCACCCTTCTATTAGAATGATGTTTTATACGGCATCGATCAGGTACTGAGGAGTAGAGTTGCTTCTAGCGCGAGGTAGCCGTTGAAGTAATTTGTCTTAGTTTCTTTATTTATGTTAGGTCGAGTTGTGCTCTAATCATGTAACACTAGGGACATTTGATTCATGTTTTGAGATATACATTTTTATACTCTATTTATTTTATTAATTGGATTTGAATTTTATTGTGAAATGACTTTTATGCTTAAGTTGATTTAATGAATGAAGTTTATTTGAGACTTGAATATTTTGAGATTCTTAATGAAAGTGATTCCGCTGCGACATGCTTGTGAGATGATATGAAAAGCATGAATTTAATTTATTGATTATTTGATCATGACAGGTGTTGTATGATGTTATTGAATTTGTGTGACACCCTTACTTGAGACGCGTGATAAACTACTATGATTATTTGTTTATTTTCCACGAGGTTTATAAGGGTTTTACACCAGGAACCTTCGTCCTTTCCAGATTTCAATTAAATCACCATTGGAATCTTCATAAAATTCCAGAAACCAACCATCCTCCTTGCATATGGGTTCTCGCATGAACCCTAGGGTTCAAGCATGAAGAACCTTAACCCTCCAACTTCATATTCCCTACCCAAAAACACATGAACCCTACGAACCCTAAAGGATTCCAAGAATCCTAACCCCGGAAAACCCATAACCATATTCGTAGTGTATGAACCCTAACTGGGTTCGCATGAACCCTAACCCTTAAACCAAGAACCCTAGGGTTCAAGATGAACCCTACCCCTATCCTGAAGAACCCTAACCCTAACACAATTCCAGAAAATGCAACAAACAAAAATATACAACATTCATTGATCAAATACACAACAATCAATCAACACATAACCCTAAGCTAAGTGATTTCGGGTTACCTTCCCTTGTAGTGACCGATTAAGCTGCTCTGATTCGTCTTATTCCTTCTTGGGTTAATAGTCATTTACCCCTCTGAAATATATGCGTATTTTGATTTACCCCCCTTTAAAAAATAAATTTTAGATTCCCCTCCTAAAATTTTAAAATTATAAGTCTTTTTCCCCCCAGGTGGAAAAATTACCCCCCTGTAAAATATTATTTTTCGATTTACCCCCCTGGTTTTTACACGCTTAGGGGGGTGCCCAAAAGTTTAAGAGGGGTATTCCAAAATTTATTTTTTAAAGGGGGTAAATCAAAACTCGCTTATATTGCAGAGGGATAAATGACTATTAACCCTTCCTTCTTTGATCTTTGTTTGGCTTTCAGTTGTCTCTCCCCTGATCTACTTTTGTTTATGCATTTGCTGATACAAGAATGGAGAATGCTTATGCTCGAAGATCTTAGGGTTCTAGTGATGAACTCTAATATTTTAATGGAAGAGCTTTGACTGAGGGGTTTGGGGATTTTCGCATCAACAAGCAATAATCTCTTATGGTTTTCTTTTTTTTCCCGTCCCTTTCTGATTTTAAACTTAGGTTTTTATAGATTAACTTTAGGTTAGAATTAGGTTAGTTTTGATTTGATTTTTAAGAAATACTCATTTTGATCTGATTTGTACAAATATTTGGTTATAATTAATGTAATATATTTGACTGTTATAAATTAATAGAATTTGGTTTTAATTCTTAAAGTTTTCTGATTTTATTTGATTTTGGAATCAAAATTGATGTCTGATTTGATCCTCCCAAACTCTCAAATTCATGCACAATCCTTGTTAAACCTAAGTCAACGAAAGTTGACCTCCAAAAATAATAAAAACATTAATAATAATAATATAAATAAGATAAATATTAATAATAATGTATAATATAACTTTTATCTATCTTAATCTAACAACAAAGAGGGGGCACATGCCCCTCCGCTTTTTACTTATTAACAACAAAACTACACTAATCCTTTAATAACAAATTAATAATAATATTGGTGACAATATTATTATTATTATTATTATTATTATTATTATTATTATTATTAGTATAATTAAAAAAAAATGTTTTCTTTTTTTTTTTGCCCCAAATTATGAACCCAAGATTACCTTAAAACCCCATAATAAAATTCCCCTAATAATATTATTAAAAACATGTCATAATCTCTTAATAATATATATATATATATATATATATATATATATATATATATATATATATATATATATATATATATATATATATATATATATATATATATATATATATATATATATATATATATATATATATATATATATATATATATTCTAGAGAAAAATTGAGGGATAAAAATATCAGAACTCTTATCATTATATGATAATAAAAATCATAAACTAATACATTTCCAAAACCCCAACACTATAAAATCTAATATTAATGGGATAATACCCAAAAAGTCAAATAGAGTACCTCTTTGACTTTTTTTGGTCCTGGAAAACATGAGTCAAAATTTAGGGTACGACAATTGCCTATATTTAATCGACTTTGACCTAGACGGATGATGTCGACAAGCCTTCTTCCTTCCGAGGAGAAGACATTTAAATATAAGAGGACCCCAAATTTTGATAAAACAACTCCTTCCTCCAAGGAAGATTAAATCTTGGTGCCCCCATTACTTCCATGTCCAATTTCTTTTAGATAGAATCCTAGTAGAACCCCTTGTGACAATCCCAGATCGTACTGATTTGTTAAAACCCAATAGAACCCCTGATAATAACCCTTGACTAAATGGTTTAGTGAAACCCAAATGAAACCCCTTAATGTTAATTCTCCACTGAATATATCCCGATGGAACCTTTTATCCATCCCTGATAGAATCCATTACGAGTTCTTAGAAGGACCTCTTATTAATCCCTGATGAACATTGTATATGACTCATATGATCCTCCGATCACCTTAGATACAAACTCTTGAATAGAATCCCTTAACTCCCGATTAGAACCCCATGTATAACCCATTTGACCCATATTAGATAGAACCCTTTTCTTATAGAACCCCATAAACCATTTTCCTCTATAACCCCTTCTGACGAAATTCTGGTAGAACCCCGTATAGCCCATGATAATTGAATTCTTCCTGAATTCCTGATGCAACCCCAAGGTGACCCCTTTCTTAAGAAATGTCGTAGTAGAACTCAATTCGAAGAACAAATCCCTTAGCATAAAACCCCTTAATAACATCCTTCTTGATATACCCTTGGTGAATTCCAACGATGGAACGCAATCCCCTGACAAAATTCCCATTTAACCCTTGGTAGATATAAATCCTTTATAATCTTTTGGATAAACTGTTAATTTACAAACCTTTATGCATGAGTGCATGTTTGTATTTATGAATGCATGTATGTGTGTAAGATGTATTAATTATGTATGGTGCAATGTTTCAAGCTAACGCCTCTTTTATGTTATGCTCTTTATATCCCATTTTTATTTTTATAAATTCCTGACTTCCTCAATCTCAAACCTTTGGTATTGATTCTTGATATCCATAATCCTTGTGATTTGATAATCCCCGATTCTTTAGTCCTTGATTTTCAATAATCTTTGATTCCTGAGAAAACCCTGTGTTGGTCATTGTCGTGACTGCTCATTTTGTGAACCATGTTTTTCATTTTGGAAAACGTACGATCCCTTTAACAATTTCGAAACCAAAGTAAAATCCATATTTTAAAAGCTTTTGGTTTTAAACCTCATGTTTCAATGCCTTATTTCACAATAATTGGCACTTTGTAATCAATCAGAAAGTTATTAAGAATTAAAGAACAATATTTGGAAAATGAGAAATTTTATTGATAATAGGCCCGAAAGTGGGCAAGAATACATAAAAAGGTAATTCCCTTAAGGAGAGATTACCACAAAATTTGAAAGGTGTAAAAATGGCAATAAAATTCAAATTTATTAATATCCCTATTAAATTATACACCAATTTCAATCCCTGAGTCTTCAAGATCCCTACACCTCGCTTCTAAATACGATAGCTGGAATGATTACTCCCTTATGAATTATTGTTATGGGTGACTTTGAGTGTTTTTCAGTCATATGCCTTTTGGATATCCCTAATTTTTTCCTGGACCGCTCTTTTAGAGTCTTAATCCACCAGGATTATATACCATTTTTCGCATAAGCCACCCTTTCTGATTTTTTCAACTTACCTGGTATTATTTTTTACAAGTCCCTAATTTTTGCCTGAATTGCTCTTTAGAGTTTTCAATCCACTGGGACGCCTAAGTTTTTTCCTAAGTCTCCCTTTAGGTTTTTCGACTTAGTGGGCTTTTAATCCTCTTTTTCCAGGCATAGTAATTTTTGACTGAATCGGAATTCAACGTTCGTGGTAAATCCACTCCATCCATAGTAGTTAGCATTAGTGCTCCTCCAGAGAAGGCACTTTTCACGACATATGGCTCTTCATAGTTTAGGGTCCATTTTCCTCGTGGGCCTTTATGGATGGGTGGTATTTTTCTTAACACCAAGTCTCCCTCTTCAAATAGTCGTGGACGAACTTTCTTGTCGAATGCCCTCTTGATTCTCCTCTAATATAGTTGACCATGACATACGACAACCATACGTTTTTCTTCTATGAGGTTCAGCTGATTACATCTGGTTTGAACCCATTCAGCTTCATCTAGCTTCGCTTCCATTATAATCCTTAGTGACAAAATCTCTACTTCGATCGGGAGTACCGCTTCTGTGCCATATACCAATGAGAAAGGAGTAGCTCTGGTTGATGTGCGAATTGAGGTTCGATAATCGTGAACTGACTAATTCATCCATAACTTTGTTGTTCAGATTCAACCCATTATTTGTGATAATCTTCTTAGGGATTCAATAGCGGTAAATTATCTCCTTCTTGATGAATCAGGCTATCACTTGCTTTGTCCCATTTTTATAGGAGGCCGCCTCCACCTATTTGGTGAAGTAGTCAATGGCTACCAAGTTAAACGATGTCCATTAGATGCTCTTGGTTCAATCATACCGATGATATATATTCCCCACATAGAGAAAGGCCACGAGACCATTATGATGTTCAAGGGAGTTGGTGGTATATGAACCTTATCCGCGTAAATCTAGCACTTATGACATTTCTTGATGTACTTGAAGCAGTCCACTTCCATGGTCAACCAATAATACCCCGCTCTGAGAATTTTCTTTGCCATTGCATGCCCATTTGCATGTGTGCCAAATGAAGCCTCGTGTATCTCCTTGATAAGCATGTCAACTTCATACCTGTCTAAACACCTGAGTAACACCATGTCGTGATTCCTTTTGTAAAGCACATCCCCATTGAGGAAGAATTAGGCAGCCAACCTTCTGAGAGTCTTCTTATCCTCATTTGATGTGTTTGCGGGATACTTTTGTTTCAAGAGAAACTGCTTGATATCGTGGAACCATGGCTTATTATTCGCTTCTGCTTCGACTACTGCATAATATGAGGGTGTCGCTCCCGGGATTTTTATCCTAGTACAAACGCGAAAGTGGCGCGGAAAAGGTAGAGTCGCTAGCCAGACATTTTTATCCCGAAAGAATGGGAAAGGTAATGTTGCACAAACCTAAGGAAGAAGGAAAGGACAAGGTCCTGCAAACCAAAGATCTGAGTTCGGGAGTCGATTACGACCTGGGAAGGTATTAGCACCCCAAATCGTCCGTCATACCCGACGGGATCCACGCTTGCTTGTTTGTTTCAAAGGGTGAGAAAAATATAATTGCTGCTGAAAAAATGAACTGCTAACTGGAATTGGAACTAAAATGAGAAATGAGAAGGGAAGTGGAAAAGGAGAATGAGAATAAAAAGGGGAAACGTAGGGAAAATAAAGAATGTGCTCGAACGGGCCCTACCCCGCTGCCTACGTACCTCATCGGGATAATGAGGATCAAAGTCGACGTAGTTCGCCTAACTAAGGCGGGAACTGTTTGTTTGTGTTTTTTATGCTGGAACTGCGTATGTCTATGCTCAGGTGTTGCAGGCTCGTCTGGTACGAGTGTGTTTACCGTCTTGCATGTGAGACGAGTCGTCGCGAGTTCACGTTATGAGTGAATGAGATGAGAAAAGAAGTTCCCGCGGGATAGTCGCTTGTTATTTGTTTTTGTCTTTTACGAGAAATGTTTTGAATTTGTTTGTGAACATTCTCGTACTAAGACCTATCCATCACGGGAAGTATTTATACCTCGCCCCGAAACAGGACGCGTATAAACACTCCGCAACAAAGTCTCGTGTCGTACAAGAATGTCTGGTTTTCATTAAATGTTTTATTGTTTTTCTTCATGAGATGAGAAAGAATGACTCAAATTGCAAAAGGAAAAATCTAATGGGGAACTATGACACAACCCTAATTTTTGTTTATTTATAAGAGAGGTCCTATGGTTAATGGGGTTTCTAAACCTAATGGAGAAAGAACTTAGAACTACTAGAATGCAACTTACTTCCTAAGGAAGTTAAGTTGATTCTAAAGCCAAGGGGGAACCTATTCAAGTGAAAAATCAATCATCATAACAAAGCAACAAAAATTGAATGCAAGAATAAAATTCAAGATAAAACAATTAAAGGCATAAACCTAAAATAGTCCTAAATTTATTCTAAGTCTAATTAGTGTGAATCCTAAGCCTAAGTTCTAAACTAAGGGCATTACCTAATATTTTCCATTCTAAAAAATCAGAAACTAAACTAATCTAAGTCATTATTAAATCCTAAGATTAAATCTAATTAAACTATTTTTTATGAAAACTTAATATCCTAGCCTAACTAATGGAATTTTTATGTGACAAAGCCTAAGAATTAATATACTAAAAATAGTGAAAGTTCTGAAAAAATTGTGAGATTAATTCTATGGGGTCCTAAAACTACCTATAATATTCTGTTAAAAGATATCCTAAAAAATCAGAATTTTGCTATGCCTAAAAATCATTTATTTCTACCTAATGATTAACCATTATTTTCTAAGGATTAAGCCACTAAAACCTGAGATAAAATGTCCTAAAAAATCTACTAAAAATATGATAAGTACTATTATGAGTCCTCTAACTAGGGTAAAAAGAATGAGCAAAAAAATTTACTGTAAGACTAAAAACTAAAATCAACAAATTTATGTACAATTGAAGGAAATTCACTAAAAACCACTTACATGAAAAAATCAGAATTAATTCAAAAACAATTAAAATTCAGAAAAATAAAATGCCAAACATTTCTAAATTGAATTAATAGCCTACTTGATTTTTTGTAGAATTTTCCCAAGCATTTTCTATTTTTATTGAATTATTTTCTAAACTATGTAAAACTAAAAATTAAATTCTAAGAGAAATATGGAGGAGGTGGATTTAGTAATTTTTCTAGTTGTTTTATTATTAACTGGGCTTAAAAGAGGTGTAAAAAGCAGAACAGCTAGGCCCAAAACGCAGGTTGTAAGGGGGAGTGCAGAAAAGAATTTTTTAAGTTGTTTTTTACATGGGCCTAGAATGGGAGGTTTGAAAAGCAAGATGGACGAAGGCCCCAATCCGCAGAAGCCAGGGGGTGAGAAAATGATTTTTTTTCAGTTCATTTTTATATGGGCCTAGAATGGGAGGTGTGAGTAGCAAGATCGGCCCAATTTCGCAGGGTCTTATGAGGGTATATGGTAGACTATGGTGTGCGGTCTGCGTATGATTATGGAAGGGTGGCCCAACCGGACGGTGACAAGTGTCACCGCCGGATTGGACCCCAAAACTCCAACTTATCCTCTTCAGATTCTAACGGTCTTCATTGGGGGAAAAACTGAAAATTAAGCTTAATCAATGAGGATTAATTTGGATTAATGGGCACTAATAAACATTGATTAATTCCTTTTTTATGCTAATCTAATTAAATAATCAGATTCATACAAATAAAATGCAAACCCTAGAAAAACCTAATCCATTCTTCTTCTTCCAACCAACCCGCCGCAGCTCACCACCTCTCCCTCGGCTTCATCTTCTTCTTCATCTCGCCTCCTCCGTGAACAAACCCTTCCTCTCCGCACCTTAAAAAAAGCTAAACGCTACTCTTCTTCATATTCGAATCAAGAACCTAGGTTCGCAAATCAAAACGCCAAAAATCCAGAAACTCATAATCAAATGATACCACACACTAATGAAGCAACAACGCTTAGTACCTTAAGCTTTCACCACCGATGAAGATGCGAATGGAGCTTTAAATAGCTGAAAAGGAAACTTCGAAGACGAACAAGATGCGGACGTGCGGAAGACGTTTTCAAGTGCTGCATAAACACGTTAAGGTACGATTCAGTTATTCCTCCCCTTCACGTTCTCGTTCGCGACTCTTAATCATCTTCGAATCTGAAATCATGACGCGCTTTTCTCTCTTTGCAGGTTGCGATTGCACGCTGTGGTGTTGAATTGTTGCAGGTGTGCTTCCAAATTGTTACGGGATCGTTCTCACCGTAGTGTGAAAACAAAGTGATTGCAAGGTTGCGATTGAAGGAGAGTAGCGTATTGTTGAAGAATTGACGGAATTGTGGGGGAAACAGAAGTTGAAGAAGAAGAGGGATTGACTAAAGGAGAGGATTCAGATTGATTGAAGGAATATTGAAGGAGGGATTAGAAGAATGAAAAATGGTGAAGAGAGGATTGAAGGATTGGTGATGCCTCTGATTTATAGGAGCTGATTTTCTGGATCCTTCTGGAAGATAAGTTTTTTCATTTTCTGTTAGGTGTTAGTTTTTTTATTCTGATTTCTGTTATGAGTTTTGGTGAATTTTGTTATGAGGGTCCTGCTATTATGTTATTCGGTTATAAGTTGATAACCTCCCTGTTAGGGCCTTCTTCTTTTTTCTTTGTGAGTTCAGTAGATGAGACTTTTGATGGTTTCCTTTTTTGTGCACTTGCAGGACTGTGAAGATTTGCATAAGGACACAGAAGCCACGAGAATGAAATTGGAAATTTGCGACATCACACTACCTCAAAATCAAACTCAAAAGGAAGAGCTTTCAATGGAATTATAGAAGACTCGAGGCGTAACACTGGTCCTGTGTTGGTTTGATCCTGAATGGTAGAAGCTTAAGTACAAAAATGAAACTGCGGTATTGACGATGATGAGGAATGAAGATTCAATTTTGTGTGCTGCGTTCTTAATGCAAAGGACCTTGAAGATCCATGAAGATTGAAGATGTGAGGCATTGAAGTTGATCATTAGAAAGAAATTGAAGATCCGAGGAAGAAAAGTGAGGAGTTCTCTATACCCCTGTTCTGATCTTCTTTCTGTCTATTCAACAAATGCAGAATTTCTGTTTTTTTTTCCTTCTAACTGAATTCTTGCTTCTCTAAAAAAAACTATTCATTTGTGTAACTAATCACAACTGATATCTCTTCCTCTCTTTTTAGTTGGAGGTTCATGGTTGGCGATTAATACAGGCTGGAGATTGGGAGTTAACCGCGGATTCAAAGAATTGATGATGCTGCATTTTTTATATGCAGGTTTTGTGAATTGGGAGAGGGAGGAGACTGATGAGTTGAAGAGTTTGTTCTTGGTGTTGTGGCATCGTCAGTTCGGTGGTAGAAGCTGCGAGAGAACCGTGAAGAGAAATTGGGATGTCAGAGTTCTTGTTCATCTTCTTTTCCTATTATCTGTTATTGGTTGTCATAACTGAACTTTTCATTTTGGTGTAACAGAATTTCTTTTGGAATCAACTTGTAACTGTTTTTTTTATTTTTTATTTTTATGATGAAATTTTTCCTCTCTAACCTGATTTTCCTGATAAACATATCCATGGTGCATTTTTCTTTTGGTGTATGGTAATGGGCCTCATTTCCATAAATGGCTTTTGATTTAAAAATGGATGAAGACATTCCAAAATGGGTTTTTGATTTAAAAATGGAGAAATGGATGAAGATGGAATTTGAATTTGTTTGCAAAACATATCCACCATTTGAGTCTGAACATAACCACTTGAGAGAAAACCGTTTCTCATAAGAAGTGAACAAACTCGCATACCAAATGGTAGAGCCTCCAAAGCAACACATGAAGAAAGAACACTCCCAAAACTAATCAAACCAAAGCATCTTACAAAACATCTCCAATGACTTCACAAACATGGAACTACTAATAACTTTGAGTTTGATTTGCTAAATAAAAGAATATTCTTTCCAAGCACTGTCTACCATAGGTATATCACCTGCAAGAACAAGATTTCAAAAAATTTTCCTTAGTTTTCAAGTGGAGTTATTTTGAGGAAGAAAACTGTGCAATGCACAATCAGTTCAAATAAAAGAAATTCATATATGGATAAGTGGACTTTCACGGTGGATGATAGAAATATGAATGAGGTAAAAATGGGTAAACAGATTAGAAAAATGGTTAATGGATAATGGGCTTGAAAATTGACTATGGCTTTGGATAACTAGACTTTAAAAGGGTGATTCACAATGGATTATGGACAAACACAAATGGATAGATGAATGAAAGAAACTAAAAATGAATTGATGAAAACATATAGAATACTAAAAATTGAAAAGAAATGGAAATTGGAATAGAATGGAACTGGAATGGAATAATCGGGGATGGTTTACAACAATGAGAATGAATGGATATGAAGTCTCGATTTTAGCCCAAACCCATTTTGAATTCTCTCCACAAGCCCATGAACACAACTCCTTCTGAACCACTGCACAGTTTTTTTAGATAAATCACACCCCTTTCGAATCGTTTGAAACATGCTATGACCATTCAACCAGATGATCAATGATAAACAAAAGCCTCCAACCAAACTTCACACAAAACACTGTTCGATAACCTGATGAATATCAACACACGGCAGCCTGAACTTTGAATATGCATTGTCTAAGAAAAAGGCCAATGTCCCAACTAATCTTGAAGTTGCCATAATATTATGATAGTATGACCAAGATTAGGTCAAACTCCCATCTGAATCGAAATACAACTGAACAACCGCATTTGAAGTGGAATCGTTGTCCATTGAATATTCTCCATCATTTCAATCCCTGACAGACACAGATAAGGTATAAAACCCTAATTTCACAGGGCCTTGATCACATGCCCTATGAAACAATGAAATGCACTATTATGATGTTAATGACTTAATGAGAAATGCAGATGAATGCGAAACGATAAGCCAATAAAGGGAATAAATAATGAGGGCAAATTTTGAGGTATTACGGCTATCCCTATTCAATCATCTGCAGACTTGAATGAATAATTGCAACAGCTTTTAGACGTTCAAGGTGTGGAGTGATTGAATACCCGAATAAAACCTGGAAATTTGAACTCAAGATAATAGAAATACCATCTGCCCTTTAATTTATATATATTTTTTGTTTTGACCTCTGAATAGGTAGCAGAGATAGAACCAGGTGGAATAGAACAAATGCATTCACTGCGACTACTGAACGAATCAAAGCCACAACGAGGGTGCCTGTTAGCGAAACAGGGCTTAACGAAACCATCAACAAAACAGAAAACTCATCAGTGTGACTGCTGGGCAGGACCAAGTCACAAAGAAACACACATGACTGCTGGGCAGGACCAAGCCATGGAGGATGCCTCTTGGCGGAACAGGGCTTCAACGAGACCATTAGCGGAATGGAGCTCAAATCAATATGACTGCTGGGCAGGAGCAAGCCATAAAGAAACAATACGCGACTGCTAGGCAGGACCAAGCCACGGAAGATGCCTGTTGGCGGAACAGGGCTTAAATCAATATGACTGCTGGGCAGGACCAAGCCATAAAGAAACAATACGCGACTGCTGGGTAGGACCAAGCCACGGAAGATGCCTGTTGGCGGAACAGGGCTTAAATCAATATGACTGTTGGGCAGGACCAAGCCATAAAGAAACAATACGCGACTGCTGGGCAGGACCAAGCCACGGAAGATGCCTGTTGGAGGAACAAGGCTTAAATCAATATGACTGCTGGGCAGGACCAAGCCATAAAGAAACAATATGCGACTGCTGGGCAGGACCAAGCCACGGAAGACGCCTGTTGGTGGAACAGGGCTTAAATCAATATGACTGCTGGGCAGGACAAAGCCATAAAGAAACAATACGCGACTGCTGGGAAGGACCAAGCCACGGAAGATGCCTGTTGGCGGAACAGGGCTTAAATTAATATGACTGCTGGGCAGGACCAAGCCATAAAGAAACAATACGCGACTGCTGGGCAGGACCAAGCCACAGAAGATGCTTGTTGGCGGAATAAGGCTTAAATCAATTTGACTGCTGGGCAAGACCAAGCCATAAAGAAACAATATGCGACTGCTGGGCAGGACCAAGCCACAGAAGATGCCTATTGGTTGAACAGGGTTTAAATCAATATGACTGCTGGGCAGGACCAAGCCATAAAGAAACAATACACGACTGTTGGGCAGGACCAAGCCACGGAAGATGCATGTTGGTGGAACAGGGCTTAAATCAATATGACTGCTTGGCAGGACCAAGCCATAAAGAAACAATACGCGATTGCTGGGCAGGACCAAGCCACGGAAGATGCTTGTTGGCGGAACATGGCTTAAATTAATATGACTGCTGGGCAGGACCAAGCCATAAAGAAACAATACGCGACTGTTGGGCAGGACCAAGCCACGAAAGATGCCTGTTGGCGGAACAGGGCTTAAATCAATATGACTGCTGGGCAGGACCAAGCCATAAAGAAACAATACGCAACTGCTGGGCAAGACCAAGCCACGGAAGATGCCTGTTGGCGGAACATGGCTTAAATCAATATGACTGCTGGGCAGGACCAAGCCACAGAAGATAAATAACATTGATTTTGAAGGACCAAGATATCTGGCAAATGGCATAAGTTTCTTCTGCGGGGAATACTTCAGGTTGAAATTGATGTTATAAGTTGACTGTAACACCTCAAAACTGGCCCATGCTGGCATGCACATGTTGGATTTATGATGGAAATGCTACGCTTTGGAGGATGCAAAATGTAATGATGATTATGCATATGAAAATGCAAAGAGATCTCCTGACAAGGAGACTGCAAGTATCCCATATGGCTTGGCTGAGGAGGAATGGTGATCACTGCATTGATCTGGTTCATCCTAATGAGAAGGAGACAACTCTGCGAGAAAGCTGTCAATGATTCGCCGGCTCTGAACAACCGCCATTGCCAAAAAATAAATTGGACTTTGAGATTGGAGTGCCAAGACCCTGCTGGAGATGGACCCTTCTTGAACTCTGGGGGAAAGTGAGAACCTCCTGACTTGGCTGGGAACCAAAGGCATGATACTGCTGAGGAAGCAATTGCTGGGGAGGAAGGACATTCCTTAAACTGCTGAGAATTGCCCCTGTCTGAAGTGAAACTTCTGCTTGGGAGTGACACCCACCTTCTGCTACCTTGCTGGGAGAAGTTTCAACTTCCACTTTACTGAGGATGGTTAGAGACACCCTGGTAGACACATGTTCCTGTTCAACCATAAAGAAATGCTCCTCTTGGGAATTTGTTGTTAGCTCTATTAGCAACACAGGCACCTATACCTTCATGAACACAATCGATAGTACCTGCAATATGGAGAGTTAGTTTGGGACCTGCCTTCCCCAGGCTCGTAATATGAATCATTATCTGGGCATCTCGACACCCTTTCAGAGTTGTATTAAATGTTTCTATCCTCCTGCACGAGTTAGAAAGCATTCTAATGTTCACAACACAATGTAAATCACAATTTGCTGGACGTTTTCACAATCAATCAATGCTAGATGAAAAAAAGCAAAAACAAGAAGCAAAATAGTCAAATTGACTAAAGCTGAATTTTTATTGATTTGGAAAAATGGCCATGAATAGGCAATACAAAGGAAGCAGTTCCCTGGAAAGAGGAAACAGCCAAAAAGGAAAACAAACTATCCTATTGGCAATGTGAGAAGTGGATCTCATGAAGTCTCAACCCGGTTATGGCTCGTATATCTTCAAGACACTCCACTCGCTCTGCCTCTTGAGAAAAATAAATGAACTGATCTTCAACCCTTAGGATAGCCTCAACTGTATCTAGGTTACGGATCTCGCAGATCGCAGTCGTTCGTGTTAATCCCTCTTTTGCATGGATCGCCTTTTCAGGTTTTCAATCCACCGGGATACCCTTTTTTGCCTGAGTTGTCCGATGTGGCTTTTCAACTCAGCGGGTGTACATTTTTTTCAAGATTTCCCTAATTTTTTCCCGAGCCTTTTATTTTGTTTTTGGCTCGCCTGGATGCCCATTTTTGCCAGGATCTTTATTCTATTTTTATCCAGCGGGTCCTTTTTTACACGAAGTATTTTCTTACTGCGTCTGCGTTAACAGGAGATTGGAAGTCCTCTTCGTCCATGGTTGTTAGCATCAAGGCTCCACCTGAGAAAAGCTTTTTAACCACGAACGATCCTTCATAGTTGGGTGTCCACTTGCCCCTGTGATCGTTAAGAGGAGGAAGAATCCTTTTCAGCACTAAGTCACCTGGCATGTACCTCTGTGGTCGCACCTTCTTGTCAAAAGCTTGCTTCATCCGTCGCTGATACAACTGTCCATGGCATACAGCTGCTAGACGCTTCTCTTCAATGAGGCTCAATTGATTATATCTGGATCGGAGCCACTCAGCTTCATCTAGCTTAATGTCCATCATCAACCTCAACGAGGGGATTTCCACTTCAATTGGTAGGACTGCCTCCATACCATACACCAGTGAGAACAGAGTTGCCCCTATTGAAGTACGTACTGACGTTCTATACCCGTGCAACGCAAATGGTAGCATCTCATGCCAGTCTTTGTACTTCACAACCATCTTCTGCACAATCTTCTTGATGTTCTTATTGGCCGCCTCGACGATGCCATTCATCTTCGGGCGATATGGAGAAGAGTTGTGATGTTCTATTTTGAAATCTTGACACAAGTCAGCCATCATCTTGTTGTTGAGATTAGAACCATTATCAGTAATGATCCTTTCAGGAATTCCGTACCGGCAAATGATGTCTCTTTTAATAAATCGGGCTACCACTTGTTTAGTGACATTGGTGTAGGATGCCGCTTCGACCCACTTCGTGAAATAATCTATAGCAACCAGGATGAAGCGATGACCATTAGAAGCTGTTGGCTCAATCTTGCCAATCATATCAATGCCCCACATAGTGAACGGCCATGGTGAAGACATGACACTCAACGGATTCGGAGGCACATGAACTTGATCGGCATAAATTTGACACTTGTGGCATTTACGAGAATACTTACAGCAATCGGATTCCATGGTGATCCAATAGTATCCCGATCTCAACAATTTCTTGGTCATGGCATGTCCTCCAGCATGGGTACCAAAGGAGCCTTCATGGACCTCCTGCATTAACATGTCTGCCTCGTGTCTATCCACGCATCTGAGTAGCACCATGTCGAAGTTTCGCTTGTACAACACACCATCTTGATTCAAGAAGAAACCTCCTGCTAGTCTTCTAAGGGTCTTCTTATCCTTACTAGATGCCCCAGCCGGGTATTCTTGAGCCTTCAGGAATTGCTTGATATCATGATACCAAGGCTTGTTATCTTCACCATTGTCGACTTCAAAGACATAAGCTGGTCTTTCCAGACGGGAGACCGTAATTTGAGGCATGAAATTCTCTTGACAAACTTTGATCATGGACGACAAAGTTGCTAGAGCATCGGCGAATTGGTTTTCATCTCGAGGAATGTAATTCAGCTTGACTTTGGTGAAGAAAGTTAACAGCCTCCTGACATAATCTCTGTAAGGAATCAAACGAGGTTGATGAACCAGCCATTTGCCATTGACTTGATTTACCACCAAAGCAGAATCTCCGAAGATCTCGAGGTTTTTGACTCGTAAGTCGATTGCCTCTTCAAACCCCATGATACAAGATTCATACTCCGCCTCATTGTTAGTGCATTCGAAAGTCAACCGAGCAACTAAAGGTGTATGGACCCCTTCAGGCGAAATGATAACAGCACCTACTACACTTCCATTCATGTTCACAGCCCCGTCAAACATCAACTTCCATTCGGATTCAGGGTCTGGCCCCTCCTCCGGAAGTGGTTCTTCGTAGTCTTTTGACTTGAGGAACATGATGTCCTCATCCGGAAACTCGAACCTCATGGGTTGATAATCATCGATTGGCTGCTGAGATAAGTATTCTGACAATACACTTCCTTTGATTGCCTTTTGCGAAGTGTATTGTATATCATACTTTGTTAATATCATCTGCCACCGGGCTACTCTTCCTGTCAGAGTTGGCTTTTCAAAGATGTATTTCACAGGATCCATCTTGGAAATTAAGAGAGTAGTGTGAGTCAGCATGTACTGTCTTAGTCGGCGAGCAGCCCATGCCAAAGTGCAACAAGTTTTCTCGAGTAGTGAGTAGCGCGTCTCACAATCGGTTAACTTTTTTCTAAGGTAATAAATGGCGTGCTCATTTTGACCAGACTCGTCTTGCTGACCTAGCACACATCCCATCGATCCTTCCAGCACAGTGAGATACATAATCAAAGGTCTCCCTGGCACTGGAGGCATAGGAATTGGAGGTTCTAGCAGGTATTCTTTGATTCGGTCAAAGGCTTGCTGGCAGTCTTCGTTCCATTTAATGGCCTGATTCTTCCTCAGAAGCTTAAAGATGTGCTCACACGTGGCCGTTAGGTGAGAAATAAACCGTGCAATGTAGTTTAGTCTCCCTAAGAAGCCACGCACTTGCTTTTCAGTCTTCGGCTCAGGCATCTCTTGGATGGCTTTCACTTTGGCTGGATCAACCTCAATTCCTCGTTCACTAACAACGAAGCCGAGTAACTTGCCAGAACAGACCCCGAAGGTACACTTATTCGGATTCAACCTCAGTCTGAACTTCCGGAGTCTGTCAAACAGCTTTGCTAGATTAACCAAGTGCTCTTCCTCCGTTTGGGATTTTTCTATCATATCATCAACATAAACCTCGATTTCATGATGGATCATGTCGTGAAATAGCGTCACCATCGCCCGTTGATAAGTGGTTCCAGCATTCTTCAAACCAAATGGCATGACCTTGTAACAGAAGGTGCACCAAGGAGTGATGAAGGTTGTCTTTTCCATGTCCTCAGGAGCCATCTTAATCTGATTATAGCCGGAAAATCCGTCCATGAAGGAGAACACGGAAAACTGAGCAGTATTATCGACAAGCACATCTATGTGAGGTAGAGGGATGTCATCTTTGGGGCTGGCCCTGTTCAAATCCCTGTAGTCCACACACATCCTGACTTTACCGTCTTTCTTGGGAACCGGCACAATGTTGGCAACCCACGGAGGATAACTGGTCACGGCCAAGAAACCAGCATCAAACTGTTTTTGTACCTTTTCTTTTATTTTAATTGCCATATTTGGACGTGTGCGCCTCAAGTTCTGCTTTACTGGAGGACAATCTTCTCTGAGAGGCAGCTTGTGTACCACAATGTCAGTGTCTAAACCAGGCATATCTTGGTAGGACCATGCGAAGACATCAACATATTCTCGAAGCATAGCAATCAAACGAGTCTTGATAGATTCTTCTAATGCAGCCCCGATCTTGACTTCTTTCTTGTCTTCTTCAGTACCCAGGTTTATTACCTCAACAGCTTCTTCGTGCGGCTGAATCATCTTCTCCTCCTGTTTAGGCAGTCTGGCCAATTCTTCAGGTAGTTCGCAATCCTCTTCACCTTCCTCATCGGCTTGATAAATTGGATTGTCGAAGTCATACTCAGCCATAACAGGGTCGTCATTGATAAGATCTGGTGACGAGCACCTGCGTGAATGGTGATTCAAGCAAGGCTTTAGCAACAACTTGAGAAAATGAGAAACATTGCCATTTTAAAACTTTTCCTTATTTTTGAAAAACAAAAGCGAAAATGAAGGACGGAGAACAACATGAATGAATGTGAAACGTCAGCTTTATTTATGATTATGTTAAGAACAAATGAACCCTTACAAAGAGCTACTATGCCCCGGGCAAGACATAGTGCTTTAATACAGGAAAAACAGAAACAAAAAATATTACTCTTCGAAAGAGGTGACCGAAATAAGCCTTTCTGATGTCCAATTGCTGAGCTGAGTCCCTGAAACAGCAGGCCTCATCCATTCATCTAGGTCACAGTCACTATCGACTGCGTCATCCTGCACAGCACTGATATTTCCGTAGTTTACCACTCCCGCACTTGTGAAAGTGATCGGGCTCTGACAACCTTTAGCACTTGGTCCAGACGATGACTTCCCAGGATGATATCCAACCCCGAACATATCTTTCTTCTCCGACACTTCTACTGGACTGCCCCAGCCTTCTCGTACCCCAGATTCTACCAATTCAAGTGCTTGCTTATAAGAGGCTATGGAAACCCCCTTCTTCGATTCTTCAGGAGAAGCTGCCACTGCAGACGCTTGTTCACTCTTCAAGGGCTCAAAAGCCTGACATGGAGTCTCAACTATTTCGCCATCCATCTCCACATATTTGAATGAAGCCATATGACTAACGAAAATATCTTCTTCCCCACTGACAGTTACAATTTGACCCTCCCAGACGAACTTTAACTTCTGATGGAGTGTGGGCGATAATGCCCCTGCTGAATGTATCCAAGGTCTTCCGAGTAAGCAATTGTATGCAGGCTGTATATCCATTACGTAGAACATGGTATTGAGGATCTGTGGACCTACTTTGATTGGTAACTCCACCTCTCCGAACATCGATCTCCTCGACCCATCAAATGCTCGAACTACTAGGTCGCTGGGCTTTAGAACCACTCCATCATAATCCAACTTCATCAGTGCTTTCTTAGGCAAGACGTTCAACGATGATCCAGTATCTACCAACACGTGAGAGAGTACTGCACCTTTACATTCTAAAGAGATATGAAATGCCTGATTATGAGCACGCCCTTCAGAAGTTAGGTCCAAGTCTGTGAAACCCAATCCATGACTGGAATTGACACTGGATACCACCGCTTCCAACTGATTTACTGAAATATCCTAAGGAACATACGCCTTGTTCAGAATATTCAAGAGATCCTTCCCGTGGGAATCAAAACACATGAGCAAGGACAAGATGGAAATCTTCGACGGAGTCTGCTGTAGATTGTCCACAATCTTGTAGTCACTCTTTTTGATAATCCTCAGAAATTCTTCAGCTTCTTTATTGAAAGTGAGGCCCGATCAGTTGCTGGTGCAGGATCGTTGACAACTACTGGCTGCTTCCCTCTCGCTCTAGCATGGGCTTCTGCGGTGTCTCTGGGCGGTATCACATTATTTCTTAGTGTTTCCGGCGCAAACAACCTTCCACTTCTAGTAAAGCCCCCCACTCCAACATTTTCTACTTGAGCTGGGGTTGTAATAAACGTGGCCAACTCTTGCTTCTGGCCGTTACAGTATACTTCACCACCATAATTCCAAGGAATAGCTCTATCACTCTGATACATTATTGGTCCTGCAATGGTGATGGTTATCGGTGCCGCTCTGGCCCGTGAAGGAACTTGAGATGGATCGTAGAAGATAGTTATTATGGAGACTTCACTTTCTTTTACAATCTTGTTAAACTGTAACACTCCCTCATCAATCATACTCTGGATTCCTGCTTTCAACTGCTCACAACCATTTGTAGCTTCAGCACATTCTAGACAATCTTCTTCACACCCAGAGAAGATACCTTTCTTTAACAAGCAAACTTTAACAACATTCAATGGAGTCTGCAGGTCGTTGACATCACATACCAAGTTCAGATTCTCCACTTCATCAATTGCCCCAACCGTACCTCCATGAGGAGGCATGGGGTTCTGAATTACATTTGGAGTAAGAGCGAAGTTAATCGCTTTGAAATCTACTAGGTCTTGGACTACATACTTCAAAGCCTTGCAGTTTTCCATAGTATGTCCGGGAGCTCCGGAGTGAAAATCACATCTAGCGTTTGTATCGTACCCTTCAGGAAGTTGCCCCGGCCTCGGGGGTTGCAAAGTTCTGAGCTGAACTAACTGGAGTTGGAGGCGATTCTTTAGAAGTTGTGAATAGGACATAGGCGAAGTGTCAAGTTGCCTTTCTCTAGTCCTCTAAGAATAGTATGGATGGGGAGTTCTTTGTTGATACCCTTGCGAGCGTTGCGACTGTGGTGGTTGGAATTGCTGTTGAACAGGTTGAGCTGAGATAGTGACAGGGGCCACTTGCTGATAAAATCCTCTGTTGATTCTTCCCCTCTGCGCGTACACTGCACCAGTCTCTCCTTCTCTTCTTTTCATGAAGGTTTTCTTAATACCGGAACTTGAAGCGCCTCCGTTCTGAATCTTCCCTTGCTTGAGCCAACTTTCTATCCTCTCGCCAGTCAAGATGATATCCGAAAATCTACTTGAAGAACATCCAGCTAGCCTTTCGATGAAATGCCCAGGGAGGGTATCCAGGAATAGGTCTACCATTTCTCTCTCCAACAAAGGCGGTTGCACTCGAGCGGCCATTTCACGCCACCTCTGTGCGTAATCTTTGAAACTCTCTGAGCTCCTCTGAGTCAAACTCTGAAGTTGGGTGCGACTGGGCACCATATCAATATTATACTTATATTGCTTGAGGAATGCTTCTCCCAATTCCTTCCAGTTTCTTACAGAACTTCTCTCTAGCTTCATATACCATTCCAAGGACCCTCCGGAGAGACTATCCTGGAAGTAGTACATCCAGAGCTTTTCATCCCGAGTCTGGGCAGCGATCTTCCGATAGAATGTCTGCAAGTGAGTCTTTGGGCAGGAATTACTGTTGTACTTGTCAAAAGTGGGCGGCCTGAATTTGTGAGGAATCACCACCCCGGGGACTAGGCCCATGTCCGACACATCTATCCCCAAAGTATCTATACACTCGAGGGCTTTGACTTTCTCAGCAAGCACCAAAAAATCATTAAGATTTCCTTCTCCAGCAAACCCCATGTCATTGTTGAAATAAGGGAATTGATCCTCTTGTTTATCTTGTACTGGAACGAAAGTTGTCGTTCCTGGTTCTGGAATATGAGGTCCACCTGGGCCATTGCTGGTGTTGGGGGAGCCCCTTGCCCATCAGAAGTGGTCACAGGAGTATTAGTGTGAGGAGGGTTGAGCCCTTGAATTGCATTCCTTAACTCTTGTTGTCCCTGATCCATCCCTTGCATCATGGTCATGAACTCTCCCATTCTGGTGCGAAACTCATTAAGCTCTGTTTGCATAGCTTCTATGACTGTCCTCTGATTGTTGCGAGTTGCATAGCGATGCGGGATATCTTGTCGAAGATGTCGGGTCTTGGCAGCTCTCGCAATCTTTGCCTGAAACACAAATAAATTAAGCATCCTGTAGAAAAACCTGCAAAAACAAAGAAAAAATGCAAATGATGTGTATGCAATGCAATGTATTCCTTTTAATCCCAAGTCTTTCCCTGTTTCCGGTCCTGGCATTAAGAGAATAATAATTGGGAAGAAGACCCAAGTGATGTTCAAATATAGTGACGGCCGTGGATAATTGGTGCTCATTACCCCGTGTCGGTGCAACAAATAACGAACAAGAGATTCAAAACAATTCAATCACATAAACTGAAGTTCGAAATAACAAAGTCCCCGAAGGGTGCCAATCAAAAGAACAACAAAATACATCAAATAAAAGGAATCCCACAACAAGCCTGTGGGTAATCCAAGTACAATAGCATGAAATTAAACCCTATGGAACTCTAAATCTTGCAGCCTCCAGCTAAGACGCTTGACATTCTGGAACAACTGAACGATATCCGGATGATCAGGCTCCTGGATGAGTCTCTGGATGAGGAGGTCCCTCGTATCAAAGGAAGCATGTAACTCTTCAATCTGCTGCAGGAAAGTCATCTCATTCTCTTTGCTTGGACTCAGCTCGGCCTTTGACCTCTTCACATCAGCTTTCAATTTCAAGTCTTCTATTTCTTTTTGAGCTTCTTTTACTGCTTGTTGACTTTCTGCTAGACGTTGAAGACGACCCTTCTCTAGATGATAAGCCTTCTGAAGGAGCTCTCTCTGTCCATCCAAAGAATCTTGAAGACTCTTGATTTCCAGCTTATGCTTGACGTCCAGCTCCTTTTGCTTCTTCAAATTGTCTTCCCATTTTCTTGCCATAAGGTAACAACTTCATTGGCTTCATTCAGGTCTTTCCTTTCTTTCCGGCGCTGGTCCGCCTTGTGAGTCTCAGCTAATCCCTTTTTCTTGAAGTAAAGCTCTCTCTCTTGAAAATCTTACTGCTTTAGCCTAACCATCTCTTCAGCTTTGTGAGCTCTTTCTTCCAACTTTTGATTCTGCATCTTCAGCTTCTGACATGAATTGTAAACCTCTTGATTCTCTAACCTGAGCTGCTTGACCAAAGCTTCCAACTTCTGATAATCTTTCTAAAGGCACCGTTGCTGGAGGCGGAGTTGGTACAGAAAAGGGGACTAGAGTCGTTTGAACCTTCTCCTTTATCCAAGCTTCAAATTATGGGAACATCCGGTTATTGCTCTTGTCTAGACATGTCGTGTCCTTTCTTTTGATCACCTTCCAAGAACCTGCAACTTTTCTGACCAACGGAAGATTGTCTTTCACCGGGAAGTAAAAAGTTTGGAATAACTCAGATTCGTCAGGAATCTCCTTGAGCGCATACCCTAATTGTCTTCTTAGGAGAATAGGATTGTAGTTAATACCTCCTGATACTCCTAACAAAGGCACATTAAGGTAATTCCCACAACTAGTAATGAAACTCTTTCCTTTCAACCTCAAAGTAAACCACCTAATATCTCTGGCAGACAAAGTACTCAGCTTCTGGGCCCAAGTAGTATTAGGATCAGTAAAAATCTCAGTAGTAGGCAAGTGTCTCATGACCCACTTGTAGAATAAGGGAGCACAACATCTAACCAGACCTCCTCGCTTCTTCTCATTCTTATAGTGCACTGAATAATACAAGTCACCTAGGAGAGTGGGCACCAGATTCTTCAACACAAACAAATGAATAGCATTTATGTCCATAAATTTGTCCATATCAGCAAACAAAACTATCCCATACACAGATAATGCTAAGATGGCGCAAACTGAATCCCACTGCTTTTCCACGGCACATTCTTCAGCTCTTCTGACCAGAAACTCTAAGGGAAAACCAAGTATTCCTGCCTTGGTGGCAACCAGATTAGCAGATACCTCAGATGAGCTCAAATAAAGAGCTTTGGCGATGTCAGCATGGGTTGGTCTTGTCATCTCTGAGTTGAAAGGAATCTGATCCTTGATTGACACTCCCATAATCTCAGCATATTCTTCCAGCAAAGGACCCAACTGAAAGTCATGAAATGTGAAACACCTAAGCCATGGATTGTAATACTGCAACAAAGTATGAATGGCGCTTCTCTGAGAGCTATCCAAGTTGAATACCAAGTCCAGAATATCACCATACTTTTCCTTGAAGTAACCCAAATGACCCGGGGTAATCAGAGACACCAATTGGTTGATCAGGTCCATCTTGGTATCAAAGAATTTGTAGTGCACAGTTCTCTTTCTGACGTCTTCCATTCTGAAGCAATGATGTGACTAGGAACTGGGAGTAATGCAGACCCTGGAAATAAAAGAAACACAAATGATTAATGATGATATGATGCTTATGCAAGGAGAGGCATGTGATCAGTGAAGTGTCTGTGATGTGCCAATCATATAATCAGGTGTCGGTGCAAGGTCACAATATCCACATATCACAATAACAATCCCTCAGATCCGGGATCCATATCTTAGAATCAGAAATCCAGATCACAAAACTGAACCAATAGCAAAGCGGGTATGCTGAAGGTCTTAGGGTTCCTGCAAACCTGTAAACCCCTCCCAATCTCACGGGTGTGCTACTCGGGTCAACATCACGGACTCTCAAAGCCGAATAGAAATAATACGTTCACCATTTCCGAGAAGTGGCTCATGACCAAATCAGGGAATCGGTTTGGCATTATGTGCTACTCAGGGAGGCCTTAGTTGAGTCCGGAAAAACAAGCATCCCTCACAAGTCTCCAGCTTCAAGCACTGAGTCGAGAAACAATAGTACATTCATCCCGAAGGGTACAATACTACCGTCATACGATCAGTTTGCTTTAACTGAATTCCTATGAGAGAACCAGGTCATCTTATGCGAGTTCCCAATGGACCCTCGGATGCGAGTGGGTTTGCCAACAAATGTGGTCTGCCACTGTCATCACTGGAGAGGGGTGTTTCCATTAAGGTCCTCGAAGATCGGTCACCAGATGCACATAACTATCAAGGTTGTACCCTGAAGTGGAGAAGAACCCCCACACAGAATAGTCCCGAGACGGTCGCAATCTAGGTGTGGAACACATTGCCACTCATCATGTAACCATGCGAGTACAACATGTCCACGCTAATCCTATAGTGCACTCAAGCCGGGTAGTTGGCTTATCTCAAAGTAACTGATGGGGCGAAGACGCAATATGTGTCTAGCGGTATCTTAACTGCAAGCGCACAGCCTATCGAAGTAATATAAAAGATTGTCGATCCCACAGGGATTTTATGATCACTTAGTGCTAGAGGGTTTACTAGTTTAGCTAAGGTGGATGGTTGTCACGATTTTTGTTTTTAAGAATTAAAGACGGGAATTAAATTTTAGTTTAATAAAATAATTAGAAGGCGGTCGGTATGTAATTATGTTAACCTAGGCGGGTCAATCTAACCTAAGCTTATAAGGATGGTTCACTTAATATATTCTGTAGAGGTTATCAATTTAAATATCTTTAACTCACACTCTCGTGGTCTTATCTCAGATCTTACTCCTAAAGCCCTATGCCTGCTCTCGCTAGCCCATAAGTGTTTAGAAGATAATTTTGTGAAACTTAATAAGTCTAATTCATTTTAAAGCGCTCTCGCTGTGTTTAAATTAAATGCCTAACTTTAGTTATCTGGTTAAAATCTCACACTCTCGTGGTCTCGACCTAACCTATTACACTTTCCTTACTCTCGTAACAAAAAGATTAATGTTTATAATAAAAAGTCACAGCCAGAATTTTAAGTTCTTAATTGTTTAAGCCTAGATTCGATTTTACCGAGTTGGTTTATTTTAATTACATACCGCCTAAATTGTTTAGCTACTCATATTTGTTGTACCAGACAGATGCAGAAACAGATGAACACAAATTAAAATATGCATTATAAAGTAATAAAAATAGATTCTTAACATAAATAATCAAATTAATATAAATGCGAAATTATTAAAAACCTGAATAATAAAAACTGTAAAACTCCTTCTTCCACAGTCTGGCAAGCTCGGAGTGCGAACCGGAATCGAAAATAAAATCAAAACGAAATTCTGAAGGATTGAAAGAAAATAAATAATAACAATTTCCTAATGTTGGAAATTGTTATTTGATTTGGTTGGGATATAGAAATTAAAACAAGAACAAGAGTAATTGCTGGAAAAAATAATAAAATAGGGTGCAACAAAAATACGGCAGAGCTTCCGCGAAAAATATTAAAATCAAACTCTGTCGTTTGTAATTCGTATCAAGGCTATTTATAGAAAACATAATTTGGGCTTGGCAGTTGAAATCCATGCGTGGGCTTCGTTGTTGAAGAAACAATCCAGGAGAAAATGTGTTACTGAGTCTGCGGAAGAATAGGAACTGTTTTGACTTCACGTAGCACGTTCCACGACCAAATCAATTCAAGTAAACCTATTTTCCCTTTGTCACGTTCGTGACAAAGGTGTCACGGGCGTTTTCTTCATTTAAGGTGCGTCACGGTCGTGACGGCTTGGTGACGATCGTGACTGGTCCAATTAGCGCGTCACGGTCGTGACGGCTTGGTGACGATCGTGACTGTTACAAATTATGCAGCATTTTGCAGAATTCCTTTCTTCTTCTTCTTTTCATGCTTGTTTTTGTTCATTTCACTTTTGGCTTATGATTTAGCTCTATAATTGTTATACCTGCAAAATGACATAGAAAACTCGAAGAATCGGGTGTTAATACGATAAATGTGCGATAAAACGGCATTGAAACATAGTAATAAAACGATACTTTTTCTCGTTATCAAACTTCCCCAAACTTAAACCTTTGCTTGTCCTCAAGAAAATAGTCGGTTGAAAAATGATCGGACAAGTTTCCATCGACGCATACACATAACAAACCATACGAGGAATCGTTTTGCTAGATAAACCGGTACTAGAATAAAACACTAACGATACATTAATGACACAAGCACAAAGCTAAGTCGTCGACTTCCCGTTAAACGAAACATTCGATAATTGCGTTACGATTCTACCTAGAGTCTTTCGATCTTATTTCACCCGGTTTCATTCTAGCGCAATCACATTAAGCCCTTTGCCTTAGCACGCACGTAGTGGAGTAGCTGGTTAGTGACTTTGATCCTTTATAAGCACGGGGTCTGGTACACGAATGTGGCAACCCTATATATATTATCCGAATTGGAGGTTGTGGGGGATCGAGCCGTAGCACGCCCTACCAAGTTCAGAACCAGGTACCTCTGAACCAACCCGCAATGGACTCCTTCTCATATTTCTCGTTTCTTATATGCGACTGTGTACTTTGGTGCAATTTCTTTTTATTGGCATCGAGATATGAAGGATCATCATAGATTAGGCATCAAACACTTATGTTCATCGGCTCCCCACGTGGTTTGTGTTCAAACGGTGCTGACTGCTAGTATAAACTACAAGGGGTTACTTTAGAACTGAAACTTAAGGTGTAGTCGTAACAATTATCGGAATGGAATGCTTAAGTAGGAAGTCTAAGGTGTCAAGACTGTATTGATCTTGTTGGATCTTTCTCAGCTTCCTAACTACGATTTCATAGGTAAGTCGGGTAATGCGAAGATAAAATAAAAATTTTCGGTATGACTAAATAAACGGGGAAAATTCGAAACTGAAGAAATAGCACAAATATTACTTTGTTTAATTGAAATACGGAAAGGAAATACAATGGAATGGAAAATGCGGAAAGGGAAATGCGGAAAAAGGAAAGGTATCTCTCCCACACTATATCAGACATTGTCCTCAATGTTGTGATATAATAGCGGGTAAAATACAATACAAACAATCAGAAATGCGAAAAACAAAAAGATAAACATAAACTAAGGCTGCTGACGACCACGGCCTCGGCTTCTGGTGCGGGAGCGTCTGGTCGGAGTCGCTTCAGGATTAGAACCGGTGGTGGTGAGAGCAGTGATATCAATACGCAAAGCCTCTAGCTCGCTAAAAATCTCTCCAAGCTTCTCGTCTGTTGTCCTCTGGTTGCTGGCAACAGCTGAAAGTAGTGCATCATATTGCTCTTTTTGCCTTCGCTAGAGTGCGGCATTCATCTGATTTTGCTGATGAATGGCACGGAGGACGTCTTCAAGTGTGAATTCTGGTGCAGGTGGTTGTCTGGTGGAGGACTCAGGGATGTCCTGTACTGGCTCAGCAGCATCCATGGTATCCTGCATCTCGTCTACTGGTGGATCGGTCTGCTCATCAATAATGGGGACATGGCCTGCAGCATCCGATAAAGCAAATAGCCAGTTGGCTCGGTTGGACGGATCGATGCGGTCACGGCAAGGCAAGGTGATGTGATGATAAACGGTGCCTTGGATAACAGGGTTGAACCTGCCATCCTCTCTCTGAGATATCAAATGGGCTGACTTGCAATAGTTCTTTGTAAGCAACTCTGCGGCTCTGCGAGGCAAATGGATAATCAGGTCACCAAGCTCCAGCTGAATGGCAAGGGTGGTGACAGTCCCGCCTATGTAGAAGGGGGTTGCGCCTCGTTGCGCTACAGACTGGATATGGGAAAAAAAGAATGGGGCAGCATTGATGCGCTCGTCATTTAAGGCACAGTGCAAGAACAAGAGCTCCTTGGAGTTCAGCTTGTGATTGCTCTCTCTTGCGAAAATAGTATTGCAGATGATGCGATGGAAATATCGGATCGTCGGGTTATGGATGTGGGTAGCATTCAGACTCTGAAAGGAAGTAGCACGGGTGTTGGTGATGTCGTGCCACAAGGTGAAAGCAATTTCGTTGAAGTTGTCTGGCACGCGGAGATGAGCATCGTCGCCGTGATCGAAACCTAACAGTTCGGCGATCCTTGTTTGTGTGATTTCGAACTCTCGTCCGAGCATTCTGAACTTTGCAATGCCGGTGAGTTGACTTGATGAACCGGGAGGTGTAACATATTGAAATGAACTCAGAAATTCCAAGGTGAGGAGTTCGAATGTCGGCTGTGGTTGACTGCACAAGTGCCACAAACCAACATGCCTAGGCAGGAGCTTCACGCCGTTGAGCAGTCCTAACTCCCTCAAGCAGTCAATGTCGACATACCGAGTGGGTTGGACGCCACGGTTCTGAAACCTGATAAACTTTTGTCTTTGGGTTTCTCCTTGTTCACCATCTCTAAATTGGATATCCTCCATTGCATGCAAGGTACGGGAATGAGAGATGAGAGTTTTTGAGTTTTTGTGAGAAAATGAAAAATGTGAAGAATTTGGTTCGGATTATAATGAAATGAGTGAATGTGAGAGGTTTGGAATAAATGGAGAGGTTAATGAAATTGATTGAGGGTAATGGGAGGTTACGGGATAATGAGGAGATAATGGGAGGTTTCTTATTTTTGTGAAAATGGAGGAGTGGGTTCTGTGAAGGTGAACGGTTCTATTTCTCAGAATTCGTATAACAGGGGTCGTCACGGTCGTGAGGGAAGTATGACGGTCGTGACACGCTAATTAGCTTATCACGATCGTGAGCGATGGATGACGACCGTGATGGCTTAAGAACTTATAATTTTTAACAGAATGCATTATCTCACTTCGTTCAATGCAATTTTTTTTCTCTATCACTTCTCATTTAATTCCAACACAAACAATATATATAATATGGGATCAACATATATTAGCAGCAAATTTCATCACACGAGAAATCATAAAATATTAATCAATTTAAATATAACAGTAAGTAATGCAAAGCATAGAAATTGATTAAAATAGAAAGTGGCAAAACTAGAAGTACTTTGCTTTTGATATAATGGAAGGAAAATTACATTAATAAAAATAAGGTACGAAAATGTTTGCAAAATGTTAAAACTAACTAGAAACAAAAATGAGAAGTAAAATAAATTAGATCACTACAGCATTTTCAAAGTTGCTTCTTCAAATCTTCAAGTGCGGAGTTTAAATGGTAGAATTGCTCACACGTTATATCAGTTAAACCTATAACGTCCAATCGCATGCTTATAACCTCATCCTTAACAGCATTAATATCGGCTTGGTAAACTTCAAGAGTATTCATAATTTTCTTTAAGTTGTCAGCATATCCTACTTGATTTACTTCAGGGGTTTCAATCACTTCATCAGTGTGGTCAATGTCATGGTAACCAAGAGGTGTCTCAGGGTCACTTTCTACATCGGTCATTATGTCATCCCTTATCTTGTAAGATTGTGGTGTTTCGGGAGTGGATGGATAGTCAGGAGGGGTAAGCTCATAAAGCCAATTATCTTTATTGTGAACACTGACTCTAGCATGGTTTGGTAATGTGAACAGGGTTACTACTTCATTCCTGATTAGGTACTCGTAAGGTGGTTGTCCTAAATTTCTTATGATTTGGCGGTTAAAGAAAAAGTTCAGATTCATAGGACGGATGGTACCTAAATGGTTACACTTGTGTAATTGGTATCTAAGTCCTAAGGCATCAGCAATCATGGTGACCAAGCCTCCTACCAATATGGGTAGATCAAGTTCTTCTTGGATTCGGGTGAAGGTTTGCATCATGAAAGGCACACCATTAACTGGTTATCCATTAGTCAGACAGGACATAATGAATATCTCATCTTTAGATACTCTAGTGAGGTTTTCTTCTTTTCCAAAGAAGGTGTGGGCAAAGATCTTATGGAAATAGCGGATAGCATGGTTATGTATCTCATCATTGTTCATGTTATTTGGCTCAGGATGGTAATTTCCAGTTAAGGTTCCCCAAAAGAAGTCCAGCTCAATGTCCATCAATTCTACCTGTGTGGTAGTAAAAGCAAAGGGTCCACTAGGGAATCCTAATAAGTCAGCTAGTTCTTTATGGTTAAAGTCATATTCTATTCCGAATAGTCGGAAACTGATAAATCCTTTCCTGAATCCAAAACCGCGCTCGGGTAAGTAAACTAAGGAGCTTAAGAACTCAAGGGTGAGCTCGCGGTAAGTCACAAACTTTTGTTTTATTAGTGCATTCTCCCATCCAAGTTGGTTAAACAGGTATAGGATGCTATCATGTATACCTAAAGTTTCCATAGTCAGATCATCCGGATACAGAGTCAAATCCATTGGTCTCTGTGATAACTCTTCAAATTTCATTCTTTGGTTCCTACCTCTAAATTTGGTTTCCATAATGTTTCTCGGTTGGTTAGCCATAGTTAGTGTAAATATGGAGGAAACAAATCAGGGGGAGAAGGAAAGTGGAAAAGACTTTAGAAAATCTGTAAAAGTGGTTTAGAAAATAAAAATTAAAATAAAGAAAATAAGAAAATAAATGCATAAATAAAAGAAATAATAATAATAAAGAAATAAAACAATAAAATGATAAAATGGTAAAACAATAAAACGATAAAATGATAAAATGATAAAAATGATAAATGATAAAAATGGGTTGCCTCCCACTAAGCGCTGTTTTTATCGTCATAAGCCTGACGTAATGCTTAGGGGTAGATTAATCAGGGAAATCAGTGGACAACTCTAAAAGCCTTAGACTATTTGCATAATCTCTATTTTCAACTTTATGGTAATGTTTTAATCGTTGTCCGTTTACTGTGAACGGTTCACTATTCCTACCCTTAATTTCTATTGCTCCGCTCGGGAACACTCTAGTTATTTCAAAGGGTCCTGACCATCTAGATTTTAGTTTTCCAGGAAAGAGCTTAAGTCTTGAATTAAAGAGGAGTACAACGTCTCCCACACTAAATTCCTTCCTAGATAGGCGTTTATCGTGCCATCGCTTAGTTCTTTATATATCTTAGCATTCTCATAAGCATCTAACCTTAACTCTTCTAATTCGTTAATGTCGAGGATTCGCTTTTCTCCTGCGGCATTGTAGTTTATATTGAGTGTTTTAATCGCCCAATATGCTTTGTGTTCTAGTTCTACCGGGAGGTGGCAAGACTTTCCATACACTAATTTGAAAGGTGTAGTTCCTATGGGTGTCTTGTAAGCTGTCCTATAAGCCCATAAAGCTTCATTAAGTTTAGATGACCAATCTTTCCTAGATATGGCGACAGTCTTTTCTAAGATTTGTTTAATTTCTCTGTTTGAGACTTCGACCTGTCCACTTGTTTGTGGATGATATGGTGTTGCTACACGATGTCTGACTCCATACTTAGATAGTAATTTGTCAAAGATTTTTGAAATGAAGTGCGAGCCACCGTCACTTATGACGAGTCTAGGCACACCAAATCTTGGAAAGATTATATTCTTGAAAAGCTTAATTACTACTCGTGTGTCATTTGTAGGAGAAGCTATAGCTTCAATCCATTTTGAAACATAATCGACAGCTACGAGTATGTAATTATTACCGAAAGATGATGGGAATGGTCCCATGAAATCTATTCCCCAGACGTCAAAGACTTCTACTTCTAATATTCCTTTTTGAGGCATTTCATCTCTTCTTGAAATATTACCGGTGCGTTGACACCGATCGCAATTTATAACAGCGATGTGGACATCTTTCCATAAATTAGGCCAGAATAGGCCGGCTTGTAAGATTTTTGCACAAGTCTTGGAAGTGCTTGCATGTCCACCATAAGGAGATGAATGACAATGAGCAATGACATCTTCTATTTCTTCTTCGGGAATACATCGACGAAAGATTTCGTCGGGTCCTCTTTTGAACAATAATGGTTCATCCCAATAGTAATGTTTGAGATTGTGAAAGAATTTCTTTTTCTGCTGATAGGTTAAATTAGGTGGAAGAGCTCCTGCAGCTAAGTAGTTGACAATGTCAGTGTACCATGGCAGTCCTACGGCTGTTTGGATTGTTTCCACAGGTTCTGGTTCATCTATGTCTAACTGAACTGGGTCGCTTCCTATTTGTGCTATCAGCTGTTCATACGGAAAATCATCGTTAATCGGCACTTGTTCGGGTTTAATACCTTCTATTCTAGATAAATGGTCCGCTACGACGTTTTCAGTACCTTTCTTATCTTTTATTTCAAGATCAAACTCTTGTAAGAGTAAAATCCATCTCAAGAGTCTTGGTTTAGCATCTTTCTTAGTTAATAAATATCTGATAGCAGCGTGGTCTGTGTAAACGATTATTTTCGCTCCCACTAGGTAGGAACAGAATTTGTCAAGCACAAAGACAACTGCTAACAATTCTTTTTCAGTAGTGGCGTAGTTCATCTGAGCAGAATCTAAGGTTCTACTGGCATAGTAAATTGCGTGAAGTTTCTTGTCCTTCCACTGTCCTAGAACTGCGCCTACAGCATAGTCACTCGCATCGCACATGATTTCGAAAGGTAATCTCCAGTCAGGGGGTTGCATGATTGGTGCGGTGATGAGGGTTGTTTTTAGAGTTTTGAATGCTTTAAGACAATTGTCGCTCCCGATAAATGGGACTGGCCCAGATAAAGGTACAGACGCGAACGGTCGGCGAGAGGGACAATGAGAACACACAGCAGTGAACTCACTGGAGATGAATAGAGTCGCCAGCTAGGCATTTTTATCCCGGAGGAAAGGCAATGCTGCATAGACCTAGAAAGATACGGATAAGACGGTTGTGAACCAGAGAGACTGAGAAAGGGGGTTGGTTACAACCTGGGAAGGTATTAGCACCCAGATTGTCCGCCGTACTCGACGGGATCCACGCTTAAAAGATTTGTGTTTTAAAGGGGTAGTGTCAGTGCAATCTGTGCATAAAAGAGCTGGAAAAGGATGTACAGGTGTCAGTGTAAGAGAAGTGAAGTGTATAAGTGAAGTGTCAGTGTAAGAACAAGAATGAAATATTCAAGATCATGAGGCTAAAAGAATAAAGCTGGAAGGAGGGGGAATATACAGAGACTTTTGTTCGATAACTGTTAAGTTATGCCTACGTATCCTCTCGTGCAATGAGGAAGTCAGAACACCGTAGTTCGACCCAAAGAGACTGAAAGATGAATTGACTTGTGAACTGCTTACTTGTCCATGCTCAAGTGTATGACCTGTCTGGCTCAGGTGCAAACTGTCTTGCATTAGACGGAAGAAGCAAGTTCTCGTTTATGATTGAGTGAGATGAGAAAAGAATCCCGAAGGAGACGATTATTGTTTGTTTTTGAGTTTTCAGTCTTTTATTGCTTTTGAAAGTTTGTCATAAGTTAATGAGCTTAAGCCTAAACCAATGGGCTGGTAAACTCATCACATCTTCCCTCTGGCTAGGGGTAATGAGAATACCTTAAGTGTGAAGTCAGATTCTCACACTTAATCACCTTTGGTATAGGATTAAGATCATTAACCTACTTGTGATTATTTAGATGTTTTTGTGGTTTTTGTTTAGTGTTGAGTAATGAGGTTAAGCCATAATCAAGGATTAAACAGACTCATTACACCATCCTAATAGAAGGATAATAGATGAGAATGTTTAAGCTGAGGAAAGCTCCCCAACTTAATCCATGATTAGGGATTAAATTCATGACAAACAAACCTTTATTAGATGGATTTTACTTAATGATATGATGATGAAGTGGATTTTATGATTTGTAAGACCACTTGAGGGGGACTTGTCCATTAACACTAGGGTTAGTCCTTCTTAACCAATTGAGGAAGAATTAGAACCCTAATGCAAGGCCCAAGTTACAAGTGTGATGTCTTGATGGTTATTAAGTGGATGGATTAAGAGATTTAAACACATTGAGGGTTTAACACTTAGGATTAAAGTTATACACTCCATCCTAAGAGAAGGATGCAGGCATAAGCTTAATCACAAAGCCTTAAAGCCTTTAGGGTTTAATCCCTGATTATGAGATGAGAAGAGAAGACACAAAGAGACACAAAGGTAAAACTAAGCGGGGAAACTAATCAAAACCCTAATCATTGTCATGCTTGGTTGTTCCTAAGGTTTGTGAGGTTTTCAAGAAGAAGTCTTCAATGGAACCACCGGGATGCAGATGAAAGGATCAAGAGAAGCAAAGCAACTTGCTTCATTCAAGAAGTCAAGTCACTTGAAGAAAGAAAGTGGGAAGAAGAAGAATGAGCAAGCTCAAACTCAAACACAAACAAAAATGCAGCAATGGATGCAAGAGAGATGAAAAGAAAAGTTATGAGAAGTGAAGGCAAATTCACTTCTCAAAGTTACTTACCACCTGAAAGGTTAGAAAAGAAATGCAATGCAATGCAAAATGGGATGAGATGACATGATGAGAAACAAAACCAGAAGCAAATACATGATGCTAATGATGTTATGAGATGCTACAAACATGAGGCAGCACATGGAAATGATCATACAAGTTCATGAATGCAAATGAAGCAAGTTAGGAACCAAGAGCATACATGAAAAGTTATGCAATGTAAAGGACAAATAACATGGCAAATGAAAGATGCAATGATCAAACATGCTTTCAATATGTCTTAAGATGTCTAATGAATCAAATGGAAGCATGGAATGGCATGGCAAGTCATGTTATGCAAGAGAATGCAAGATGGATGCACATGGAAGCCCAAATTAGGGTTTATGATCAATGCAACAAACAAAAACCAAAACCAGAAGCAAACCCTAAGATAAAAAATTGAAAATACCACTCAAAGGACCCCTAATCCTATACTAAACCAATGCCCAAAGGAGAGGTCTCAACTCTTAACCAAATTCAAGTTATGATTTTTACAAGTTTTCTAGGGTTTTAGGGTTCCTAAACAAGAAAATTACCAAACAAATGGAAAATGAAAGATCAAATCATGGCCATTTAATCTCACAAATTACATGCTAAACACAATGCAATGCAAAAAGAATCAATGTCCAACTCCTCATGGATAGGCAGAAATGATTTTTTGAACTTTGGATCAAAATAATGCACAAAAAGATTTTAATTCAATGAGAAATTCTTAAAATGCATCAAGATCAAAAAATAAATTTGGTTTGAAGGTTGGACAATGTTTCTAAATGTCTTAGAACATTTCATGAATTTTTTGGTGATTTTTAAATACCTAAAAGTATTTTTAATAAATTAATTTTCATTAATCAATTAAAAATAAACTTTTAAATATTTAAAAATACATTTTAAATGCTAAAAATGAAAATAAAAATATTTTTGTGTCTTAAAAATTAATGAAACTCTTGAGAAAAAGTTTCATAATTTTTAAACAATTTTTACTATTTTAAATAAATTATGGAAGTTAAATGACAAAAAATGAAATAAAAAAATAAGATAAATGGAAAGTATTCAGATCCAATGGTGGAGATTTGAACTGGGTTTGAATGGGTTGACTGGCGCGCGAATCCAAGGGTTGTGGTTGGTCCTGATTAGATTTATTTAATTGTGATTAATTAAACTAATTAAAGGGGATTAGGGCAAATGAATAGATCTGAGCCATTCATGCGCGCGGGAAGTCAATGAAGTCAAGCAATCCTACGCTCAAGATTCAAATGGACTTAATGACCTGAGATTAGGGCAAAACAAATTCAGGTGACCGGAGGGGAACTCCGATCATCTTCTCCGGCGATATCAAAACCCTAGTTCATGATTCAGGCATCTAAATAACAAATTAAACACAGCTAAATGATCCTCTTACAACCTAGGTTACGAATCCACCTTCAAACATCATTTAAACACCAAGAATCAAACGAATCGAAAGAAACAAAATCCACGGGCAAAATTTCAGAGAAGCATAAAATGGTCATCCCTTCACTATTTTCAAATCTAAAGACATCCCCATGATCAGCATAACACACACTTTCATTCTATAACAAGAAAAGCAAGCTCTGAGAAAAAATGTTCATGGCCATACCTGAGATGGAGACTCCTGTTTCTGGACTTTCAGAGCTGTTCTTTGGTGCAAGCTTGCTCCACTGACTCCCCTGGTGCTAATGGAAGGCTTGAAATGAGCTCAAACAAGTTGGTTTGAGAAGTCCAGTTCTTGTGTATCAGAAAATGGAGTTTGTGTATAGGCTGTTTCAGATCAATGTGAAGGGTGGTTTTGGTTCCTTTTGATGTGTTTGATTTGTTGGTGAAAAGAGTTTGGATGTTTTGTGGCTGTGGAAGGTGATTCGAATGAAAATGCAGATTGGAGTGTTTTTGTGAATGTTGTGTTCTAGTGTGCTTCTGGCTGTTTTGAGTGTTGGTCTGGGCTTAATGAAGCATGGTGAGTGGATTAGTGGAATTGTTTCTTGTGTTTTTGAGCTATGGAGACAGATTCGAAGAGAAATGCAAAATGGGGTGAGTTTGTGAAAGTGTGGTTTTTTGTGTGTTTCAGCCTTGCTCTCCCTGTGAAATGGCTGGCAAATGGATAGTATAAACAACTCCAATTGGTCAGATGATGTGACCTGGCCTGCTGTGATTGGGATGTTCACTTTTGCAAAAAGTCCACTTTGGTGTAAGGAGGGCATGGGCTAAGTTCTAGCTTGGTACAAGAGGCATGGGCTGCGCAGCAAGGTGAGTGAGTGAAGCTAGAAAGGTTCAATAGCCAGTGCAGCAAGTTGGTGAAAGTGTGATGATGTTTTTGCAAGTTGGTTCCTTCTTGGTTCATATGGAAAGATCTTGTCCCACTAGTCATGAAACATGAGAAGTTTTGGTTCAAATCTGATTTTTAGGTCACATGTAATGTTTGTGCATTGGTTTGATGTGAACTAGAAGTCACAAATGGCCTTGATACATGATTTTGCAAATTTTCCAATTGGTGCATATCTTGAAAATTAGTGATTTTTGCCAACTTTGTCACACCATAACTTTTGATCCAAAATGAATTAGGTCATGTTCTTGTACTTTTTGAAAAGGGAAAAATGTATTCTACAACTTTCATGACCAAGGTTTTTTCATTTGGAGCATTTTTGGATCAAAAAGTAAGGTTTGAAAAGTGACCTAAATTGACAAATTCCTTAAAAGTCAACTATGCCCAAAAAAGTCAACTTTGCAAAAACTTCAAATTCTTGATTTTTGTGAACTTCAACCTTCTTCCATGATCAAATAAAGATCATATATACTCAAAATGATGAAGATCACCCCTTGGTTGGGTCAATGGGGGCCTCAGATGCCCTGATTTTGCACTGACTTGCTTGAAAAGTCAACTCTTGATCAGATGACTTCCCCATGGAATTTCTTCATGAAAATTGATATGCATACTCCCTATACCATATAGAGACCAATGGAAACAAGAATGACCAAAAAATTGGAGTTATGGCCTCTGAAACCAAAACCCTAATTTTAGGTCATCTGTGCAGTTAAACCTGGCTCTGCCTCCACACCAATCCCAGTTCTTGTGATTCTTTGGCATTCTTGACTTTGAGAGGATGTAATATGATATAAGAACACACATGGATCCCTTTGAAGTGATTGATGACCTTTGGAGTGGCTCAAGAGGCTCTTGGATTGCTCAGATCACAAACCTTAGGTGCAGATGACTTAGAAACTATGCAATGAACCAAAAATGTAATAGGAGGTGATATGATTGTGTTTATGCATATGAAATGATCACAAGCCATGGTGTGAATGGGTGAGGGAAAATTTGGGGTGTTTACAGCTGCCCCTATTCAAACATGAGTTAGCTGTGCAGGTTGTAAGCAACGGCTTAACAGGCAAACAAGATAACTTGTGGTTGAATACCAAAGACAGTCCAAAATTTGCACTCACAGAATGAAGAAGAAAAGGGATATAGATTGTAAAGGAAAATAAAGTATATTGTAAAGTGTGGGAAATAAAGCAATGACGGGGACGGCCGACATGCTGGGGATAAAAGGTAAAGCCAAGACGGGGACGGCCGACTAGCTGGGAAAAGTAAGAAAATATGATGGGGACGGCCATCAAGATAAAGCTGTAAAATTCTGGAGATTAATGAAACATGACGGGGACGGCCATCAAGTTCATAAAGCACAGTAACCGACGATGGGGACGGCCATCGGGCTAAACTGAAAAAGGGACCACGACGGGGACGGCCATCGGGTTAAAGAATAAATGAAATAAACAGATGATGGGGTACGGCCATCAAAGGCGAAGGACGATCACCTAGCAGGGGACGGCTGCTCTGTTGGGTACAAGATGAGGGACGGTCATCTAAGGGGGAGGACGACCGCCTGGCAGGGTACGGCTGCCGAAAATATCGCGACATAGGATGAATGCCGGATAAAAGATCAACGATGGGGACGGCCATCGGATGAGCATGGTGGAGGACGACCATCAAGAGGTGGAGGACGACCACCTAGCAGGGGACGGCTGCTCTCAAGGTTTGTCATGACATAGGACGAATGCCAGATAACCGAAATCAACAATGGGGACGGCCATTGGATAAAACTGATGAAGGACGATCATCAAGGGGTGGAGGACGACCACCTAGCAGGGGACGGCTGCTAAAATATCAACGATGTGGACGGCCATCGGATGAGCATGATGGAGGACGACCATCAAGAGGTGGAGGACGACCACCTAGCAGGGTACGGCTGCTCTCAGGGTTTATCATAACACAGGGAGAGTGTCAGATAAAAAGAAAATTGCTTGTTGGTAGTCTACTGGGGGAAGGTAAACACGGACGAGTGTTTACATCCAAGAAACAAAAGGGTATAAGTGTTTGGGCATTTGTGTATAGATTAAAGATGCGGACGAGCATCCTTAAGACTACGATATGGACGAGTATCGGATAGAAACAAATACTGACGCGTGTTCAAAGACGATGATACGGACGAGTATCAACTGGTTAACAGAGAACACGGATAAGTGTTGAATCTGAAGGGGCTCTTCTGGGGAAAAGTAGACACAGACGAGTGTCTATATTCGAGAAGATGAAAGTGTTTGACACGGTGTATGGATTAAAGATGCGGACGAGCATCCTTAAGACTATGATACGGACGAGTACCATGTAGAAACAAACGCTTGATGCATGTTCTGAGATGATGGTACGGACGAGTACCAACGAGTTAACAAAGAACAAGGACTAGTGCCGAATCTGTGGGGACATGAATAGTATATACAAGATACGGACGAGTATCTGTATAAGTGTGTGGGTGGTGTATAGATGAGTGTTTATCTGTTGGGGAGGGTGACACGGACGAGTGTCAAGAGAAAAGTATAATAATATCAACAAGTATAAAGTGTAGGCGACTGCGCTGGGGATATGACACGGACGGGTGTCGAGAAAGTGTATATAGGTATATGTGAGTGCAAAGAGGATGTCTTTGGCTTTCTGCTGGGGTATGAAACGGACGGGTGTCAGGACGTATCTGTAATACGGGTGATCTTGTTTGCAAAGAGTGTTCAGGCAACTTTACCGGGGAAAGATGGCACGGACGAGTGTCAAAATGAGTATATACTGGTGTTTGTAGATTGCGAGGCAGCTGCTTTTGCTGGGGATTTTGGTGGGGATTTTTCTGTATGTTTGATGAACTGTCATTATTCATAAGTGTTGATTTAAAACATGGCTTATGATTATGCTATGTGTTGGATTTCTGCCGCAATGCTCCGTGTTAAAACGGAATGCTACGCTTTGTGGGTGAATATGATGCGAATGCCATGATTGTGCAAAGATACCAAACCGGGATCCGGGTCCCGTTGCTGCGAAGATCTTCGATCGATCTGCTTGAAAATGAACATCCCAGCTGGGGGTGAGATCATTGGTAGATCTGATGAGATGCTATCTGCTTGGGGATATGGGTCATTGATAGACCTATCCTTATAAATGAGAGACCCAGCTGGGGTTTGTAGAAGCTTTCTTCACTCTGTTGTGATCCTTCATGCACTGCTCTTCGGGGTAGAGGCTGCAACTCCGTGGGGAGATAGCTCTCTGACTTTTGTACCCGACTGAGGATGAAATGGCAACTGGGCTGGGGAGGAAAAGAGATCATTGAGAGACCTCCCTAGGGATTCTGTTGAAGAGGATCCTTGACTCAACCGGGGATATAGGTGCCTTCTGTGATGCCTGGCAACTCTGATGGGAATAAGTAATAGGTGGCAACTCAGCTGGGGGAAGTCATGAGAGGCAACTCAGCTTGGGAGGGAGCACTTCGGGTGCTAAAATTGAGTGTGGATTTGCCAGCTTGCTGGGATGAGGCTTTCATGCCCCAAGTTGCGCTCTGGATACCTGCAATCCTGAAAAAGATAGAGAAACGCACAAGATAATCCCGAGGTATCCTTTACTGGATTCCGTCATAGGAGTTTAGATACTTCTGAGAGTGAGCATATTTCCCGCAAGCATGTTTTTATTTGAAGATAAACATCCGTATTCTTATGCAATCATTATTTCTTTTAGACATCAGACATTTTTTGCAAATAAAATGTACAAGACGAGACATGACTGGAAATCTGATTTTATTAATTCATATGCCCTGAATTGGCGAGATACAGTCAAAGAAACGAATCCCCTGGAATGAGGAGATTGTTACAAATTGAGAAATAAAGTGCTGGCAATGTTGATGACGCTTTAAGGAGCTTCCTCTTTACTATGACTCGTATGACTTTTGACGTTCTTCTCATCTGGCTTTCTGAAGAATGCTGATTCCGATTGAAACTTGATCCTTTCGAAGCTTACCAAGTTGTGGGTGATACAGACGAATTCAGAATGCAGCTGTTCGCTTATTCCTTTATTTTGCATGGATCGCCCTTTTAGGTTTTCAATCCATCGGGATACCCATTTTTGCCTGAGCTGTCCAACGCGGCTTTTCAACTCAGCGGGTGTACATTTTTTATTTATTTTCCCTTATTTTTGCCCGAGTCTTTTATTCTGTTTTTGACTCGCCGGGATGCCCTATTTTTGCCTGGACTTACATTCTGTTTTTGTGTCCAGCGGGTCATCTTTATGCGAAGTATTTTTTAACTACATCTGAATTCACAGGGGACGGGAAATCTTCACCATCCATGGTGCTGAGCATCAGTGCTCCACCAGAGAAAACTTTCTTTACTACAAACGGTCCTTCATAATTTGGAGTCCATTTGCCCCTGTGGTCTGTATGAGGAGGGAGGATTCTTTTCAGCACAAGATCTCCTACTTGGTATTCTCGGTGCCTGACTTTCTGATCGAAGGCCTTCTTCATTCTCTTCTGATATAACTGCCCATGACAAATCGCAACCAATCTCTTTTCTTCAATCAGACTCAGTTGTTCGTATCGGGATCTGACCCATTCGGCTTCGTTCAGCTTAACATCCATCAATACTCGTAGGGAGGGTAATTCAACTTCAACCGGTAGGACTGCTTCCATACCATACACAAGCTGATACGGTGTTGCCCCAGTGGATGTTCTGATTGACGTGCGGTACCCATGCAAGGCAAACGGTAGCATTTCATGCCAGTCTTTGTAAGTGACTACCATCTTCTGCACAATCTTCTTGATATTCTTATTTGCTGCCTCAACAGCGCCATTCATCTTTGGCCTGTAAGGAGAAGAATTGTGATGTTGGATCTTGAAGTCCCGGCATAATTCTGCCATCATTTTGTTATTCAAGTTGGAACCATTGTCAGTAATGATTCGCTCGGGAACTCCGTATCGACAGATGATATCTCTCTTCAGAAATCTGGCTACCACTTGTCTTGTAACATTGGCATAGGAAGCCGCTTCAACCCACTTGGTGAAATAGTCAATGGCGACCAGGATGAATCTGTGGCCATTCGAAGCAGTTGGCTCGATCTTGCCAATCATATCAATGCCCCACATAGCAAAGGGCCAGGGTGAAGACATTGTGTTCAAAGGATTGGGAGGCACATGCACCTTATCTGCATAGATCTGGCATTTATGGCATTTTCTGGCATAGGCACAACAGTCGGCATCCATTGTGATCCAGTAATAACCTGATCTCAGCAACTTCTTGGCCATGGCATGCCCTCCAGCATGGGTACCAAAGGATCCTTCATGCACTTCATGCATCAACAAGTCTGCTTCCGTCTTGTCAACGCATCTGAGGAGTACCATGTCAAAGTTCCTTTTGTATAAAGACCCATCAGTGTTCAGAAAGAAACTACCAGCAAGCCTTCTCAAAGTCTTCTTATCATTGGAAGATGCCCCAGGTGGGTATGTTTGATCCTCCAAGAAGAATTTAATGTCATGGAACCAAGGCTTATCATCTTTGATAATATCTGTTGCAAGCACATATGCTGGTCTGTCCAGTCTGGACACTGAAATCTGAGGTACAAAGTTGGCAGCCTGAACTTTGATCATGGATGAAATGGTAGCCAGAGCATCTGTGAACTGATTCTCGTCCCGAGGGATATACTCAAGCTTGACTGTTGTGAAGAACGTCAATAACCTCCTTGTATAATCCCTGTAAGGTATCAGATGATCTTGGTGGGTGTACCATTTTCCGTTGGTTTGATTAACTACCAGAGCTGAATCTCCGAATACAGTCAATGTCTTGATCCTGAGGTCAATGGCTTCCTCAAGACCCATAATGCAAGCTTCGTATTCAGCATCGTTGTTAGTGCAGTTGAAAGTGAGTTTTGCTGAGAAAGGCATGTGAACTCCTTTGGGTGTAATGAGTACTGCACCAACTCCACGACCATTCATGTTAACAGCCCCGTCAAACATCATAGTCCATTCTTCTTCCGGGTCAGGCCCTTCCGTGTGAATAGGCTCTTCATGATCTTTTGCTTTTATGAACATGATGTCTTCATCAGGGAAGTCAAACCTCATAGGCTGGTAATCCTCAATGGGTTGCTCAGCAAGATATTCAGACAATACACTGCCCTTGATGGCTTTCTGAGATGTGTACTGGATGTCATATTCTGTGAGGATCATTTGCCATCTTGCAACCCGTCCGGTAAGAGCTGGCTTCTCGAATATGTACTTAACTGGGTCCATTTTTGAGATCAACAAAGTGGTGTGGGTCAACATATACTGTCTTAGTCGGCGAGCAGCCCACGCTAAAGCACAGCAAGTTTTCTCGAGCAGTGAATAACGTTGTTCACAGTCGGTAAACTTTTTGCTTAGGTAGTATATTGCATACTCTTTTCGACCAGACTCGTCATGTTGACCCAGCACACACCCCATCGACTCTTCTAATACTGTCAGGTACATTATCAGAGGTCTTCCTTCAACTGGAGGCATAAGGATTGGAGGCTCTTGTAAGTATTCCTTGATCTTGTCAAATGCCTTCTGGCAGTCTTCATTCCACCTGACCGTCTGTTCTTTTCTTAACAGCTTGAACAAGGGTTCACAGGTTGCTGTAAGGTGAGATATGAACCGCGAGATGTAGTTCAATCGACCTAAGAACCCTCGAACTTCCTTCTCTGTCTTCGGTGCAGGCATCTCTTGAATAGCTTTGACTTTATCAGGGTCAACTTAAATCCCTTTCTCGCTTACAATAAAACCCAGCAGCTTACCAGATCGCACCCCGAATGTGCATTTGTTGGGGTTCAACTTCAGTTGATACTTCCTCAGACGCTTGAACAACTTCAGCAGATTTACCAGGTGATCTACTTCAGTAAGGGACTTGGCAATCATGTCATCCACATAACATTCGATTTCTTTATGGATCATATCGTGGAATAATGTTACCATAGCCCGTTGATACGTTGCACCAGCATTCTTGAGCCCAAATGGCATTACCTTGTAGCAGAACGTGCCCCAGGGTGTGATGAAGGTTGTCTTCTCCATGTCTTCAGGTGACATTTTAATCTGGCTGTATCCTGAAAATCCATCCATGAAGGAGAATACCGAGAACTGAGCTGTGTTATCAACCAATACATCAATGTGAGGTAATGGGAAATCATCCTTCGGGCTAGCTCTGTTCAGATCCCGGTAGTCAACACACATTCTTACTTTGCCGTCCTTTTTAGGCACAGGTACTATATTAGCAACCCACGGTGGATAGCTAGTTACGGCAAGGAAACCGGCGTCCCATTGCTTTTGTACCTCTTCCTTGATTTTCATAGCCATGTCTGGACGAGTACGGCGCAGCTTCTGTTTGACAGGTGGGCATTCTTCTCTCAAAGGTAGCTTGTGCACAACGATGTCGGTATCCAACCCTGGCATGTCTTGATAAGACCAAGCAAACACATCCACATACTCTTGAAGTAGGTCAATCAGTCGTCTCTTCACTGAGTCTTGCAGGCAGGCCCCGATTTTAACTTCTTTCACATCTTCATCTGTACCAAGATTGATCACTTCAACCTCCTCCTGGTGAGGAGTAATAACCTTTTCCTCTTGTCTCAACAACCTGGCTAGCTCTTCAGGAAGCTCATAATCTTCTTCAACCCCTTCATCAGCTTGATTGATCGGATTGTCAAAGTCATACGAAGTCATAGCCGTGTTGTTGTCGGTGCTGTCTGGAAGGCACACTCTGCAAGGGTTTAGTTTGTTCATTTTAGTGATTTGATTTTAATCTCATTTTAGGAAAGTGAAATAAAGTTGTCATTTTGAAAACACTGCCATTTATTTTTTGTACAAAAAGAAAAATGGAAAAACAGTGAACGAAAAAAAAAAAAAAAAAAGACTCGTTTGCAAAAAGATGTCTGATATTTCATTGATTAATCTTGTTGCACAAAAAGTACAGATGGCCCGATTACAAAATGAGTCTTGTCATCTTGGGCAAGATGCAAGACTTTGATGCATGCTATAAAATACAGGAAATAATAATTACTCTGCGTGAGTAACTCTTATAATTTCCTGGGAAGACCAGTTTGAGATACTGCTCCCCGGGATCTTTGGACGAATCCAGCTTTCCAGGTTGCGTTCTTCTTCCAGCTCGTCTTCCAGACAGTTGACAGCATCAGGGGTGAGCATCCCCCCACTCACAAAGTTGGGCTTTTTCGTAGCCTCTGCTTGATCTTGTTGAGTTGGTTTGTAACCCAACCCAAATCTGTCCTCTTTCTTCTCCACCAGTAACAGTTTGCCCCAGCCTTGGGCGCTTCCTTCCTCAACAACCTTTCGGGCTTGTTGGTATGATGATATGGAAGTACCAGGTACAGCAGATGTTTCATTGATATTCAAGGCTTCGAAACCTTGGCTCATTGTTTCATGGATCTCCCCATCCATCTCAATGTACTTATAAGTAGCCAGGTGGCTGACAAAAATATCCTCCTCTCCACAAATTGTAACGATTTGACCCTCCCACTCGTATTTTAACTTCTGGTGAAGGGTAGAGGTCACGGCGCCAGCGGCGTGAATCCATGGCCTACCCAATAAACAGCTGTAGGCAGGCTGTATATCCATCACGTAGAAGGTCGTTTTGAAGGTCTGCGGGCCAACCGTTACGGGTAACTCAATCTCTCCCAGAACCGATCTCTTAGAACCATCAAAGGCTCTCACCACCAGGTTGCTGGGTCTCAACGCCAATCCGTCATATTCTAGCTTCACCAGGGCCTTTTTAGGTAAGACATTGAGGGATGACCCCGTGTCTACCAGCACATGGGAAAGGACAGCACCTTTACATTCCATGGTTATGTGCAAGGCTTTGTTATGGTTGCGGCCTTCCGTGGTCAAATCAGTGTTGGTGAACCCTAGTCCATGACTAGCATTAACATTTCCAACTACAGCTTCCAGCTGATTGACAGTGATCTCTTCGGGCACGTAAGCTGCGTGCAAGACTTTGAGTAGTGCATTCCGGTGGGCTTCGGAGCACATAAGCAATGATAGGATTGAGATCTTGGAAGGCGTATGATGAAGCTGATCCACTACTTTATAATCACTCTTCTTGATGATTCGCATGAACTCATCAACCTCTTGATCGAATGGTGTTTTCAAAGCTTCCTTAACAGCTTGATCTTCCTGCACCAAGCTTTTCCCTTTTGCCTTGGCAGCAGCTTCTGCTTCGGCAGTGGGTCTCTGAATTTGTGGAGCGAAAAGGCGTCCGCTTCGAGTGAAGCCTCCGCCTCCTCCCACATTGTCTACTTGTGGTGCAGGGGTTGATGATTCAAAAGTGATTCTTTGTCCTCCGCAGTACAGGTCAGAGCCGTAATGCCATGGGATGGCATTGCTGCTTTCATAAGGTACCGGCCCAGGCACCGTGATAGTGACTGGGCTAACTGCAGCCGCTGAAGGAACTGTGATAGTCTGTGGATCATAATAAATTGTAATTGGTGCTCTGATGGGAGCAGCACTTTCTGAGTTGTAGACGGAGTTGTTTTCAGGATCATAAAATATTGTGACAGTTGATACATCTTCATGATTTGTTGTTGATGTTGTAGGAGACATTGTTGGAAGAATGGAGGTTGTTGTTGTAGGAGTTTCAAAATGGAGTGGTGCTGGAGTTGTAGAAGGAACATTTGTTGATATCTGATTAGTTGAAACGACAGATGAAGTACTTGTTGATGAAGCCGAAGAATTGTCAGGAACAATGGTTGTTGCAGTTGTAGGAGTCGCTGGAATTGTTGCTGATGAGATTGCTGGATTTGTAGGAAATGATGTGGTGATCTGAAGCTGGCCACTCTGAATGAGACCATCTATGCCATTCCTCAGGTCATCGCACCCATTTACCGAAATATTGCAGTAAGCACACCCCAACTCACACCCCGGGAACATTTGACATTCGAGGAGTTGAGCCTTGATTTCTACCAACGGTGTCCGGATCTGACCCACACTGGTTATTAAATAAGACGGTTTGTCTTCTTCAATAGCGTTAATTCTGGGACCACCGTGGTTTGGCATTGGGTTCTTATTGACATTGGGTGGTGGTGCGAAATTCAGAGCTTTTGAGTCTACCAGGTCTTGTACCTTCATGTGCAGGGCTCTGCACTTTTCTGTACTGTGGCCAGGTGCATTTGAATGAAAAGCACATCTGGCGTTGGAGTCATAATTCCTGGGTAGACTGTTGGGATCTGGAGGTGCCAGCGTCCTTAGCTCAACTAGGTTGAGTTTCAGGAGTTGTGGCAGCAATGTAGCATATGGCATAGGGATCGGATCGATTACCCTGTTGGCTTGAGAAGGCCTCTGTTGGAATGGCCTCTGCTGGTTGTTGTTGTTGGTGTTGTTATAATTCCTTGGAGGATACTGAGCTTGTTGATGGTACTGAGGTTGTTGCTGATAGTTTTGCTGCGGAGGTTGATAAGCCGGTTGTGGATGAGCTGGAGCGGGAATGGTGACTGCTGCCACAGATCTATGGACATATTGGGGCCTGCCCCTGTTGGTGTGGATGGCATTGGTCTCGCCAGTTCTTCTCGGGCCTGCAAAAGGCTTCCTTGTACTACTGGACGAGCTGGCACCATTGTCAAAAATCTTGCCCATTTTTAACAGGCTCTCAATTCTCTCCCCAGCTATGACAACATCTGCAAAGCTAGTGGAAGAGAAAGCAGCCAGCCTGTCAATATATGTTCCCTGGAGGGTGTTCATAAACATATCTGTCATTTCCCTCTCAGACATAGGTGGCTGAACAGCAGCAGCCAATTGCCTCCATCTCTGGGCGTACTCTCGGAAACTTTCCCTTGATGACTGTGACATTCCCATTAGGAGAGTCCTGTTGGGTGCCATATCTAAGTTGTACTGATACTGTCTGATAAAGGCCTCTGCCAGGTCCTTCCAACACCTGATAGTTGCTCTTGTCAGATGAGAGTACCATTCTCTTGAGGCTCCCGTCAAGCTGTCTTCGAAATAGAACATCCAGAGCTTCTCATCCATAGTATAGGCCTTCAGCCTTCCCAGAAATGATTGTAAATGAGTCCGGGGGCATGAAGTCCCGTTGTATTTTTCAAAACAAGGAGGCTTGAACTTATGGGGAATCCTGACCCCGTCTACCAAGCCCATGTCCATGACATCGAAACCCAAAGAGTTTTGAGACTCTAAGGACCTCAATTTCTCAGCTATCTCATCCAGCCTTCTATCATAAGCTTCCTCCCCAGCACCCATTACTGTGAATTGATCCTCTTGGGGGTCTTCTTGCAGTACCCTGCCTGCAGTGGCAGTCCCTTGAACATTTGCAGGAATATTGACCTCTGGATGAAGATGGGGGCCAAATACAGGGGGGTTAACATGAGGTTGGACCCTTTCATTGTTGCTGGTGCCGGCAGTCCCTATATGTGGATCTTCTTGATTTTGCCTTTCCACCATGGCTCTCAATCTTTCTTGGCTCTGAGCCATGTTGTTCATCACTTCGATAAACTGTGTCATCTGTGTTCTCATTTCCAATCTCTCGTTTGCCATTTGATTTCTAACCTCTGCAAGGTCCTGTTGTACCTGATCCATTTGGATGCCCGGAAGGTTGTTACGGGTCGGATAACGGTGCGGACGGTTGAGGGGAAATACCCGGCGCCGAGCAATAGTTCCTGAACATCACAACAGAGTTAGCAACAATAAAACAAAAACCTACAAAACAAACAAAGGGTCAGCATGCAATGCAGTATGCTTATTTGTTCTCAAGGTATCCGGTTTGGCATTCAGTTTTGACCCTTCCAGACCCTTGAAGATGCTGTTGATGTTGCTTTTTTTGAAGTGAAACTTGGATGGAACAAACTAACACATATATTACAAAAGCAAAATGGTACATAGCTTGTTTACAAATACAAGCCCTCTGAGGGGTCAAAATACATCACAAGAAAATAAAAGTACAATGAATGAAAGCAACAACAAGCAAATGGTCAAACACCAAGACCAAACTCATCCTCACGAACTTCCTTGAGAAGTGCTTCGGTCACAGGATCAGCTGGACGCTCCGTGAGATTCCTGATGAGGAGATTTCGGGTTGTAACAGCTGTTGTTAGCTTCTTGTGCTGACTTTGGTCCTTTGACCTCTTCACTCCAGCTTTGATCTTCAGCTCTGATATCTCCCTCTGGGCTGCTGCCAGGGCTTCTTGCTGCTCTTTTGCACTAGCTTCCAGTTGCTCTATCTTGTCTTGGACCCTCTTGTCCTCCAGGGTACGAGCCTCGGTGATCCTGACCCACCGGGCTTGACTCTCCTTCAGATACAAGTCTGTCCTCGCTCTCTGGAATTGGGCTTCCTTGCAAGCATTCTTCAGAATTTGTTCTCCAGCCTTAGACTTTTTGATATAATCCCCAGACTTCTCAATCTTAACCAGATGCTCCACTCTCAGCTTCTCTAGCCTCTCAATGTCCAACCTGCCCTCACTCCTCTCCCGGAGGGTCTTCTGCAAAGCCTGGGTTAACTTCTCATTTCTGTCCTTCAAGCTCTCAAACTCCTCCAAACTGACAGTGGCAGGTGGTGCTGAAGATGATTCAGGCATATCTTCTATGGTAAAGGGCATTCCAGAGAATTGAGCCCTGGCATGGGACCACTCATAATATTGTGCTGATGCCACATTGTTGCACTTCCCCAGAATGGTTACTCCCTTGGTTTGAACATTATCCCAGGCCCAGGCTGCCTGTCTAACAACAGCCAAATTAGGCTTGTTCTCGCAATAAAGAGTTTCAACCAAGTCCTGTGCCTTAGGAGTGTGGACCAGTGCATAGCCCAGTTGTCTTTTGAACAGCAGAGGGTTGTAATTGATACTACCCTTAACTCCTATTAGGGGCACATTGGGAAAATGCCCACAGCTGGTGATGATATCCCTGCCTTTGGTGCTTTGAGTGCACCATCTGATATCAGCTGAAGTTAGAGCAGTGAGTCTTTTAGCCCAGTTTTTTTGCTGATGAGGATTCAAAAATGCATCTGTCCTGGGTAAATGCCTGAGAAGCCAAGTATGGAACAATGGAGCACAACACCTCACTAATCTTCCCCTCTGCTTTTCATTCCTCTGATGCACTGAGTAATAGAGATCCCCCAATAAAGTTGGCACTGGGTTCTTCAGGATGAAAAGATGGATTGCATTCTTGCTAATGAATCGAGGCTCATCTGCAAACAATACAATTCCATATATGCTTAGTGCCAACAAAGCACAGACAGCTTTCCACTCTCCTAAAGAAGCTTTCAGGGTAGCTTGAGAGATCAAGAAATCCAGATGGAAACCAGGGATTCCAGCATTAGAAGTCATATGCTGCTCAATCAGAACAGGTTCTAGGTGCAAAGCCTTTGCTACTTCTCCATTACCAGGAAAGACCATCTCAGGGTTGAAAGGGATTCCAGCCCTGATAGGCATGCCAACCAATGATGAGTATTCTTCCAATAAAGGGCCCAACTGAATGTCCTGGAAAGTGAAACACCTCAGTGGGGGATCATAAAACTGAATGCAAGTGTGGATCAGGCTTCTCTGTGAAGGGTCCAGATCCATAACCATATCAAGTATATCTCCATAGTGTTCCCTGAACAATGGTATGTGATCTGGAGTGATCAGGGTCTGAATCCTCCTGATGTCAGATAGCTATGGCTGGAAGAAGTGGTAGGTGATGTTACTCTTTTTAGGTGCCATGATGCTGAGACTGAGTAGAGTCAAGTGCTGATGGTGATACTGAAGAAAGGGCCACTGATTGGCTGGTGCAGGTGATAGCTGAAGCAGATGCTGATGAAGATGGGTCAATGCTGAAGATGGGGTCAAAACCAAAACCAAAATGAAGATGGATACCCTGAAACACAAATAAGCAAATGTCAATATGATGCAATGGTTATGTATGCAAATGATATGCAAGGGTTTGTGACTGAGCTGGATCTGATCAAATGCCCTGATATAGGTCCAAGTATGTTCAAGAATTCCAGATGGAGGTCTATAAATCCAGTAACCAAGGTGGGGGGCTCAAATAAAGAGCCACATGTCCAGGGTTTTAGAATCACAAGAACTGTCCCAAAATGAAGTACTCTTAAACAATCAAAGTGATAGGGTATTCTGAGGCCAAGGTACCTGCAAACCTGTAAATAGCCCATCCCCCTCACAGGTAGTGTTTTAAAACAAGGATCCTCAGACTTGGATCAGTTATGAGAAGTGTAAACACTTCTAACCCGGAGGTACAGTGTTTACAATAACCATAACAGTTCCTCCTCTAATTCACCTCAGTTTCTGAAGGTCAATACTAAAAGGTCATCCAGACTTAGCAGGCTTCCCAGATAGCCCTAGTATTGCAGGAAATCTGCAACACAGAGTTCTCAAGAAGAAACCCATATCTGAACCGTGTTTCATATTCCCGCACCAGACCGAGATGGAATGGGAAAGAATATGATTCACTCTAGCCTAGGTGTCACTCAGGTCCCAGGTATAGGACCTTAACTCTCAATGAATCACCCACCCACCAAAGCAAAACCAGATCCAGCCAGACAGCATGACAGTATGATATATGTAAAGCAGTAAAGAAAGTAAACAAACTGTACATAAAGCAAAAATAAAACATATACAAACACAAATAAGCACATAACACCCCAATAAACACAAATCAATCAAGCGCTAGGAGGAACCCACAAAAAGAACCAGAAGCCCTGGTTGCAGTATAAGGGTCCCCAGCAGAGTCGCCAAGCTGTCGCTCCCGATAAATGGGACTGGCCCAGATAAAGGTACAGACGCGAACGGTCGGCGAGAGGGACAATGAGAACACACAGCAGTGAACTCACTGGAGATGAATAGAGTCGCCAGCTAGGCATTTTTATCCCGGAGGAAAGGCAATGCTGCATAGACCTAGAAAGATACGGATAAGACGGTTGCAAACCAGAGAGACTGAGAAAGGGGGTTGGTTACAACCTGGGAAGGTATTAGCACCCAGATTGTCCGCCGTACTCGACGGGATCCACGCTTAAAAGATTTGTGTTTTAAAGGGGTAGTGTCAGTGCAATCTGTGCATAAAAGAGCTGGAAAAGGATGTACAGGTGTCAGTGTAAGAGAAGTGAAGTGTATAAGTGAAGTGTCAGTGTAAGAATAAGAATGAAATATTCAAGATCATGAGGCTAAAAGAATAAAGCTGGAAGGAGGGGGAATATACAGAGACTTTTGTTCGATAACTGTTAAGTTATGCCTACGTATCCTCTCGTGCAATGAGGAAGTCAGAACACCGTAGTTCGACCCAAAGAGACTGAAAGATGAATTGACTTGTGAACTGCTTACTTGTCCATGCTCAAGTGTATGACCTGTCTGGCTCAGGTGCAAACTGTCTTGCATTAGACGGAAGAAGCAAGTTCTCGTTTATGATTGAGTGAGATGAGAAAAGAATCCCGAAGGAGACGATTATTGTTTGTTTTTGAGTTTTCAGTCTTTTATTGCTTTTGAAAGTTTGTCATAAGTTAATGAGCTTAAGCCTAAACCAATGGGCTGGTAAACTCATCACATCTTCCCTCTGGCTAGGGGTAATGAGAATACCTTAAGTGTGAAGTCAGATTCTCACACTTAATCACCTTTGGTATAGGATTAAGATCATTAACCTACTTGTGATTATTTAGATGTTTTTGTGGTTTTTGTTTAGTGTTGAGTAATGAGGTTAAGCCATAATCAAGGATTAAACAGACTCATTACACCATCCTAATAGAAGGATAATAGATGAGAATGTTTAAGCTGAGGAAAGCTCCCCAACTTAATCCATGATTAGGGATTAAATTCATGACAAACAAACCTTTATTAGATGGATTTTACTTAATGATATGATGATGAAGTGGATTTTATGATTTGTAAGACCACTTGAGGGGGACTTGTCCATTAACACTAGGGTTAGTCCTTCTTAACCAATTGAGGAAGAATTAGAACCCTAATGCAAGGCCCAAGTTACAAGTGTGATGTCTTGATGGTTATTAAGTGGATGGATTAAGAGATTTAAACACATTGAGGGTTTAACACTTAGGATTAAAGTTATACACTCCATCCTAAGAGAAGGATGCAGGCATAAGCTTAATCACAAAGCCTTAAAGCCTTTAGGGTTTAATCCCTGATTATGAGATGAGAAGAGAAGACACAAAGAGACACAAAGGTAAAACTAAGAGGGGAAACTAATCAAAACCCTAATCATTGTCATGCTTGGTTGTTCCTAAGGTTTGTGAGGTTTTCAAGAAGAAGTCTTCAATGGAACCACCGGGAAGCAGATGAAAGGATCAAGAGAAGCAAAGCAACTTGCTTCATTCAAGAAGTCAAGTCACTTGAAGAAAGAAAGTGGGAAGAAGAAGAATGAGCAAGCTCAAACTCAAACACAAACAAAAATGCAGCAATGGATGCAAGAGAGATGAAAAGAAAAGTTATGAGAAGTGAAGGCAAATTCACTTCTCAAAGTTACTTACCACCTGAAAGGTTAGAAAAGAAATGCAATGCAATGGAAAATGGGATGAGATGACATGATGAGAAACAAAACCAGAAGCAAATACATGATGCTAATGATGTTATGAGATGCTACAAACATGAGGCAGCACATGGAAATGATCATACAAGTTCATGAATGCAAATGAAGCAAGTTAGGAACCAAGAGCATACATGAAAAGTTATGCAATGTAAAGGACAAATAACATGGCAAATGAAAGATGCAATGATCAAACATGCTTTCAATATGTCTTAAGATGTCTAATGAATCAAATGGAAGCATGGAATGGCATGGCAAGTCATGTTATGCAAGAGAATGCAAGATGGATGCACATGGAAGCCCAAATTAGGGTTTATGATCAATGCAACAAACAAAAACCAAAACCAGAAGCAAACCCTAAGATAAAAAATTGAAAATACCACTCAAAGGACCCCTAATCCTATACTAAACCAATGCCCAAAGGAGAGGTCTCAACTCTTAACCAAATTCAAGTTATGATTTTTACAAGTTTTCTAGGGTTTTAGGGTTCCTAAACAAGAAAATTACCAAACAAATGGAAAATGAAAGATCAAATCATGGCCATTTAATCTCACAAACTACATGCTAAACACAATGCAATGCAAAAAGAATCAATGTCCAACTCCTCATGGATAGGCAGAAATGATTTTTTGAACTTTGGATCAAAATAATGCACAAAAAGATTTTAATTCAATGAGAAATTCTTAAAATGCATCAAGATCAAAAAATAAATTTGGTTTGAAGGTTGGACAATGTTTCTAAATGTCTTAGAACATTTCATGAATTTTTTGGTGATTTTTAAATACCTAAAAGTATTTTTAATAAATTAATTTTCATTAATCAATTAAAAATAAACTTTTAAATATTTAAAAATAAATTTTAAATGCTAAAAATGAAAATAAAAATATTTTTGTGTCTTAAAAATTAATGAAACTCTTGAGAAAAAGTTTCATAATTTTTAAACAATTTTTACTATTTTAAATAAATTATGGAAGTTAAATGACAAAAAATGAAATAAAAAAATAAGATAAATGGAAAGTATTCAGATCCAATGGTGGAGATTTGAACTGGGTTTGAATGGGTTGACTGGCGCGCGAATCCAAGGGCTGTGGTTGGTCCTGATTAGATTTATTTAATTGTGATTAATTAAACTAATTAAAGGGGATTAGGGCAAATGAATAGATCTGAGCCATTCATGCGCGCGGGAAGTCAATGAAGTCAAGCAATCCTACGCTCAAGATTCAAATGGACTTAATGACCTGAGATTAGGGCAAAACAAATTCAGGTGACCGGAGGGGAACTCCGGTCATCTTCTCCGGCGATATCAAAACCCTAGTTCATGATTCAGGCATCTAAACAACAAATTAAACACAGCTAAATGATCCTCTAACAACCTAGGTTACGAATCCACCTTCAAACATCATTTAAACACCAAGAATCAAACGAATCGAAAGAATCAAAATCCACGGGCAAAATTTCAGAGAAGCATAAAATGGTCATCCCTTCACTATTTTCAAATCTAAAGACATCCCCATGATCAGCATAACACACACTTTCATTCTATAACAAGAAAAGCAAGCTCTGAGAAAAAATGTCCATGGCCATACCTGAGATGGAGACTCCTGTTTCTGGACTTTCAGAGCTGTTCTTTGGTGCAAGCTTGCTCCACTGACTCCCCTGGTGCTAATGGAAGGCTTGAAATGAGCTCAAACAAGCTGGTTTGAGAAGTCCAGTTCTGGTGTATCAGAAAATGGAGTTTGTGTATAGGCTGTTTCAGATCAATGTGAAGGGTGGTTTTGGTTCCTTTTGATGTGTTTGATTTGTTGGTGAAAAGAGTTTGGATGTTTTGTGGCTGTGGAAGGTGATTCGAATGAAAATGCAGATTGGAGTGTTTTTGTGAATGTTGTGTTCTAGTGTGCTTCTGGCTGTTTTGAGTGTTGGTCTGGGCTTAATGAAGCATGGTGAGTGGATTAGTGGAATTGTTTCTTGTGTTTTTGAGCTATGGAGACAGATTCGAAGAGAAATGCAAAATGGGGTGAGTTTGTGAAAGTGTGGTTTTTTGTGTGTTTCAGCCTTGCTCTCCCTGTGAAATGGCTGGCAAATGGATAGTATAAACAACTCCAATTGGTCAGATGATGTGACCTGGCCTGCTGTGATTGGGATGTTCACTTTTGCAAAAAGTCCACTTTGGTGTAAGGAGGGCATGGGCTAAGTTCTAGCTTGGTACAAGAGGCATGGGCTGCGCAGCAAGGTGAGTGAGTGAAGCTAGAAAGGTTCAATAGCCAATGCAGCAAGTTGGTGAAAGTGTGATGATGTTTTTGCAAGTTGGTTCCTTCTTGGTTCATATGGAAAGATCTTGTCCCACTAGTCATGAAACATGAGAAGTTTTGGTTCAAATCTGATTTTTAGGTCACATGTAATGTTTGTGCATTGGTTTGATGTGAACTAGAAGTCACAAATGGCCTTGATACATGATTTTGCAAATTTTCCAATTGGTGCATATCTTGAAAATTAGTGATTTTTGCCAACTTTGTCACACCATAACTTTTGATCCAAAATGAATTAGGTCATGTTCTTGTACTTTTTGAAAAGGGAAAAATGTATTCTACAACTTTCATGACCAAGGTTTTTTCATTTGGAGCATTTTTGGATCAAAAAGTAAGGTTTGAAAAATGACCTAAATTGACAAATTCCTTAAAAGTCAACTATGCCCAAAAAAGTCAACTTTGCAAAAACTTCAAATTCTTGATTTTTGTGAACTTCAACCTTCTTCCATGATCAAATAAAGATCATATATACTCAAAATGATTAAGATCACCCCTTGGTTGGGTCAATGGGGGCCTCAGATGCCCTGATTTTGCACTGACTTGCTTGAAAAGTCAACTCTTGATCAGATGACTTCCCCATGGAATTTCTTCATGAAAATTAATATGCATACTCCCTATACCATATAGAGACCAATGGAAACAAGAATGACCAAAAAAATTGGAGTTATGGCCTCTGAAACCAAAACCCTAATTTTAGGTCATCTGTGCAGTTAAACCTGGCTCTGCCTCCACACCAATCCCAGTTCTTGTGATTCTTTGGCATTCTTGACTTTGAGAGGATGTAATATGATATAAGAACACACATGGATCCCTTTGAAGTGATTGATGACCTTTGGAGTGGCTCAAGAGGCTCTTGGATTGCTCAGATCACAAACCCTAGGTGCAGATGACTTAGAAACTATGCAATGAACCAAAAATGTAATAGGAGGTGATATGATTGTGTTTATGCATATGAAATGATCACAAGCCATGGTGTGAATGGGTGAGGGAAAATTTGGGGTGTTTACAACAATCTTCATTGAATATGAACTCAGTGTCTTTCATTAATAAACTGGTAAGAGGTTTAGTGATTTTCGAGAAATCTTTGATGAATCGTCGGTAGAAACCGGCGTGTCCTAAAAAGCTTCGTATTTCTCGAACGGTCTTAGGGGGTTGAAGATCTTTTATGACTTCTATCTTAGCTTTATCAACTTCAATTCCCTTGTCAGATATAACGTGTCCTAGTACGATTCCTTCTCTGACCATAAAATGAGATTTCTCCCAGTTAAGCACGAGGTTTACTTTTACACATCTTTCTAACACCATTTCTAAATTTGATAGACATCCTTCAAAACTTTGCCCGCATACAGAGAAGTCGTCCATGAACACTTCCATGATGTTGTCTATGAAATCTGCGAAGATTGACATCATACATCTTTGAAAGGTTGCAGGAGCGTTGCATAATCCAAAGGGCATTCGTCTATAAGCGAACGTTCCATAAGGGCATGTGAATGTAGTCTTTGCTTGATCATCTGGGTGGATAGGTGTTGCACCCCAAAATTTTCCCTCACAATACAATACTTTGTGTGCTAAGAGGTTCACAAGGTTCACAAGACCTTTCATGAGGTTCATGAAGTCTACAAGACACTTTATGAGGTTCACAAGGTTCACAAGACCTTTCATGAGGTTCATGAAGTCTACAAGACACTTTATGAGGTTCACAAGGTTCACAAGACCTTTCATGAGGTTCATGAAGTCTACAAGACACTTTATGAGGTTCACAAGGTTCACAAGACCTTTCATGAGGTTCATGAAGTTTACAAGACACTTTATGAGGTTCACAAGGTTCACAAGACCTTTCATGAGGTTCATGAAGTTTACAAGGCACTTTATGAGGTTCACAAGGTTCACAAGACCTTTCACAAGGTTCACAAGACATCTTATGAGGTTCACAAGGTTCACAAAGTTCATCATGGGTCAGAAGATTTGACAAATCCCTCAGGCAGGGCATTCTCCTAAGCAGTGCATCCAAAACTAGGGTTTTGACTTTAATCAGGCTAAATGGATTTCCAAGACTTCAAGTGAGCTTCATAACATATTATATGTGTCTAAGAATCCCCATGACAAAATTCAGAACTTTTCTCAAAGGTTTGCTCAGTCAAATGATCAGATAAGTCAAAATCAGTCAAAGCAGTTCAAAAGTCAAACTGAGGTCAACTGTGGTCAAACCAAAGTCAAACTTCATGATTTTTTGTCAACATCAATTATATGAAGTAAAATTCATCATTTGATCAAGGGTTGATCATGATTCATCAAGGAGATTTCAGATCATCAAGAATCAGGGGTTTCTAAATTAGGGTTTCCTCAGGAAAAGTCAACTGAACTTTGACCAGCCATAACTTTCACATGCTTCATCACATTTTTCCCATCCAAATCTCATTTTGAAGGAAATTGAATTCTCTACAACTTTGTGTCTCACAAGCCAAGCCCAAAAATGCTTCATTTGGAAGGTATGAGCTAAGACATTATAGGTCCTTTTGAAAGTCAACAAAAAGTCAACAACTTCAAAAGGGCATAACTTGAGAATGGTAATTGATATGGACATGAAACCAATGGGGTTGGTTATAGGACTCTTCAAGCTTTCCAAAATGTCCAAGAACACCCTCATAGCATTAAAATTGAAGGATGTGTGCCCTTGCAAAGTTGGGAAATTTTAGGGAAGTTTATGAAGCAAATGGGGGTTCAAAACCAAATCTTTCCAAATGGGCTTGCCATGTGATGATCCAATCCATACAAGTACCTCATACACGACCCAACCATCATTTATTCAGATTTTTTATTATTTTGATTTTATTTATTTTGATTTTATTCATTTTAAATCATTTTAAATCAAAATAAAATAGAAAAATCAAATGTTTAAATGAGATATTGCTTCTAGAAAATCATAAATATGGTTTGGAACAAATTTATATGAGGATTATGGTGATTGTCTCAAAATAGAAAGGATATATCAAAAAATATTTGGATTTTAAGACATGATATTTTTCAATCTCATTGATCCAAAATATCCAAAGAAAAGTCCAACTTTTTGACCTAATTCAGTGTACTACATATACACAAACTCATTACAATGCATGGGACGAAAAATTGCAGCCTCTTACATTGTCTCAAAACTTCAAAAAATCACATACAAATTCAATTTTCGGGCTTCACATTGCAAGGGGTTATAAGGTATTTTAAGGACACCAAGAGGTTCCCTGGACATCCTTGAGTCGAAACCAATCATCATACACCTATGAATCATAACATAATGCATAAACTGATTCATCATGTTCATAATATTTTTTATTTTCGATTCTGGATATTGACTGGTTTTTAATGAATTTTGATTGATGTTTCTTGTTTGTGATAAGTTGTAGATTGATTCTGGACAGGTTTTATGAAGTTTCATCACCTAGAATGAGATCCACCATTTTTAGGGTTTCGGTTGAGGTTTAGGGCTTTATGATTCATCAAGTATAAACAAATTCTAAAGCCGTAGATCAATTTGAATTAACCTCTGGACCTTATTTGTACTTTTAATTTGATGTAATTTTACTGTTTTGATGATAGTTGAGATTCGTAGGTTTTGCTACAAACTTGAATTCGCAGGAAAATTCGTAACAAAATTCGCAGCTAAATCCCCAGGTCTGGAGGAAGAAGAAGAAGCCAGCGCGCGCGTTCTAGAATTCAAATATTTCTCATAATATTTTATGGAATTGTTTCTGATTTGTTTCACAAATGCATGCCCAGCCCAGTGGTAAGGGACGCGCGCGTATTGTTTGAGGGCTTTGGTTCGAATCCTGGGCTCAGCAACTTTTTATTGTTTTTCCATTTAATTAACAGGCTTAATATATTATGAATTGTTGTGGATTAACTACCAGTTGCGCCCTCCCGGCTGGATGGTAAGTATGCTTGCGTGTGATGAGAAGGTCCTGGGTTCGAATCCCCCCCCCCCAGGCCTTTTGTGTCATTTTCTTTTGTTTTATCAGGATTTTCTCCAGGTTAGCATCAAAACCAAATGAAGTTCTTTCCTTAACACCTGCGTGCGCATGGCCCAGTGGATGGTGTATTGGTCTAAGCATTGTGAAAGCTCAGGGGCTGGGTTCGAATCCCAGCCCAGGTAAGTTTTTTTTCATCCTTTTTCTTCTTGTTTTTTTTTAATTAGTTTATATTATTATAATTAGAATAAATTAAAAAAAATGATAAAAATAAAATCTTTGTATTATCTTCTTCTCTATAATCAAAATTCATTTTTTTTCAAAATATAAAACCTTATTAGTAAAAGTTATTTAAAATTTATATTGTTGTATATTATTAATAATTTGTGTGTAATTAATTTATATTAGATAGTTAATTCTAATTTGTTATTATAAACCCTAATTTTATTTTTTTCTAAAATTCATAACCCTAATTTTCTAAAACCCTAAATATTTTTAAAACCTAATTATTTTATAAACTCTAATTGTAAATATTAATTTGTTAATTATCATTTTTTAATAAATTTTAATTATGTGTCTAATTTTTATAATTGATTTGTAATTATTATTTAAATAGTTTTTAATATATGCTTAAAAAATCATTAAAACTTGTTAATTTAATTTTGTAAGTATAATTTGTTTTTCATAATACGTTTATAATTAACCTAATTTTCATAATTTGTACATTATTTAAAACCTTATGATAATTAGTATATAATTGTTTATATTTTCTTCTTAATCTTAAAAAATAATTGTTTATATAAAAAATTGATCTTTTAATTATTATGCTAATATTTTTTGTTTATATTATTAATTTTATTTATTTTTCATATGATATTTATTATTACTAACCCCATTTATATATTGTGATTTATTATTATTATTTTTACTAACCCAATCATATTATTATTATTTATTTTTGCTTATTTATTTAATTTGCTTTAATTATTATTATTATGTAATTATTTCCTTTATGTAATATTTTAATAGTAATATTTATATTTAAATGCTATGGTTAGTAAAATAGGGAGTGAAACATGTTTGTATTTTTAAAATTAATTTAGATCACTAATTTAAAAGATAAATATTTAAAATTGTACACTCACACACGTAAGTCGATCTTTGATCGCCATCTCACTTTCTAGGGTTACCTCTCATGTTGCCTAAACAAAAAGGTCAAGTAGGGTGTATAAAGCAAAGTCCCTCATCTCACATCATCTAGTCCCTTAACAGATAAAAAGATCAAGTCCCTTCGAATGTTGCCCTCGTAATGAACTTGTCCCTTTCGAATAAAGATGATAGGTCCCTTCGAATTGCTTATACACCCCACAGTTGCCTAAATAACAGATGTCCCATCATTTGTCCCACACATCCAAGGTAATGACTACCTATTCCTTAATAATAGGGATAGTCTTACCATTTAAAGGATTCAAGAACAGAAAAGACTTAAACTTAGGGTAGGTTCCTCTTAGATACTTGCTCACTTTTCAAAAACATTTCAGACACTTCACACCTTTCAAACAATTTTCAAAACAAAGGTTTTATACGCATCCGTACATGGATCATTATAAAATACTTAAGGAAATTTTTATTCACACACTTCACATTTCAAAAACATTTTAAAGTGAGCTAAGTAACTAAGAGCCCATGAATAACCATGGATGTAAAGGGTGCTAACACCTTCTCTTTACATAACCTACCCCCCGGACCCAAAAATCTTTTAAAAGGTCTTTCCTGTTCTTTTATGCCTTTCCTTTGGATAAAATAAAAGTCGGTGGCGACTCTTGCTATCCGCAACATAACTAAAGTCAGTTCTCCCACCGTGTTACAATAGGGATTTGGAAAAATCCTGAGTAACCATCAAGATAACAAAAATATGAGTGCTTGGCTAATCGTTCTAACATTTGATCTAAAAAAGGTAGCGGGAAATGATCTTTTCGAGTGGATTTGTTTAGTTTACGATAATCGATGCACACTCTATGTCATGTCACTACTCTTTGTGATATCGATTCGCCTTTAGCGTTTTTCACAACAGTGATACCTCCTTTCTTTGGTACTACATGTACTGGACTAACCCATTTACTATCAGAGATTGGATATATTATTCCAGTATCTAGTAGTTTCTTAACTTCTTCCTTTACTACAGTGCTAAGTATCGGGTTAATTCTTCTTTGAGATTCTCTGGAGGTTTTGCAATCTTCTTCTAGCAGAATATGATGCATACAGATTGAAGGGCATATTCCTTTGAGATCAAATATGTTATATCCTAATGCAGTTGGATATTTCTTTAAGACATCTAAAAGTTTCT